>OX381581.1:11494950-12797980 GCA_947458855.1 Monopis laevigella
AATCTGTCTATGTAACCTATTAGTATGGGTCGGTTGCCTTAGTAAGGTTGCCTACCTTAGCATCAGGTATATAATTACAAAGACACATGTCGTACTCCAATAAAATAAAATAATAAAGAGAAGTTGCGTCACACGCACGGATAATTCGTAATGCAATACTTTCTTTGTCACCAGTCATTTCGTAATCGCTTCATTTAACGATCAATGTTGTTTAACAACAATTATTGATGGACTTTATGGGCTTTGACATGCCATTCATGGACTTTGGCATCTGCTCACTATCAGGTAGAAACTACAAGTCCGCCTCTGGGTTACTGGATTATTATATCTATCTCTTTCTTCCAGCGTTATCCAGCAGAATGATCGAGAGGGTGCTATCAGGCTGTGTGACGCGAGGGAACCAAAACCGTCTGACTCCGGATGGGGAGCCGAGGATGTCCTATACAGACTTCGTGTGGTTCCTCCTGGCCGAGGAAGATAAAACTCATCCCACTGCTATTGAATACTGGTTTAGGTATTTGTTAAAGTTTTTGATAAAGAATCCAGTCTTTGTTCAATATTTTGTAACTTACTCTAACAGCAGGGGCTCATCAGGATTAATTTATTTTCCATTTTTGGCTCGGGCATTTTTCAAGATTTTTAGAGGATTTTGGTTTTTAAAACTATTATTACAAGTATCCAAAATTGTATCGTTTCCAACTTATTTATAACCCTTATAATAAAATAGATTTATTTATTTATTTATTTAAGGTTTTGAGGAAAGAGGCAATATTCCCCTAGATCTGTATCAGCCACTAGTCTTAAGACAAGAGCAATTGTATAGTATACGTGCTATCCGAAGAGCGTGACTTAGATTCCCACGTATGATAAATAATAACATTACGTTTTCTGTTTAACTTGCCTTGATCTAAGTGTCTATAAAGATACTGTCAAAAATAAAGTGTTAATTTTTAACTGTTTTTACAGATGTATGGACATGGATGGGGACGGATATCTGTCAATGTATGAGTTGGAGTACTTCTACGAGGAACAGATGCAGAGGATGGAGGCCATCGGGATTGAAACGTTACCTTATAATGACTGCTTGTGTCAGGTAAACACCTATACGAATTTTGTACCTTTACCTGGCTGGATTATCCTTCTTGAAGGAAAGAAACCCCCAGAAGCCAAAATAATAGTATTACCTAAGGTCCAGATGGTAAACCGTTAATACCTTGGTCTAATGGCATGTCATTGGTCTGGGATGCGACTTGTGTCGATACTTTAGCTGCAACACATATTGACTCTACAAGTATTTGTCCAGCCTCTGTCGCCGAAAAGGCAGCAAAACTAAAACACAATAAATATTCAAGTCTAACAAATCATTATATATTCCTTCCTTTCGTAATAGAAGCTTAGGTCCTTGGTGTTCAGAATCAAAACTTTTCATTTAGAAACTAGGAAAAATTTGTAGAAGTTTCTGGAAAAAGTCTATAGCAGTGCAACGTGGATGCAGCCAGTGTTCTCGATACTTTTAATCCTTGTAACAGAAAGTTTAGGTATACTTTAGAAATTGAACTGTCAGACTCTCCATCTATATATCTCCATAGAGTTGACATTACTATACTTCGATTATGTCAAAATTTCGTATTTTAAAGATAGTGGCATTTTGATAGCTAGTAAACTAGTACAAACTGTATGAACACCGAGCTGATGTAACACCAAGGATTAGTGTTTTTCACTGCCCAACTTCGGCTTTGTTGCATTAATGGAAGCTACCTTTCGCTTTATTGTTTGTGTCGTTTGGCAGTAAATAAATATCTGCGCTTCGTCTTATCAAATATACCCAAACTGCTCTTTTACGATGATTTTTCTGTTTTTCAGATGCTAGACATGGTGCATCCTGCAGAAGACGGGAAGGTAACTCTGACAGACCTCAAGCGATGCAAGCTTACACCAATATTCTTTGACACCTTCTTTAACTTAGAAAAATATTTGGACCACGAACAGCGGGATCCGTTCGCTACACAGCGCGATTCTGATTGCGAGGTAAGACAGGATAACACTTAATCAAACTAATGGCAAGACAAGAGTTTCGGAGAGTATACAGTCTGCTGTCGGTTCTAATTTTATTATATCATCATGTGGAATTGTTGTTTGAAGTCTATACCAACAGTGCAACATCTATTGCGAAGTTCCTTGAAGGGTTCGAACTACCAAAAACCGCCAACAAATAAGCTCCCCATTTCCAATAGGGAGCCTCGCGATTACGCTACATATCCCGGGCGGGTGTCACTCGCCGAGTTCCTGTCCCAGCAACAGGCTAACCCTCGCCGGTTCTCGACCCCACCTAACATCCGGGGGCGAACCGAAATTTACTTACTACCAACAACGCAACCAGATTGCCACTTGATAGTCAAAAAAGTATGGATTTTGCAGGAACTGGGTCGCTTACTTCTTCAGGGGTTTTTAATTAGGTTTACTTATCAAACATTGCATCTCAAAAATTGTTTAATTTACTTTTAAAGTGCAACCTTAAAATAGCTAATCCATTTTTAGCAAAGAAATAATAATATGTTTTCATGCGATATACATTTTTAAATGGCGACAAAAACATCGAAATCTCCCACTTGGGACTACGCTTACAGGCGTTTCCAGCGGAAAAATTAATTCCAGCTTATTTCAAACAAACATTCTTTGTCTATCAATTTATTATAATATCACTTAATATTATTATTTCAGATGTCAGAATGGGATCGCTTTGCGGCAGATGAATACGAGATGCTAGTCGCCGAGGAAGGAGGAAGCGATGCGCAGGACCAAATGTAAGATCATTTTTATATATTTCTTCTTAAAAGTCTTATACTATCTATCTTAGAAAGAGTTCCATAATAGGTCAATTATCTTGTCCAATATAAAATTTAGTAAATACTCGCTCGAGCTACATGTATTTATATTGAAATATACCTATTTAATTTACTAGAGTGGATAACAGACCACTATTAATTATTTTCATTTATTAGTCTTGTCCTCTCCAAGGTTTGGTGTGTAGCAAAACAGAGATGAACGGAGAGGAGAGAAAATTGAAAACCTATAATTTATTCTTTACTAGGAGAGAAGATAATGTTCTCCTCTCTGCTCATCATCGCTTTGGTGATAACCGTCCCTGGAAAATACTTAAGGATACTCATTCGTAAACGCAAAGTCTACGTTCTCCATACAAAATAAACTTTCGCACTTCCAGTAATACTCGATTACTGTTTCTAGCAGAATTAAAATAACATTTTTGTCGGTCATTGTATTTATTAATCTTTCTGTATTGGGCGTTTTTTGAATTAAGGAAAATCTTAAAATAAATTATATTTTAAAATCTTCTTTAATAGGTATTAAAATAAATCACAGGTGCCCTTTTTTGGCTCCAGAGAACCGTTTTAAACGGCTACAGGGTACCCAGCGGAGGGATTAACCGTCGTCTTCATATCGCCGATGGTATTCAGAGACAACACCTATAACAAGTGGCTCGTTGTATAAAGTGGTCACCCATCCCAGGTCCGGCCTTGATGTCGTTTGCTTAACCTTGTAATCACTTAATATACCTAATAAGTATTATAATATTTATTACCCACAACAGAAAGATTTTGCGTACAATTACCAACATAAAAATAATAATTGAACTTCGACTAACAGCCATGTTGTAATATTGGCAGTACCTACCTACATTTGTATGGGCGTCAACTACAAAGCTCTTAAAAAATAATCATAGAAACGAGAACGTTCTCATATTTTATTAATATTATAATTATTTATTACAAACAGGGATCTGTTTAGAGCTATGCGAGAATGCGAAAAGAGACAATGTATGAGACGTTTTTATGAAATATGCAAGGATAATGGCGTAAACGGAGTCCGATTATACAAATAACTAGCCCCGGTAAAGTAGACGAGTAGCCTAGACAGAGTGGATGTTTACACGCTAGATGGATGTCGTAGCCTCATTATGCATTTGTGATACAGCACCCCGCCGATAGATGGCGCTTTTAATACTTGTCAAGAGTTTAAAATCGCTCTTGAGTTTATTTATTGTAAAAGCGCGCATTATTTCAAAACTTGGTTAGGTAATAACGATTTTAAATTATCGTTTGGTAAACGATACTCGGATAAATTTTATATGTACATAAGTATCCAATTTCCTACATGTTCTAAGGCCCGTATTTATAAACGATACACAAGCTTTTACCCCGTATTACACTCCAGTTTTACACTTCACTTTCGTTCAAGGAAAATCTCTCTTTTTTTCGTCTTTTTCCACCAAATATTAAATCAAGAAATATAGAATGAGACAGACTATCCTTGAGTGAAAGTGGAGTGGAAAACATGAGTTAGAATACGGGGGTAAGTATCTTTCCACCAAAAATGAAAAAAAGGTTGAATGAGACAGAGTAACTGATAGTGATTTATTATACGGTCTTTAGTCGTCGACAATAATCATTTTTAGACTTCATATCTGTCTGTCTGTCTGTTACTATATAGGTAAAGTGTTGTTAAAAGCAAACAAAACTATTTTTGAATAACTACATAAAACGACTTTAAAATAATATTTTTTTTACTTTTGATATGTAAAAAATATATTTTGTATTCCATTTAGGTATATTAATTAAGTAAATATGTTCTGAATGCAAACCATTTATATGTAAGAATCATTAGACAAATTATAAATACTTACATCATTGTACAAAACACATTTTACATAATTATTGTTATTATTTAGTTATATTTGTCTGTCAACACTCTTATAGTTTCTTACAATCTAAAAGAATTATATCTCTCTTACACATACACATCAACTTCGAGTAAACAGAGATATCATTAGTTTCAGGGGTAAGAAAATATTATGTAGAGTAATCGCCACCAAAGAATTTACGCGGTAAAACTAAGAACTAAACATTTAATATGGGCACGCGCGACTGCAGCGCCACGCTTGTACTTGGACTTCTTTAATGGCGCGGACTCTATACTAGCAGACTATATAATTTATTTTTTTATATATGTATATTTTTATTTATATTACTTTATCTATTTTTGTTCATCAGGGAGGAAGACAGATCTGGCTTTGATAGGGTAAGGATTGTGGCGTGGCGAGTGAGGTGTTCCATAATGATTGCTCAACGCTTACGTTACTTGCGTTATTTACATTACGTCGCTTTATTTGACTTGGTTATCTTTCATAAATTTACGACTATGTTTGTTGCCCGTGGTCTGACTGTTTGATCTATTCTACCTACTAATTCGATTAATAAAAGATATAGGTACAAAAGACGACAGAAGCAACTCATTTCGTATGTACTAACCTGCCATTTCTTAATATTTTCATATTTTTGTCGCTTACATCACTTTTATCAGAAGCGTCGTTAACTATATGTTATCCGTTTGGCGTATAAAAAAAAAGATTCAAATTCTTGAGATGCTTTTTCTCTAAGGTCCCTGACCTTAGACAAAATGCAGGCAAGGCGACATGTCGCGTCGCCTCAGTCAAAAACGTACGGATTTTGACAGTGACAGTAGGCGTGAGGTACGCTGTCATCTGTCAAACTCTATACAGGTTTGATTGAAGGCAACACGACACGTCGCCTCGCCTGATTTTTCTCTAATGCCCCAGGGGTTTCATTACGAGATGTATAACGTCCGCCGTCACGACAAAGAAACGATAATTTGCGTGCTTTATTTTAACTTATCAGTAGGTATTATAAGTGTAATAATCCCATAGAAACGAGAACGCCGAAAACGAAAAAAATATACGCAAATTTCGAGACGGTGAACAGCTTATAATAAGGCCACAGTTGCCGATAACACCTTTTAAAGTATAATATAACACTGGCAATAAACGGCGCTTTCATATACTGTTTTTAAGTTTGAGATCGCTCTTAAGATCGAGAGTGAATATGAAAGTAATTTTTAAAGCTATCAGATGGCACTGCGTTCTTTTTTAAAATGCTGCAATTATATGTAAAAAAAAAAAGTCAAAAATATTTATTTCATGTAAACCTTTACAGGCATTTATGAAAAGTCAAAAAAAAAAAAAAAAAAAAATGTTATTTTTTTCTTGTTTACTAAAGTAAAATTTTGTAGGTATTTATATAATTTATCTACCTACTTAATTCCACGACTTTAATGTAGCAAAATATTAACAATATAATAGTTTCTTAAGGAAACTATTCTTTAATAAACTATTATTTTTATATTTACAGCCCTTAAAAAATAATCGAGCCTTGGCTAGCAATTCATGATTTAGGTTGGTTTGCACCAAAGATTTACTTTAAAATGGCGTCATAATTGCCAGATGTTATTCTACTTTCATGATATTGGTACATTCGACGCCATTTTTGTACCGTTAACATTAAAGTTACAGATTTAATTTTGGTGCACCTATAAAGCCTAACTAACACTTCATTAAACACCTATGCTAACTATTGGCGCCATAGGTTTTCACCATAAAATACTAGAGTCCATTTAGTTTAAGTATAAGTTAGTCCACGAGCAATAAAATATAAGTTCTATGTTGACATCTAGCTTTGTGTGATTATGCACTGAATCGCAGTAATATGACATTTTTGATAATTGAAAGTTTGTTTGATTGAAAAGTTACTCGCATCGCTTGAAATATGTCTGAATATAATATATGTCTGCCTTACTGATGACACCTATATCTAATCGTCCTTGTATATATTCTCATCACACCACGGATGCTTTGTAAATAATTGTCAGACGAGCGGCATGGTGCATCGCATTAACTTAACACATGTTTTGTGAACACTTGCATTCAGTACATATAATAATATTAATAAAATAAAATTTGATGATTAGAGGTTGTTTAATAATAATTGTTATTTCCAGCTCTTACGATGAGACGGACGAAGATTGTTTGTCTCCCAACCTAGACGAGATAACGACCACGGAAGCGGTAGACGATTCAAGTATAGAGGAATCCACTGCAAGCGAATCATCAGCTCCTCTCGGCCGCGCATACGTCAATCTTAACACCATCTACGCTCTCGGCAACGACAAGCCCACCAAACCCCATCCGATGCTCAAATCCGAAAAGCCGGTTCCTCCAGAAAAACCGGTCAGCTTGCTAATGATGAATGGCAAATCAAGTAATAGTTTTTTGTATTCTCGCCCTCGCGATCCTCCGCCTTATTCGGCTAGCGAAGATGTTCAAAGACAGGTAGTGAAGTCGCCTTTGGGTAGTCCTGTTAATGGAGTGAATAAGATATCTGATAACTATGAGCGTGCTATAGCTGAGCGGCCGAGTCCGCAGCGTGAGCGCCGTGGGTTCGTGGCCGTCAGTACAGGCGTTGTCGCGGGAGAACTGCGACGACGACGCGACGAAGACGACGCGCGCGACAGTGATGAGTGCTCCATATAGACACATGCGACACATATAAACAATACAGACTTTAGAAGCTAGATCATGTGATGTCAGTGTAGTATTAAAATAGAAGTATTTTTTTACATAAACATACATTAGAGTTAATATTCTCATACATCAAACGAATTTTTCAATAACGTTGACGAAAATGACTTGCGATTTCGATATACAAGTGTGTCTGAAGCATTAAAGAGAATAACAAGGTCGGATTCATAGTCGTTGCTAAGCAATTGCTAATGTTTAGCCGATGCTTCAGACTGTCAAACTGGATATAAATAAACTTAATTTTGACAGTTCCAAGCAATGGCTCAGCCTAAGCAACGACAATTAATACGACCATAAGTCTATCTGATAATCGCATGATATGCTTTTATTACAAGATATACTTAAGTACCTTCTAGCTCGTCAGTTCACAGTTCTTTTTTAAAACTACTTGAAGTTTTCGTTAATAGCGTTGAAGTGAAGTGTTCGTGACATCTCGTGATCGATCTTTAGTTATAAACACACCAAAGAACGCTAACTCGTGTGTGCATTTTAAGATAATAATATATTTTTCGAGTTACCGTTACAGGCCGTTTTGGATTTTAAGATGCGGCGCCTAAAGCTTATCTTAAAGTGGCATTAGATTTATCTACTTAGGTATCCGAAAAAGTCAAGTTAAGAAAAATTATTCATTAAAATTATCGCTTTTGAGAGTTGTGAATGAATGAAATAAATAAACGTAACTTGCAACTCGGTTATTATATACTTCTGGCGCCTTCTTAAAATGTGAACGGTAATTTTAAAGAAATAAATTTAGTATCATAGAATAAGAGGCCTTACTCCGAAACACACGAATTTGAAATCTTGGTAATTGCTGTCCTAGTCGGACTTATGGGAATGTTATAAAGCGAGAAAGAGAGCTTAAAATTTCATTTTCTTGTTTTTGTAGTAGGGCCTCCGATATGTGCTTGTGTCAAGTTAGCCGTAGAGAGGGAAGAAGACCCGTGTAGTGCGAGTGAGACAGACTTAGCAAACGATGTGATAAATACCAGAAAGATGCAGTGTCTACAAATCCGTAGCTTTCTAACCGCGTTGGTACAAGTGCCTACACTTCACGACCTAGATGTATCTAGCAGCATTTAGTTGTATTTTTTACCTAATAAAAATTGGTCTAATAAAAGTTTTATTTTACATATCAGTTAATATTTTATTACTAATAAATTAAGAGAATAAAAAGAAATGGGACTATAGTTTTAAGTAAGTCACGCCGTCACGCATTTCATAGCATATCATGAGATTTCCATCCAACATTGAAGCAAAGAATATATATTTTTGCTAATATTCATTGACATGCTTAACGAAATTGTCCGTCGTATAGAATAGCTGATTAGAAGATAGTTATTGAATAAGTCACGCGCATACATAGTAGATCATCAAATAACTATTTTTACATGAATTGAATTTGATCTGGGAACTGCTCATGTTAGTCATCACCTCCGTAGATATAGGCTCTGTTAAAATGAACCGAACTCTTGTGTCACTGTATAGCTTAGGCCTTAGCACATCACCATCGGCAACATCGGTAGTTCCCATCTGCTCGATCCATAAATCTGATTTGATACCACCAGTTGGTAACCCTGTATACAAACCATGGGAGAGAAAAACAACTCTATTCCATTGATGGAATCGCTTTCAGTCAAAAAGTATGGATTTGATAGTTGACAGCGTACATCACGCCTAGAGGCCCGAATGAAAAATATCAAAATCCATATTTATTTGACTTATGGCGATTCCATCGATGGAATTGTCAAAATTTCTCTATGACCCCATGCACTTATTATGGATCTACCTCATTAATTTTCTTTAAATAATGGCTTCTACGCATTGCGCTTAATTTTGCCAATGCCAAGTGGTGGGTAGTACAAAAAAATAATAATATTTATAAATGAGGGATAATAGGATAGAAAGGAGTATCGAATGGTTTAATTACCTAATATATCGATAACTTTACAATTAATAATCAAACCGATCGATCGAGTAGATGAGAACTATCTAACAGCATCGTGTCCTCGACCCGAAATACAGTCGCAACGAGTCACGTTTACTGACACTACCTCATGTTGAGCTTACTATCGCCACTTAGTTATCATTAAACCTAATCAGTTTTCAGATCAAAATAATAGACTAATAATTATAGATAGGCCACCAAACGTATACCTAGTTATATGGTAGAGAGCGCAGTACACTATTCTAAAAAATCTGTAGTATTTTTTTTTTAAATCGGTAACCTAATAAGGTTACCTACATACTGCTACTAAATATAACTAAGTTACTATCGTTAGTACTGTAATATGTCAGGATACTACAAAATCATTTAGGTACCTACCTAACTTAAGAGGGCGTGAAAAGGAAAATAAAACAGGTGAAATAAAAGATGCCTCTTACAAAGCGAGCGAGGAGAAACACAAAAAATCTCGCACGAAAATCTTGAAAAAAATTTTTTGCTAAAACTTTCATAATATTTAGAATTTTACAAAAACGCTAGGCCATGCACTAGTTCTTATACATATACATAACTTATAAAAAACATAGCTTTATAATCTGCTTTATATCGAATTAATATAAAATTTTGATAAAAAATAGAGATAACTTTGTGAGTTTTGTCTATCGAGGCAAACTTTATTCTATTACGTTTTCCAAAAAGCCAGTTACTTCTAAATATCTTGTATTAATAATATGTTTTTTATATATTTGTTAAGTTTGAGGTATTATCATAATCAGAAAAATAGGTTTCTGTTTTGCTTTATGCGCCCTCTTAAGTAAACACTATTAAAAGTTAGTTAACTAAAATTAGTATATAAAATATAATAGCGCTTCAACCGGAAATTTTGGGAACTACTAATTAGAGCGTGTTATTGGTGAAAACATTTACGTAGTAGTTAACTCGAAAGTAAACGTTAAAATCACACTAGGGCTACAGTACCCCTAGTGTGAGTTTCCTAACTATTACTTTGCGTTTGAGTTAACTACAATTTGTATGGGAAATAGTTCAGCGCTCCAAGCGGAAATTTTAAGAACTAGAAATGCGGTCGTGTGATTGGTCTAAATGTTAACGCGGTAGTATATTTAACTCGAAAGTAAACGTAAAAAAACTCACACTAGGGCTACAGTAGAGTATAAGTTTTTTTTAACATTTACTACTGCGTTCAAATTTTGGCCAATCACACGCTTGCATTTTTAGTTCTCAAAATTTCCGCTTGGAGCGCTGAACTGTTTAGTTAACTCAAACGCAAAGTAATAGTTAGAAAACTCACACTAGGGGTACAGATATAACTGGTAGATTACGGTCTCTATCTCGTTTTTAGGTAAGTTTGGTGGTATGAATAAGAATATATTGGCGAGCTGTATATAAGCTTATAGTATGCTAGAACCCGTTTTAGTCTGGAGGTGCTAATAAGCGTGTTTTCCACATGATATACTTAGGTAATACTTACTTCAATGCATCAGTCAGTAGTTCTTGTACCTTCACTCCACTGTTCGGAGTATTCACTTTTTTTAAATACTATATTTTAAAATAAAAAATAATATATTATTAGAATTTTGCAAGTGATTTCATTCTGATTATTTATATAAATTAAATCAATAAAATGATACCATCAATAAAGGTATGTATTTCGAAAGCTTAAATTGTTTTATCTTTAGCTATTTGATAGCTATAAAAAACTGTTATGTTTAAGTCTTAAAAATACTATCAATTTTTAAACCAACCTTCACTGTCTACATATTTTGTCTACAAGGCAAACAAATAATTAAATACCTACATAACAATTATTTTAAATTGTTATCATATGTTTACCTTTTTGTCTAGTTTACTTAACCTAAAATTGTTAAACTTTATTACTTATGTTAATTAAGTAATTTAACATCAAATAATTTACTAGTCATCTCCCATTTAATATTACATTGACGCTGTTGCTAAAGAGCTTTGGATCAGTTATATTATCTTATATACCTATACTACTTGTACTATTATTTCTTCTGTGCTTATACTATCAATAGTTTTTTTTTTATAAACTATCAATAAAAATTCAATAAAATTCAATAAATAAATTCAATAAATCTTTATACCTACCCCAATAGTTTACTAGTATAACTGGTCAAAGTGCTAAATGATATAAAAATATTCAGTTGCTGCAAAAGGACATGGCGAAATGGATAGGTGCTATCTTTTTAACCAATTATTAACCAAAACTAAATTGTTCATTAATTAAAATTTTATTGATTTGTTGTATTTAATTTAAATAGCATTAAGTATATTTAGTTATTTTATATAATAATTTAAATAATTATTTCCTTATGTTTATTAGTATTTAAAACTAGGTACATTACCTAGGAAATCATATTATTAACTAAAAAAATTACCTATGAAACAATTTATTTATTTATTGGATTTTGTAACGTTTTTTAATTTAGTCATAATTTTTACCATATTATTATTATATTTAGATATTAATGTTATTTAAGATATTTTATTAAGTTTTAATGTTGTTGTAATATAAGTAGAACATTGTTGAAATCCCAGGAACAAAATTTTTTTTTTTTCAAATGTCAACATTATCTTTTTGAACATTTGGGTAACTTTTGAAAAATAGTGCCATTATTTTATCTATACACTTGTAGCATTCGGACTGTGCATTAAAATTATCATAGTTTGTACCTATAGAATAAATGGTGTGGAGTGTGATTTATTCCAGGGTGAAACGTTTTTTATTAATAAAAACATATTAATATAAGAGTTGTAATTTTGTAGTGATTTTACCACTACAGCCTTGTAGCGAAAATAATTAAAATTTACACTTAATCAACTGTTTGCTCGTTTACAATTAGCCACTCATTAAAAAAAACTTTAGGTTATATCGGATGTAAAATTTTAATGCACTTACAATGTTATTTTATTAATTATCATCTATACTTACAGTCTATTATTAATAAAAACAGGTATGTAGTACTCACATATTAAAAAAGTCGGCAACCGTGTCACTCTATTACCTACACCTTCTCTATACAAGTACGGTAACCATGAATGACAATATTTTTAGGATAACTTTATTACTACTAACTCATACAAACATATATATATATATATATATATGTTACATTTAATAATACCTAAGGTAAATAATGTTTACCCCAATATCATGTATACTAAAATCATCTGGTATAATAAGTCGCTTTTGAGTTTGAGTTAGCACTCAAGCGCAGATGCATTTTATATTAAAAATTGTACTATTGATAACGGTCTAAGAGCGGTATTAAGATAAATGAGCAAACAGTCACATAGGTACATAATATGTAAGTATTAAACATTGTTAGAAAAATCTTGTAGGTAATTAATTTTTTAATTGTAGTAGGTATAGTTTTTTTAGATATTGTAAATTTTTAAAACCTATTTATTAAAAAGGTTTAGTATGTTGTTGATTGACTGTGTTGAATTGATGAAAACTAATTATTATGTGTGAATTTGTTTAATCCAGATCGGGTTACTAACTAGGTATGGTGGAAACTGTTGTAAGTTTTTTTTTGTAAGCAAATGTTTTTTTAATAATAACAGACGGGCGCATTTTATTTCATTCACACTAACATTCAGAACTAACATGTGAGTGAAGAAAATGTTGGTTGGGTACTGATTGTCGCTTTTTTATCATAATTTGTTCACTACTTTTTTAGGTTATTACCAATCAGTAAAATAAAACACATATATGGGGGCGCTGCAATCGACATACGACTAATGTTGCATGTACAATAAATTAGTTTCATCCAATAATTTCCGCAATATGGCGAGTTTTTATTTTATTTTAGGTACTGGTCAGCAGCGTTTTAGAATATTTTAACAAAATTATACTTTCAGTTAAAAATGGCGCCTATATATAACTTATTTATATATTTACCTAGTACTATATTAATATTATTATGCATTGTGAATTTGTTAGTATATGTGTGATGTAATATTATTAGATATCTAGAACTCATTTGTATATTATTTACATTGTTACTAAATTAATAACCACAAATCGATCATTTTGATTCTATATTACCTTTAAGGTATTATTAATGTACAGACTTATATATATTATGTTTTATTAGTATACAAATTATAAATATGCTCATGAAAGCTTAATACTTTTATCCTTAAATATGTAGGTATTTGAAAATATTTATTTGACTTTGAACATTTTTTATGTAAAACTAATTTAAAATTTCTAAATACACTGTATTTGATTTTAAGAGTTAACAAGTTTTTATAAACCATATCAATACTGCCTAATAATGGCGCACAAAAAAAATACACTATTTGGTTAATTATAACCCCATAACAATAGAAAATATACAACTTTTATTGTTACCCATATTGCGGAGTTTTGCCTAAAACAAATGGTTTATAAAACGGAGTAGGTGTTGCATGAGTTGAGTTAAAAATAAATATTTCTGCATGTGGCGCTACAATCGCTTGGAGTCATTTTATTTTTAAGTTTTTATCAAAATCATATAAATAGATACTTAGCATAACCACATCGATATAGTTTGATAATCGATAAAATGAAGTTTATGAATGAACATTCATTCATAAAATCGATATGTATCAATTTTGTCGATTTATCGAGTCTATCGATGCTGTTGTGTTAAGGCCCTTAATGTATTTATTATGATATTGTATCATTTTGGTAGTAAATAATAAAGATAATAAAATCAGTGGCATATACCTACCTTTATTATTTAAAATAAGTAATTTTATAATGAAAGTAAGATGCCATTTTGGAATCTTTCAAGTAAAAATATTTATTCATTTTATAATTGTAATTCTTTATTATGTTTCTGGCATTCTTTGTACATTTTACAAAATCTTTGATTAGACAGTGCCTATTTGTAACATTCTAGCGTCACATGCGGAAAAGTTGGCAACATTATTCACCCATTTAAAAAAATATACTTCGAAATTTGGCCGCTGGGGTATGTCTACCTCTTTAAAAGTATTCTTTTTTGGCCTAAAGAGAAATTCTGTGTTGAATATTTTGTGTCGTGTGTATCTTTTTAGATATTAATATAGCCCAAATTTATTTAACTAGTTGGTTTTTAAAGTATTTTTCTTAAAAACTGGGTCATGAGTTTGGAAGTATATCTGTAGTTAATTCGCTAATTTTAACGTATCAAGGACTTGGCGGTAGTAAATAAGTTTTTTTACAAGTATTAGGGAGATGTAACTGTAACCAAGTCAGACCTTCAAGTATTGTAAGAATCCTAATAAAAGTACATTAATGTATTTACTTTGGTGTTTTTTTTGCACACAAATTTATCCTATCTATCCATAGAGGTACCTATATAATACGGAGGTGTCCTAAGACCTGAGGCTAAGAACAAAACGTGAATAGCCATCTTAAGCCGGCATAATGGATGCGACCAGCTCTTACTACAGAGTTCTAAGAGCTGGTTATATTCATTCTTGGACCTTCATACTGGTTTCCATCAGGTAGATGTGGGGTCACATGCCGAGCTCTTAAAAAAAAAAGGCTCTTCCATAAGTTATTGTCTTTTGGTGGTGACTCACGTATTAACATTACTTTAATACGAATCAAAAACTTATGGTAGAGCCTCTGAAATTACCTTTTCTAACATGAGAATAGAATATGGACGTCCGTCATTCAAAACCAACACAAAAAATATTATAATCAATATTGATTATAATATTTTTTGAGCATATGCTCAATAAATATATATTATATAAGGAGTAAGAACATAATATGGCTGCAACTAACAGGTTTTACATTTGGTTCGATACTTTTGGCTCTTAGGAAATTCGAAAACAATATCCAGGCTACTTTTTGGCAACACTAACATTGCGGTACGATTCACGGCAAAATCGATGTCTCGCCATTCGGACCGTGAGGTAAGAATGATTTTTCAAGCCTAGTAGACGGTTTCTTTACGGTAAATCATATAGGCAGCTCTAATAAGATCGCTTTTTTTTTCGAGAGTACACAACCTCTATTGATGGATCCTAACAGTTCAAACTGTACTAGTTGTACTATTAATTTTCGTTTAAGTTAACTAAAATCTGTATGGGAAATAGTCATGGAGGTATATAATATAATAGGGAGGCGCCCTTTGGCCTTAAATCGCCTCTCCAGTGAGAACAGAATATGGCGCCAACGAACAGTTTTGACATTTCAATCACAATTTTAAGAAACAAAAAATAGCTATTTATCACTGCCATATGTAGATTTAAATGAGTGCTAGCGAGACAGATATATGTACGTGACTTTTTACTTTATAAGACAATTTGTAACAGTTTCCTATTATTACTAGTTTCATGGAAATAGTCCAGCGGCCCAAGCGGAAATTTTGAGAACTAAAAATACGACTTTGGATAAATCGTGATTGTATCGGGGATATTTTTCTCATCGATGATATCCGCAGGGTAATATCAAAATCATTGCAGACATTTCAGTGCACTGCATTCGTAATTGCAAACTCTGCGTTCTCCATACAAAATTAGCGTTCGTATTTCCAATAATACTCGATTACCTACTGTTTGTCGCAGAATTGAAATAAAATTTTTGGTCGGTCATTTTATTTATTAATCTTTCTGGGTTATTATTTTTATTTTTTTCAAAACCAGAAAAACTTTTATACTTAATATTATATTAATACAAAAAAAAAAAATTAGCCAGAACAGAAAGATTTTTGTGTACAATTATGAACATTAAAAAAATTTGAACTTCGACCAACAGCCAAGTTGTAATATTGGAAGTACGTTTGTATGGGCGTCAATCAAGTTGATTCCAGGTCATTTAAAAATCGCACCCCAGATAAATAAAACAAATGAACTGGGAGAATACATTTATTTAAATTTAAATATTCTACCACAAAGCCTTTCTTGTAATAAAAAGTAGGTTAGATAACCTACAGCTACAGTATTCTATACAATTGAGTTTTATCCATTATAGGTACCTTCTATTTAACTATTTACATTACGCTTAAAAAATATTAAATACGCTCCAATTTATCGAACAAGTAGTTTTGTCAAATAAATAACATAAAAATAAATGAAACCCGACTAATGATATCTAACAAAATACACTTATATTTTATACAGGGTGACTTTGTATGGATGTACTTTAGGCTAATATGAGGTTTTGCTGATGAAATCGAACAACTTTTCCCATGGAACCATGTGTCGCAAATGAAAAATAATTTTGGCTTCCCCATACAAATTGGTCATTTTAACATTACTAGTTTGTATAGAGAAGGCATTTATTTTTTCATTTTCGACACATTTATTTTTCCATTGGTTCGATTTGATCAGCAGAACCTCATATTAACATTCAAAATCACCATATATATTATAGAGAAAAATTATCCCAAATCATTTTTTTTTGTAAAATATAATAATAACGTTTAACGTAAATTTTACGTCGTTTTTATTAAAGCATGTTTTAACATTTTGAAACTACTAAAGATTTTTTTTTTTGGAGACGTATAAAGAAATTTGGTTTATTTCAGTGACTGTAGTGAGTTTTTTATAACATTACTATCTCGTCAACCGTTCACTCTCCACCAATCGCTTTATTTTAATAAATTGTCATAATAAGCGGAAAATTTAATAGTTGTAATAATGTTAACTGGATAGTTAACGTTATAAAATACTTTACAGTGTGTTACAGCACTTCCATATTATTCATACTTTCACGTTTTTCTTTATCAAAATAGGGAGTAACCTAACTTGTGTTGAATGTATACACGGTATACTAACATTATAATATAATGGTAAACTTTTCAGTGTTAATAAACTGGGTAATTTTTTTTCACAGTGCTAAACGCAATTTAGATTTTTTTTAGTAGGTATCCCTTTTTTAATGAAGCATGCGTCCTGATGGTAAGCAGTCCTACAAAGTCCCTGAATAGGTTCGATCATTGTTGTTTAACAATATTGATTAGTCCCACTATGCCGCCTAAATGATGCGGCTACGAAAGGGGCGCGAAAAATGGGTGTTTATAAAATATAATATGTATATGATAGTTATTTCCGGTACACATAGTACAAGTACAAGCTTAGTTTGTGACCAAAGCAATATGTGTAAATGGTCCTACTTTTAATAATAATTAATATTATTATAAATGCATTATGAGTCTATTTAAATATCCTCACTGCTTTATTATTAAATCAATCGCCCGTTTATTAACCGTGCCAAGAAACGTAACTACGGAGTAAGTAGTCTACGGAACACCGATGTCAAAACCTAGCCATGACTAGGTCACTTGGCGGGTTCGTATTTGCATGGGTGGTGGTAACGAGTCCGGTCGGTCGGCCTAGCGAAGTTAAAGAGAGGAAGGCCTCTATACTATAACCCACCTAATTTTGATAAAAAGGTAATTATTTTAATAGGTATATACGTGGGGGCCGAGTTGGTTACACCTTGGACTTAAAAACACTTAGGTCCCTGGTTCGAATCCCGGTGTGTACCAATGAGTTTTTAATTTAAAAATTTATGTACATTTGTTTGACAACACCACTATAGTGCCTCGGAGAGCACGTTAAGCTGTCGGTCCCGGTTTTACTATACCAACTTGTGAAACTGTTTATAGATGGGTTATTGAGTCTATTCAAAACATCGCAACGAGCTAGCCACTTGTTCGGTGTAGACTCATACCATCGGCTACGACGAGGTGGGATTAAAACCCCTCCGCTGGGTACCCTGGGGCCGTCTAGGCGGTCTCGGGGGCCGTATGGCACCCGTGATGATACATACATAGGTAATAAGAAAACTTCAAACCCCATAATACATGAGAATAATTTATCTTTATAAGGTAACAACTCCAATGAATGCAAATTATTATCGAAACTTGCGAATAAAATACCTTGAGGCAAGTGACGCGGCCTGAAAAATACCTTATATTATTCATAGAAGATTATTAACACTGTGAAAAAAAAACCTACATATTTTATATGAGAACAAAACCTATGCTAAATAAAATCTAAGTAGGTATAACTCATTGACTTCTATGAAAACAAAACAAGCTAAACGGAAATACGATTTCGCCCATTGTGTTGCGTTCAATTCTCCATAACTCCATAATACATTTGTATATAAGTAATTGATAAATTCTCACATATTTTATTGAATGTGATGTATACAAACCCCTATCATTACTTACATGCGCACTTTGATTTAACGATTTGAAGTTTATTTTGGGTGAGTCACAATTTTATTTCCTACAAATAGTATTCTCAAATGTTCGTGTCTAGTTCACATAGAAGTCAATGTATTACCTCTACATTTATTGAAAGTCTATTTATTACCTCTACATTTATTGAAATAGGTGCACAAAGTTCGCTCGCAAGGCCATCTTAGGTCAACATGGTAGCGATTGGCGTGCGATCGAACATTGGTGAATGTTATATACTTATCTACATACTGGTATTTTATCAGAATAGGTTATACATGTGCATACTATACAGAATGACTTTGAAAGGATGTACTTTGGGCTAATATGGGGTTCTGCTGATCAAATCGAACAATATTTTCCCATGGAACCATGTGCAAATGAAAAAAAATGTTTGGCTTCCCCATACAAATGGGGAAGGCAATTTTATTTTTCATTTGCGACACATGGTTCCATAGGAAAAGTTTTTTCGATTTGATCAGCAGAACCTCATATTAGCCCAAAGTACATCCTTTTAAAGTCACCCTGTATATTTATTAGGTACTTAAAAGTTAGATATAAAAATCTGGAGCAATAAAATTATATATTATCAGCCTATTTCATAAACGTCACAATTGAAATTAAGCACGACACTTTTAATATTGCTTAGTTTAGTAAGAATTATTCTCTTTGAAGAAAATTACAATTTTCACGTTTATTAAAACTAGCGACTGTATTATGTTGCTTATAACGGAAATGTTAGCTTGTCAAATTAACAAAATGCAAAAAAAAACATTAAACCCTTTCCATAAAAAAAAATACTGAGCGTTAGGCTGAGTTGCACCAAAGTGTCTGATAAAGTAATTGTAACGATTAAAGTTATAAATGGCGTCAAATGTACCAGCTCTCATTCGACTTTCAAAATGAAACTTGTACATTCGACGCCATTTTTAACTTTAATCGTTTTACAGCAACTCGATCTAAGGACGAGTTGCACCAAAACGAAAATAGTGTTTTATCTCTTTTCCGTCAGTAAGAAAGAGCCTTTCTTACCGATTTAACTAAAACGCTAAGTATATTTTTTTATGTTTAAGCACAAAAAAAGTACTTTAGCATTCCGTGTGGTGACAATTGTACATAAAGGATTTCGTTATTTTGAAAATCCAATGTTTCAAAGAAAAATCTTTAAAAGAAACAGAATATACCTGGTTGGTAATATTTAAACATGAATTGGTAAGAGAGCAGCGACTACATACATAACACTGCGGTACGACGTTCCATGACATATTACTTGCAAACATACAAAAGTTCACAATTTACAATACACGTATTTAATTACACTAAGGTTCTAAGGTGGGCCAACCACTTAATTCTTGTTAAGAAAAAAAATATATTTATTTAATATTAGAACAAACACGCGGTTAAATTCTTACATATGAAATACCTCATATTGGAAATTATTGGAATATTAGATATTTTTTTTATAGAAATCGTTGAATATTAATAGTTATATCAGTATTATAAAATAAAACATTGATTATAAACTGAAATGGCGTACTGTGAACTTAATTTAATTATAGCCTACTTGTAATGAGAGTTAAAACTAAATTAATTTTATATTCTAGAAAATTTTGAGTATAACTTAGCTAATAAATAATAAAAAATGGCGGATATTACAATATTATTGATAGGTCTTACAAAAACCCGCCATTTTTTTTATATCAGCTTAAGGGCTGATTTTTCAATCGTCAGACAAAGTTATTCGACAGTTAACTTGTAAGAACTGTCAAATTTATTCTTTCTCCATACAAGTTATCTGTTGGATAACTTTATTAGAGGATTGAAAAATCAGCCCTTAGTAATATTATAAATTTTCGGAAAACCGGGCAGTTAAATCTATACAATTTATGAATAAACACCAATTTAAAGTAATACTAATAAGTCAATAGATTTATTTGGTTGAATGTACCTAATACCTTTTAATCCTATTTTATTTATTTTTTATTACATAAGTATATTTTTGATAAAAAAAAATATTAATACCATCACGGGCGCCTATTTGGCTCCCGAGAACTGTTTAAATGGCCCCAGTACCCTGACCCCCATATGGTATTCGGAGGCAGCACCTAAGTGGCGAGCTTGTTGCGGTGTTTATGATGAAATAGCCTCGTTGTATAAAAATGTATATTATATTTTTGATAGATGTAGTTTTTTGTTTTTTTTTATTACCTAGTTCTTTTTTGTTAATTAATATAATTAGAGGATTAATATACTTTTAATGTTATATGTTTAATGCTTTTCTGGTTTGGAAAAAAAAAGTAATTCGTAAATTTTCAGTAAAACTACACAAAATCTAAAATAATTATCTTAATATTACCAATTTCGTTATGACGTATATGATAATATAGTGATCGGATATTCGGGTACCTAAGCTTTATATATTCCCCGGGATTTTTTATATGAAAATATTTTTAGAAAATCAGAAAGGCATGTCCATTCTATTTTTTCTTGGGAAAAAATAAAGTCTAGATATAAGTGCACGCAAATTTCCAATCACTAATAATATATGCCAAATACACATTATTATGATTTCTAATATACATTTTTATTTGGATGATTTTGTATTATTATATAGGTATTGATTTCCGGTTTGATTTTTATTTTTAAATTAAATTAATTATTGCCAAAATATCATAATGATATAAAAGACAAACCTTATAATTGATTAAAACACAGTTAAATTAGGTAAAATAATTGTGAGGCATTTTGTTATTGCTGCCTCCCACTTTTTAAATAAAAGTAGAATAAAGTGCACATTTATAAGGATCTAAGTTACCAAAAGTTTAAAATGGTTTAGTCAAATATTATTAACTAAATTAAACTAAATATATTTTATGATTTCAGCAGTTTTTTAACGTTTACTTTTGAGTTACAACTACGTTAATATTTTCACCTTTTTAGTTCCAAAAAATTCCGGCTGAGGCCCTATACTATTTAGTTACCTCAATTACAACGTAATAGTTAGAAAACTCACACTAGGGGCTACTTATAGTATGACAACTACAACTTGAATTCAAAAATAAATACTTAAATGAGTTGACTATAATCTATTCCGTTTACCACAAGTTTTTGTGAATAGTTTTAACTATAGACGCTAGTATCTATATATAGGAATCTAAACTAATAAGAGAGGTTTATTAGAAAAATACAATTACCCTATTGGTTAAGCCCTATCTATAGTTACTAGCGATTATAGTAGAAACTATTTGCAAAAACTTGTGGTTGAGCTACTGTACTCTAATAATTATTATTCTAACATTTCTAAATATTTAGGTTTTCAAGTTAATTACTACAGTCAAGAATAAACCTAATTGTATTTGATGATTAACACCGGTTATCATAAAAACCTATTGAGCCCTTAAATAACACTTTAGTTATGGGTTTTTTCTCATTTTTTTGGCAACAAAAATGAATATGCGTAAAACAGACAAACCCTATTTTCACTTAAGTATTCTTTAAGGACTCAATATTTTTTTAAGAATAAGGCCATTAAATTATAATCTACGGTTATGTTAATGTATTCTACAACTAAATACTACATTGAATATAAATTATAGCGTATTATTATATTTGCTACTGTTAGGTATTTATTTATATTACAATAATTGTATATTATTGTGCCTGATAAGACAATTATTATGGATTACAACATAAATAAAACATGTGTGTCATGTTACTTTTCATATTGTAAAAAAAAAAACATTTTAAAACATGATTACATTTTATATATGATTGTAACATAAATATATTTAAAGCTAAAACAAAATGTTACACAATATAAATTGTTATAAAAGAACATACCACCGGTAAAATTTTGATAAAAATATGTTTGTGTTCCACCAACAGGAAAAGAAATATAAAATAGTTTTCATTATTATTTTTAATTCCAAATATATAATTTTATTTAATTATTATTATCGGTGGTAATAACCGCTCTATATTAATCTCCTTTGCATTTCTCATACATTAGACTTGATGTGGTAAAACTCCCAGAAATAAATTTTATTTTTAGAGTAAAAAAAGAAACTACAATGCTATGTTGCTTGCACATAAGCTAATACGCAGCTTTATGTCTAAACGAGATGATATATACAGTAAAATATTATTAAACAATGACATTTGTCAATTCTAAAATATACAATATACACGTCGACAACCATTTTTTATTATAAAAATAATCAAATTAATTAATTTAAAAATAAGCCCGAAAAAAACTTGTTTGTTTGCCTAATTTTTTTACAACTTTTAAACTATTGAGAATCAGTAAAATACAATTTAAAATCTGTTCAGATTATTATTAGTCACGCGAACACTTAGATTTATTAAATCGGACCAGTATTTACAAAGTTATTAATGATTTATACAGAACGCACACTTACCTACCGCGTGCTTGCTGAGCGAATGCATATTTTTTGCATCTTCTTCGGATTTCTATTTTTACCATAACAAAGACAATTTTAATCTTACGTAAAAAATAATTGCACAGTTATTCAATAATTTGCAAGGACTATAAAGTTTACATTTAAACAAAAAAAAAATCTGATCTTCCTTGTATAATTAGTTCAACTTTCGCACTTTATTAGATTGTTTCACACAAACACTGTGTTCATTTATTTTGGTCGGGCACTAAGTAGTAAGCGCCTTGGTGGTCCATGCGCTACTTTAGAGTCATTGTGGGGTTGGTCGGCGCGGCAGAACCCCCGACTATGAGGTAACCCCCAGAAGTGACGACTGGTCTACCGTCGTCTAACCGCACCTTTACGGACAACACAATATTTATAAATTATTTTAATATACGGGGTGGCCGAGTTGGTTAGACCTTATAACACTAAAGTTTTTTAGATCCTCGGTTCAAACCCTGGTTAGGTAACAAACTAATGAGTTTTTAATAGAAAAAAATATGTAAGTACATTTGTTTGACAACACCACTATACCAACTTATGAAACTGTTTATAGATGGATTATTGAGTATATCCAAACACAGCGACGAGGTGGGATCAAAACTTCTCCGCTGAATACCCTGAGGCCGTCTAAGCGGGCCTAGGGGCGCAATAAGGTAATAGTATGGTTTTTTTTTTATGGAAACTACAATACTTCGACCGTGTTGCAGATAGTGGAGTACATATAACCCTTGGCATCACTGCACCGGGGTGGCTTCACAACGGGCGGAAATCCTCGGAACACCGAGGTCGCTCCTCGAGGCCTGTAGGAGTCCAAGACTCCTTGCTGCCTTCTGGAAGGAGCTGGGCTGGCTAGAGTAGCCGGCCGTTTACATCACGCAAAAAGGCCTAACTTCCTGGCCAATTGCGGAAAAGTGGACCCGCCATGAAGATGAAGAAGATAACCCTTGGCATTTTACGATTTCACGACATAATATATATAACATTCCAGCGGCAAATTCTGTTTCTTATAACGTGAGCGTTAGATTGTCAAAATAACGATTTCCGCAATTTGCGCGCTCTCCTCCAATCACAGTAAATTTATCTGATTGGACGAGACCGCATTAATAACGGAAATCTTTATTTTGACAATCTAACGCTCACGTTATAAGAAAAGGAATGTAGCTGCTGACATATTCTGTTTTTTTATAACATACATATTAGGTTGTTAAAATAACGAAATCCTATAAATATGACATTAAACAATCAGCAACAACGACCACTTAAAAGTCATGTAATCTATCCCCTTTGTATTATAGGTACATTTGACTTGAAAGTACTTAGCATACTGGGCCGTGACCATTGTACATAAAGGATTTCGTTATTTTGACAATCTAACATTACCTTTAAAAGAAACAGAGTAGTTAGGCAATTGTCTGTTAGTAAATGTCAGGTGTTATTCCTGGTATATACCAATATACTTTAATAATATATTTTAGGTAGGAGGAAGGTCTCTATAATTTCGTTAGGCCGACCGACCGGTCTCGTTACCACCACCCATACAGATGCAAAAACCGTCAAGTGACCTAGTCATGTTTCGGTTTTAGTCTATGGGTTCACCAGTTTTCTGGAGACTACTGCATCGATTTCTTGTCGAGGTGGTAGTCTCCTTTCAGGGTGCGGTTACGAAATGGGTGGTTGAATTGGCGATAAGGCAGCGAGTATATACTCGTAATGCAATTCGTCATTGTCGCCCCCCATTTCGTAATCGCATCATTTAGCCGGCATAGTGGGAGCGATCAATATTGTTTAAGAACAATTATTGATTGACCCCATTCATGGACTTTGTAGGTCTGCTCACCACCAGGTAGATACAAAGTCACATGTCGTGCTCCAATAAAAAAATAAAAAAATTATAACTAGTCTATTCTACGAGAATTAATAATAGTAACTGTAGCCCTAGTGTGAGTTTTATTAACATATGCTTTCGCGTTAACTATACTGCTGCGTTCACATTTTGACCAATCACACATTCGCATTTTTAATTCTCAAAATTTCCGCTTGGAGCGCTGAACTTTTTCCCATTCAAATTTTAGTTAACTCAAACGCAAAGTAATAGTTAGAAAACTCACACTAGGGGTACAGAACATCACAGCTAAACGGACTCCGTTATACATTATAATGTAAACATCGTATTGATTTCTATAATTGTCTATAGTAAACAATGTAAAAGAGAGATTTAAATTAACAAAGCGACATATCGTGGTACCACCGGGGGTTTAGTCATGCGTAGTACTGCATAATGTTAAAATCTGCTGACGTCACTATCGGAGGTCTTATTCCAAGATTGCAACCGCTACACACGACAAGACGTTGCGTAAACTATAAATATATAAATATAAGTTCTATTCCAATGGTTATAGTCTGTATATTAGGTTGGCTATAATAATGCTGCCATCTTGAAATACACGAATTCTTCGCTAGTTTGAACATATTAGGAGCTTTGGAATTTCAACTCTATAAATAACAGGATAGAACTTATGAAAATGAAATGAAAAATGATTTATTAAATATTTTACATGTTATCTTTAAAGGGGTTGGGACTCTCTTGTTAAGTGTAAAACACCTATATTAAGAGAGTCCCGCTCTTCGTACCAATTATTACATTGTAATATTTAATCACCTATTACTCAAAGATATATAAATAAATACTTACTATAATATAGGTACATACATATACAGACTTATATACACATACATAAATATATTCATTTAAATACATAGACATATACATACATAAACGTATTATATTAAATTATACATACTTAAATAACACAATAACAAAATTATAAACATTTGTTTAGCAGATCAGATCCACTGAGCACTTAGACGTTCAATATCAACTTATATTTCCATATTTATAGTTTACGCAACGTCTTGTTGTGTTTAGCGATTGGAAAGTTGGAATAAGGCCCCAGATCTCGTGAAATAGAGTATACCTAATTTTTCTGAACAGAATAAATGGTTGTCATTTAGGCAAAAAACATATTTATAAAAAACTTTTTTTTTTATGAGAGCTCGGCATGTGACCTCACATCTACCTGATTGAAAGTAGTAATTTGTCAGTAGAACTAGTGGGAATGTTTCGTGGCAGCGTTAAAAAAGTTATAATATACTTACAGGATTCTTTAAAACTATAGAGCTTTGTGTTTTCGCCGGTAGGTACGGAGGAATGCACCGCACCCTGTCGTTCACTGAAACATTATAAATACACGTGAGGACGTTAAACGTACATATAGTATTTGAGTAAAGAGGGTAGTGAACACAGTGCAGGTAAGAGTTCAAAGGGCCTTTAAACGTACTTCGCGGTCTCAAGTCCGGGAACGCAGTTCATTCCCCTGCCTTTTAACCACGCGATGGACCCGACACCCGCGCAGTGAAGCCATGGATAGCTAAGAACATTGTCTCGTCTCTGTATGTAGGAATAGTTATACTATACTAAAAGTAGGTAGATAATAAAGTAGTAATCTGAAACGGTACGGAATTAGTTTTATAAGAAAAATCTACGTAAAATTTATAACTTTTTAAGAAACATCGTTTCAGAGGCATAGAACATGGGCCTGACCAAAGAACACGATCGCCAATCTAATCGCCGCATCAATCGATAAAAATGTAAAGAATTTTTACTCAATGGGGCTTAGCACGCGGACAACGATAAGATATATACCGACTCGACTTATACCGTCTGCTGTCGAAAAATATATCGAATTGGTGAGCACGCAAACCGACATTGATAAATTTCTCGAGCTTTGTCTACTAGTTAAAACAAGTGTGTTTTCGTTGACAATTTCGAATTACATAAATGTAATAATTTAATAATTATTACCTTATACGATGCATTTATTTTATATTATTATTAATAATCGTTATAGAAATATATATTTTAATTTAAAAAGATTTAAAAATACATATATTTAACAAAATAAAAATAAAGCCCAAGAAAACTTGTTACCTTGGCCTAAAAAAAGATTTTGTATTTTGGTGAGTTTTTTTTTATTTATTAAGGCATTGGATAGGATTAAAAATGTCATGGAAAGTACGTATAGATACGGAAGTGGTCTAAGACCTAAAAACGCTATTCAAACGAATTGTCAGACATATTTTCTTGAGCATTGATTGGTTATGATCGCATTTGTGTCACTTTTTATTTTGGTTTGTATTGCGGGCGGCTATCTTTTATTCTTATGACTGGTAAGGCGATTAAGCCTTAAAGTGCTTCCCTATTATATACTTCAATTATATAAATCAAATATATTATTTTATGAATGTTTTGAATTTTATGCAATACGGCGACGTGTGAATGATTTATTTTAATTATCCGTCTGAATAATTAAATTACATTACACAATCAATTTTTCCGCATTCAAGACCTATCTGAACTTGAAAACCTATGAACTTCGGGGGTTACCGAAGTTCAAAGGTTTTCACTCTAATAGTGATCGTCCCCTCTAGGATTAGTTCGCTTTAAAATATTAAGACTAACCTACTGCCACTTCGTAATAATAAATAGGTACATGAAGTTAAATAAAAAAATTACACGATAATAACATAAAACAAGAATTTTAATATTAATAAAATAATCTTTTCTAAATAGCATAACACTAGAAACATAAATACTTATTTTCTGATAATCTCATTTTCATAATCTATTTCTTGGTTTGGGCATCCAGATATTTTTTTCAAAATCATTGTTTTTTGAGGTTCTAGTTGTTCCAGCAACTTTTCTATAACACGCACATTTATAGTCACTTAAGTATAACAGTTTTTCTAACGAGAATAAAACAATTTTGTTCTGTTTTTCGCTATTAACTCAATAAAAATATCAAAGCAAAAGTAATTTCAACACTTATCAGCACCTAAAAGAAACGTGATAAAAATGGTATATATATCGACTTTTGTCTACAATCTGACAGTTTAGTTTTTATGTTAATAAGCTGCGTGCTACCGTTTTCGATAAAAGTCGACATATATCTTCCAATGCGTCAAATTAGTCTATTCGGTATATATCGTGGTCGCGCGTGTTAGCTTTGTAGATATATGTCTTATCGATCAATATGTATCGAACCGAATGACGCGCGTGCTCGGCCCCTATGGGTAGAGCCAAAACGACAGATTATTTAACGTTAACGATTGCGTTTTGAAAAATTGGTAGAATGGTATGCCTTGTACACAAGTGACAATTAAAAAGTGCAATTAGAAGAAAAAACTTGTTTATTTTAAGTTTTTTAAACTTGAGAATGTTTTTACTCTATTTCTCTGACTTCGGGTATAAGAATTATTACCAAATTCTTATTATAAAAAATGTGGCCCTTAACACATATTGCTCTGGTCACAAACTAAGCTCTAGGCTTGTGCTATGTGTACCAGAAACAACGACATAATACATATTATATTTAACACCAGATCATGACAAACAGTACAGGAAAACGTATTAATATTTTTTTGCCATGAGTGGGAAGCGAACCCACGACCTCCGGATACAACACCAAAGGCGCAACCACTAATCTACGGAAGCGGTCGATAATAATAACAAATAAGAAAATACTTACCTATAATTTTATTATTTCCCTTGGAATTACTTGATACGGCTTTAGATGGGACCTGAGATACCGATGTTCCATGTAACTGAAAATATTACCATATAGTATAGGTATGCATATACTAATGTATAACATGTATCAATAACACACTCCTCACTAATAGGGATTAATTAGAACATACACTCGTAATGCAAATTCGAATTTGTCGTCGTCCATTTCATAACCGCATCATTTACCAGCACGATGGGAGCGATCAATGTAACAACATTGATCGCTCTGTATTGATCGACTGCGTTCACACTTTGTAGGTCTGCTTACGATCAAATAGATACAAAGTAACATGCAATAAAAATATAAAAAAAAGTCAATAACAAATTACGTGAAGATTGACATAAGCTGTATGGCTAATCGATTGAGTACCGTGCTACAAAAGCAAGGGTCGTATTTTCGAGTCCCACTAAATATGCTAAAATAAACTATTTATTATATTATTAACAATTTGTATTTGTTTCTATAAATTCATATGTATATACGTGGTAGCCCAGTTGGTTAGACCTTGGGCTTAAAAACACTTAGGTCCCTGGTTCGAATCCCGGTGTGTACCAATGAAAAAGATATGTACATTTGTTTGACAAAACCACTATAGTGCCTCGGAGAGCACGTTAAGCTGTCGGTCCCGGTTTTACTATACCAACTTGTGAAACTGTTTATAGATGGGTTATTGAGTCTATTCAAAACATCGCGACGAGCTAGCCACTTGTTCGGTGTAGACTCATACCATCGGCTACGACGAGGTGGGATTAAACCCCCTCCGCTGGGTACACTGGGGCCGTCTAGGCGGTCTCGGGCGCCGTAAGGCACCCGTGATAATATGTATGTGTGTACATAAGTAGATGAATATAGTAAGATACTTACATGTTCTAAAGGGTTGACTCTGTGTTCCATATCTGTGTGCTGAAACAGTAATGATCATGTTTTTATTAATGTCAAAAACTAATATAAAACGTTAAAAAATATTACATAAGGTCCCATTTACACTATGCCCTAATTAATGTTAGTAACATAACAAACTATTCTACGAGAACTGATAGTGACGTCATCGCGTCTAAACGTACTTCGTTTTACAAACGAATGTAAATATCGTTTTGATATCGCTAATGAGGAGTTTTCCAGTTGTTATTATTTAACGGAATAGGTGGCGTTTAGTTGTCTACAAAAACTGTTAAAACAGATAGTGGTAATATATAAAATATACCCAAAATTTAGGGTAAATATGAAAATAAATACCTACATACGATTAATTTATAAAATTTACTTAAGTGGGCAGGAAAAGAATGCGCGAACTCGAGCGTCAAAAAACATCTAAATGTTGTTTTCAGTTATAATATAGTTTTTTTTTTGGAAAAAAAGAACATGGAGGTGTAGATTTTATTTACTCAATCCTAATTACATAATTTCTTTATAAAAAATATGTTAAGTTTTGAAATGATAACTAAAGTAATATTTTTAGAATCATAAATCAAACTTTGGGTGTCTTTTCAAAAGTTAATATATTTTTTATAAAAATACTATCTCATTAGGATCGAGTAAGTAATATTTACACCTCTACGTTCTTTTTCTGTAAAAATAAACTTTGATGTCACTGAAAACAACATTTACAAGTTTTTAGACGTTCGAGATCGCGAAACCTACTTTACTGGCAGTATTATACACTAAAATCCTGAGCACTTTGCCTTACGGTACCAACTTAAGTAATATGTTTTCTTTTAATCATAACACTAATTAAAGTTGAATTTCTAATGTATCTTGGTCTTGTTTACATAGTTTTTCTTGACGTGTTATATTTTTTACTATATTTTGTCACTTTTGTATGTACGTATATCTACCTACTCTATATTCTTGCTCACTATAATCTTTAGTAGATCAGGGTATCTACTAAAGATTATAGTGAGCAAGAATATAGAGTAGGTAGATATACGTACATACAAAAGTGACAAAATATAGTAAAAAATATAACACGTCCTGCAGAACCAAAACTGTGTTTGAATTTAGAGTCATAGAGTAACTAAACATAAGAAAATATAGACTACTCAAATAAAGAAACAACCTTTTTTAATAGTTTTTCTCTCCTGCTGCCATCTAGTGAAATATTTATGAACCGTAAAAAAGAAAACTCCTTATTATCTATAGTAAACAAAGTAAAAATGACATTGAAATGTACAAAGCGTCATTTCGTGGTACCGGGCGGTGTTCAATCATGCTCAGTACACCTGCATTGTCTATTAAAATCTGATGACGTCACTATCAATTCTCGTGGAATAGGTGTTTGCACTTACCAGTGGTCGACATAAGGGTCGGTGTTGCGACCAATGTGCTCGCTGACACAGTTCGTCGCAGTACGAGGTGTTCCAACAACAAAGCAGTTTTGCTTCTTGTCGACAGTTCGCACACCTAAACCAAACAAGAAAAAATGGTTAGTGTATTAATACCAAATAAGACTTGCTCTATGATCCACTTGCGGCCATTCTCAATTATCCATTAATACGATTGTTTACTATCTGATGAAAACCAGACCTATAAAGTTCATGAATAGGGTCGATCAATATATTGTTGTTTATTTAACAACATTGATCGTTCCCACTATTCCGGTTACATGATGAGGTTCAAAATCGGACGGTTACTTGCATATTTTAATATCCACGCTGATTTATCGTCAATTCAATTACCCGTTTTGTAACCGCACACTAAAGGAGACTACCTTCGCAAGAAATCTATACATTAGTCTTGAAATAAATATTATAAAATGTAGATAAAATTTAAGGTGGTAATGACACCATTTTTTTTTTACTAAAGATTTCAATATATGTCACGAGGTGATATTAGCTGTATCACAAATTTACGGAAGGTTCCATCTGAACCCCCCTGGGACGACCCCCTGGGGTGTTCAACAAGAATTACGTTTCTACTCAAGGCACGCCTGTCTCTTTCCACCAGATGCGAAATCGAGAAAGATCGTAAGAGTGAGAAGTTACTTGAGTGAAAATTGGAGTAGAGGATACGACTTAGAATATGAGGGTTATTCTCACCATTGCTTAGTCTTGATTTGAGCTTCCGCAGCATCCATCTCAAGCTGGTGAGTTCTCTTCAAGTCAGTGGTGAGCCGCGTATCTACTGACGTCCGGACCTCCGCCAACATTAGATCTGAAATGGTTAATGTTAAAACGTGAACAAATCTATTAAAACAGTAGTCAAGTGACCTAGTCATGTGTCGGTTTTAGTGTGTGGGTTCTACGGTTTTTAAGAAGCCAGGAAATGGATTCGCTAACTCCAACGTGTAGTTTTTTTTTAAAGAACATGGAGTTGTAAATATAACTTACTCGACTTACCTAATTAGATAGTCTCTTTATAAAAAATATATAAACTTTTGAAAAGACAACCATATGTTGATTTATGATTCTAAATATTACTTTAGTTGACATTTCAAAACTCAACAGATTTTTGTAAAGAAATTATATAATTAGGATCTAAGTAAACTGCAAACAACATTTAGATGTTTTCTGACCATCGCAAATCTATTTCCTGTGCACTTAAGAGACTATTGCATTGATTTATTGTCGAGTCTCCTAATAGAATGCGGTCACGAAATGAGCATTTAATTTGAAAATAAAACAGTGAGGCTATTAAAATAGAGCCGTAATGCAAATTCGACTTTGTCATCGCCCATATCACAAAAATCATTTAGCCGGAAAGAAGAAGCGATCAATGCTGTTAAACAACCATGTATTGAACGAATATTATCAATCCATAGATTATGCAGGTCTGCTTACCATCAGGTATACCCAAAGTTACATGCCGTGCTCCAGTAAAAAAAAAGCTGTCATTGACGTTGTCTATACCATCCACTAGTGCTACTTACTATATTTGTTCTTTAACTCCTGTAGTTCTTGCTGATGCTTCCACCTCAACTGCTCCGGCAGTAGTTTGTGCTGGATAGGACCGAAGCCGGAGCATCTAGGTAGATGTTCCGGCCTTGTCTATACAGTCAACTAGTGCTAGATACTATGATTTTGGTTCAACTCCTGCAGTTCTTACTGATGCTTCCACCTCAACTGCTCCAGCTGTAGTTTGTGTTGGATAGGACCGAAACCGGAGCTATACAGTCCACTAGTACTACTTACTATGATTGTGCTTCAACTCCTGCAGTTCTTGTTGATGCTTCCACCTCAACTGCTCCAGCTGTAGTTTGTGCTGGGTCAGAACCGAAGCTGGGACATCTACTTTCTCTATGCAGTCTACCAGAAGCGATCGGAAGAAATCAGTTAACTGTAACAAAGATTAAGTTTTATCGTTACTAAATATATATATATACTCGAGTATATCTTGTCCCTTTTCACGAAATGTCAAATCAAAAATTCAACACATCAATGCACATTAAAGTCTTGTTCTGATAAAACTAATTTTGGTAAGGATTAATATTTGTAGTGATAGGTGACTTACCTTCACGGCGCTATGGTTAAGTTTGCTAGTCAGAGGTCCTGCAGAAGACGGCGTCGGTAATGCAGATTGTAGAGGTGTAGCATTGTCCAATGGATTTTGTGTTGTGAATGTGGATTGCTGGAGACAACACAGAAGCATCATATTAAAAAAAAACTACAAGATATTGTTTTAGTTATTTTAAGTATTTTAGTTATCTCTATTTTTGTATTTGCATTTTTAAGTTAGTAAGTTGTTTCATTGTTTTATAATTAGTTTTCACTTTGGGGAACTATGTTTGATAAACAGTTAAGTGGTATCTTAAATTAGTTTTAGCTAATTTAACCACCGATGGTTTTAACCATGATAAAACAGGTAGGTGCCCATGGCCCTTAAATCGCTTTGCCAGTTTTGAGAACAGAAGATGGCCGCTGCTATATAATGTAAAAAAAATGAGACAAAAGGTATCACTGAGCGTTGATTAGTTGAAGTGAGAATAGAATATAGTGGCAATGAACTCATTTGACATTTCATTTTATAAGCCATTTAAGGCACTATGGCGGTTCCATATATTATTATAAGTTACATGGTTTTGATGAACCGAGGGCGAAGTTGCGCGGGTCAGCTAGTTTGCAATAAAATAAATAAAATAATTGAAATAATTATTTAAAATTTCGTTTAAAGTTAGAAGACAATTGAAAGTTACCCAATATGACTATTCTATTACAAATAATATAATTTATTACTTACATCTGGCACAATATCTTCATCATCTATGACTGTCACTTCTGGAGACACTGGCGGTACTCCATTCACGATGGGCGTGGTCTGAAATATAAACATAAAGACAATCACACACTATTAAACCGGGGCCTTATGCCGATTTTACCAATTCTAACTAAGTTAAGGGACAATTAATGACAGTTGTTTCATAGAATATGAGGGTTAGTCTCACCATTGTTAGGGATCGTTGGTGAAATCGGGCATTATTCTACTAAATCGATTGTGAATATTATATGAATAATTTTAATTTTATCACTTTTGAACGTAGATGTTTTGATTATAGCCCTTCTGATATGTAACCAATTTTATTTTAAAGAAAATATTTGACTTTATAATTTAAGATCCCTTTGTGTTGGACAAATCTAGGGATGTAATAAGTTTAACCCTTGTGTCTGTCTGTGGCATCGTCGCTCCAAAATGGGTAGATTAATTTCTATGCAGCTTATTTTTCTTCTTTCACAGTTATTAGTAAACAAAGTTCTTTTTGTATATACATAATTGAGTATAAGAAACTACAATCTAAATTACACTTATGTAAAAGTACAAAATGATATTAGATTGAAATGGAATGAAACGAATAAAAATAAAGTGTAGTTTTTTCAAGATATTAGTTTTTTCATAAGTAACCTAACTATTCTACATAATATCTTACCTCACTGCTTCCGACAGACATAACCGGCTGTCGCGCCAGCGCAAGTCATGTAAATAGGAAATTTATTTCATTATAAAGGTGCTCAAAAACTATTAAAGTTTGGTCCCGTACCAATAAGGAGTACCTATTTCTTTAAATCCCTTCTTAGCGATCACCTATTCATAGCTTCAGTATTTTCGGCTGGGCGATAACGAGTAAAGGTAGACTTTCGAAGCAAGCGTCTGTGGCTTCAGTGACGCTACAGACACTTCTAAAGTCTACCTTTAGTCAGTCAATCAGGAGAAGCTTTTATAGATTTTTTTGGGACAGAATGCCAAAGAGCACTAGATCTTACCTCAGTACTTCCGACGGACATAACAGGCTGGAGAGCTAAAGTCCACTGTCCATTAACTGCAGTAAGCATGGGCATGGCCCGAACCGTCGTGGGTGCGGTTACGGTAACCGGGGGCGCTACAGTGAAAGCGTTCGCAATGGTCGACGCTAACACCTTTGGAGCAATGATTGAAGTCATATCTGTTAAAAAAAAATACATTAATGGCGTATATTACGGTTTATATCCAGTAGATGTTAATATTTATAATATTGCACATTTATTTTTTATTTTTTCTTTAACCGAAATATAAACACAATTATTCTTTAAACTGTGCTGTTTTTTTAAAGTTAAAATAAAGGAGAAGCCTGCCTATAACACCAAAAATAGGGTCGATCAATATATTGTTGTTAACAATATTATACATCTAATCAGGCGGATACGGTTACAAGATGAGCGGCGACAAAGACGGAATCTGCAACTTCGCTGCTCATTGTCAAATCAATTGCTCGCTTCGTAACCGCACCCTGATATGAGACTACCACCTTGACAATAAATCGACGTAGTAGGCTCGTGAAAACAGGTGAACACACAGACTAAAAGCGACAAAAATAAACACGAAGTTATAGAGACCGAGTCCCACCTAAAATGTATACTATTCTGTAATATCTAGTACACATAATGTAATAGTCTGTCTGTCAGTCCGTTTGTGTTCGAACTCGAAAACCATTAATCCGATTTTCCGCATTATTATTTATTTTTTAATGTAATTATAAATGTTCTTTGGCCAGCTTATAGGCTATATATGGTTACGTTAGGTATAATATTCACTTTGCACTGGCGATAACAGAATTAAATAACAAATTTTGTTCCGTAATTTTTAACATAAATTGATAGTTATAATATTTATAACTGCATGTAGTTTATGTATTTTGCTTTAAAATGCTATACAGGGTGAATTTGAAAGAATTTAATCTGTATACTACATTGAATTTAAAATTCAATGTAGTATACAGGGTGAATTTGAAAGAATTTACTTTGGGCTAATATGAGGAATATAGCTAAGATATAAGAATATAGAAAAAAAATTGGCTTTCCCATACAAATTGATTATTTTAACATTACTAGTTTGTATGACGACAACCTGAAAAAGGTCGCGGGAAGCCGATGACTTCAGCAAGCGCAGAACCGGTCGTTGTGGCGATCCTTTCGGGAGGCCTATGTCTAGCAGTGGACGCGTGAAAGCCTGGTGTGATGATGATTTGTTTGTATGAATGCAATTTTTTTTTCATTTGCGACACATGGTTTTTCAAAGTCACCCTGTATCGCTTACCTGTGTGCACCTTAGATTATAGTTTTCACTCACCTAAAGGTTAGCTGATGAATAATGCCTAAGGCATTAAGCTCGTCTTGTACAAATCTTTTAGTGCAATAAATAATTTAAATAAATAATACTCACGAGTAGGAGGAGGAGTAGGAGCAGGAGCAATAGACACCGGTACAGATAGCCTCGGCAATTTGGCACTCTTGGACTTCGGCCCCGGTTTTTGCAGCTGCGGTATAGGAATATACACCATACCATTGTTATACAAAGACCCATCATCTGCCTTCTTTCCTTGAGGAAAAGATTTCCTTGCACGAGCTGGCACTTCCTTAGTTTCAGGTACAGAACTAACTACAGTCTTATTTAGTCGAACTTCTCGCAATTTGTTGGTAGCTGTTGTAACCGGGCGAAGGTTTACAGTATTCATTAGTTCCATTTTTTCCGAATGACGAGATTCTTCCATGTCTAAAGGTTCTCCTTTTATCTCTACTTCGACACATTTTGATGCATCCAGAACGGTTGGTTGCTTTTCAACTGGAGGAGGTATTCTTGCAAATGAACGTACTCCTACACGACCTACCATCGGATTTGGTGCATTTGCCTTTTCAGTCGTAGATTTAGTAACAGGTTTGTCTTTAGTTTTCTCAGTGGACGCATTTTGTGGAATTACAACTTGAGTTATGTCTTTAGACATTTCTGGAGTCGCAAGTTGCGGAGGTAGGGTAACTTTGGGACACTCTTCTCGCTCTATTGAATTTAAACTTCGTATGTTGGTAATGGTCGGAAATCCAGGTATTGGGATCACTGTGTGAGTTTGTCTAGCTCGTGATTTTTTTACTGATTTTTGTTTAGCCGGTACTATTGAGGCTTTACTCGCCGTTGCAACGATATTACTAATTATAGGTAAAGATTTATTGCCATTTTCTTTGATAGTGTTAGAACTTTTAGATTTTTTAGCTTTTTCGACATTTTCTGTACTTTCTTTTCCAATACTTTCAGTATCACTGTCACGTTTAATTGATAGAGATTTGCGATTATTTGAATTACGAATCAATTTAATTGGTTTTACTCTAGGCTGATTTGTTTCGTCTTTGCCTTTGACCGCATCTTCTTTACCTTTAACTGGTTCGTCACTATTTTTGTCTGGTTCGCCTTTGCGTTTGTCTGATTCACGTTTGTGTTTGTCTAATTCGCTTTTGCCTTTGCTCAATTCATCTTTGGCTTTTTCAGATTCTTTCATGCCTTTGCTCGATTCGATTTTATCTTTGCCCGATTCTTCTTTGCTTTTCTCCCGTTCCTTCTTTTTGTCCTTGGCTGTAGACTTGGGAGTAGATGTAGTAAATCTTTTGGGTTTCTCATTAGCTGGTAATATTAAAATAGGCATTTGTTCAGTCTCATTTATATCACTTTTCTTGGTTTTAGTGGTGGGCGTACCTTCTCTAGACCTTGTCTTAGGCGGCAGTATCTTTATTATCCCTTTATTTATTACAACTTTAGAAATGGGTTCATTGCCTTTACCACTATTATCTTCATTGACATTTTCTTTACTGGTTTTTTCTCTCAGTGAGTTATTTGTATATTGTTTAGGTGTGTCATTTATGTTAGAATTTCGGTTTTTGGGTTTTGGAGATTCTGATTTTTCTGTTTTAGGAGCAGGGCGTTTTCTGGCGCTTCTAATAAATATTTTGGCATCTGCATCTTTCGGGTCCATAGTTTTATTTAGTTTTTCAGAGTCAGTATTTTTGTCAGGCTCTTCTGAATGTAAAGACATGGCTCTTTCTCGTCTTTTAGGTAATTTAGAAGTATGCGAGCTCGTTTCTTGAAACACGGAAACTCTTCGCCTCTTACTTGGTGTTTCTGGCTCTGTTTTATCATTTTTTTCCATCAAGGAAGCAGGTCTTGTTCTAGAATTTCTACTTGGTATTTCTGGTTCATCCATTTTATGATTTTTTTCCATTACAGAAGCAGGTCTTATTCTGGAATATTTTTTTTTTATAAATAGCGTTATTTTTTATTATATTAAGACAGGCAAACAATGTTTATTAGAAATTCTAATTTCCCGAATTTCACTTTCCCAAATGTTAGGTGGACCAAAAATGTTACCAAATGTATATTGCCTAAGGCACAATTCACAACATTTCAAATTTTAGATTGTACTGAAATAAGTAAACCGTTTCTGTATTATTATTATCCTCTCATTACTATATATATATATTTTTATTTATAAACGACCCATTATTGAAATATTATAATAATATTGATAAAAAGGTCATTTTAAGATTTTGAGGCAGAAAGTTTGAGTGACTATATTTTGGTCAGTCTAAAAAACTGTTAGAGGGACAGATAAATCGGTTGAATAATATGCCTGTGCCCTGTGAACTAAATTCGCATAAAAATTCAATTGTTCAGGTATATAATCGATTATACCCAAATCAATATACAAAAATAATAGTATTATATTATATCATTTTCAAGTTTTCTGCAAAAAATATTTTGCACGTCATCTTGTAGTGGAATATATAGGATCAGCCAAACAACTTGTACCCATGTTCTGGCAAATAATTTCATCATTAATAAGCAGCCCGCCCGCCATATAAACGCTAAACAAAAGGTAAAAAAAACAAAATGCGACTTTACAATACAAGGTTCATGTCCATATTATTCTTTCAGATTTACGGTTGATGTCAACTTGACAGTACTTGACACATAGATGTCAACTTGACAACAGCATTTTTTTTTATTATCAAGCTTGGACCTCAAGATATAACAGCTTCTAAATGGATATACGCTCTTTTAGAAATATCATTTCTTAAAAAAAAAAAATATAAAAAATATCAACACGGGCACCTTTTTGGCTTCCGAGAACCGTTTAAACGCCCTTAGGGTACCCAGCGGAGGGATTAACCCATCCTCATTTCGCCGATGGTATTCGGAGGCAACACCTAACATGTGGCGAGCTTGTTGCGGTGTTTTTGATGTTATAGCCTCGTTGTATAAAGCGGTCACCCATCCCAGGTCCGGCCTTGTTTTCATCTGCTTAACCATGTTATCAGTTGCGCAGTGACTTAACCACTAGGCTGGGGCCACTTTTTCTTTAAAATGATTTATAAAAACTCTGAATAAATGAAAAAAACAAAAATACGGGTATTCTATTTTCTTATATTCTTTGATAATCATAAATAAAAATAAGGTGTAAATAAATTGAAATGTAGTGGATTGTGTATGTGTAATAAAGAATTCAAATAAATTAGTGTCCATCGCGGATATATTTGATATGGTAGCCACGAAAGTGAAATACAGTGTTCCCAGACTTATGAACAGACCGCGAAGTAGAGTTGAAGGCCTTTCTGATATCAACACTTCTTTGTATTGTATTCAGTACCCTCTATACCTAAACAAATACTATACGATCCTGTTAGAGCCATCTTGGTGTCGCGTTTCACAACAGCAATGCAAAGATACGTTTAAATTTATTATTTCTTAAAACCAATATATGCCTAGTAAACCCCATCATATTAAAGGATAACATGTTTTCATTAAAATGTCAAAAATTGGATATTAGTAGATCACCTACCAAGATTTACATATTTTTCAACACACTTACCTAGTATTTTTTTCAAACGAGTCGCTATTTATCTCTTTACCGTCGGCCATCTTTCTTTTTAACAACGGACGAGAATCATCGTCGCTTCCCTCACTAAAATAATTTAATGCACATTTAATTTAATCGCCTCTGTAGACTAGTGGTTGCGTTTTTGGCGTTGTAACCGGAGGTCGTGGATTTGATTACCACCCATGACCGAAAAATATTATTACGATTTTCTGTACAATTAGTAATGGTCTGGGTGTTTATAAAATATAATATATTATTATTGTTATTTCTGGTACACATAGTATAAGCCTAGAGCTTAATTTGTGACCAGAATAATGTATAAAATACATGAAGGTAAAAACCGTGCCCGTCCGCGCGCCCCTACTGGAGTAAGCATCATTCAATTTGCAGGGTGCCGCGCGAGTGACAAATTTGTCACTCACACACACTCTTACATTTTTTACATCCGCAGTCTGATTTGTGCGTTCGGCGGAGAAAGTCGAAAAGAGCTCCGCTTTTATTGTCGGAAAAATGGTTAATTGTGCATTAAAGCTGTGTAGAAACTACTATTTAAAAAAAGCACCTAGTGGCACGTTTTTCAAGTATGTATTTAACATGTTTTTCTTATATTAAACCTTAATAAAAAATAATAATAAAACCCATAATTAAAATATCAAAATCTGACGGTAACTGTCAAACTATGTGCATCAGTTAGAAGTTGAAGAACTAGTGATGTGTTTTTATTTTTAATGAGAATTTCGATACTTTAAATTAATTTATAATCTTTTCAATTTAATTTAATCAAAAGGTATGGCGACAACAGAACCGTCCAACGAGGTTTGTCAGTTACTATTTAGTGATGTGATTTTATAGTTGATAAACTCGATTTTTGTAAATACTTTCATGGTTATAAGATATTATACAATTATTGTTTTTTTTATATAATACTAATTATATTTTCTATACATGATACAGTTTCCCGAAAGATCCGGCATTAAAACGTAAATGGGTAGAGGCAATTAAAAGAGAAGAAAATTGGTAACCAACAAAAATACCCGTGTATGTTCAGTACATTTTGACGAATCAAGCCAAGATTTAATTGTTTTTCGCCTTTTATAGTTTGAGTATACCTCTTGGAGGTCGGTCAAAAATGTTGAGATTGCGTTTAGTAGGTACATAGTAGGTAGTTAGTTGTGCATGTGTTTTAATTTAATAAATAATTTAATTTAATAAAGTATTTTAACTTATTGTTATATTATTATATTCCTACGTTTTTTAAATCCACTAGTATTATAAATGCGAAAGTGTCTATCAGGGTGGATTTGAAAGGATGTACTTTGGGCTAAAATGAGGTTTTGCTGATAAAATCTAACAATTTTTCCTATGGAACCATATGTCGCAAATGAAAAAAAAATTTACTTCCCCATACAAATTGGTCATTTTAACGTTACTAGTTTGTATTTTTTTGCCATTTTTTTTCTTTTGCGATACATGGTTCCATGGGAAAGTTGCTTGATTTGATCAAACAAAGTATATTTTTCAAAGTTATTGAGTCTATTCAAAACATTGCGACGAGCTAGCCACTTGTTCGGTGTAGACTCATACCATCGGCTACGACGAGGTGGGATTAAAACCCCTCCGCTGGTTACCTTGATGATACGAGTATGTGTGTGTATTACAATTGTATATCGATAAATAATTATTAATCTTTGATGATCTCTATAAATCCCAAAATATTTGGTTTATATCGATAAGTAATAATATTTGTGGTCGGTGGCAACACTATCGAAACTATTAAGTATGCAATTAAATATTTAGCTTTTTATAATAAAAAAACAATACACTTCATAGACACGCGCACACATTCATGTTTGCTTGTATCTCTTTTTTTCTCAAGCAGTTTTTTAAGTGTCAGAAGCGTTGAGCTGCCATTTGAAGCCACACCTTTTCCCCGTTCTTCATTTGTTTGCCTCAGAAATTGGCGACACCGGTATCGTACTATTATGAAACAATTTATGTATCATGCTTACTCCATTGGCGCGGGGCGCGTTTTTTTAGCTTCATGATAAAATAAGTGTGATTTTTTTTTATGTGTGACTTCAAGTAAAAATATTATTGTTAATGAATAATAAATATTAATATAACTCTCACAAATGGAACCAGCTAAACACCTAGTCTTACACTAGTTGGTTATGATGGTCGGTTGGGTTCATGGAGATATTGGTACCTCCCCCCATTAAGGCCTAAAATCGCCTTTCCAGCCGTGAGAACAGAAGATGGCCGCCGCCATATAAATAAAATAAAAATAAAACAAAAATATTATAAGCAATCACTGAGCGTTGATTGGTTGAAGTGAGAACACAATATAGTGGCAATGAACAGGTTTTATATTTCGTTTTATAGGTCATTTTAGGCGTTAGGGCGGTCTCTTATATTATTCTTAGTTTCATGGATAGCAGCCTAGCTTTTGACTCTTCATAAAAGTTTATGTCAAATAAAGGTATTGAGTTTTGACTTTTATTATCACTACTACCTAGTATGTATAATAACTTACTCTTTGTATTCTTGTGACGCTGATTTCTTGATCTGTAAAACATAAACCTTTGTTTTAATTAAATAAAAATAGAAAGGGTAAAAAAGTTTATTTATCTAAATTAAATCTTCGAACACTTTAGATTTTTCGTTCCCGTAGGTATTTCGAATAATTATAAAAAATATACGAGTATCCCGCGACCCTTTTGTTTTATATAGCGACCAATACTGTTAAACAACTAAGTATTGACCCCATTCTTGGACTTTGTAGGTCTGCTTAACACCAGGTTATTTATTTTTTATTTTACATACCATGCTACAAAATAAAAAATATATACTGGCATGACCTCGAAATAACAACATAAGAAACTAATTGGTTTTATCGATAATAATATATTCAATTTTTTTTTTTTTATGATTATCCCCATTAAACACACTCAAAAGTTAAATAATAATGCTTCCTGCTTTCCTTGACGAATACTGCCCGAGAATAAAAAGATTTACCTCTTTTTATAAATTATTTTTTTATTAAAAAAAATATATAGACTTTATAAACATAAAGTTAATGGGGTATATTAGGGTTTTCTTTAATTCAATAACACATTGAAATTGTTTTAACTAATACAAAAAAAATACCTTTGAAAATGAGGATTTATCACATAATCTGTTGTAAGAGAGGTCTATCTCACAATCGGGAATCTGAAACAACAAAAAAAAGGGTGCATTACAAATTTTGATAACAAATGAATGTCATTACAGTGTTCTCAATAACTACTTATTTATCAAGGTTTTAAAGGGAAAGGTGGTAGGTAATATAGAGTGATGTGATGAGGCTCAGTTTAAAAAACCTAAAAACTTGCATGTGTTAGATCAGTGGTGGCCGAGTTGGTTAGACCTTGGACTCAAAAACACTTAGGTCCCTGGTTCGAATCCTGGTGTGTACCAATGAGTTTTTAATTAAAAAAATTATGTACATTTGTTTGACAATACCACTATAGTGCCTTGGAGAGCACGTTAAGCTGTCGGTCCCGGTTTTACTATACCAACTTGTGAAATTGTTTATAGATGGGTTATTGTATCTATTCAAAACATCGCGACGAGCTAGCCACTTGTTCGGTGTAGACTCATACCATCGGCTACGACGAGGTGGGATTAAAACCCCTCCGCTGAGTGCCCTGGGGCCGTCTAGGCGGTCTCGGGCGCCGTAAGGCACCCGTGATGATATATATATATGTTAGATCAGTGTGTGGTTTTACCAGTTCACAAAATATGCATATAATCTTGGAAGTTCGTTTTTCGCCTTCCAAGATCGTTCGTCCAATTCTTTATAGAACGCATTTCCAAGATCACGCTGACAGCATCGTATATCCTACTTGGTTGGGTAGAGGGTAGTGAACCCAGTGAAGGGAAGTGTTGAATTCGGAAAGACGTTTATCCCTGTATTAAGGTATTAAGTCTGGGAACACTGTAGTACACTGTCTTGCCTTCCAACCAAACAAGCAAGTAAATTTTGTTGTAAAGACTCGAATCCATAATAAAGATGTCTATTAAAGACATAATAATCAATGAAAACCAAAATGTTAAATAGCATTGTATTATCAACAAAAAGGATTTGTATGTAAAAACTAAAATACCATAATTATCACGTGTGCCTTTTTGGCTCCCGAGAACCGTTTAAACGGCCTCAGGGATGTGTTAATCCGTACCCAGTGGATGGATTAATCCGTACTCATTTCGCCGATGGTATTCGACCTTCGATACTATCCATAATACCAAAAAAAAAGTTAAGTTAAAATTTATTACCATTTTTTGGAGTTGTTTGTTCCAGTTTGCGGGATCGAATTTGGTCTGGAATTCTGCGTGGACGTACTTTCCGAACTTCCTGGCAATGTTGCGAACATGCTCCTCGGCCTCCTAGAAAAATGCACACAATTTTTTATAAAATATTTTTATTGGAGCACGACAATTGACTACCAGGGCCCTATTTCATAAACGTGACAATTGTAATTTACCATGACAATTCATAATACATTGTTAGGTTTAATTTTAATTATTTACTTTTAACAAACTAGTAGGGCCCTGGTAGTAAGCAGACCTACACAGTCCATGAACGGGAGCAATCAATAATTGTTCTGATATATGATGCGATAGTAAAACTAATGAATAAGAATATCCATATTTATATTGGCCGCCTCCTTAGACTAGTGGTTGCGCCTTTGGCGTAGTATTAGGTGGCCGTGGGCTCGATTCCCACCTAAGGCAAAAAAAATATTTCGTTTTTCTGTACAGTTTGCCATGGCCTGGGTGTTTATAATATAATATGTATTAGTATGGTTGTTTATATAGTAGATTTGGCAGAAATGTGAACATTTGCAATAATTAATAAAATATATACTTGTATTGAAATTATATTTTTAGAATATTTGTTTTCTTCACTGAAGAATTCCTTTTTATCCACATACCTTATATACAGTCTATTCAGCCTAGTAACGCTAAACATTAAAAAGTTTTCTGACTTACCTTCATACTGTCCAAGATATCCTGTCTCTTGTTCCGGAAGTTATTGGGATCATTGACAGAATACAAATAACAGTCTCTGGCCGGCACGCGCGCCCGGTCGTGGGCTCCGAAGAAACGCACATCTACTTGTCCTGCGTTATTCAACGACATTCCTTTTGCAGGCCAGTATGGAAACCCTGGAACAAAAATATTAGGACATGTATGAGAAATTCTAAGAAAGCTTCTTTTACTGAAGTATGACATGCATCTTTTATCTGCCTAATGGTCAGCAGACCTACATAATCCATGAATGAGGTCGACATGCAATACAATGCCGACTGAATAATGCGGCGACAAAGACGAATTTGCTTTATTGACTACTTTAATAGCCTCGCTGCTTTATCGTCAAATGTACTGCCCCTTTCGTAACCGCACTCTGAAAGGAGACTACCACCTCGACAAGATATAGTCTCCGGAAAACCGGGGACTCACGGACTAAAACCAAAACATGACTAAATATATTCCACGAGAACTGGAGGGTAATTACGCGTCTTAAGTTCGCTCGCACGCCAATCGTTATGACGTAATTTTCTTAGATTTTTGGAGCCATTGTTAAGAAGCCAAGTTTGATCTACGTCAGAATGACGTCATAACGATTGGCGTGCGAGCGAACTTAAGACGCGTAATCACCCTGCTGATAGCGTCATCATCGCGTCTAAACGTACTGCATTTTACACAAGAATGTAAATATCGTTTTGATGTCGCTAATTGTCTATGGTAAACAATATAAAAATTATGATTAAAGTAACAAAGCGGCATTTTGTAGTACCAGTCGGTGTATTGCCATGTGTAGAACACCTACATTGACAAAATAACGTCACTATCAGGTTTCATGAAATAGAGTATAGGTGTTTGCATCTGTATGGGCGGTGGTAACGAATACGGTCGGTCGCTCTAATGAAGTTATAGAGACCTACCTTATTCACCGTAAACCCTGCTAAGAGTCAAAAGCAATTGAGTATTTAAGTACAATCAACAGCAAGGTAAAGTAAATATTTTACAAGCAAATTGACCCATAATACAAGTGCATAAGGTGCATAAAAGTTTACTTTATCTATACCATGGAAGTCAATGCAAGAGCAATACCAGAAAGTATTTAGATTGTCCTTTGAAGGATCTTGGCTTTTCAAGTTCGGCCGTCGAAACTTTTTTCATTAGCGCTGACAAGATTGTATAGTATTTGTTTGGGTAGAGAGGGGGGACTGAACAGTGAAAGGGAAAGTAATTAGGAAAAGCCTTCAACCCGAACAGCTAAGCGCTGTCTCAATTCTGGCCATACTGCAGTAACTTTTTTTTCCTTATATTTTTTATTATATGTCATTTTTTTATATTGTAATTCTAAATTCAAGTCTAACAACTCGCGATAAATGCGCAGTCAAAAAAATCATACTGGACCGAGGTCGGCGAATTATTAATCTGCGGATGTTTAGCTGAGTATTATTTATTTGCAATTAATCGGCCTGCGGTTGTTTTTAAGTGGAACTTATTAAGCGGCGCGGTGCCTCGATAATCGATAAGTGGACCAGAATTGAGGTATACACAATGGTACAAAGCAATAGAATAAGACACAGGTTCACGCATATATCTAATATATTTTAGTTATCACAAACCACTAATATAAGTATTACTAATTAAAGCGCCAGTCAATGACAGTGTAAATATTGAATAAACAGAAATTTAATATTATTTTATGGCAAATTTTGTTTTTAATTTGAGTTTTATTTTTTATTTAAGTAGTTATATAATACGAAGGATTACCTTTTAGTTTAGCCCAAAGAAGTATATGTGGGTTAGAGCAGACGTCGATGAACCACGTCAGTTTGTGTGTGTGCGCGCCGCCGTAGCATTCTGGGCAGGTTTCTATTTCCGCCATCTCCGTGCGACAGGCCCGAACCAGAGCCTTGGCCGCCACTGTTAGTTTTGAATGTACTGAAATTACAAATAAAGACAATTAAGTTAAAACAAGCAATGGCTGTATGGTCGGAAGATCTTTGACTTTTCACACTGCTGAAAAAACAATCGGATATTTATGTGATTATGCGCGCAATTAAGAGATTACTTACCTAAGGGCAGATTTTTTTAATAATAGTCAGTTAACTTGTATAAAGAACTGTCAAATTTATTAATACTTCATACAAATGACATATACAAGTTAACTGTTAAACTTGTATGAAAAACTGTCAAATTTATTTATTCTTCATATATAATATCTATTAAACAACTTTATCTGATGATTGAAAAATCAGCCCTTAATATAAGACTTATATAATATAAGTATGTAAGATCCATTGTATATCTATGTAAAGTTTAGGCGCTGGCGCAACAGCTGTTACCTATATGAGAAGTCCGTGGGGGATAACTAACGCATACGTTGTAGAGTATAAACTCTGCTCAATCCACTAGCGACATGAGTTCCCCTGATAATACTTCATTCATCATGTTCATGGCGGGCTCGTTTTCCGCAATTATCCAAGAGATTAGGCCTTTTTGCAGGAGTCGGCTGACTATTCTAGCCAGCCCAGCTCCTTCCAGAAGGCGACAAGAAGTCCGGGTCTTCCACAGGCATCAAGGAGCGACCTCGTTCCGAGGATATTCGCCCGTTGTAAAGCCACACTGGTGCAATGAAGCAGCACATGGGTGGGTGTTTCATCAGTTTCTGATAGTACTTACCCGAATTAAATATAATGCTATTATGCAAGATCCACTGCACGTCTGTGTGGAAGGCTTCGGTGCTTCCATAGCAGCTGTTGTCTATGTTCTCCTTTATTTTATTCAGATCCATGGGATGGATAACGCATTTGTCGTAGTCTGGAAACTCTGCGCGGTCCACTGGGGACATGAATGGTTCTACCTGAAAATCAAAATCGAAGATGTTAGCTTAAATCATTAGATATAACCTTTTGCAAACGAGACGGTAAATAGGCGAATGTATTGCCAAAACACATACATATATATTTGCGAATACCGTTTTACACTTGAGGGTTTGCGCATTGTTGTGAATGTGAGGGCCGCTTTAGTATTTGTCAGTCACAAAAACATATACAATCCGGATAAGCTATCACCTAGATGTATTAATAATTTGTCACAAAATAAAGTTTTATGTTAGTCCCACATTACTATTCTACTTTTTTGCCCTGGCAACACACTATTTATTAGACCACCTCAGCAGACTAGTGGTTGCGTCTTTGGCGTTGTATCCGGAGGTCGTGGGTTCGACTCCTACACATGGGAAAATAATATTATTACGTTTTTTCTGTACAGCTTCCCATGGTCTGGGTGTTTATAAAATATAATGTGTATTTGTGTCGTTGTTTCTAGTACACATAGTACAAGCCAAGAGCTCAGTTTGTCACCAGGGCAACATGTTTAAAATGTCCTACATACGAGTATTATAATTTTTAATCACTTATTCCCAATTCAACTACTTAGTTTAATCATTGAACTGTTGGGACTTTTTATAGTTTATGAAATACTTGCTGTGTCCCGCAGTTTCACCCGCGTGCCGTTTTATTAGAACTCGTATAAAATTAAATACAGTCCATGGAGCTTTCTATTAGTAAGACGTTTTTAATTGGTTTTAAATTCGGTTAGCTTTTTAGTTTATCCTGAACAAACAAACAATCAATTCTTTCCCTTTTATAATATTAGTATAAAAAAACGATTAAATAAGAACGTTGCTCACGCAGTTAGGAATACATACGGTTTAACAACAAAAAATAAAGGGGAATTGGGTTGAAAAGTATTATTACAGAAATAATTTAATAGTAAACATTTGAGAAACAAAGTTGGAATATGGAATATTACGTAGGTACGTAGGAACTTCTCTCAATATAAAAACGTACTAATATAATTAATAAATAATATGTTTAGCTCTAGGCTTGTACTATGTGAACCAGAAACAACGATATACATATTATATTTTATAAACACCCAGACCATGACAAAGTGTACACACTTCCTCCGGATACTAGGCCAAAGGCGGCACAAGTCTACGGAGGAGGTCGTATTGTTTTGCCACGAATGGGAATCGAACCCACGATTTTTGGATACAACGCCCACATTGCAACCACTAGTCCACAGCACTAGTCTAGAAAGGTAATAAATATACCTAATTAATAGTATTTATCATACAATACAAAGGTACATCAAATGAATGATGAAAAAATATAAATGCAATGCAACGCGTTCCGCGCCTCTATTATTAGCTTAGAGGGAGACACGAATTCTTCTGTATTGATTTACTACATGAAAGAAAGAGACGGCGTACGGGCACGCCATTCGTCAGAAACAGGCAAGCGTCTGTCCGTGGCGATACTTGTGATAGATAATATTCAAGGTTATATAAATTTACTTAGGCAGAGTTGCTTGAAGCGTGGAATCGCCCGTTAAAGTAAAACCCAGGGAAGGTTATAACAGAAACGAGTGGCTTATTATATTATATTGATACATAATATAATGAGCTTATCATATGATTCTAAAAAAAAGTATTTAACAACAGATTAATTAGGTTGCTATTACGTTAAGGTAAATTAACATAATGGTTAATATTATTTTTGAAGAATAAACAAAGTCAAATGAGTTGTTCCAAAATAAAAAAACTTATGCTAAATAATTAAATTCATGGTAAAAATTTGCATTTAGTTAATTTTACGACAATTTAAACCACACGTTAATTTTTAATATACATTTTTAATAATATGTATACCATCACGGGTGTCTAGACGGCCTTAGGTACCTACCCAGCGTTATTGTTTTATTACCACTTCGTCATAGCCGACACAGTATTCTAAGTCAACACCTAACAAGGGACCAACTCGTCGCAGTATTTGTTAGACTCAATAACCGTTCGATAAAGTTTTACAAGTTAAAATAAATAGGTCGTAAGATTATTTTATTTGTAATTAAAATTGCTTTAAAAGTATTTTTGATGGGAATCTAATTCTGCACAAGCTGGGTGAAATCAATTAAAGAGATGTGGTACTTTTTTATATGTATATATCTATTTACCCTAAAATCATAGTATATCACCAGAAAGTCTTGGTGAAAATTGGACTGCCGGCTTAAAGTGCTCTCTGAGACAGTTTTGTGAAAAAGCTATTTACTGAGCTCCACAGGTGGATAGAGTGTCTGATAAAAGAATGTAAGAGATTGCTACAAGGATAAATGTATAAATAATATTATATGTATGTCATCATAACATATTGTGTATGATATATTTTGTTCATATCACATATTTATATTACATGTTTTGGTAAAATGTACATTATTTGTTATATTTTATCAGTTGCAATATTTATTTTTTATAAATCAATAATTTAAGTTAATTATAGAAAATTGATACCCACCACAGATTGAACCTAAGAGCTGCCAATTAACTTGGTTATTACTAGTACAAGTAAAAAGAATGGAAACCAAATATTGAATATTATTTGTTATCTCACTATATAACATGACTTTTGTTAAAAGATAAAAACACTAATGGCTTTATTCATAAAAAATATTGAATCATTGAAGAACACTTTAATTAAAATAGGTAGGGTCTCTTTTACCCATATTTATTTTTGTTGCAAAAAAAGAGACAAAACCTACTTTAACTAAAGTGTTTTTCAAGGTCTCAATAAGTTTTTATTATTACCGGTTTAATTATGTTAAACATCACTTAAGGGGGAATTCGTATATGTGACGTCATCACCTTCTGTCAGATTTCACTCAAAAATGTTTGAGATTATTTCTTCAATTTATTCTAACTGTGGACAGTTGAGCCCAAAAGTCACTCTGTTGAAATTTCATTGTATGGAGTGTGACAGTTTATTATTTTAGATATCTACTTTTAGAAATCTTACTATTTTATTTTAAGTAATATATTGTCGAAATAGTCAAGAAATTTAATTTTATATGCGAGGATTTAATGTTTCAATAAAATTGATGTATTACTATAATTTCCAGACATGCATACAAAGTGTGATATTATCGGTACATTTTATTAATATATATTCATTTTAACAGTTTAAATTTATTATAAGGCATTGGTAAGAGTGACTATTACTAGACTCCGCTCCGTGATAAACTAAGAATTTATATTAAACAAAACTTTTTGTTTTATTTTGGACTAATTAGGCTAGTCTAAGTATTTATTAAAAAAAATGCTGTCATATGAATTGACATTACTAAGGATTGGGGTCTGCGTCACTTTAATCTACTTGCCCATCTATCTACATTAAAAATATTTCGGAGTTACCTAATTGGAATAATTTTATGTATAATATTTTATTTTTAATAAATTAGTTTTTTATAGTAAAATAACTTAGATACACATACATTTAAATTTATATACATAACTTCTAAACGTCCTCAGGGTACCCAGACTCAGGGTATTCAAAGCAATCATAATCTCTACATTATATATATATCAATTATCTGTCCGTTTGTTTTGAACTTGTCTCTAATTAACACTCATAAGGCTTAAATATAAAAAGATACGTAGGAAAATATGAAACAAAAATTGACATTTAAAATCTGCACGTACTAAATTATGCAAGTTAAGTATCACGTTCTTTCATTTTACAAAATATCTTCGGTTTACCGGTTTTGATCACCTAGATATTATACCTATGTCCATTCTCAATAATTAGTCTATCGTTTTTTTGACATAACATAATATATTATCATAAAATTTACCTTACTGTTACACCATAGCCTACAAAAATATACCCTTCATACATTACACACACATACGTGCACTACACATATTACACCCATACACATTCACTTTTATCAATAATTCTTATAAACTTTAATTACTTATTCTGTTTCTTATAACGTGAGCGTTAGATTGTCAAAATAACGATTTCTGTTATTAGCGCGTTCTCCTCCAATCAGAAAAGGTTAACAACTACTCTGATTGGAGGAGAACGCGCTAATACCGGAATTTGTTATTTTGACAATCTGACGTTCGCGTTATAAGAAACAGAAAGTGGCCGCTGGTAGGTATATGTATAAAATTGTAAAAAATAAATAATTAAATCTTTTCAGCGTTGGAAAATGTTTTTTATTTAAATATTGTAAAAATGCAATATTATTTTATAAAAGCAGCTGTCACTATTTAAAAAATAAATATTGGTTGCTATTATAGTTGTATTGGACACGAGCTCTCGGTCTAACAGAAGTATTGTCATACTTAGTAGGTGGTCTCACCAATAAATACCTGAAAAATGATTTACCGACAAATATCATATAAACTATTCGTACTTTAGTAGTTACCATGGTTTATTATCCGTCAAAAAATATAGATTGATTATAGAGAACGGTCGCTAGTTATGATTTGGAACAGGCGAGGAATTTTTCGATTATCGACGCGGTAGTATCCTTTCATGGTGTAGGTAGTTATAAAACACAGTAGCAGTTAATTTGTTGAAAACTCAGAGAACTGGCATTCCACCAATCATGTGGAATGATAATAAATATTTTTTAGCGTAATATTTTCAATATGTATTTTAGTTTTATACTTAGCGTAAAATAATTCAAACAATATTCTAGAAATTGCCCACCGCCAGTGACATACAATACAAACATAGTTCGAATTATTCTATGCTAGAAATTATATATTATTATTTCGTATTATTCTTTTTTATCGCCGCCCATTTGGTAACAGCATCATTTGGCCGGCCATAGTAAATCGGTCTAATTCTATAGAAATTACATCGTATTGGTCCCTATTCATAAATATTGTATGTTTGTCATGAGTTAGATACAAACACACATGCTAAAATAAAAAAAAACTTTGATTTTGTAATAATATTAATGATTATAAAATAAGACAATACATTATTATGTTATTATTTAAATATTAGGTAGATAACAAAATGGTTGAACTACTCTGCCATTTATAAAAATAAAGTTTTGGATAATGGATGGAACCCTATTGAGCTTTGCTATGGACATATTAAAAAAAAACTTTATTAAAAAAAATAACAATTAAAATAAATAGGTAAAATATGTTTAAAAATTGTAAAATAATGTGCGCCCGACGATACATTTTATTCAAAATATAAAAGCGACCAAAATAAATAGTTGTTGTGTACTTTTAGTTTCATTGGACAGTCTGTCTTTTTTTTTGTAAGGTTATACTGACAGTGACAGTTGGTGAAAATTGCATATTTTTTTTAGCTGAATCTGTAGTTAATCGTGTTAAAAGGTGTAAAAACATAAAATATAATCAAAATAAATATGTACTTGTCTTATAAAATTCTCAACAGTGAATATTTAGTGTTCCGATAGTGAAATAGAAAAAAGCGACGCGGAGCCACCTTTCACAGACGGGATCGCCCGCACAATGACGGCCTGTCATGGATTTTGTATGAAGATTTCTGTCTGGCAAGTTTTTGTAATTATTTAATTAATAATTATCTATTAAACTTGCAAAAATCTCTCTATACATTTTTAGAATACATAATAAACTTATGATATCTATTTTTTTAACTCTATAAATTGTTGTAGTTTTGTCGCTTACAGAGATGTTAAAAAGTACAAAATTTTCATGTTTTGGAAAATATAAATACATTTTTTATTGAAATAATATATGGAAGACTATATTAATCTCTTCATACATTTCAAGTTAAAGAGTTACTATTTGCATAATAATAGTTGTCTGTGAGTATCGAGTAAATTTCTTTAACAAACATTTTTAGTTTTGTAGTTCTAGATTTTCAGAATACAGCCTTAAATGATAATATTTGTTAGTATTGTCACCACTGAAAATAATAATTGATAGAAAAAAGATAAAACTCCTTATAACTAAGATGCTCAATAAAATTTAATGAGGGTGAAATTAGATATATAAAATGAAATATATTAAATAGTTACCCCATTGGTTTGAGTAATTCTATTCCAGGCAAAAGACAATAATTCACTAAGGGTTCCAAGTGTCACTTTTCTCATTGCAGGCGATCTGAAAAATATATTATTTATTATAATACCTGATAGTGAAACTTAATATAAAATGGAGAGAGCAGTGCTTAAAGATACTCCATTATTGAAGTATGGATGTATTAGTTCACAACACTGCTGGCCAGACGGATTGGCGATTTGTATTAGTGAAATCTAATGTGCTTGGCAGAGGGAAAATTTTGGAAATCATTTAAATATTATTAAGGAGAAATCTTGGAATAGACCAGCACCCAAAAGAATATCAACTGATTAGCTACAAAATCATTTAATGGCATCATTACTTTTAATTAACCCTCTTAAAACTAAAAAGACGGAAATTTACCCTTAACTAGAAGGTTATTAAGGTTATTAAGGGAATTTTCTGGTTTTTATTTTTGTTATTAATTTTTTGTTTGATTTTTTAAGATTTTTAAGTTAAGCAGCACTAACATACTAAATTGTACATAAATACTTACACATTTTACATAAATACATACAATTTGTTTATATGCTGCCCTCAGGAAGTATATATGTAGTACAAAAACGACTTACCTATTAACAGAATTTTCTACATGTAGCAAGACCATGCAATCAGGACACACCCATTTTTTTTCTTGACTGGACAATCTGGTTTTCTCAGCAGCATTCAGACATTTGAAGTGGTAGGACTTTGGACACACTGTGCAATATCCCGGGCTCTTATCTTTGGAGGCTGGTTCCACAGACCAGTGACAATACCAGCAAAAGGAATCTGATCCTGGTCGTCTTTTGAAAGATTTTGAAAGCTGTTGAAGAATATAATTAAGAATAATATTCACTTAAGGTTCATACCTTACAGACAGGCAAAAGAATGATCTGCAAAAAGTGGAGAAGAATCTCTTGCTATAGTGATAGAAAAATATGTGGAGGTTTTTTTTAATTGATAGGGACCATGTTTGGCTAATGCTATGCCTGAGACAACTGTAACTCCAATAAGTTATTAACTATAAATTAGAAAGATATTATTTGTTAGGTTAGTTTAGAAGAAATTTCTAGATTCTAAACAAAAAAAAATATTTTTTGAAAAATCCAGGTCAATTTATAAAAACATATAAGAAATTGCTGATCAGACAATTTCTTGGTAGAAACTTCATTAGTTATTACTAAAACCTAGCTAATTAAGGCCTAAGAAAAATCGCTTTAAAGCTGGGTTCAAATTAATTTTGTGCTAACAATGTGGATAAGTACAGTGGTACAGTTGTATTCACTCACCATTGTTTGATATTGTCCAGTTTATTTTATGTTTCTATGGCTGCCAAAATACTCATATTTTGACAACTCAAAATGTACAGTTATAAAAATCAAGTAATTCCTACCCACTTTTATAAAACACTTGACTTATGTTGACATTTCTGGGCACATTTCTATAAATGTTTCAACTTTGAGGTATTGTGACTACAAAGTTACATAATTGTAAGTAACTTAAGCAGTCCAATAAAAAGATTAGAAAGCAAAATCATAAATCTTTTTAAACAGTTGCAGTGGATAGAGTAATAAATGTACAAAAAAGTTTGATCCACAATTAAATACACTGAAATTATAGTTTGTGAGTCAATAAGCAATTCTAGGTAAATTTCACAACTTAAAATTACATAATGGATCTATATCAAACCAATATCAATTTAAATGCATGAATTGCACCATTATTATTTAGTAATTTAGATATTAATAGTGTTTTGAAGCTGTAATTTTAGTGCTAACATTAAAAGTTGAAATACTAGTAATTTACTACACTACTGTCCTTAAGTAATATCCGCTGACTCCATAAGTGTATAAAACAAGAGCAACTAAAAATAACTACCTACATATAATAACTTTTTATGTAATTAACCTTTTTCTATTACTGTACACATAATATTTTCACTTTTTAATATTGAAACGCAGAGCATATCTATAAACACAGAGCAAATTCAAACAATATATGAGTAAAAGTGTAGTGCCACTGAGAAATCTACTCGCCAAGCCAGTTTAAAAATTACAAATATAATTATGGGTTTTATGCTATCCAATCTAACATTTTTAATAGTGTCATCTGTCTGTATTTGTTCATCATAAAAAAATAGGCAGCTACTCTAATATACTAGCAGGGATAACTTAGTGCTATGTGCTACGTGTTAGTAACATAAAATAGTACACAAAATCCATTACAAAAATGTATAATATTTTAACTATTTCAATATGGCAGATCAATCAGACATTGGAACAAAAAAATTTGGAAGAATATTTTTAATACATCACATTTTTGGACTTATTATAAAGTTTTAGAACTATCAGTCTTTGTTTGCAACAAATGCTGTCATTTTTGCTTGATTATTTTAATATAAACAATGAACTAATTAAAAACTGTAATTGTATATATATTTGGCGATGTTTATGTTATAACTTAGTGTGGTTGTTATGCTATTATACTTTTGAACACTGACTTGTTTACTACATAACATTACAATAATCATTTAAACCTTCTGCTTATCATTTTATTAGCTTAGGCTATAACTAAATGTTATTCGAAAAGGATTAAGGAGCAAGCAATATTAATTTCAGAAATTATTATATAATATGAATTAGGTAAGTATAGTAGTTGACAAGGTATGAGATTCTCATTTTCCTTTGCATAAATTGGTATAAAGGTTAGTATTAATGTATGTACTATGCCATCTACAAGAAACCGAAATTACCTTAGTTTTAGGAACAGGTGTAGGTGGTTTCATTTTAGATACAGTGTTTTCTTCTATTATACTCTCAGGAACTGTCAAATTGTTCTCATCAATAGAATCTGCCTCTGATACACTATCCCAATTGTCCTTTACAAGCTTTCCAGTGACTGAATTCAAAAACAGCTTCTGTTTAGTTACAAATTCAGGATTTTGAGACCTCATGGACCTTTTTATAGATTTTTCACTAGAATTACTTATTTGAGAATTAGTACTCCCTCTACGATCTGTGATACTTTTTTCTGATTCTGTGGAAACATTCAAACTTGAGTTGAAACCTAAATGAACAGTGGATTTCCTCATTTTAGTTTTGACCTGTGTACATTCATTAATGATTTTTGATTCCTTAGCTGATTTTATTAGGGACTTCAATTCTCTACTTATGCCCTTTGAAACAGAATTATCATTTGCGTCAGTATGTTGATCAGTTATAATTGTTTCTGCTGTAGGTCCTTTTTCTACATCTGTCCGACTTTCTATAGATTCTATTCCATTTTCTTTTTTCTCCTCTACTATTTCATTACTTTTATTTTCATTTTCTTTTTTGTCCTCTACTTTTTTATTACTTTGATTTTCATTTTCTCCTTTCTCTTCTACTTTTCTCTTACTTTTATTTTCTTTTTTCTCCTCAACTATTTCATTACTTTTATTTTCATTTTCTTGAGAATTGTTTTCATTTATTTTTATTGTGTGTAATATTTCTTCTTCTCCTTGTACATTTTCAATGATATTTGATCCATTATTTGTTTCTTTTACTTGTTTAATTATTTTTGCTCCATTATCTATTTGTTCTGTGTCTTTAATCATTTTTGCTCCATTAATTTTTCCTTCTGTTTCTTTAATTAAAGTTGCAGCATTATCTTTCTCTTCGGTTTCCTTAATTATTTCTGCTCCATTACCTCTTTCCTCTACATCCTCATTAGTTTTTAATTCATCTTTTTCCAATTTTTCTTTTATTTCTTCTACAATTTCTTTTTTCTCCCCTTTTTCATTTCTTATTACTACTATTTCTTTTACTTCATCCTCCACTTTTTCTTTACTTTTTATTTTATTATCCTTATTACTTTCCTCTACCTTTTCCCTACTTTCCTTTACCTCGGGTACAACTTCCACAACAAAAGGTAATGATGATCTGTCCCTGGATATTTCTACAGATATTTCAGGTGTAACACAAATATTTATATCTTTTTCATTTTCTTGGGCCAAAGGGGATGGTACTATGTAACTTGAAGAGGTTGTGTCATCTACCTGCTTAACAGCTTCAACAGCAGAAGATTTAGCAGGAGAAAGAGGAACAGACCGTAAAGGTTCATTTTCAAGCTGTAAAGCTGGCTCATCTTCGTCCATAGACTCTATTATTGCTGTCACCACTACCAGATCAGACCCAGATGAGTCTACACTCATTGCACTCCTTTTCCCGTCAGGAATTGACTCCGAATCTTCCATAATCTATAACAGAAAAACATACAAATCACATGTTTTGAAACCAAGTTTTTATGCTATTCATAAAACTCTAATGTCGCTAAAACTCTGCCGAACGTGCTATCAAATTATAACAGGGTATATTCATAGGAGTCAATAGCCCCGGTTCAGCGAATCTGCCATACATGCCTACCTACTAACAATACATAACAAAAATCAACATACCAAAATTGACAAAACTGGCTTATAGGTTATATCATACACTTATTAAAGATGTAATAAACACCAGCATCATACAAATATGTAATAAAAAAACAATATGTTAACATAAAATATTTCCAAACGAAAGTTTAGGATCACACTTCGCCATCGTATTTTTTTTTATTCGTATTATTTAGGCATCTGGAATTTTATTGGTTGTTCAAACAGTTTTCAAGAAATAGATGCATATATCTGTCTCAAGTTAAAATTATTGCTTCACTTTCGCACCTATGTTATTCAAATGCAACGCTTGTCAGTCTATCTCATTTTCACAATTTCGAAAACTCATTGAACTATTTAACAAAAATGAACGGAATCATCATTAACGATTACAAATTCACTATCCATTCTCAAATGAATGAATGAACTGAAATAAAGAGACGCGTTCAAAAATTGTTTAACTTCTAATTTCGTTTATTAATTTTTTTCATAAAGTTATGTATATTCCATGAAACTAATAATAAAATATGGAACCGCCATGTGCCTTAAATGGCCTATAAAACGAAATGTCAAACGAGTTCGTTGCCGCAATGCCACCAGTCGGTGGTTACCCTGCTGTTCTCACTTCAATCAATAAAAGTTCACTGATTTCTTGTTTTATCACTTTTTTTATTTTATTTGTATGGCGTGGCCATGTTCTGGGGGCTAATTAGCGATCTGCCCTCACGATAGTAATTGCTATGGTCAACTTCACGATTGTAATTTTTTTCGCCATCAAAATCGGTATTATGGATCATTATTATCATCGATGGTGAGCTTATGGTGAACTAAAGAACGAAAATAACTGCGTTTTGGATTTTCCAATTTATAGCAACAAATAGCACTAATAAAATATAATTTTAAACAATAAACCGCTTCTATTTTTTAATAATTAGGTCGTAAATTAGTTATTTTAATATTATAAACATTTAGCATACTGCAAATTTCATTAATATTATTATAAAGAATGTTCCTGATTAAAAATATTTTGCACTATAGAAACGCATCACGAATCGTTTGATTGCACAGATTATTAATTAATCTGTGTGATTCTTATATGTAAACAAAAAAGTAGTTGTATTTTAATTTTAATTAATCATTAACAAATAGTGATATAGCTGTTTGTTGCGTAAAAAGAAATAAACATAAGTATAAATTAATAAGTAAATTGGGTTTATCAAGCCAAAGACGGCGGCGATGCAAGTAAAAAGTATATTAACTTTTAGAATGGTATTCTATTAATAAATTCATTATTAATAACACATCTCCATGATAGTGCTCTTTAAAATGAATATTATAGAATTTCCAAAGAGTATGTGACGCTATAGGAACACGTTGTATAAAATAAATACGGTTTTCTAGGTTGGGACTTGTAACCTAAGTTTAGGTTATATGTGGCCTTGTGGAGTAGTAACATCCCAATACCTTGTGGTTATATATATTGTTAAATACAGCACTAACTATTTATCCCTCAGATAGTGTTATGTAATTTATTTGTGGGGTCTGAAAGTGGTTTAACATTAAAAGCAGGCTGTTACTAACTTAGTAACTATATATTTTTTCAGATTGCCATTGAATTGTACTGACCCACCTCAATGGTCTGGTCTGTGGCCATGGAAAAGAATAGATTGGTAGTAAAGCATGAAACAAAGTAAAACAATAACAATAAGTGAAACCGGGATGTTTGGAGGTGGAATGCAAAATTACAGAGGCATTTCACTCCGACTTGTTGTGACTTCGCATAATAAAGTATTAGATGCCAAGCATTAAAGCCAGTGTCATTTTTATTTTGTCTCATTTACAGCTTATTTTACAAAATGGGAAGTAATTACTTTTATAAAAAAGATTTACCAACAGAAACCTTCCCATACAAACATAGTATAGTTTACATCCAATAATAGGAAAACTTTTTCCTTATCTATTTCACTATCTTCACTAATATTATAAAAAGTTAAGATTTGTATTTTTGTTTGTAATAAATAAACTCAAAAACTACTGGACCAATTTTTAAGAATATTTCACTACTAGGAAGCTACATTATCAGGGAGTAACTGGACACCATTTTATCTAGTTTATTTATATGTATAAGGGCCGATTTTTCAATCGTCAGACATTTTTTTTCAATAGATAACTTGTATGGAGATATAATAAATTTGACAGTTTTTCATACAAGTTAACTGTCGAAAAACTTTATCTGTTGATATACGTGTCATGATACTAATGATATACACAATACTTAAATCAAAACTAAACTATGTAATGTATAGAAGGGTGGTGTTTCAGTATCTATTCGGGGATTCTTGAACTAATGAAACAAAATATTACCACATTTACACAAAAGATATATTTTTAACTACCTATCTATTTTAAAATTGAATTCTTACTGAAAACTAAATTTTTACGGTGATTTTAGCAACTTCCTTGAAAACCTCAAATAAAAAACTTGGTATGTGGCATGCCACTATCCATCTCATTAAAACAAATACCATAAAATGAGGTCTGCCAACCCTTTAGGATTCCTTGCGTTTTCAAGAAAAGCAGAACCTTTTATAGATTTGTCTGTAAATTGCTTGGAATAGAAGTAGGCCTTATGGTCTTCACGTTTCTGGAGATTAATATCCAAATTATTGGTTCCAAACTCGGTATCTACTTAGTTTAACATTAGGTGTATAATTTTTTTCGGTATTGATAATAGGGTAGTAGGCCTCTATATAAGGCCAACTTTTTGTATGGACTTTTGACAAAAGAATATAAAATATGATGATTATTTGAGGGTAACCCGAACACTGTAGACGCGTATTTATATTATATTTTTCAAATTTAATTTTATTGAATATTATTGTGCAAAAGTGTACTAATTTTGTAAAATAAGCATTCGTATAGTAATATTAAGTGTGAGAAGTGTAGCATTTACGCAGTGATCTCGGTGTTTGTGTTATCTCAAATAATCCCACAATCTTCAGTAAAATGGCGGTACCCATTTTACTGTAGATTTTTCCTTCTTCTTCACTCGACATTGGCAGGACTCATGTCGCCATTCCTTTCTCCACCCTAGTCCTTTCCCAATTCCTTTCCATCCTATTATCCCTCTTTTACTGAAAATTAAAAAGTTTTTTTAAAATCTACCCACTGTACTGGCAAAATTACGCTCACGCGTAGAGGCCAATAATTTAAGTTAACAATAATAAAATATGATACTTACTTCTTTGTTTTCTAGAATTTTCTTTGAAAGATAATATTAAGTTAAAATAATAGCTTAATTAATTTATACAAATTAAATTAATATTACCTAATAATGAACAAATAATTGGACAAAGATTTTAGTAGTTACAACCATGGTACTGACTGCCTGTATAACAAGAGATATCACATAAATTTTTCAGGCGTTTTTTTTTATTTTTATATAATGTTGTCTGACGATATTAGTGACCCATTAGGATACAAAAATGGGCCCTCAGTCAGAAGCTATTGTACAAAAAGTTTATATATTTTATTCTTATGAATAACGCCCACAAAAAAATATAACGGCAATAGCAAAGCAATAGCTTATAGAAGTCATTCATTAAGCAATAGTATGGTTTAGCGGAATGATGACATGTGACACGATTTAAAACTCGATGTGTAACAGTATTACACAAATAAATTTTATTAAATTATGTTTTTAAGAAATATTTAACACCTACCGGTATCAATGCACAGGACCAAACAATTTTAGGTAAGCAACCAAACTAGGCCAACTGGCGTTGTCCTGTATCTCGGTGGTCGGTTTCCTTCCCTCTTACATTTACTTAATATTTAATAATATAACTTAATTTATGTAAATATGAATGTATATATGTATGAATGAATGTATGGTTATGTGAGTGTGTATGTATGTATGAATGTACGTATGTGACTGGCGTACCTATAGATTGAGTTAGTGTTAAATTTAGTTTTGCTAAAAAAAACACATTTTAAAATTACACTGATTACTATATTTCAATAGACATACACATTATACAGGGTGACTGTGAAAGGATGTACTTTGGGCCAATTGAGGTTCTGCTGATCAAATCGAACAACCCCTCCCATGGAACCATGTGTCGCAAATGAAAAAAATCAAATGACCAATTTGTATGGGGAATCCAAATTTTTTTTCATTGTCTGTGGGTTCACCGATTTTCCTGAGAGTATTGCATTGATTTCTTGTCGAAGTGGCGGTCTCCTTTCATGCTCGGTCACTGCTGCTGTGAGCAAGGCTAAGGCCGCCCGCTCGATGCTCCGCCCGGTCTCAAATCTAAATTACCACTCGGTGTCGGTCTACAAGACTTTCATTCGTCCCAAAGTCAGTTATGCGGCCCCAGCGTGGCACCAACTTCTGTCGGCTATGAACAAAGCCCGGCTCCAGCGCCAGCAGAACATCTCTCTGTGTATGGGGAATGCCATGCCCCCAAAACTTACTTAAAATTTTGTAATTATTACATAGTTAAGTTTAATTAACTAGGAGTTAATCCTGGATCCGCCCCTGGGGGCTAACTATATTAATAAGGCCCTGACGATAGCAATTACTACCGTGAATGCGATTTTACTTATCAAACGCTGAACCGAATTATGAATGCTCCCTTATTTATGAACGCGATAAGAACGAACTAAACTCCAAAATTCCTCATACATTGGGCAAAAATCGGTATCATGAAACGGTTTTGGCAGGTCAAATGATAGAGTTTCGCCATGGAAACTGTCAAATGATGTTAATAACTCAAGAGTCAACTTGATGGTGTCGGACGCGGTCCGAATCACGCCAAACTTGCGTTCATTGTGTCCCGTCTCATTTAACTAGACGAAAACGAACGAGACAAAACATAATGAAAGCGCGTAAAGTAAATCGGACCGCGGGAATATTTTCTCATTTTTTCTTTGACTTTGTATCTAACTGCTGGTAGGCAGATCTACAAAGGTTATGAATGTGCTCGATTAATACATTGTTAACAATATTCATCGCTCCCACTATGCCGGCTAAACAGGGGCTGATCCAGGATTAACTTCTAGTTAACTAACTTCGCTCTAGAGCGAGCCTTTTCACAAGCTTTTGTAATAACTATTAACTATGTAATAATTACAAAATAGAAGGTTTTAAGTAAGTTTAATGGCAGTCCCCATACGCAGAGAGATGTTCTGCTGGCGCTGGAGCCGGGCTTTGTTTGTGGCCGACAGAAGTTGGGGCCGCATAACTGAATTTGTGACGAATGAAAGTCTTGTAGACCGACACCGAGTGGTAATTTAGACTTGAGACCGGACCATCGAGCGGGCGGCCTTGGCCTTGCTCACAGCAGCAGTGACCGAGCATAAAAGGAGACCACCACTTCGACAAGAAATCAATGCAATACTCTCAGGAAAATCGGTGAACCCACAGTCAATGCAAAAAAATGTTGGATTCCCCATACATTTTTTTTTCACTTGCGACACATGGTTCATGGAAGGCGTTGTTCGATTTGATCAGCAGAACCTCAATTAGCCCAAAGTACAACCTTTCACAGTCACCCTGTATGAGTAATCAGTGTAATTTTAAAATGTGTTCTTTTTTAGCAAAACTAAGTCATACCATTAAACACTAATTCAATCTATAGGTACACCAGTCACATACGTATATTCATTCATACACAGTCACATAACTATAAATTAATTCATACATATGTATATACATTCATATTTACATAAATTAAGTTATTAAATATGAAGTAAATGTAAGATGGAAGGAAACCGATCATAGAGATACAGGACAACGCCAGTTGGTCTAGATTGGTTGCTTACCTAAAATTGTTTGGTCCTGTGCATTGATTATTATTTTGTTTTATTTCATTATTTCTTGCTTGGCATTATCATGCCTTATTGTGTTGATATATGTAATTAAATGTACCTCGGCTAAGTTAATTGCGTTTAATAAACATTCAAACGAATCCGGTCGGACAATAAGATTTTATGAATACCGGTGTTAGGTATTTCTTAAAAACTTCTATAAGTGATTGCTATTGCCGTTATATTTTTTGTGGGCGTTATTCATAAGTATAAAATATACAAACTTTTTGTACAATAGCTTCTGACCGAGGGCCCATTTTTGTATCCTAACGTGCCACTAATGTCGTCAAACAACGTTATTTGCATTATTTAAAAGGTAAAAAAAACGCCTGAAAATATCTCTTGTTATATGTATATTTACAGGCAGTCAGTACCATGGTTGTAACTACTAAAATCTTTGTCCAATTATTTGTTTATATACCAAAAAATGGACAAGACCATAAGGTTTACTTCTATTCCAAGCAATTTAAAGGGTTGGCAAACCTCATTTTATGGTATTTGTTTTAATGAGATGGATAGTGGCATGCCACATACCAAGTTTTTTATTTGAGATTCAATAAAGTTGCTAAAATCACCGTAAAAATTAAGTTTTCAGTTAAAATTCTATTTTAAAATAGGTAGGTAGTTAAAGAAATATCTTTTATGTAGTAATATTTTGTTTCATTAGTTCAAGAATCCCCGAATGGATACTGAAACACAACCCTCCTATACAATACAAAGTTTAGTTTTGATTTAAATATTGTGTATATCATTAGTATCAACAGATACAAGTTCACACAGACAAGTTCGACAGTTAACTTGTATGAAGAACTGTCAAAATTATTCTTTCTATATACAAATTATACGTATAGTATATACGTGGTGGCCGAGTTGGTTAGACCTTGGGCTTAAAAACACTTAGGTCCCTGGTTCGAATCCCGGTGTGAACCAATGAGTTTTTAATTAAAAAAAAAATGTACATTTGTTTGACAACACCACTATAGTGCCTCGGAGAGCACGTTAAGCTGCCGGTCCCGGTTTCACTTTACCAACTTGTGAAACTGTTTATAGATGGGTTGCTGAGTCTATTCAAAACATCGCGACGAGCTAGCCACTTGTTTGGTGTAGACTCATACCATCGGCTACGACGAGGTGGGGTTTTAACCCCTCTGCTGGGTACCGTGGGGCCGTCTAGGCGGCCTCGGGCGCCGTATGGCACCTGTGATGATATGTATGTATACAAGTTATCTATTGTATATCTATATATAAATAAACTAGCTAAAATAAAATGCTGTCCAGTTACTCCCTGATCACGAATCAAAGAATCATTCACTACTAGAAAGCTACATTTTCTAGTAGTGAATGATTCTTAAAAATTGGTAGTTTTTGAGTTTATTTATTACAAACAATTTTTTTTCTTTTTATAATATTATTTAGTGTAGTTTTAAAATACACCAATTAGAAATCAGGGTTCTATATAGCAAAGTTGGGTAATTTACACAATTACCCAACAAAATTCACCTCCATAGACATAGTTGTGGGCATCGGCTTATCTGTTATCCTGTTCCCCGGCTTAAGTCTTTAAACGGTGTACCTCTTATGACGAATTACCCCATGAACTTGCTTACCCAATTCAATGAAAAAGGAAACCCCTATGTTTAACAGATTAGCCTGTAAGACTTACTCAATAGCCAGCAAACTATGGTGCAATTCTTTTTGAAGAGAGAGGGAGAAAAAAAATAAGTTGATGGTTATTGCAGTTGATTAACATTGAACATTTCACTGACAAAGAAATATATTTAAGCTAAAATGACATTTATTATATTATTCAATAATATCAGTATCGTTTAAAACCCTTAAAAACATGAAGGGGTTTCCCCTTCATTAAGTTACACTTTCAAAGGCATTTGATTACCTCATTTGGTAAAGTTTGATAGGGGCAATGCTTATTTTGATTTTAATAGGTTAGCGCTTTATAATTAACTTTTGAAGTGCAATGGGGTTTGGTAAGAAAACCCCTGAAGGTGATATAATAATAAATACCATCACGAGTATTGTTTTGGCTCCTGAGAGTCCTTAAACAGCCTCAGCAAGTTACCCAGCAGAGGGATTAACCCATCCTCATTTAGCAGATGGTATTCAGAGGCAACACCTAAAAAATGGTGAGCTTGTTACCCATCCTTGTTACCAGTTGCACAGTTACTTAAACATTAGTATATCTTTCTTTAGCTTATACTTAGTTTATATAAATTCTAAGCTCACCACTTGTTTGGTATATTCTATAGAATTATAAGGAGGTATATGAATATACCTCCTTATAATTCTGAAGAATCTCTAAATACTATAAGAGACAAATGAGGAACAAAACTCCTTAAGGAAAAAGTTTTCCTATTATTGAATGTAAACTATACTATGTTTGTATGGGAAGGTGTCTGTTGGATATTCGGATATTCAAAATCTTTTGTATAAAAGTAATTACTGCCCAAAGAAATGTTGTAAAATAAACTGTAAATGAGACAAAATAAAAATGACACTGGCTTCTTTAATGCTTGGTGTCTAATACTTTATTATGGAAAGTCACTACAAGTTGGTGTGAAATGCCTCTGTAATTTTGAATTACACTTCCAAACATCCCGGGATGGAAACATCTCACTTATTTTTATTGTTTTACTTTGTTTCATGCTTTACTGCCAATCTATTCTCTTCCATGGCCACAGTCCAGACCATTGAGGTGAGTCAATACAATTGGCCTTATGGCAACCTGAAAAAATATATACTAAGTTAGTAACAGCCTGCTTTTAATGTTAAACCACTTTCAGACCCCACAAATAAATTACTTAACACTATGTGAGGGATAAATACTTAGTGCTGTATTTAACAATACATATAACCACAAGGCATTGGGTTGTTACTACTCCACAAGGCCACATATAACCTAAACTTAGGTTACAAGTCCCAACCTAGAAAACCGTATTTATTTTATACAACGTGTTCCTATAGCGTCACACACTCTTTGGAAATTCTATAATATTCATTTTAATGAGCACTATCATGGAGATGTGTTATTAATAATTAATTTATTAATAGAATACCATTCTAAAAGTTAATGTACTTTTTACTTGCATCGCCGCCGTCTTTGGCTTGATAAACCCAATTTACTTATTAATTTATACTTATGTTTATTTCTTTTTACGCAACAAACAGCTATATCACTATTTGTTAATGAATAATTAAAATTAAAATCCAACTACTTTTTTGTTTACATATCTGAATCACACAGATTAATTAATAACCTGTGCAATCAAACGATTCGTGATGCGTTTCTATAGTGCAAAATATTTTTAATCAGGAACATTCTTTATAATAATATTAATGAAATTTGCAGTATGCTAAATGTTTATAATATTAAAATAACTAATTTACGACCTAATTATTAAAAAATAGAAGCGGTTTATTGTTTAAAATTATATTTTATTAGTGCTATTTGTTGCTATAAATTGGAAAATCCCAAACGCAATTGTTTTAGTTCTTTAGTTCATCATACGCTCACCATCGATGATAATAATGATCCATAATACCGATTTTGATGGCCATAGAAATTACAATCGTGTACAAACAAACGAAATTACAAGTTGACCATAGTAGTGGTGGGTCGTTACGTGATTTCATTGTAACGTAACGGCTACGTTTCTTTTTGTTAATCACCCGTTATGTAACTTTTTATAGTTATTATTAAAAAATCTAATTATAAGCAAAAAAAAAATTTTATAAATAAAAAAAATAAAAAACAAGCGTAGTGCCTCGAAAATAATTTTAATTTTATGTACCTACTTTACTCTCAAATAAATAATTGTTTTAAATATTTTTTTTACTTAGCCCGTGTACCAATGATTTTTTAATATAAAAACTTATTCACTAGAATAGCAGTCAGAAAACTTATCTACATTGTACAATTATTTCTTCTGTGACTTATCTAACAAATTTTCTTTATTTAAAATTTTCTATCTATTTTAATTTTTTAATGGCGACATGATTCTATTCTATCTAAATAACTTAACAACCACAGAACACCAGTTCCATCCCCGCTTCTGCACTTCACTTTAATTTCATATTTTTATTATGTTTTTATATGTGTTTTTATTTTAATCAATTTTTAACTTTAACATACAAAAGACAAATAAAGTTTTATTGACCACAAACTACTTATATTCTGCATTATTTAATTTATTAGCGCCATCTCTCTGTAGTAGTTGTTATAAATTGGTTTACTTAGTTCATTATATCACCGCTTTGTGCTGTCGCTGCTCGCCGACATTCCACAACTTGTGATTGAAACGGACGGAACAAATGTACCTATCTATATGGATATCACTGTTGAAACGGTTGTAACTTGTAACGATGGAAACTCTTGTAACGCGGTGGTTATTGTTACTTCACGTGATTGTGATATTTAGTGATTTTTGTTATAGTAGTTTTTTCGTGATTGGTTGCACATTCGTTCTAAGGGTTTTTGACGTTGTGTTTTTTTTTGAGTTATTGTTGCTATCCTCGTTTTAGTTTCTTGTATCGGTTTTTAAAATTTCGTCGTTGCACTCCGACGAGGTAGTTAATGATGTTCACACTATTGCGGTGATTGGTTGCGCTACGTTCCGTGACGCATTCTTTCTAGGTTTTTTGTAGTTGTATTTAAAAATTATCTTGTTTTAGTTTTTAATTTGTTTTTTTAAAATAAAAGTATTAAATTTTTGTTTTGATAATAACTCTTATATCCACATGGCTTATATTTTGTTTTTGGACTCATAGTTATGGTATTGGTGTAATCCGTCGAAATGTCATGTCAAAACGTTTTTTTATTATAACTTATTAACCCCTGGCCCTAGACCCAAATTGTTTGTACTTAAACGATAGGTATCGATGATATCTAGCCATAATTTCAGCTTTGTTAAAGGATTTTCAACCTTATTGACAATTGCATTTTTTTGATAGAATTCGATGGTATGCCATCTAATAAGTCGAATGAAATAAAAAAAAAGGTACTCGATAAATGTCATTAAGGTCGAAAATGTTTTTTCAATTTATTTCGTCAACCGTCGGTCGTAAGCCTATCGTGTTTGTACTCAAATAATAGTACAAACACGATAGGCTTACGACCTCAAAAATCAATATTATGTATTTTTTTCTTAATTACGTTTTTTTAATTAAATAGTTATTACAAATATAATAACCGTTATTAGTTATTTAAGAAATATCGACTTTATTGTAACTATCTACGTTACGTAACGCTCACCTCTAGACCATAGCAATTACTATCGTGAGGGCACATCGCTAATTAGCCCCCCGGCATAGTGGGAGCGATGAATATTGTTAACAATGTATTAATCGAGCACATTCATGGCCTTTGTAGGTCTGCCTACCATCAGTTAGATACAAACATCACAGAAAAATAAAACACTTTAGTTATAGATTGGTTTTGTAATTTTTTTGCAACAAAATGAATGTGCGTAAGATGCTAAACCTATTTTAATTAAAGTATTCAAGGACTCAATAGCTTTTATGAATTTGCCATAAAACTGCAGTAGTATTCTAGTCTCAGCGTGTGGTTACGAAACTCGCGGTGGACTTAATGATAAATAAGCAATTATTCACGAATATTAATACTAATGAAAATTCAACTTTATCTAAACCCCGTTTCAAAGCTAAATAATTTAGCTGGCATAACAGAAAGGACCAAAACTGTAAACAAAGAAAATTGTATTAGTTATCCCTATTCATGAATTTAAAATATGTATGGAGTGAATTTTTCAAGCGGGTTATAAGACAAAATTCGAAACCATAGGGTCAAATCTAATGACATATGAGAATTAAAATTTCCTAGGCGGGATCAAAAAAATAACACTATTTCATTTTATTAAAAATTCTTTATTGCACAAAATTGTACTTAGGGACCTTTGAGAGAGTGAAATATGCCTAGGGTGCAAAACTATTCCTATTATTAAATTTTATGTTTACTATTATTTCACCATAGATTTTTTTTTCTTTTTCATACCCTTTAATAATTCACAAACAAGTGTTGCTCTCCCAAAGAATGTGCTATAGGGCTGGGATTTAAATGTGCACACTATATCCAGTGTATTAAATAAACAACCTGAAATTATCAACAAACATGAAATTCCCTTTTTTTATGAAGTACCATAATACAATAAGGCTTTCAACTCACAGTCTTGTATATGTAACTTCACAGTTACATAAATACCAGAGAATGAGCAAGAAAATATATAGTAATATTATTAGTATATAATAGTAAGGTATTATAGAATGTCAATAAAATGCTGTTATGACTCTTATGTAGTTTTTGCTATTCCTTGTAGTATCAGATTTAAACTTGGGATGCACTTGCACCCTATTACAGAATAAAACATAAAAGAAAAACAAAGACACTATTATATTAATTGACATCTTGATGAATATATGGATGATGAACGAAAGACAAAACAAATATATAAAGTAAAAATACAGAATGATAGTGGATTAAGTGGCCGACCAAGACTCATGATGTATTTACAGATCAAATTCGGGAAGTTATTAAAAAGGGACAAATAAGAAGTCTAAAACACAGACGCGCCTTTATGAATTGGTGCATGGATGTGGTGGAAGCTAGGGAAGTATGTAAAGACAGTGTGAAGTGGTGTACATTACTCTCTGCTTACCCCTTAACAGGGATATAGGCACGATGGTATGTATGTGTGTATTTAGAGCTACATGTTATGAACCATTTTCTCAGCTATAGGAATGCTTTATCATTGACTATATAATATAATGTTGTGGTGATCCTTGGGGGAAGCCTATGTCCAGCAGGGACGCATGAAAGGCAGATGATGATGATATAATGTAATATTCATAGGTAATATTTATCTTCCTGGCTTTAACTAGACTATGAGTAGCACCATATGTGCCAAAATAATCCGCAGACATGACTTCAAGAAATATTTTAATTCTTATTATTGTTCCAAACTCAGTGCTACAATATAGTAATATTCTTGAATGTTTTGACTGCACCAAACTGCCATGAACACTGAGCTCAAACAAGTACCTAAAACAAAAGAATTAATAAACTCAGACATATAATATTTAAGTTAATATATTTCTCCTACTATTTATTTTAAGTACCTATGCTTTTATGGGACTTTGCTTCAAACATGACATGCATGCACCACCGAATGATTAAACTGCATTCAAATATATAAAATGTTTACTTAAATCTGAAAAAAATATTTGTTATAAAGTAAAGTACACCAAAAGGTAAAAGTACACCTAAAGTAAAGTCTACCTTAGCTCCTTTCCATACAAAACGACCCATGGTCCTTCTGCTACTTTTCAGAAACTTATCCAACATCACCCCAAGACTGTGATCTAACTTTTCATATTGAAGAAACATTACATCCGATTGATCTAAGATAGTATAGTAGGGTAGATCCCATCCATCACCCATCTTGCCTCTATTTTGAACATTTTATGGCGCTCCTGGGCCACAACGCAAAAGTTCTCGGCCGCTACTATTAGTAGTAGGACTTATTATTGCATTAATTTCATATTTATTCCGAACACAGTGCATAACATTCTTTAGAAAGCCGATGATTAGATAGTCATGAATTTTATAACCATTTACAAAAATATTATTTTTAGTTGTCTAAATTACTTTACTAATCACTTAAATGAAAAATAATTAACAATCACAGATCCTATAGAACAAAAAACATAAAATTTTCAAAAAAGTTAAAACCTATTTCGACAAAATAACCTAAAATTACAAGAAAATATTCCCGCGGTCCGATTTACTTTACGCGCTTTCATTATGTTTTGTCTCGTTCGTTTTCGTCTAGTTAAATGAGACGGGACACAATGAACGCAAGTTTGGAGTGATTCGGACCGCGTCCGACGAAACTCTATCATTTGACCTGACAAAACCGTTTCATGATACCGATTTTTGCCTAATGTATGAGAAATTTTGGAGTTTAGTTCGTTCTTATCGCTATCATAATTATGGGAGCATTCATGATTCGGATTCAGCGTTTGACAAGTAAAATCGCACTCACGATAGTAATTGCTATCGTGAAGACACATCCGTAATTAACCCCCTGTTTTTAAAACTGGCAAGGAGATTTAAGGGCCATGGGCATCTATTATATCACCATGGTATATACCCATTTTAAATAGTTCACGGTACTATTAGCGTGCTAATGAATCGGACCAGTGATTTAGCGCGCTCACAAGAACACCACTTGTATCTCCCTCTATCACGCAACTAAAATATATGCTCCTCTCACTCTGTTTTAATGTCAAATAAAACACCATAACAAATTAATGAATTTTATATATTTGTTTACATAAATACCAAAATAAATGAGAACACAATACTTTTAACGTATCTACATAATCATTTGAGGAATTTTATTACTTTCCTCAAAAACATGTTTCTAGATAAATGTCATTCTGACAGCGCTCACAGCGATTTCACCCAGGGACGTGTTCGGAAACGTAACACTTTAACACTGGGTAGTGTAACAGAGTGCGATAAAAATATTGAAAAATGCTTAGAAAAGAAGAGATGCATATAGTGTAGTGACATTACCCAGTGTTAAAGTATTAGTTTCCGAACACAGCCCAGGGCCGTTTTCGGAAACTACACTTTAACACTGGGTGACCACAGACAATTTACTTTGATTGCACTACTCGTATTTTCCAAGCGTTCGCAGCGAATTCGATGACGTAATTTGCTTGTTTTCTGTGACGTCATCAAAAATCCAAAGCAAAGCGAAGTACTAAAATAACACCTGTCAAGTAAATTAAGCTAGCTTTGCAAAATCAACCTCCCGGCTTCGAGAATAAATTTTTCAAAAATCTAATGATGCAGTTTTATTTTTCGCTATTTCTTGTAGCTTAGGATTTGGTCTTGAAGGCACACTTGAAAAATTCCCGCTGTATACATATAATATTATATACCAAACGACATGTTTTAATTTATGAAAAAAAAAATGCTGTTTTTATATATATATATATATATTTCAAATTTCTTTGTGTATAGGACTTTTTTTAAGCTATTGCACGATTGGGACATTTTTTCACTTGGCAGCCTTGATTCTTAAACTAATAATTATGTCTCACTCACTCAAAAAAAAAGGCAGTTGGCGGGAGCCCGTAGGGGAAGGTTGTGTTTCTGTTTTTTATAGTTGTATCCGTTGATCGTAAGTGTTGGTGATTTCGTGAAATGTTCTTTTTAGAGAAACATAAGTATGAAAACACTTAATATAAACATTACAACCAGACTTTTCGTGTTGTCGCTAAATTCCGCTTTTGGTTGCAATAATGGCCGCCATCCCATTATTGTAGCACGTGTTTAAGAAAATATAATTTGAAGACTTGGCTATATGGCTCACGGCTTTGCCTTTCCCACAAGGATAAATAAAACATCATTATCATCCTCCAAAAAAAAAGTGTCAAAAAACGCGAAACGAGGAGCATGTTTTTAATTTTGTATTTATTTTGTTAAAAACTAAAAAATACAAATACACCAATATTTTATTATATATAATTTTATTCATATACCATATATTTCTTTAAAACTTTATTTTGAAAAAAAGATAATGGAATTTATAGAGCTTATACTTATTAATAAGTTAGATGGTGTTTTATTAAAGTATCCACATCAGGAGAACGTAGATGGTACTATTTGTATAACTGGGCATCATCTCATACTTAGCTCACGACAGGAAGGAGTCAGAGAATTGTGGGTAAGATCAAATATAAATGGTTTCTAGTCCTAAAAAGGGGGAGGTAAAGTAGAGAGGAATGCATTAAAAAATCCCTATGAATGTTGATTTATTTCAGTTAGATTAGCGTTACAATTAGATCAATCTTTAAGTAAGCTACTAGTGTTGAGTACAGTACCTATCCAATTGACACCTAACATTTAAATGAATTTTGTACTTTAGGTACAAGGAAATTTCAGTTTGATTTTCTGGCAACTTTGTCTTTATAGAGCTTGTTTCAAAAAACGTGTAATAATTTGCATGTGCAATCCCTAAGGGAATAGATTTGGCTTGAATCAACAATACTTAATCACAACCATGCGGCCTGCCCAGTCTTTATGAGTATAGCAGTCAAGTTGTCACTCAAACAAAGTGAAATTTTACATAATATTTAGGTGTTAATCAAAAACATTGTTGTAGCCCGTGGCACTATACTAAAACATAATTGTGGCCCTCATAAAAAAAGGGTAAGTATTGCTGGCTTAGCCAAAGAAAATTTATGATAGCCTTACAAGTGGCTATGGAGTGATTTGAATTGAAGGGATAAATCCATATAAATTTACAATTAGTTCGAGTAATCTTTAAAACATTAACAAAGATGTTAAGCATATATATTCCTACTGTAAGTTACAGTTTTGTGAATAACAAATGATGGCTTTTGGCATAAAGCCTGTAAATATTATTAATAATTATTCTAATTTTGTTTTATTGAACTAAAGTTAATTTAAGAGATTCTAACTTATGGCCGATTCGACCAAAAGAGGGCATAACTTATACTGGAGATAGTAATGTCAAATTCCATACAAATATTTATTTATAGATTAAATTATTAATACTCAGAATAATTTATTTGTATGTAATTTGACATTACTAATCTCGGTATAAGTTATACCCACTTTTGGTAGACATATATACCTAACATCTTTGTTAATGTTTTAAAGAATACTCTTATTGTAAATTTATATGGATTTAACCCCTTAATTTGAATCACTCCATAACCACTTTTACGGCGGTCATAATTTTACTTTTTTGCTTTACCCAATGGTACTTAATATTTTTTCGATGACAGCCACTAATATGTTTTAGCTATAGTGCCTCTTAAAAACAATTTTGTGGGTAGCCCACCAATGTTTTTAATTAACACATAAATTTTAATAAAATCATGCTCACTGTTTTCTGACAGTTTTCTATTGGCGAATGGTTAGCAAAATACATAAAGTGATAAATTAAGCTATTGTGGTCTATTATAATGTTATTATGACACAATAGAATTAAAGTTAATTTAAGACATTCTAGGCTCTGGTCACGGGTGCGAAAAAATTCGATTTTTGTAATAAAAAAAAAAAATCGGATTTTTGATATATATCGGATATATATCCAAATAAATATTTTTTATAGTTTGAAAGCCTTTTATCACTATAATAGTTTTAATTTTAATTAGGTACATATTAGTTATTTATTTTGTTAAAGAAGGTAAGTAAGTAAGCAAGTAAATAAGGAACCTTTTAATAAAAACATTTAATTGCCTCTTAATCATTTATTAAAATCACAATATTTGACTTGGTTTACTTATTATTTGTATTTATACTGTTATAAAATTACAATTCATTACCTAACTGGTAAACACAAAATAAAGGTCAAGTACCCACGACCTACAGAAATTAATTGATGTGGGATGTTTCGACATATATCTCTGGTTTACAAATATATGGGTCGCATTACCATAAATAATGGGAATCAGAGAGAAAATGAAAATCCTTCCATATTGACGAAATCCGATTCAAAAGCAAACAATCAGTCCAGTAAACACAATAGTAGTTGATAATAAAAACAATAGAAGAATGCACAGATCACAACTACAAATGACGAGAGACTGCGACCGTGTCATGTGAAAGCGTTTGAATTTGAACATGTTCAAACCGGTTTCTACCTGACTAATGTGCGAGAGAGATAGATTATATATGCCGCCAGACCGAGTTCTCATACGCATGGTGTTTTTTTTTTTTTTTTTTTCCTATTTATGGCCATAATGGTAAAGCCATTTGTTTTGCCAATGACAAGTATGAGAGATACACGTTAAAAAAAAGGTAATACAAAAAAAATAATTAAATGATTTTTCCATAATCCTGCTGTAAAGTCAAGTAACAAAAAGATAGTACAGAACTGATATAACAAAAAATTAAGCCATAAAACTACATTATATAACAATATTTAAAAAAAAAATCACAGTTGTACATAAAACAAATTATAAAATATAAAGAAAAAAGTAATTGCCTACTATATAATAGATATATACAAACAAATATAAGTAATTAAGGAACAAACAAATCTAAGTAAATAAAACCACAATAAATATTGCAGCAATGAAATTATTACGTTAGCTACTAAAAAAACAATAAAATTCCAAACAAAATTCTATGTATATTATTATTACACATATATAATATATTATATATATGTACCTTTGTACAATAACGAGCTAAATTTACAAAAAGCCCAAATAATACATAATAGTGAACAGAATCACCCCAGTCCCCAGAACATCAGCCAAACCATCCAACCATCATCATCAAAACCAGTTCAGAGGATGGTGTTTTTTAATACAATTCCTTCATTTAAATTCTATTTTGTTCTTTGCAATAAATATCTTCAACTTTTAAATCACTTGTAATATTTTATTGAAAGTGGGATATACCTTATTAATTTTAAAGTAATTTAGTTTCTATAGGCAAACCTTCACAAATTGGGTCAGATTGTGCCCTTTTTTATGACCTTTGAAAAATATAATATAAACGCGTCTACAGTGTTCGGGCTACCCTCAAAGAATCCCTTACTTTTGTTCAGTGGAATCCCTATATTATGTTATAATTAAACAAATCAACTGACATATTATTCTTTTTTTATTTATTTAGGTTTAATGCAAAGGAATCTAGCCCATACAGCCTTGACTTATGAAAATATATTAGTTTTCTAAAACTTAAAAAAATGGATATGTTGTATGTAATGATTTTTACGAAAAAATCCATCGATAGATATCCTCGCAACCTGCACTGGTCATATTGAAATAAAAGTCAATGATAACACAGATTATTTTTCTTTTGCAGCTGTTACATAAAAACATAGATAGCATAGAGAAAAAGGAAAACAAGGCTATAGGAGGAGTCACCCAAGGAGGCTCACTCTTTTTAAAATGTAAAGATTTAAGAATATTTCAACTGGAGATAAATAACAGCATTGAACTGGGACTACTCTGTCAGACCTTGGAGAAACTCTCTGGACTAAATGACGCCACCCTCTATTATCCATTTTTTTATAGACACATGCATCCAATTATGGAAAATGGATACACTTTATATGGGTATTTATATAAATTGAAATAATCTTAATATAACCTCAGCAGTCCTTACTTGCAGTACCTTATAATATCTTGATGAGGTGTAATTACTATTATATTATGGCCCAATATATTCTCTTTAATAAAATACTTTAGTTTATACACTAGGGGCCTATTTCATAAACGTGACAATTGTAATTTACCATGACAATTTATAATACATTGCTTGATTTGGTTGGAATTATTGTTTTAGAACAAACTAATCCAAGCAATGTATAATAAATTGTCATGGTAAATTACAATTGTCGCGTTTATGAAATAGGCCCCAGGTATTGATTTATGGACATTCCAGAATAATAATTTTAATTAACTACACATATTACTTGCCACATTGATTACTGAAAATTTTGTTTTATTTTAACATATTTATTACAATAGGAATTATTGTAATAAAAGACCATGGTGTAAAATGAAAATTATTCACCAAAGAAATCTAACCATCATACAGAAGCATATTGGGGCCATGAGAATCATTTATCTTTTTTGTTATGTATATAAATTGATCAGTTTTAAAAAAAGTTTAGAGTCTGAATTAAAAATTAATTAATAATATAATAATAATAATATGTAGGACAAGCTCTAGGTTTGTGCTAAGTGTACCAGAAACAACAATACTTATTGCATAGTATATGTTATAAACACCCAGACCATGACAAAGTGTACAGAAAAATATACTTTTTTTTACCATTGGTGAGAATTGAACCCACAACCTCCAGATACAACGCCAACGATGCAACCACTAGTCTATGGTCCTAGCGGTCTAATTTTAGTTTAAATAGACAATAACATTGTGTATTCAAAATGAATTTAGAATTAAAAAAAAAAAAAAATACTAATAGATAGTGCATACATAAGTACAATATATTATAATAATCAATATTTTTTTTAATTATTTATTTTGTTATGCTTTTGATCCTCATTATGACAAACCCCTTCTGCATAGCAATAGGTGTGTATCCTAGCAAGAACCTTCGCTAGCATTGAACTACAGCAGACCAATAATGGATTCAATAAAAATAGTCTTGTATTTTCAGTATAGAAGGGGAGTTCACAAAGGTCCTAGCCACAGAAGAATGGAGGATATCCAGAGTAAACCAGAGACATGATGTCTGTGCTAGTTACCCCAAAAGCATAGTGGTGCCAAAAAATGTGGATGATGACACATTGATAGCTGCTGCCTTGTTCAGACAGGGCGGAAGGTTTCCTGTACTCTCTTACAGACATAATAATGGGGTACGTTATTAAATACAACATAATTATTCAGTAGAATCCAGCAAACAATATTTTTCTATATTTATTATTAATTTCATACATGAAAATTAAAGAGAGGATTATATTGACATCACTAGAGAAAAGTATAATCCTGTGTAAATGTCTGTGAACCAGACATTTACTGGGCATATATATATAATAGCTACTTACCAGTAACAATACTGGTTGATTTACCAGTAATACCATAGCTAATAGTATAGCGCTTGTGTATAACAATCATGGAGGAATGAGATGATGCCCTAAGGATTAAATCGCCTTTCGAATTATGAGAACAGAAGATGGCCACCCACCATTCAAACTCAAAACAAAAAATATTATAAATAATCATTTATTGGTTGAAGTGAAAACCAAAATAGGTTATGAACATTTCATTTCATATGCTATTTTAGACTTTAAGGTGGTTCTGTAACCATGCATCGACAGGCTAGATGTCCCATACGCCCGTAATGCACATGGCTTTATGCTGTAATATATTGTAGCACCTTTGGTTTTATACTATACATTATTACTATAAATATATTAGAGAAAATATTTTTATGATTCAATGCAATGACATCCCACATGATTATTGTTTAAACAAAAGTATAACTTAAAAATAACTATATATACAGGTGAATTTTTCAAGTGTGCCATCATGGCCAAATCCTAAACTACAAGAATAAAATATCGAAAAATGCTCAAAGGAGTCACGGGGCCGATTTTAATAAAAACTAAAACAGCATCATTAGATTTTTGAAAAGATAATTCTACTAGCCAGGAATCGAATCAAACCGATTGATTTTGAAAAAAAAAATCACGCTGTATTTTTGCCCAGATTTTTGAAAAAATCTTTTCGACGGGAATCAAACTGGTTGATTTTGGAAAAAAACTCACCTGTATTAATGCACCAGCTGATAATGTCGCTTAGAAGGATTACATTCTGGTAAATAATATTAAACGGTAAACTAAAGGAAAGTGCTAATTTTTAATAAAAAAAAATCATACTTTACCACCGCCTACTTTACCAACTAATCAAATTGTTTAAAATAATGCTCTTCAAAACCCATCCTCATTGAAAACAACATCATATTTTTTTAAATAAACATAAGAAAAATAAAATCATCTATGTATTAAAAATAATAGCTATAATTATGAACAATTTATTAGTTAGGGTTTCAAATTTTTTAACATATTTTTAAAATAATCCCTTTCCTTTAGTTTACCGTTTAATATTACTTACCAGAATTTGATACTTAAAAGGGTCAGCTGATGCAATAATACAGCATGACTATTTTTTCAAAATCAACCAGTGAAATTCCCGGCTAGGAGAATATTTTTTTCAAAAATCTAATGAAACAGTTTTAGTTTTTATAAGCGGCACTAACAGCTGGTGTAATAATACAGCATGACTTTTTTTTTGCAAAATCAACCGGTTCGATTCCCGGCTAGGAGAATAAATTTTTCAAAAATCTAATGATACAGTTTTAGTTTTTATAAATGGCACTAACAGCTGGTGTAATAATACAGCATTTTATTTTTTTCAAAATCAACGGGTTCGATTCCCGGCTAGGAGAATAAAATTTCAAAAATCTAATGATGCAGTTTTTTTATATGCGACACTAACAGCTGGTGTAATAATACAGCATGATTTTTTTTTTCAAAATCAATCCGTTCAATTCCCGGCTAGGAGAATAAATTTTTCAAAAATCTAATGATTCAGTTTTAGTTTTTATCAAAATCGGTCCTGAGACTCCTTTGAGCACTTTTCGATATTCCTTGTAGTTTAGGATTTGGCCGTGAAGGCACACTTGAAAAATTCACCCTGTATATAGGCAATAATTTTTTTAATGAAAAAGTTTCATGAGTTTTTGTTTATTTAATCTATGATTAAAATTAGTTAATAATGTAGAAAATGATTGTAGGCAAAATAACATACATGTTATTTGAATATGTTGCTTAAATAAACATACTTCTTATTATTATTAATGTAGAATACGGGTGTGAGTCTCTTAGTGTCTCTTGTAAATCTGTACATTGATATGATTTAAAAAAAAATTAGGCAAGATGGATTTTAAATATGATATATGTAGAAGTTGTGTCGGTTCTGTTTGCTTGTATTCTATACAGATAGTTAGTACCTTATTTTTTATTAGAGCAAGGCATATAACTTTGTATCAACACAATGGCAAGTGAAATTTGACTACAAAATCTGTGAATAGGGTCGATCAATACATTGTTGTTCAACAGAATTGATCGCTCCCACTATGCCGGCTTAATGATGCGTTTACGAAATGGGCGTCGACAAAAATGAATTTGCATTACTAGTCTATGTATCCTCGCTGCTTTATTGTGAAATCAGCCACATGTGCCATGTTAACAATAGATTAATTTATTTAACATTCTAGAAACTATAGGTAAATTCATTTACTAACAGTCAAACTAAAGAGAGCTTGTTATGGTGTTTATGATGGTATAGCCTCGTGTTATAAAACGGTTACCCATCGCAGGTCTCCCTTGTGGTCATCTGCTTAACCTTTGGTACATTAAGGTCTTTAAAACGACAAATTAACATTGTTACAGGCAGTGTTAATGAGGGCTGGTCAACCCCTGTATGGTCCCAAGCATCGTCGCTGTAGACAAGACGAGAAAATACTCAATTCTGTGGTAGCGGTGGGTATGAAGGGAATAATATATGATTTACGAAGCACTAAAGCTATTGCCGAACAACAAAACAAAGGTATATCAACTTTATTTACACATATATACAGTCTAAAGTCTTTTTTTAATACAGTTGCTCAAAAAGTGGCGTATTGCAGGGACGTATAGTTTTCGGAAATCTACTGAAGACTTGGCTATATGGGCATAGTTCCCTTTGCCTACCCAGAATGGGTGAAGAAAACAAAAAAAAATCTCTGCTTATATTCTTTTACGGTTGGCGCCATTTTCCAGAAATTTTCTTTCCGAATTTAGTTGTATTTTTATTATTTTATTAAATTGCTTCATTTTTTCGCAACTGTATAAAAAATAGTTGTTCAGTACACGTGCAGAACCGTCATTGCAACTTGTTCCGACTGTCAACACTCACCTTCGGCTGCGCCTCGGCTCGGGTATACATTTGTCGGAATTCTTTGCAATGACAGGCTTTCCGCACTCATAATGAAATATACTATTGTAGTCGAAGTATGCAGCACGCAGACGGTCCTAGTAGCATTGTTACTGCAAGAGTAGAGAAAACTCAATTCTTCTTTATCCACATCTATTTTTTATTTGACTCGTCCCCATATTATTAGTTGTATCCTCAAGTTCACTTTTCCTTCAAGGAACGCCGTAAAAATTGCGATTTGAGTATACATTCATATACAATACACTATATATAGGATATTTTGTAGAATAAGCATTCGATAAGGGGCCATCCATAAATTACGTCACACGAATTTCATGTTTTATTGAACCCCCCCCCCCCCCCCTGTCCTTGTACACATTTGTGAGACTCCCCCCAAAAAAAAAGAAGTCATTTCAATACAATGTGTAAACTCTGGTTGACGGTAAACACTCTCATCTGTTGTTTAAAACGAGGGTTAACTTATATTGATTATTGGGACGTAAAAGCCAAACGGCAATTAGTTTTTTTGTCAACAATGCTTTAAAACGAAGGATAGTTTGTTTATTGGGCGCCCGATGCGTTAGATTAAAATAGGTTTTGAAATGTGACGTCACGAAATTTAGGACCCTCCCACCCCCTTGTCACACAATATCACACTTCGTCGACCCCCTCCCTCCCCCTTAACGTGTGACGTAATTTATGGATGGCCCCTAATACACATATATATATACTAGCAACTTTTGTTAAATTTAAACGCGCAACTTTGTCTGCGCGTTTAAATTTAACCGTTTACGCAGCGTACGCTCTTAAAAGGAATAATTTTTCCCCGTTTTTGCAACATTTTTCTTTGTTACTCCGCTCCTATTAGTCGTAGCGTGATGTTATATAGCCTATAGCCTTTCTCGATAAATGGATTATCCAACACGAAAATATTTTTTCAATTCGAATCAGTAGTTCCTGAGATTAGCGCGTTCAAACAAACAAACAAACAAACAAACTCTTCAGCTTTATAATATTAGTATAGATATATATAGGATATTTTGTAGAATAAGCATTCGTTGTCATCCTAAATGTTAGCCCCCGTATTCTAAGACGTTTCCTTAACTCCACTCTTCACTCAAGGAGCGTCTGTCTCAACTTGCTTTTTATAGTTGACATTTGGTGGAAAGAGACAGACGTTCCTTGAGAGTAAAGTGGAGTTAAGGATACGTCTTAGAATACGGGGGTAAGTGTTTGTGTTATCTCAATGAAACCCTTAACCTTCGATAAAATGGAGGTACCTAATTTATTGTTGGGTTTTCTTCCTCTTCACTCGACATTGCATTGGCAGGACTATACCGTATGTTTGCAACGGTCATGTCGTCATTCCTTTCTCTACCCTAGTCCTTTCCCAATTCCTTTATTATCCCTCTTGTACTATAATAGTAAATATGTTTTTAAACTACCCACCACTAGAATTTCGCGTAATGCGAAGAGGCCATTAATTTAAGAAAATAAAGTATGTTTTAATATGTTGCTTAAATAAACATACTTATAATTATAATTATTATTAATGTAGAGATACGGCGGTGAGTCTCTTAGTGTCTATTGTAAATCTGTATATTGACATGATTAAAAAAAAAATGGACAAGATGGACTCTAAATAGGCTATATTTCAAAAATAGGATACCTACCTAATAAAATAAATAATAGAAAATATTTTCTATTTTGTTTTAAAATGACACAGTTACCTAGTACATTTTTATTAATTGTAGCATGGCATGTGACAAACTAGTGTATCTACATGATGGAAAGCAAAATTTGACTATTTTTACAACGAATGGGGTCGATCATATATTGTTGTTTAACAGTACCTACTATTCCGGCAGAATTATGCGGTTAAGAAATGGCCGGCCACAAAGACGAATTTGCATTACTAGTCTGTGTATCTTCGCTGCTTTATTGTAAAATCAACCGCCCGTTTCGTACCTATATATATATATATATATATATATAGGTACTAACTGTGTATTATTTTTTTCAGGTGGTGGTACAGAGTCCAATGCCAATTACAGTCAATGGAAAATATATAACCGCTCCATGGACGAAGTAGATAACCAACAGCTCTTGGATAACTACTCTAAACTTATTGATGGTATTTTGATCATTTATATAGCATGTTTGATATTCTTTATAAACATACCATTACGGGCCCCTGAGACAGCTTATACGGCCTTAGGGTACCCAGCAGAGGGATTTTATTTCCACCTTGTCTTAGTTGATAGTATGGTTTTAAGGTTCTGGCCTTCCGAGATCGGCCGTCGGAACTTTTATGGAACGTGTTTCCAAGATGGCGCTAACAGGATCATATAGTATTTGGTTGAGTAAAGAGAGTAGTGACCACAGTGCAGAGGAGAGCGAAGTTGCTTGCTACAAACTATACTCTATCGTGTTGCGACAAAGACAAATTTGTCGTAGACTAGTGGTTGCGCCTTTGGCGTTGTATCCGGAGGTCGTGGGTTTGATTCCCACCCATGGCAAAAAAAATGAAAATTTTGCAGTACAGTATTTCATGATCAGGGTGTTTATAAAATATGTATTATATCATTGTTCCTGGTACACATAGTACAAGCCTAGAGCTTAGTTTGTGACCAGAGCAACATGTGTAATTTACCCTGCATATTATTATAATAATATGGTTGCTATACCTTCACAAACCTGGAATTGCTCCCACATTAGAATCTTGTTATACCAAATAAAACCTACTAAGAGTTACCTCCAAGATAATTTTGCCAAGGACAAAATTACTGACAAATAAGTGGTCCTTTAGTGGGCCATAAATAGAAGGGCCACATAGAATAATTATTCTGAGCATCCAAAGATAATTAAAAAAAAAAATGGTGAAACATTCTTTATTTCTTATCAAAAGTATAATTACGAGTATGATGATGAGTTTCATATCCTCAACTTGAGAAATGATTGATTCCCCATACGGACTTCCCCTCACCATTCCACCCCCTTGGGAGATGAGGTCCGGGATAAAAACTGTCCTATGTCCTTCCCAGGGTCTAGTCTAATTAGTTAGGTTTAAGCGCAAAGAAAGGGTAACAGATAGACAAGTTAGGTACTTTCGCATTGTAATATTGCTATGGAAGTATGGATTTTGAAATTCTAACCAAATCTTTTTTTTCGTTAATACATATTTATAATACTTACTGCATAAAATTCCAGCGTGCAATGACCGCGATATTTCTAGTGATAAATGGATATCTAAGCTAGACTCTTGCGGTTGGCCTGAGAGTGTAAGAAATTCTCTCCATACAGCTTGTATAGTTGCACAACACATTCACCAGGTAATTATAAAAATATATATTTTTATTTTAGGAAACAAAACAATGGATGTTCTTTTAATGTCAAAGTCAACATACTTTTTTTTTAAATCTACCTTTGTTGAATGGAAATTTAATTATTGTTATTCATGCGATCTTCGGTAAAAGAAAGAGATGGACATATTTTATATATTCCATATATGACCTTTTGGTGAATAGAAAGGTGGAATATACGAAATTAACATATTTCCATCTCTGTTCCAAAACATATTCTCTTTTTATAAATGTAAATCCTTCTCTTATTATGCCTAGAGATCGCATGATTACCCCAATTCGGAACGCGGTTTAATAACAGTAAAATTAACTAAGTTACTAAGTACTTTTTACATTGAAAAGTTGTTATTTAAATTGATTAATACTAGCTTAGTGATTAGCAGGTGATGTGATGTCCTACACTGTATAGTTTACTGTTTTTTTTAAATGGCACTCGGCCTGATGGTAAATGACCTACAAAGTCCATGAAAAGGGTCGATCAATACATTATTTTTAAACAATATTGATCGCTCTCACTATCCCGGCTAAATGGCCTGATGGTACGTTACGAAATGTGTGGAGACAAAGGCGAAATTTGCATTATGAGTCTATATAATATCCTCACTGCTTTATCGTCATACTGCCCGCTTAGCAACCGCACCCTGAAAGCGTACTACCACCTCAAGAAGAAATCGTCTGTCTAGTCTGAAATTGGTGAACCCACAGACTAAAACCGAAATATGACTTGGTTACATATAGATGCCTCACAACTTTATTATAAAAACACAAATAGATATAAACCCTCAATTATTTTCTTTTTTATATTCTGGTTTATATTCCTTCAGTGGTAGGAACTGATTCTTACGTGACAGGAAAACCTAGTGTTGATTCAGGGACTCACCCATCTTTGTTTATTTGTATTTCTGCTGTTAATTTTTAAATATGTAAATAAAAATAAAAGTTTCTTGAAAGTTTTTTGCATATATATAGGCGGCGGTAACAAGACCGATCGATCGGCTTAGCGAAGTTATAGAGACCTTTTCACCTAAAACTAATATGTTTATGGCAGAAAGCTGAGCCGGTATTAGTGCATGGCACCCGAGGAGAAGATGCGACCTTGCTGGTGTGCTCGTTGGTACAAATTATACTAAACCCCGATTGCAGAACCATCCGAGGGTAAATATCTACTTCTTTTATACCACAATCCTTTGCTGATGTATTAAAACGCCTTGTGATGATTCACGGTGTACAGGTTTTACATATTCCCAACGTGAATTGAATCTTAAAACAATGGCTTAGAATGGTAAAACGATCAATTTATTAAAGACAGTCTGTTCGATTTGGATAATACTCTATGGACACTAATCTGTGGTCATGACTTTTGACAGTCGTTTTTGTAACCTTGTGCGGCCTTCTAGATCAACAAATATTTGTGTAGTGTTTCGTTCGCCATGTATTAGGCTACATACAGCCTACAAATGATTGTCAGATTTGTCGCGTTGTGTTGTTGATATTTATTATATTGTTCCAACGTCGTATTTGCGTGGCATGTTAGTGGTTAAAGAAGACATCGAAGTTATTGCATCCCTTGAGTACACAGGGCTGAAGCATCACAACAAGCCATTCGGTAAGTTTAATTTTAAACTTAATTTGCGGTGCGTAACGCACCCCGTGTGAGAAGTTTGGACGAGTTTTGTTCCCGGCTTCTCGCACACAATCTAATTAAAAAAAGCTGCGCCCAGCTACTGCAGATATGCACATGCATAGTATGGTATAGCGCAATTAAATATTTTGGTTGATATTGGGGCACCAACCAAATTTGGTGTGACCAAAATGATGACAAGTGTGACAAGTTAAGTGTCTTCTTCGTGTAGGCAAATTTTAGAAATGAAATTTATTATTAGTGAATTAACCGTTTGAAGTAGAATTTGAGATTTTTAGTTAAGTGTCTTCTTCGTGTAGGCAAATTTTAGAAATGAAATTTATTATTAGTGAATTAACTATGAAGTAGAAGTTGAGATTTTTTTGAGAATACTTTTGCAAAGGAGGGTGAACTGAAGAAAACTCTAATTAGGCCTTTCTTAATTCTGGCCAATGCGCCAGACTGGAAAATACTTATGGATGTATTCATGAGGAATTCAGCAATGTCTTTGGATCATCTTTTAAAGGATCTTGACCTTCCAAGATCGGTCGTCGGAACTTTTATGGAACGCGTTTCCAAGATGGCGCTGACAGAACCAAATAGTATATTTTGGTTTGGTAGAACACAGTAAAGGGGGGAGTTGAATACGGAAAGACCTTCAACTAAGCTTCGCGGTTTCAACTTCGGAACACTCCAGTTCACTTCATACCCTACCCAAGCAATGGACCCGGCACCCGCACGTAGAATCGATAGATAGCTAAAAAATATTGTCTGTCTCTTTCGTTATTACAGTAAAGTAACTGTAGAGATACAGTTACTGGACTGTAATAACGATCAATTTCTTTCTTAAGGGCACTGCATTCGTAATATCACACTTCCAATAATATTCGATTACTTTTTGTCGCAGAATTAAAATATTTTTTCAGTCATGGTATTTATTAATCTTTCTGTGTTGGGTATTATTTTTATTTTTTTTATGCACAAACAAAAAATAACCACACAACAGAAAGATTTTTGCGTGCAATTACGAACATAAGAAAATATTTGAACTTCGACCAACAGCCAAGTTGTAATATTGGAAGTACGTTTGTATGAGCGTCAAGTCATCTCCAGGACCGGGCCGTTAAATCAAACTTTTTCTTTATCACCCTTTTTTCTGTTGGGTTCCACGAACAGCATTCTCCATAAATAGTTACGTTTTTTTTTAATAGCTTACAAAGAACTTCACTGAACTGAAAACATTTCAGCCTACAAGCGCTGATAGAACGGGAATGGCTTCAAGCGGGACACCCATTCGGTACTCGTCACAGCCGCGGTCCGTACTCCAGTTCGGCCAGGTCCGCTCCCACCTTCCTGTTACTGCTGGACTGCATCCGACAGTTCCTGGAGCAGTTCCCCTGCAGCTTCGAGTATAGGCAGTCGTTCCTCATTACTTTGTTTGAACACTCTTACGCAAGTCAATTTGGTGAGTAACTTATTTTTTTCAATATTTATTATTATGATTGAGACCATTAGATGTTACAAATTACATTTCACTCACATTTCCCTGGTATTACTTAAGACCTAACTAACTACCTAACTTAAGCTCTATCTGAAACAAATAAAGTGTGTTAGATGTGTTTCTTACTTGGTAAAATATATAAATTGAAGCTATAAAATTTTATTGCCAAATATTTCGCCTCTCTATGGAGCGGCGTCATCAGTGACAGTGACTGAAGGTCTTTGTCATAAATTTTGAAGAAGTAATTTTATGTCTTTTAGCAATGGTAAAGGCAATGCACTATACAGTTTTGTATTTATTTTTTAGAAAAATATCATCACCACCTAGCCCATCATGGAAAACATCATCAGCATGTTATGTCCATTGTTGGTTCGATATTAATAAATTTACAAAACAAGTTAGACAGAACCTAATGCATTACATTCAGACCGGGGCTATAGTATGCACCAAGCTGCCATATAAAAGAGCTTTCCCATGTTTTTAAATCAATAGACCGAATAGTTTTAGGAAAACTCTTTAATACTCTTACTGTGAAACAATTGTTAAAGGTAGTGTTATGTATACGCGCATGGGTGGGCACAGGTAAAATATTATTAATTTGAGAATCTACTGAATGTCTGTGTCCATTCATGCGAGTACGAAGGGGTGTCGTAGTTTCTCCCACATAAAAACTGTTACAAAATCTGCACTCCAGCATATATACGCAATGAGAATTCGCACAATGTACTACCATTGTGCGAAATTTTGAATTTTGATGACAACAGGGTTATGATGAGTTTGTATATTGATATCGGAATTTATTATGGGACATGTTTTGCAACGAGATTGGTTGCACTTGTGTGTACCTAACAATGTGTTATTGCTCCGTGTATTTTTATTTTTTGCCAAAATAGCTTTTAAATTTTGATTTTGTTTATACGTTACACTAGGGCACGTTTCCAAAAGATTTCGTGTAATATTATTATTTTTAAGGATAGAGAAGCTATCCTTTAATAAATTTTGAATTTTGTGTGCCCCGTGGAAGTATGGTATTATAAGCCGAAGGGAATTTTGTTGTTGTGTGTGTATAGCGTTTGGAGTGTTAGAAGGCCTGTTCATGTGTTTGTGTAAAAAGTTTGGGGGATAATCGCGCCTACATAACCCATTGAAGATTTTGCCTTGATATTTAGCCAAAGATGTTGAATTATTACAAATTCTTTTACCGCGGATAGAAAGTGAATGTGGTATAGACCGTTTTGTGTGCGACGGGTGGCAACTACTGTAATGCAGATACTGTAACTTGTTGGTTTCTTTAAAATGAACAGAAGTTGAAATATTATGATTATTATAAGTAATATCTACATCTAAAAATGTTATGTTAGTTTTAGAAATTTCATGAGTGAATCTTAGACTGCTAAATGAATTTAGTTGACTAAGGAATGTATTAAGAGTTTGTAAACTATGAGGCCAAATCATGAAAATATCATCTATGAATCTTAACCATGTTAAAGGTTTGAGAATTTGACTATTTAAAAATTTTGTTTCGAGAGAACCCATATATAAATTTGCATAAGAAGGTGCCATGTGCGTACCCATGGCAGTGCCTTTCTCTTGGTGATAGAATTTATTATCAAAAGTAAAATAGTTATTGGTTAAAACCATTTCTGCTAAATCTAGTAAAAATTTTGAAGAAGGCAGACGCGGGTTTGGGCGGCTATCGAAATACTCTTTTAGGGCATACAATCCTTCGTCATGTGTCATGTTTTCCATGATGGGCTAGGTGGTGATGATATTTTTCTAAAAAATAAATACAAAACTGTATAGTGCATTGCCTTTACCATTGCTAAAAGACATAAAATTACTTCTTCAAAATTTATGACAAAGACCTTCAGTCACTGTCACTGATGACGCCGCTCCATAGAGAGGCGAAATATTTGGCAATAAAATTTTATAGCTTCAATTTATATAACTTAAGCTCTAGGCTTGTACTATATGTACCAGAATCAAACATACTAAGACTATTATGTTTTATAAACACCGACACCATAATAACCTGTAGAAAAACGTATAAATATTGTTTTGTCATGTGTATCTCATCATATCATCCTCCATACGCCGCTATACATACATATAATGTATGGCGGACACAACGCCAAAGACGCAACCACTAATGCAGATTTTTCTTGCCGCCTGTTTTGTAACAACATCCTTTAGATTTTTATATGTAGAACGTTTCACACATTGTCTAGGGACCTAATTCTAAGTGAATTGGATTAGTTAAAATTAAACTTTTGCCCCATACAAAATATGTCAAATTTTGACTTTATTATCCAATTGGTTTAATCTGGATCCTAGCTACTTTATTCCTAGTTTTATGTGAACAACAATATTAAATTAATATTTCAGGCACATTTTTATGTGACAGCGATCTAGAACGATCAACTTTGGGAGTGTACAACCAAACCACAAGTCTTTGGTCGTGGGTCAACCAGCCAGATGAGATGGGTGCCTATATCAACCCTCTGTATGAACCTACGCCGACTGTCATATGGCCTTCTGTTGCCCCCATGAGCTTTGTTATTTGGGAAGGTAAAGTATTTTTGACTATTAGTGTGATCAACTTTGGGAGTTTACAACCAAACCACGAGTCTTTGGTCGTGGGTCAACCGGCCTGATGACATGGGTGGCTACATAAAGCCTCTATGACTGTCCATGAGCTTTGTTATATGGGAGGATAAGGTATTTTTGACCTTTCTTTAGTGTGATAAACTTTGGGAGTGTTCAACCAAACCACAAGTCTTTGGTCGTGGGTCAACCTTTCATAATTATTTTGAAAATGAGAGAAATTTTGTAAAGTTCATGTTCGATCGAGATTTTGACATCGTGCTCGTTCCCTCATCCGGCCACCAAATAAAACGGCGGCCGTTGTGGCCTCATCACCAGCCAACTCCGTATCCACAGAGAAAAGCCGGGAGGGGGGGCCTCTCTTTTTATCTAAACCGCGAGTTATTATGAGTAGAATTTATACATTCCACACATATTGCCTTGATCACAAACTAAGCTCTAGGCTTGTACTATGTGTACTGGAAACCACGATATAAAACATATATATATTTTATAAACACCCAGACCGTGACAAACTACAGAATAATGTAGTTAAATTTTACCATGGATGGTAATCGAACCAACGACCTCCGAATACAGCGCCAAAGGCGTAACCTTTAGTCTATGGAGGCGATCAAAATATAATGAAATATACATGAAAGGACCATGAGCTAGATATAACTTATAAAAAAATACTCTCTAATCTGTTCAACTTTAAAGTTCTGTTCAAGTTAACTGCGAAATCGAGGTAACTTTAAAAAAATATTTTTGCTGTCAATTCGTAACAAATCATTTTTTTTTTTTTCAGAACTTTTCCTCCGCTGGCTCATAGAACAACATACAGAAGAAAGAGAAGAACAATTCAGAGAGATCCGAAACAAAGAGCAACAGCTACGCTCCCAGGCCCAGCATCTACGCCGCGAGCTATACGAGGTCGCTGGCCAATACTATACCCACACTCACAAGCAAACCAAAGCACGGGAAGACAGCAAAGGAAATACCCTTAAATGCTAAGTATTATACACATTTATTTCTATTAGCATAAGCATAGAAACATTCCAAAATGTACTTTAATGCCAAAATCATGACAGCTGAATTGTATTATGTTAGGCTGGTGATTCAAATAACGTTGACAAATTATTTTACTATTTATTTTGTTTTTATAACTTTGTACACCAATTAGGGTGAAAAGTTATAAAAATCCATCAATATTTATAGGGGGTTTCAGTCACAAACTTTTGTTGAGAAATCTGTAGTAGACTTTCCTCTTTATTCAACGTTATTTTGAGCCACAGAAATGAAAGAAATTTTTTAATAAGTTTGATATTCTCATATATTGTGTTCACGATTTCTTTATATAGTGTTCCTATAATATATTTACACTTTTTGTTTTTAATTAACAGAGAATGCCCTTGGCCACAAGTGCAATACTAGCTAAATGCGTAGAATGGAGTAAATATTATATTTGTATAAAGCGGTTACCCAGGTCCAGTCTTGTTTATCTGCTTAACCTTGTTATTAGTTGCGCAGTGACATAACAACCAGGCCGCTTTTTGTTAATTTAAAATAATAATAATATATTATTAACAAAAAAATAACCTAAACAAATAATAACCTATGAAAAATATGTATGTCCATAACTATAAAAGAAAAATAGATTCTAAATTACTGTATTAAGTACATTTAGAACAACAGTTCTTAACTTTAATTTGCCCACCGCCCACTTAGAGTTTTTTTTTATAGAAAAGCTGTGGTGGGTATTGCAGTGGACTGTTGATTTGTAGGATGCATTTGAGTTAAACTCCGTTTCTTTGCACACAGATCAATAAAATTTACTTAATTTCACATTAAATAGTATTAGTTCATTACATTAAAAATAATAACAAAGATTAATACGTATACATGACCAGTACAAAAATATTTTATTTAGCAATAAGTAAAAGTGTAGAGTAGGCGCACATAGTTATAAGCTTCAAGCTAGAAGCATATACGTTTGGTGTGAAGGCTCAGAGCCAAAGGTATAAGAATATGTCTGAACATGTTAAAACACAGATATAAAGGTTTATTTAAAATTTTCAAAAATATTAAATAGTGAAAACCACTTGGTTTTTTCTGTTATTGTTAAATATAATCTTTTTGTATATCTTGGTGAATCTAACAGTTAACAGGCCTGCTGAATCGGATAATTTCGAAATATTAGGCAGACAAATTTAAAAGTTCTTCTCGAGCCTCTTTTAGCCATTTAAAAGCTGCTTGATAATTCCCTTCATAAAGAGCTATTTTATATTCATATTTTTTTGTTTTTGAATCTAATATATCAAAAAGGTCATTCATTAAACAAACAAAGTCTGTTGTAGGCTTAACGGTTTTAAATAATTTTCATTCCCTCTTTTTCTTCTTTCCATTTTTTCTTTAATGTGTTCTGTAACACCAATAATACATTATAGCATACTACAATAATAGGTAATAGGAATGTGCTATAAGAAAAAAAAACTATCCTCACAGTCCGAATCATCATCGGAACCTGTATTCCAATTGTGGCCTCCGATTCTTCCGATTTTACGTTGGATTCGTGGATACTGTCCAATTGATATTGCAATAAAATATCAACAAATATAATTATACAAAATGGTTTCGCATCTCTAATAAAATTTATTCATTATAATTTTATTGAAGCTTTGGAAACAAAATTTGGCATTGGCTTCAGAATAAGGAATATTGTCCTTATTCTGAAGTCATTGTACAAAAGGCCATCAGAACTGTAATGTCTTACAGTACAGTTTTGAATGTAGCCATAAGAGTCCGTCACCACAAAATACAAACAGAGTCTAACTGATATAACATCTGCGATTAGATCGGAATTGCGCCTCGATGTGTCCAAACCGACAACACCTTTGACACTGGATTGTGCGCAATAAGTATGGGGTGACCGGAAGAGGGGAATAACAATATTACACCTTTTCTGGGAGGACATGGACTTACCGGCACCATAGTTTGAGTAGGAGTTCATACAGGCTGATTATTTATACATGTTTTTTTGCTAAGTTACCTTGCTTCGAAAGTCAAAAAAAGTTAAATGTCTAAAACAATTCAACAATAAGAGGGTAGCATTAAATGTTATGTTAATTATTTCTTAGGCACGTCTCTGTTAACTCCCATTCGGAATATGTGTATGTACAAGCAGTCACCGTCAACAGGCTTTTAGCACCTGCACGTTGTCACGAGTCGGTAAAAATAAGTGAATTTAGCACCTCTACGCAACGCTCAACGGTGTTCCTGTCTGTGCAATGGACATTTGTGTAGTGCTCTTGCATATGATTATAAATTTCAGAATTTTTCCATATGTATTCATCATGGGTATCACCACCAAATGTTGCATATTTCTTTTAAAATTATAAGATCGCTGTCACGAATCTGAGGGTTAAATCCGCCTCTGTAGACTAATGCCTTCGGCGTTGTGTCCGGGGGTCGTGTTCTATTCCCACCCATGGCAAAAAAATATTAGTAGGCACGTTTGTCATGGTCTGTGTGTTTATAAAGTATAATATGTTCTACCGCCTGATCCTCTAGTTTGGCCCGATACCTCTGCTCTTCAACAAGCAGTCGGCCTAACAGCTGTTCTAGTGTGCGATTGTCAGAAACTACTGACTCCCATGCTGATTTAAAATGCTGGTAATGTTCTGGCAAAGAAGTCATTATCTTGGTTACTATCATGATCTCTTTTACCTCTCCACCTATTTTTTTTTTGGGTTATTAGTTATTTCTTTACTCTCAAAACAATGGCCGAGAAACTCGGGCATTGTTTCACTGCTTTTGGACTGAAGAACTTCTGTTGTACTAGATGTACAGATAGCTCACCCTTTTGCTCGCAGATTGTTTGCAATTTGTTCCAAATGTTAGCAGACGTCTGACAACTGACAATTTGGCTAATTACCTTGTCCGAAATTCTTGTTACCATTAGGCCCTGCGCCTGAACGTCCCGTTTTATCCATTCTTTGTTCTTGACCGCAGAGTCCGCGGTGACCACCTCAGGAGCACCCGTACTTTGAACTTCCACGTGGTCCAATTGATTACGCCCTCCATTTTCATGGCGCCAGATCCGCCACCAATGATATCATCCATCATGTTTGTATCGCCTGCGATTTATTTTTGCACTACACCGTGCAATGTGCTTGACCACACTCGCCGATATGCTATTTTACCGCAGCTAAATTAATGCAATTTTTCCCAGTTAAGAAATCCACAGAAAATTTAATGTAATAAGCATACCTGGGCCCATAACCTGTTAAAATATGTAGGGATTTCTTAAATAAATTTCCTATGTGCAATAGCAATAAGAAATTTATTAAATAAAATACTACGTCCACGCGGACATCTTCTGAAGAGCACAGTATTTTTTTAAACCATATATAACCATACATTACTAAATAGGCAAAGGATCAACTACCATACAGCCTTTAAAATATTTGTTGTTTTAATAACATACATTTTTTAACAATATCCTTTATCTTTTTCTAAATTAAAAACAAAATAAATCACGTTAGGTTCTTAGATCAGTCTCATACATAATACGAGTAGTAACTGACCACTCGTATTATGTCTCTACTAGTTACTACTTGTGAAGAAAATTATCATAATAATGACGGTAGTCCTCAGGTAAAGTGCTTTTCAAATATTGCTAGTCTTCATACTTTTTCTTTTTAACCGACTTCAAAAAAGAAGGTTCTTAATTGTGGATCGATTATGATTTTTTTATTTAAAAGGATATACTTTCAGATTGATCCCATAAAAATTATATTGAAATTGTTCAGTAGTTTAGTAATTTGTTGTGGTCCATAGCCGCATTTGTCAATACACAACTCCTGTTCTGATATGTGCAACCGTTGATATAAAAAAATATTTTATGTTAATAATAATAATAATATGTAGGACAATTTACACATATTCTGGTCACAAACTAAGCTCTGGGTTTGTACTATGTGTATCAGAAGCAACGATATAATACATATTATATTTTATAAACACCCAGACTATGACAAACTGTACAGAAAAACGTACTAATATTTTCCATGGGGGGGAATCGAACCCACAACCTCCGTATACAACGCCATAGGCGCAACCACTAGTCTACGGAGGCTGTCCCAGTCGGTCCAAAATAAAATATATAACTATTTATCTACTTCGCTTTGGTATGAGCTGCTATTGTGTGGGGTATAATATAATTATGAATTACCTGTCTTTCCATCGCGGTGTTGACTGTAAAATTCATCAGATGCTGATGCCCGTCTCATCAGCATTACTAGCTCCTACTGCATGGCTACTAGGTGCCGCCCTGTGCGCAAGCCCTCAATATCTTGTGTCCCCTGTAAAATTAAAACTACCATGCACGTAGCATGGAGCCTGGATCGCAACTCTAAGTACATTCAAAGGCATACAATACATTTAAATATAGAATTTGATTCCCCGGTGTAGGTTGAGAGTCAGTTTCATTCAGGTACGTTTTTTATGTGGGGAATCCTCATGGATACCCAGCTATCGCGGGGGCGACAGCCAAGTTTTGTCGAACTCTTTACCGACTGCTCGTTGATACCGACGTCCTCTCGTCCCTCTCATCTATTTCTTGATTATTAAATATGAAATACGGTTTTTCAATTGTTGCCCCAAATAATACTAGTGAACTCCGTCTTGGTCACAAATCGGTTTACAAACAGCCCATACAGATGTAAAGACACCCAAGTGACCTAGTCATGTTTCGGATTTAATTTGTTGGTGCACCACTTTTTTAAGAAGACTGCTGCATGTATTTTTTGTCTGGTCCATGGTTTCTTTCAGGGTCCTTTTCTGGAGTTTCAACTTACATGTCGGAGCGATATATTCCGATAAAAAGTGACAGGTCTACATAGAAAACTGTCAATTTCATTTTAATATAACGAACTGACATGCATATAGCTGTAAGTAGACTCATAATGCAAATTCGTCGTAGATACAGAGTCACATGCCATGCTAATAAAAAATACATAATCTTGTCTAGAGCCCTAACAGAACATACATTATTACCTACCTCTTTAATTAGAGCAACTAATGTGTCAGCAGTTACGTGCTCCCCAGAAAAATAAAAGGCAACTGTTTGTTTTATTTTTTTACTTTCTCCACAAACCATAAATACTAAAGCATGGGATGCTATTTCTAATGATTTCTCTAGTACATCCCGCCGGCTTTTCGAAAAAGAGTTGCAGATAAGTTGTCCATTCTCGTATCTTCCTTAGAGCTTCCACTGCTGCCCTTCTTCAAGATATAGATATATAATAAAGCTATAGATAAGATCATGGTCTCTATATGACCGCTCTCAAACTCTTGTGCCATCTTTTCAACTTCTGCGCCAAGAGTTTCCCATGCACTCTGTCCGAAATAACTGTAACTCCCTACCAGGAAGAGGTTCTCCTGTAAAGGCAACTGGTTGTTTTATTTTTTTACTCCACAAACCATAAATACTAAAGCATGGGATGCTATTTCTGATGATTTCCCTAGTAAAGCATGATCTTGAAAACCAATTACAGTCTCGTTTTATGTCATAATATAAATGTTTTCTTATGGACATTCTATCCCACATTAATACATTCAGTGTTTCCTGGTGAAATATTTTTCTTCAAAACTTGAAAAACATTTTCATTTATTTACATATATACCTAAGTCTTAGGGCTGATTTTAATGTTACTTCTAAGTAATTTATGTACCTTTAATCCACCTCCTTCTTTTTGGTTTTACTTTACAATTATTAAGTTGAGATCTTAACAAAACTACAACAGAACTAGTAATTTTATTTCAAAAGTCAAAGTCAAAAATATTTATTTCATGTAAACCTTTACAGGCATTTATGAAAAGTCAAAAAAAAAAGGATATATAAGGTCCTGTTTGTACTTGGCCAGGTCGCCATTCCTCCCTCAGACAAATGTTGAGAATATAATACAAAATAAACAAATCGTAAACTATTAAACTATTGTCCTTGCGGGAAGAAAAAAAAAAAACAACCCAACCGAACACACACTACATAACCAACCAGTTTAAGACTAGGTGGTTAGCTGGTTTCATTGACCTGTCAATCGTTGACTGCCCTGCAAAAGTGCCACCAAGGCGACCAACCTAACAGACCATAGCTACGCCCCAAATATACATACTTTAATATTGGTAATCAAAATATACCTACAAGTAGATAGATGAAAGGTATCTTTTAGGGCGCAAACGCTGATCACAAGTCGATCGCCTCAGAGACACCCTGGAGAAAAAGGTACCAGCAAGTAAAAAACTCTGATGTTCCACATGTACCGTATCATCGGAGGAGCATGGTCCTGCATGGTTATTGACTTAAACCTATGCTTATAGAATGTGGTATATACTCTCATCCTACTGAAGAGCACGCGTAGAACACCCCAAGGCAGATATACTATCTTACAATATTGAAAGTACAGAATTACAGAACACAACATTTCTTTGATGCCAGCGCCGGCCTATCAGCAGAAGATTTTTCGGGATCTCCGCTTCTTATATGATAACAATCAAACGTGCGTGCCCAGCGGAGATCCAAGGCCCCCACAGCAGCACCCGATCACGGACGTAACGTATGTGTCAGCCATCCTTCTGCTCAACCAGGCTCTTAGGGTGCAGACCAGAACCCGGCACACGCGCCACCACTGCAATGACCTTCAAAGGAGAGGATATCCGCTGGATACATATACTACTACATTGCAGGGCCAAATACATAGCTGAATCCAAGGCCTGCGCAACTAGTTAAAAAAAAACATGGAGATGTATTCTATAACTCTGTTAACAAAATAACTTAAAATAAATAAGACAATTTAACATAAATGTTAAGTAATAACTAATTATTACCTTGTAGAAAATAATAAATATTTAAAATTAAAATAATGATAAAAGGTTATAGTAATAACAAGTTATTACCTCATCCAAAAATATATAAAAAAATACCTATTGTAGTATAAAAATATATATATATATACCTATAATAGTAAGTATTATGAATTATTACAATATGACAGTTACTATTAGTTTAGAGATTCCAGACGCAGAGAGGACTGATTCCAGACATCTCTGTCATTAATATAATCATTAACTTTGTAATACGCCTTGGCTATTAAAGTTTGCTTTATACAATTTTTAAATTTTATATCATTTAGTTCTATAATTGATTTTGGTAATTTATTAAATAGCCTGATACTGTTTATAAGAAAACATTTATTAGTTTTTCCTAATCTGAATCTTGGTATGTCAATTTTGTTTATATTTCTTAAGTTTCGGGTATGCCTATCTGCATTTTTATTAAACATATTATAATTTTTCTTAACATATAATAAGTTCTCAAATATGTATTGGGAGGGCAGGGTCATTATATCAATTTCAGGAAAGATTTCTCGAAGGGATTCCCGGGTCTTCATGCCGTAAATTGCTCTAATAGCTCTAATAGTCTATTTTAATACTATGTATCGTCGGGCTTCACCCGCCGATTCGACTCATAGTATTAAAATGACTTGTCGCTTTGCTTGGTTTGACTTTATTGGAAGAAACTTATCGGTAAGGTGCATTTGTATACAATAAAAGGTTATATGCAAGTTTGTTCGTGTACCTAGACGAACAGTGAATTTACTTGATTTTGGCCGTTTTCGCTTCGCTCAACGGCGGTTATTCGACGCCTCCTCGCTTCGCTTGACGGCGCGAATAACTCGCTCGCTCGCTGGAGCTGCGCTCAAAAGTGACTATTCGCTCGCTCCGCTCGCGACGCAGCTCGCTTTGCTCGCAGCAGTTTCGAGTAAAAAAAAAAATTTTTACGATTTTTGAAAAAAAAAAAACGGATTTGGATAGCTCGTCTTCACCGGAAAATTGCCGTGTAAGGAGACCACTACTGAAAATCTTACCGTTTTTGAGAAAAAAAAAATTATTAAAAATTTTTCGCGATTTTTGCAAAAAAAAAATCTCATCGATACCGCTTGACGATTCTCTAAAAAAAAATGTATGACAGCAAAAATCCCAGATGCACCGTTTTTTTTTTTAAAAATAAAATAGAAATCGGTCAAAAATTGCCGAGACGAAAAAAATTTCGCGATTTTTGAAAAAAAAAAAAATCTCATCAGATAGCCCGATTTTTTCTAAACATTGCCGTGTATGGCGACCACCCCGGTAGGAGTAGACATTTTGAGAAAAAATATGAAATGCAAAAAAAAAAAAATTTCACGATTTTGCAAAAAAAAAATACCCACAAAATGGCTTGACGATTCCCTACGAAAAGTTGTATGGCAGCAAAAATCCCGGATGAGCCGTTTTTTTTTTTAAAAAAATAAAACGAAAATGTCAACTTCAAAAATTTTTGACATTTTTGAAAAAAAATTTTTTTTTTCGGACTTGCCTCGTCACCCTTGACAATAATCGCTGTGATACCACCCCCCTTCTAATTTAAAAAATCGATATTCGAGGGGATATCTCCGAGCGCCAGTGGAAAATTGGCTAGTGAACTCCGTCTTGGTCACAAATCGGTTTACAAACCGCCCATACAGATGTAAAAACACCCAAGTGACCTAGTTATGTTTCGGATTTAATTTGTTGGTGCACCACTTTTTTAAGAAGACTGTTGCATGTATTTCTTGTCTGGTCCATGGTCTTCTTTCAGGGTCCTTTTCTGGAGTTTCAACTTACATGTCGAAGCGATATATTCCGATAAAAAGTGACAGGTCTACATAGAAAACTGTCAATTTCATTTCAATATAACGAACTGACATGCATATCGAAAGCGCGAGAATTGACAAAAAAGCAGTAAAGCTGTAAGTAGACTCTTAATGCAAATTCGTCGTAGATACAGAGTCACATGCCATGCTCTAATAAAAATACATAATCTTGTCTAGAGCCCTAACAGAACATACATTATTACCTACCTCTTTAATTAGAGCAACTAATGTGTCAGCAGTTACGTGCTCCCCAGAAAAATAAAAGGCAACTGTTTGTTTTATTTTTTTACTTTCTCCACAAACCATAAATACTAAAGCATGGGATGCTATTTCTAATGATTTCCCTAGTACATCCCGCCGGCTATTCGAAGAAGAGTTGCAGATAAGTTGTCCATTCTCGTATCTTCCTTAGAGCTTCCACTGCTGCCCTTCTTCAAGATATAGATAGATAGTAAAGCTATAGATAAGATCATGGTCTCTATATGACCGCTCTCAAACTCTTGGGCAATCTTTTCAACTTCTCCGCCAAGAGTTTCCCATGCACTCTTTCCGAAATAACTGTAACTCCCTACCAGGAAGAGGTTCTCCTGAAAAGGCAACTGGTTGTTTTATTTTTTTACTCCACAAACCATAAATACTAAAGCATGGGATGCTATTTCTGATGATTTCCCTAGTAAAGCATGATCTTGAAAACCAATTACAGTCTCGTTTCATGTCTTAATATAAATGTTTTCTTATGGACATTCTAACCAACATTAATACATTCAGTGTTTCCTGGTGAAATATTTTTCTTCAAAACTTGAAAAACATTTTCATTTATTTACATATATACCTAAGTCTTAGGGCTGATTTTAATGTTGCTTCTAAGTAATTTATGTACCTTTAATCCACCTCCTTCTTTTTGGTTTTTCTTTGCAATTATTAAGTTGAGATCTCAACAAAACTACAACAGAACTAGTCATTTTATTTTGAATTAGATCATTAACAAGAACATTTTCACTTATAACTTTTAAATACCAATCTATTTTGATTTTTTAAATATTTTTTCTTAGACGAAGAAGTTTCTGAAGAGCAATATTTTGAAAGCATTTAGGCATTTTGTTTTGCGGTTGATTTCCACTTTATTTAATACTAGCGGCCCGTCCCGGCTTCGCACAGGTTTGTATAACTTTAACTATATGCTCAGCGCACGCCACGGAAGGCCTCAGAAACGATACTTTTCCCCCGTTTTTAAAACATTTTTGGTTACTGCTCCACACCTATAGGACCTAGCGTGATATTATATAGCCTATGTTACTTCTGAATAATGCAGCTTTCTAATGGTGAAAAAATTATTGCAATCGGTCCAGTAGTTTTTGAGTTTATTCATTACAAACATACAAAAACACAAAAATACAAATCTTTCCTCTTTATTATATTAGTATAGAAGATCAAGTACAGCAATTTAATATGTTTATCATACTTGAAATATGTGCTGTTATTAACATATATGCAATTGTATATTATGAGTTATTTCGAATATTAAATTTAAAGTTTCTATCTCAAATGCTTGCTGAGATAATAAAATATTTCTATAATAATCCTATACGTCCTTTGGAAACCTATGAAGTTTCTAAAGTTGATGTCTTCTTATGCTCAGTATATAATCTTCGTTGAAAATCTGGTGATACCATATTATCATATGTACCATAATTCACACCTGCAAGATTTTTATATAAAATATTTTTGTAGAGCCTAGTTTACTACAAAATTTGTATTTCTTATTATTTTTTTCCTGAAAACTAAGTTAAAGTTTCCACAAGGTACAGGAATTATAATAATTTCAATGTCTACGTAATTTTTTTTTTCATTTATATCTTAGTACGGTTAAAAAAGACACTTTTATTTCAATGGCAAATAAAGTTTTAATAGATACATTTAGGTATTATGTTAAATACTTCCTGCTGAATATAGGGTCAAGAAGAGATTTTAAGGAGACCAAGAAATGTAAAAATAATGTACAATTAAGGGTGCCAGCCCTTTATATTATTATAAAGCCATTTAATGATAATTTTAATTGTCTTTAAAAATTGTTTATAAAGATGGAACTTACCTACAACTTTTTATTATTCCAGGTCTGGGAAATCTAAACAGTAGGATCAACAGTCTCCTGCTATTTTGTAATTCTTCCATTAAATATCAGTACTCTTAAACAAGTCTCGCTTAAAGTTTTAAAGTTTCGAATTAATGTCTCACACCGGGAAAGATTTGCTTGATGTGATGATAATTGAAAATCTCGCTCTTGCAAGATTGAACATATATATGTATATGTGGCCCTGAACCGAAGATTTCAGTTCTTTTAACATCTTTAAACCCTCTATTAAGAAGGTAAATGTAATTTTTGTGTAAACTATAAGACTTTTTGAAAGCCTTAATTGGAACTTATTTTATTATTTGACAGCCTCCGTAGACTAGTGGTTGCGCCTTTGGCGTTATATCCGGAGGTCGTGGGTTCGATTCCCACCCATGGCAAAAAATATTAGTATGATTTTTCTGTACAGTTTGTCATGGTCTATGTGTTTATAAAATATAATATGAATTATATCGTTGCTTCTGGTACACATAGTACAAGCCTAGAGCTTAGTTTGTGACCAGAGCAATATGTGTAATTTGTTCGACATATTATTATATTATTATTATTATTTGAATATACTGGTAAATTCTTTCGCAAATTACAATAGGAAAAGAGAAAGAGTGTTTGTACTACAAGATAGAATTAGTTTAGAATCTTAAAATTCTTCCATTAAGAAGCAGCATTATTAAAAAAGTCTCGCAGAAAGTTTTAAAGTTTCTTTTGAAGTAATGTCCCACAACTCCAATGATTTCCTTGGTGTGATGAAAATTGAAAATCTTGCTCTTGCAAGATTGTGCATATATATGGTCCTGAACACAAGATTTCAGTTGCTTTAACATCTTTAAAGTCTCTATCAAGAAGGAAAATATCATTTTCTCTTAAATATATTAACATTGGACTTTGTTCATTCCTAAACATTACATACTAAAAATTATATAACCGTCACGACATCTAGTATGTTTCCTTTGATTTCCTTGATGTGATGATAATTGAAAATCTGGCTCTTGCCAGATTGAACACATATATATGTATATGGCCCTGAACCAGTGCTTCCAGATCCCAAAAGTAAAATTACAGTGTTGCCAGTAAAAAAATACAGGAGTTCTAATAACAATACAGCAGATTTCAAAATCGATTACAGTAAAATTACAGAAAAACTTTGTTTAAATATTGATAGAAAAATAAGGTGCTTTATGACTTTGTTTATCAATACAAATTGCTATAAGTTATTAAATAAATAAAAACATATATTTAGATACAAAAAAACATTTATTATTTATTTACTTATTCCAGAACAATTTGCTCGTGATTTTCATAAATCTTGGCTGTCATCCTTGAAATCATTTCCTTAGTTGGATTAAAATTCACGCAGTTTTCGGAAGTCCGCCGAATGGCTTGCTGAGCTAGCATGTTGTCTTTGATGGTATTTGTGACTAAACAGTTTCTCTACTTTGTTTTTATATTATTTATTTCGCTGAACTTTCGTTCGCACTCATCTTAGTTTAAACATTCTCCTTCAGAAGCCCCGATAACGTTATTTATTACTGCTTGTAATTTAGTGTGTTTAAGTTTGATGTTACTTGATTTTAGAATCTGGAAAAGCTTTTGGAAGTAAACTAACGAGATGATCCATCAATATGTGCGATATTTTATGTTCTGCCATAAAAGCCGATAATTTTAATTCTGTAATTTTCCGCTGATCATCATCACTTGCACGTTGCTGACTTTTAAAAATATTATCAATGGTACGCACATGCTATAGGCCAGGAAGACAGTTTATGCTTAGCACCTTTACTGTGCCTTTTAATAGCACCAAGATCGGCAATCAAAGAAGAATCGTAAACAGTGCAAATGCATTTATAAGCCGACTTTTTATCACGCTTTAACCACTTACTTGTATTTGGAGCCATTCATCAGGGAATTGTTGCCGATATTTCTTTTTAGCTCTTGAAGGACCAGCATTGCTACGCATATCATTTTCCTCGCTGCTTGAGCTCATTTTTATACAGTAAATATTTAAATATTCATTAAATATTTTTTTTTATTTAAGTAATTCTTTTTACAGTTATATCGCTATAAGTTTAGACTTTATTTCACATCACCCAAAACAATTTAGAAGTTTTAATCTCAAATAAAATTTATGCACAAACCGACAAAACCAGTTTAAAAATGTAATGAATTAGACGAAAAATGCAATGTTCCTCTGTAAGACAGAGACGGCTACTTATTGATAGTTGCGTCCCAGAGTGATCCACGTTAGTTCCGATTTGCCAGGGAATTCCCCGCGAATTTGTTACAAACCTACTTTACATTTTCTATGGATAAAGGTCAGTGGGTCTAGATTAGCTGCGTTCCGTTTTACGTATTAGAATTAATAAAGCTATATGAAAATTAAATACAGAATATTCCATACACTGTATTTTATCATTACAGTATAGGGGAGAGTGTGTATGAAAGAGCCAGTTTTAAGATCTATGAATAAAACGCACTTTAAACATATTGTTTTTAAATCAAACTACTTTTTTATAATAATTACTTTAATTGTTAATGTTATGAAATTAAAATAAAATAGATAACTACGCTAATATACGGTTAAACGACTACTGAAAAAAAAGGGAAATCAGCTCTTTCATGACAACATGTCAATGAAAGAGCCACCGCGTGTTATGAAAGAGCCGATACATACTTTTTAGGAACAAAACGGTTTTTCAACAATTGAACCCTGTTATTTAGTCTTTGAAAAATCAGACTCATATTAAACTTACATAATTCTTTGAAAATCACTTAAAATCAATTAATCAGACTCGATACCTAATTATCAAATATTTCCTAATCAACATTAACATCCACATAAAATCTGTCTGAAAACATAATCAAATTTTCATAAACTGATATAACATACAAAACAAATAAGACTAAAAACATTTTTGACAAAAGAAATTAATCACTCCTTTGTGGCCACAAGATTCATGCGCCCACCCTCCACATATCTTGCACTGGTACCATTCTTCTTTGCTATTAGCATAGTGTTTCTTACACACAATACAATAATTTTCGTTTTTCTCTGCACTAATATTCTTTTTTTTTAATTCTGATAAATTAATATCATCGTCTGAGCTTGTTACTGAAGTATCATCATGCACTGGCATGTTGTCACTAGATTCACTGGAGTCATACTGTTTTTTTGTATTTAACTGTCTAATATTTTCTTTTGTTTTCATTTTCTTAATTACATTTTTTTTCGTTTTGCTTTTAGTTTCTTTTTCTTCTATTTTGTTTTTTTCCGGAGTATCCGTGATTATAGCTGAAGTCATTTTACGAGTGTTGGATTTTAAATTCTTTCTGGGTCCTGATTTTAGAAATGGTCTTACAATTTGAGGGCTAACAATTATTTGTTGTGATGTTGATGGCTGTATTAAATGTTCTGACGACGTGATATCTTTGATTAAACTATCTGTTGGTATGGGTTGAATATCTGGACTTCTAGGAGCATCAATACGGGAAATACTGAGTTCTGGTGTTTTGGGTCTCAAGTTTTCTGGCGTTGTATCTTCTGAAGGTGTTGGATCAGGTCTATCTGTTACGTACGACGTCAAAAAATCATCATCGGTAAATATTTTTGAATTTAAGGGATAAATGCCAGTTTTTATGAATCCCTGCGTAACATTTGACATGCTAAAAGCTGCTAAATAAGCATCTCTAACAAACTGCGCTACTTGATAGATGGTGACAGTTTTGCCAGGATTCGAGAGCATCCACTCGTTCATAGCTATTCGGTATCTTGTTTTAAATGGCCCATAAACCGTAACGTCCAGAGGCTGTAGCCTGTGGCTACAGTGCGGTGGAAAAGTCAGCATTTTTATAAAATTTTGTCGGGCAAATTCTATTACACGAAGATTAACATGGGAGGCATGGTTATCTAATATAAGTAGGGCTGGGTTTTCCGCAGTTGGTTTGACATGGCTTGCGAAATGTTCCATTGCCTTCATGAAATTATTTTCTGTCATCCAACCTGAAACATGGGCTAAACCCAATGCTCCAGTAGGCCCATTATTTAACATATGGTCCTTGTAATTTACTCGTGGGAAAATAAAAACAGGGGGTATAGAACCGCCTGCAGCATTAATATAAAAAAGTGTAGTCACGAGCGTACCACGTTCTGCTGAAGTTACCTGTCCAATTTATTTTGAACCCTTCTCAGCAATGATTTTAGGAGGAGCTGAAACGGTACTGCATCCTGTTTCGTCTGTATTGTAAATCATGTGTGGTGGAAAGTTAAATTTTTCGTAAAGGCTGGTCAGTTTTTCGAAGAATGCGCCAACATTCGTTTTGTTGAAACTTGTCGCTCTGGATAGCGAAGTGTTCTCAGGTTTCCGAACTGATAAATCTTTATGTCTCGTCATGAAGCCACGAAGCCATTCCACCGACGCAATTTTATCAACCTTCCATTTTTCCGGACAGATATTATTGGCCTCTGCATACTGAAAAGCTAGTTGTCTTGTTTGTTTTTTCGTCAAACCGTGGCACATTTTAGACGCAGTTTTTAGATATGAAACCAGTAAATCTTCTTGATCTTTAGAGAAAATGCGTTTGTTACCAATATTTGGGCGATGCACAAACTCTTCCTCAGTATTCTTAGCCTTCTTAACAATTTTCGCCAAATAGGCTCTCGATATTCCAAACGCTAATGCAGTTTTATTTATGGACTGATTGCCAGCAAGCACTTCTTTTACAGCTTCTTCTATTGTAGCAGTGCTGGGCCTTAGCCGTTTTTTAGATGTTGCTGCTTGAGAAGACATGTTTATCTAACCTGAAAGATAGAAAACATATTATATAAAGGCATAATAAACTAAAACTAAGTGATGTATTGAAAGAGCCGGCTCTTTCAAAGCACAGACAACTGGCTCTTTCAAAACACTACGCATTTAAAAATATAACCTTAAATTAACGTTATTATATTAGAATAACAATTTAATATTATTTGAGCAAAAGAAAGGTACTTATAAGTATAACAATACGGCATATCATTTTTATTAACTTGTGCAATACTTATCTTTAAATAAAATATTATATGAACGCAAAAAAACTTACTTTTTGACTCCTCAATTTTTGTAACAGTGCTGCGACGCCATTTGTTTTCGAAGCGCTGTCAATTCTTTGTGGGTGACAGTTATACAGTGTTGCCATATAAAGAGTAAAATTGAACTTGGCTAAAATATCGTTTAGTTATAAAAAATCGAATCGGCTCTTTCAAAGCCTGGCTCTTTCATACACACTCTCCCCTACAGTAGAAAAGTGTAAAATACAGTAATTCTACTGTAATTACAGTGAATCTGGAAGCACTGCCCTGAACCGAAGATTTCAGTTCCTTTAACATCTTTAAAGCCTCTAGCAAGAAGGAAAATATCATTTCCTCTAAAATATATTAAACAACATTACATAATAAAAGAAATGGCGTAACTAAGTTCCTGAATTTGTGTAAACTATAATACTTTTTTTTGAAAGCCTTACTTGGAACTTATTTGAATATACTGGTAAATTCTATTGCAAATTACAATAAGTAAAAATAAAGAGTGTTAATACGCAAGATAGAATTAGTTTAATTATGCTGTTGTTATTTTGAATCCTTCCATTAAGTAGCAGCATTATTAAAAAAGAATAAGTAAAAATAAAGAGTGTTAATACGCAAGATAGAATTAGTTTAATTATGCTGTTGTTATTTTGAATCCTTCCATTAAGTAGCAGCATTATTAAAAAAGTCTTGCAGAAAGTTTTAAAGTTTCTATTGAATTTACCCTTAATTTGGCAGTGAAAAAAAAGTTAAAAAACTTGATTTTTGTGATTGGAATTGAATTATGGGCACCTCGAGACATTCCAAAAAAATATTTTAAAAAAATCCTACACTATCCATTAAAAAAAAGCATATATGACATGACATACACTGCCAATTCTGAGGCATAACACATTATAGGTAAAACACATAAGGAAGCATTTTTATATGTAGTTAATTTGAATAAATATTTAACTCTTGATATAATATTACGTGATTGCTTTCAGTAGTGATTATATGCAAACTAGGTTTAAAAAGTTTTTATTACTTAAATCAGTTAAAAATAGTAAATAAATCGAAAATATTGAATTTTTACACTTTATTTGTAACTAACTAACTTAACTTTACTAAAATTTAAAACAACTCAGGACTAGAAAAGAAATTATCACAATAGATTTTGGCAGGTTTACTTTTATTGCTCTGACATAATGCAATAACTATTTGTGCACCAAACCCTGAAGAGAAATATTTTTCTGTAAAACTGTGAATACGGAAAGTGTCATCTCCTCCATATAATATAAAATCAAAAACCATTCCTGAAATGCCTGCTCGTACATAATTTTTAAAACCCCATTTGTTGGGTTTATCTTTCATATACTGGCGTCTTGTCCCTGCTTTAGTCCCTTTATATGGGATCATCATCTTATCTATACTGAACTTCTGTTCGTTCTCTTGAGCTAAACAATTATCCCAAATTTTTTGGACCAGCGGGCGAACATTATAATACCTATCAGAATTCTGCATATTATTGTCAGCGAAGTGTAAATATCTACGAATTTGTTGGTACCTTTTCAAAGTCATTACGTCTGCTACTAAATCGTACCTTAAGCGAAGACTCCAGTAATCGAGGTATGATGGCATCTCCACAATACCCATGATTACATGTATTGCTAAAAAATCGCGAAGCTCATGCTCAGTCAAGATTATTGATCTTCCTGTCTCAGATATAGAATATGCGTTAGTCTGTTCTACGATGTCTATTAAAATATCTGGCGAAAAAAAATTGAAAAAATAATTTAATGGTGAGTCAACTTCTATATCAATAAAGTCTGTGTTTTCATCTTCTATGGCAACTGTGTGACGGAAAATAGCATTTTTCCATTTACAGATCAAACTAAACTTTTTGATTCTTTTGGCACGATTAGCCGGAATGTGATATGCCTGTTTAGATCTCGTTCTTTTTGCAGATGCAGGTGTAACTGGAATTACATTATTTGCGGGAGTTTCAGGAGTGGCGACAGGTATAGAAGGCAACGAAGGCAACTCGGATAAAATAGGCACTTGGTTGTAATTTGGTTCTTGTGAAGGGCTAGGGCAAATCTCTTGAAATACTGGAGTTAATCGAATGCCATCTTTATCGTGGTCTGAGTCGATATCGATTAATCTTTCTAAAGAGCTGTCGATAGAGGGGGCAGGAGAGGAAGACACCGGAGAAAAAGCATGCGCATGCAATTCGTCTTCAACATCAGATAGCTCGCTACATTCTGATGGTGCTTTTAAAGCAGGCGCAAGTGCAAGGATTTTACCACCACGTGACAGAAGTTGTCGCTGTTGGAAAAGTAAAAAAAAAACAAGCTAAGCAACATTCATGGACAGACATTTGCGTTCTCTATTTTCCATTGACCAGAATTACTGGAACAATTTTTGGCCAATATTTTTTTCCTCAAATCAAACTTTTCCGCAACAATTTATATATTTTTTCTTCAGTTGTACGTTTCCTAAGTGCCATTAAAAATCTACAACTATAGCATATGTTTATATGACCAAAAATCCTTTGTGGATGAATACTATTTTCCTTATTGAGTCTTTGTAAAGGGTGCCTATTTGGCTTCCAAGAACCGTTTAAACGGCCTCCCAGGCGGTACCCAGCGGAGGGATTAACCCGTCCTCATTTCGCCGATGGTATTCGGAGGCAACACCTGACAAGTGGCGATCATGTTGCGGTGTTTATGATGAAATAGCCTCGTTGTATAAAGCGGTCACCCATCCCAGGCCGGTCTTGTTGTCATCTGCTTAACCTTGTTATCAGTTGCGCAGTGACTTGACCACTAGGCTGGGGCCGCTTTTTTTGCATACATATTTTAGATAAACATGTCATATGAATGATTTAAAATACAAATTATCATTACCTACTTTTCACTAGTGTATATGATGCACAAACACAAGAGCTGCAATTAATATATATGATAAAATTATCAATAATATCTGATTTTGATGGAATTCACTATATTATACTTATAACATACTGTCATGTCCGTTCCATAACTTAGTTTTAACTTCCCTATTAGGTTGCGTCTTTGCCTTTATCTCCTTACTATATTCTTCAACAATTTCCTATATATAAACTATAACTTACTTGGATACACCCTTTTTACCTGTAATCAAAATAATATCTATTATTTATTTACCTACTTATATAAAATCCCAAAATTATGTCTTGGGTACCAAAGTTACCTAGAATTTAGTGGAACTTTACTAATGTCCCACACCGGGAATGATTTCCTTGATAAGTCTCATCAAGAAGGGAAATATCATTTTCTCTAAAATATATTAACATTGGACTTGGTTCATTCCTAAACATTACATTATATCAATGATATAACCGTCACGACATACTAGCATACTAAAAGAAATGGCGTAACTAAATTCCTCAATTTGTGTAAACTTTATTTTTGGAAGCCTTAATTGGAACTTTTTGAATATACTGATAAATTCTATCGTAAATTACAATAGGTGTCTAGGCATTTTTAGGAAAATCTGAATTGCCAGATAGGTATATTAAAATGGATTTTTACAAAAACAGCATAACTTTTTTTATAACAATATTTTAAGAGAGATATTATTTCAGTATAATTTACCTTTAAGTATTTTTACCTTTAATATATTACATTATGCTATTTTTGTAAAAAAAAACTACAAAATTTTTTTTTTTTTTTTTTTTTTAATTAATTAAATAAAATACTAATATCAATGATATTTTAAGTATAGATATGTTATACGCTTACAAAATAATAGAAAATAATGTTCCGAACTAGCGGCGCCGTATAGCTATACATCTATATTATAAAATTGTGTAAGAGAGATGACAAAATTATAAAAGTGAAACAAAAGAAAGAGACCACTAGCGTTTGTCAAGAATCACCGTGGCCACCAATCACGGCGAGTTATGCCTAGATTAAAATCTACGAAGAAAAAACAGATGGTACAGAATTAATAGGTTCACTCAATGATAATGTAAATAAATTACGTTTATATTATATTCGTTTTAAATTAGATAAAGTAACATTAAAAAAGTGGACAATTGATTAAAAAGTAAGTCCATAGGTAAGAAATAAAATATCTTACGAGAGTAAATAATATTTATTGAATATTTTATTAATAACAATGAAAGACATGAAATAAAATACATAACTAATTTGTGGAACCACAATTTTTCATCAGTATACAACGCGTCAACACAGATTTCACACTTAATAGCTTTAGTCAATTTTCGTGCAATCCAGCCTGATATATATCCAGTTATTTGTTGTGTTGGTTCTGAACAATTTTCGGTATTAAGGACATCAGCTAAAATAGTAACATTATTCTCAGAAGTTTTATCACTAAGTATAGAAATATCAGATTTATTTTCATCTACGTCGATGGCACGAAGACCTGAAGAAGAGTTAATATTTAAAATTCCAGACGATGAACAAGTGAGTATTGGAATATGTTCTAAAGGAATACAGTTGCCACTAAAGGAACTCCGTAATTCTAAATGATTGAAAATACGTTCGTACAATTCTTTGAATTGTTTGGTATTCGGGTTATTATTATATCCTTGACGCCGAATAATACCAAAAAAACTTTCTATATGATGCAATGTACCTTAATGCTGAAATGACATAAGTTGTAAAAAGGTGTTTTAAACTCTGAATAGAAATCAAAAAGCCCAAAAATCCAGTTTTAGATTTGCATTCTACTAATGCTTTTTTTGATATATTAAATACTATTCTATTTCGTACAATCCGCCTTGTTTTATTATAGATCCGCAACGATAAAATATAATCTTTGGCTTTTTCTAAAAATAATAAAATTTGTGTAGCATTACTAGGAGAGATAGGCTTTTTGAAATCATATTTTCCTGAGGACCTGGAGTTAAAAACATCAAATAAATCATTAAAGATAGTTATAAACTCTACTGTTGGTCCAGTATTCTTAATTTTAGATGAAACTATTAATTGATCACAGAGTTCTAAAGCACGGGATATACTTCTGCTCAACAGCTGGGTGGCTAATTTCACTTTCATAATCTCGTTTCGGAAGTTTATATGTCGCTTAGAAAGTTTACTAGCAAAGTTCAAGCCTTGACTGCTTTGAAGCTGATTTAAAGAAATTATTAGGTTCCATCTTATTTTTTTATTTTTATATTTAATATTTAACTAATCTATGTCCGCAGTGCACGCATCCTTATCGCTCACGCGTCAAAACTAATTCGCTCTCTCTTTCTTCACCTGCATATGGCGTCTTTGCGCTTTTATCAAATTGATTGGAAAAATAATTGAATTATAGTAAATAATATAAATATTTTTGCATACTCACATGTGGTATGAGATCCCTTGTATTTTATTTACTTTGGAGTCATAATTGGTACACTTCCGAAACACACACGATGGCATTTTGATAAATTTTGGTAATAGACACAGGTATCTACGGGACAACACGCTCGTGATTGCGCTAGAAGCCGACTAATTACAAGACGTCCCAATTGGGACGTATTTGAGTCTTCACGAAGCGCGCGCTTATAACATATCTGCTTTTGTTTTTTATAATATCATTGACTAATATCATCCAAAGAAAATGTTTTAAATTAATAAAATTACAAAATGGAACTTATTATAATCTTCTCCACTGCATTTATCTTCATTGTCTATATCAAGATCATCTCCTTCATCAGCTGCTACTTCACCCACATCATCATAAAAAATTTGGTTCACTTAAACATATTTTTAATTTTTGGGGGTCCTTGGCTTTTTGATGATTTAGACTCTAAATCACTTATTCTCTAAAATTTAGAGAATTCCGGGTACTGTACATGGAATCAAAATTAACTTCTGTTGGTAGTTTCTTCTTTAACCACACATGTATTTTTGTCCATGCTCCAGTAAAATTATACTTTACAAATACAACTGGAGACTCTTTATCATTCTAGCTTCTTCCATTTTAATTTTTTTTTTAAAGAAAGGGTCTAGCCCCTTCTTTATGTCCAGAAACATATCATGGGTTCTTCGTTTTAAATGGTGCGGGGTGTTTACGTGCACTTTTTATAAGATGCTCCTATTGATCAGGTATTTTTACTTTGTGTATTTTTTTCAAATTTCCTATAAGTGCTAATCACTGGGGAGGTAATAGTGGCCACGTATAGGAAATATATATTTAATAGTTTTGAGTGAAAATACATGGACTACGAACTACTGGTAGCAAATACAAAAAAATATCATCAGATAATTTTTAGTTTTGCCAGGACATCTATCATCACTAAAGATTATTAAATAATCACTAGTAATTTCATATTCCTTTATATATTTTAATAACAAAGATGTTGCATCACACTGCCCTTGCTCCTCAGCCAAAGAACGCTGGTAAACCAGCTACCCATGGTTACATTTCGTCCTGTACCTGATATTGGTTTAGCATTCTTTTGACAAGAGCATTTGTGGTAGTATATTGAAAGTAAGGTCCTTCTGGCTGATACCCAACATATATTTCCGGCTTTTTGGTATAGAATGTGACGGCATCTATTAAAGATAACAACTTAATACTGTATTTTGCTGGTATGCTAGGCATATACTGGCGAAATCGACAAGAGCCTCTGAAACTTTCTAATATTTCGTCTATGGTAATATATCCATTGAATTTGTAATATTTTTCAGAGTCACAAATTATTCATAGATCTGTCTTATTGGCGCTAGTTTGCAATGGCGTTTCGATCTTGACGAGTATGAATGTCGTCTAACCGAACTGAAAACGCTGCGCTGCTTAGACATGATAGCGCGACATCTGTCAATTTCCAATTTCTGTACCACCAGCCATCCAAATATCATCAATCGAAGCATGTTTGCCTTCAAGGCCAAATCCAAGACCCTAAAAACATATATTAATTATTTTTAAAAATTAATTTACAAAAAAAGGATTTTTATAAATCATAATTATTAAAAAATTTGCTAATCAAAATAAAATAGATTACTGTAAATATGTTCAAAGACATAAAAGGAACATTATATATTACAATAATAATAATTGGCGTTACATGCATATTCCCATATTCCATTATTAGAATTATTTATAAGAGATGTACCTCGTTGAGAACTATCTATACAAAACCCAAATTGATGGCTTGTTACCAGACACAGGGTAACTATAGGTAGGGTTAGGGCGGTAGTGAGAATAAATACGTATTCTATATATAGTCAGCCTCTCCTCTCGTTGACAATATAGTAGGTACTTTGGGTTAAAATTAGGCTCTACTGATCAAATCGAACAACTTTTCTCATGGAAAAAATGTGTCGTAAATACTCGCAAATCCAAAAAAAATATTGCCTTCTCCATACAAACTACTAATGTTAAAATAACCAAATTTGTGTGGGGAAGCCAAATTTTCATTTGCGAGTATTTGCGACACATGTGTTCGAAAAGTGGACTGTATTAATTATAAAATAGGTTTTTTACGTTTATAATGTGGAATATGCATTTAAATTAGGAAAAGAGAATTATAACAGGGACTCACCGCGTAGGTAATTTACTTGATTCCGCCATATTGTTTTTTTTTCTTTTATAAAGCCAATAAAAAGTGCCATCTTGCGGTTTTGGTTGGAACTACATATGAAAGTTCCTTCTTTAATGAGGTAGATGGCGCTAGCGGTTATATTGGGTTTAGGAAACTAGGTACCGTAGGAAGGATAAAGGATTTTAGGATAATAAATATATAAATGCATAAGATACGCGTGAACAACATGGTTCCATGGGAAATGACTTCCTTTCAAATTAACCCTGTATAATAAAATCAATTTCACAACCATTAATTTGTAATTAAGATATTATATAAAATATTGATTAGTAACATAAAAATCTGTCAATCCTAGTATAGAATTAAAAGTTTAGCTTGTTTCATAGCATTGCAGGATTCATTAAGAGGATAGGGACTACTGTCACTAGCAACCTATTTTACAATTGTTTAATAATGTTGACGTGGAATGTTTTTAATAATTCATCATATTTCTTATTCAATTATCCCGTCATTTCAAGCGGCATAGGGGATGCGACCAATGGCTGTCGAACAACATGTATTGGTTGACTACATTCATGGTTTTTGTAGATTAACTTACCTAGCATCTAATTGCAAAAAAAAACACAAACTGTGCGTCATTTAAAAAGGTAACTTTTTTGTTTATGATATACTCCATTCTACGTTATAGCAATGTATTTTTAAATGTTTTAATTTATTATTTATGTTTTCCATGTATGGCCTATTTTTTTTTTATTTAAGAAGCTAAAATGTATTTTAACCAATATGTGTTTTATTTATAAGAATAAAGCAGTGGCTAATCCATGAGGCGAAATAAGGTCATTATCAGTTATGATTCTGATAAAAATAAAACAACCGAGGGCCTTCAAAATGAAATATAATTAAGCCCTGGATCCGCCCCTGGGATAAAGGCATTATTAACAAAAAATGTAGATAGAGTAGCAATTTTAGTGTACAAAATGCCTAAAAATGTGATCTCAGTTATTAATAATTATGCAAGCTATTAATAATAATATAATTTATTGGTATTTTATTTATTTATATTAATTTATTAGAAGATGCGACAATTGTTTATTTTATTATAACATATTATTATGTAACATTATATTCGATTATTAGAATGTTTTGAATTTTTAAATAATTATTGTTTTTGTAAATTACAATATATAATGTGGTGCTAAAATCTTTTAATAAATGCAAGATTCCTGTCTTAGCATTAAATTTACTTGTAAAATATTTTTTAAATTGTATTTATTAACTTTAAAATATATAAATTTGTTTTCAAAATATTATGTTAGATGCTTTTTTACATTAAATAAAGCTTAAGCACCTAACCTAGTTAATAAACAAACTTGCTCTCTTATAATAAGTTATTTTAATTTAATATTTATTAGTTAAAAAATTTATATAAAATATATTTTGTTTTTGCCTGACTTTATATAAATTTTAGTATTGTTCTGTTGTTCAATAGTATAATATAAAACATATATTATAATAAAATGTATTTTTTCATTATACCACTGGCGAAAAAAACTTTAAATTGTCCACTTTGAATATATATGTTAATGCATTTTTTGTATAATATAAGATAAGTATTATGTAATCACATTAATGTTTTGTCTATCATAATTTTAGTTTCTATGGATACTACCCGACAAAAAAGATTAAAATTCATTGACTGACTGAGGAATTATACTTTCAGGGATAATTTATACTTGCTTCTTCCTGCCAATTTTGAATTTGTCTTTGTCTTTATTAACTGTACAAGGACTGATTATATATATTTATGTCCCTGTAATTCCAAGGGAACTGTTTACCGGGATATAAAGTAATCTATATACAGGTTGACTTTAAAAGGATGTACTTTGAGCCAATATGAGGTTCTGCTGATCAAATCGAACAACTTTTCCCATGGAATCTTGTGTCGGAAATGAAAAAAAAATCTTCTCAATGCAATTTTAACAAAAAAATACCAATTTGTATGGGGAAGCCAAAAACTTTTTTCATTTGCAAAACATGGTTCCAAAGGAAAAGTTGTTCGATTTGGTCAGCAGAACCTCATATAAGCCCAAAGTACATCCTTTCAAATTCACCCTGTATATGGGATCAGACATTACCCTTACCACCAGTGTGAAAAAATACATACTAACCAGTAAAAAATACATACTAACCGGTTCAGTGGTATTGAAGTTATTAAGGAACAAACATACATATATTTAAAAAGTTCTATTTAGACCACTTTTAAACTTAAAAGGAATTTATTATATATATTAATGTAAGTGTAAATATTTAATATATTTTTTTTTTGTTGTAAAATTGCCTTCAGAGAGTATATTGTTGTCAATTTATATTTCAAAAGAATTTATTTGTTCGTCAATTAAAACAATATATAAAATTAAATTGTGTATTATTAAAAACCATCAATAACCGGCTTGCGGCCAGTTTCTCAAAAATAAAGTACTGTTACTTAAACTGATAAATTTTATAAATATCAGTGGCGTGCAGTCCATATAGGCACAAAGGCACTGCCTACCCCAGAAATTTGGTAATAAAATCATATTAAAAACATATTATATTTTGTTATATTGACACTTTGTATTTCAAAAAGCGCCATCTATAGTTTTTTTGTGGTACTATCAAATAGGTATATAATTGGATTTTCATAGGAGCTGACAGTAATATTATTGAGAGTGTCGAAATTTATAAATTACAATTTTAGGTGCGGTTACGAAACGGGCATATTTTGACTATAAAGTAGTAATTGTAGGAATTGACCATGATAAATTAATTTGTTTACTGTCAAGGTAATGACTTACAGTTCTTTTAACCAAAGAGTATGGATCTTGGATTGTTTATATTATTATTTTTTATGATGAAATATTTATTTTCTTTAGTGTTCTTTATAGATCCTCATTCGAAACGTCCGGTCCTCCTAAATCATATAGATATTCTTCCTATAACTCTGCGTAGAATACACTATTAATAGCTAAAAGATAGATCACTCGCATTCAAAAAATATTTTTACGCACTCTTCCCGTTACTAGATGGCGCTTTTTAGTACCCTTTGCCTCCAATAGATGGCATATAATATTTGTACTTTTAGGAGATATAGTTAAGTATATTATTTGAATGGCTGGATGCAAATCCATCATTACAATTTAAATTAAATAAAGGAACTATGAAGACAAAGAAGAAGTATATAAAATGTCACATCGCCCTTAGGCCAGAATATAAGGGATTTCACAGCTTTTTTTTCCTCTTAGTCTTCAGTTCCTTTAACTAATTTTATTTTTGCAGCTAGATTATTCATGTAAGTGTATAGCTAGGCCGCCACACTAGATGGGGCTCTCAATTTATAAGTTGCAATACCATGGTCTTGAAATGAGATACGTAGACTTTTAGTAGAGGCACTGCATATTTGTTACAAAATATCCAGCGACATCTAATATCACTTTAAATAAAAGAAATATTGAATTTTAACGCAAGGTAGGTAGAGTCAGGACCACCTTTCAAGACCTGCGGCTAAAACTGGAACTAAAAATTTGTTTTGTAGTATGACAGCAGTGCGAAGCGATCCGACTTGAGTGGTGTGGTTCCGTCCGAATCTATAATACGAAAGAATAGCCGCGGCAAAAAACTAATAAAATTGATAGTATACAAAATGTGATAACTATGTATTAGTAAAATTCGTGATTATACAAATTTTATTTACTATAATAAATTTAATTCACCCTAAAATTATTTTTGGGGAGGTTTAAAATTGAGGTTACCAACATTATTTATGCCCAAACGCAAAGTAATAGTTAGAAAACTCACACTAGGGGTTAGTGTGAGTTTTCTAACTATTACTTTGCGTTTGAGTTAATTAAAATTTGTATGGGAAATAGTTCAGCGCTCCAAGCGGAAATTTTGAGAACTAAAAATTCGTGCGTGTGATTGGTAAAATATTAACGCAATAGTATAGTTAACGCGAAAGTAAGTGTTAAAAAAACTCACACTAGGTCTAACTATTACTTTCTAACTATTACTTTGCGTTTGAGTTAATTAAAATTTGTATGGGAAATAGTTCAGCGCTCCAAGCGGAAATTTTGAGAACTAAAAATTCGAGCGTGTGATTGGTTAAAATGTTAACGCAATAGTATAGTTAACGCGAAAGTAAATGTTAAAAAAACTCAAAGGAATTCTTTCGTGAAACAAACTTTACGGCGGACAGCGAGCAGACGGAATCCTAAAAACGGCTCACAATCGCGAGTAAAATCCCAATTCTGCTACATTCTAATCACCTCTGGAAACAATCGTCCATGGTTTAGCTCCGTTGTTGTTTGATACAACAATGCGAACTTATGGAATAGTGCTCGAGGCAATAAAAAAAATAAACAGAGCGCATTGTATTAACGTTTGTTTCAGGTAATGATAAAAAGTATCATGCGGTTAATGTATGCTACATTTTAATATCTCCTAGATTAGGTAACATTTTGATTACTATAGTAATCACCACGAAAATGTCCTAGTGTATAAAATAAAGCTTTCACACTCACTTTGTGTAACAGTGGCGGATTCAGGGCTATACCCCCCTCCTTCCAACATAACACCATGAAACCATGGAAATTTACATATCAATCAAATCTACTATTTTGTGATGTCATTAAAAAAAAACTCCAAAAAGCTTGTTAAAAGACCCGAGGCCCTCCCCGAAAACCAAGTCGCTTCACGCGTGTTGGAGCTTATAAACTACGCATCGGATTTTGATTGTCGCTATTATTTAAAGAATTTCTTTAGAATAGTTATATGTATAATAAAGGGTTATTCAACAAGAACTTTGTTTTCTAAAACAAAAAATTTAGATTAGATGATGATGAACTTTTCTCTTTGTAATTCAATAAAAAAAAATCATCTAAATTTGTTTTAGAAAACAAAGTTGTTGTTGAAATACCCTTTACGTTTAAATGTTTCGTAAAAACATATTAATTGACGTCACATTATGTATATTGCACCTATGTGAAGCGTTCGATTGGCGATATCGCTTTCCGTATATTTGGTGCAACTTTTTTTGTCGAAGTACAATCCCGTGTATGGTATACTCACTATGTGTAGATACATAAAACTGATAACCAAGAAATTACAAAATTTTATACATTTGCGCTATCTATCGCTGCAACCTTATAAAGCTAAATATAAATAATATAACGGCAAACTAAAGTCCCGCCCCTTACCTTCCGGCGTTTGTGTTAGTTTGGGCCCCTATCGTGAACTTAAAGACCTTGCCCGCAATATCTTACTCTATTGCGCAATTTTAGTGCTTGAAGAACACTATTTAATTATTTTAGTTATGTATTCGGTTTTAGTCCTTGGCTTTCGGCAGACTACTGCATCGTTGTCGAGATGGTAGTCTCCTTTCAGAGGCTCTACCATGGGTTTGCGCATTGTAGCAAACGTAACGTATTTGTATACGTATACGTGAACAATGGGCAGGTTTATTTTTGGTAACAGGATTGAATAAAGCGATCCTATTGGTTGTTTCTCGAGTATACGTATACAATTACGTCACGTTGCTACAATGCGCTAAACCCATGGTAGAGCCTCTGATTGCGGTTGGCTTGACTAATATTTAATTAAAGTAGAATCATAAAGCAGGTTCATCTTTGACGCCCTTCATTTCGTAACCGCATTATTTAGCCGGCATAGTGGGAACGATCAATGCTGTTAAACAACAATGTTTTGGTCGACCCATTCATAAACTTTGTAGGTCTGCTTACCATGCAAAAGTTTATACAAAGTTACATGCCGTGCTCAAATAAAAATATTATTACTTTCATGGTTGGGCTATTAAGTTCACAGGAAATTGATTCGCGAACTCGAATGTCAAAAAACATATAAATATTGTTTTCAGTGGGTAATAAGAAAGTTTTTTTAAAACAAAAATGAACGTAGAGGTACAGATGATGTACATGAGAGGTACATCTCGATACTAGTTACACAATTTATTTATAAAAAATATGTTAACTTTTGAAATAATAACTAAAGTAATATTATTAATATTAAATACCAATTCATTCATTCATATTTGGTATTAATATTAAATATATATTTAAAATTATTAAATCAAACTTTGGTTGTCTTTTAAGTTAATATGTTTTTTATAAAGAGAGGTAAGTAATATTTACATATCCATGTTATTTTTTTCTTTTAAAAAACTTTAATATTATTAAAGCTAACGTTAGATTGTCAAAATAACGAAATCCTTTATGTTGGTACAACGGCGACGACACAAAATGTTCAAAGCTTTTAAGACAAAAGCACCTGTAATACAAGAAAATAGAGTGCCCCACTTTTTTGGATTTCTTATTGATGATTATTTAATTTAATTTTTATAGCATTTCGACTAACGTTTCCATTATAAGTAACATTTCTTTTTTATGCATAGCATGTGACTTTATATCTACCTGGTGGTGAGCAGATCTACAAAGTCTATCAAGATTTTTTCTTAAACAATCACTCCGATTCACTCCCATTATGCCGGCTAAATAATGCGATTACGAATTGTATTTTGATATACCTACTCGCTGCCTTATCGTCAATCTAATTACTCATTTCGTAACCGCACCCCGAAAGGAGACTACCGCCTCGACAAGAAATCGATGCAGTAATCTCCTGAAAACCTGTGAACCCACAGACTTAAAACGAAACATGATAAAGGTCACTTTATGGTTTTTGCATCTGTATAGGACCGGTCGGTCGAATATATTGTGAGAATATGTATAATATTAATATTTATCAAAAAATATACAAGAATAGCTGTTAGGTACAGTTCACCTTATTTTATGCTTATGGAATGTATTATATATACCTAATATCTACCGTCGCAGGCGCCATCAATAAATTATACAGAATTATATTTGCATAATATTTGAGATTTTCCCTCCGCAACTAGGTAGACTCCCGGACCTCAAAAAAGAAGGTCTAAAAATACTCGGCTAGCAACAAACCTGATTTATGAGGCCGACCCACTCGCTATCTCTAGTTTACATACAATTTTACTCCCTATATTTATGTAATAACGTGTAAAATCATTTAAACAATGTACTAGTATGTAACAAGTAAAAAATCCCAAGAGAACAAGTTTATTATAGTAAAATTGTTGTTTGATTGAGACTAAAACTACTTCAATCTTATATAGGTATAACTTAACTACCTTTTATTTCAAAAATTCATATCTGTCTGAGTAATTACTATATATATATAGATATTTATTTTGTTTTTAATACAAAAAAAAAGAATCATTTAATATTTTGAAATTTCATATGTGGCGGAACCCCCACTCAAGTATTAGTTCTAGATTTAAGTCCTACGCCCAAAACTGGTACTAAATTATTCCTTGTTGTTTGACAGAAGTGTGCTACAGAATATACTAGTACTCTATGGCAACAGAAGCGCCACGGCTGTCCTCGATGTCGTAGATTTAGATGGTTTATGGGGGAGGGTAAGCATAGTGTCCTGGATCCGCCACTGGATCCCACTGTATCGAAGTCAATGGTTACTCTTGTTCAGGCTGGTCCTGAACAAGAGTAACCATTGACTACTCTGGACGGCCGCTCTGGCGCCCTATCATAGGGCGCCAGAGCGGCCGCTCCAGGCGCTTAGTCCCAGAGGGCGCCTCAGTGGTCAAAATCTTATGGTTACAGTGGCCAATTGTTTTAATAGTTAGTTAAAACAATATTACAAATAAATATACCTTAATTCCTATATAATTTTGTTTGCCATTCTAATTTGGAACTGTCAGGAGTGCAGTGCCATGAGCATGGCTATCTTTAGTCGAAATAAATTATATAGATGATTTCTAGATCTTCCTAGTTCCATGCTTGCACAAACAATTGGTATTTATTTTAGAGACAAGGGGAGCGCCAGGCGCCATAATTGGATCTCGCTACATCCTAAATCTTGGTTCTGGCCGGCACTGCTTGATTACCCTCCAAGAGTAATCTGAATCTACTTCCATGCTTACCTACGACTAATTCAGGTGATGGTACTTACCTACACGTAAGTTATCTGCATATCATTTAGCCGGTATAGTGGAAGTGATGAATGTTGTTAAACAATGTATTGATCGTCCCTATTTAGGAATTTTGTAGGACTGCTTACCATCAAGTAGATACAAAATTGCATGCCGTGCATCAGTAAAAAAATAGGGTCCCAATTCTGGCGCTTTTGACTTATGATCAAAACCATCAACTAATATTATAAGTTTTGTAATCAAAACCATCAACTAATATTATAAGTTTTGTAATCAAAACCATCAGCTACAGTAAACTGCGTTGAACGAATTCGAAACATTACAATTTAGGAGCTTATCAGTAATATTTCTGATAAAAAATTCTTGACAAAATGAAAAAAAAATCCTGGATTCCTTGACTGATGTCTTTATAAATGTAAGTATAATAGGTTCCTATTTATCTACTTATAATTGTGTTAATTTTAGGGTTACTTACATACAGACATTTTAACATATTCGATGGTAGCTATAGTTAGGTAGGTATCTTAAAAACAATTTGTATCATCAAATAAGGCTCGCGTGTCGGGCCTGGAAGACGAGCCGACGAAACTTGAGCCACAAGCAACCATTCGATTCGTATTAACGTTCAAGTAATGTAACAAAATAAGAGAGAAGGTCAATGGCCGGCGGAGAGAGAGCAAAACAACTCCGTACAAAAGAAATAGTTAATAACCTAGCTAGAGGTTCGTTCTCGGAGTCTCGAGTGTCATTAGCTGAGCTTACTATTTGTCAGGGGCAAAAAAGTCTTGTCCCGCCTTGTCCACAATAATTACGGGACTGGCTTTCGAGAACTCTTATAATTCGTCATGTTCTGCTCGGACGCGCGGACGCTTCGTTTTTGAACGCATCGTAATTTGATGCTTCCGTCAGCATGAACGCGACCACACGGTCCTGTGGGATGATCTATTTTATTATTTGGGCATTTTTCCTTTATTAGCTTGGATTGAAGGACAAACTCGCCGATCTAATTTTCTGTAATCATATTATTTTTCGTTCTATAATTGGTAATTACCATCATTTTTTACCATATTTTCTTCTGTTAAAATAATATTTCTGAGAACAAATATTAATACTAAAAATAATCATGTTAAATACAGGGTGACTTTGAAAAGATTTACTTTGGGCTAATATGAGGTTCTGTTGATCAAATCGAACAACTTTTCCCATGTGTCAGAAATGAAGAAAGAAATGCCTTCTCCATAGAAACTAGTAATGTTACAATCTCAGATAAAATAACCAATTTGTATAGGGAAGTCAATATTTTTTGTCATTTGCGACACATGGTTCCATGGGAAAAGTTGTTCGATTTGACCAGCAGAAACTCATATTAACCCAAAGTACATCCTTTCAAATTCAACCTGTATATTATATATTTATGTCATTTTATATATATGTAGGTATGTCCTATTATACATAGTCTGGCCATAAATACTGTTACAATAAAAAATAAAAAAATATTACTTTTGAATTTGGAATCTGTAATTTTTATATGATTGTTCATTGTGTTTTCTCATTTTGGCGTCAATACATTGTACAATATTTTGCGATATTAAAGTAGAGTGGGGTGATAAAGATAACCGAATCGCTGCGATTGCATTACACAAAGTAGGTATGGAGCCAAATGCAATTAGTAGACAGAGTGCAACGTGGGCATTATCCGACTTCAGTGATGGCTTGATGGGGTGTTAGCTGTGAAGGAGTGACAGAGCCATATTTTTATGAAAAAGGTATATAAACATCGGCACAAGTGTATCAAGATACCATTCTTAAGTAGGTAGTTAATACTTGTACTATTATTTCTTCTTAACAACACCATGTTCAATAACCAAGTATGGTCCTTCCAGTAAGACTCGGCGCCGGGTCATAAAACTTGGTCCACACAGTCTTGGTTGGAAGCGAACGTTTCGGACTTCATCAGAGCTTAAGACTGGCGGTGCGTCGTCTAGTCCCGAACTTAATCCGCTGGATTATGATTTATGGTCAGTTTTAGAGAGTACGGCTTGCTCTAAACGCCATGATAATTTTGAGTCCCTAAAACAATCCATACGATTGGCAGTGAAGAATTTCCCCATGGAAAGAGTGTGTGCTTCTATTGATAACTGGCCTCAACTTGTAAAGGACTGTATTGCAGCCAATGGAGACCACTTTGAATAAGCTTTTTATATATTTAATTGTTTTATATTTATGTATTAAACTAACACACTGTAAAAGTAATAAATGTTATTTGCAATAGAAAAAAATATTTTTTTCTTTGTTACAATATGTATGGCAAGACTAGGTATATTAGGTATACCTATTTTTGAGTTAATTAGCACTCTGCCTATTATGGGTCAATCTCCTAAAGGTTAACTGGTGAATAATGCATAAGGCATTAAGCTCGCCTATGTAGCTACAATAGTATTTAGCTTTTGTGCAATAAATACTTTATCATTCGTTCATGTATTATTAAAATTTTATTTTGTTTCTAGAACAAGTGCGTAGGTAAATGTTTCATACGAGTATATAGCGGGTGCCATATATATAACAATATTATCTTGCCCATGAGCATATTGTTTTGAATCAAAATATGTAAAAATGTTAAGCAGTCCTACAAAGTCGAATGAATCAATATTGTTGTTCAACAACATTGATCGCTGTTACGAAATTGGTTGCGACAATGATAAATTTGCATTATAAGTATCCTCGCTGCTTTGAGTCCATTTCTTAACCACATCCTGAAAACGGACTATCACTTCGACAAGTAATCGATGCAGTACTCCTGAAAACCAAAAGACTAAAACCGAATCATGACTAGGTCACTTGACAGACGTAACCGGTTCGGTCGGCCTCGAAGTTATAGAGACTTCCCTATAAAACGTATACCTACATTCTGTTTACCATACCTTCAACACTGGGTATATGGATAGAATATCTTCACTCTAGGCCGACCGACCCGTCTCGTTACCACCGCCATATGATGTAAATCCATTTTAGTGGGACTACCGCATCGACTTCGAGGTGGTACCTTTTTCAGAGTAAGCGTGCTATCGCTTCGACCTCATAGTTGCTTTCCATCAGGCAAGCTTGAGGTCAAACGCAGACTCTGTTTATAGTAAAATTTTAAAAAAAAACCTAGGACAATGGAGAACTAGGTGATGTTTACCTTTGGAAAGTCGTACACTAGTTATTGTACACTGTATACCTACCTGCTAAAAAATAATTATTTGGTATACCAAAGTATACCTAAATTTATGACTAAACGTTGTTGGTAGGTAGGGCTATCCATAGATATAAATAAATACACATTACGTGTGCCTTCTTGGCTCCCGGGAACCGTTTTTTAAATGGTCTCGGAGGAGGAGGACTCAGCGTAGGGATTAAGGACACTTGCACGAGCTTTCGCACTTCCGGTAATACTCTATCACTGTTTGTCGCAGAATTAATATAATATACCTACAATTAATATCAACATAAAAATAATAATTGAGCTTCGACTAACAGCCAAGTTGTAATATTGGAAGTATTTGGAAGCACGTTTGTATGGGCGTCAAGTCGGCTACCTTGTTGCGGTGTTTATGATGGTATAGCCTCGTTGTATAAAGTGGTCACCCATCCCAGGCCCGGCCTTAGCTTAACCTTGTTATCAGTTGCAGTATAGGTATTACTAATAGTTCAGGTATAAATAATATCCTGTATGGCGGTTCGAGTTCGCTTTAGAATTTGCATCAATAAAATCATTATTATTTTATTACACTAAATTAGTCATAATCGGTTGAATTATACATAATACTTGGCGTATATAGTATTTTAAATAATAAACGTTACAAGCATAGGCACAATAATTTTAGCTACGAGAAAATTGCCGGATACTCAATATTAAAATAAAAAATCGCTCGGGTTCTTTGTATTTTTTCTGACATTTTAAATTATAACTAAAAATATATAAAATAAGCAAAGTTCTTTGACTTTGACTCTTTTTACCTGAACCTTAACCAAAAACTTTTCTTATCATTTCTGTCCGCTACGCTTTCGCATAAATTTGACCTGTAATATTCATGCAGACAGACAAACTCAACATATGGTTCCTGTTTAAGTAAAATTTTGGAAATCTAAACCAAAATATATATCTATATATATACAGGGTGAATTTGAAAGGATGTACTTTGGGCTAATATGAGGTTCTGCTGATCAAATCGAACAACTTATCCCATAGAACCATGTGTCGCAAATGAAAAAAAAATTTGGCTTCCCCATACAAATTGGTCATTTCAACATTACTAGTTTGTATGGGGAAGGCAATTTTTTTTTTCATTTGCTGCACATGGTTCCATGGGAAAAGTTGTTCGTATTGATCAGTAGAACCTCATATTAGCCCAAAGTACATCCTTTCAAAGTCACCATGTATATTAGCTTGGCTAAATTTAAAATATGTTTTTATGCATGTATGCAATTCGTTCGATAGAATATCTTCTATGGCCATATAACGCTATGGTCATAGCGTACAATTTTCCCCTAAGATAAGCGATGTGGGGTCTTTGCCAATTTTATGTGTCTACAAGTAATTTATGGCATTTTTTTCATTGAACAATTGTTGTTTATGAATAGATAAATTATAAAGTTTAGTAGGTAGGTATGGTAGATTAACTTACAGTTCAAAAACCGAGTTAGTAACTAGATATATTTAAGACCCTTACATATGTCAACGCCTTCAAAAGAGTCTAAAAGTAAAATGTGTTTTTTAAAACCTTTTTAAAACTTATTAGATATAGGTACATATTTTGACTTGACAATTTATTGCAATGTTTTTATAAAACTACCACAAAACGTTAATCAAACCAATAAAAGATTTCTCGCAAAAATACCTACTTTAATAAGTTTTATTTTGTATTTTAAATACAATTTAATTAAAAAAGAAGAGTTATTTGCGACTTGGTAAAGCTTCTGGTTTATCATCAACTATAGAATATTATGTCGTTGTCTACTAACATTTTACATGGTATACCTATTACAACTCGTATCGTGTGAAATCCCGTTATTATGTGGGTACTTCGCCCTAATTATACTTTAATAATATATACACGGTGTGATAACAATAACAGAGTACTACTGGTAATCCGTACCTACGATGGTATGATGATCGAACAACGGTGCGACACGCGCCACCCGCAGATCTTGCATGCGGGTGTACTCTCTCTTTATGAAAATTGTAAACAAAACTAAATTGTATCAAAACACGATACTATGTGACGCATACATGATGCTTAAAAAAATTTTTTTTATGGTAAGATTATTTTTAAACCGTTTGTTTTGTATTTTCGAAATTTCTTGTAGAAAGTTAAATCACTCAGTAACCTCCCCCAACTTATACAATTTTTTGCCTATAATTTTGTACAAAATAATCTTATTGCTTTTTACTTTTTAATAAGTAGGTATATATACTAGGGACAATAATTGTTGACTACGTAGTAATTGTTGTACACGTACTATACCTTGCTTGTATATAGAAAGTCTCACGCTCTATAATGATTTTAAATACCAATTTTGAGAAAGTTCTAATAACTCCGACCCCGTTGTTACCTTTTTTGTCATTGTTATTTTAGTAGTTTTATATTATTTTTTTTATTTTCATGAAAGCTAAAAAATAAATATTTGTAAATATTTTTAACACTTTATTTTATTATTTTTCATATGAGAATCTTAAAACAGACATAATTATTTTATATACCTATATAAACAATATAGATATTAAAATATAAACCCTATACTTTGACCAAATCTCACGCCTGACAAAGATCAACCATATGTAAATCCGTAGACAGAGAAAACTAGTAAATCGGTGCCGTACCTATTATTTAAGATAAAAGAGGAATGTCCTAAATAATATGTTCATCTTACTGCTTGATATGTTAGGGTATATAATAATATAAAATATAGGTAAATAATAATTTTGTTAATATTTATGGGTCCGATTTTTTTTTATTTAGGGAGCGTTCAAGTATTACGTAACGTAATTTGGGGGTAGGGGGGGGGGGGGTCTTGTAAAACGTTACGATGCGTTACAGGGGCGGGAGGGGGATTTACGTAACATTGTTTTTGTTATTTAAAAAAATAAAATTGAGAATAAAAACTCCTAAGTTGGCAACCCTTTTTTATTTATTACCGCAAACGCGTTTAAAACAATAACAAAGGTATTTTAGTAACTTCCCGGTACTTTTCACAACATAATTGTAACTTTTATAGGTAAAAATGCCCATTTGGGTGTTACGTAACGTTTTGGTAGGGGGGGTATATAACAACGTTACGGCGCGTTACATGGGGGGGAGTGAGGGTCAAAAATCTTCAAGTATTGCGTTACGTAATACTTGAACGCTCCCTTATATGGCCATACAAGGTTATTGATCAGTATTAGCACCTTAATAATCTTTAATTGGCTCTATGAACTATATAGATAATAGGCTTTACCAGTCTAGGGGTCACGAAGACAAGTTTATTGTTATCATTTATATAATTTAACCAGACATCTCAAATGGCATTAAAATACTCGGGTATACTTGTAACAAATTACAGGTAATATTATCTACTATTTAAGTATATTGCGTAGGTATCCATTCTCATATAGAATACAAAAATCTTGTACACTGTCATACAGCTGTCATTCAAGCAACAAAATTAACGTCTGCGGCATAAAAACTGATTTATGTGGTCTTTTGTACATCAAAACGATACCGTGTGCCGTGGCCCCGCAATACATAGTTATACCTAGATATATATAAGTACCTACCTACCAGTAGTACACTCGTGTATTCATCTTTTGAAATAAGCTGCTTTGTGTAATAGAAAGTTTGAAGAACTGTTCTCACGACTTGAGACGATGATACCTACTATCAAATTATATTTTTAAACGTCGTAGTTAGATTTCATGAAGAAAATAAATTATTTTTATTGGAGAGCACATATTGGAGAACACCATCACGGTGCCTTATAGAGAAACCGCGTAAACGGCCTTTTTTTTTCGACTCAAGGTTCCATGGGAAAAGTTGTTTGATTGTATCAGTAGAGCCTTACATTAGGCCAAAGTAACCTTCAAACGTAACCTAAATTTACCATGTATTATGTCACATACGTATATCTTAGTTATGATTCTAATAAGAAGTTACTTTTTATTGCCGCCGTACAACACAACTTTTGTTAAGAATCCCTAGAAGGGTTAGAACTACTCAGAACCCATATTCTTCAACTGTATTGTTTTTTTTTTGTATTAATTCTTGAATTATCTATTATATGTATATCTTATACCTACAAAAATAAGTCATTATTTTCTGGAGATTTTTACCTAGATACCTAATAGTTATTATTAATGTAATTTGCTATGAATCTTTTAGATAAAATAATTAAAATATCTACAAGGCATTCCTTTTAGGTGAAATTGCGATCAAGCTCTTCGGAAACTTTTTACAATAATCCTACCTACTCAGTTTTATTTTGCAAACCAGATTCTTTATTTTATTCCTTTTATACGTGCAAGGTCTCCGACAACTGTAAGCGCCTTAATAGATTTTTAAAGTCATTTTTGTTTAGACTCAATAAAGGTCATAAACAGGCAAGGCGAGTGGATCCTAACAAACCACGTGGTCCTCGTAGTACAAGAACCGGTTTGGTACCACGAGAGAAGAACAACAACTCTGATTTAGTCGTTCTATCTTATATTAAAATGCACATCCTGAGGCCGTAGGCTAGCTCCACTCCCTATAGACATCGATAAATATTTACAGTCATCGATAATTTATAAAAAAGCAAGGTTGGGTCTTTTGCTTGTTGTTATATAAGAACTTACAGTAAAATTCCTTTAGTACCTTCGGCATGTTTTTTGTAGGATCACATAAATTCACTAGATAATCACAAAAAAAACAATTTTAATTACAGATTCTTCATCTATAATGTAATGACAATACAAGAAATTTAAAATTTATTTATTTAAAAAATTGCACAAAATTACAAAATAAAATTGTCCATAGGCGAACTTAATGCCTTAGGCATTTTCTACCAGCTAACCTTTAAGAGAGTTTTTTTAAATATTCTTTTACCTCTTCAGAAATTTACCTAATTCATCGATAACCTCCAAATCAAATGGCCAACACTACATCCGTCCAACTCTCCGGTTCACGAGCCTGCGAACAAAGAACTATTGGAATCCGTCAAGTCACTGTGTTGGAACGATCGCTTTAGGACGCTTCCCGCTCGGTCCCGCGACCAAATCACTCCGGAACTAATCCTAGTCTAATTACCAAAACGTCTACAACGCCGAATCAATCGAGCATCCGCGTAACGACAACAAACTAATGAATTTTATCGATAACTTTCAACATTGATTAACCACCTATCCAAAGTGGATAGGGTTATATGATATATCTAGACTCTGGGCCGTAGATATGAAACTAATAATAAAATATGGAACCGCCATAGTGCCTTAAATGACCTATAAAACGAAATGTCAAACGAGTTCGTTGCCGCCATTTTCTGTTCTCACTTCAACCAATCAACGCTCAGGGATTGCCTTTGTTCTCACTTTTTTTAAATTTGTGTTGTAGCGGCCATCTTCTGTTCGGGCACCTCCCTATTTTATCTCCATAGCTGGAGATTAGGATTCAGTGGCGGATCCATGGGCAAGCGAATTTTACTTTAAAAGTAAGTTTTTATAAGGCTATACAGGGTGAATTTGAAAGGATGTACTTTGGGCTAATATGAGGTTCTGGTGATCAAATCGAACAACTTTTCCCATGGAACCATGTGTCGCAAATGAAAATAATTTTTGGCTTCCCCATACAAATTGGTTATTTTAGTACTAGTTTGTATGTAGAAGGCAAGTTTTTTTTCATTTGCGGCACATAGTTCCATGGGAAAAGTTGTTCGTATTGATCAGTAGAACCCCATATTAGCCCAAAGTACATCCTTTCAAAGTCACCATGTATACTTATCTACGAGTATTATTTCATTAACCTGCGCACGTGTATTAAAAATTAAAAAAACTTTACATTTAACAGCTTAGGTCCATTATCAATAATACTAATAATATCTGGTTTATTATTATTATTTATAGTATTAGGTTTTTGCATCCTTAAAAATTCACACTATTAGAATGACACCTCCTAGGAATAATCTTAATCATTCACAATTAATTCTGATTCAAATATAAAACAGCTCAGAAACGTTTCCGTAAAACAAGGTTAGTCTAAACTTGGTAAAAATGTGTTTTGTCGTATAGGGTTTAACTTACCTTTTAGAACCCTAGGTATAATTTTATTTCTAATTACACGAGCCTTTTATGATAAACCGCTCTAGATAATAAATATCGACCGCGCCCGCACCTTGTCAAGAAGAGGGAAAAGACCCTCGCTTTTATATTGCACTTTTACTGTGGGAAGCAAAATTACTAAGTACGTATTTATATAATTTAACACACAAAGAAAAATAATTAACAATTGATTTAGTCGATTATAAAGTCAAATATCATTTTGGAGCGCTCTCAAAAGATATTGAGACCTTATATATTAAAACATCGTCTAAAGTAAATCAAGTAAGATAATTGGGTTCACCGGTTTTCAGGATCTACTGCGTCGTTTTCTTGTGGTAGACTCCTTTCAGGGTGCGGTTTCGGAACCGGCGCGTTGATAAGATAAAGCAGCGATATTATTAAAATATACTCGTAATCTATACTAATATTATAAAGCTGAAGAGTTTGTTTGTTTGTTTGTTTGTTTGTCTGTTTGTTTGTTTGAACGCGCTAATCTCAGGAACTACTGATTCGAATTGAAAAAATATTTTCGTGTTGGATAATCCATTTATCGAGAAAGGCTATAGGCTATATAACATCACGCTACGACTAATAGGAGCGGAGTAACAAAGAAAAATGTTGCAAAAACGGGGAAAAATTATTCCTTTTAAGAGCGTACGCTGCGTAAACGGTTAAATTTAAACGCGCAGACAAAGTTGCGCAGGTCAGCTAGTGGTAAAATAAAATAAAATTCGTCCTTGTTGTCGCCCATTTCGTAAACGCATCATTTAGCTAGCATAATTGTAAAACAACAATTTATTGATCGACCCCATTCATGGACTTTGTAGGTCTGCCTAACATCAGGTACATACAAGGTCACATGCTGTTCCCCTATAAAATAAAATTATAAAACGACATTTTCCTATCAAGTTTAAATGAACAGGATGTAAAGATTTCTAGTATGTATTAATCTGCCACTTCCTATCTTCTGGTATATCACTATTTAAATCTTTATCTTGATTGCATACATTTGCAAGTGCTAAAACATTTCTTGTCTTATGAAATAAAACCATGATTTAAATTCACTGTATGTGAGAAGGTAAGAGTCTCAGATTCACTAAGCTTGGCTATAGTATTTAAAACCGTGTGAAATAAGATGTTTGTTTGGTTTGTTTGTAGAGATATATTACTTCTAGAAGGTGCTAATGTTAGCTAAGAGGCTATATATCTTGTATCTAACAGGGGCCGGATGCAAAGTAATCTAGACAGAGAGACGTTCTAGTTTTTGCTGGCGCCCGGTGGCTATATCATTTCCCGTCAATCTGAGACAGGGTTGCCGATTGTCACAATAAATTTAAGATGATGATGATATTGATAGACAACATAAGATTTATTTATTTTAAATTCTTTATTGCACAAAATTGTACATAGGCGAGCTTAATGCCTTAGGCATTTTCTACCAGCTAACCTTTGAGAGAGTGAAATATGCTTAGGGTGCGGAACTTTTGATAGAAGGATATACATATAATTTTAACAATGATGCATAACAATACTTAAACTACTTAAATACTGTATATAATATAATAAATGTATATAATATAATATATGGTATGTATAAACATACATACCATACCAAACAAAAATTGTCACGAGGATCTGGTTTATTTAAGCGTTCAGATAATGAGCAGTGACCAAGCGTTTAAACACCGTATGTTGTATGTTGATATCATAAAATTTTAAATCACATGAATCTACTTATTACTATTTTTGTTTTAATCAAAGGTCTATAAACGGCCTTTAACTTTTGGTGCCGCTATGGTTTCAATTTTATTATCGTTCAAATTGAGATTGAAAATAATGTTTTTGGTACAACGAATAGTGAAAAAGCGTTGTTAAATTGACCATTTCATAGCTCTATTTTAAATATTTCATAAAAAAAAGTACAAATTAATTATGAAAATCGAAGGAATACTCCAATAAGCTCACGGTAGCGAGGTCCAGGTTTACGTTCTAGGATATAGGTATAGATTTTTAGTAAGCATTAAACTGCCACTTCTAGAATGATTACAATTTTATTACTTATATTAAATCTACCTACGCTGATTCATTGTCATTTATTTCAGGCCATTTTATTATTCAGGTACAATATGTACAAGTACTTACCAAAAGATTTCCAAAACACCTAATATCATCCTTTCTTTAGGCAAGAAAACCCATTAAAACAAATAATATCTTAGCAAAATTCAAAATAATTCATCTTTATTTTATGATAGACTTGAAGGCAAGGGTTCATTAGATAACATTTGACGTAGCGAGGATAGACTGACTCACCGAGCGTTGAACCTTCACAACCGCCATCTTGCGCCTGCGCACGTCTTCATCTACACCGCAGCGTACTCCTTTGTGCACCTGCCATAATAATCACTCCAAAGCAAGTCTTAAGTTAAAAGTGATAAAGCTGCAATTCCTTTGTTTAGTTTAGTTAATAAATATGGTCTTACCCCTGTAGTAAAGCTTGGCTTGCGGTTTGAGAATCCAATTTATGTAATACCTAATCGTTATAGGTACCTAAGCGGAAACTATCATCGTTGTTAGGTAGGTACCTGCATCTTTTAAAGGAAAACTTAAAAGATTTTTTTAAACTTAGAAAATGTTTACGTAAGAAAATATCTCTATCAGATACCTACAAGATAATAAGGTGTTCTCCTGCGTAGAATACAAATTACAAATAAGGTACCAGAGGATAATAAGGCCCAGAGTATAGTAAGGCCCATTTGAAAAATGGTAGATTTGCGGTTATATTATTATTTATTTACCATATGCAACTCAGCTGCGCTCACATAAACAGCTCAGGTTTTTAAGCACAACTTAAAGAACAAATCTGTTAATATTTTTGATGTGAATAAATAAATAAAAAATAAAAAAATTACCTAAAAGAAACGTAATACATAGAAGCCTACAGCTATGACCAATCCAGTATGATCCATATCCTTAATATTTTTAGCCGTGACGTGATTTATCTACGCTTGATGACGCGGGACGGCGGGTCATCATGCAGTTTGCTGGTGAAGTAGGTACTGGAGCAGTACCTACTGGCCCTATTGCTTATGAGACAGTAATATTTCATTGAAACTTTGACCAATAGAAGGAAATAAATCCGTGGTATCAATCGGTCAAAATTGCAATAAAATAAACACTGTTTCGTAAACAGTAGGTACTGCTCTAAGAGTTGGTAGTACGAGAGAAAGTCATAATAAACCTCATACAAACCATCGCCTCTAATAAAATCTTGTGAAAATGTTTATACTTCTAACTATAAATCTATGATTTTAGCTATGCGTTGAAATGAAAAAAAAAACAATATATTTGGTAATGGCATTCATAATAAGCACCGCAACAAGCTCGCTGCTGGGGTCCCTGAGGCCGTTTAAACGGTTCTCGAGAGCCAAAAATAGGCACCCGTATTGGTGGATTTATTTTAACTTTGCATTAACAGGGACTTGAAGTTTAAACATGATAGGTTTTAAATATTAAAAACTGGCAATGCTCGATAAACAGCTACACAAAAACGCAAAACAAAAACTTTGCGTAAAAGTACGACAACAGTTTTATGAAGTACTTACAATCACTTTGAAAGCAGAGAAGTGGAAGTTGGACCAAATCGTCAATTAATTTCGTCACGCATTGTGCACAACCGAAGCGTCAAAATGAAGGAACACGGTCATTTACCATATTTTATAGCATTTTTTTCAACCAAAAGAAGCTTACGAACATCAAAACGGTTAAGTTTAACAAATATCTGTTAATGTTAGTAGGTATTTGTTATCTATATCATAGGAGGTATGGTTTTATACAATTTAAATACCTAGATTTATTTTAAAATGTTGGTTCGAAGCTAATTTTTTAAATACTAATTGTATTTCCCAGCATGTTGGGCAAAAGGGGAAAATAATGTTTGACGACTAAAACTATAGAAGAGGAAAGTATAAAAAATAGGCATTAGTTATTATTTTCATTTAACTCTATTCCCAATAATTCCCATTGAACTTTGGACTTCTAATCCCAGCTACGTTTCTAGGACTAAATGCACCTTGTATACTAGCAACATTGTCTATTTGAATAATGAAATATATTTTTGAATGAAATGATATTGAGTACGGCAATCTACAGGTTTCCAATACAAATTCACAACTAATTTTTAGCTTCCGCTGGCCAAACACCTGTAGTATCGACAGAAAAATATACCTATATAAAAATAAATAATTTCAGTAGTCTTTCTGAACGATAAATGGAAGTCAACTTATACATACGCTTTACATTACATTTTACCTAAATATCATTCGGCACCACAGTTAGGCATTGCACTGTCTATTCGTTCAGAAATTCACATACCTAATACCTATATTAGCAATACTCATATTTTATTCCAAAATAATACCGGTGAATAAGAAGTACTATTATAAAGTTTGGCTTATTTACTAAAATCCTATTCCATAATAAATACGCCTATTACGTTATTTATTACTTTTATTAATTAATTATAATCCAATAACGTTTTAACACAAATTATTTATTTAACGACATATTTAACAACCTTTTACACACGTCATTTTAAACGTAAAAAGTCAGTAACTTGTATGGTTATAGCTTATTATGTTCAGTAATCGGTTACTGGTTCTAAATCAACTTGAACCGATCCGGTTTGGACCGAATGACTGCTTTTCAAAATAGGTTCATTTAAAAATATAAATGCCAGTTGTAAATTCATATCATTTCTTATCAATTTAAATTATGCTAATATTTTTGAATGTAGATAAATAAATAATTAGAAAACTCAAAATTAAGGCCATTTAGATAGATCATCATCTAGAATAAAATATAATTTCCAAGACAAATTTAATATTAATAAATAATGGATATGAAGATAATGGAGTAAAGGAATAATACTGGATAACAACATGTCAATGACATAATAATACAATGAATTTTCATATAGTAAAATACCAAAGCAAACAGAATAAGAAACAGGCCTAACATACCTCAATCGTATCGTTCATCATAAGTACATTTTTTTAAAGAGAATTGAGGCCCAAAGAGTGCCACACTGCCACCTAAAACGTACTATTTTAAATTTTTGAATAATTAACCCGAGTAATTACTCGCTACAAAGTGCTCGAGATTTAAAGATAAACTCTTGTCTTTTATAGACGCTTTGATTGTTTCTAACGACCGACTTATAAGAAGTTTTTATTTCTATGTATATTAGTTTTCAAAATGGCTTAGGTAGGTATACTAGTTTTACTACTACTATTCCTAATACCTACCTATTATGCATAATGTTTTATCAAGATATTTTTCGTAATACGTATCTAATTTTAAGTAGATACTTTAAAAGATTTAGTTAAAAACGTATTCGGGGAATTTAAAACCTTTTTTTCGTTGAATGTTACTTAAAAATACCTTATAATTGCATTTGTCTTATATTTTCACATGTCAGTAAGGGACAGCCTTAGTTGGTTTACATTTTCAAATTGTCTTAATTTCTTGTGTGGCGGGGACTATTATACTATTAAATAACAACTATTAGCGCCTTACATTTTGTAGATTTGAAATATTCCAGTGAAAATTACTGACTCCATAGAAAACATTATCTTATTCATAATTAATTTGTCAAAAGACTTTTGTGCAAATAATTTCTGGACTTTTCTTCAAACTAATGCTGGACATTTTTACTTACCTAAATTATTTAACACCGTATATATCATATAGGTATATATGAAGTTTATAAAGTACAATGCACCTAAACTATTTTAGAAAGTTTGACTTTATTACAGTTTCCTCATAATTCCGAAAAGGTTCTCTCTAAGCATTGGGATTTTTTTTGCAGTTCAATCGATTGTTTTTACCGAAACAGAAGATATAAATGTGAAAACTTATTCTAAACGTCTTAAAATAACTTGTTTGATATTCATTGCTTATAAATTTGCTTATCAAATTCCTTAGTGACACAAAACAAATATCGTTACCCTAAATGTTGACTAAAAAATTTACCTAGTAAGTATTATTATCTTCATAAAAATAATAAGCGTGTTTCACTAAAGCTTTATCAATCAATTTGTCTTTAGTTCATGGATATTCAGAGGCAATAAATAAGATACGAGTATATTTATATCATGACTTTTAACGACAAATTAAAAACTTACTAGGCTAAGTATGTGGCGCACTATCTCACTTAAACTTTTATTTATCTCTTATTGAAATAAATGTTTGTAAGTGAGTGAGTGATGAAGAGTGAGGTACCGAACTCGTGGTCGTCCCTAAATAGTGTACGTTCGTCGACCCGGAGGCTGGCGGCCTTGCCCTTGACGCTGGTCGCACGGAAACAGGCCATTCGTCACAGTAACACGACCACTTTCAAGAACCTCCATCGCGATAAGATTTACTGCCTCCTCTGTGGACACCTTATTTGTCCGGATTATTACAACAAGCTAATGTGGCTGCTTGTTGATAACTTACGAACTGCGCTGCTCATGAATTTTATGATGTTGTCCATATTGAATTGGTTTAAACAATTTCTGGTTTAAGGTCATGTGTACCAAGTTCAAGTTTTCCTTTCACATACGAGTAGGTTGGTAGGGTATCGCAATTTTTTATCGTTTTGTCGGTAGATACATTTATCTACTTCATTACTTTGTAGGTAATGTTCTTAACTTGACTTTGACCATACAAACCAAGAGGATTATCATCAGGATTAAGCTCAATAAATATTTAATTGGTTATTTATGTTTTAAACACTATTTTGCAAGTAAAATTAAGCTAGTTTTGTTTTAAGTTATGTTTACGCTTTTGATTTTAAGTTAGATTGAGCGAGCTTCCATTCGTGTGCCGTTCATCGCTAGGTTTCCTGAGGCAGGAAACAGTACTTTTCCCGGATTTGAGATATTTTTGATAGGCAGGTTTGAAGGCATTTTTAATATAAATTTTCCTTTCACTGTATTGAGTACCCTCTCTACCCAACCAAATACTATAAGATACTGTCAGCGCTATCTTGGAAACGCGTTCCATAAAACTTCCGACAACAGATCTTGGAAGGCAACATTTTTTTGTATTTTTTTTTATAGGTGCTCGGCATGTGACCCCACATCCACCTGATCGAAAGCAGTATGCAGGTCCAAGAATGAATACAACCAGCTCTTAGAATTGTGTTGTAAGAGCTGGTTTCATCCATTATGCCGGCTTAAGATGCCTATTCACGCTTCGTTTAAAGGACTCAAGGTTATAGGATGAAGAAATCACGCAAGCAGGTAGAGCATTCCACATTTTAATAGAGCGACAGATGTACGAATCACCAAATCTTTTAGTGCGGGTATATCTGCCACAGAATGCGCATGCATTCTGTTACCTGCTCGTGAGGTTCTGTAACGGAAACGGGAAGAGGGAATGAGATTAAAAAGTTCTTCAGAGCACTGTTCATGGTAAAGGCGGTAAAATACGCTCAACGACGCTACATCTCTGCGAAGCTGCAGTGGCTCTAAGGCTTCTTGAAAAGACGATGCAGACTTTGCTGGAATTCCTCTTGATCCGACCTCCACTGCATAAAGTTGAGTATTCAAACCGTTTCTAGTAATTTCATCTCCCAAATTGTTTCTGGATTTATTTATATATAATATTTCAGAACTTTCAAAATGACTAAAGTATTTTGTATTAAAATATAGTGTCCAAGAAAAAAATCTATACACCATGTGAATTTTAGACCTGAATGAGAAATTTTGGCGCGCCTATGGACAGGCTTTAATTATGTTCAGCGGGGTGATTACACGCACAACCCTAAGCTAAACTTTAATCAATCTGATGCAGTTCTGACGTATAATGCAAACCTGGTGACATTGAAAATAGACAGAAAACTTAACGTTTTGGTTAAAGTTTAGCTTAACGATGTGCGGCATAATAGGCCTAGAGGTGTAGAATGCAACAAGCTGAAGATTACGACATTTCCGTACCTTTCCTACAAAGTTCTCGTTTTTTTTCCCACGTACCATTTCAGAGAATTTGCTACCGGATGTTTCCAACACACCATGTCTAGACTTTTAAAGCTAATAAATAATACAATTTAGGAAAAATAAACCACTAGCCATGAAACTAGGAAGGTACTTAAAGTTATTAATGTTCTATTTGAAAAAGCCCGCCCGTATGCAAAAACCGTCAAGTGACCTACCTAGTCACGTTTTGGCTTTAGTCTTTGGTCTCATCGGCTGTCAGGAGACTGCTGCATATATATTTTTCTTGTCGAGGTGATAGTCTTCTTTCGGTGCGGTTCCGAACGGACAGTTGACGAAGCAAATACTCGTAAGTAATACTAATTACTTGTAGCCACCGCATCATGTAGCCGACATTAATAATAATAATAATCTGTAGGACACATATTGCTCTGGTCACAAACTAAGCTCTAGGCTTTTTACTACGTGTACCAGAAACTACGATATTATAGGTACATAATACATATTATATTTAATAAACACTCAAAACATGATTAACTGATACAGAAAATATACTAGATATTTTTGTCACGGATGGGAATCGAACTAACAACCTCCTCCGCGCCCGATAGTGGGAGCGATCACGTCTTTACAGGAATTTAACTATTTTCTTCCTTCAATAAAATTATAAATGAAAGAACAGGAAATGTAACAGGCCACCAACACGCAAGGCTATAAGTATATGACACTAATCATTACGCTGGGTGCAGTGGTAGTCAGTACCTACGTAATGATAGCAACTGCACATAAGATACCATCTTATGTAACCGCTCGGAGTATTCTCACGCAATCGTATCTTGGAAGAGCTCGGCAACCATTTCTAAGAAATATAACTTGAGGGGTTCAGGCTGGGTAAAAAAATATTTTTTTTAAACATTTTAACAACCGGTATTTAGGTAGGTAAGTAATGAAGTTTATCTATAGGTACGTACTAATATAATAAACCTGAGTTATTTTTGTTTGAACGCGCTTACCTATGGAACTACGATTGCTGATTTTTGCATTTGCTAGCCCAATTCTTGAGGAAAGTCTTCTTGCCAGCGATGATATTGTGCCCAAAGTACTATCAACATTTTTTTTTTCTTTTTGCTTAGCTATATTCAGTAAATCTTCCTACTAACCTTAGGAGCCGAAAAAAAATTAAGAAATAACAATAAGCGAAAACGAGTATATTTTATTAGTATGAAATATATAATATGTTTGATAAATGATAAGACTTGGAACACAATGTCGTTGGCAAGAAGACATATTACTTAGAGGGAAAGCTTATTACACACATATACATATCATTACGGGTGCCTTACGGCGCCCGAGACCGCCTAGACGGCCTCAGGGTACCCAGCGGAGGGGTTTTTAATCCCACCTCGTTGTAGCCGATGGCATGAGTCTACACCGAACAAGTGGCTAGCTCATCGCGATGTTTTTGAATAGACTCAATAACACATCTATAAACAGTTTCACAAGTTGGTATAGTGAAACCGGGACCGACAGCTTAACGTGCTCTCCGAGGCACTATAGTGGTGTTGTCAAACAAATGTACATATTTTTTTTAATTAAAAACTCATTGGTACACACCGGGATTCGAACCAGGGACCCAAGCGTTTTTAAGTCAAGGTCTAACCAACTCGGCCACCACGTATATGAAAGCTTATTAATATAGGCAAATAGGAAAGCTTATCAAAAAATTGTACTGGTTCTTGTATTTTTTTTCTTGAATGGGAATCGAACCTACAACGATAAATATAAATAAAAGAGTTATAAAATTAAGTATCTAAATACGTATGTATTTGTCAATTTTCTTCTCATCGAGTGGTAGTAAAACTTTACGCGCCGCTATGTCGGTCGGGTTTGCAGTTAATGTTGTGCTAAAGTGCACTGCAATAAACTTAAAAGGTTGCGAATAAATAAACATTGCAGCCAATCACAACTTCTATATATGTCAGTTTGTCAAGTTTGTGTGGCATACATTATGTTACTTGACTGACAATAACTGTTGAAGTGATTGCGAATGCATAACTTTAGTCCTTGACTTCATTTATTTATTTGTAACTGAACATGTAATGCTACTTATTTATTCCTTATTCTTGAAAAGCATCAATTCTCAAATTATTAACACTTACTGACTAATAGACAATAACGCATAGCCTAAGCCAGTAAGTCAAATTTAAAAGAATTAAATCCAATCCACAGGTTCGAGTTCTTTATATATTTGTATAGCGGATTTATGAAAATATATCATTCCTTTCCTTTCTTCCTTTAATCCTGAGTCCTTTAAGCGAGGAATAAGTTTCTCAAGCAGACATAGTGGAATCAACCAATTGAAGCAAGCATCATTACTACCTACTACTGGTTGATAACATTCTTGGACATAACATTACCACTTACCATCAGGTGGGTGTAGGGTCACATGTCCTGCTCTATTAAATAAATAAATATCCTAATGTGGTAAAAGTCAGTATGGAATTTTGAAATAATTTTTGAAGTAATATAGAAATTGTTATTAAAGGTTCTGTTTATAAACGAGGTTTGAAGTACCTGCACCTGCATCAACGGCAACCGCGGTTCAAGGACCACTAGGGATGACATTTTGTATGGAAGTCCCATGAGATATTTCAGTAGTCGAGAATTTTGGTATTTATTAATGTAAGTATATCTTATTATTAACAATTTATAGTGAAACTCATTGTTCTAGATTTTATTCCATATCATAAGCAAATCTAAATAACTTTATGTCCAAATAGACCTGATAGTCAAGAAGTTTTATACTAAGTACAAAAGTAGGTATAATAATTAATCAGCAATGTCTAAAACGATTATTAAATTAAACTGAGCAATAAGGAACATGATTGGTGGAAAATTAAGTAGACGTGACATTCCACCAATCATGTCAACTTAGATCATTATTTTACCACCATTCTGTTTCTAGAATAGACTATACGTTTTATAAACTTTAGTTTCTTAAAGTTTATAAAACGTATAGTCCGCTTCACAAAATAAATCACGCGGCAAAAAGTGGACTAATAAAATTGAGTTATATACCTAATGTGCTGAATATACTTACGTCAACAAAATTTTATTAGCTTAGTTATTTTCTTAGTTATATAAATTTTATTTAATAGAATAAACCGAATTCACCCTAAAATTATTTTATGAGAATCAAAACTGAGGTTACCAACAGTTCTTCGCGCGACTGCAGTGCCGCATCCAAAAGAATTATTTTGTGAAACAAACTAGTAGTCGTAAAAAAATGTTTTTTTCGTGGTATTTTCATATGGAGTTTGTCAAATCGGAGCACTTTGTGAGTGCCTACGTTATTAAAAAACTCGGAACCTGTGCATTACACTTCCTACTTCTAGATTCGACTCACCGGTTTAGGCTGTGTGCATTCCCAACTATTATGTTGATTGTTATTGTTTTATAAGCGCCTCATAGAACAATCACAATAAACATAGTAAAATGTCCTAATGATAATGTAAAGCAGTGAAACAGGCAGTAGGAATGTGTATGACTAGCCAAGCGCACCCCGCGGAACACTCACAGGAAAGTGATGTCCAGCCAGCTGCGGCGATACGCATGGTGGATAGTAATTTTGTATTCTACCTACCCGGAACGTTACACAACTAAATGTCGTTGGCGTTACGAAATCGTAGTTAAGTACATTTATTTTATGCGACATTTTTTTTATGGATTTTTTATGACGTTAAAAGTAGCTATATTCTTACAACTAGACTCTTGACGAGAGTGTTTACCACGATGGTAAACACGTGTGTCACCACTTTCTAGCTTTTGCTCTCCTGGTATATTCTGATTCTAAGAATTATTATTATTATTGTTGTTATCTTCTTACGTTATTCTTTTTATTCCTCCCAAAAAAAAACTTAAACTCTGATGAAACTTTAGAGACATGTTAAAAACTTTTTTTTTTGACTATTTATAAATATCTGTAACATTTACGCCTCAACGCTGTAACGACAGCCTCCGTAGACTAGTGGTTGCGTCTTTGGCGTTGTATCCGGAGGTCGTGGGTTCGATTCCCACCCATGGCAACAAAAATATTAGTACGCTTTTTCTGTACAGTTTGCCATGGTCTGGGTGTTTATAAAATATAATATGTATTATATCGTTGCTTCTGGTACACATAGTACAAGCCTAGAGCTTAGTTTGTGACCAGAGCAATATGTGTAAATTGTCCTGCATATTATTATTATTATTATTTACTTGAAAGAAAATATTTAATTGTCTCCATAAAGTGCTTAGGGAAAAGCTATATAGATACGGCAATACAAATTAATGTAAATATGTAGTACAACTTTAAAGCTAAGTGCGATATATAAACTGCTCTTAGATTTAAGGTCACTCTCGATAGGGCATTTTCGCAAATAAATTACAACTTATGTATGAGAGCGATCTCAAACTTGGGAGCGGTTCATTATTACGGTCTCAAGACACGAGGTCGCGTGAGTGCATCGTTTAAGTCGATCCCGCATTGCATAACTTGGGTCCCACTGACTAATTGTCGGCAAACTGGTACTAGTGACAACTGGCTCAAATTAGGATATCCAACTATCTGACCACAGATTCAGGATTTGTTGTATGAAATCTTAACCACAATAATTTCAAAAGTTTCTAGAGGAATTTCGAATTCTAACATTTTTGGGATTTAATCTAACCGAGTTTCCAAGGTGCAAAAATTTATAGAAAATATTTCGTAAACGGTTCACGAATTATCCTTTGTAATTTTTCCCTATCCCGATAAATATGTATAACTCGAGTAGGTACCTCGAATTTGAAACCTAACCCTATTAATTAGGTATTATATATAGAAACAAAGGCAAATCGAATGGCAGTTTATGTCTGGAATTACAAGTTCCTGTTTGTTGCAATGCAAAATCTGGATAGTTTGAATCAATGGTTACAGGTAAAGCTGATGATAATAGCCATATCATCGGAGTTCTATAACATAATAAATCATCAGCCTAATGCAGTCCACTTCTGGACAAAGGCCTTCCCATGGCGCGCCAACGATCCTGGCCCTGTGCAATTTGCATTTCTGAAGATTTTTTTTTTATTAAGAAGGCTAAGTCGAAATTGTCAACTTTTTGGAGTAGACCATATGCCAAGAGGTTCTTCAGCCAATGACAAAAAAAAATCGTAATTATAAAACTGTTTAGAAATTTTCCTTTTTAAATTTTTAAGCTTTTATCAAAAAATGTATGTTCATTTGTCAAGTTAAGCCTCAATTTCACAATACCAACTTGTGAAACAGTTTATAAGTCTATGGGTAAAGAACACTGCGACGAGCTTCTTCTTAGGTGTAGATCCAGAATAGATATAGCTAAGAGAGTATGTAATAGAAACCCGGCCGCTGGGTACCCTGAGGACGTCTGAGCGATCTTTGGTTTCGTAAGGCATCGACGGTATAACCGTCATATACCTAAGCTGCTTCTACCTTGTCTATAGATTGTTTAGTATCATCACACATCAAGCGCGTGTTCCTTGTTTTAAATTTCAAATGACTTCTTTCTATCCCTGTCGTTATAGTATTTCTTATACTGATATTTAAGTTGTTTTTAGCGATATCTATCATGACATCGGCGTGTGTTAGCTCGAGATTCTGCATTTTGTATAATAAAGCTTAGTTCGATTGTGTTCCCAAATATAACGTCCTACTTATGATGACCACTGCAGAGCGCATCCGTTATAATAAATTACAAAGATCTAAGTAGCTTTGTTATAAGAAGTACTAGTAAGTACTCCGTACAGTGCAGTAACGCATGGTATTCCTATCGCACAAGTCAACTGGTTACTAATTAGTGCGGCCAATTGATTCACTAGTATTTGCAGCCTTGTGCTGCTCGCCACTCGCTCGCTTGTTCACGTTCTGCTCACTTGATACCTATAACGTTTATGATGCATACAACATTAATAAGTACCTTCTTGATCCTTTATAAATTCCGTAATTAGTACCTACCTTGGAAAATATAATTGGTAGAATAGGAAATGTTAAATGGGTGGGATATGGGACACAAGGACAGACTTGTGTTACAATTTCAAGAGCAGTTATAGAACTTTGTTCAAAAATTTTTTAGTAAAAATAAATAAACCAAAAACTTAAATTAATTAAAAAAATAATAACAATAATACCTAAAAAAATGTCCACTAAGTCCGAACCAAACCCTGTGCAGGCTTGAAGGTACCTATTACACGGCATTTCCTATTTAAACTGCTATGGATTTTTGTATTTATTTGAAAAAGTACCCGGACCGATATTTTTTTCAAGCCTCAGAAAACATAAAGAAGAGCATTAACCTGTACATAAAAGTTTTGGCCCCGAAACTCATGGGCTAAGTCTTGTATCCATAGAACAAAAGTTTTGCCAACTAGGTATATTGGGTTAAAAATAATCTTGGAAAGATATCTAGACAGCTAGATTTTGGACAAAACTCCAATATCTAGAAGTGTTCCGTGATTTAAATGAATCAATCACATTACCAACTTTCCATCATTATTATAAATGGTCCTACTGTCCATGGTACCAGTGTTTAGATAGGGAAAGTAAATCAAAATAAATTTATATCATTTTCTATAAATGTTTAGAGCTTGCCACTAAACCAAGAGGTATAATAAAAATAGAATTTACGAAGCTATCCATAAATTTCCTCCATTAAAACCGCTTTAAGGGTATAAAATTACATCTAAGATACTTTGTAGTTAAATAAGCAAGCGAAGCAATCAGGGGAATGCACTGCTAAAGTTTATGGGCATCGAGCCGTTTGATGAAGCATTAGGTATTAGGTTATATAATTACTTTAGGTATCCTCATTAAATTATCTACTTCCACTAGCATCACCTGTAGGCTTTTAATTATAAGTACTTTATTACACAGTTTCCATCCGGTAAGTCAGCAATTCTCAGTCAGTTGAACCATAACAATGATTATAAACTCTTCTGTTTATTTTATTAAGAAAGTTGAAGAATAACCGAATAAACCACGAGATCGCTGTAACACTTGGCATCAAAGTTTTCTTAGACACTTATTCGGGCAGCTCCCTTGCCATTGCAAATTCTACTACTATTGGAAACTCCTGAATAGAATGCAAACTAATCAACGGTTTCCATCAGTGGTGAATCCAGGAACGCTCAGTTTTAACAGATTCTACGGGTGTGGTTGTATTCATTTCGGTAGAATTTAGAATATACAAATAAATAAAACTCAAAAAATCTAAACACAAGGTTTTACAGGCTTTCTCTCAAAATGAAATCCATGATTCTATATCTATGGTACCTATAATTTATTTAATAAACTATTTTAGAATTACTAACCATAATTAAATACGGCTTTAAGGAGAAAATAGGGGCTAAAGAGACAAGGTATCAAAAGGAATGTCAAATTAGAGAAGAAAAAAAAAACCTTTTGTTGAATTACCGGGTTTCTATTTAAATGTACAAAGATATTTTGTAAACTATGAATAATGTTGAAATAAAGTGACTTTATACAAAGTAAAGTTGCAATCTCTGAGCTCGCCGTCCCATTGCACACGCGCACCGAAGCGGCCTGTAATGACACCACTCTCGCCATTACCTCTCATTATCCGACAGTCACGTAGCTCAAGCAGAAATGGATTTGTCTTTGTAAAAATAATGCTAGCAGATTGCAAGTTGCCGTCGAAGAAAATTGGATTCGAACGAACACGAAAAACTGGATTCGAGGGGATAATGCGGTCGGACCCACGACGGCCTGAGCTACAGGAATAAACGGGGCGGAACTCTGTAATACCCTAGGGCTTTCTACAATCCAGTTATCAATCGCATATCTACTACTACCTACTTACAATAATAATTAGGTACAGTTATAGATAGTTAGTTGATGCAAATAAATAGGTAAATACGATTGTAGAGACTAAATTTAAATCGCAAAACTAGCTCATTTTAGTAAATTGTTTACTCAAGACAATATCTCTGTCCAGCATTTTCAGAAAAATATTCATTGATTTAATCGTGACTTCATTTTTAAACGTCAATTATAAATCTAAAATTCTTGCTTCAGGCACAGATATACCTGGGGATCGAATACGATAGGGATCTCGCAATGAAACTATTTCCACTTAAACAAATACGTAACTCATAACAAATCCTAAGATAAACAAAAATCTTAAGGGTGTCCTGAAATAGTTTAAAGCTGTTAAGTAGACCACCCACATCGTGTAGGTAGACGTCAAGGTAGGATATATATGCAACTCAACCAAAGTCAAAAACCCACAGAAAATAAAATAAATAGGTAGGTACCTAAAAGAAGAGCAAAATTTATGCTTAAAACCGAAAACTGGTAACCAAAATTCAGGCTCGTAACTACTCTGAGATGAAAATGATATAGTAGGTACTAATGAAATTATTGTGCTGGATCCGCAAACTTGAATGGGATAAAAAATGATTGGTATATAGGTGTTCCATAATATAACGTAGGTTAGTATTGGCTAAGTCTTCTAAATTACTGGTGCATAAATAGCATGTGACTTTTGTATACTATTTTGTTTAAATAGGATTTGGCAAAAACAAAAAAAAATACATATTTTGTATGGGAAATATGTGTAATTTTGACTTTAATATAATTTAAATGAATCAGTCCCCTGGGTGAAGCGTTAGTCTCTAACTCTGAATCCTTGTTGGTTAACAAGGATATCATTTAAAGAACCGGGTAAATTGTAAAACTTTCTTATGTTGCCCTAGCTAGGATGTTTAAAAATTACTGAATAAGAAAGTATCATAGCAATTAGCACAAGTTTTCTCATATCATCAAGTATTTCCCTCCTATTTATTATTGTTTATCTATTTAATATTTTTGTAAAGGTTTTTTTTTCCTCTCATTTAATAATAATTAAACTACTGTAGAACTATGTAATAATAATAATAATATTTTGTATCCATAAACTCCTAAAGAATCCATTAGAATAGTGTTTTAGTAGTACCATATAACAAATAATGCTACTGTAGAAATAATAATACCCAACAATCATAATTGTTATCAATCGAGAGACAAGCCGCCAGTCATTATTCACAAATTCTTAGAAATACTGTTGATACAAACAAGTAATTTTATAGTAATGATCTAGCGGCGGAACTCTTTGTCGGGTACAAAATACTTACACACACTATAGATTAAACTGAATTCACTATATTAAACCTTAAAGCTTCAACAATAAAGCCTATCATAAACAGAATAGTTAGGGCCCACGCTGTTTTTATAGTCCACAAAAAATGTTTAGATGACTTGTCATCAACATCTTAATATGAACGCCTAGAGATATGAATCCATACAACATCTCTTATGTCTTTATAATATTCTTCATACAGAGGTATCACTTTATTATCTAGTAGAGGACGTTATCACAGTGGTGTAATATCACTACTAGACAGACATACCCTATCATGTACATTATTTTTAATCTCAAAGTTCATGAACTGATCTTAATTAGTTTATACATAGATACTAATTAATTAACACAACATGAATTTTTGGATCCATGTAATTTGAAATTTGTATATTAATTAGGTGTTAGTCTCCTGGTGTATATACTAAACGGTCAGTTAAAATTAAGATAAAGCAGTACCTACTCGTAATACAAATTCGTCTTTGTCGGCCCCAATTCGTATCATTTAGTAGGCATAGTGGGACCAATCAATGCTGTTAAACAACAATGTGTTGATCGACCCTATTAGTGGATTTTGTAAGCATGCTTACCATTAGGTAGATGCAAAGTCACATTGCTGTGCGCTAGTAAAAAAATGTATTTCTACAGTGCATTAACGAACAGGTAGGTATGAAGGTACTTTTTATACGTACTTACATGATTAATTTTATTCCATGAAGAAATATTCCATAAAGTAATTTTTGTCGGCGCAAGATTTCCAGTTAGAGCTGTGTTGAAGTCTTTTAACATTGTAATAACGTACGTGAGTCACCGTAACTGCCTCTTGCCTTCTTACCTCTCACAGTATTTATGTGTTCTTAGGTTGTTAGGATGTAAAGTAGATTATTTTTTTAAATAAAACAAAACCATTATTATAAAACTTTTTATTTTCTTCATTATCGTAGTACATTTTTCTTTTATGTATTTAATTTCATTTTAAGATTAGATAATATCTGTAAAATAAGAGAAGCATTTCCGTGAGAGAACTCTAGAATGATCATAATTATAATACTATTGTTCATAATCTTGTAAAAATGGTCCTTCGAGCTGGATACAACCCAACAAAGCCATATAAATATATTTTTTCACAAAAATGATTCAAAATCTAGATAGTTGCACAAAACTAAAACATTTACTCTATCTCTTTTTAATTTGACTTTAATATAAATATTCTATTTATATAAATTCAAATCATATTTTTATTTTTACTCTTTCTAAAATGGTCCTTCCAGCAGGATAATATAAAACCCATAACAATGATTAGACATTATACAAAGTATTATGAAGAAATACGGCATCAAAAGATCTACACTTTTTAATTTGTCATTATAATCTAACTCATTATAAAATGGTCCTTCGGATTGGATAGGTACCATTAAGTTAACTATTCGAGAAATTAATCCACAAAATACAATAATTTTGCAAATCTGTTCCAGAACAACAACCAACGACTTATTTTTTGTATGAAGACAAAAAATAATCATTATAAAATGGTCCCTCGAGCAGAATACAAATAAAAATAATTTTACAAAATACAATTGCCACAATGGCTGGTAAAGCAACAAAGTTACAACATAAATTCCAATATTGTAGCCACCAAACAATACAAAAACTCACACTCAAGTGGATGTTCGTGTGAGTCCATGTTACAGCAAATTACAGTGGTATGGTACTGAGGAGTGGATGGCGCAGGATTATTACAACTAATTGGCAACAATCAAGCGGCCACTGTCCGCGTAACGAGCGAACTCTGGCAATTCATACAACATTACAACAATGCCTATTTCATACACTAACATACAAATCAAAATGTGCCTGCCTTTCTAAATACCTACAGTATTTTTTCATTATTGAGAAATCTTTTTAATTTATAAATTCTATACTTACTATATAATATTATATATAAAGCTGAAGAGTTTGTTTTTGTGTGTTTGGTTGAACCCTCTAATCTCAGGAACTACTGGTTCGAATTGAAAAATTATTTTAGTGTCAAATAGCCTATTTATGGAGGAAGGTTATATAGGCTATATAACATCATGCTACGAATAGGAGCGGAGTAAGAATGAATAATGTTGGAAAAACGGGTAAAAAATATTTCTTTTGAGAGCGTACGCTGCGTAAGCGGTTAAAGTTACGCAGACGAAGTTGCGCGATTCATACCATAAATTTAAGTAATATTGATATGGTTTGGATTTATTAACCAACTGGAAATAAATTTTCTTTCTTAGAAAAATGGATAGAAATTTAACCTTGAAATATACACACAGACAAAAGACTTTTTAAAGATAGTATAACATATTAAAGTGTCACAAAACAACAGTTAAAAGGTTAGTCTAAATGATATCTTTTCAGAGCCCGAGACCAAACAATATAACCCTTGGTTCACAAAATTTGAAGATGTATTTGACCAGACTGTATTTTTTTATAACTTCAGAGAACAAATTAAAATATTTGATCTCTGATTCCTGTAACAATTTAGCCTTTAGAATTCTCCAAACTGCATTAGGTACAGTTCCTTTAGGATTAATTTATTCTATACTATTTTTTGTTTTGAGTTAGAAATCGGTTTTAAGCTCATTTGAATAAATACCTGTTGTGCAGTTTAATTTCTAATCATTTATTAGCATCCTTTTGAATTCTACATTATGGAGGGTAGGGTGACGGATCCAGATGCCGACACTGCACCAAATTATCAGCACTTCGGTGAAAAATTAAAATATTAAGGTTTTTTTATGGTTTCTAAAATGCCAAGTTATAAAAAAGTTTAAAAGGATTCTTAACTTCAAATCTAGCAACATTATACAATAGTGTCGCTTGTTGATCGTCGTGTAAATTACTGTAAATTTGAGTGGCAAAATTTTCGTTTGAAATACTCTTCATCAAGTATTCGCCGGTAAGTTTGTCGAATTCAGTGATTCATTTAACAAAATTTGGTTAAGTTTTGAAATCGTTTATCATTAATCAATAATATAAATCTTTCTTTATAACATCTATCCAAAGAGTTTAGTATAAACTAGGAATAGTTTTTGTATTTATAAGAGCCTATATAGGTAATTTAAGAAGTATACATTTTAGTTTTATAATTAAACACAACAGAAATTCAAAAAAACACTTGATTTTGACTCTGTGCTGATAATTGGTTACACGACTGCTAATAGTTGGCGATGGCGGTGCTAATATTTGGACATAGGGTAATATTTCCAAAAAATGTTTTCTATGGATCATAGCTTAAACTTAGTTATATAATACTATATAAATAAACAATATTTAATGTCTATTGTATCCCCTTGACTATGCAAATATGACATAAATTGTAGCCTTTAATGAAATATTTGTAATTAAAACTTCTTGTCCTATTAAAGTGCTGATAATTAGGACCGTCACCCTATATCTAATGTTATTTTCTAGCCATATAATAGTTTTAAAATGTGGCTGGTTCTAAAAAATATTAATTATACTTTTATAAATTTCGGTGAAAAAGGTTCTCAAAATGACCGTTCGTGAGTATTCGAGGATAATTTTGACCTCATCCCAGGTAGAATCCTAAACCGAAATGACTTGACGAACGTGTCGGTATGTGACTGTGGCTACATTTATACCTTATTATGTTAGAAGCCTGTGGCAACATTTTTTTTTAACCGAGGTAAAGTATTTTAGCAAATCGTGCTTGCTTTTTAGGATTTCGCAGTAATAAAAACAACGAAAAAAAAACCTGTGGTGCGATTCATGTGTCCGTCAGTCTATCCGCATGATATCTCACTACTACTGGTCCGTTTAACTTGAAATTTTGAATAGTTATAGATCTTGTTGGCTCACTTATACCCGAAAGGGTTATATTGCTTTATAAGCAAGTAATAATTCGGTGCAATCTCTCAGGAAAAAGAAAAAGATAGAGATATACAATTTGTTTATTCAATATCTTTCTTTTCCCCAAGAGAACACAAATATAATTAAATTAAAATTCAAATATTATTGAATTTTGGAACGCAGTCTTAGTAATGTATTCATTATAACTTTATATTTCTTTACCAAAAGTTCAAAAGATAGAAAATAACTATAGTTTGATTCGATTTGAGCGATGTAGAAAATACGTAGGTATTTCATCAGAGTAGGCCTTTGCCAAGCAAGATAGTAGGTATCTTATCTTATGATAGAGTTCGAAAATTCTAATAGAATTAGACCCTGGGTGACCCTATCCCATTTCATTACTAGATACTTTACTATATCTACAAAATGCAACATTTTCCTTAGGTAACTATTTTTTTATTGGAGCTCGGCATGTCGGCTAAGTTATGCAGTTACGAGATAGGCGGCAAAAAAAATCAAATCTCCGCTTTATAAAATTATAAAATGAAATTTTCACACTGAAAGAAGACTGCCATCTCGTCAGGATGTCGATGCAGTGGTCTCCTGAAAACCGGTGAAGACACAGACTAAAACCGAAACATGACTAGTTCACTTGTCGGATATTGCATCAGTTTTTTTAGAAACATTAACAAAATATCGTACCAACTTATTTATCATCACGGGTGCCTTTATTTTATGGCGTCCTAGACGTTCTCAGTGGGCGAAGGGTTTTTGTTTCCACCTCACCCTACACCTCGTTGTCTTCATTGGTATTTTGAATTTAAGTTTTATGTCATTGTAATATACCCAACTTAGCTTGTTCTAAAGCTTATTTAGAGTCTATCAAACATTTTTTCATTTACAATTTTATTATAGATACCAAAGAGTATACCAACAATGCAAAATGTAATTGAATGCAATTCCCTTTATGCAAGTGCAGATAGCTCCATATACACGTTCACCTGGCGTGAATGAACCCTGACCCTCTGTTCACACGAGGCCATCACTCGCGGAAGCACTGTTTACACCCAGGGAAAAAAGTCACTGCTCGTGGGAGCATGTTGCTATAGTACCCCTAAGCTTTGTCCCATACCGTTGCAGCTGCCATTCCGTTATAAAGAGGGCAATTTCTTGAAGGTATTGATGATTTTTTTTATTGTATGGGATGCTAGTCTTATTGTGTCTCAATTTTATTGCAAAGATTTATCTTTAACGAGAAAAAATCTTTTGTAGTTTCTAGCTTACCATTAAATACCGCAGTATTTCTTTGTAAACGATATTATTTTGTTTTCCTTCAGTAACCCTAGTGTGAGTTTTTTTAACGTTTACTTTCGCGTTAACTATACTACCGCGTTAACATTTTGTTATTATTACACAAAATGTTGCTCCATGAGCTTACCTTGAAATTTATTTGTGGTCATGGCAAAGCAGATTTTCATACACACTTATACACTCCATTTCACCCTTTGTGTGTGTTGATTTACGAAAAATCCTAAAATATGAATTTCATTATTTGTTTTGAAGAGTATTAAGAGTCCTTGACGAATGCTTTAGTTATAGAAGGTTTTGTAAATTTATTTTTTTTGCTAAAAAAAAAGAGACAAAACCTTGTATAACTAAATTATTATATTTCATATAAATTGTCCTACATATTATTTTTTTTAAAAAGTGTTCTTTAAGGACTCAAAAAGTTTTTATGAATCGTAGTCCCTCCGTGTTAATCTTGAAACTTACCGGAATAACACGGAGGGGCTACGACTTTTCATACAAAGTTTTACATCCCCTTATGTGTGGCATTTCAAAAAATCCTACACTTCACAAAGAACATACTCTCGTAATAGAGAATATGCATGTTTTTTTTTTATTTCATTACTTGATAGAGTAACTACATTAGACCCCAAAAACAAATATTAAACATTTTTTAAAGGGTAATAACACAAAAATAAAAGGGTTTAAACTTTATCTGCTACTACCGCAGTAAAAAACGGTACATCACTAGCCGCCATTCTGTGACGTCATTCGTGCTCAAAAAGCATATTAGTTTAATATTATTGCACCTCAAAAGTTAGTCAAAAGATTTGTTTGTCACAAATTATCGTAATAAAGGACAATAAATACCCGAGAAAACAAGAAACTGTAGACTACAGAACACGATATTTGTTTGTGCACGAATGACGTCACATGTAGTGTTTGCTAATGTCGGAGCGTTTAGAAATGCGTTCCGTTTCTACAAAAAAATGGATTTTTAAAAGCGTATTTATAAAAAAAAATGCTAATCAAAATAAAATAGATTACTGTAAATATGTTCAAAGACATAAAAGGAACATTATATATTAAATTAATAATAATTGGCGTTACATGCATATTCCCTATAACATGTCTCTAGGCAGCAGCGTAACTATACCATCAGCTTAAACCGCTGGTCCTAGAGACTCTAGGGCCAGTGGTACAAGCTGTGCGTTGATATACTAGTCAGTCAGGACTTTGAATTTTATATATAGATAATTTGTAAATGAAAAAATCTCTAGGTACTTACATTGATACTACTGTAGGTAAATCTGTAGGTACACTGATTTAAAAGAATGCGAGTTGGACTCTAAATAGGCTATAAAACCAATATTTTTTTAGAATTAGATGTCTTAAAAACTACTAGACCGGTTTAAATGCGGTTCTACACTATTAGCTCTGAGGGTATAATAGAGTATATTTTAATTCGATATACCTACAGGAGCTCAGAAATACCTACATGGTGTTATTTTAAGTCTCATAAGATTTTTTTATTATTTACCAGATAGAAAAAAAAAACATCTATGAAGCAAAAGCCAATTTGGATGTAATAAAATTTTATAGTTACATTTTGAGAAATATTTATTTATAAAAATAAGTTAACCAGAACCATACATACATATCATCACGGGTTCCTTACGGCGCCCGAGACCGCCTAGACGGCCCCAGGGTACCCAGCGGAGGGGTTTTAATCCCACCTCGTCGTAGCCGATGGTATGAGTTTACACCGAACAAGTGGCTAGCTCGTCGCGATGTTTTTGAATAGACTCAATAACCCATCTATAAACAGTTTCACAAGTTGGTATAGCGAAACCGGGACCGACAGCTTAACGTGCTCTCCGAGGCACTATAGTGGTGTTGTCAAACAAATGTACATAAATTTTTATTAATTAAAAACTCATTGGTACACACCGGGATTCGAACCAGGGACCTAAGTGTTTTTAAGTCCAAGGTCTAACCAACTCGGCCACCACGTATATGAACCAGAACCAGTAAAACTTTATAGGTAAATATGTATATAATATGTACCTACTCTAAATTGTAAGTTTTTTTTTATTATTTCCAAACTGTGTTAGGTAAATTACTATAGTTTTAGTGTCCCATACTAATAATTATATATATTACAACTTGTATGTATATTTATACTATATTCTATTTCCTTGGTTCAAACTCCTCTGTGTATCGATGAGTTTCTAAAATTAAAAAAATATGTAGGTACTTTGTATCTGTTTTGAAACACCTCTATAGTGCCTTGGAGAATACTTAAAGACACTGCATTCGCAATTGCGTTCTCCATACAAAATGCGCTTTTGCACTTTCAGTAATTCGACTACTATATGTCGCAGAATTAAAATAATATTTTTCTCGGTCATTGTATAATTCATCTTTGTGTAGGGTATTACAATTTTTTATAGATGTAGGGTTATCTTTGTTTTTTATTGGAAAAAAAAACTTTTTAAATAGGTATTACAATACAATAATATTTATTACCCACAACAGGAAGATTTTTACGTACAATTAACCACATAAAAATAATAATTGAACTTCGACTAACATCCAAGTTGTAATATTGGAAATACGTTTGTATTGGTGTCAAGTCCTAAAGCTGTCGGTCGCAGTTTCACTAATACCAAATTCTGAAACTGTTTATAGATGGATTATTAAGTCTAAGCACCGCGACGAGCTAGCCATGGTGTAGACTCAAAATACCATTGCCTACGACAAGGTGGCAAAACTTACGGTTGGCCATACCCTGAGGCTGTCTAGACCAGCGTTTCCCAAACTGTTTTTTCCTGCGACCCGGTTATTTTATGTCTCCCACTTCATGACCCACCGACAACCTAAAAAGGTGTAAAATCAGTAGGTACCTAATATACAAAGGTAAAACAAAACATTTGTATACCAATTGGTTTTCATATTTAATTAAGCATAGGTATTTATTATAGAATTGTTTTAGAAAAATGTGATGAGATAAGAATGAAATATAGGTACTAATGAGATGTGTGGAGCTGTTTTTGATTTACCTAATAATTTCAAGTTAACAGCAAAGTAAAAACAATAGGAAGTGGTTACTAATGCCTTCTATAGAATTCTGTAATTTTATATTTAATTATATATTTATTGGTAATAAATAATACGTGTCCAACATTGACCGTGATATTCGAGTGATATTTGCTGTTAACTTGAAATTATTAGGTAAATCAAAAAACAGCTCCACACATCTCATTAGTACCTATATTTCATTTTTATCTCATCACATTTTTCTAAAACAATTCAAAACATGCGAGACACCGCGACCCGGTATTTTTATTTTCGTGGACCGGTACCGGGTCGATAGTACGCGAACCATTGTTTGGGAAAGGCTGGTCTAAACGGTCTCAGACGCCCGTGATGGTACTTATATTTGCATAAGGTTATGTAATATATACTATACGTTGTCTAGATATAACCTTTTATATCTTGTCGCCTATCAAACAGTAAACAGGAAAAGCTAAGTATATTTTATCAGAATATCTAAAATTGACAAAATACATATATTTATTTTCATACCAGTAAGTAGGTACCTAAGTATAGTCTATTATTTGTGGCGTGTGTCTATTTTTTGCAATAGGGAAATGAGGTCATGGTATTTCAAGTTTTCCTCTTAGTTAACCTTCGCCTATGTAAATACTATGTAGGTATATGAATATATCTTTTCAAATAAGCCTCCCTACTATACTACGCTATGTGGCATATGTGTATTTGTAATATTATTATATGCTTACAAATAGTTATTATCGATTTTAGGTAGGAGGTGTAGCACAACAGCATCGATAGGCTCGATAAATCGATACATATCGATTTAATGAATTGATGTTCATTGATAAACTTCATTTTATCGACTCTCAAAATATAGCGATCTGGTTATGCTAAGCACCATAGCCTTCTTTTGGAGTGCGGTTACGAAACACATATAAAGCAACGAGGATATTTTATTGTAGACTCGTAATGCATTTTGTCTTTGTCGCCACGCATTTATCATCGTAACTCTGTATAAAGACAGACATATGTATTTCTAAGATGAAGAAAGTAAACGAAACGATATTAACCCGACAAACTAGGGTTCCGTTTTAGCTTATTTATACCCCAAATTACTTTAGGTGTTTCGGTTATCAAATTATAATTCGTTTTATTTATTTTGCTATTTTTTTTTGTAATATTTGTTTATACCTAAAATAAAATACTGCTACCCGTTTTTTTTCTATATCCAAAATAATGCTGAAATAAATTGCAGCAATTTTTACAATGGGATTAAGCGATCTGATTGAAATAATTAACTTTGATCGCTTTTAGTTAATTAAATGGTTAGTATTAGAGATGTGCCGAATAGTCGGCGACTAGTCGGTAAAGCCGACTATCCGGCCACTATCATAGTCGGCGACTATTCGGCAAAGAGCGCCGACTATCCGGATTCTTACTTTGTATATATTTCTCAGTATATGTATGTAGGGGAAATTACATTATATAAAAACCTTGATTATTTATTAATATTTTTAATTCATAATCAGTCAGTCACATTTTGAAATTAAAAGCAAAGCAACCTTTCCTTTCGTAATAAGTTCTTAAATTTTTTTGCTTGTAAAGAAACTATAAATATGACATATTTTAGTATCTTAATTAACAAACAAAACAGTAAAACAACCTATATTTTTATCTTCAGTAAACAGTTATAATTATTTCTTATTTAAATAAAATAACAGGATATTTTTATTAACAAACTAAGTAATATTAAATCAATAATTCATTAAATCAATCAAAAATTTTCTCATGTTTTTCTGAAACTTCGAATAAATACTTATTATATTTAAATGTTGCATGTACATGATGTAGAGAAAAAAAATATATCCAAAAACACATAACCTAATCATATCAAAAGTGACAACAATTGTACCAAACAAAAATGATATCATCTGCTTATATTAAAGGTAAATTATGACGTAAAAAGACTAAAGCTTCTGCCCTTGCGGCGGCGCGGCGTTTGCGATTTTCGCGCGAATCAGCTGAAAACGAAACGTTACGGAAATCCCCATAACCGTGATTGACTTGGCCGATTAGTCGGCCTCTTTACAACGACTAATCGGCTAGTCAGCCAATCGGCCAAAGTCATAATCGGCACATCTCTAGTTAGTATAAACTTTTTAAATTAAATTATTTCTTAATCATTTAAAATAATTGACTGTTAAAACATCGTCATTATATAAAATGTCTACACTAAAAAAAAATTAACAGATTATAAATTTATTAAAAACCGCAAAAAAAAAGCAGTACCTGCTCTACATGAATCAAAGAAAAATTCTAAGAAACAATGCAATTAAATATTAAATAAATCGTAACAATTAGGAAAAAAAACTATAAACATTTCGCTTGTGGTTTAACCGTTTTCACGCTTTGTGTGCACTCTATAAAAACTTTAATGCTTTGAATTATCACAAAATTAATTTTGTAGTAACCATTCACGAGGGTGAATTAAATTTATATTCGGTGGGATTTAATTGCTTGTTAAACGAACCCATGCATAATGTAACATAATACAAATGTGCAATATTATTAATGTAATAAATATTTTTCTCTTGTTAATAATGTTTTCGATTATAACAATAAAAACTCGCCATATTGCGGATATAATTGGAACCAATTTCTTCTTTGTTGATTGCAACGCAAGGTCCGTTTAAATTATGCTAAATTTTGAATAATAAATAAGTTAGCCTATAAATTTAGCATTTATGAGTCACGTTTTACTATTTTATCTATCTATACTAAATTAAAAAGTTGTAAGAAAGAAAATAGAATATATTTGATTGATTGTTTGCTCCGGATAAAGTCAAAAACAACTGAACCGATTTTTTCATCAATAGAAAGCTCCATTATGACCGAGAAACATGAGCTGTATTTTATTTTCGATTCGAGTTCTTTTAAGTTAAACAGCAAGTGAAACCATGGAGCACAGCTAGCGAATTACCTATAAAAACCCTAAATGATTGTATCAAACCATAGATAGTTAAACTTTTAAATGCATACCTACCTATCTTTATATTTTTACTACTGATCAAAAGACCCATAGTAACCTTATAACCGTTGTTTTAAGGTCTGTTTTTATGTAAATACTAGCACGTACCTTGCGCTCCATGTCCACGAAAATCGGTTAAGTGGTTTTCAAGTAGCATACAGACGCATAGACTGACAAAGACTTTGTATTTTCATGTATTAGAGAAGAATGGACAATTTATTATGTTTTATTTAAAAAAAAAAGAAAAAAAAGCCAATTAAAAATATCATAGATCCTAAATTCATACATTTGAATACCACAAGCCAAGCCTATTAAATATTGTATGCCTAGCTTTACCTACCCAAATTACAACAAAGCAATAAAAACTTTTCAACTTAAACCCGAACATTATATTATTTTCAAGTAAGAACAGTTTATAATAAAATAACTACAGCTAATATATCTCCCCTACAATCAAATAACCGCTGTCTACAGAAAATTATAAATCATCCCCAATACAATTTCTAAGTATCAAAGGCACAATATTTTACAAAGGTCTTATTAATGCGAAACGGTCTATGGTGTGCCTTAACGTGTTTTTTTTTTAATGACGGCTTTGTCCGACCCTTCCAGGTACCTGCCCAACAAAACTATACCCGGAACACAATTAACAGACCCACATAGCATAAAAAATGTACGAATGAAATAACATGAACGCTCGACGGTTGATGGACAGAAAATAATGCTCTCGAATGGCCGCATCAACGGATATTTTTTAAATTTTAATATGGCTTAGATACAAGTTCTTCAGCCAAAATTAGGTAGGGTTGCCAACTAATTATATTGAAGTATTATGCCTTAGGATTTACAAATTCATGCTCAAATGAGGTGTCTACTCTAAATGGCGTCATTTTTTTAAGTAATATATTTTTACAAAATAAAGAAGCCTTGAGAGATACTTAATCTTGAAAAGTAACAATTTAATAGTACTACGCTATAAGTACAACCCATATTAATCACACCTTCACAAGGTGGCAAAATTTTCCTTTTTCATTATTGTAGATAAAATTGACTACTGAATAATGTAATTTTTAATTAAAATTTAATATATTTTCTTACACCTGTTTAAATTTTAATCAAGTGTAAGAAAATAAAATTTAATATTTATTATGAGGCGATTATTAAATTTAAAAACTACTTGGTAGTATATATTTTATCTAGCTAGGTATATTTTTATTAATTATTTTATTAATGATTTAATGCGTTGTATAATATAAGAACCAAAATAACATATTAGCTTTATTATATAATTTATAATTATATTTTATTTTTATGTTATTAATTTTAGGCACGACTTTTTAACCTATTTGCTGTTGAAATTAAAAAAAAATTATATAAAAAGGTGACAACCCTAGACGTTGGTAACAAGTTTGTTTGCCTATTAAAAATAGCATCTTTAAAAACAAAATTTATCTTTAATTAAAAGCTAAAATTATAAATGACTAAAATAAAGATATCTACATAAAAACACAACGTGTGCTTACAATTAAACTATTTGATTTATACAAGGTACCTAGTAGTTTTTTGGCGGGAAACCGGAAACTGGTACATTGGTTTTTATGAACAAGTCCTTTCCATAACTAGAGTCTAGTTATGGAAAGGACTTGTTATTAAAAAGCATATTGTTAAAGGTTTAGTTACTGGATCTTATCGCTTTCAAAACAATTATAATATGAACAGCCCATATATAACATACTTGATATATGTATGACATTGAAAACTCTAATTTTGTCATAACCGGTTTAATAGTATTACCGCGACAAAAGATTCACTTTTGCATTACGGAAATATTAGTACGGATAAAAAATATTCGTTAATGTAAGGTAGGCGTATATTTTTGTCAAAATTTGTAACCAACCTGAGGTTGGGTAAATAATGTTTAAATTATTGTAGTAATAAATATCGTTGTTCTATTCAATATAGCTTTTTATAAAAGTTGCGCAAGAGCAGGTGGCTTTACACCTATTGTCGAGGCACAGGGGGAGTAAGGTTGTCGGCCGCGTGACGCAAGCGATGACCGCTCCCTAAAGGATGTGCACAACGGCCCTTCAGGGAACAGATGCGCGAACGCTCCCAGGGGAAGTCAACCGTCTTGACCCAATACAATTAATAAGCATTTAGAACCAGCAGAAACAATCTATACAAATATTGTACCTAAGTAATAATAATACCTCGAGTCAAAGAGAACGTCGCTCGCTACGATTTCTTAGAACAGTCTCGACGTTTGATCATACAACAAAAAAAAACTAGTATCTCAACAAAAAAGCGACGCTAAACAAAAAGCGTGAAGAGTGGAGCTAAATGACATTTTTTTGAGAAAACCTCAAGAGTGGCGGTGATCGGCGTCGCAGGTACCTGCCGCCCGACGTGTCATTACACACCGGCAATTATCCGCCGTAACCATCGGCGTGGTCGCACGACGCTGTTCTTGCTTCCCGCCGTCTCTCGCGGAGTATGCGCGACTTCCATGGATGAGTGTGGATCTAGTCATGATATGAAAAGAACATGCACTAAACCTCCACCCATCGAAAGAAGTCGCAGCTCGCTCGAGACCGTCGCTCGGAGATCCGCTCGCTGGTCGCACTGCACTTTAGTTTGTGATGTCACGAGGCATCGAACACGGAACGCTCACGTCACTAACGCGCACGTCGGGACAGACCGGCGCTCACTATGAAATAAACGGTCGAGATTTGAAATCTGTAAATCAAGACGCGGTGCGCGCGCGTCGCTCGGCGGGGATAATGGCGGCGGCGACCAATGGGAGACGAGCGCGCGCAAACCGTGACGCGAGGGGAGCGACCCGAGCGATGCTATCTCCGTCCAACGCGTTGTATGTTTGCGTCGCTCCCGCGCGCCCCCCGGCGGAAGCGACCGTCTAAGCTCGGCCAGGCACTGTTCTGTTAGAGGTTAGGTTATCTACCTTTCACTGGAAAATAATTACGTAGAAGCCTATGGTAATTCGTGACGAGTATAACGTGCGGACGAATCGCTTCGTTGTTGTGCACCGCCTCGTGAGATAACATTGTACACACTATAGCTATTAATATGATAATGATTATTTTGTATTTAGGAAATAAAACGTTAACTGATAAGACCAATATAACATTCTCGCTTGCTTCTATCTTCAGTATTATTTTCAAGAAGATAACACGCGTATTATAATAGTTCAAATAGGTATATGGATTAGTTGAGTTTCAGCACAACGAACTCTGAACGATTTGTTGTATGACATGATACTTGACAAAGAGATTCGTATAATAGACTAGCTTTTGTTAAGCTGATTATGTATAATAGTTTGACAATACCACTACAGTGCATCGGAGAGCACGTTTAGCTGTCAAGTCCCAGTTTCACTACACCAACTTGTAAAACTGAAAATAGATGGGTTATTGAGCTCATCTAAACACAGCTACGAGCTGGCCATTTATTATTATTATTAATTTCCCGTGAAGGTTCAAATAACTTTTTTTCCTTTTGTACTGTTAAATGGTAAACCTTTTGTTCTACATCTATATATGTATAAAAGAGCTTGACTTTACTGCTGCTACTGACAAAATTTCATACTATAACCATTAACAATTTTGTGTTGTGATGATAAATAAGCCACTTAGTCAAAACAAGTTCTTTTATATACAGGCTGAATTAAAAAGGTTATACTTTGGTAGCCCAAATAAATATGAGGCTCTCTGATCAAATCGAACAACATTTCCCATGGAACCATGTGTCAAAAATTATTCAAAAAATATTGGCTTACAAAAAATTTGTCATAACACCATGACCTCACTTGTTCTACTGTCAAAATTTAATATACTATATTATATAACATTAGCAATTTTGTATGGGCAATGATAAGTAAGACAGAAATTATATAGTCAATACAAGTGTCGCATACTATATGTATATATATGAATTATGTGACTATTGAATATGTCGCCGACCTAAAATAACTTGATTATTTTAAGGATATTAAGAAACAATATACAACTAAAGGAAATGTAATAAGACAAGGAAAGGAAAGATGAAGAAATATATAATATAAATGTATATATACATGGTGATTTTGAAAGGTTATACTTTGGGCTATTTTGAGGTCCTACTGATCAAACCGAACAACTTTTTCCATGAAATATTGTGTCGCAAATTAAGTGCTAGTTCTGGCTCTGACTGACTACACTTACTCATCACCTATAAAGTTAGCCATTTTGTTATTATAACATAATGGCTACCATTAACCATAACAAAAAGGTATTTATTAGATACTTACCTTTTTTTCTTAAAAATTTAATTGACATTATACTCTAGGTAGATAATACTATTTACAATTCTTTATTGCAGAAAGATCTTTTGCTACTTAATAAATTTCTGGCGTTATAACATGATTTTACTAGGATTTCTAGCAATAATTCATCAACTAATTCTTATTATAGAATTAACCAAAACTTTATTACAAGGTCATAATTCATATAATTTTGGATTAAAAAAATCACTATAGTTTAGTTGTTAAACAAATGTACATAATTGATAAAATTATAAACAGTTTCACAAGTTCGTATAGTGAAACTGGGAGGGAGGGCTTAACGTGCTCTCTTACTATAGTAATGTTGTTGTCCATAGTTATTTTAACTAAAAAATCATTGGTACATACCGGGGTTTGAACCCGTGACCTAAGTGTTTTTATTTATTGTCTAAGCAACTCGGCTACCATACATATAGATCTTTAGACTTTTTAAAAAAACAAATTGATGAAACAAACTTGAGAATTTTAATTTTTATAAGTAAGGATGAAATAATTCAGTAACTTTGTAAATGATAATCTAACGATTAATCAATAAAAAGTATATAATTAAAACAAATTATAAGGAAAATAGGAATGTTTATTTTCTATAAACAAATTACTTGTTGAATTTCACTTACAAAGATAATAGGAAATATGCATGTAACGCCAATTATTATTATTTTAATATATAACGTTCCTTTTATGTCTTTGAACATATTTACAGTAATCTATTTTATTTTGATTAGCTATTTTTTTTTATAAATACGAATTAAAAAATCCATTTTTTGTAGAAACGGAACGCATTTCTAAACGCTCCGACATTAGCAAACACTACATGTGACGTAATTCGTACACAAACAAATGTCAACGTGTGTTCTGTAGTCTCCCGTTTCTTGTTTTCTCGGGTATTTATTGTCCTTTATTACGATAATTTGTTAGAAACAAATCTTTTGATTAACTATTGAGGTGCAATAACATTAAACTATTATGCTTTTTGAGCACGAATGACGTCACAGAATGGCGGCTAGTGATGTACCGTTTTTTACTGCGGTAGTGGCAGATAAAGTTTAAACCCTTTTATTTTGGTGTTATTTTATTACCCTTTAAAACATTTTTAATATGTAGTTACTCTATAAAGTAATGAAATAAAAAAAAACATGCATATTCCCTATTTACAACAAATAAAAAAACAATACTTTGAAAAAAAAAATCAGGCGTTATTTTTTATTTAGAATTAGCTGGTGCCCGCAACTACTATACATATTATTTATTATCTATACATATATTATAAAAATGAAGAGTTTGTTTGTTTGTTTGGTTGAACGCGCTAATCTCAGGAACTACTGGGGCCTATTTCATAAACGTGAGAATTGTAATTTACAATGACAATTTATAATACATTGCTTGATTTTGTTGGTTCTAAAAAAAAAATTCCAACTAAACCAAGCAATGTATTATAAATTGTCATGGTAAATTACAATTGTCACGTTTATGAAATAGGCCCCTGGTCAAATTGAAAAAATATTTTAGTGTTGGATAGCCCATTTATCGAGGAAGGCTACATAACATCACACTACGACCAATAGGAGCGGAGTAAAAATGAAAAATGTTGCAAAAACGGGGAAAAAATATTCCTTTTGGTTAAGGTTACTTCACGTGGTTTTTAACTAGTTATAAAAAATAATCTTTTGATTCTGTAGGTCGATTTTAATGAAATAAACGGTAAATGTTACTCCCAATATAGCTTATCATTCAGTAATTATATTTTGTGCTCTTTATACAAACAAACAAACCAGTAAAAATTAACAAATTAAACTTATTTAGGGCAGATTTTTTAATCGTCAGATAAAGCTATTCAACAGATAACTTGTATGGAGAACGAACAAATTTGTCAGTTCTTCATACAAGTTGTCTGTCGAATAACTTTATCTGACAATTGAAAAATCAGCCCTAAATCTTCTATTACTTATTTCCAGTACTTTATTTGCAATAATCTTTGATACATAGAAGTTACATTGGTATAGTACACTGTTTCCACTACATAGGTTACCTGTGTTGTGGGAATCAGGCTCTTATAATGTTACAATAAATCATTTAGGAAAATGATAAGATTGATTTCAGTCTGTGGATTCACCGGTTTTCAGGAGACTATTGCATGGATTTCTTGTCAGGTGGTAGTCCCCTTTCACAGCGCGGCTACAAAACGGGTGGTTTAATTGGTATATATAGACTAAAATTAATCGCTCGTTCCAGGACGATGAAAAGAGACTGCCACCTCGATAAAAATAGATGCAGTAGTCTCCGAAAAACCAGTGAAGTAAACCCACAGACTAAAACCGATTTCTATACTAATTTTACCTCAATCAGAAAGTAATAGTTGGAAAAACTCACACTACGGCTATTGGTATTACATTCAATCAGCGTTTGTGTTGCACCAGAGACAACGCCTGAAATATACATGGTGACTTTGACCTTTCAACTTACTATGGGCTAATACTTACTTACTTACTTACTTTGGGCTAATATGAGATTCTACTGATCAAATCGAACAACGTTTCCCATGTGTCGCAATGAAAAAAAGACTCTTCTCCATACTATGATCGCCTCCGTAGACAAGTGGTTGCGCATTTGGCGTAGTATCCGGAGGTCGTGGGTTCGATTCCAACCCATGGCAAAAAAATATTAAGTTGAACGTTTTTTCTGTATAGTTTGTCATGGTCTGGGTGTACATAAAATATAATATGTATTATATTGTTGCTTCTGGTACACATAGTACAAGCCGAGAGCTTAGTTTGTGACCAGAGCAATATGTGTTATCTGTCCTACTATATTATTATTATACAATTTTGGGTTCTCCGTAATGTTGCCAAAATTGTTTTTCCTTTGCGACACATGGTTCCCTGGGAAAAGTTGTTAGATTTAATCAGCAGAGCTTCATATTACCCAAAACAACAACCTTTTTCAATTGTCCAAATTCAGTTGTATACATTTTAAAGCAAAATAGTAAAATTACTTGCAAAGCTTAAGGATCACTGTTAGCCATAATAATAGTACATCCCAGGTCGGTGAGCTGCATGACTTCTGCACTGCCTTCCAGAAGTCTGTGCGAGCAGACGGCTATCTTGTCGCACATGAGGCACTTCTGCTTGTTGGTCAAGTGGCCGGATGTCACCACCACTTGGCACAGCTGTTCCAGTAACTGAGATGCTGAATATGCCTCCATTATGAATCTATAATAAAAAATATAGTAAATATATAGTGACTTTGAAGGGCTAATATGAGGTTCTACTGATTCCATATAACTTTTTCCATAGAACCATGCATCGCAATGGAAACTGATGAAACACCCGCCCATATGCTGCTTCATTGCACCGGTATGGTTTTAGAACGGGCGAAGATCCTCGGAACGAGGAAGTGGAAGACCCGGACTTCTTGTCGCCTTCTGGAAGGAACTGGGCTGGCTAGAATAGTCAGCCGACTCACGTGAAAAGGCCTAAGCTCTTGGCTAATGAGGAGTTTTCCAGTAGTTATTATTTAACGCACCAGATGGCGTTTAGTCGCTATCTACAAAACTGTCAAAATAGATAGCGGTAATATATAAAATACACCCAAAATTTAGGGTAAATAGGAAAATAAATACCTTTATATGAATAATTTATAAAATTTACTTAACTTTGTTTAACATACAGGGTTTTTGGAAGGGAGCTGTACATACGCCTAGGGTAGAAACTAGGGATAGTCTGCTACCTACCCCCGCCCAATATATTGACCTTGGCCTCAAGGTTTTTTTTTTATTTATTTTTATTTTTTATTTGACTTTTTTGTGATTTTTTTACTAAAACTACCTGTAGCTCAAAATCTATCCATGGGACCGGTCTGCTAATGGTCTTGTTTTAATCGTTAGAGTCTTAGGGTCCTGCAAAAAAATATTTTACACCAGAAAATTGTGGAGAAGAAAAGTTATGTGGCCTGAAGTACCGTAGTAAGGTAAAGAAATAATTTTAAGGGCAACTTTCTATGGGGTTTAAAAAAAAACTAACAGGGTTGGAGTTCTTCTGATTTTTTTAAAACATCCTCAGTCCATGCCCTTTCTAACGATATGCTAAAAGTGTAATTATCACTTTTAGTTTTAAAGTTATTAATTAATTTCCGCAACTAGGGCACTTTAAGCAAAAATTTCAAGTAATGAAAATTAAATGTGTTCGATCGTAAAAGGATGGCAAATGAAACAAAAAAATTGGTAATGACTAATGTCATTAAATTACAAATTTTAATTAATTACAAATTTTGTTCAAATTGATGACCATTGACCTGTAAACATGCTCGGCACCTCTTCCTCATCTCCACGGTCACCGTTCCAAGCAGCAGTTCCTCGCGCATTGTATCGAATGCGGCATGGATTCTGTTAATTAAAACCTCCCTTGTTGGTGCTTCTTCTACGTACACCAACTCTTTCGCCCTTCCCCAGACGTAGAATTCGAGCGGGGTAAGGCGACCTTGGGGCCCAGGGAATTGGCCCACCCCGACCAATCCAAGAATTAGGAAAGCAGTTGTTCAGAAGCTCCCTCACTGCTAGGCTCCAATGAGCAGGACAGCCGTCGTGCTGGAAGACTATAGGCCGATCTTCGTCAAACACTTCTTCCACTAAATCGGGAAAATCGTTTTCGAGGAAATCTAAGTAGTTTTGCCCGTTTAGGTTGTCTGGCAAAAAGTGCGGCCCTATCAACCGATTACCGATGACGCCTGCCCATACGTTCACGGAGAACCTTTGTTGAAAACCTCTGTGCCTCTTCACTCTTGGATTTTGATCTCTGTGTGCCCAGTGATGGAGATTGTGGTAATTTACAATTCCTTCCTTGTCAAACTTGGACTCGTCAGTCCAGAGAATACTCCGTAAAAAATGATTATCTTCCACGTCCGTATGGAGCAAGTGGCGGCAAAACTGCATCCTTCTTGCATAGCCGTTATCCTCTAAGCCTAAAAAAATAAAAATATCAACGTTAGCGGTTTCCTTATGAATTAGTAGCTATGTAACATTTATTGCTACCTCTGTCTTTCCATTTCTCTCTCTCTCACACACATGCTCATGTTAATTTAAAAATTGCCTATGAAATTCACATGCTAGTTCATTACATAAGAGCTAAAAACAAAAACTTAATGTAAAAAATTACCTTAAACAGGGGTGTAGTGGAAAGGATGACGTCCATTTTCGCGAAGAACCGACCAGACTTTCCACACGCTTAAACCAAGTGTCCGGGCTACGGTTCTTACGCTTCTGGTCGGATCTACCTCAAATTCAGCCAATATGCGTTCTTCCGCAGCCAAATTTGGTTGAAATCTGTTCACGCTTGGTTCCCGGAAATTTAAATTTCCGGTTTCTCGCAGACGCCGTTAAGTTGAGCCAAACGTTTGGTGGTTAGGCACTCGCCGGTTAGGACCGTTCTTGATAAATCCTCCGTGCCTCGCGCCCATTGCAATGAGCCATTTCCATACACCAACAGCATGTCGGTGTACTCTTCGTTGGTAAATCCAGCCATTTTGCCAACAACAAGGTAACAAATAACAAAACTTAACAAAAACGAAGTAATAACAAACTCAACAAAATTAACGAAAACAGTGGAGCGTCGTAACGGCAAGTACGTAAGTTAGCTAAGATGGGTAAATCTCGACTGACTAACAAAGACCCCAACGAGTTACCTGCCCGGCCCCGTCGACCCAAGAGCGAAAGAGACAGAAATACGTGTTGCTGTCGTGTAAGAGTGAGACAACAAATTTTACCTGCCAACTGTAGGCCAAACTGGTTTAAATTCTGGAAATTACATTTGTCTTACAAATGTCGAGTCGTGGTGGTAAAAGTGCCCTAGTTGCGGAAATTAATTAATAACTTTAAAACTAAAAGTGATAATTACACTTTTAGCATATCGTTAGAAAGGGCATGGACTGAGGATGTTTTAAAAAAATCAGAAGAACTTAAACCCTGTTAGTTTTTTTTTTAACCCCATAGAAAGTTGCCCTTAAAATTATTTCTTTACCTTACTACGGTACTTCAGGCCCCATAACTTTTCTTCTCCACAATTTTCTGGTGTAAAATAATTTTTTGCAGGACCCTAAGACTCTAACGATTAAAACAAGACCATTAGCAGACCGGTCCCATGGATAGATTTTGAGCTACAGGTAGTTTTAGTAAAAAAATCACAAAAAAGTCAAATAAAAAATATAAATAATTTAAAAAAAAATCTTGAGGCCAAGGTCAATATATTGGGCGGGGGTAGGTAGCAGACTATCCCTAGTTTCTACCCTAGGCGTATGTACAGCTTCCTTCCAAACACCCTGTATACACTAATATCCTGAGCACTTTGCCTTACGGCACCAACTTAAGCAATATTTTTTCGTTTAAATATCATCATATTAGTAATTAAATTTGAATTTCTAAGGTACCATAGTCTTTTTTACGAAGTTTTTTTTGACATTCTTGCTAGTAGGGTATCTACTAAAGATTATAGAGAGCAAGAATAACGAGTAAGTAGATACATATAAAAGTGACAAAATATGGTAAAAATATAACACGTCTTGCAATACCAAAATTTAGTTTTAATTCATAAAGAATTTAGAGTCTATATTTGAGTACCTATATAAAAATATAGACTACTCAAGTATAGAAACTGCCTTTTTTGACAGTTTTTGTGGATATCTCTCCTGCTGCCATCTAGTGGAATATTTTGGAACCGGCAAAACGAAAACTCCTCATTGCGGAAAACGAGCCCGCCATGAACATGCATCGCAAATGAAAAAAAAAAGTGTTCTCCATACAAACTAATAATGTTAAAATGACCATTTGTATGGGGAAGCCAATTTTTTTTTGCGGTTCCATTGTAAAAGTTGTTCAATTTGATCAGTAGAGACTAAAGTACAACCTTTCAAATTCACCCAGTATATTACAGGTTTCAATAAAAACATATATTTTTAGGTGGCAAGCCTAGTTCTATCTGTATCTATGGGGTGCCTACTTCTTTTTGGATACGATATGATTTTCAGAGGATTCTATTCCCTGACTTTTCCAGGTTTTCCAGTCTGCCAGTCATGTGTCTAATCGAGGATGGCTTTCAGGCTACATAAAATCACGCTACAACCAATAGGAGTAACAATGAAAAATGTAGCAAAAACGGAGAAAAATTATTCCATTCGAGAGCGTACGCTGCGTAAACGCTTAAAGTCTGCGTAACTTTAAGCGTTTACGCTTACAACTAGCAGTGTAATTATAATATCTATTGTAAAGTGACTCTCCGTAATCTTATAAACCTTAAAGGTTTTCGATTACGGGTGATTACTAATATTTGTACATATGTAATATGTAGTATATGTATTAAGCATTAAATAAATAAATATTTAACCTAAAAATTTTATAAACTTGTATCAATCACTAATACGAGTACAATTAGTTTAGCCAATAGAAAATGGGTAATATTTAGGTTATGGTGTATTAACTTCCTCGCTAATACATCCATATTCGGAGACGTTTCCTAAACTCGAAATTTCCTTAAGGTGGGAACTAACGCCCAATAAGTATATTCCTAAGTATTCAAAAAAAATCTTAAAATAAACTACTTGTTCTACCTCAATGAAATAAGTATGTATTATATCACTCGTCGTTATTAAATTGTATGTGATAATTTGTTATTTTTGTAAATATATAAAGAAAAAAAAATGATTTACCTAAATATGAAATTCTCTTGAATATTGTGTTTAACAATTCTTTCACACAATCTGTATTAGAAAATACCTAGTATTTTGTAGTGTTTACAATATTTAAGGTATTTTAACAAAATCGTAAAATTTCGACCATTTTTTAAACTATTTCTTCAATGATTTCTATAGTAATGCATATTGGAAGTTGTTTAAGCCTTAAGGGCTCTTCAGTCGTGTTACACGCCCATACAAACGTACTACAACTTGACTATTATATAGGTTTTCTTAAGTTTTTTTTTTGTATTCACATTGTTAAGATTCGTTATTGATTTAATTCTATGAGTATAGAGTTTAATGTATTTCGTAGTGTTTTATGACAATATGAATGTCTATGACGCAGAAAAAGTATCGAAATATTTATTTCCACTGAAATTGCAAAATAGCTACTACGTGGTTTTCTTCAATGCTCAAAATGTTTTTTAAATAATAAGGGTAGGTATTTTTTTCCAAAAAGTTAACATAATATAATGACCCAAATAATTTCAGATTATTATCGCAACGTGCAAACTAATGGCTTTGCTTTGTTAGCTCCTTAGGATTCCTCCAATATAAGCTTGAAACAGGGCATTGTTAAAAAGCCAGGAAATGGATATTCTTAAAACGTCTACATGTTGTTTCCAGTGATATTAAAGTTTTTTTAAAGATAAAAATAACGCGGTGGTGTAAGGTGTATACATTATTTACTTGGTCCTAATTAGATAGTCTTACCAAAAATCTATTGACTTTTGAAAGGACAACCTTAGTTTGATTTATTATTATAAAAAAAAATATATAGTTGTCATTTCAAATTTTAACATATTTTTATAAATAAATTAAGGTATTTGGATCGAGTAACTAAAATCTGCACTTCCACATTTTTTTATTTTATTTTGTTATCACTGAAAATAACATATAGATGTTATTTGACGTTCGAGTTCGCAAATAGGGTATTTGACTCGTTTTTGAAACCCGTTTTATATGATTCTCCATTACATAATAATCACACTACATTGATATTTCCGGGATGACTACTGTATTATTAATAAAAATCAATGTTAAAGTTTGAATCTCCACAATGGCGCTAAAAACGCTGTTACGCAGTCTATGTCAAGTGTACGTCACACTTGATATAGACCGCGTAACAACGTTTTTACGCGCACACGCAAGTAAACAAACAAGCACAGGTTAAATAATCTCCTATATATATATATACTCTATTCTATTTCATCCACATGATTTATAATCTGTGTATTGTTTTGTTTACTTGCGTGTGACGTCACCAGTCATCAACCAATCAAAGATGTTTTTGTTATAAATAAAATTGTAAAAAATATTCAATTTTATTTCGTGTACAAAAGATATACAAAATTTAGTTTAAAATAAAGTGAATATGTTTTTTTACGCCATTGTCTGATAGGATGACCACAATTTATAGTATATGTTTAATGTAGTCAAATAGCCTATTCATTTCCTGTGCACTTAAGGAATACATCTGTGAATACGCGTGATATATAGGTCAGTTTACAAACAGGTAGACACTAAGTTGCATTCTATGCTTGTACATACGAGTATGAATATAAAATGGGTATTACCTTTCAACAAATTTTTCCAATTCCGAATAATTCTTTATGTTTAGGTATTCCATCACAAATTTCTCAGGAACTAGCCCCGTCACCTGAAAAAAAATTATTTCTATTGTATGTCTAATTTTAAAAAAAATTATTGTTTATTTTAATACATGTTGGTTAGTATATCGGTACCTTAACAACCAATACACCTGTTTCGAAATGGACTGGAACCTTATGGCATTCCCTAGGTTTTGGCACAGGGTTCGAAACTATAGATTATAGGCCAAAAGAGGTTATTTTGCTCATTCAGATCTTTAAAAAAACTGACTTTAACTGACCATAATACATAAATTGTCAGTTAAAGTCAGTTTTTTTTAAATATCTGAGTCAGCAAATTCAGTTCCTGACTACAAGAACTGCTAGTGCTGTCTTTAAGGTTTCGCCAGTCGTGTTGTACAAACATTCTCGTACTTCTAATATTATAACTTGGCTGTTAGTAGTAGTTTAATTATTATGTTAATGCTGGTAATTGTAAGTAAAAGTCTTGCGTTTGTGCTAATGCCTACTTGTATATTATCAATAATATAATCGAGAAGTATTTTATTTTATTAAAAAAATAAAATCTCAACCAAAAGATTAATAACAATAACTGCCAAAAATAGTATTTACTCAAAAATGCATGTAATGTGGTCATTATTTCGACAACCTTGTTTGAGCAAAGTCGACCTTGCCATTCTGGAGCGGCCGGCAAAGTTTTGCTGGTCGCTCTAACAGGCCGGCAAAATATTTCCGGCCGCTATTTTGACGTTTCAACGTTTTAATATATATTTTATTTAAATTACTTGCTGGTTTTATTTAGATTAGGTACTTGCATTTTTGAGTAAAGCATTATACAAGCCTTGGCCCACTATGACTGCTTCGCTGGTCACGCTATGATTGCCTCGAGGTAGCCTAGCTACGCTCTAGGCCCTCCAGCTTGGCCATCATTGCAGCCCTTGCTGTCCTAGCTGTAAAGGCCTCGACCTACGACCGTCTCGGCGTTTATCTCAGCTTGTCCATCAAGTGCTGCACGCTGACCGCGCTGTGTAGGCCTGGAGCTGCGCTACGCTGCGCTGTCGGCCATCATCAGCGCGACCAGCAAAGTAGTCATTATAGACCGCGGCAGTAATGTACTATTAAATTCTACGGCAAACAGTAAGTCTTTGAGTTGCACTAAAGTGTCTGTAAAAGTAATTGCAACGATAAAGTCAAAAATGGCGTCGAATGTACTAGCTGTCAGTTGACTTTCAAAATAAAACTGGTGCATTGGACGCTTTTTAGCTTTGATCGTTACAATTATATTGACGGACACTTTGGTGACCACATTATGTTTCTTATAGCGTGAGCGTCAGATTGTCAAAATAACAATTTCCGCTATTTGCGCACCCTCCTCCAATCTGAGCAAATTTGTGACTTTCTCTGATTGGAGGAGAGCGCGCTATTAACGTTATTTTGACAATCTAACGCTCACGCTATAAGAAACATAATGTGGCTACTGGTAATATAAATAGTGGAGAAACACTGGAAGTGCGATCGCTTATTTTGTATGGGGAACTCTATCAGCAATACTTAGAATAATTTTCAAGTATTCGTGCATTATTCACCTCTCTTACTAAAAATCTGACAAATCTGACCTTTATCTCAAAAAACTAACTTTTTCTGACCAATGTACAAAAATCTGTCTTTTTACTGACCAGCTTCGACTTCTGCATATAATCAACATACAACATACTATGTCATCAAATATAAAAATAAATTACTCATTTTATTTACTATACTGTTTTAATACAACAATGCGCTTACGCAAAAATAGGTTAAATTATGAAAGTATGAATAATATAAATATATGGCGTTAAACGAAAATATTACTCTACAATAATTAATAAAGAGATTTATTTATTTTGTCAATAATAAAATTAAGCCTGCATAGAGCAAAAAAAGCTAAATCACCACACACGGTTTTATCCAATTTAAATGAAAAATAATACAATAATGAATAATAAACTTATGTTATAGTACCACAGAGAATGTAGAGTTATGTTTTACTAAAATATAAGAAAATAAAATAATATATAATTTACCATTAAAAAGTATCTAAATTTAGCGAAAAAGGCTAGTTTGTGTTTTGAACATTTTAATAACTTAACGGTAGCATTTTATCTCAACATTAATTCAAAAGTATTCTCAAATGTATAAACTACCACCTCCGATATTTGCAACATTTATATTTTTGTTCCTAATATTTTAAATAATTATTTTTTCGAAATAAATCCAAAATCCGCCATACATTTTGAATATTACGCGAAGAACGCGTTCGAAAATTCAGTCGACCACGAGAGCTCGGAGTGGGGTCACATCTCTTTGCGGAGCACACCGTAAAGCAATATTTAGTTTCATAGACAATGTAGTGTGCGCTGTGTGCCTTATGGCTTCCGTATCTTCTAAGGTACCTATGCAGCAGACATCCTAAAATAAAATTGTTTTATGATCTACGTACTTACTACTAAGTACCTAACCACGCGATCAGTCTCGTCAATCACGCGATAGAAAAAGAGACAACTTTAGGTGAATATAAATGTAGGCCATTAGAGCTTTGCGATCTAAACTGAGCTTTATTGCGTCGGTGCAAGAGTCGCAATTTATTTAATTGATCTTTCGGAGTGGAGCTTCTGTACTTGTACTATTATTTCTTCTGTGCCATAAGTGGAAATCAAATGTCTCAATGTCTGGGTACAAAGACAGACCACTAGACCATGAAGGCAATATTTATATCGTACAAATGCCCAGAGGTACCGGTTGCGTTGTAAGACACCCGTGAAGGTACTACGTTTTTATTCATAAGTATTAGTTGTGTACCCATTGATTCAAACTAATTAATAAGGTCCAAAAAATATATGTGTTGCTTAAATATTACAAATTTCTAGTTTCTATCTAAAATGGTTGCCGAGACTAAATTATTTCTGTAATAAGATTATATGTAATAGGTACATATAGTTTATATAATATGGTATATAGAGGTAAAGTAAGTTTCTCACGTACCAAATTATTTAAAAGATGACAATAAATGTCAACCTTTAAAGAAAAAAAGAATCCTTCAAAATTAAATATAAATTCAAAAATATTTTATGTTATTTTAATATACCCAACTCTTTTTCATAGAATGCTTATCTCTATCTGGTGTACTCAATAACTTTTACTAAGAGACTTTAAAACACTAACACCACTCCCATACGAAAAATTATATTCCCTATGTCCTTCCCAGTGTCTGAAACTATTGGTATGGAGATACCAAATTTCATAGAGAGTGAGAGACAATGTTCTTAGCTATCCATGGATTCACCGTGCGGGTACCGGGTCCATCGCGTGGTTGGAAGGCAGGGCAATGAACTGCAGCGTTTCCGAAGTTGAGATCGCGAGGTATGTTTAAAGGCCTTTTGAACTCTCACCTGCACTGTATTTACTACCCTCTCTACTCAACCAAATACTATATGATCCTGTTAGCGCCATCTTGGAAACACGCTCTATAAAAGTTCCGACGGCTGATCTCGGAAGGCCAAGATCCTTGAATAGACGATGCAAATATTTTATTAGAATTCCTCTTGCGCCAACTTTCATTGCATAAAGTTGAGTTTAAATTTCGTTTCTAGAAATTTCGTTTGTGAGATCAAAATATTTGTTCGACTTGATGCTGTAGTCCTTAGGAATGTTTGTTTCCCACGGAACGGTGAGTTCTATAAGTATTACTTTCTTCAATCACCGAGAGTACACCAGTATGTCTGGTCTCTATGCAGAAACTGCTAGTTCGACTGAAATGTTGTAATGTATTTTGAATGTATCCATGAATATTTTCCAGTCCTGTGCTTTGTCCAGGATTGAGAAAGGTTTACTTTGAGTGTTCTTGAGTTGTCTCTCCTTTACAAAAGTAGTTAGTCTTTCATTTGTTGATAATCCCTTTCTGGCTCTAGCAATACTAAAACTTACAGCTTCACAAATAATTTCTAGAAATTTATCATGACAGTGCCTTTTTCAAGTAGAGTCTTGCACCCAGCAAGTATATGTCTAGCAGTCCCTATACCAACACCGCACAATGTACATATCTTATCTGATGCTTTCCCCCATCTTAACAGAAAATGACCCTACCTGACGAGAGCGTCAGGTAGGGTCATTTTAAAGGCATTAAGATAGAACTTAATAAGTGCCGGAGACCTATCGTACATGAGTATGCGCCATTTCAGGGCTGGAATACAAACTTCCCCCATAGTAAGCCATTCATTCTGTACTTCTAGGGTCATCGCGTGAACTCTCTAGCCATGCCCTTCATCATCCTTAAGGAAAGATTGAATAACATCTTTATAACATTCCTTTTTCTTCCAACCTAGCCCCCTTCTGCTGATCTGTGCGCCGCTCATAAATGATTTATGGAACTGAAGTCTTGACTCCATCTCAGAGGCCAATGAGTCTTTTGGGAGAGATGCAATCAGATAATCCCGAGATTTAATCAGAATTTGTTGCTTGGTTACACGTAGATGTTTGTACAACTCAGATGGCTTTTTAAAATTCATCCCAAATTGTTGCTATCCCCTGAACAGCGTGGAGGAGTTGGCGCCCTGTGCTTATCCAAGCTAAGACTTAAGTTTTCTTATGACAGTTGCATCCAGATTTACCAGAAAAGTTTTGTTGAAGTCATATACAAGAAAAGGCCATGTTAGACGAGTTAGGTAGTTGTAATAAATCCAAGCTTTCTTGACATTACTATTTGGCTGGTGATCCAACTTGTTGATGTCATTAATAAAGCGTTCCACGACCACATCTAAGGATGGTGTTCTTCCTTTAAAATCGATCCTTCTGCCCAGAAATTTTAAAGGCATGGGGTTACTTTCTGCCCTGCTATGAATAGTCCTGCTATAACGTAAACTTAGTATTTTTCTGCCCAGACAGAAACATTTTCATGCCATTTCGACAATACACGAACTTATTTCAGCAATTTAAAAACGTAACAAACACGTAAACAGAATTACTTTGGCATTTATAATATTATATGGACTGTTATTTTCTTTAAATTATAATCATATAATACAGAATATTATTACATATAATTTAAATACAAGAATTTAATACAATGCAAGATTTTAATATACAAATTACTCATTAATGGTAATTAGTAATTTAGATATTAAAATCTTGTTTGATGTAAAAATCTGTTAAACCTGGCATTAAATTAAAAGACCAACTATAAGTATAATAATTATATCAGTAAAAATACCATACCTCTACAAGTCCTTCAGAAGTGACTTTGCCTAGCAGTCTCTGGCAACAATGCAGTGCTGTAAGAGCCCTCCGGAGATCCCCTTCACAAGTTCTAACAGCTGCATCAAGCACATCTTCTTCCACTACCACACTTTCTGCTTCACAAATCTCGCGTAATCTGAAATATAAAACTACCGATTAGTCTTATTTAGAAAAATGTCAAATGTTTCTTTAACTCTGTTCTTGCTGTCACATTGATATGGAACAAAAATGCCATAGTGCATTTATTTTTATCTAAAAGATTTACAGCGAAATAGCATTCTTAATTACTATATAACTTTCACTATACCAACTTGTGAGCACTCAATGTATTTTTTTATTTATTTGAGCTGAGTTAGTATGTTATGTTAGTATGAGATGAGAGTTTGTTTCAGAAAATTTTGTTTCAGAAAATAGACTATCAAGTTTAAGGATAATTTTATAATATTTCCCATGAACCACCAGCTACAGCTGTTTAATCTATACTAATATTGTAAAAGTGAAGATTTTGTAAAATTATTGATTTTAAAATTATTGTTGTTTATTGGGGAAGATTACCCTACTTTATAACATCAGATAAAAACCTCTAGGAGCAGAGCAACAACCAAATTTTACAAGGGTAATTTGAAGGGTAAATCTATTAATGAACCAAACTTACCTTTTAATAACATTATCATGAGACAGAGGTCTAAATCTGAATTTGGAACAACGACTAGTAATTGGAGGGATTATTCTGGACACATAATTGCATATAAGACAAAAGCGGGTGGTCCTTGTCTCCCTCTCCATGGTGCGTCGGAGTGCAGCTTGAGCCGCTGTAGTCATTGAATCTGCTTCATCAAGAATCACCAACTTAAATGGTGGACATGGGCGGCCACTGTAACAATACAAATACTTTAAATTTATTGTATTCTTTTTCCAAATAGGCAATAAATATAATTTAATATTTTTTTTACTTTATGCTTTATCAAGTTAATAATTGGTGAAAAGGAGTGGCAAATTGGCAAAAATACTTACTCAGGGCGAGTACCACTAGCAGTAAGTTGTGCAAAGGCCTTCACTTTATCTCTTATGACTTGGATACCGCGCTCATCTGAAGCATTTAATTCCAACACCCTGTCTCTAGTGATATCACCAAACAATTGACGGGCAGCAGCCAAAATAGCACTAGTCTTGCCTGTACCTGGGGGTCCATAAAACAACAAGTGAGGCAAATCTCCCCCAGATAAACATTCTCGTAGAACTTGAACAACCTCTCCTTGGTCTACTATGTCATCAATAGTCTTGGGCCTGCTAAAATTAATAAACACATAAATTAGTAAAGAAACTTGGTGGTTTACTCAATTTGTCAAAACCATTGATAACATAGTTTTCAACATACAACTTAAAGCTGCTTTCACTAGGGGACATGTGCCCCGACATTCACTGTAACTTTGTGGGACAATGTCACTTGACTTTTGTGTTGTCCACTGTTCCCAGTTGTGATTAACATATCGGCGGACTAGGTAGTGTCGTTTAATGAGGCTTTACACAAGGTACACATGTTTTCAGGTGTCGGCAGACTGTTGAGGGAAACGAAAGTCGCGCGTGTCGACTTGCTACTGGTGGCTAGGTTAGCTAATACTGCTTAGGTTAGGTTATTCCAAATGGATTTTATCCATTTGGAATAGAACCTAAGCAACCTAATAATAATAACAAAGGTATTTAATAATCTAAAAATACTTTAGATATAATAATATTTGTAATACTACCGTTGGTATAATATATAAGAAGGGCTGCTTACTATTTTTCAACCCAAGGAGTTGGAGCTTTCTTCTTAGATGATTTTAACCCTGATGATGATGGTTTTTCTGATGAAGATAACTTTCCGGTTTTCAAAAACGCCTGCATGTTACCAATAGAAATAAGCTTATAATATAGCAAAATAAACTTAAACCAAACGACAAATTTCACTTTAAAATCAAAACATAAACAGTGAACAGCCCGCTTGGGTCCAGTTAATCCGCGGACCGATAAAACGCGGACAAATAATCCGCGGACCAATAATTGGAGGACGGCACCAATTATTTGTCTGCGCTTTATTGCCCTGCGACAGCTATGCGCGGGCCAATAATCCGAGCCCCAACTGGAGCAGGGCAATAAAACGATCCCGTCCTCGGATTATTGGTCCGCGGATTATTTGTCCGCGCTTTATTGGGCTGCGTCGTCAATTTTACTCAGGCCAATAAATCGAGCATTAAAGGGCGCGGTCCAATAATCCGTGCCTCTCCGTGATTGGTTGCATAGATATTTTCTTATATATATATACCTTACTTGACACCTCCCCATACACGTTTTAAGCTCCTCCCAATAGATTTTGTTTTTAATTTGTTTTAGCCCTGCATTACTGAACTAATTCACTTATTTTAGTCTATGGAAGATATTTTTTTTTATGATTTATTAATATAGTATCTAACGAATATTTTTTAGAAATGAAGGTGTTTTTTTTTGTGTAATTTGATGTGAATTTTATACTTATGTTTGCTGGGACGGTAACATTTCATTTCGAGGTGGGAGGTCTTCGCTAGGCCGGCCGACGCGACGGGTTACATAGCCTTTGTTGCATTAGAAATAAGGGTTATTACGGTTAGAATTATGATTGTAAGCATGAAAATACATAATGAAAGTGCAATGACATAAATGCAACGCTATGGCCCAAGTCACAAAATTAAAGATGCATTACCTATATGTCGCGTGGGGTATCTAGGTACTAAAGTAATTTTAGTTTATTAGGTACCGTAGAGCAATACGGCCACCGAACCAGCCCGTGGCTGCGTTGCTCTAAGGGTTATCTATCGGATTAGATTTATATAACTAATATAAATATAATCAGCCCTAAGGGCCGATTTTTCAATCGTCAGATAAATTTATTCAATAGGTAACTTTTATGGAGAAAGAATAATTTTGACAGTTCTTCATACAAGTTAACTGTCGAATAACTATATCTGACGATTGATATAGTTATTCGACAGTTAAATCAGCTAATAAAGGGAATCACCATTAACTTATTTTTTGGTCGAAGGTCTCTTATAACTATGACTCTTTTTTCAAAATGTGGTTACGAATCGGGCAATTGCATATTTTTATAGTTATATTTAATATGCAGTCTTTTGATTTGCTTGGTTCCGATATAAGGGCGCTAACCATCTTACCTGGGTCACTCAAATAAAAAACATTTCGTGCAAACCTTTTCTAAACTATAGGTAGGTAGTAGGCGAATGTATTGTAAATACAACGCACACATACTTGCGAATACGCTTGTGGGGTCGCGTTTTAATTAGCAGATATAGAAATAAGTAGAGTATATTTACTTAAACTTCGGGGATGGAGGTAACATAGAGTGGATAATACCACCACCTGAAATTCCGTAAATATGTTTATGACTTTAATCCCGGAATTCAAGAATTGATTACAAATTATTTATTTTACTTTGAACATATTCGTAAATAAATATTATTTCGAAAAATCTTATTAGTTTCGGATTTCCGTACTAAAATTGTGTCGAAGTAAAATGTTTTGTTTTACGTAAAACAAACTTGGCAGGATTTGTGTTCGTTATTTTTATGATACGACTGATGTCTATATCTTTATGGCGAAATATATCGTATAAATGATTTTTTAAAGTAATAATAATAAATTTTTATTTAATCAAAAAAACAATTACAAAATGATTTGCGCCCTGACTCCCGTACTAGCCTCGGCTGTATTACAGAAATCAGAAAATTACCTAGAAGTTCTACCTATTTTATTTATACTCCATTTACATATATTGACAATGACAACACTTATCTTTTAAATACTTCACAAAGTACGAGTACCTACCATAGTAAAGTAGTTGCACCAAAAAAAAAAATGCCGAAACATAATGCTTTTATGTCGCGTAGTAGAGTGAAAATACAATTACCTACTCGTAACATTTAACATAAAAATAAACAAATCTTATTATTTTATTATCTATACTAATATTATACTAATATTATAAAGCTGAAGAGTTTGTTTGTTTGTTTGAACGCGTTAATCTCCGAAACTACTGGTTCGAATTGAATAATTCTTTTTGTGTTGGATAGTCCAGTTATCGAGGAAGGCTATAGGCTATATAACATCACGCTACGACCAATAGGAGCAAAGATATAGTGGTAAATATGTAAAAAACGGGAGAAATTATTTCATCTCTGAAGCCTTCCATTGCGTGCGCCGTGAAAACGGTTCAAGATACACAAAAAATATGTATTAAAGAATAATCTAAATATATATAACTCAAAGGTGACTGACTGACATAGTGATCTATCAACGCACAGCCCAAACCACTAGACGGATCGGGCTGATATTTGGCATGCAGGTAGATGTTATGACGTAGGCATCCGCTATGAAAGGATTTTGATAAATTCTACCCCCAAGGGGATAAAATAGGGGATGAAAGTTTATATGATAAAAAAATAACTATTCCACGCGGACGAAGTCGCGAGCACAGCTAGTAGTTGATATACGAGTAAATTAAAGTCAATAAGAAATATCAATATTTTCGGTAATGAAGTCAGAATTGAATTCCTCTGCTGGGTACCCTGAGGCCGTTTAAACAGTTCTCGAGAGTTCTATAAACAGAGCGAGTTTTAGTTTATTTCCAAAAACTAGGTTAAGTAAGGTAGGTAATGTAACAGCTCGAAAAGAGCACAGTACGTAAAACCCCCCGATCCTCATGTAAGTCCTACTGATTTCAATTCACCCTCAGTCACAGTCACTTTCAATGTTTTCGCCGGCAGCCGGAAATGACATAAGATCCACCACCTTGTGATCCACTACCTGTGATAATCTTAAATTTATTTTCTTCTACGAAAAACAAATAATTTTAATATAAGTAAAATAATTATATTATGGAACCCCAATTTTTTTTTATCAAATATATTAAAGTCCAATAAATACTTTGTATTTTTTTTTAATCCCGAGATGAAAATGTCATAAACAAATTTTCGCGATTTTAGAGGGTGGTATTATCCACTCTCATGTTGTTGTAACAAAGAGTGGATTATACCATTTATATCCTCCCAAAGTAGTAGGTAATAATAATCTACCTATTCCGATCTTTGCTTATTAGTCTGTGCATGAACTTAACCCTCCGAGGGCAGGTTTACCATGAAGGTAAAAACCGTGCCCGTCCGCGCGTTTTTTTAGCTTCACGAGGTTTACGCACTTGTCCTTCGTCGTAACGACGTAGTATTATCGAGGAATTCGGAAGAAATATCATGGGCCTCATTACAAACATAGATTAATAATATATCTACGATTACAAACTGCCATCGTTTACGACGACAAGACATTAAGTAAAAATTAAATATCGAAATATCAGGGGCTTTATTCCGAGTTTTGACACGTTCACCACCACGCATTTTGCGTAAATTACAGGTATTAAAATATAAAATCTATCCTGTTAATTATAAAGTTGAAATTCCAATGCTCCACACAATAACATGTTCAAACTTGCGAAGAATTCGTGTATTTCAAGATGGCGGCATTATAATTGCCAACCTAATACATACTATATCACCATTGGAATAGAGCTTATATTTCCATATTTATAGTTTACGCAACGTCTTGTCGTGATTAGCGGTTGCAAGCTCGGAATAAGGCCACAGTTCTATTCAATGGGTATGAGTCTGTATTGGGCTGGCTATAAAAATGCCGATATCTTGAAATACATGATTTTTTCGCAAGTTTAGAGCATTGGAATTTTAACTCTATAATTGACAGAATAAATAACTTATACTTCCAGATTTATAGTTTGCTCAACTCCTCCGATTATTCCCATACGCACCACCATCTCCGCCACTAGTGGTGGCGTATGGGAATATATTTCCCAATAGCCACCACTGGTAGCATTCACTTCTATGTGAATTTTAGTATATCTACAAATAAATTTAGGTTCTTATATGATAATATGTTTGTTTTATTTTCCTCTACTAGTTATTAACAAATGATTAAGATAAGACTTTTTGATGAAATAAATTATTTATTTGTATAAGAGATATAGGTTAAATAGATAGATACCAATATATATATAGTTAAATTTATAACTATTTATATGTTGTTGAATTTTTAAAATTCTGTGATTAATGTGATATAAATGGTTATAATCATTAATATACCTATAACCAGAACTAAGTAATGACCCCTAAAAATTTTTTACAGGAAATAATTAGATTATCTCTAATAAAAAATTATAATTAGTAACTATTTAGAAACGCTTGGTTTATGAAAAGTAGAGCAGAGTAATATTAATAGCAGCTTAATTATTCGTATTTTTGAGTTGATTTTATATTTGTTCCTTTTATAATGTAAAAAATAACTGATTTATTGTGTAGAATATTATACGTTAATTTAATAATATACCATAATATTTAAATCCCATCTCGTCTTAACCGATGTGGTCGGTTCCCTCGGACACCCGTTTATTTATTTGTAAATATACAAAAATACATATAGAGGAAGTAAATGCCACCAGTGGAGGCGTTTAAATATGGCGGTGACAACGTTTCTCTCAAATGTAATAAATTGTAAAACCTTTCTTCGATGGTTATCATCAAATTACACATATACATGCATATCATGACTTCGCCTTACGGCCTCGGAGTACCCAGCGGAGGGATTTTCAACATGGATTTGACTTCGACAGGTGGACAGCGTACCTCACGCCTACTGTCACTATCAAAATCCATACGTTGTTAGCTAAGGCGACGTAACATATTCTGGTCTATATCTCTTATAACATATTATGGGGAAATCCACCTTAATGGGAACAACCCTTGAGAATCATCCTGAACGAGAACCCGATTTCTTACAACTTAAGTCAAAATTTTCAAATCCTTCGAGAACATTATTTATTCTTTTGTAGCTCGGCGACCCTAACAGTCGAGTGAAATATCTTATACGCGCCACACGTTCCTGTACATACTAAAATGATTATCCTTGGTGTTAAACCCCTTTCTTTATCTTTCCTCGCGCTCCCTAAAATATACTTTAAGTTCCTTTATTCCTCCTTATTAATATTGTAAATAAAATGTAGGAAGTGATAGTAGTGTAAATATAAACCTTTTATTAATTTCATTTCTTACTTTTATTTGTCACCTTTCCTACATAATTGGTGACCCCGGTCCCCGACCATAAAAATGTAGGAAGTGATAGTAGTGTAAATATAACCTTTTTCTTAATTTCTTATTTTAATTCGCCATCCTTTCCTACATAATTGGTGACCCCGTATTAAAATGAACATACCGCAAGTTCCCAAACTTTATCATATTATTTTACAACAATAGGCGCATTTATACAAAACTTTTTGGCGCACTTATACAGAACATTTTTAACGATTCCTGGGAACCGCTGTAAATCGCCCGGATGTTTAACTCTGCACAGCCGCAAGTACCTGCCCACGCTTTGTCTCTGGATGGATCTCACTGCCCCCACCGCATCACTACTTTCTGCGGGGGGCATTTCTAATCATACCTGCTCTACGCGCTAAATCGTCGACGTCTGGTACAGCATCACCACTGCCTATCATCCTGCCTCCTGAAGAGGCTACATAGGCAGTTACATGCCGCAACCACGTCGCACAACACAACTCGTCGGTGGATCAAGCCATTTCCACTAGTGCTGCTGGGACTCCGCAGCACCTGGAAGGCCAACTTCTGCATATATTTCGCAGAGCTCGACTACAGAGAGCACTTCTCATTCCACCGAACTCATCAACAACATCTTCAGGTTGCAGCTTTACTTTGCAACTCGCATCGTGGTATGGAAGCAGATCTTCCTACTACAACACAACACTCTTCGGTGGACTAAAGCCAAATTCTGCACACATTTTGCAGACTCCTCACTCCACCGATCTCATCATCGACGTCTCCGAAACTTACCTCGTGATCCGCATTGTGGTAAAGGAAGCAGATCTTTCTACTTACCAAAACATGCCAACGACGTCTCATTATTTCTCCACAAGGAGAAGCACAACAAGTTTGCAACCACAAGCCTCTATTAACTTGCTTAACTAACTTACCTGGAAGCAACATATTCATCAACTAGCACCAACCAGATGCCTCCTCGACTCCAGAAGTGGAGGCACTGCCTATTTCCTGCTCACTATCGCCCGTAGCCAGCTACGGTCTCAGCAGGGGAGTATGTCGGGAAATCCACCTCAATGGGAACAACCCTTGAGAATCGTCCTGAACGAGAACAACCCGATTTCTTACAAATAAAGTCAAAATTTTCAAATCCTTCGAGAACATTATTAATTTCATTTCTTACTTTAATTTGTCACCTTTCCTACAATACAAATTAATTATATTTATTTCATCGAAAAAGCCTTATCTTAATTATTTGTTAATAACTAGTAGAGGAAAATAAAACAAGCATATTATAATATAAGAACCTACATTTATTTGTAAATATACTAAAATTCACATAGAACTAAATGCCACAAGTGGTGGCGATTGGGATAAAATTCGTATCGATTGCCACCAGTGGCGGCGCCTGTAAAAATTATTCCCATAGGCCACCACTGGTTGCGGAGATGGTGGTGGCGTATGGATTCCCATACGCCACTGCTCGACGTCCTATATCGGATCCATCTATTCCGATAGACATATAGTTTGGCTAAATAAATTTTAATAAATGCCGCTATCTTGAGCCGAGCGGTGGAAGTATTGACGCGCTGCTGGGCCTGTGGGCGATAGCGTGCCACTTAGCAGTAGGTATAGGCAGGACTTCCATCCTCAAGTCAGTTATGCCTTCACGGCATCGCTCCATTGCTTACGCGGCCAGCGGATGGTCATCGGTGGCCGTATAAGCAAGCAAAAAATAATACTTAAATTTTGTGACGGTGAAGGTGTACAGCTTGTAATGATGCCCCTAGAGTGGCCTTGCTCACAGCTGCAGTGACCATAGGAGCCATGCTCAATGGCAGGTTTATTTATTAGGTACCTATGCGTATTCTGTCACTTTCTGTCCCCAGAGTTTGAGATTGATTGGGCGGCGCGGCGGCTGCTGGTAACTAGGAAGACGGGCTTAATTCCCACATTTGACATCCTGCTCTCTAGGTAGGCAGAGAATAGAGATATCATTGATATCGAGAAAAATAGCTTTCCAGTTGAAACGCTCGTTGGTGACCTTTCTCTCCTCAAAACACTTATACAGCATTCCAGTTTGTAACTTCTAAACTGCCCTTAAAAATGTTTTTATGTGAACAAGGCCTAAAAATTACTAACTATATTTTGTATTTTTCTACCTTTTTGTGCCCAACCATAAAAAAAAGGAATAAACTGTTGCTAAACTTAAATAAGGGTTGTATACAGCAACATTTTTATCTGTAAATTTATTTCTCTGAGTGACATGTTCAAGTACCTGGATAATAAACATAACTTTAAATTAAAAACTATGAACCAAATTGTATTTGTCATCAAGAAAACAATAAATCAGAAATAGTAAGGCCAGGGAATCTGATTGTTGATTCGTCAGGGAATCAGAATAAAGCAGTATAGTAGAGCTCTCATCCAAATCCTTAGGCCTTCTTATATAATAAAATTTTGACTTTGTTTGAAGCTTTTGTACCTATATTATATACTAGCAAGGACCGGACCTATATCCCCTTCAGCGGATTTTTAATGGGTTTACTTACCAAACCCATTGCACCTCAAGTCAATTATAAAGTGCTTTGATATTACTGTATAATATAATAAGAGTCATTTTAGCTTAAATATTTTTTTTTTGTCAGCGAAACGTTCAATGTTAATTAACCGCAATAACCATCAAATTTTTTTCTCCCTCCCTCTTCCAAAGTTGAAAAAGAATTTCACCATAGTTTTGCAGGCTGTTTAGTATAATTATTTTATATGTATTTAATTGATTTTTTTATTAATTAAATATATAGTATTTTATCCACAATTAGCTTCTACAATGTATTGTTCAATGTGAATAAGTTTTGGTGCTCTGTTTTTGCATATGTAAAATTATTTTATCACAACTCAATCAATTCAAATTACAACCTCCATATACTAATGGTTGCGCCATTGGCATTGTATCCGGAGGTCGCGGGTTCGATTCCACCCATGCCCAAAAAATATTTTTACATTTTTTTTGTACAGTTTGTCATGGTCTGGGTGTTTATAAAATATAATATGTATTATATTGTTGGTTCTGGTACACATAGTACAAGCCTAGAGCTTAGTTTGTGACCAAAGCAATATGCGTAAATTGTCCTACATATAATAATTATTATTAATTACCAGAGGCGGATTTTCCTTAAGGGTGATTGGATCAAGTCTGGGGATTCACCGTTTTTCCGAAGACTACAGTATCTATTTATTGTCAAGGGGATAGTCTGTTTTCAAGGCACAGTTACGAAACAAGTGATTGTTTTTGACATTAAAGCAGTAAGGATATTAAAATAGACTTGTAATGCAAATACGTCCATGTCACCGCCCATTTGTATGCTGGCATAGTGGGATGTATAAATATTGCTAAACAACAATGTCCTGATCAACCCCACTCATGGATTTTGTAGGTCTGCTTAACATCAGGTGAGCAAGGTCACAGGCCGTGCTTCATAAAAAAAAAGCCTAAGGTGCCCATCTGCATGAGTAGCAATTATAAGCAAGCTTAATATAGCACTCACTATTGCCTTATATGTCACTATTGCTTTGATGGCAGCTTTGAAAGATTTTAACAATATAATTACAAAAACTTAAACAAAACAACAGAATGGAAGAAATTACAAAACACACTGTACACAATAGGTGTTCTGGCAGGTGCTCAGCGGCATCTCATTATCATTATATTTCATAGATGGATTGCAAACTCAATGCTGTTATTCGCATAAAACAGTTGTTGCCCTGCAGATTAACAGAATAGGGAGGCCAGTAAAAAATGGTCTAGTGCGACTAAACTCTCTGAGTATTAGCAATGGTTCATCTGTAGATACTGTTAGCATAGCATAATTATTTAATCTGTATTTTATTATTAAATAAAATCTACACTATTTATGTTTTTTAAGAATACTTATAAACACAATTTAACCAGAAGTTGCTTCTACTGTGTGTTAATAAGTTATAATTCTTTGATGTGAATAGGTTTTGGTGCCCTGTTTTTGCTTATGTAGAATTAACTATTAAGTTTGGATGTATTAGTATCTGGAAAAAGAAATAATAATTAAAACAAGCAAAAAAAATTTTTATTATTTTTTTATTATATATACGTGGTGGCCTAGTTGGTTAGACCTTGGACTTAAAAACACTTAGGTCCCTGGTTCGAATCCCGGTGTGTACCAATGAGTTTTTAAATTAAAAATTTATGTACATTTTGTTTGACAACACCACTATAGTGCCTCGGAGAGCACGTTAAGCTGTCGGTCCCGGTTTCACTATACCAACTTGTGAAACTGTTTATAGATGGGTTGAGTCTATTCAAAAACATCGCAACGAGCTAGCCACTTGTTCGGTGTAGACTCATACCATCGGCTACGACGAGGTGGGATTAAAACCCCTCCGCTGGGTACCCTGGGGCCGTCTAGGCGGTCTCGGGCGCCGTAAGGCACCCGTGATGATACATACATAAAAAATTTTTTTTTAAGTACATATATATAGACAGCCTCCAGTGTACATGAATATAGACAGACAGTGTATCCGGAGGATAAGGGTTCGATTCCCACCCATGGCAAAAAATATTTTTACTGTATAGTTTGTCATAGTCTGGGTGTATATAAAAAATAATGTGTATTATATTGTTGCTTCTGGTACACATAGTACAAGCCTAGAGCTTAGTTTGTGACCAGAGCAATATGTTTAATTTGTCCTAGACATTATTATTATAATATGTGATACAGTTAGAATGTAGACTTAAACATTTGTTTTTGGGTTCTGATTCAAGCCCAAGTACCAACAAGTATTAAAATTAAAGGTTTATTTTAAAGTTGTTTTGCATTTGTTTCACAACACAACTATAGTGGCTTACAGAGAATGTTAAGCTGATCGGTTCCAGTTTCCCTATACCAACTTGTTAAACAATAGATAGGTTATTGAGTCTGTCTACATACCATGAAGAGCTGTCTAGTTGCTCTGTGTGGACTTAGTATACCACTACGGAGCCGTGTTAGACATGGGCGTTTTCGTATTTTTTTGGCATCGATGCGCATCGTTGTCATCAAATCGGCATCCGATGCCGGCATCGTTTTTTAGTTTTTTTGCTACAGCATGAATGGACAAAAAAAGCTTTTTAAAGCCTGAAGGGAATTTTATTATTTCCTAACAATAAAAAAAAATGTGGGGGGGCAACCCTCCTATTTTTGATATGAGATATGAGTACCTAGACTAAATTAATACAGTATTTTTCCGTTTTTTAATGGGGGGGGGGGGGGGGGGGGGGTGACCCCCCCCTCCTCCTGAAATGTACGAAATAGAAGTAGTATAAATTAATACATAATTTTTCTTTTTGTAGGTTTTGACCCCCCCCCTCCTGAAATAATAATAAATATTTAATGTACGACGGACATGGGTACATTATAATATAGTGAAATAAAAAAAAAATACATGACATCAAAAACATGCAAAACATTTTAATAAATACGTACACAATAAGAGTTGAATAAAATAAACAACTAATTAATAAAAAAAACAAACTAATTAGCATTTTGTGAGTCAAAACAAAACACGAGATCTTGCACCGATGCCGATGCCCATGGTAGTTGCGGTGCCGTACGTTCGGAAACGAAACGCGAGATGTTGCGCCCGATGCCGGTGCCGCGGTCGATGCGGTGCGGTCGCTCGAAAACGTAACGCGAGTTGCGCCGATGCCGATGCCGGGGACGATGCGATGCGGCATCCGTTTTCTCGGCACCGAAACTGGAAGTCAACCCGCATCGTTGCGCGGCATCTCTTACTGGCATCCGATGCCGGCATCGTTGATTGAAAAACGCCCACCTCTAAGCCGTGTTCGTAAACGTAACACTTTAACACTGGGTAGTGTTACAGAGTGCGATAAAAATATTAAAAATGCTTAGAGAAGAAGAGATGCATATAGTGTAGTGACATTACCCAGTGTTAAAGTGTTAGTTTACGAACACGGCCCGGGGTAGTAACAAAACTACTGCTGGATACCCTGAGGCCGTCTATGCGATCTTGGGCACAGCAGGATTGTCATTGTTACTAAAAAATCCTTTACCTTAAAACAACTTACCTATTCGGTTTAAATGCCAAATAGCGAAATACTTTTTAAAACCTGTTACAGAATTAGTTACCAAAACAATCAAAAGTAGTAAGATAATATATCCGGTTTTACTCCTAATTAAGTTAATTAATTATATTTTTCTACATTTACGAACAATATTTAAAGAAAACTAAACATTTAAATTTATTTAGTTTTATTTTTAGGTTTTACAATCACAGACTAAAAATAATCCACATATAATAGATCCACAGATTAAAAAAAATATTTTAGAGTAAAATTCCTATACAATTTAATCGATTGATGAGGCGATTCGATTGGCGATCGTGTTCTTTGGCCAGGCCCCTGGTGATGGTAATCACGGGTGCCTTTTTGGCTCCCGAGAACTAGGGGCCTCATTACAAGTTTGCACTCGCTAAACACGACAAAACGTTGCGCAAACTACAAATATGAAAACACAATATTTATTCCAATGGTATGTAATGGGGAAATACACGAATTCTTCGCAAGTTTGAACATGTTTGGAGCATTGGAATTTCAACTCTATAATTAATACAATAAACTTATTTCAACATTCATAGTTTACGAACCTCCTTTCGCTAAAGACGATCGCCTACTCGTGCTTAAGGCCCCACGGAGGATTTGTCCTCATGTTATCAATGGTATTCGGAGGCAACAACCAAAAAGTGGCGAGCTGGTTGCGGTATTTATGATTATGTAGGAAATGAGAAAATAAATTGAAAAAAAAACTAGATTATGTAATTTAATTTATATTAAAATCCGTACAAAGCTTTTTGTATATGGACTTCTAAGCTAATACATACTCGTAGGATGTTTTTTTTTATTTCCATGGATACTAGCCTTTTTTATTACAAAATTTTTTTTTTTTGAAATTTCAATTTATTAACATTTAATTATTATTTATGCTTTAAAAAGGATTAATTTGGTTAGATTGTTCTGTTTTAAAACTTATTTTCATGTATTTGCATTTAGTTTTAGCAGTATTATATCGCTTAGAATTCTTCTAGATTTTTTCATGTAATATAGTCATTTGTTATTTTAGCTTCATTACGCTAACAGGATCATATAGTATTTGGTTGAGTAGAGAGGGTAGTGAACACAGTGCAGGTGAAAGTTCAAAAGGCCTTTAAACCTACTTCGCGGTTTCAAGTCCGGGAACGCTGCAGTTCATTCCCCTGCCTTTCAACCACGCGACCCGCACCCGCACGGTGAATCCATGGTTTGCTAAGAACATTGTCTCTCTCTATTATGTATTATATAGTTGTTATTGTAAGAATTTAAATTATACAATAATGAAAATGCATTTTCTGCGAGAAAAAATTACTGATTTTTCTATATCTATTATTGTTTTTAATGATTATAAATAATTTCTTTTTAAATTTGAAAATGTTCTTAATTCCGGAGAATAAATATTTTTAAAGCATTTTTGTGTCTTTTTAATAAATTTAATCAAAAAATATTTATTACCTGCTGGAATTAAAGATAAAATGTGTATATACTCGTAGTTAAGTTTTAATTTTACTTTTGATATAAATTCAGTAAAATTTATTTATTATTAGTTTTTGCAAAAAAAAAATGTATTCAATAAATATCTAAAAAATATATCCTAAAAAAAATCGGTTAGTTACTGCTTCACCCGAACATTGCTGTGTATGGACCCCACAGAGCACGGAATCGCCGCGCGCTGCCCACTCCTAGAGACGGTAGTAATAATAATAGTCGTGACAAAAAAATGCGTTGCGCGCACATATGAGCGCAATCGGCCGCCAGTTGCTCTTCGTACGTTGCGGAATAAACATTAATATTGAATCGTTATAAATGCCTCATTGTGCTGTGATTTGGTATAAGAATCAAAGTAAATACATCAACAAACAAAATTCTGCCGTATCACATCACAAGTAAGTATATAACGTTAATTTTTACCTTTTTTAAAAATGTGCGTCGATGTATGTTGGAACGCAAAATCTCAGCCGTGCGAAAGCCGCGAGTCATTAGTGAATGCAATAGTGAGGGGACGCACGCGTTGATTGGCATCATGTCGATAATGCAAGTTAGCGTACCCATAGAGTACCAATATATTTTAATTGCCATTGTAAAGTTATTATTTCTATAGTATCTTGTGTATTATTACATGTGGCTTCGAAAAAAAAACATTTAATTACTGGCCGCTTCACATAAGGTGACACTCATATACCTGTTTGTCTGTCCGCAGGAATATCTTAAAATCTACTGAATTTATATATCTTTAACACATCTCTTCATAGTCTAATATTTTCAGATAAATGGAAAAGATTCACCTGTAAAAGAAGCTAATAAAGCTTTTGAAGATAAAAAAAAACATTTAATTACTGGCCGCTTCACATAAGGTGACACTCATATACCTGTTTGTCTGTCCGCAGGAATATCTTAAAATCTACTGAATTTAGATATCTTTAACACATCTCTTCATAGTCTAAATTTTTCAGATAAATGGAAAAGATTCACCTGTAAAAGAAGCTAATAAAGCTTTTGAAGATAATAAAAAATATTCTCGTAGTTCTCCGCAAGCGCGACCCGAAGCGACTGATGTACCAAATATACTGGACACACCTCGAAGAGGTAAATTAAAATTATCTGTGATAAGGGCTCAGGAAACCATTAAAAGGTTTGTCTTAACGTAAAGCGACTCCAAGAAACCAATAGAAGATTATCAAAAAAAATGCTAAAATGGAAAGTATTATAAAGTATCTACGAGAGCGATCTGCTATAACTATTATCTATATCTATGATCTGGATTAACATATCCTTTTAAAGATGTTATTACGGTTTGTAAGAAAGTAGAAATAGTAACGAAACATACAAAACAATATATAACCACACATGCTTTGCATTTATGTCTGGAAATTAATTTATTTGAAAATTTATCGATACACCAATTCGACCAAGAACCCATGAATAATCATTCTATTCAATTAATAAAAGCAATAATGGAAAAAATCTAGATATTAGGCTCCACTATACCATACAAAAAAACGCAACTCAAATATTATATCAATACGAAGCCATTTTAATAATGAAATGAAATGAAATATTTATTCGCAGTAATTCCGAGTTTACAAGATGGTACAATATAAAAAATGTGTCTACAGAATTAGCCCATTACTAAATACATACTTAATTACACTCACCATAAGATAAAAGTACAATCAAATGAATACTTTAGCATTAGAATAGCATGTAGATTAATCTATTTCATTTATGATGTACTAGATCATATAAATATTTATTAATATCATAATACGCTTTGACTAACAATAAGCCTTTTCAAGGTTTTTTAAATTAGCATTTGGTAATTCCCTAAAAAAAATGGGTAATATGTTATATAATTTGATACACATAACGTAAGAGTTTTTTTCAAATACTCTACTCCGTCCGCTGCCTACCCAGAAAATTTCGCTTCTCTATCCCCACTCCTTCTGGGAGAACAGCGGGGTGAGAAGGAACTTTATTTAACACTTTCGCTTTCGTCAGTGGAATCGTATTCGTCTTATCTATGGCCAGAACCTGTATGAATAATATACGGAAGTGCTGTAACAGATCATGTAAATTATTAAAACTGTACTATAATTCTTTCGATTCAACTTTAGAAAAGAGATAAATATCAATTATTCGTATATTTAAAGAATTCAATCGAAAAATCATCAACCTAATAATTTTGAAGATGCATTACAGCACTTCCGTATATTATTCATACAGGTTCTGACCATAGACAAGTCGAAAACGATTCCACCGACGAAAGCGAAAGTGTTATATAAAGTTCCTTCTCACCCCGCAGATTACCTGTCAAACAGAGATCAATCAGTCAGTGCTCTGTATTAGCACGGAAGTGCTGTAACACATCTCGCAAAATAAAATTAAAACATTAGTCTGCATGATCCGTTGGCGTTTTTTCAAACCAAATATAATGTATATATAAAATGATAATATTTCTTCATATACCGTCACAAATTGGCCTTTTATTAAACATTCATTAATAATTGGATGAACCCACAGTTTTGTTTTTCGCCTTCTTATAACGTAAATCCCGATTGCTGCAATAGGGAATATGCATGTAACGCCAATTATTATTATTTTAATATATAATGTTCCTTTTATGTCTTTGAACATATTTACAGTAATCTATTTTATTTTGATTGTCTATTTTTTTTTTTAATAAGATTTTAAAAATCTATTTTTTTGTAGAAACGGAACGCATTTCTAAACGCTCTGACATTAGCAAACACTGCATTTGACGTCATTCGTGCAAATACAAATCCCAACGTGTGTTCTGTTGTCTACAGGGGCTTCATTCCGAGTTTTGACACGTTCACCGTCACGCATTTTGCGTAAGGTAAGGGTATTGAAATATAAGTTCTATACTGTTAATTATAAAGTTGAAATTCCAATGCTCCACACATGTTCAAACTTGCGAAGAATTCGTGTATTTCGTATGGTGGCATTATTGTGGCCAACCTAATAAATACTATATCACCATTGAAATACAGCTTATATTTCCATATTTATATTCTGCGCAACGTCTTGTCGTGATTAGCGGTTGCAAGCTCGGAATAAGGCCATAGTTTCTTGTTTTCTCGGGTGTTAATTGTCCTTTATTACGATAATTTGTGATAAGCAAACCTTTTGACTAACTTTTGAGGTGCAATAACTTTAAACTAATATGCTTTTTGAGCACGAATGATGTCATGAAATGGCGGCGGAGTGATGTACCGTTTTTTACTGCGGTCGTGGCAGATAAAGTTTAAACCCTTTTATTTTTGTGTTTTACCCTTTAAAAAATGTTTAATATTTGTTTTTAGAGTAACTACTCTATCATTTAATGAAATTAAAAAAAAAACATGCATATTCCCTATTTCATCTGAATTCATGGCGCGCCCGTATCAAGCGCAAGCTGTTAAAAAGTGTCTATTTTAACGCTCGTTTAAACAGCCCACCTCTAGACTGAGTGATTCATACTAAAGTCTACAGAAGAATAGGCTTTATGGTCCATACCTTTTTCCTTCTCTATTTAAAAATATCTTCTAATCTGTGGTAAAAAAAATATCTTCTAATCTGTGGTAGTAAACTATTCCACAGATTAAAATAGAGTACTACGTACTATTCACAGTGGTGTCGTGACTTACATGTTTTCACCGTAACATAACGGCTACGGTTTTTCTTGTTAATAATCCCCTGATGCCTCGGTAACAGGGGTTTCCCATGCCGATCAACGAACCCAGGGGGGTCAAATACCCCGCTACTACTACTACTCTTGTTAATAACCCGTTTATTTATTTATGTAAATCTTTATTGCATACATAATACAGAAGCGGACTTAGTGTAGACTTAATAACACTAATGTCCGGATTAATAATCGTTGCTAAGCCAGTGCTTAGCACGAGCCACTGCTTAGAACTGTCAAAGTGACAGTTGTTTCTATAATAGTCGGTGCTCCGAGCGGTGGCTCAGCCTAAAGCTTGAGCCGTTGCTCGGCTAAGCATTAGTCACGATATTCCTTTACTTAAGTCATGCTCAGCGTTAGATTCTTCATGTTAGTCTGTTATTTCTTTAGTTTCTGTTGATTAGATAATTATAAAATTTCTTGTCGTTTCAAAAATATTATTCCCTAGTTTTCTTTTATTTCTTGTGTATTTTATAATTTAATCATACAAAATCTATGATTTCTTCTGTGCCAGTGCATATTATAGATTTAATATTATAAAACTTCAACAGTAGAGGGTTACCTAACTCCATGGAAATGCAACTTCTCAATACTTTGAGTTTTTTTACACCAGAATTCCAAGTAATATACATATTTCAGCGAGCATTGGCTCGAGGCGTTGCTTGGCTTAGCTGCGTCAATTTACTCGACTATTATAGTGCGAAGTGGTTGCTCGGCTAAGCATCGCTTGAGTATTACTTCCGTGAGCACGACTTGAGTCAGTGCTTAGCCATGACTATTAATCCGGCAATTAAACTCTTGTAACGAGGTGGTAATTGTTTTTCTCGTGATTGTGATATTTGTTGATTTTTTATAGTAGTTTTTATCGTGATTCATAGTAAGGTTTTTGTCGTTGTTTTTTTTGGAATTTATGTTGTTAACCTCGTTTTAATTTACTTATCGGTTTTTTTAATAATGTCGTGCTCTCCGACTAGGTGATGGGTTGCGCTTCGTTCCGTGACGGTTTCGTAGTTCATTCTCTCTAGGGTTTTTATAGTTGTATATATTTTTTTCGTTATTATGTCGTTTAAGTTTCCGATTTTTTTTTGTTATTTAAAAAAGGTAATAAAAAAATATTTTAATTATTATGTTGTTTGGTCTATATTTTGTTTTATGACTCATAGTTATGGTATTGATGTAATTTAGTTAAATGTCATATCAAAACGTTTTTTACTATAATTATTAACCCCTGGCAGTGCTTGTACTTAAACGATAGACATCGATGATGCCAGTCGAAGTAATTTTAACTTTGTTAAAGAAATTTCGACCTTATAGACAATTGCATTTTTTGATAGAATTCGATGGTATGCCGTGTAATAAGTCGAATGATATAACAAAAAAAAAATAGGTGAAACCCGAAAAATGTTCATATGGTCGAAAATGTTTTTTATATAAGTATCTCGTCAACCGTTGGCCGTAAGCCTATTGTGTATGTACTCCAATAAAAGGAAATAAAAAAATATAGCCTTTTTTTTATATGTGGGACAATTTACACACATATTGCTCTGTGGCAAAAATTCTGTTTCTTATAACGGAAACGCTAGCTTGTCAAAATAACGAAATCTTTTATAAATGACATTGGAAATCAACAACATCAATAACTAAAAAAGGCATGTACTTTATTCCTTACGTTAGACGTGCTTTTGCTTTGACAGTTTTCAGTATTCCGCGTACAATTTTACCTAAAGGATTTCATTATTTTGACAATAAAGTTTTATCAACACCCCAGACCATGACTAACTGTACAGAAAAACGATCTACTCGTAATATATTTTGCCATGGGTGGGAATCGAACCCACGATCCCCGCATACTCAAAAATCAATCTTATGATTATTTTTCTTAATTACATTTTTTAATCAAATTGTTATTACAATTATAATAACCGTTATTAGTTATTCATGAAATAACGACTTTATAACTATTTACGTTTTGTAACGCTCACCTCTACTATTCACTTTTTAGGTTATTTTTTTTAATTAATTTGTAAAATATGTATACTTAATTAAATTTGATCTGTATAGGTAATTTTATTGACCTAAATATTATAGGATATTGTCGTATCGCCACTGACTGTATAAAGGTTGACGTCGTTGTACATATAAATATGCACCTACACATTATTTACTAGTTATTTGTTCAGTGCAACACGCATAAAGTAATAATAATACATACGGAAGGCAACACAGGCGAGCAATACCAGCAAACTAAAATTTATACACAGGAATAATATGGCAGTATACTGGTATATTAAAATATACTAAGTAGACACAACCCCCCTTATGTGAGGTTGGGTTCCGGCTAGGAAATATTCCTCGTTACTAGGAACATGATTACGCGGCGACTACGCTTTTGCCGCTGACCCTCGCTATACTATAAAAATATAGGTAGTAGTCGCTCAGGCACATTTTAATTCATAGCAGTTAATAGCCATAAAAGTTTTTGAAATTCTTGCTCATTTTTGTGAGAAGCCACTTAATAGTCAGTTCTTTAGCACAAAAGCCAAATATTGCAGTACATTAACTATTGAGATGAAAGAATATTACCGTCTAATTGCTTTAAGTCAGATTTATTTGTTAGATATATAAATGCCAAATTACTCACTATGCTTAATATTCCCATGCAAATAGGCAGTGAATGACTGGAGTAAGTAGTGCGGGTCATTAAAAATCTTTACCTTCTATGACAATACCTTATAACTCCAATATATTGTTAAAATAAATTGTGTGCTGCAATTTAGAATTAACAATTTTATATTTTATTCTAATAAGGAATTTATAAAAATGCATAAATATATTTTATTCAGTGACATTGTGTTGTGTTGGCTAATTGTTAAAATAAATGTATCTACTTATTGAATTTAATAAAGTAAAATAAAAACTGACCACTGAAAAGATTTTATTTCACTACTCCTTGACAACACCCTTAATTTATGGTAATGCCATTACTGATGAAGGCTCTATTTAAAAATATTTTATAAACCAGGTTAAGCCTAAACCTGATTTATTTTTTATTCCATACTCAGTGGAGGGATTAACCCATTCTCATTTTGCCAATAGTATTTAGTTTAAAAGGTTCTCAGAAGCAAAAAAGGTACCTGTGATGGTTTTTATATTTATTCCATACCAATGCAATAGGGAGAAAATTGAGTTTATTTTTAACTAATTGGTTTTATGAAATGTTTCTGAATATAGAGTTGCAAGTGTTGTAAAATTTTTAGTTTGATTCTCTACTTGTTTCATTTTTATTTAAAGTTTGAACCTGGGTATGGGTGTAAATGTAAACATAGTAATATTATCAAAATAATATGGCAAGACTAGTAGCCTACCTAGTTTATTTGGAAAATTAAATATAAGTAAATATATCTACCTCAAATTATAGATATACTACCTATACCGGGTGAATTTGAAAGGCTGTACTTTGGGTTAATATAAGGTTCTGCTGATCAAATCGAACAACTTTTCCATGGAACCATGTGTCACAAATTAAAAAAGCTTCCCTATACAAATTGATCATTTTAACGTCCTATGGAACCATGTGTCGCAATTGAAAAAAAAAATTGCATTAAAACCTATGGAGAAGCAATCTTTTTTTTCAATGTCGACAAATGGTTTTATAGGAAAAGTTTGTTCGATTTAATCAGCAGAACCTCATATTAGCCTAAAGTATATCCTTTTAAAGTCACCATGTATATAAATTAACTGATGGGAGACCTTGAGGAGACTCTTATTTTTAGAAAAGAAAATCTGTATTTTGTTATTTTTTATTGTTTTTGTACAAATCTTTGGAACCAAAATTATTTATTGTGCCCTTCAAGTTGCCAAAATACAAATGGGAGAGAACAGTATTTAGAACAAGTTCAAAAATATTTTTATATATATTACAAAATCAAGAGTGGAATAAAAAAAACAAATATAATATATTTCCATGTTCTGTACTTGATTCCATATTGAATTCATTTATAAGTATTAGACCAGGTAAAAATGTGAGTTTCAGGTTGTAAAAAAATTGTTATTGATAGCTTTAACAAAACTGCTTCAAAATTAACGATGAACCTGGAACCCACATACATCAATTGTTAATGGTTGTTAAATATGTCTGAATAGTTTTATTTGCCACCCTCCTATGACCACACAATGGCACTTGTACCCACATATGGATTAATAAGTATGTATATCTATATAGTTTACTTACTACTCTGCTTCAGCCAGACTACTCAATGAACCTCATTTTATACATGTGGGTGTATGGTTTGCTAACTTATATTAGATTACCTACACTATGCATGATATGTGGATGGGCAAAGTTGACCTACTTGTTAATTTGCTTTCTATAATTTTAAAGCAAAATAAGAAGGGAAGCCAATTTAAGTTTAATTACCTTGTTGTCCGCTTCAAATCATTAAATTAGTACTGAACTACTATGAAAAAATAAAAGTAGGTACAAAACTTTACATATATACAAGAACTATACAAATATATATTTTTTATATTATTTTATTTATTTATATACAAAAATATACTTAAAACTATTTTTTCCATGAACACAAATGTTTAGTGATGTATACTGGAGAGGATGGCCGGTATCATAAATTCACCAGATCTGAAATTAAATAACATTTTTAGCTATTAAATTAAGTAAAAACATTGCCCAACCTATGTAGCAAGATTGAAATTTATTTTACCTCTCACTATCTTCGTGGCTATGCTACTGGGGCAGTCAGATATCAATGCCCAAATTAATTGTTTGTTTTTTAATATCTGCCTATAATTGCCTGTACCATAATAGATTATTTATGTAATACTCACATGTAGGTATATATTAAAATTTACATTGCTGTATACCCATTGTCTAAAGTAGGCTTTTATACTCTTTCATGATTACTGTCATTGTATTGAAGATGTTATAGCCAGATTACTGTTTCATAGTCTTGTTGGTTATGCTATTGGTATTGTTTCAGGGAGTTGTGGGTTCCATTCCCACTTTATTACAGTAAACAAATAATGTAATATTAGTGTACCTATGTTGAACTATAGACTGCCTTGACATGGGTGTTTATAAAACATAATATTAGCAATAATTCAAGTTACAACTGTTCCCGTTTACCTACACTTCAGAATATTTACAGCCATACCTAAATACTCATTTGATATTCAATAGATACCTATGTAAATTCTGATTATATTTAGACATTATTATACTTTTGTATTACACCATATATAAAACATACGGCAAACCTTGAATGTACTGATTCCCAAATCTTCTAGCATTGACATTAAGTTTGCCTATGTACTTAATTTGTGTTACTATGAGTAAAGAAAATAATAACTAAACTATACCTACTTAGTATAAAAGTTATCCCTTCTCCCACTGCCACACTTCAGCATACTAATTTTATAAAGGGTTGAGAATTAGTAAAAATATAAAAAGTTTTGATAGGTACCTAAATATTAAATATACATGGTGGCCGAGTTGGTTAGACCTCAGACTTAAAAACACTATGGTTTTTAGCTCCTCATATCAATCCCCAGTGTCTAGTCAGTCTATAGTGGCCCAGAAAACATGTTAAGCTGTTGGTTCCAGTTTTACAAGATCAAGGAGTAAGTTTGAGATGACAAGTAAAGCAATTTTATATTCTGAAAGAATCTTGTGCCTACCCAAGTTTTAAGGTTTTAAGATGAAATTGGTAAGTAGATATATGAAAATAGCAATAGCCTAGATGCTGCATGTCGGATGCACATTCATAGAGATGAACTTGTATTAATTTTTATTTTATGAAGATGGTATGCATAGTATGCTAGTGTACGTATAATGCGAAGTCTATAGGGCTTTAATTTAAGTAAACCAAGGTATACCTACTTTTATTTGTGACTGAATATTAGATAGATGCCTTTGTTAGCTGTTTTTGCTAGATGCTTTCCTTTTATTAGTCCATTTTGTTTTTGTAAAAAAGTATTTTTTTTACTGTGTGTGTGCTCCTTAAAATCGTAATATATAAATCCAATATCTGTTTGAAGTACATTTATAAACGTAATAAAACTTAATGCGTCTTTTTGTTGATTTTACTTTAATTTAAATAATATTTTTATTAATTTATTACTGTTTCAAAATGTAGGTTATATTTTTGTTTACATGTATGTTCCCTCCCTCCTTTAGATTCTGAGGTTATCATGTACCTTTATTCATCTCTTTCTTACGCATTGTTTTTTATCATTAAATAAAAAGAGAGAGCAATATAAAAAGATGTCCGATTAAAATTTGACAACTTTACATAAGAGCGGATTTGGCTTGGCATAACACTCGGTTCTCTATGGTACCTGATTTCCTTCAATAGCAACAAACAGAGGCGGTTACAAATTGAGGTAGGTACAAATTTTGTATCCGAAATATTTCACCGCGCCGAGTTGACGCACCCCAATAATCCGTGCCCAATAAATCGCAGACAAATAATCCGTGCCCGGGCTTGAATTATTTGTCCGCGTATTATTTGTCTGCGTTTTATTGCCCTGAGAGAGCTTGACTCAGGCCAATAATTGGAGGACCAATAAATCGCAGACAAATAATCCGGGCCCGGGCTTGAATTATTTGTCCGCGCTTTATCGGTCCGCGCATTATTGGCTCCCGCCCGCTTTAGTTCTTTTCTTTTTCTTGATAAATGACGTTTCGCTTTGAGCGTAATTCTGCCAATGTCTAGTTATAGAGAAGACAAGAAGGAGTATTTATTGTAAAATTAAAAGATTCTAGATACTCAAAAAGAATTGGCAACTAATATAAGTCAATAATCATATAAATAAACATTTGTTATTTAGACAAAACAAGACTTCACAGGAGCCAATATAAATACAACACAGGGGCCTTACCAAAGAGCCAATCGATAATCGAATCGAAATACCCGTCGAAAGCCAAATGTATGGGATTTGACGTTATGGGTAGAGCCTGATCGCCAAGAAACGTCAAATCCCATACATTTGGCTTTCGATGGGTATTTCGATTCGATTATCGATTGGCTCTTTGGTAAGGCCCCTGATCTGAAAAAGAAATATTTATTATAAATAAATATAAAGGATTTAAATGTAAATGTTAATAGGATTTAAATTTAAATCCTATCATATATTTGGAATAAATATGTATAGGCCCATTACATTAGTATATATATATATCAACTTAATTATTACTATATATAAATAAGTTGAGAGGGGGGGTAGTTTAAAATTTTACTTTGATTCTTTTAATATGTTTGGCTAAAGCCCCGATTCCAAAGAAGCTGGATAGGGTTAGCAAAGTATTTATGTTAGTAGAACGGGGGGTATCTGGAGGAAGTATATCATAAAGGGAGCAAGAATAATTAGGGCAACTAAAAAATATATGATCCGGGGTTCCCAGTTATGTACCACAGTCGCAAGAGCACTTTCCCTAACTTTAATTTTATACAGGGGCCTTATTCCGAGTTTGCAACCGCTAAAGACAACAAGACGTAAACTATAAATATTAAAATATAAGTTCTATTTCAATGGATATATAGTCGGTATTAGGTTGGCTATAATAATTCCGCCATCTTAAAATACACGAATTCTTCGCAAGTTTGAACATTTAAAGAGCATTGGAATTTCAACTCTATATTTAATAGCATAGAACTTATATTTCAATATTTATAGTTTACGCAAAATGCGCGACGGTGAACGTGTCAAAACTCGGAATAAAGCCCGTACTGGGTACGTGTACTGGGGCCTGACCAAAGAACACGATCGCCAATCGAATCGCCGCATCGATCGATAAAAATGTATAGGAATTTTACTCTATGGGTAGAGCATGGGGCCTTATTCCGAGTTTGCAACCGCTAATCACGACAAGACGTTGCGCAAATATAAATATAAATGCGCTATAAATATGGAAATATAAGCTCTATTCCAATGGTTATATAGTATGTATTAGGTTGGCTATTATAATGCCGCCACCTTGAAATACACGAATTCTTCGCAAGTTTGAACATGTGTGGAGCATTGGAATTTCAACTTTATAATTAACAGGATAGAACTTACATTAAAATGCCTGTACTTTACACAAAATGCGCGACGGTGAACGTGTCAAAGCCCCTGGTCGACGAGAAACGTCAAATCCCATACATTTGGCTTTCGATGGGTATTTCGATTCGATTATCGATCAGCTCTTTGGTAAGGCCCCAGGAGTACTATTATGTCCCAATCTAAGTCGGCAAATAGTCGAGGTAACCTGTTTAGAGAAATCTTGAAAGAGAAAAAACCATGGTTTATTTGGGATAGAAGGTTGTATAAGCCTATAGTGTTTAGCTTTTTGGGGGTCAGAGTTCCAATTTTTTTCCACTCTAAAGACTGGTTCACTTTAGCTAGTGGGGATAAATCCTGTGGGTATAAAGTAAAACTATCCATTGAACCAGTAACTGTGGCCTCTTTAGCCAATGGGTCAGCTGTTTCGTTACCTACAATACCGCAATGGCTAGGTATCCAAGCCAGCACAATATCCAGACCAACCTTACTGCATTCATGTAATAAATGTCTTAATTTTATTGTAAGTGGGTGAGGTTTACTTGAAAAAAAGTTACTAGTTAAGGCCTTTAAACAGCTTTGGAAATCTGAAAATATTATTGGTTTTTTTATATTATGTGAAAGGATGTATAAGACTGCTTCATAGATAGCCAAGGATTCTCCTGTAAAAATTGAGGACTGAAGGGGATTTTTAAAATTTAAAATAATGCTATATTTTGGTATCCAGACAGCAGAGCCCACACACTGTTCATAATCAAACTTTGATGCATCACAGAATATTAGCAATCTGTCCGACCAATGTTTGTTTAATTCTTTATTGAAAATGTTATCAGCATATTGGGATTCCTTATCAATATCAAAGTAAGTAATGCTGGGGGAATAGAACAATGAGTCATAAGGATTAAAAAAGTTAAAAATAGGAAAACATTGGGAGGTGTGAACAGGGGACTTAATATTGGAAAATTTAAGGAAGGTATTTAGTAAATAAGGTTTTCTCTTTTTTCTCTAGTATCTTATCTTATCTTATCTTATCTTATCTTATCTTATTGGTTTTGGGGTTGACATCAGTCAAAAACACTTCGACCCTTTGGGATCTTTTGTGTGTTCCCCATTCCTATTAACCACAAACCTCAGTATCGTCCCCAAATATGTTGTTGACGTATTTAAGGACATCACTAAGTTCGGGTAGCCTGTAGATTTCTGGATCCGGATAAGCCTGTCCTAGGTATTTGATTCTTTGGATGGCCCTAGCGTCACAGTCGCACAGTAGGTGCCGCATGGATTCGGGCTCCTTACCACAGAATCTGCATGTGGGATCATCTCTTACTCCTATAGTATAGAGGTGTTTGTTGGTTGTATAGTGTCCTGAGAAAACTCCCACCAGTAGCCTTATTTGACTTCTGTTGAATTTCCATATTTTATCCAGGCCTATTGCCTTCATACCAATGAATTCCTTGGAATGTATTAGGCCTTGCTGCGTTAACCACCATCTTGTGTGTTTGTCCTCAGCAAACTTCTTTAACGCGTTAATTATTGTTATATTGGGTATGCCTATAAATGGTTCAGGTCCAATTAAGGAAGTTTTTGAACCCATTTTAGCCAGTTGGTCTGCCCTTTCATTGCCTTCGATGCCCATATGTCCCGGAACCCAGGCCAGTCTTACCATGCTGTTCCTGCCGATTTTATTCAACAGTTTAACACATTCTAAAACCAGCCCAGATCTGGTCTCATACGAGCTAAGAGCTTTAAGTGCTGCTTGGCTGTCGCTAAGAATATTTATGTTTTCTCTATGTGATCCCATGTCTAGGATCTTCTTTGTAGATACTATTATCGCATACAGTTCTGCTTGGAAAACTGTAGGGTAATGTCCCATGCTTACATGAATATCATGACCATTAGTATGTATTCCTGCACCCGTTCCTGTAAGCTGATTTGGAAAACCTTGATAGAATTTCTAATTTGGACACAAGAGGATGAGAAGGTGTTAGGATAATTTTGTAAAGGAAGCGGTCAGAATGATATTGTCTCCTAACTGAAAGAGGAGGTTCTACACATTCATTCTGGAGAGCCAAAATAGGCGTTGACCTCATAGCGCCCAGAACTATACGAATACCCTTGTACTGAACTTTATCAAATTTGTTTAGAGCAGACTTATTGCAAGGAGTCATAAGGAAGGATGCATAGTCCAGATGGCTCCGAACAATAGCATTATACAATAACTTTTGACTGTACAGATGGGACCCCCACCATACACCTGAACGACAACGCAAAGCGTTAATGGATTTTTTGCATTTTTCTGTTACATAGTCAAAATGGGGAACTCCTGACATTCTCGAGTCTAATATGGCACCAAGGAATTTAAAATAATGATAAATAGGAATAGGGTGATCATTAATTTTAATGCTAAGTGAAGGAGTTTTATATTGTCTAGAAAAAATACTACTGCACTTTTTGATGGAGATAAAGCAAAGCTATGGTCCTTCAGCCAATTATTTAAGTAATACAAGGCAGTATTCAATGGTACCTGAGAATTTAAAATATTTTTTGATGAGGTGTAAAGGGCAAGGTCATCTGCATATTGTAAAACGTTACAGAAGGAAGTTACAGTTAGGTATAGGTCGTGAGTATAGATGTTATACAGAAGACGGCTTAGGACAGATCCTAGGGGGAGGCCTCTATACACCTTCCGAGGAGAAAGATGATGACAACGGTATCTGATAGATATAGTTCTGGCCGCTAACAAGTTGGCTATGACTTCGACAATCCTCACTGGAATTGAGCATTTTATGCCTGAGCAGAGGAAGAATGACGTTGTCATAGGCTGAACTTATGTCAAGTTTCCTTGACATAAGTTCAGCCTATACAGATTCACTATTGGAATAATCTGTTCTAATATCTGTAGTGATAGTTCCCAGGCTATCATTTGTGACTTTGCCTTTACGGAAACCAAACTGTGACTTGATATGACTATGACTATGAATGATATCCTTACTTTATTATTATTAGCTTAAATTAATGGCCTTCACGCGTGCGCGTAATTTTAGTGTAGTGGGTAGATTTAAAAAAACTTTTTTATTTGTAGTAAAAGAGGGATAATAGGATGGAAAGGAATTGGGAAAAGACTAGGGTAGAGAAAGGAATGGCGACATGACCGTATGCAAACATACGGTATAGTCCTGCCAATGTCAAATGAAGAAGAAGGAAAAATCTACAGTAAAATGGGTACCGCCATTTTACTGAAGATTGTGGGATTATTTGAGATAACACAAACACCGAGATCACTGCGTAAATGCTACACTTCTGACACTTAATATTACTATACGAATGCTTATTCTACAAAATTAGTACACTTTTGCACAATAATATTCAATAAAATTAAATTTGAAAAATATAATATAAACACGCGTCTACAGTGTTCGGGCTACCCTCTTCTTCTTTTATTCGTGGCCTCTACGCCATATAGGCGTAATTTTGCCAATATCAAGTGCGGTGGTTGCGGGTAGATTTATAAAGATTTACAAAGTAAAAGTGGGATAATAGGATAGAAAGGAACCGGGAAAGGACTAGGGTAGAAAAAGGAATGGCGACATGACCGTATGAAAGCATACGGTATAGTCTTGCCAATATCAAGTGAAGGAGGAAAAAGAAATCGACAGTAAAATGGGTACCGCCACTTTACTGAAGATTGTGGGATTATTTGAGATAACACAAACACTGAGATCACTGCGTAAATGCTACACTTCTCACACTTAATATTACTATACGAATGATTATTTTACAAAATTAGTACACTTTTGCTCAATAATATTCAATAAAATTAAATTTGAAAAATATAATATATACACGCGTCTACAGTCTTCGGACTACCCTCAAAGAATCTCCGGGCTACCCTCAAAGAATCATCCTTACTTTAAGCGCCGCGCTTTTCGAATAACTTGACAGTTTTTTTTTCACTTGTTGATGATGATGTTTTATTTATCCTTGTGGGAAAGGCAAGGGCATGACCCATGCAGCCAAGCCTTTTGTTTTCATCTCGACTTAATTATTGCAAATACTCAATATTTTTTATTTAAAATTAGAAATAGTAATAAAGTGAAGTGTCAGGAATAACCACAAGTAAGTTTTAAATGTTGACATGCATTCAAATACTTATTTTAATAAAAATATTAGTTACCTAATCTTGTCCTTTCGAAATATATGTCTCACAATAGTACATTGTTCACCGAGGGGAGAAAGTCACCGATTACTAAAGAGGGCGAAGTTTGAGGCCCGACGCGAAGCGGAGGGCCTTAATTCGCTCGAGTTAGGAATCGCACTTTCTCGCCGAGTGATACATAGTGCTTTATACTACACCTACGAGGAAAATAAAAAATAAAATCTCTATTAATTAAAGTTAATATTAAAATTATTACAGTTGTTAAAACTTAATAAATCAAAAATGCAAAGAAAGTAAACAGCCAATAAACCAATACTTTTATTTTATTTTGATTAAAATTTCGAACTTGTAAAAAAAAACTAGGCTGAATGGCTTTAAACCCTTGCCTTTCCTAATTTGGAAGAATTGAAGAAAAAAAATTAAAAAAAAACTAGCACGACAATGAATTTTCATATACTTTTTCCTCCCGCTTAAGCACGTTAACAATGGATTTTCATACACTTTTTCCTCCCGCATATTTGTACGACTACAAAGACGTACTTTCTGACCTATTCTTACGCTTACAAAGTTACTTTGTTACTATATTTATGTTTTTAATCTGTACATTTTGAATTGTTTAAATATAATATGTAGTAGTATCGTCGTTCCCGGGGCACATAGTACCGCTTTAGTTTATGGACTATCGGTCTTATTCATAAAAACATTTATTGATGCTTTATAACAGTTCAATGGCAAAACACCTCGAAACGTTATTCATAAACGCAAACTAATAGGCGAGTCGAGGAGTTTGTTCCGGAGGGGGGCGGGGAGAATTGGCGTCTTTCCAGGGGTGTTCCACTCCACGTTTTAGGCATAACGCTACAAGTACCCGGCCGTACCTATAGAAAGGTATTATTTTACTGGGCTGCCGCGCTCCGGCTGAGTCGCACGTATGTTCGATACTCAATCACGCGCCGCGTCGCGATATTAATATTAACTAAAATGAGGTCTTAAACTTATTAAATCGTAATCGTCTGCTTAAATAATAGTAACAAGGATCCGGACCTCACGTTTTCACACTTCCAAAGGACATTAAAAGATAAAAAATAAATCCACGCATACCTATATGTTATTATTAGGCTATACACTAAAAAAACGAGTGCCCAGGGGCCTTACTAAAGAACCAATCGATAATCGAATCGAAATACCCATCGAAAGTCAAATGTATGGGATTTGACGTTTCACGTCGATCAGGCTCTACCCATTTCAGACGAAATAACAATGGGCGGAGCAAAGGTCCTATTTCCCGAGCATTTATTTATGCCACTTCTAGTGCGGGACGAGGTAAACACGTATACAACACAAGTATAGGCTAAACGCACACTAATGCAACTAGTGATGTGATGTACGTAATAAGTTATCTAACTTTCATTGTAATCGGAGGTAGGCGTGGATTTATTTACATTTTGAGGTCCTTTAGAAGTATGAAAATCGTAAGGTCCGGATCCTTGTTACTATTACTTAAGCAACCGAATGTGGCACAATAAGCTTTAGACCTCATTTTAGGTAATATTAAATATCGCGACGAGGCGCGTGAGTATCATACAAACGTGCGACTCGGCCGGTGCGCGGCAGCCCATTGTGCCAGCTTCCCTTTATAGTGTATTATCTTTGGCGGCAGCCCTCAAAAATAAAACCTATCCGTGGGTACGGCCGGGTATTCGGGGTACTTGTAGCTTCATACCTAAAGCGCGGAGTGGAACACCCCTATCCGTAACCAACCGGTCCGTATCCCTCCCTATTAAAAATATTTTAGTCTGTGGTTTGAACTGGTTTGTTTGGTACAAGGAACTTAATACTCTCTACGAGAGAAGAAAGCCAACTTCATAGTAAATAAATGCCGACAAGTTTTAAGCGCCACAGCGTTAACCCTGGGAACTAAAATTTAAAAAATTCAAAATGGCCTCCTGATATAAATATTTAAAGTTTTTTGAAGTGAAATTTAATTGAGTAGATATCTGATTTTCATCAATCAAATACGTACTCAATTAAACTTCACTTCAAAGAAAAATATATAAGGGTAAATTAAGTAGGTACAGTTGAATAAAACATCATTTCATAATAAGTTTTTAATTTAATTAATTAAGCATATTGTAATAGAAAATTTAATCGAGTTAGGCTTAGTAGCTGCGGGAAACCTATGAAAAGTTCAGTATACGAAAAAATAAGTCCGCACTCTGCATTTACTACACTTTCCTGTTTCCATTACACAGAAATTAATAACACAAAAACATAGGATTTCTCTAAACGACACAAGTTCATAGTCACTCAAAAAATTATTAATGCAAGGCAATTTCAAGTGTAAACATTTGCAAAAGTTTAAGAACACATCACAATGATATTATAAAAAACAAAAGTACTTAAAATATCATTGACACATCACAAATAAATAAACATTATTAAACAATATGCCGCTCTTTCGTAAAATAAATAAATATCTTTCTTTTACTTGTTAAATGGCTTCTCGCTTTGCGGTGATTCTGCCATGTTTAGTCAACAAGAAATTAATTTACACTGTAATTACGCCGTAGTTTAATGAAGAAAGCGTTTTATTTATATATTTATACCAAAAAGTACATATTTATTTAATATTAATAAAATAAAACCCATGTTTTATTAAATTAAAAATAATTCAGAAAAAAATAGTTCATTTGCTTTAGGAGTAAAAAAAAAAAAATATGTATCCGTTTTGTAATGTCTTGTGTCCGTGTTGTTGTATATCATTCTGTCTCTCTTGTTTCCGTATTGTTGTATATAGTCTCTTTTTCGCATATTTTGCCCAGAGGTGGCGCAAATGCACATACCGTAGTTGATACCCCTTGGTTTGGTAAAGAAAGTTTGCTTTTTGGTTGGTGTCGGACAGGCGAGCTCTCAAAGCGACAGCATCGAAAAAATAATTTAATTTTTAATTTAATTTATTTTTCTTGTAAAAAAGGATTTATTGGTTAGCTTATTTAAAATTAAATGTAAATAATTCATATTCATGTAAATTTATCATTTATTTCTTGTAATTTATTTCCATTGTGTATTAGTAGTACCTACTCGTTTCTCCCCATTTTATAGAAAACATTAGTCTAAGAATTCACCATGAATCATATTTTTATTCCACCTAAACCGCCTGACATTAATTTCGTAGTAAATTCTCCGGCTGCCTTTGAAGAAGTTGATGATGATTCATCTTCTTCTCAAAACATGGATTTTTCTAATTCAATCAGTTCTGATCAAAAGAAAATTAAAAAGACTAAAAGAAGGCATTCCAGTAAAAGGCATAAACCTGGATGTATTAATGAGAATCTGGTTCCAAATTCATTAACGTCATTCAATAGTTTATCACCTATTTCCCAACCATCTAATTCCATTCCTTTACAACAATCATCTCCAGACAAAGACGTAAAGATATTTTATAGCGAAAATGATAAGGGTCCTTTTGTTGTTCACGTTCAGAAGAGAACTGTTTCTTCTGACAATGATTATAATACTATTCTAAATCCGATTATTTTTGGCAAATTTATTCAGAAAAACAACTACCGTGGTATTATTCCTGGTAGCATAATTCGCATTGGACGGAATAGAGTAAAAATTGTATTTAATACTTTTAAAGATGCCAATACTTTTGTAAATAACTCTACTGTTTCTGAAAATGGGTACAACTCTTTTATACCTAGTTTTTGCGTGACTAAAATCGGTGTTATTAGGGTTCCCATAGACATTGAGGACTCTGACATTGTTGCTGATAGTATTTTCCCAAATAACCCTATTAAAATATTGAAAGTAAGGAGATTAAAATATAAGGTTACAGCAAATGATAATGTTACTTGGAAATCATCACAATCTGTGGTGGTAACCTTTGAGGGTCAGGTTCTTCCTGAATTTTTATATTTATATTATAATAAAGTTAACATAGAGCTGTATAAATATCCAACCATACAATGTTACTCATGCTGCAGGTTTGGACATATGAAGAGCAATTGTCGGTCTAAGCCGCGTTGTTATAAATGTGGCCAAAGTCATTATGGAGATTCGTGTGGACTCGATGAAACTGAGGCTTGTTGTTTATTATGTTCAGGTAGTCACTATGCTACTAGTAGAAAGTGTCCTGAATATAATAGACAACAAAATATCAAATCTTTGATGTCTCAGAGATCAATTTCATATATGGAGGCTAATAAGCTTGAACCTCGGATAATGAATAAATCATTTGCTGAGGTAGCTAGTTCGGGTATATCATCGGGTATTTCATATAAAAAAACTGTCTTTGCTAAACCTAAAATATATAAAAAGAATGATAACAAATCATATGACATAGATTTTCATAAAAATTTATTAAAGGATTTTCAAATACCGAATCCTGAAAATGGATGTGCTCTTTCAAAAAAATCAGTAGAACAAAAATCTGAAAATACAATAAAAGATCTTCTTTCTTTTATTGTTGAATTATATAATAATAATAACTTACCGGACAACGTAGAAAATATTGTAATTAACCTTTTAACTTCCCTTAAAAATGGATCCAGCCAAAACAAAAATAATTCAATGGAACTGCCAAAGTCTTCGAACAAAGAAGACTGAATTAATGTACTTATGTAACAAATACAGGCCTTCCATCTTGGCTGTCTCAGAGACATGGTTGAGACCTCTTTCTCCTTTTGGTATCAGAGGGTTTAACTGTGTCCGAGATGACAGACAAGATGGAAGGGCTGGTTCGGCTCTTTTTATATCAAATTCAATTTGCTATTCTCCTCTCACCTTTCCTGTTTATAATGAAAATATTAACATAGTAGCATGCTGTGTTAATAATATCAACATTATTTCTTTGTATATATCTAAACCTGATCGTCATACTATAACATTCTTAAAACATCTTTTTGAGTTTCTAAATCCTCCTTTTATTTTGTTAGGTGATTTTAATTATCACCATACCATGTGGGGTTCTGCCACTTGTGATCATAATGGTAATACTTTAGTTAAGCTTTTAGATGAGTTTAATTTGATTTTATTAAATGATGGCCGTCCAACCCGACGAACTTCACCTCTACAAAATGTTAGTGCTGTAGATTTAACAATTTGTTCCTGTGATATATCTAGCTTGATATCTTGGGATATTGAGTCTCAATCATTTGGTAGTGACCATTTACCCATCATAATAAATTCTCCCATTCAAATTTCATCTAGTGTTCTACCTCCCCTTCTTAAATATAAAATTAAATCAGTATCTACTGAAGGTTGGAATAATTTTGGTAAATTGTTAAATAATAAAATAATGTCCTTACCTATAATCACAAGTAGTAATTTCATATTTTGTTATAATGAATTTATTTATACCCTGTTAAATACGGCTGACAATTGTTTTAGTACTAAATCTTCTCAAAATAAGTATTCTCCCCCTCCTTGGTGGGATGAGGAGTGTACTGATTTTATTAAAAGAAGAAAAATTGCTGAAAAGAAATATTCCCAAAATATGACAATAGAGAATTTTATTGAATACAAACATATTTTAGCTAAAAGTAGGCGTATCTTTAAAAAGAAAAAAATAAATAGCTGGAATAAATTTTGTTCTTCTTTGTCTCCTGAGTCGCCTTCCTCCCTGGTATGGCAAAATATTAAAAGATTTAGGTCATCTCAAACTTCTAAATTTAACAATTCTCCAGTTTATTCTTCTTGGACAAATTCTTTTTTCAACAAGCTGGCTCCTTACTATGTTCCATGTTTCAGTGAATGTGGTGCTCCATTTGTCCCATCTTCATCCAATAATCATTTAGACGTTCCTTTTTCAATAAAAGAGCTTAAAATTATTTTGTCTCATGTCAAGGATTCTGCTCCAGGTCTTGACGGTATACCATATTCTTTCTTAGTTAATGCATTGGATAACACTTTAGAATATATTTTAGAAATATTTTATTTTATTTTTAATTCTGGAGAAATTCCCCAGGACTGGAAAACACAAATAATTATACCAATCCTCAAACCCGGCAAGGATCCATCATTATTTTCATCTTACAGACCCATTGCATTGTCTCCTACTATTCGCAAATTATTCGAACATTTAGTAAAAAATCGGTTAGAATGGTTTACAGAAAGTCAACAAATTTTAGGTTTTTCACAGTTTGGTTTTCGCAAAGCCAAAAGCACCATAGACAATCTAAGTATTTTTTCAACTGACATTAGGCTAGCGTTTTCAAGGAATGAATTTCTCTGTGCTGTATTTTTAGATATAGAATCAGCATATGATAATGTCTTGATCAATATTTTAATAGAAAAATTATTAAAAATTGGTATAAGTTCAAAATTAGCATATATAATTGGGTGCTTATTTTGTGAAAGAAATATAAAATTAAGATTGCTTGACCAACCAGATAATAATATAAGAACGGTTTGGAAGGGATTACCTCAAGGATCTGTTTTAAGCCCTCTTTTATTTAATCTATACACGTTTGATCTAAATTGTCAAGTAAATTCATGGAGTCGTTCTCTTCAGTATGCAGACGATGTTATTCTTTACTCAGTTTCCAAAAACCACAAAATATGCGAAAGTAATCTTAATAATTCATTGTCAAACTTAGATTTTTGGCTAACTAGTCATGGTTTGTCATTATCGCCTTTAAAATCAAGTGTCGTGGTGTTTAGCCGAAAGAGACAAACTCCGGAAATAGGTATTAAAATTAATAATATAGTTTTGGATATTAAATCATGTGTTAAATTTCTAGGAGTTTATTTAGATTCTAAATTAAATGGAGTAAATCATATAAATTATATAATCTCCAAATGTGAAAAAAATATTAATATAATGAGAGTTTTGTCGGGTGTTTGGTGGGGCTCTCATCCATTTTCACAGCGACTCTTATATAATGCCATTATAAGAAGTCATTTTGATTATGCATCATTCATTTTGGAACCGTGTAGCAAATTGGCTATTAAAAAAATGGATAATATACAGTCTAAAGCGTTACGTGTCATTATTGGGGCTATGAAGTCCTCTCCAATCAACTCTCTGCAGGTAGAATGTGCAGATCCTCCATTAAGAAAAAGACGTCAATACCTTTGCGATAAATATTTTTTTAAATGTATACAATTTTCTAACCATCCGATTATTCCTAAAATTAAGTTATTACATGAATATATTTACAAAAACCATTCTACGAAGAGGTTTTGGATTAAAAAAAAAGTATTGCCACGTTTAGTTTATTCTTTTTCTAAATTAAAATATATAAAAACTCCATTCATTTCCAATTCTTCATTACCCGTTTTTTCGAGTCCGTATGAATCTGTCATATATGATCCTCAAATTATATTAGATTTGGGTATTAATAAAAAATCAGTAAATTGTAATGACTTATTTAATAACATAGTTTCACAAAAATGGCCTACTGCTGATTATTTTTTTACTGATGCCTCAAAGTTATCACCACAGGGTAGCGTAGGTTGGTCAATTTTTCACCAAAACTCTAATCTTTCATTGCTATATAAAAGTCCTAGTCAATCTTCAGTCTTCACTGGGGAATGTTTGGCTATCAAACATTGTATTCAATTTATCCTTGAAAATGAAATTAATCCTAGTATAATTTTTTCGGACTCATTAAGCTCATTACAATCGACTCTTAGTAATCCATTTTCATCTAAAAATCGCTCTGAAATTATTTTTGAAATTAAAAATCTTTTATATCAATGTCATATTAATAATATTTTGGTAACTTTAGTTTATATCCCCAGCCACTGTGGAATTTTTGGCAATGAAAGGGCGGATTATTTCGCCAAAGAAGCCGTGGTTCATGGGGAATTACATTATTTTCATAATTATAGTTATGACCTAGTTGCTCAAGCTAAAAATTATCTGCAAAAATCATGGAACAATTATTGGATTAATTCAGCTAAATTAAAAGGTTCAAATTTATTTTCTATTCAGTCACATGTCTCATTTAAGCCTTGGTTTTCAAAATTTAAATTATTTAATAAAAATGTAACTTCTTCTGTGTGCCGTTTGAGAATAGGTCATTGTTGCCTAGCTACTCATTTATATAGAATAAATGTTAAAGAGTCTAATCTATGTGAGTGCGGTGAAGGTGTTGGTAATATCGATCATCTGTTTTTTAGTTGTAAAAATTATTCATCATCACTGTATTCTTATTTACCTTCTTATAAAATACCGTTACCTTCTAAAATGAGCCATTTGTTACATATTTTTTCTTTTGATATATTATCTCTCATTTGTAAATATATTCAATATCATAATATTAAAGTTTAGTTTATTGTAGTAGTAGATATAGTTAAGCTTTAGAATAGTTAAATCCTGTTTTTACTTATAATTTGAAATTTAAGTTTTTCTTTTTTCTTTTGAAGACGATGTTAAGTTTTGTTTGCGTGTAACTTGTCTATGGACTGTCAGCCAATAAGTCCATTTTTTTCGTGCCATACCGTTTTATTTGTTTGTGGCAATATTGTTACAAAAAGTGACAGAAGGCCAATTATGAAGGCGGTGGCTATTTTCACGGAATAAGATACCATATGAAAAAATTATACACCAGGTGAAAAAACAAATGTATTTCGTATAGGGACAGTATGTTTTAAATATATATAATTTACTATGTTTATAATAATATATAAAGATGTTTTCTTAATTTTGTTTTGGTAAATATTGTTGACTTAAAATTAAAATAATTATTAAAGTTTTGCATATGGCAATAATAATGTGATTTTTCATCGAGAAAGTCCGTGGAAATAGCGATGTTTTACCGATTTGACACTAGTAAAACAAACAAAATGTAAACAAACATTTATTTTGTAAAAAAATGAAAACATTGATTTTTGTATATTTTGAGAGAATCTGGAGTAAAGATTAGCGAGATATGACTGGCAGAACTAGAATACGCAGTAATGTAGGACCTAACTATACCACCAGTGACTGGAACTGCAACGCTGATCATGATATATTAATTAGACTATCTGTGATCACTAGGCCCTCTAGGAAAAGTTCTCATTGAGTGGAAGTAATGTGTACGTGTAGAAGGCTGAACTTCTAGCATTCTAAATGTAGTGAATCATAAAATACCTAGGTTCATGACGTCAGCCCAGGCAGGCCAAACTATAGACAAGTACCTAGTCCCTCTCAAAATGTTGGCTTTGTTTGAGCAAGCCGGAGGTCAATTTTGAAGATAGTAGGTTCGATGTTCAGGAATCATTTGAGCAATATAAGTAACATCTGGTTTGAATCACAAGAGTTGCTTTTCTAGCACTTAAATGAATAGGTTTATGGCTACAAGGTAACTTATTCATATGAGGGCTGGAAACTGATGTTGTATCTCCAAAATATTATTATTCACTGCAGGATTATATTTAGTTGTGCTAGTTATGCCTCTTCTTTTTATTTTAAAAATTATGTTATTTGGGTAGGTTATATTAAATAAAACAGGTAGGTATCTAATTAATGCTATATTTTAAGTATTATTAACATCTTCAAGCAAACAAAATTCATTACAAAATTCCAGGCAAATTAGCAGTTCCAGCCTATAGACAAGACATACTGGTATACTCTCCGTGCTTGAAGAAAGTAATACATATAGAACTCATCGTTCAAGGACCACACCATCAAGTCAAACAAATACTCTGATCTTACAAATGAAATTACTAGAAATAGTTTTAAAACCTTTATGCAGTGGAAGTTGGTGCAGGAGGAATTGCAGGATCCTGGCCTACTAAGATCAGACGTCAGAACTTTTATTGATCATGTTTCCAAGGTGGCGCTAACATGATCATATACTATTTATAATAATAATATGGACGAATTACACATATTGCTCTAATCACAAACTAATCTCTAGGCTTGTACTATGTGTACCAGAAGCAATGATATAATACATATTATATTTTATAAACACCCAGACCATGACAGACTGTACAGAAAAACATACTAATATTTTTTTTTGCCACTGGTGGGAATTGAACCCACGACCCCCGGATACAACGCCAAAGGTGCAACCACCAGTCTACGGAGGCTGTCAGTTTGGTTAAGTAGTGAGGGTAATGAATCCAGTGCAGGGAGTAATTTAAAAGCCTTTAACCCTACTTCATGGTCCAGGAATGATGCAGTCACTCACCTGCCTTCCAACCACGCTCAATGGACCCGGCACCCGCACGGAGAATACAAGATTTATTTTCAACATGAAATTTTATCAGGAAGGGTCATTACAATATTGTGCAGTGCAGTTATTTCATCTACAAAATGTAAGATTTCAGTAGCCTAGTGCAAGTTTAAAGTTAATGTTCTCATCGCGTTAGGTTACAACTTTGGAGAACTCTCCACTAATAGACTCACATCTACGATTAAGTCATTTTTTATTTCAAAATAAAAATATGTATATAATGCAAATGCAATAAAACATTAACTAATATTCACTCTATGCCTACTTAGGAATATAACAATTTAATGCTGCAGATCATTTCCTTGCCTTCCAACCATGCAATGAACCCGGCACGCGCACAGTTATACCACAGATAACCAAGAATTCTTCATTTTGTAACTGCACCCTTGAGCCCGCACAGTAATACATATATACATGTATATTATTTATTATATATGAAGTAGTAATTCCTGCACTTTATTGATCATGAATGGTCAAGAATATTAATTAATGGTCATTAAAGTTGCTTGTGTTTCAATAAAAATAAACCTTGTTCACAAAAAGATGTGAATAAGGTTTATTTTTACCATAGTGGTAAATGGTGGTAAATAACAAAAAACAGGCAAATAAATAAAACATACAATTATTGTTAGTACTTTTATGTTATATTGACATAAAGGTGGAGAAGTTTTTAGAAAACCATGGAATTACCTAAGTTTGTGTTGTGACGTTGACTTTGTCGATATATATGTAGAAGAAAACCGAGAACCAAATTAAACCAATCAATAGGATAGCCAGTAACATATTAGGTGTTTACCGCTAACAACCTTTCAGTGTGTTCATAAGTCCAAGTTAGCAGAATCCTCTCAATAAATACCCTTTACTAGTCATGATTTTGTAACTAATATTATGATTTATGTGTGTATAATTGTAATATTATTGTTATTTTGATATAGGAATGTTATATTTGTACTTTTTTTTATATAGTAGGTCATATTACACTTATTGCTCTGGTCACAAACTAAGCTCTAGGCTTGTACTATGTGTATCAGAAACAACAATATAATACAAAGTATATTTAATATACCTAGACCATAGAGCAATGCAGAGCCACCCGGACCCAGCCCATGAGAAACTGTAGAGAAAATACATACTAATCCTTTTTTGCCATGTGTGGGAATCGAAACCACAACCTCTGGACACATTGCCAAAAGCGCAACTACTTAGTAGGTTACTTACTGACTTACCCAGCGACTTCAAATCTATTGTGCAATAAGTTTTAATATTACAATTGTTTGCATAATAAATTAACATAATAAAATAATGATGATGAACAGCAGAATAAAAATTAATATTAGCAACATAGCTATATTTACTATTATTAAGGCTTTATAACATCTGAACATGTTATATGGTGTAATTTAATTGAACAATCAAACCTTTCAGAGAGACAATTTTCTTAGCTATCCATGGATTCACTGCACAGAAGCATGATCCAGGTTCAATTAATCATCAGTGTTCCCCGTTACTTGAGACCGTGAAGCAGGGTAAAGGCCATTCTGAATTCAACTCCCTTCACTGTATTCACTACCCTCCCTACCCAAACAAATACTATGTGATCCTATCAGAAGTTTTTTTTATTCTAAATAGAGTTGTGCATTTGACCTCAAACTTGCCTGATGGAAGACTAACACCTCGTCAAGAAATTAATGCAGTAGTCACTTGAGAACCATTAAAAGCACTGACCAAACCCGAAACATGACTATGTCTGTATGTATCAGTATTTGCTTGGAAGGCCAAGATCTTTTAGCAGATGATGCAGACTGCTAGAATTTCTCTTAAACTGACTTTCACTGGTAATTTTAAAACCTTTTTTAGTAATTTCTTTCATGAGATCAAAGTATTTGACTTGATTGTGTAGTCCCTTAGGAATGATTGTATTCCATGAATGGTGAGTTCTACAAGTATTACTTAGTCGAGAGTATACTAGTATGTCTGGTCTATTGGCTGAAACTGTTACTTCTTCTGGAATTTTATAATTCCCGTATCCATGAGTATTTTCGTGTCTAATGCTTTGTCTAGGATTGAGGAAAGTTAACTTTGAGTTGTCTGTTCCTTGCAAAAATAGTTAATCTTTAATTTCTAGAAGTCTGGCAGTACCCACACCAACACCGCATAATGTTCATGTCTTATCTGTTGCTTTCCCCGAGTCAGGAGTTTTTGGTGGTATTTTTTGAGTATTACTGTTTGACCTCTAATTAAATTTGTGCCTTCCTCGTTTTCTCGGGCTGAGGACAACAAGCTTATATTTAATTATAAATAAAAAATCGATCACAGACTTTCACAAAAAAACAATATACCAGCCGCTCCTCATATATATATATATCTGAAAGAAACCACAAAATTAAACAAAAAACCTATGTAAAAGAATTTATGAAACAAAAAGTAAATAGGTAGCTTCGACAAAAGCACCCTGAGGAATATTTCTTTTGTAAGATAATGTTAGGCTCCGAAATAGGGATATTTTATAACATAAAAAACAATTTAAGCAAAAGAATTCACAATAAAAGTGCAAAACTTGGGGACCTAATAATATTTTAAGATTTTAAGGAATAATATCTAATTTGCATTTTTATCAAAACAAACAAAAAAAAGTGATAGACCACGTGATTCAAGGGATGTTCTCAAATTATTCGTATTCATTCGAATGATTGCACTCAATTATAGCAGGAAAAAAATCAAGATTATTTATTATTATTGGCAACATTATAAACTTATGTATGTGTGCGTGAGCCATGTAAAGACGTCACACGGAGAGCACACAGATGCGTTTTTCCGTGAGAATAGCAGCGGCGAATTATGAAGATTGAATTGAATTGCTTTTTGGTTGATTGGCGGTAAAATAAGAATTGTTTGGTTAGCTATTTTTTTTATACAAAAGTAAAGGGTCAGTTAGCATGTCTAAAAGAAAATCTTCATTAACAGATGTAGTAACTTTAGGCAAGAATGTAAAAGTTGAAAGTTCATGGTTATTTCTTATAAAAGGTAACCTCAATCATTACTAATTTGTCTCTTTTTTATATTTTCCAAAGGTTATTTATCGCGAAAATTATAAGTAATTATACTTGTATATGGTCGTTGCTTGAACCTAAAACTTGTTCTCGGCTGCACTTTCTGTGGGAAAGGGTGCCGTATGACTTGCATTTGTATTTGTATTAAACACTGCAGGGTAATTTTAGGCACAGAACAGTTCATTCATTGGCATTGCCATTTCATTTACATTTATTATTAATAATCATGGTAGGTTTACAGTGTATACTCGTTATTTTTATACAATATTTTTACTAAAAACTTTAAACTAAATCAATTATTAGTTAAAAATATACCTACATGTAAGAACATACCAGGTGGTAAGTTGTTAATAATAAATTGACACTGACTATTTTTATAATTACGACAAGTCTGATATAGGATGGACAGGGAGAACCAAGCACCAATTTTGTATGTCATTTCGGATTTGTTCAACAGTCATAATTGAATTATTTATATTTTTAGATGAAGTATTCAATAATGGAAATTTTGAGATTTTCACATTACCACATCCAGCTACAAACAAAATTTGTAGTTATTGCATTAATGATAAAAATATTTATGAAATTGTTACTTATGACGAGCCTTATAGATCTTGGTTTTTGGATGAAACTGTAAAAAGTGATGGAAGTATTCAAATAGTCACTCAAATTAATCCCTTATTTTTGGGTAAGCTATTTTTATTATTATAATATTTATTCTGTTTGTAATGCTGATGATAAGACTTCTTCAGAAAGAGATACAATTTTCTTAGATATCTATGGATTCATTATGGACTAGTTATTGTAAAGTATCTTTACACTGAACATTCAGTCTTTTTGAGATATCAACGGTTAACACTTACCATTCACTTAATTTGCAAATACCTGTTTCCGTCATCCTCTTTTTTTAGTACTACCAATATTAAAGAAACAATGCAAGAATTTAGCTATGCCAATAGAAGATTTATTGTCAGAAAAAGGATATGATAAAATTGTTAATATTATCAACAACATGGAGAAAGTAGCAGATTTAAAGGTTTGTATGTTATAAAATTTTCTAACAATTAATGTAATCTTTGCATGGATACCAAAGAAGCTAGTGTAAGTACGTAAAGATTGTGCAAAGAGTTGTACATTGTACATACTCTTTGCCTATACCTTAACAGGGTTACAGGCATAGCTGGGCACCGTTAATCAAATAGTTAACTTTGTTAATCGCTAATCCGTTACTCAAAAAGTTAACTTCGTTAAATTGCATCGTATAAAAACTGTTGGTTCTGGAAGTTAAAAGGTTATAAACAAAAAAAAGACGGGATATATGATAATCGAAATAAAGATGGGAAAAAGAGGGTATAATTATTAGAGTGTATAATATAGGCATGTTAAAAAACAATGTTTTTTCATTCATTGGCATTAAGATTTAGAATTTATTTTATTAAGATTAGTTGCATTCTGGGCGAAACACTAATTAGACGAACTAATAATAATAATTATTAATCATAATATGTGGGACAATTTACACATTACTTTGGTCACAAATTAAGCTCTAGACTTGTACTATGTGTACCAGAAACAATGATATAATACATATTATATTTTAATTTTAAGACAATTTGATAGTAATATAATGACCAGTTGCTACATAGAACAATTACATTTTACATAAAACGATACTAACCCGTCCAATTTATCTGTCAATTTAGTCATCTGGCATAATATGAATATTCCCCTACATAGTTGAAGTTCTTGTCTGAAAGAAAGGCTCGTTTCGGCTATAGTATATTTTTGCACATGGAGAAAAGACAACTGCAGTGCTTAAGGGTATAGCAGTATTATATTTAATAAACAGATTTGCAAATATTGTGTTCTGTGCTGGATTAATTATTAATGGACTTTGAGAAATTTAATGAATCTGTTAGTATATTTTAACTTCGTTAACTAACTATTAACGAGTTAATGCCAAGCTATGGATGCCCGAGACCCGTTGTCACGGCCTCAGGGTACCCAGCAGAGGGATTAACCTATACTTGTTTCGCCGATGGTATTTGGAAGCAACACCTCAAGTGGCAAGGTAGTTGCGGTGTTTATGATGGTATAGCCTCATTGTGTAAAGCGGACATCTCAGTCCAAACTGCATAATATTGAAAAAAGTCCAAAATTATCAAGTATTATACAGGTAGCACAACTTTTTTTGCAATATGTGTAGTTTCACACTCCTCTTAGGCCCAAATAATACATGTAGAATATGACTGGCCTCAGTAGGCCAGTCATATGCCTAGTATATGTTACAGTACCCTGAGTACCCGGACTCAGCTTACTAAAACAACTGTAGCTTTGTTGTTTATTACTTGATTGTAATGATTTAACATTTATTATAAAGCTGAGTATGTTTTAAATAAACTCAATTACCATAATCCTGACGGTTACCAAACTACTTTGAAAACATTTTTTAAATGTTATTTTATTTGTTATTAGCTCTACATAAATGCATGCATAAAATAAAACAAAGTGCATTTTATGGTCATTCTTTTGACATCTTGTTTAAGTAAATTGATTCAGTAGTTGTCTAGAAATACCGCTTAATAGAATGGCGGGGCAGCCATCTTTGCTACGTCACAGTTCCCTCCTCCATACCCTACCAAACAAGTACATACCAGTATGTATGGCGGAGACGAGTCCCACGGAAATAATTTTATGCCTATAAGGGACCGTACTATGAATAGTTAAATAATTTTCATTACAATTATTTACAAATTTAGATATGTTTTAAGGTTTAACTTCTAATTTAATGGGTAGCATTATTATTTGTACTATTTTCTGAATATGTGTTACACTTTTCCACATTCTAAAAGATTTAATTCAGGTCCATTGTGGGCATATTTTTTTCAGGGATCAGGAGATATTAAGGCATATAAATATAATGAAGGCAAAACATTAGATTGGCTTGAAGGCAAAGTCAGAAATCTAGTAGAAGTATTAAAATCGAAGAAAATTCATGTTACACCTGGAGCTGCTTCCGCTACTTTTATTAGTAGTACTGACAATATTGATAATGGTAATATCAATAATTTTGTTTTACTAACCTATATACTATCACATATTTATACTAGCTGGACCTTCCCCGGCTGCGCCCATCATGTTATTTGTTTGCAAAACAGTAGAATGTCTATTAGTTTTATAAAGAGATACTATTTACAAAGTTTCATTGTTCCCGTAATAGCCAAATAGGTCAGATTTTTCTCATTTTCATGATACTTTTTTTTGAAGGTATGGAGGTCAACCTTTAGGATTACCTTTTGGTAGATATTTAGGAGCTGAGTAATATGTATAACTTGCCTTTAATTGCGCTTTGTAGTTATGAAGATATAATGTTTTAAAAATTCGGATTGTTATGGAAATGAGCATCAGATATGGCAATGATAAAAAGCAAATATAGAAATGATGCTTAGTTTTATTAGAAGAGTACAGGTACATAAAAAGTTTCATGATTCCTATTATATTACGAAAAAATAATTTTTTTTTGAAGGTCAAATTGGGACCTACAAAGTCCATGAATGGGGTCAATCAATATTTGTTCTTAAACAATATTGATTGCTCCCACTATGCCGGCTAAATGATGGGATTACGAAATGGGAGGCGGCAATGACGAATTGCATTACGAGTATATATATTAACTAGCTGTGCTCGCGACTTCGTCCGCGTGGAATAGTTAATTTTTTATCATACAAACTTTTATCCCCTATTTTATCGTCTTGGGGGTAGAATTTATCAAAATCCTTTCTTAGCGGATGCCTACGTCATAACATCTACCTGCATGCCAAATTTCAGCCCGATCCGTCCAGTGGTTTGGGCTGTGCGTTGATAGATCACTATGTCAGTCAGTCACCTTTGAGTTACGAAATGGGTAAATAGAATGACGTTAAGGCAGCGACTATATCTAAATATATTTAGATATAGTCCCTTACCGTCATTCCATTTACCCATTTCGTAACCGCACCCTGAAAGGAGGCTACCACCTCGACAAGAAATCGATGCAGTAGTCTCCTGAAAACCGATGAACCCACAGACTAAAACCGAAACATGACTAGGTCACTTGACGGTTTTTTCATCTGTAGGGCGGTGGAACCTATATGAAAAATTGTGAAATAATAAATTTAATAGTTTCATAAGAAAGTTTGCATATAAAGTTTCACTGTTGTAACGTCGTTCCTAAGATATAACACAGTTAGAAAAATTTCCCCATTTCTTCCCTCCCCTAATCTCTAAATGAAATATTAAAAAATGGGGATGAATTTATTTTTTAAGAAGAGTCTACATACCAAAATTTTAAGTCTGATTCTCGAAATATTAACTTTCCTAAAAATCATTAAACCCCAACTTTCAACTTCGGATTTTGATAAACCCCTTCTTAGTGGGCGCCTATAATACAAGAGGTAGCTACTGTCAAAATTTCATGTTCCTAGCTAAAGTAGTTTTGGTTGTCCGATGATGAGTAATTAAGTCAGTCAATCAGTCAGGAGTAGTCAGGACAAGCTCTTATATGCATATACTCATATATATATATAGATTTAATGAGCTACTATAAAACTCTTTGTTACAGAATTTTATCTGAAATATGCATTTGAACTGATATCAAGCTATTTGGAAGATGACTTAGCACAATTGTTAGAAGATAGATTTAACTTTAATCCTGAATTAATTGAAACTTTATCAAAGAAGAGGAAATCTGAAGCTGAAGATAATACTGTTCTTAAGAAATTAAAGACTGAAGAGTCCCATCAAGAACATAAGGAAAACCTGGTTTTAAACAATGAAACCGTTACTATTACTGACATTAAAAAGCCTTCAATATTAACAGCAAAGGAAAAAGCTAGACAAAAAGCAGCTAACGGAACTAAAAGCATTTCATCATTTTTCAAAAAATCATAATATTCTATTATAAGTAGGTAACTTATTATTACACATATTGTCGCAGACAGCATCTTGGAAATGCATTCTTTAATGGCCAATATTCCATTTAAGCGGGCTGTGATCCTTTAATTAAAGAATCTGGGAAAAGCTTTTATTAACCCTACTTCACAGTCTAGTTTGGAATACTATACTAGTTCTACTACGAATACTGCAGTTCGCTCCCTTGCCTCGAAACCACGTAATGGACCTCACGGATAATCCAGCTAAGAACATTGTGTCATAGTCATTATGTATACTATACATATAATAAAACTATAAATAAGAAAAACTAAATGTAGATGTTTTTTTTTGTGTTGACTGTTGAGATGGACTCTAAATAAGCTTTAGAACAATATTTTTTAGAATTTGTGTCTGTTTGTACACACATCGCTAAAAACTACTGGACCTATTTATGTGTTTTGTTTTGTAGAATAGCTTAATTAGCTCTGGAATGCGATTATTGAATGATAAATCAAATCATATTTTTGAAAGTACTGAGGCTCTACCATGGGTTTGCGCATTAAAGCAATGTAACGTATTTGTATACGTATGTGAGCAAAAACCAATAGGGCGGCTTTATTTTTGGTAACAGGATTGAATAAAGCCATCCTATTGGTTGTTGCTCACGTATACAAATACGTTGCTTTGCTACAGTGCTCAAACCCGCAGACAAACCCATAGTAGAGCCTCAGTTCCAATTTCAAATAATTTATTAATTGCGTTTCGTTACACGTTAAAGAGACTGTCAGACGTACGGTCAAAATCGCGGTTTTAAAGTTACACGGCGCACTAAGGGGTATTTTAACAATCTGGGCGGCCAAAATCCGATTTCTTGAACTCCTACGTAGATAAAAAAAACAGTTAGTCTAATATAGTTGAATAGTGTGCGCGCTACAAACAATGCTTCCCCTTCCCCTCCGCCCTCCCACGCGCCCGTACGGTCAGTCGAAACTTGACCGTCCCTCTGAGTGCCCGTATCGCTTATCGACTTTTCAATTCAATTCTACATTTAACCATCTGAATTATTTTAATTGAGTTAATTATTACGAGTAAACAATATGGAAGGTGATAGAGCAGGTAAGTGTGTCTTGTAACTATACGATTTTATTATAATAACTATTATATGAAGTTTATAAAAAATATTTTAAATTAAGTATAATTTAATCAATTTTTTTTCGTAATTATTTTATAGTTAATTCTTTAAACTTCCCAAGGTGTCCCAGCAAAGATTTTATATTTATTATATTTATATAATGCTTATGGTATTATCTATACTGTAGTAAAATATTGGTTGCTACTTCTTGCTATTTTCCAAGAAAATGATATTTTAAAATTTGTAGTGATGAATACTTAAAAATCAGAATTTGCTATTTTATATTTTAAATTATGTTTTTTTGTTGTAGGATCATCAAACGTCATAGAAATTACCCGCAAACAATTATTTACTACTATGCAGCAACAAAATTTATGTACTATTGGCGAAAAATTAGATTTTTTGGAAAATTATCTTCTACAGTTAGGAGATTTCTCTGAGGAGCATGTACATGAAATTAAACAAAATTTTTCACGATTTAAGTCTCAAATGAAGCGAAGGTGGATTAAAGCATTTCGGAGAGAGGAATTATTTTTAAGAAAAAATGCAGAATGGCTTGAAGGCACATTCACCATACCAAGGCCAAAAGAAGCAGGGCCAGGGCGCCCATATAAATTATTTGATGACTCAAGCGAAAGGAGCAAGAGACGAAAAACTGTAAAATTACGTGAATCTACGGACTTAGGGTTGCTTACCTATGCTGCAATGTCAAAGTTAGGAGAAAGTGGTAAGAGAGATGCTTCTGTTGTATTAAAAGATTTATTGAGTTCACCAAAGCGAGCCACAAAATACAAGAAAGCATACGCTCGTATTCATAAACAACAAGCAAAAGCCACAGCAACCAATTTGACTCCAGCACAGGCCTTGTCTATTTTCATTGAGCCCAACAAGCTCAATATAAACAAAAATTTGAAAATGCAAAAGACTCCGATGCAAACTTATTTCAGAGTTCGTTTGTACCTCTTCAACTTATTTGCTATAACACTAAGAAGGTAGTCTGGCAGAACCCAACACCTTCCTCGCCACGATATTGCCGACCCATCAGGATTAGATTTATTAAAGAATCGAAAGATATTACCAACGATGAAATAAATTATATTAAAAATGCCATTAATGAGCTACAAGCAACAAAGGTGGTGATGGCTGACACTACCTATTTTATTAAACAAAAGTTCATGCTTACCATGGTAGACGCGAAGGTTTGTAATGCTGCCACCAACACGACATCTACAATGAGATGTTATATCTGCGGTCTAACATCTAAAGACTAACAATTTAAATATCAAAATGAAATCAAATCCTGAGGCAATTGATTTTGGTCTTTCTATTTTGCATGCCAGGATACGATTTTTTAAAACAATTTTACACCTTTCATACAAACTACCGATAAAGAAGTGGCAACTGAGAAAAGTTGCTGAAAAAGAAATAGCGAAGCAGAGAAAAAAGGAAATACAGGATAGATTTCTCCTTGAGATGGGGGATTAATTGTAGATCCTGTTATAACTGGTATGAGACCAGAACGTCATCATAAGATAAGCAAACCTTTTTTAAAGGAAACCCTAGAAATGTTACTTCCGGCTGAATATAACCTGAGCGCACACACGTTTTCTGATGAAGAATTATCTGATAGTGATATATCGGAAATATCGCTGGATTCTATTTAGTTAGTCTAATTTTTTTTTAGTTTCTAAGTTTATAAGATTTTTTTTTAATATAAAATGTAAATAATGTGTAGGATAGTCTTTTATTTTTCCTAATTTACAATTAAATAACCTAGGAATTGATTTTGAATCAATTAAACTAAAAAAAATAGTTTGGCCGCTCAGATAATAGAAATACCCCACTGTAAATACCAAATACCTCAAGAGCACAGCCACCTCCACGCCCAAGAAGGTGGCCGGAACCACTAGTGCCCGCCTTAGTCCAACGGGCGCAAATTCCGTCTACCTTTGCACCAGCACCAGCCACATCAATGGCAGCTTGGCCACTTCCGATACCTAACCGCCCACATACAAAAGGTGAGAGGCCTGTCGCCCCAGCTCCACAAGTGGTCTCCCAAATGCGGGCTCCACAAATATCCAAAGGTCCAACACGGGCGCCCACACGCCCCGCCACTCGCCCACCGACCACCGCCGCAAGGGATAACCCAAACGCACCGACCCACCGCTGCGGGTGCTCGGAGAACCGAGGCCGCCAGATGATACAGGCTGCCATAACGGTCCTCCTAGAAGTCCTGCAGGCCGTGTTCACCGGCCAATCTCCCACGGGGGCCATTGTGGCCGGCCTCAGCAATCTACATTCACACCTTCGGGGTTAGGGCTTCGAATAATATACTGGAACCCTGGGGGTATTCAAACCAATCGAAACAAGCTTCGTCTCCTTGCTCAGGAGCAGGCTCCTCACATTATACTCTTGGGGGAGACGAAGCTGAAACCAATTAACGAACTCCGTCTGCCGAACTTCTTTGTCTACAGGCGGGACGAGGTCTCCGATCGTGGCTGCGGCTACAGTGGTACCGCAGACCTCGTCCACGAGGAACTTCCGCTCGCGGAGTTCGACAGCATCCGCACAATTGGGATCAGTCTACAATCGTCCGGCATCAAATTTAAAGTTCTCTATGACGTGGACTCCGACTGGATCTTCCACTGCTTGTGGTTCTGGGCACACAGGTAGACGTCGGAGCCGTGAAAGGGCGGTATAAAACCGATTGGGACCAGTATAAAGCGACCCTAAATTCTTGTTCCCTTGCTGGTCCACTAAACACGCCGGACGATATAGAGGTGGCAGCCAACTACCTCATGGAGTCCATATTAAAAGCCAAGCAGGCGGCAACCCACGAGCTGCCTCCACATACTGGCGAAAGACGACAATGTCTTCCCGCCCCCCTCCGGAACAAACTTAAATTCAAGCGACGACTCCAAAAGCGCTGGGCGGATTTCCGCGACCCCAGCACTAAACGAGAGCTCGACAAAGTTTCTGAAGAGCTCTCTGCTGAAATCGCCGCATTCCTAAACCGGACCCCTCCCAGGGCATTTTTTATAAGGCTCATAGCGCTCCGCCTTAAGCCTAATAAGGCTCCGGGACCGGATGGGATCACAAACCTAATGCTATCCAGCTTCCCCGCAGGGCAATCGTAAACTTTACACGCCTCTGCAATGGGATACTCCGAACCGGACACTTCCCCAGCACTTGGAAGCGGGGGAAAGTCATCATGTTTCCAAAGCCTGGCAAAGATAAACGTCAGCCGGGCAGTTACCGGCCCATAACCCTGCTTCCGCACCCGGCCAAGCTGTTCGAGCGGCTGGAGGAACAGCCGCTCGAACTGAATACCTTTATCGAAATTCGATCGGAGCAATTCGGGTTTCGCGAGGGACACAGCACTACGCTCCAGTTGGTTCGGGTGCTGCACCACATTGCGAGCGAGTTGAACGTAGGCCGGTCCACGGTCGCGGTCTTTCTCGACATCGAGAAGGCCTTCGACCGTGTCTGGCACTCCGGTCTCATATACAAACTCCTCGACTCGCCTATGCCACCCATGGCCACTCGGTTGCTCGCCTCATTCTTGAGCAACCGCCACTTCCACGTGTCCGTGGAAGGAAAAACCTCTGAGGAGCATCCCATCTATGCGGGAGTACCGCAAGGAAGCTGCTTATCTCCCGCGCTGTACGCATTATTTACCAATGACATCCCAACTCTCTCTGGCCACCCAGGCAGGAGAGAGCAGGATGTCACACTGGCGCTGTTCGCGGATGACAGCGCCTACCTATCGTCCGATAAGGACCCGAAGCTCGCCGCCGAGAAGATGCAGAGGATGCTGGATGTTCTCCCTTCGTGGCTCGACAAATGGCGGATGTCTGTGAATGTGGGAAAGACGTCCGCCCTACTGGTGACCCGCCGCCGCCGCCGCCCACCCAACCTGAAACTTAGGGGACAGGACGTGAAGGTCGAACCGCTCGAAAAGTTTGTCGAACTGTTAGCACGTCGAATGTACGACCGGGCCGACAACGGACCTTATGACCACCTTCACGGCATGCTCCATTGCTGGTACGGCCACCGAATGGTAGGCCTACGCCGAGAGAGCTTCTCGGCGCCGAGCTTCCTACTCCGCTAGATGACTAGCTTTTCTCTTCCTGACGCGCTGTCGCCTGCAGCGCCTGCCTCCACTGTTCGGCCCTTATTATAATATAAGAGCCTCGCGTCATCGCGACAAGTCCCCGGCGGGCTGTCGCCCGCCGAGTCCATGCCTCGGCAACAGGGGTTTCCCACGCCGACCCTCGGCCCCAGGGGGGTCGAATGTCCCGTTACTACTATGTCTTATCGAATGATATGTATCGAACCGAATGTCGCGCGTGCTCGGCCCCAAAGTCTATTAAGTTGGCTATAGTTATAGATGTGAAGCTGGTTGTTATCATAGTCAGCCAGCGGGTTTCCAGCTGCTCTTTTTAGCTGACTACGGTTGAAAACATGTCATTATGTTTTATTGAATCCGTGTTATGTTCTAAGTGATTATTTTTGTTTATCTACATATTACCTACACGTATAGTTACACGAAACATGTTTTTTTCCGATCACGTTTAGAGACTACTAAGAAATTTTCCCAAACACTATCATAAGATCGCGGAATATTGATTTGCAATTCCAAACAAACTTTTGACGGAGTTACTTAGCGGAGTTAAATACCAATTATGCATCGTGTAAATAAGTAGGTATGTTTATTATCTGTCGTGTTGAAGAATATTGTAAAATAATTCATAATATTGAACAATTTATGTTTTAGTAGATATTCCTTAAACAAAAGAAAATATTTATTCAATTTAACAAAAAAAAAAAAACAAACTTAAAATAAAGTTAAAAGAAAAACTTTAAAAACTAAATTACCTAAAAAAAAGAATAAAAAAATACAAAAAAATAGCTCCTCCAAATAGATGTCCTGTGGCCAATACGCTGGCAGCATTCCTCTCTGAATTAAAATAGTTATTTTTGACAGAAAAAACTGCCAGTTTATGTTTTAAACCATGATAGAATAGGTAAATAATTTAGTAAAAATACCTATTTGTATTTAACGGCTCGTATATTATAACAATTTCGAGTCAGAAACTGTAAAAAAAATAATTGGTTGGATATGCGGATGGTTGTCAGCCGCGGTCTATACATTATTATCGGCTGCTTTGGATGTTATCCAAAAAAAAAAAAGTTACGAAAAATGACGTAATATGTCATTTTTCGTTCAAAAATATCGAACATTAAATGAAATAAATAATAAATATTAATAAATAAATATATAAATATTGAACGAAAAATGACATAATATGTCATTAAAAAAAATATAGAATCGAGATGAATGTCGAAAGCGCGGAAATTTGCCACCAGCCCCCCTAGCCAAGAGCATGACCGCTAAAAGCGCGCACGAAAGTTTTGTATGAATATGACATTTGATGATGACGTCACTTTCGTTTTTATCGTTGCAGAAATAACCAAAACGAGACAACAATATAGATACACCAATAGGATAATCAATTTGTTATCTATCTCTCTGTCACGCTTCTGCGACGTTCGAGCGTAAAAAGCTACCATGCTCTTGGCTAGGGGGGCTGGTGGGCAATTCTCGCGCTTTCGACATTCATCTGGAGTCGAGAATTTAAAAAAATTACTAAATATGTCATTTTTCGTTCAATATTTGTATATTTATTATTAATTAAAATTTATTATTTATTTCGTTTAATGTTCGATATGTTTGAATGAAAAATGGCATATATAGTCATTTTCCGTTTAAAAATCTCGAATCGAGATGAATGTCGAAAGCGCGAGAATTGCCAGCGCGTGGAATTGTTAGCAATTCAAGTTAGCACCAATCGTTTCGCGTCCAGAAATTTTAACACGAAAAGTTAATTTTAATTAATAGATTATATATGAACGAAGCTAAAAAATATATAAATAAAATAAGAGTTTTATTTTTTGCACTAGACAGACAGTACCCACAATAATATCCAATTTCACCAACGATCCCTAACTTTAAAGGAGCCCCTAAATAAGAATTTTGACATATTTGCTATGAAACAACTGTCATTAATTGTCCCTTAACAGTTAAAAGTTAGGGGCTCCCTAAGAGTTAGTGAAATCGGGCATTACTATCGTAAACTAGAGACATTTATCTATCTCACCTTATTTTATTTCTGTACATCGTGGGTATGGGGATTTCATACTATAGCGCCCAATGACCTTTAAATAATAAAAAACGAAAAAAATATATAGGTATGTATAAGTAAATAAATAATTTCGGATATTTTTTGAATATAAATATATATGAATTTAAATATTCGATTATTCAAATGATTACCGATTACAATAAAAGTTGCTAACTTATTACGCTCATCTGTGCGTATAGCTCTTGTCAAAGAGTACTGTCGCTATTTATTTAAATAATTTTGCGGGGTGGATCTTCTGTACTTGGTTGATCTTATATTTCTTCTGTGGATTTATTCTTATTTGTTCAGTGGATTTATTACATTTGATTCCGTTCTTATGCCTGCTAGGGATGCGCGATCCGGTTCGTCGATCCGATTTTAAGGATCGTATCGGATCGTAATGTCTCGATCCGATCCTCGGATCGGATCGCTTGCCGTCGATCCGATATTCAGGAAATCGATCCGTATCGGATGCACCTAATTAAGAAACAATTATATAATATATAAATATTAATATATATAATATATTATTAATATATAATATATTATATATAAATAATTATATATAAGGAACAATTTTAAAGAATATTCCCAAAATATTAAAAAAGTTACTTGTAATGGTTAAAGATGCTTTAATCAATGAGTGTAATGGAATGATAGCGATCTCTTAAAGGTTTGCGTATTTTATTTTTACAACGGTCAAACATATTTTATATTTTCCGCCAGGTACCAGGTACCAGATACCTTTGTAAACTAACTCCATACACTGGATTTTAAAAGACGGACTACTATTTTTTCACAAAGCAGTTTTATAAAAACAAAACGTCCTTATGTCTAAGACACCCGAGATAGTAACAAATAGAAACTAATCGGGCTACACATTTATGTTTACTTACTTACAAAATTGTTAATAATAAAATTAAATAAGATTCGCGTATATTTACCCGCAAAAGATGCGCTCAAGTTAGGAACTTAACGTAAACAAAACATCAAGGTCGGTTTATAACAAAAAATTCAAAGTAGGTACCCTTATCAAATGTAGTAAATAAACTGAATTTCAATTCATACGATCCAAGTGATCTGATCTTTGAAGTTTTGTATCGATAAAAATCGTATGATCCCGATCCGAACCAAAAATCGTCGGATCGTATGCTCTCGAACCGATTTTCTAAAAGATAGGTTCGGAACATCCCTATGCCTGCCTGGATTTATTTATTTATTGGCAACATTCGGCCCAGCGGCCATTGTGGAAACGTCTTTCTTTAGCTTTTTTATCTGGACATTTTCAGTGGGATTTTATTCGTGAACTATTTAATTAGTTTTGTGCATTTAAACTTTTGGACACTATTAAGTGAAGCTAATGTGAATAAATAATTGTAGTGTTAAAGAAAATCTCAATAAGTGGCCCTACAAAAAAAATCCCAGCCAATGTCAGCAGGCGTGTCAGATCAGGTATTTGCTATTTTAAACGGCATTTTAATTCATTTATAATGCACGTAATAATTTCAGGACAATGTATTAATTTGATTACATATTTTGTTTCATGTTTGTGCTGTGCATAGCGGATGAAAGGGCAAGGGAATCAAGGTAAAAATGGTAAATATATGACGTTGCACGGTGTTTTGTTTAGACATCATTTCACACCGGTTATTATTACATCCGGAATTTAGCTTGGGAGACTTGGATCATCAGGCGACAGTTTAAAGTTAACATTGTCTTTTTATATAAATAAGATTGATTACGACTTTTATATTTCCAAATTTTCACACTATTAAGACACCTGTTAGTTTGTAAACAAAGTTTCTTAGTTTATTTCTGAATAGGTATATTATGATATGAGAGTTAGTTTTTTTTAACTTGTGTTATAAAGACATTGGAGAATGTTTTCTCAATTAAAAATAATACCATCATAAAGTTTTATAGATAACATTGGTTTCATAAGGGAAGTATTGTCATCTTGGATTGTGGCTCCTCAAGATGGAGTAAATGGGCTCAGACTATCCAGTTGATGGGTTTTATTCCTAAACACCACCAATAGTATTTCACAGTGATACTAATGAAAATCTTGTCAATTGAGTCCTAAAATCTGTTATTAGCAAGCTTTATAAACACTTAACTTTTAGTACTGTTAGTACTTAATTAAAACTCTAAAGTTAAATCTGTTTGTAAAAATATTTTATATTATAAATTTTAATAAACACCTAGTAAAAAAAACAAGCCAAAATTTAAAAAAATAACAATAGGATATAGCTTTAAGGCAATAGTATTAACCTACAGCTTGCCCTGTGAGGGGCAATGCTGTTTAACAGGTTGACATTTATTAATTTTAATAAACACATAGTAAAAAAAAAGCCAAAAATTAAAATATAAAGAATAGGACAAAGCTAAGGAAAAATTATTAACCATCAGCCTTTGAGGGGCAATGCTGTTGCACAGGTTGACCTTACTCCTCTCTTTGTGGTCACTACTAATTGTGTAGGACCGTTCAGTTTAAGAAAATATTAGCACAAAATATGTTTTTTTTTTGTAAGTTGTTCCATTATCAAAAAATGTTAAGATCTGTTTTAATGATAAAAATATGATATACCTAACAAATATATGATTTGTAAGTAAATTTGGTTTTGATATGTTTGAAGGTTATTAATAAAATTAAGAATTCTATCTTATATTATTAAATTATTGTATTTAAACAATAGTTTATATATAAAATACTTTTATTTATAATTGTTATTATAATTACTATGATAATAACAATAATTGTTATACAGGTAGGTACAGTCACGCAAAAAGGGTTGAAGTTCATTTGCATACATACATATCATCACGGGTGCCTTACGGCGCCCGAGACCGCCTAGACGGCCCCAGGGTACCCAGCGGAGGGGTTTTAATCCCACCTCGTCGTAGCCGATGGTATGAGTCTACACCGAACAAGTGGCTAGCTCGTCACAATGTTTTGAATAGACTCAATAACCCATCTATAAACAGTTTCACAAGTTGGTATAGTGAAACCGGGAGCTTAACGTGCTCTCCGAGGCACTATAGTGGTGTTGTCAAACAAATGTACATAATTTTTTTAATTAAAAACTCATTGGTACACCGGGATTCGAACCAGGGACCTAAGTGTTTTTAAGTCCAAGGTCTAACCAACTCGGCCACCACGTATATATAAGTTCATTTGCATGTCTAAAAAATAAGGTTGATATTGTAAGTTAGGTCTTTATTATAGTCTTAATTATAAAAGAGAATGCCCATGGCACTATGGACAAATGTACTAAATTCAAAAGTTTTGACCATTAGTGCAACAATTTTTAATGGTACAAGTATGTTATTTTTAATGGATTAGGAACTAAAATTTTTAAACTCAGAAACACAATAAACTTAAAGCAGCAAAAATCACTGACTCATTTCACACATACCATGGGAATAAATGTTGTATAGGGTTGTAGTATTAAATGATAAATCTTCCTATTCTTAATTCTAAATAATATTTGTTTAAACCATATTATTGACTTTATACATTTTCATGAGTTAAAAAAAAATAAAAAATGCCTAAGTATTGTAAATGGTCTAAATCCTCAGAAATATATTTGAATTTCAGTGACAAATGCACCGAAAGAGCAACATTTAGAAAGTGGTGGAGAGGAATTGGCCGATGCATCATGGCGTCATCAGCAGCAGCCCTCCTATGCACCCCCTATCTCATCGGCGGGAGATCCATACAATCCACCAGGTAGCTTGCTTTACAATTACATAATATTCTAAAAATTTGCATATCATTGATAATTACAATTATTAAATATGTTTATGTAAATTTTTAGGTTATTACAGTACAACAGGACTTCCTTATCAAGCTTTTGGCGTCGGGGATGGTACTTGGTCTACCAATGGAGCAGATCCAATGACTTTCCTCGGAGGTTACCAACCACACGATTCCTATGGAATGGATGGTAGCTAGTATTTATTCCAAAAATACAAGGAATCTGTAGAAATAATTATTTATTAGTTTTTTTTTCAGATTATTTAAATTAAATAATCAAATTCATTTCAGGTGTATTCGGGCCATCAACGACACAATTTTCGACGGCGGGTTTCGGCCAACCCGCGTCGTCGTTTAATTACTTTCATGGTAACGGAGATTATTCCACTTGGGGGCAACTGGGAAGAGCGAAACAGTACGATGACTATTACAGACAAGAGGGACTCTACATGGCAGAAGGACTCAAGGCGGCCGAGGCCGGCGTCCGCGCGCTGTCGCTCGACAAGGATCTCAAGGACATATCGGGCGGATCGCAACCCAAAAAGATGACATGGGCCTCGATCGCCAGCCAACCCGCTAAGCCTGCTCCGGCCTCTCAGAGCTTTCTTCTCAAGAAGAAGGGACCCGGCATGCCCCCGCCGCCGATAATACCCGGCAAGCACAATATGGACATCGGCACGTGGGACGCCAGCAAGAGCCCGCCTGCCATCACCGCCCAGCCGCCGCCGCCCTTGTTGCAGCCGCAGCAGTCGCTCCCTCCGCAAGGCCCGCCGCCTAACCTATCTCTAGGGGTGCCGGCGCCGCTGCTGGGTCCTCCACCCGCGCTGCTGTCCGCGCCTCCGCCCACGCCGCAGCCTCGTCAGCCCGCACCGCCGCCGCTGGCGTGGACGCACGCACCGCCGCGCGGACCGCCGCCTCAGCGAATGCCGGTACCACACCCACCGCCCCAGCGGTCGCCTCCGCCCGCGCAGCCCCCGCAGCCGGTGATACCTCACCCCGTGCTCGACGAGCTTAAGGTTAAAAACGACTATAATCCTCGGGACTTTGACCTGGGCGCTCCAGACGCAAGGTTCTTTGTGATAAAATCGTACTCGGAGGACGACATCCACCGCAGCATCAAGTACGAGATATGGTGCAGCACCGAGTACGGCAACAAGCGCCTGGACTCGGCGTTTCGGGAGCGCGAGAAGGAGGGCGGCACGGTCTACCTCTTTTTCTCGGTAAACGGCAGCGGTCACTTTTGCGGCATGGCCCGGATGATGAGCGCGGTCGATTATAATTCCAATTCTAGCGTGTGGGCGCAGGACAAGTGGAAAGGACAGTTTCATGTTAGGTGGATTTACGTAAAGGACGTTCCGAATCCTCAACTTCGCCACATAAAACTGGAGAACAACGAAAATAAGCCGGTGACGAATTCGCGCGACACGCAAGAAATACCGCACGCGAAGGGATTGCAAGTGTTGAGAATAATGCATAGTTTTTGTAATACTACGTCTATTTTTGACGATTTTGTGCATTACGAACAGAGGCAGGAGGAGGACTCGCGTAAAGTTCCGCCAGAACCTATTCACGAAGAGACCAACGACGGCAATCGTAATTATCATCAACAACAGCCACAACAACGCAACAACCGCGGTTATCGCGATAATCGTGATAATCGTGACAGCCGCGATAATCGTGACAACCGCGACAATCGTGACAGCCGCGACAATCGTGACAACCGCGATAATCGTGACAACCGCGAAAATCGTGACAACCGCGAAAATCGTGACAACCGCGATAGTCGTGATAACCGAGACAATCGTGACAGCCGCGACAGTCGTGAGAATCGCGAGTATCGTGATCACCGCGAGTACCGCGAGCATCACCGCGAGGAACGAGGAGATGAGCGCGATCATCGTGACCACCGGGACAATCATGGAGGATATCCAGATCCAAATAATTACATGCGTGGAGTCAGAGTTAGTATATTCTTTTATTTATAACATGTCTGTAGCTCTAGTACTGGTGCTTTAGAGAAATTATATTCTATCCCTTGGCCATAATTATATTACTGCCATAACTATACCAACTGAAAATTGTCAAATGCCATAATATTTTGACAATTAACGGCGTTGCATTCAATGGAATCACATAAATTTCTCCCTTGGTAGTATAAAGTGGAATTAGATAAATTGGATGTTCTATTTTCCCTATTCTTGTTTATGCTATTTAACATTTATAAATGGAAAGAGGAAAGGGAGGCCTTTGCCCAACAGTGGGACAGTATAGGCTAATATATAGAAGAAAGCTTCCATTGTCTAACAGAATGCCAGAATATATGTTATAACGATTAACACCACGTTGTATGTAATTTTTAATTATTTGAAATATAAAGATGAGTGTACAATTTATTAAACAAACTGCCTCCTTTTCACAAATGTACCCAGCATCATGTTGATTGAGAGCTAAAAATTTTGTCGCATAAACTGATGATAACATAACTAATATTGTGTTGGCTATTATTTATTATTAATTCAAGTTTTTTATGATTCCAGAATCGCGATGGTTCACGCGGTCGCGGTCGTTCGCGTAATTGATACAGACTATTACGAGGACAAGCTTCTCTACATAACAAACAAGTGCATCTATTGGTATATTTTAGCCAAATTTCTGCATGCATGGAATATTGTTGTATGATATTTTAGAACATTATATATACAACAGCATTATCGTTTTAAACAGTGCTTCAAGAATAAAGAAAAACAAAAACGGTAAAAATTGTGCAAATAATTTTGAACTAAAGTTTCAATAAAACATACGGCTAGTGAACAGAACAATATCATCAAGTTTTACTATATTCATGTGACAGTGAAATTGTGGACTTTTGAATTTGTGGACTTCAATGTAATAATTTTTATATCTAGAAAATATGTGAAGTGAGAGGGTGATCCAAACGGCACCGGATTGTTCAACATTGTTTACTTGCATTGCACCCGTGTGCATCTAAACATGTGACTGGTGGTATTAGAAAAATAACTAAATAACTTTATAAAATCAATTGAAATGTTGGAATGTAAGTTTTGTATTGGAGCCTACTGTGTAAGATGTGAATTTATAAAAAAAATAAGAATAAAAATCATAATTTGGTCTCTTTCGTGACATTCAGTTGTGTGTATAATGTGATTAATATGTGTTTAAGATCATTATGTTTCCTTTTCATATAGTATTATTTTGTGATCATTTATTATTATTGTAGTGCCAATTCACCAATATCTGACCTAGAATTTATTATAGTTTTAGTGGGTTGGCAATATAAAAATCAAAATTATAATTTGTTTTAATTGTAGATAGAATAAATAAAATGTTATACTGTTTTACATTGATCAAAACTTATGTCACGAGGGAAACCTGATAATCAGTAATAAATTTTAATGTTGTTTCCTATATTTTACACAACATTATTTTACAATGAATTTTTATCTTGGTTTTTTTAATTTTCTTTATTCAATTATATGTAATAGTTTCATAAAGTGGTAGTCTATTATTGTTGCTGAAGCAAATACTTATTGTTTTAGATTTTAGACTAAAATGTTTTCTTTATGCATGAAGTATAATAGAATTCATATGATTTTAACTCTTGGAAACTGATAAATGAAAAATTGTAAAAATAAATTTTTTGTTTTATAATAAAACCTTATCACTGGTATTCATAAAAACTTATTGAGACTGAAGAATTATTTATAGTAGGTTTAGTCTCTTTTTTTAACAACAAAAATGAAAATACTTTAGACACAAAACCTATTTTTAAGTATTCTGTAAGAACTCAAATAAGTTTTTATTAATAAGGCCATATATGTATAATAAATAATATTCGTGGAGGGCAATTTAGTTACACCATAGACTTAGGGTTCAGTAGACAACTTCACGCCCAAACATATTTCCAATTTACAACTTGGTGGTTAGGCAAAGTTAAATATTATTTTTATGTTGGTAATTGTTTGCAAAAATCTTTCTGTTGTGGGTATTAAATATTTTTATATTATAATATTAATAAATACAATGACCGACAAAAATATTATTTTAATTCTGAGAACATAATAGTAACAAGGATCCGGACCTTTCAAAAGACGTTTTTCATACTTCCAAAGGACCTCAAAAGGTAAATAAATCCACGCCTACCTATAGGTTATTATTAGGCATGTACACTAAAAAAATATCAAAATGTGTGTCTAGTAGTCTGTTTATAAGAATGCGAATTATCATTATTCACCACTTTTCCTATGTACCAAATGTTGTCCTTTGTTATAGTTATCTAAGTCTCTCGTATTTACGTAGTTTGTTAGATATCTAATAACTATAGTATAGCTAGGTATGTGTACAAGGTCAGGTTTAGTTTTGTTTGATAATTATAGGTTAATGCACTACCATGAACTAACTATTACTAGAAATATTATGCAGTTTTGATAAGTAGACAACATACATACTTGCTCGTACATACTTATTTATTTTCCCAATTAGGTACGTAGGTTGCTTAATAACAAATAACATAGACAAGCAAATATACTGAGGCAAGTTTTTCGTAGTAGGTAGGTACAATCTGTTTCTTTTAAAGGTATTATTTGCACTTATATCATTCCACATAATCTACCTATACTACTTGTACCTACTATTATTTCTTTTGTGCCTATACACCAAAAAGCAATATTTAGTTTTATGAAATTTATGACAATGTAGTGTGCCTTATGGCTTCCGTATCTTCTTAGGTTAAAATACCTATGCAGCAGACATCCTAAAATAAAATTGTTTTATGATCTACGTACGTACTACTAAGTACTTAACCTAGGTTTTGTTTAAAAGAACACAACCCTAATGTCGTCAGAAAAGTAAAGAATTACGCGATACAAAGAGAGGCAACTTTAGGTAAATATAAATATAGGCCATTAGCGTTGTGCGATCTGAACTGAGATTTATTGTGTCGGTGCAAGAGTCGCTATTTTCTTAATTGATCTTTTGGAGTGGAGCTTCTGTACTTGTACTATTATTTCTTCTGTGGTATTACTTAAAGCTCATGTTGTATGGAGAAAGCAGGCTTCGCGATTACAAATGCAATGTCCTTAAATTGAGCTGGGTATTTTTTTTTTTGATCAGTTTTTTTTTTAATATAACAAAAATATTTATTACCTACAGCAGAAAGATTTTCGACATAAAAATAATAATTGAACTTCAACTAACAGCCAAGTTTTAATATTGCAAGTATGTTTGTATGGGCTTCAAACGACTACAGAGCCCTTAAACACCCAAATTATACACTATAGGCCATCGGAGAGCATGGTAAGCTATCGGTTCCAGTTTCACTATACCAACTTGTGAAACTGATTATAAGTCTATACAAACACCGCGACAACACTATTATAACAACATTTTATTCGAGAACGAACCATAACTATAAACGGAATAAATAATATGTTTTCATTATATTGAAATCATTATCTCATATAACTCAAATAACACCTCTCTTTCATTTATTCCATCTCATAACCAATGTTATTCTGAGTCAACACCGAACAAGTAGTCAGGTTATCGCGATGATCGGAGACTTAATAACCTAACATCATTTTACCTATTGTAATTCAGTACAAATTTGTGGACATAAGTGTACAAAGGCCACTTTCCCATGACTTATATTTGTTTGGGATGCTACAAGTATTGATGTAGGTCAGAGTCTATGAATGGGGATGTCCATTACATTTTTTCTATGAGGAACGCATGTGACTGAAGATACACCTATAGGTAGTGTTAGTTTTCTAGCTATTACTCGTAATCTGGGAGGTTACTATGCGATTAATTTCTAAAATTTGTACAGAAAATAGTGCCTAAAGCGGAAATTTTGGGAACTAAAAATGCGAGCGTGTGATTGGTGAAAAGGAAAACTACTAACTAAAAGCTCGGAACAATATTTTTGAAAAGCTTGGCTGTTAGTAGACATGTGACAATCACCATTTTTTAAGGATTGAATCGTAATTCGTTCAATCGCAAGAACGATTGGATTCCCAGGATTCTATCAAAAAATATCCCAAATATTTGGTTGTATTCCTAAAAAAATGGTATCTAGAATTGATTGATGAGCTAAAAAAAAACCTCATCATCTCGAAAAATTGGTCCACGACATCTCGAATGATAATAATAAAGATATGATTGATTGGTATAGATATAATTGAACGATATAAAGATATGATCGATTGATAATGGTATAATTAAAAGATATGATCGATTGATAACGATTTGAAGGTATGATCAATTAATAAAGATATAATTGAACGATATAAAGATATAATCGATTGATAAAGATATGATTGAATGATATAAAGATACGATCGATTGATAAAGATATGATTGAACGATAAGGAGAATATATGAAAGATTACAATCAAAAGTACCGAATCTTTTTTCGGATTGTGATTTTTTATCTCGGTCACTTGGAAATACCATATCAAAATGATTCAATCATTCGCGATTGTCACATATCTAGCTGTTAGGTAGTCGAAGTTCAATTATTATTTTTATGTTTGTTATTGTATGGAAAAATCTTTCTGTTGTGGGTGTAATATTTAAATATAATATTAAAAAGTTTTTTTTTTATGATTTTGTAAAAAAAAATATAACCCAACACAGAAAGATTAATAAATACAATGACCGATAATAATATAATTAAAATTCTGCGATAAACGGTAATCGAGTATAACTGGAAGGGCGAAAGCTTATTTTGTATCGAAAGCGTTTCAGATCGCAGACTACGCGTTACGCGAATTCAGTGTCCTTAACTCACTAGTAAACGTTTAAAAAACTCGAACTTGGCTGTTGGTGAGCATCTGACGCTGTCGGTAACAATAAAACTGCAATATTTAGGAATTTAGCAGCTATCGCGAACAGTGGCGGATCCAGGAGGGAGGGGTGGGGTGTACAGCAACGAAATGTTTAGAAATTTATGAAAAGTTTTTTTTGCTCAACGACGTACGTAACTGGTAGGCGCTTTTGTAAAACTAAAATAAGTGCTTGGCAAATGCTAGGAGCCTAAAGCAAGCCGTGCAAACGTTTGACGATGACGTAAATGTTAGGTTAGGTACAAATGTTTGACGACGTTTTTTTTTACTCAACGTACACTATAGGAACGCAAAGCAGCTATACAAAACTGGAAGAATATACTTTTTGCCGAAGAGCTCCTCCCCCCAAAATGGATTCCTGGATCCGCCCCTGCGGCCACATTCTGTTTCTTATAACGTCATCGTTAGATTGTCAAAATAACGAATTCCGTTATTAGCGCGCTCTCCTCCAATCAGCGAAGATTAAACAACTACTCTGATTGGAGGAGAGCGCGCTTATAACGGAATTCGTTATTTTGACAATCTAACGATCACGTTATAAGAAACAGAATGTGGCCGCTGATCGCGAAACTTCTAAGGCGACAATCTAACGTTCGCATTATTAGAAACAGAATGTGGCGGCTCGACTTCTGATGCAACGAAAGTAACATAACAGAAGCGGAAACAAACATGTCAATTTTGTTTTTGAATACCGCTGGCGCTGCTAATAATAGCTATACTTCCTAGCTAATAATAGCTATATCAGCGGCTACATTCTGTTTCTTATAACGTGAGCGTTAGATTGTCGAAATAAGGAATTCCGTTATTAGCGTTCTTTCCTTCAATCAGCGGGTCAATGGTGAAAATGATCAAGGTTAAAAAACTACTCTGATTGGAGGAGAGCGCACTAACGTTATTTTGACAATCTAACGATCACGTTATAAGAAACAGAATGTGGCCGCAGTTCATCTTTTTCCCCTTGTACGTTCGCAGCCCCTAACGAAATCCTTGTACAATGGCAATCACACGAAATGCTATACACTGGCAAAACCACCTGTAACACAAAGGAATAAAGCGTAGATAAAAAGTCATGTCGTTCTTCAAATAAAAAATAATTAAAAAAAGAATTACGTTAAAATTAACGAATAAACAATTATGGTAATCATATTTACCAGATTTGTTGATTTCATAGAATGACAATTTTAATTTTGAGAACATTGTTGTCATAATTTTAAATAAATTATAATTTTTATTTTATTTTATGGTTATAGGAGATAGTTGTTTTATTTACAATAGGGAATATGCATGTTTTTTTTTATTTCATTACTTGATAGAGTAACTACATTAGACCCTAAAAACTTTTTTTTTTAAAGAGTAATAACACAAAAATAAAAGGGTTTAAACTTTACCTGCCACTACCACAGTAAAAAACGGTACATCACTAGCCGTCATTCTGTGACGTCATTCGTGCTCAAAGAGCATATTAGTTTAATGTTATTGCCACGGAATAGAAAAAACAAGTGGAAATGCTATAAAGCACCAAATGTATTAGAACCGGTGTCGCCAAAATCATATATCTATAAGTATTGAATCTATAACCACTTCGTCCTGATTGGTTGCAAATATACACAGCAATTTTAAACACTATTCTCCAAATAATTAGATTTAAATTCATATAAAAAAATAAACATGCCATCTATGAAAAAGTAGTAAGAACCTCCTATAAAATTTGTTCTGCTATTCCAACACAGATGGCGTGATTACTACAACATTCGAATAAATGTTTTGTTCAGTCGACATAAGGCATATTATCTTTTATATAAAAAAGTATTTTAGTTTATTCTAGAACTTTCCTTGCATAAAAATATAATAATTGAAAGGCGGCGACATAATAAAATATTTAAAGTATCGATATCGATGCTTTTTTTAAATATAAATTGTGCTCTATATATTTAAACGCAGGTGGAAGGGAAAACTTTTTAGAAAACATAGCTATAAAACTTTTAGAAAATATAAAGGCTTAAACACTGATTTTTGAGATAAGTATATTTTTTTAAGTTGAGTTGGGTGACGTTGTTGTGACGTGAGCACGAAACAAAACTTTGGGACGCAATCTTAATATAACTAGTATTTTTGTAATAAAAATAAAGAAATTAGGCAAAATGAAGAAATTATTTTTGCCTGGAATATTACATTATTTTATAAAAATATTTTTTATCGTTATTTAAAAAAAATGAGTTTTTAGTCGCAATGGTACAGACCCTAATTTTGTTTGTGCATATGACGAAGGTTAGAAAGTTGGTTAAGTTCTTCTATTGATGACCTTTCAATGATTTTAATGAAATTATATATAAACTGCTCATTATAACAATATGGTAAATAGTAAGTAATGGTAATGGTAAGTAATTGTAACAATGGTAGCCTAATAAATTTTGATTATTCAATTTTATAAACTATTAATTTCAATTTCTTTTTACAAACAACTGTTACTGTGTCTAAATATGAACACAATTCTTCGTAATAGAGAATAGCTGCTGCGCTATAAATATTTTTTTATGTATGTGGTAAACCAACCAAATTGTGCTGACTTCTACGTATAGTTTACCGTTATAAAGAGTTTACACGTACATTTTATTATTCTAAGCCCACACTATTATATAATATGAATAAATATTAAAAAAAATATGTAAGTATATAATTTTGTATAACTGCCGAAACTGTTCCTTCTTTTCTTTAAATAAATAAGTTATATCGATAAGCACCCACTACACCACTAACCGAGTAGCAAGAACTTTTGAAATCCAAATTTCAATCTAAAGTATTCTTTATTACAATTACATAAGGTTGATTTTAACTTCATTTAAACTACAATTATTAGTAAACTAAAATAAGCTAAGGTTTTTAAAGAATACTAACAAAATCGTACTTACCGATGATATGAAACACCTCCATTACGAAGATTTTTTCTCCTACTATCGTTTTTGTACTCCAGAATGCAACAATACGGCATATTTACAATAATTATGCGGAAAAATCAGGAACGACGCGAGACTACCAACTCGAAGCGATGTTAGACACGACTGATAACGACTGGGATCAAATAAGCGTAGCTACGCTTAATTGTGCCACACTAAACACGCCTACTTTGCACTTCCACTTGTTTTTTCTATTCCGTGGTTATTGCACCTCAAAAGTTATTCAAAAGGTTTGTTTATCACAAATTATCATAATAAAAGACAATAAATACCCGAGAAAACAAGAAACTGTAGACTACAGGGGCCTTACCAAAGAGCCAATCGATAATCGAATCGAAACGCTCATCGAAAGCCAAATGTATGGGATTTGACGTTTCTCATCGATCAGCCTCTGCCCATAGAGTAAACTTCCTATACATTTTTATCGATCGATGCGGCGATTCGATTGGCGATCGTGTTCTTTGGTTAGGCCCCAGAACACACGTTAACATTTGTTTGTGCACGAATGACGTCACATGTAGTGTTTGCTAATGTCGGAGCGTTTATAAATGCGTTCCGTTTCTACAAATAAATGGATTTTTAAAATCGAATTTATAAAAATAAAATAGATTTCTGTAAATATGTTCAAAGACATAAAAGGAACATTATATATTAGTCAAAATCATTTAGGTATTTCATGTAAATCTTTACATATATTTATGAATAGTCAAAAAAACAAGTTTTACAAAGAGGTCTTAGGTGCGTTGGTTAGGCAGCTATTCATTAACAAAAGAACGACATATATTAATTAAACTTAAACACGATGGAATGGAAATCGTAATATGAAAATTACTACCGAACCGAACACACCCTACATAAGCAACTAGTGTAAGACTATAGGTGGTTAGCTGATTCCATTGACCTGTCAATCATTATCTGCCATACAAGGGAGCCACCAAGGCGACCAACTTCACCGATCATATCCATGCCTTAAATATTTATTGTAAATAAAAGGTAAGTAACTAATCACATATAAGTAAAGGTATAAGGATCGGTATTTTTAAGGGCATAAACACTAACTGTAAAGTCGATCCCCTCACACAAATCGATGCTTCACACAAACTAAAAGAGGATACAGGAGCACAGCTATTGATTGACTTATGCTATATAGCATATATATAATATATATATATATATAGTAGCATACTCAAAATGCACCCCACTGATCAGCATGCGTAGAATACCCTATGGCAGATTATTTCTTACTCTACCAATGTACATAACTACACAGTATACTATTAGTATAAATAAGTAGGTAATCATTTACATAATGTAATGAAAATAAATTATGTAATATAAAATTATTACAACATCGGACATTATATACCTACTAAACTAGGGTAGATTCTACATAAGTAATTTGTTTACTAGTTGCGAGACCTCAATTGCAAATCGGTTCCAGACGTCTTTATCGTTAAGATAGTCTTTTACACTATAGTAAGCCTTATTGATTAATATGTTTTATAAAAAAAATTAAACTTTATTTCACTCAGATCTATAATGCTTTAAGGTAATTTATTAAATAACCTTATACTGTTAATGACGAAACGTTTATTAGTTTTTTGCAGTTTAAACTTTGGTATATCGATTTTATCTATGTTTCTTAAGTTTAAATTATGTCTATCGCCATTTCTACTAAACATATTTAAGTTTTTCCTAACGTGCAATAAATTCTCATAAATATATTGAGATGGTTGTGTCAGTACATCAATCATAGAAAAGATTTCTCGAAGAGAATCACAAGCTTTCATGTTATATATTGCCCGAATGGCGTCTTCTGTAGAATAAATATAGTATCAATATCTGCCGCACATCCCCACATTATAAGACCATATGTCATTATACTGTGAAAATAGGCGAAGTATACTAGTCTGGCTGTTGCAACATCAGTTAATTGTCTGATTTTTCTGACTGCATATGCAGCAGAGCTCAATCTATTGGATAAAGTATTAATGTGAGCTTTCCACTGTAGTTTTGAATCGACTGTGATGCCTAAAAACACAGTGGAGTCAACAAATACCACATCAGTAGGTACCACCTATCTTCACTGTGGCATTGATATTGGATACATTAGGCAAGGTAAATTTCAGGCACTTAGTCTTCTTTGCATTTAAAACTAAATTATTTGCCGTGAACCATTTTGAAACCATTTCCAAAGTGTCATTTGCTGCCGATAATATATTATCCTTCCTACTAACTTTAAAAAATAGGGATGTATTATCAGCAAATAGCACTATCTGCGCCATCTCCTGTACCATATGTGGAAGATCATTGATGTATACTAGGAACAGGAATGGGCCTAAAATTGAGCCCTGGGGGATACCCATCTTTACAAGGGTTCCGTCTGATACACAACCATCAATATTAACACCTTGAGTTCTATTAGAAAGGTAGGACTTTATTAGATTTAAAGCTAAATAGCGAATGCCATAAAATTCCAGCTTATCTAAAAAAATTTGATGGTCAACACAATCAAACGCTTTAATCAGATCACAGAAAACGTCAAAGAGATCCTGAGAGTTTTCCCAAGCGCCGATTATTTTAGTAATTAATCTTGTACCGGCATTTTTTGTGTTTCTACCTTTTGTGAACCCGTATTGTTGATCATGTAACAATTTATGAGTATTAAAATAACTTAACAGCTGACCAAGAAGTATTTTTTCGAATATTTTACTTAAGGCTGGCAGGACAGAAACAGGGCGATAATTATTTGGATCTGTCTTACAGCCGGACTTGAATATGGGAAATATCAGCGAGTACCGGTCCTATAGTAAGAATACCCCCCATAAATCTTCAGTTTTTTTTTTATTTAACATTTATAATAATATTAATTGGCGTGTTTCGTCTTTGCCTCTTTACAATGGTCATGGTGGTTGGCGCTTCCTACCTACTGCGTTATACGGAACGCTCGAACTTATACTCGCCGCCTCCGCTAGAGGGCGCGAGCAGTCTAGAAAAACTGTAATGGACGAATAAACGCAAAAACTTGTTGTGCTAAATAAATACTAATTAAAATAGTTTTCACCGTGTGAAAAATAATAAAAATATGTGTAAAATGTGTAAAAAGTGATGTTATATGTTCCTACGCAAGCAGTTAATTGGTGAGTGCTGATTTATTGACTATTTGAGGCAAAGACATATGTTATTCTATAGGGTCCTTCGAAAATTCTTTAAAATCTTTTTTTGAACCAGTAAAACTTAAATATCTGTGGCAAAACGTCACATTTTCTGGCCTTCGAGTCGGATTTTCCTAATTTTCTAATAATAAATATATTTTTTCTCAATTTCACGTAATTTATAACCCAACTTTGTAGTTAGCGCGTGGCACTTGGGCGAGTCTATTAATTTTTCTTACTACTTTGTTTTTTTAAAAATATATTCACAATGTCGAAAACTAATGATAAATCGCATGTATCTTTCGAAACATTAACTTTAAGGAAAGAATACATGTTCGGGAAATTACAACGTCTTTATAATTTATCAAAAACGTTAACTGAAGATAACATCGATTTAATTCAGAATTTTATGGTACAGAGTTCAGAGTTAGATACATTAAGGGAACAATTTGAAAAACTTGTTATTGAAATTATTTCAATTGAATCTCAGCTAACACCTACTGTAAAACCATCATATCAGGCATTGGAAAGTTTTGACGAATTATATTATCGATGTAAGGTAGTAGCAATAAAATATGGTGACATAGTCCGAGAGCCCACCGTAAAAATGAACACGTCCAATTGTGATAATGTTGTTCGGCCATCATTACCTAAAATAAAACTTTTTGAATTTAATGGTGAAATCGAAAATTGGACTACGTTTTACGATACATTTTTGTCATTAGTGCATAATCGTGACTTCAACGATATAGATAAATTTCATTATCTTTTGTCCTGTGTCAAGGGACCGGCACTTAATATAGTTAAAAACTTACCGATCACGGGGTCGAACTATCGTCTGGTATGGCAAAGTTTATTGGATAAATATCATGACCCGAGAGCTTTGATCGGTAGGTATTTGGATAAGATGCTTAATTTTGTACCTTTGACAAGGGATACGTCTACAAATCTTACTTTATTTATCGAGACATTCGATCATTCTCTACGAGCAATTAAGGCGTTAGATATAAAAAATTTAGACGATTATTTATTCTGTCACATCGAGTTACGTGGACTCGATAGTCATACACGTAAACTATTCGAGGAGGGTCGCAATCAAGGCAAATTACCTTCTTTTGGTGAACTTGTAAAATTTGTTAATAACCAAGTCAAAGTTTTAGAGCATGTTTTTCCTAACGTCAGCTCCTGTTCTATATCGTCAAGTCATAATAACAAAATGCAAACACGCGTAACTACTAATAAAATTGTGTCTTCCAAAGTATCTAAAGCGGTTTTAACTACAAATAATAATAAAATTGCTTCAAATAATATTAAGAATATTACTAATAAATATGTTTGTTCTCATTGTAAAAATAGTCATTTAATATATCGTTGCGAGGAGTTTCGTAAACTGCCCGTAAACAAGCGAATTGACCGTGTCAACTCATTAAATTTATGCCTCAATTGTCTAAAAGATAATCACACTCAAAATGACTGCAAAAGCGACATGACTTGTGGTGTTTGTATGTTACCACACCACTATCTGTTGCATCAGGAGGTGGTAAGCTCGGCGTCTGCTACCCCGTCGGTTCCCCAGCAGGCTCTCGTTAGTTCTCACTCCGTGAGTGAGAGTGACCCTCACACATCATTACACTCCGTGAGTGAACAATATGGGGTAGTGCTGGGCACGGCGCGCGTTCACGTCACTGCCGATGACTTTGCCGGGGACCACCGGGACTGCCGTGCAGTCCTGGACTCTGGAGCTCAGAGTTCCTTTATCACCCTCGATTGTGCCCAACGTTTGGGACTTCGCCGATCTAAGTGCCCGTTCACCGTGTGTGGGCTCGGCGGCGAGGTGGTAAAAACTTATGGTATGGTCACCTGTACTATCAAACCGCGATTTTCGGACGTTCCCTCTTTCACGGTGGACATGGTGGTCGTTCCACAGGTATCATCTGATATGCCTAATGTTGATATTCCGAAAAATATAATCAACGAATATAATAAATTTAATCTAGCTGATAAATATTTTTATAAACGTTCTCGAATAGATATTCTGTTAGGCAACGATATCGTGCCGGACTTAATAAATGCTAAACCGATTTTGATAAAAAGCGATATACCTAGCGTTCGCGATACAGTTTCGTAGTTAGTGGGAAATTATATTCAAAAATAAATAGTAATTCAAATATACTATGTAGTCTGTCGAATCTGGCCGGCGAAGAACAGTCGCTGGATATAACTTTGCGCCAATTTTGGGAGATCGAAGAGCTACCATGTAGCCTGCCGTCGAGCCCCGCTGATCAGCTGGCTGAGGATATTTTCACTAATCATCATTATCGTGATAAAAGTGGTTCTTACGTAGTACCACTGCCGTTTGTGTCCGATCCACCGCTGCTCGGGGAGTCGCGTGTCGCTGCTGAGCGCCGCTTGCGACATACCGAGCGTCGTCTAGCTCGCGAACCAATCATGAAGCGCGCTTATCAAGACTTCATGGACGAATATGAGTCCCTCGGTCACATGGAGTTATACAGTGGTACCAGCGCTAAGTATTTGATTCCTCATCACGCTATACGTCGACCCAGTAGTACTAGTACGCCCTTGCGAGTAGTATTAGACGCCTCTGCAAAGACATCGACAAACGTTTCACTTAACGATATTTTGTTAACCGGACCTAAACTTTATAATGATATCGTTGCAATTATTTTAAATTTTCGGCTTTATGAATATTGCTTCTCGAGCGACATTTGTAAAATGTATCGCGCTATTTGGATAAGACCTAGCGATCGTATGTACCAGCACATATTATATAGGCGTAAAGATGATGAACCGATTGCGGAGTACGAATTAAAAACGGTCACATATGGACTTAGCTGTTCGCCCTTTTTAGCGATTCGCACACTCCTGCAGTTAGCCGCCGACGAAGGCGACCGTTTCCCTTCCGCGGCAAACGTTATTCGTGAAGGTATCTATATGGATGATGCACTGTGGTCCTGTGAAACATTTTCACAGGCCTGTTCGGTAATGGACTAAGCTGCTCGCGCGAGTTCCGCTTGACCACCGTGAATGTCCAATTACGTTTGTTAAGGACAACAATGACGTCACTATCAAGGTGTTAGGTTTGCAGTGGATACCATCGACTGACGTTTTCTACTTTTCTGTGAATCAATCTGATAAAGTTACAACAAAAAGATCAGTATTAAAATTGTTAGCTGCTATATATGACCCCGTGGGTTTTATCGCGCCGTGTACATTCGTTGCGAAATGTATTATGCAAGACTTGTGGAAACTCGGCCTCGGCTGGGACGACAGGTTGCCTCCGGAGGTATGTGAGCAGTGGCTACAGTATATCTCGAAGCTCCCTCTGCTTCGTCAGATCAGCATCGAGCGTCATGCGTTGCTCCCGGGCCAAAGCGAATGCGAGCTTGTAGGTTTCTGCGACGCGTCCACCCACGGTTATCCTGCTTGTGTTTATGTTGTTAGTAAAAATAATGACGAGGTTAAGGTTCGATTATTATTTTCAAAGTCTAAAGTCTCGCCGATAAAAGTTGTAACGATTCCCAGACTAGAGTTGATGGCTGCAGTGTTACTTAGTAAAATGATGAAGTATGTCTGTAATACTATGGCGCGAGTTAAAATTAATAGAATTATTGCGTTATCCGACTCGTCTATTGTCCTAGCGTGGATCCATACAGAAGCCTATAAGCTTCAGACGTTTGTTAGTAACCGTGTTACTCAAATTGTAGATGTAATACCGCCGCATCGGTGGTACCACGTAGGTACTGAAAACAATATGGCAGACGTATGTTCCCGTGGAATATGCCCTAGCCAATTTGTTATTATCAGCGACCAGTGGTCAAAGGGTCCCTCATGGATGTATGATAGAACAGCTGACTGGCCTATTTCTAAATATGCTTACGCTAGCGAATCTCAAATCCCTGAGTTAAAATTAAATACAAATAGTTTTAATTTAACCGCATGTAAGTATAAAAATCAAGAAACTAAACTTGAATTTTGTGAAAGATTATTTGCTCAATTTTCGTCTTTTAGCAAGCTGCAAAGAACGATAGCTAGAATTATAATGTTATTTAAAAATTTTAAAACCAAAAATAACTTCAATTTTTCTTTCAATTTAACTTATAACGATTTGAGAGTCGCTCATGATGCACTTATAAAATTAGTGCAAGGTGCCTACTATGCACATGAAATAAATGCCTTGTTAAACGGTGCAACTTATATACCATCGTTAAAGAAACTCTCCCCCTTCGTGGATGCCCGTGGCTTCCTTAGGGTGGGGGGTCGCCTTAGTCAGTCTGATCTGTCGTATGGTGCTAAACACCCGTTACTATTACCTAAAGTTAGTAACTTTACTAAACTTTTAATTTTAAACTATCATAAAATATACCTACATGTAGGGCCGAGAACTTTACATAATATTTTAAATCAAAATTATTGGATAGTGGCTGCTCGCAGCGCCATACGATCGGTGCTATCAAAGTGCATGGTTTGTTTTAAAACCAAACCACCTCTTCTTCAACCTGAGATGGGTGCGTTGCCATCATCAAGATTGTTGCCTAATAAAGTGTTTGAGCACGTAGGTGTAGATATAGGTGGGCCTTTCTATATTAAAGAAAGCCTAAGGAGAAATGCTAAAGTTTCCAAGGCTTATTTATGTTTATTTATTTGTTTCTCCACCAAGTGCGTGCATCTAGAGGTTCTTTCTTCGTTATCTGCGGATTGCTTTTTAGCCACATTAGACAGATTTGTAGCACGTCGGGGCCTGTACTCGGACTGTGGTACCAATTTTGTGGCTGCTAACAAACATCTTACGGAAGTGCAACGATTTATTTCATCTAAATCTATAAACAGTAGCATCCAATATGGCTGTGCAACTCGCAAAATAGACTGGAAGTTTAATCCTCCTACTGCTAGCCACATGGGGGGACTTTGGGAGGCCGGAATAAAATCAGCCAAATATCTGCTTGTACGCTCTGTAGGCGATAAATCCTTAACGTTTGAGGAACTAACTACTATTTTTTGTAAAATAGAATCTATTTTAAACTCTCGGCCATTGAGTCCATTGTCGGACGACCCTAATGAGTTTAATGTTTTAACTCCAGGTCAATTTCTTATAGGGAAAGCTATGAATTCTGTACCCGAATATGAGTTGAACGATGATACTTCAATTAACAGATTGTCACGTTGGCAATATCTCCAAAATTGTAGTCAGTTATTTTGGAAAAAATGGAGATGTGAATATTTAAACACTCTGCAACAACGTGCTAAGTGGTTCACCTCCACCCCTAATTTAAATATCGGAGACTTAGTCTTAGTAAAAAACGACCAAGTGCCCTCGTGTAACTGGCCCCTAGCTCGTGTGGAGCAGGTCCATCCTGGTGCCGACGGTATAGTCCGTTCTGTAACACTTCGTACCAACAAGGGTACATTGGTTAGGCCTTCAAATAAACTAAGCCCTCTACCTTATTTAAATTAGATATCCTTTTAATATTTTTTTTAATATTTTTTTTTTATCTCTTATATACTCTTTAATTTTATTTACTTGAAACCATCATGATGCTTTCGGTGGGGGGTGTTTCGTCTTTGCCTCTTTACAATGGTCATGGTGGTTGGCGCTTCCTACCTACTGCGTTATACGGAACGCTCGAACTTATACTCGCCGCCTCCGCTAGAGGGCGCGAGCAGTCTAGAAAAACTGTAATGGACGAATAAACGCAAAAACTTGTTGTGCTAAATAAATACTAATTAAAATAGTTTTCACCGTGTGAAAAATAATAAAAATATGTGTAAAATGTGTAAAAAGTGATGTTATATGTTCCTACGCAAGCAGTTAATTGGTGAGTGCTGATTTATTGACTATTTGAGGCAAAGACATATGTTATTCTATAGGGTCCTTCGAAAATTCTTTAAAATCTTTTTTTGAACCAGTAAAACTTAAATATCTGTGGCAAAACGTCACATGGCGTGACATGCATATTCCCTATTGGAATAAATCCTAAAATAATACTATTAAATGAATATTCGGCCGAATATATATAAATATACCTACCCCGAATATATCGTATATGAATATTCACTGCATCTGTAGTAACTAATGTATATTTGAAAATATTGAAGTCCACATGTTTTTACAATCTAAGTTTTGCTAATTGCGGACATATAGAGTTATTAGCAAGTCTTATTATAAAAAATGTGCTCACTTAATCTTGATGCTGACAAAAGGCGACTGATCGTCGTCTGCTATCGGTCGGGATGTGCGTAGGCCTGTCGGGTGTTCGGGTATGCGACCGTAGGTATTTTGTCGGACCCAACCAAGCTCATTAAGAATAATCAACTTGGTGCGTAGGATTTAAGAAATATATAGGTACATAGGCTGCGTTCCAAAACGCCTTAATTAAACAAGAGCACTAACTTAGCAAAGACTATTAATCCGGATCTTAGGAATTTTACTTGTAATAATAATACAACGATTTAATAATGTAGAATAGAAAACATACAATTATATATCACTGATTCGAAGGTTTTTACTAGCTGTAGATAAGATAGGTATTCATTCATTTTACAATGTTTCGAAAGACTAAATACGGCAGGGGTGCTCAAACGGTCGATCGCGAGTGCTTTTTGAGTAGATCTCGAAAATATTTTTTTTTTAATACGTAGGTAACTAAACTACAAAAATTTGAATAACTGTGAGTTTTTTCATTGATATTGTAGAGAAGAACCTAACTAAACCTAACCCAAACCTTGACTAAAATAATGTATATTGTGCTGAAAGCTAATATCTATATATGCTACGGTACACCCTACCTAGGTAGGTAGGGAGGTAGGGTGTATCGTGTATGTACGTCGTACACGTCGATCACACATACTTGCAGCCTCTCAGAGTCGATCGTGAGTAGTCTAAAAATATTGAGGTAAATCGCCAGCAGTTCAAGTTTGAGCACCCCTGAAATACGACATGTAAACAAAACATATCAAAATAATGGTATATAATGTTAATTTTTTTTATATAGTTTAGTATGAGTGCGAGATATACAGGGTGTTTGGAAGGGAGCTATACATACGCCTAGGGTAGAAACTAGGGATAGTCTGCTACCTACCCCCGCCCAATATATTGACCTTGGCCTCAAGGTTTTTTTTTAATTTATTTTTATTTTTTATTTGACTTTTTTGTGATTTTTTTACTAAAACTACCTCTAGCTCAAAATCTATCCATGGGACCGGTCTGCTAATGGTCTTGTTTTAATCGTTAGAGTCTTGGGGTCCTGCAAAAAAATATTTTAAACCAGAAAATTGTGAAGAAGAAAAGTTATGGGGCCTGAAGTACCGTAGTAAGGTAAAGAAATAATTTTAAGGGCAACTTTCTATGGGGTTTAAAAAAAAACTAACAGGGTTGGAGTTTTTCTGATTTTTTTAAAACATCCTCAGTCCATGCCCTTTCTAACGATATGCTAAAAGTGTAATTATCACTTTTATTTTTAAAGTTATTAATTAATTTCCGCAACTAGGGCACTTTAAGCAAAAATTTCAACTAATGAAAATTAAATGTGTTCGATCGTAAAATTTGTAATTTAATGACATTAGTCATTACCAAATTTTTTGTTTCATTTGCCATCCTTTTACGATCGAACACATTTAATTTTCATTGGTTGAAATTTTTGCTTAAAATGCCCTAGTTGCGGAAATTAATTAATAACTTTAAAACTAAAAGTGATAATTACACTTTTAGCATATCGTTAGCAGCCGTCTTACATTTTTAGGATCAAATTTATTGTATTTTAAATCGAAATGATTTTAGAAAGATTTCGCAAATAAAATTAGTGTATTGTACGATTTAACCTATATTTTACTTGACAGGTGACAGTTGACAGATTCGTGTAACAATTGCGTTGGTTTTGGATAGTGGTAATTGTGGCATTGTGATTGAAACTAACCAATAAAAATCGCAAGTTTGCATAATGTCATTATGATCATTGTGAACATATTTCATTCCCAAAACGAACGGGCCTCAAATCGAACAGATTTTTTATCACGAATCTGCCAACTGTCACTTGTCAACCAAAATATAGGTTAAGTCGTACAATCCACTAAATTTATTTATCTTTCTAAAATCATTTCGATTTGAATTACAATAAATTTGATCCTAAAGATATAAGACGGCTGCGACCATTAAAACAACAACAACTGTCATAACCACAAATGTCAAAATATATTCACAACGCCTCACCTATCGACTTGGGTCATTGTAATCAGTTCACGGTAGCATTCTGGGCCAGAAAAAAACAGCCAATGTGGCAGATCACAGTTGTTGTTGTTTTAAACGTCGCAGCCGTCTTATATTTTTAGGATCAAATTTATTGTATTTTAAATCGGAATGATTTTTAGAAATATTTCTCAAATAAAATTAGTAGATTGTACGATTTAACCTATATTTTACTTGACAAGTGACAGTTGACAGATTGGTGATAACAATGCGTTCGATTTGGGTAGTGGTAATTGTGGCATTGTGAGTGAAACTAACCAAAAAAAACGCAAGTTCGCATAATGTCATCATGATCATTGTGATCATGTCTCATTCCCAAAACGAACGGGCCCTTAGTAGGTAGCATGGGCCAAAAAAAACGGCCAATATGGCAGATCACAACGCTCTTGTACATGTTTCTGTCCCAAAACGAACGCGGCCTAAACAGTTTTTTGAACGTTCTCCGTTCTCTCTTGTCAATGAGAGAATTGACAGTTAAGCTGTCAAAATTTCTTGTGTTGTCTAAAGTTGTGTTTTTGTCAGTATTCGACGAGATTTCATACGGTTCGAAGAGGAGAATGAGTGTTATAATTTACTTAATAAAGGACGAAAACAAACATGAATTTAGTACATTCTCATAAAAATTGTTAACATTAATAATATTTTTTTACATAAAGGCAGTGTTTCTTTAGTCTTCATGCGCTCTCAAAATACTGTAGTCAATGAGAGTGCAGTAGGAAGAATATTTTGATAAAAATGAGACATGAAGTCATCCGAAATGCAAAAAAGTGTATCAGTGCAAGTAGATAGTGATTTTGCTTTATTGTTGCCCAGTGGAGCTTATGAAATAAAGAAAATGGATCCTAGATCTAAGCTGAGAAAGGCCATCCTCATATGTTTATCTTTATGCATCTCTGGCATGGTTGCATTCGGATATTTTTGTCCAGATCAGGTAAGAATTATTACTTTAATTAGATAATAACAAAATAAATAGCTTAAATATTATGTGATTTGTTAACTCTTTTTTTTTATTTTTTATTCTTTTTTTTAAAGGGCTTGGTCCATTTATAAATTGACCATGCCAGCCCTATTGATTAGTTGCATTTTTCAATGCAGCATTTTTACACAGTTATTTATATTATGTTAAGTTTTCTGCTCTTCTATCTATATACAAAATTTGTTAACTCTAAAACTATTTTAAAATATATATTGTTTAGACCTCTTAAAAAAATCTACAAAGATCTTCATTTTCATTATTTTATATACAAATACCATACAATATTAATAACTACCAGTTCAAATTAGGTGTGATCATTTACCTGTGTTTTAAATTAGGTGCATCTGACCGCCTCCTTAGACTACTGGTTGCACATTTGGCAATGTATCTGGAGGTTGTCGGTTCGATTTCCACCCATGGCAAAAAAAAAAAGTATATTGTCATTGTCTGAGCCGTGTTCGGAAACGTAACACTTAAACACTGGATAGTGTAACAGAGTGCGACAAAAATATTGAAAAATGCTTAGAGAAGAAGAGATGCATATAGTGTAGTGACATTACCCAGTGTTAAAGTGTTAGTTTCCGAACACGCCCCTGGGTGTTTATAAAATTTAATATGTATTATATTGTTTTTTCTGATACACATAGTAGGTACAAGCCTAGAGCTTAGTTTGTGACCAAGGCAATATGGGTGTAATGTCCTTCATATTATTATTATCATACTTGAAGAAAAATAAAACAAAGGCTCATATTGCACTTTGGTAATACTAGACTAACTTTCTTATCTTAGACATTGACTGGTAGAAATTAATAATCAATCCCAAACATTACATAGACAAACTGTAGTTTTTAATTATGTGCTTTACCAATATTATAACAATGTGATGCATATGTTGCAGAGGTGGTAATTAATATACCATTTATTCTCTTACAGGAGATACAATTAAGATACATGTTTTCACTAATTATTACAATTAGTTAGCTAATTATAACTTTTTGACACTAAAATATTTTTAATTTATCATCACGGGTATGGTATGCCGCTCAAGATTGCCCAGACAGCATTGTGGTACCCAGCAGAGGGGGCTTTATTCCCACCTCAACATTGAGATATATAAGACACTAATATTATTTAACAAATAATGATTTTACATAAAAAATATACCTAGGAGCTGTTTCAAAATTCAATTTTGAAACAGCTCCTTCTATTTATTTATTACAATTTTATTATACATAGGTTTATATTTAAATTTAAGCAATGTTCTTAGTTATAATAAGTAAGTAGCTTTTATATGTACTTTTGCAGTATATATTTTCATTATACAATAAGCAATCCTCTTGAATAAGATTTAAAAAAAAGACACTATAGTCACTAGTGTATTTTTTAATTATTAAAAAATTGCAAGTTATCAGTTTAACACAAGTCATTTGAAAAAACAAAGTTTTAATTACTTTGTATAACCTGTCTAAGAGTTATACTTTGATATTATTGAAATTTATGAAATAGAATTTAAAAAAAATTAACTATTAAAACCTACTAACATAAAAAATCAATCAAGGAAATGTAAATACTTAAAAGCGAAGGGTTCATTGTTGTTATTTTATTTCTTTAATAACTATTTTTAAAATATATTGTGGCATTATACCTTTATTTTCTAAAAAAAAAAAATCTGTCAATTTCTCTTGGCATTATTTTTATTTAAAAAAGGGAACTTAAAAATAGAGCTTATTGAATAATTTAACAGATATTTTATAAAGTTGTATAAGAACCTATGTGTGGCCGAGTTGGTTAGACTTTAGACTTAAAAAACACTGAAGTCCCTGGTTCAAGGTTTTTAATCTAAAAATTCATGTAGGTACATTTGTTTAACAAAACCACTATAGTGTCTTGGAGAGTATGTTAAGCTATCAGTCCCAATTTCACTATACCAACTTGTAAAACTTTTTTTAGATAGTTTATCAAGTCTATCCAAACATCGCAATGAGCTAGCCACTTTTTCAGTGTAGACTCATACCATCTGCTATGACAAGGCATTTAAAAGCCCTCTATTGGGTAAACTGAGGCCATCTAATCCATCTAGGCAGTCTTGGGTGTTGTAAGGTACCTGTGATTTTTATATATATTTATTTTGTATAAAAACCTCCCATTAGAGTGCAACATGTATGTACACACCTACCTATATCTAAGAATAATTATGACTTTTAGAACATTAGGATGACTGTCTTGTCTTAATCTGTGTATTTGTTTTTAATTCAAAGACTTATATTCCAAATTTATATGAATTTATCACAGTCAGTATTATGAATACCGCTAGTGTCAGTATTATGAATACCGCAATAGTGTGAACTACTAATAAAGTTGTACATTTTCATTAATCACCCCAATTTATAAACATTGTAAAACAACACACTTTCCTAAAATAGATCATATGCAATACTCTTATAATAACTTTTGATAGGTAAAATATAAAGTTTGCTATAGAATGCTAAGTGAGATATTCTTCAATAGGTTAATCATGTAGGGAGAAGGAGAGAATATAGCGATTCAGACCAAAAATTAGGTTTCAAAGCCTTTTTGATCATTAATATTTATAAAGAGGGTCTCTACCCAAACAAATACAAAAGTCCTTCCAGTGATGTCTTGAAATGGGTGAAAATATTTTTATGTAAGACATTACACTAAGTTCAGGATTTGTACTGTGCGTGCGTACCAGGAACAATGATAGTAATACAAATTATATTTTAACAACCAGATCACAAACTGTACAGAAAATTATATTATTTTGCAATGAGTGGAAATCAAACCCACGACCTCCTCACATCGATACAACGCCAAAGACGCAATCACTAGGTTAGGGAGGCGGCGAATTCCGAAGCCAAAGAAGTTTAAAAAAATGTTTTTTTAAGAATTGTTTGATTTTGATTGAACCTTTGGATATTTCATAACGAATCTTAACTTAAAATTTGTGTCATTTAAAAAATACTAGGCATTAGTGGTACGAATAAAATAACATTTAAGTATAAAAAAAAATTAAAAAAAAACTTAAACAACCAGTTGGATTGCACGTTCGATGACATGTAGTTCTTCGCATACAATATCAAGTTGCCACATATGGAACTGCGGTAAGAAGCTTTGTCGAACGAACTTGCTGTTTCAGATAGATAGCGAAAGATAAGAAATATGTTTAAATTTTATAAGTTATCTTACGGCCTCTGAATTATGAGGGCGCAAGCAAATCAAAAATCTAGATCTCCGATTATAAGAATAATTCAAGATATTTAGAACTAACTGGCTATTTGAAAAACGTAATAGTAAAATAAAAAAAAATCTCAAAGATACCTCCATTTTTTATCGATAGGTATTTCCTATTACTTCAATAGAGCAGATTATAAAGCGATGTTTTTTATAATATCGATGTACTCGTATGTATGTAAAATATCTAGTGCATGGCCTAACGGTTTTGTGAAATTCATAATATTATATTTCGCATTATATATACAATTTTGTGCAATAAAGAATTTAAAATATCTTTATTGCACAAACTTTAAATTTGACTTAAATTTAAATTTAACTTTTTATTTATAATAAAACGTTAGTAAAAAACTATTTTTTCCAAGGTTTTTTTTGTTTCTCACTCGCATGCTTTGTAAGATACATTGTATTGGTTGTCTTTTATTTCACCGGTATTTTACGCCCTTATTTGCCTTTATACGCCATCTTAATACGAGCAGCTTTAACTCCTAGGTTACAGAATATGATATAGTACCACGCCCTAGGCACGATTGTAATAAATTAACTTTTGCCTGTCTGTACCTAAATTTGGGTAGGTTTCTAATTTTATACGCAAAATGCCCAGTTATTTTTGTCAGTGATGATGAGAGGTCTAGGTGTTAGAATTGTAGACTATGTTGCGCCTTTAGCGTAGTATCCGAAGGTCGCCGATTCCCACCCACGGCAAAAATATAATTTGTATAATTTATGAAAATGGTACTTTTCTGTAAAGTTTGCCATGGTTTGAGTGCTCCTAAAAAATAATGTATTAATATCATTGTTTCTAGTATACATGGGTCAATATTTGAAAATCGGCCAAAACAGGTCCCCGTAATTATTTTGTAATTTTAATACAATATTTGAACTTTCTAGTATCTTCATACTGTAGTATTTAACTGTGTGTATACGTCCACACACTTTGGTGAATTTTTGTTTGATTTTCATATACCAAAAATAATAATAAAGTTGTAGATGTCATATTTCCTGCTGGGTGAATTTTCCATTTTAATGAGATTTTTTAATAAAAACTTGGAGATTTAGAAATAAATTACAAAAGCATGACTATTTTTACCTTATATATTAATAAGTCTAAAACTATTCAGTATTTTGTTAAACATAGTACTATATTAAACTCATAAATTTTCATCAAAAACAAAAGCGAACGGTCAAGACGTCATTAGTCTGCCTAAATTTAAAATTTAATTTGCCGCGCTTTAATTTATCGCGGAAAACATTTGAGTGAATTCTCGATATACGCCGCATACGCGTTTGTTGTTGGTGGGAAGAAAGACGCCATGTCGGCAGTTGCTCCGGTGTTTTAGACGGGTTGGGACATGTTCGTGCGTATTGTCGATACACTTTGTCATTATCCTGTGAAGCTATTATTAAGTGAAATGTAAGTAAATCATTTAAGTTTTCGGAATAAATGTTAATGAATTAAGGTATAATTCGAATCACCTGATGATTTTTTATTTATATTAGTCATTAGAATAAATAAATAAATAAATGTGCATTTTTGTCCATTTTCCTGTGGTCATTTTCCTGTTATTTGCATGACAGACAAATGACTATATGACAGGAAAATGACAACAAAAGGTAAGTCGTATTTTTTATTTATTTGAACTTTGTTTCAGTGTGCAATAATTATGGCTTCAAAGAAAAAAAACCGAGAAGAAGTGTTAAGAGAAAGAGGGAATTGGGTAAAATAAGATATCAACGGAAAAAAAATAATAATGAAAAAAGAAACATGCTGGAAATAAAGAAAAAAACATTTAAACTAAGTACACTACTTATGTTATAATGTTTAATTTGTTAATTTTATATACTTAATTTTATTTTGAATTACATTTATAGGAATTAGGGATAAGATAGATAAGATATGTACATACCATACCATTACTTTAAGAAGAATTAATCGTTTTTTTATGATAATACAACTTTATTATTTTATTTTTTTAACCTATTGTGTCCCACTGCTGGGCAAAGGTCTCCTTTCCCTCCCTCCATCTCATCCTGTCTCTAGCTGCCCTGGGCCAATACTTTGAAAATGCGTCTAGCTCGTCCTACCGCGTTGTCTTTTCCGGGCCTGTAGCACCCACTGTGGTAATCCTCGCCCACATTTCGCCTGGCATTCGACACACGTGGCCGGACAAGTCCCTTTTCAGCATGGCGGCTTTCTGAATGGCTTCGGCTATTTGCGTCCTGGAGCGCAGTATGCTGTTCCGTATCTTATCTATACGTTTGACGCCTAGCATACTGCGCTCCATGGCTCGTAGCAAACCCCGATTTTGAACTTCTGTTGGGCAGTCAAAGACCAAGTCTGTGCTCCATAAGTTAGGATGGGAAGAATGTACATATCCATAAGTCTACGTTTCAGGGTTAATGGCAGGTTACCCTTCATCAACCCTTTCATTGACCAATCTGCTCTCAGAAGCTCTTCCAGGCATTTTCGGTATGCCGATCTATCTATCTCCTTTTCTTGCCGTGCTTCGGAAAAATACATCTGGCCAAGGTAATACTCATGGACATATGCAATCGTCTTACCGTCTGTTTTTAACAGATGTTGTATGCTGTTAGTCATCAGCTTGTCTTTGACATGTTCATCCTTAGTCCAACTTCGAGGCTTGCAGTGCTGAGCTCCTGGAGCATTTGCCCCAACTCAATAGCCGTGGAAGAGAATAGAACAAATTCGTCGGTAAAACGAAGATTTGTTAATCTGCTTTCGCCGACGATAATGCCTCTCTCATTCCAGCTAGCCGCCAGTTTTCTGAATACTTCCTCGAGAACGCTCGTAAATAGTTTAGAAGATAGAGGATCGGCTTGTTTAACACCTTTTTGAATTTAAACGGGTGCTCCAGGTGATTCAATTTTTATGGAAGCTGTGCTATGGCTATATATGGTGTGTAATATACTGATATATGGGGGATCTATTTTCTGGCTATTGAGTGCGTTAAATATTGATTGGTGATTGAGGCTATCAAAGGCTTATAAATTAAATATATTACTTATTTGTTTATTAATGCCGTAAGTTGAAAGTCCTAATGAGCCTAGTCAAATATGTTACTAGAGCTTAGTTTGTGGCCAGAGCAATATGTTTGTAAATCCTATATCAGTGTTTCGCAATTAGTGGTACGCGAGGTTGCATCAAGGGGTACGCGCAGCAGGCCTTAAAGACATTAATCGTGTTAGTGAAGCAGCTATTAAATATTTACTCCTATTTCGAAAGACATACCTTTGCGAGAGCGAATTTTCTGCAATGAAAAACTTAAAAACTAACAATTGTCACAGACTTCAACTCGAAGACGACTTGGGATTGAAGCTGATGAAAATGCAACAAGATTTTTCAGAGTTGTGAGCAAAGAAAAACGTGCACATTTGTCACATTAATCAAACTGGTGTTTTCCGTCATTAGAATAAATGTATTTTGATGGTAATAAATATAAAATATCTGATTATTATTTTTATTTAACGTCCCTGCAATAGGGGGTACTCGAGTTTGAGGTCTTTCTTGGAGTGGTACGTAGAAAAAAACTAATTGGGAACCACTGTGTATATTATTATTGTTATTACTAACTAAATATAGGTGAAAAAAATTATAATTTTATGTTATTTAAAATATTACTTATTTGTTGATTAACACAGTAAGTTTAAATTCTTAATGAGTCTGGTCAAATGTTTTCACCAAATATAGATTAAATTAATATAATTTTCTGTTATTTCAAATATTAAGAGAAATTTGACATTTTTCTATCACATTAATAATTCTTAATTTCATAATAAATATAATAATTCATAATATTGATATTTTTTTCTGTTTTTCTGCTCATCTGTCATAAGTTTGACGATTAAATTCATTATCCTGTCACTAGTGTCATTTTCCTGTTCTATGTTTTTACAAAAATTGCTATAAAATCCTTTAAATCCAATAAAGTGTATGGGATTTGGCAGTTTTAGGTAGACTTTAACTTGATTCTATTATATTACATCATTTGTATATAAATTTCGACAAAAAATATATTTAAAATATTGTGGCCAATTTCGGCCGATTATCAAATATTGACCCACATAGCACAAGCCTAGAAGTTTACTTTGTGACCAGAGCAATACTTGTGTAAATGTCAAGAAAAAAAAAAGGTAATAATAGTGATATGCAGGACAATTTACACATACTGCTCTGTTCATAAACTACTATATGTGAAGCAGCGATACACGATTACATATTATATTTTATAAACACCCAGACCATGACAAACTGTACAGAAAAACGTACTTATTTTTTTTTGCCATGGGTGGGAATCGAACCCACGAACTCCGGATTCAATGCCAAAGGCGTAACCACTAGTCTACGGAGGCTGTCAATGATGTATATAGATAGACAAATAGTGCGAATTTCATGATACTGATTATCATGTATTGGGCTATGATCTTAGTAACATCCCTATCTGCTGTTTTAAGTTCTGTGTCAGGTGTCAGCAATGGCAGACCTATTGGGGAGACCTTGCGTGAATTGATAATGCGACGGGATAACACCTGGCTTCTACGTGAAATGCACCTACATACATTGTATTGGTTGCAGAAGTCGAACCTGCGCAATGCCTCCCACACTTACCATAAGTTGTTTCTGTTTAGATAGGTTACCCGGAATAAGACAGTGATTGCCAGGAAGTCGTAGGTGGAGCTTAATATCTTGTTTATATTTAGCTATACCAAGAATGTTTAAAGATTTATACAAATACCTAGAAAAATTTAGTTACCTATTTCTTTTTTATAAATCTAATAACGGTTACTCCAAACGATGTGTTCGGTCAGCTTTTTTATTTATTTAAATGTATGAGTCTACACCGAACAAGTGGCTCATTGCGATGTTTGGATAAACCCAATAACCCATCTATATACAGTTCCACAAGTTGGTATAGTGAAACTTGGACCTACAGCTTAACGTGCTCTCCAAGGTACGTATATTTTTAGATTAAAAACTCATTGGTATATACCGGCGTTTGAACCAGGGACCTAGGTGTTTTTTTTATGTCTAAGGTAACCAAATCGGCCACTACGTATATTTAATTTATTTTCATTGTAAAGTGCAATTCAGCCTAAAAATAAGGGATAAGTGATTCAAAAGTATTTTTATACTTGACTCGTACACATATAGGTATTGCATCTTATAAATAATTAAAATCAATTAGCATAAATCTTAGAGTACAGTTTATTTAATATAACACAACTTATTATAATAATATAACTGAAGAATACAATGTTATTGTACACATTAGATATTATTAAGGCGCTAATAGTTGACAGTGACCTTGGCCATACAAATTTAAATAAGTTCTAAAATATAAAAGAAAAAAATATTATGTTACTTTAAAAAATATATTTAGGGTTTAATGGCCGGTAAATTAAATCTGACTTAGGTTTTTATTATCTAAATAATTAATATAACCTGGAGGTCTTATTACTTATTAACACGTTAACATCAATTTAAAAGTACTTATTATTTGAAAAATAGTTTTAATATACCCCAGTAATTCAACCTTCCTTAAATTTAAGGATGGAGGCCCAATGACTTATTATTGGGCCTCAGATTACGCAGACGAAGTAAACAGAAAAAAAATCTTCTAATATTGTTTAGCTTCAGGTGGCAATAGAACCCACGACACTTCCGGATGCAACGCCATTAGCATTACACCAAAGAGGGGGTTAAAATATAAATAAGTAAGTTTTTTGGCAATACGCGGCGCATTGAGTTATAACAGAGGTTTAGATGGTAGAGAGTAAAACTGACACCCACTGAAAACCGACTGAAAATTGGCAAAATACATACTTTATTCGTAGATTAAATTATTAATACTCAGAATAATTATTTGTATGTGATTTGACGTTACTAATCTTGGTATAAGTTATGCTCTCTTTTGGTCGAATCGGCCCTAAGCAATGTATTATACTATTACGGGTGTTTGTAGTAGGTACACCTGTTAAGAAAATACTTTGAAGTTTAAAGTTGAACTTTTTCTTTCTTTAAACGTTTATTGAAATTTGACAGCAAATGTTTTATTCACTACATTGGTCTAAAATTGCATTCATAATAAATTTGTTATTTCTAACAGAATACTCTAGCATCTGTCTAGCCAGGATTCCCGTAATATATTTATATGCTTAATTTGTATTAGTTAAATTTACTGTATAATTTGGACTTAACCAAATTCCGGAGGGAATTAATGGTGATATATTAAACAATTCATTAGATTGAAAATTTATTAGACAATAAAAAAAACATTACTTAGTGCACCTTTTAACCAGAAACATGTAAAAAATAAATAGGGGTTTAAAGGCTAAAATCCGGAAAATTAAAAATAATTAAAAAATGACCCAAATAAATTTTGGGCCGCAATAGTCATAATTCTGAATTTGTATTTTCTAAAAAGGTACCTACTCGGTCCTTAAGTTGTCTAAGCCTCTACCAAACACCCAGTATACCTACTTATGTCATTTTAAATGACAATTGCCACCTTTATGAAATAGGCACCTGCGGACTGTTCTTTTATAAAATATATTAAAGACGTTATATTATATAGAACGATTGATAGCGCCTTAACAAATAGTAGATACAATGGTCGAGTTAACATATCATAATATGATATCTTCAGTAGACTTCTGGCGCCATATCAAGTTATCATACCGCAAGTGAGCATTATAGTCTCTTTCTGGATATCCTATACACAGTTGTTATTGTAGGAAGGTATTACTAACAAGGTATAGGTGACCAGCAATGTAAAGGTACCTATTTATTTCGACATTCATATTTTTTTCAGTCTATATAATAAAAATAAAGTATATCTAATATCGACGTGAAAATCTCTATATTCAATATTTTATCGTCAAGCCTTTTTCATCAGAAGTCAGCCAAAGCTAGAAGATTTAGTAATTGAAGTCATTAGGTAGAATTTAAAATAACATCATCACGGTTGCCCTTTTTGGCTCCCGAGAAGGCGGATTAACCCGATCTCATATCGTCGATGGTATTCAAAAGTCAAAAATATTTGACAGCCTCCGTAGACTAGTTGTCTTGCGTCTTTGGCGTTGTATCCGGAGGATGTGGGTTCGATTCCCACCCATGGCAACAAAATATTAGTACGCTTTTTCTGTATAGTTTGTCATGGTCTGGGTGTTTATAAAATATAATATGTATTATATGGTTGCTTCTGGTACACATAGTATAAGCCTAGAGCTTAGTTTGTGACCAAAGCAATATGTGTATATTGTCCTACATATATTATATATTTATTTCATGTAAACCTTTACAAGTGTTTATGAAGAGTTTAAACAAAGAAGAAGTTTATATTTAGTATAAGGTTTAAGTATACGCTTAGTTAGGCTGTCACTCCTCCCACACATACATAAAAATAAATAGCAACCAAACCACATAACCAACTAGTGTAAGACTAGGTGGTTAGCTGGTTCCATTGACCTGTATTGAGCTTTTTGCGGTGTTTATAATGGTATAGCTTTGCTTTATACAAAAGCGGTCACCCAACCCCGGGGCATCACTTAACTACTAGGGTCGCTTTTTTAATTAGCTAAAATTTAATTACTACTGAAATTTCTAGTTTCAGCAACAACGGTTACTAAAAAATAGGAGATTTTTTCTACTTATTTACAATAATGCTAGCAAATTATAAATAACTAGTTTACCAGCACAACTTCGTCTGCGTAACTTTAAGCTTTTACGCAGCGCATGAAAGGAAAGCTCTAAAAGGTTTTTTTTCCCGTTTTTGCAACATTTTTTATTGATGCTCCGCTCCTATTGGTGATAGTGTGATGTTACATAGCCTATAGCCTTTCTCGATATATGGGCTATCCAAAACTAGAGATCCCCTGAAACCTCACAAACTTTACCTCTTTATAATATAAGTATAGATATAGATTACTATTCAAAGTATATGTACCTATAAAAATATATTGAAAAAAGGGGACTTGGAATTTCAAACCCCAAGGTGTTGCATAAAGAAAAACCCAATTGATAATTTAAAATTCATATGAAATAAACTACCTTTTCAATAACAAGAGGGGTAAAATAAGATTATAAAGTATTTAAATATCAATCACTACGACGTGCCGACGACACGCGACGATTGAGAGAGGGTGACAATTTTACAGTATATTACTTAATGAGCGAAGGGCGACTACCCACTTCATTAGAGAAACTAGAGAGAAAGAGAGGCCCGAGGGAAACCGAGGTCGGCTAGCCCCACAGACAGCCACCGACAACGACCCCTTAGATATTAAAAATATTCCCCCCTCAAGATTATTGTTAATGTAACCGCGCTCGAGGCTTGAAGAGAAATTCATTAAGAACAATTTAGAGGGAAGGATGCTTTTCTTAAGCAAGCACTGACGCGAATATTATTAGTTTTTGTTGATTGTACCAAATTAATCATTCCGTTTATTTGATAGGATGTACCTACCTGGAAAACATGGGAATAATTGTCAAATAGAAGTAGCAAGAGGCAATATTAGAGTGTCCATGACAAAGCTAATAAATAATAGGTTCTACTTACCTATTATTTAGAGTTTTTTTTATTGGAGCACGGCATGTGACTTTGTATCTACCTGGGGGTGAGCAGACCTACAAAGTCCATTAATGGGGTCAATCTATAATTGTTCTTAAACAACATTGATCGCTCTCACTATGCCGGCTAAAGATGCGGTTACGAAATGGGCGGCGACAAAGACGAATTGCTTTACGAGTATATTTTAATATACTCGCTGCCTTATCATCAATTCAACCACACATTTTGTAACTGCACCATGAAAGGAGACTACCACCTCGACAAGAAACCGATGTAGTAATCACCTGAAAACCGGTAAACCCACAGACTAAACCCGAAACATTACTAGATCACTTCACGGTTTTTGCATCTGTGTGGGCGCTGGTAACGAGACCGGTCGGTCGGCCTAGCGAAGTTATAGAGACCTTCCTAAAAACCTAACCTAATAAACTAGGTTTAATAAACCTGGTTTATTAAACCTAGTGCTTACGTTTAAATTCATTGCTCTTCGATCAAAAGTGGGTATAACTTATACTGAGATTAGTAATGCCAAAAAACATACAAATAATTATTCTGAGTATTAATAATTTAATCTACGAATAAATATTTGTATGAAATTTGACATTACTATCCCCAGTATAAGTTATGCCCTATTTTGATCGAATCGGCCCCTAAGAAATATTCCGTTAAACCAGGGTTAAGGCGCATATAATAATCTATAACGATGAAAGTTTGATACGAGTATGTTCATTTATAAAAATGAAGATTTGAAAAACCTTCTACTATGTTCAAAATTATATGAGTCACATTTAAAGTGTTTAGTAAGTGCTATGTGGATAAAGCCAAGGAGGTATTAGACATAATATAGTGCAAACAAAACACATTGTTCTGCCCCCTTATAATATAGATACAGGTTTCGTGAAAAGTTTATTTTTCTGTAATTTTAATCTAACCGTTTGTCATACCACTTCTATCTTAGTATTACTTCTGTGTTTAAAGTTATTTATTAAAATTTCTTGAACCATAAGTTTTGAAACACGAAATTTATCATAATAATTTAAATTTTCCCTTTGTAATTAATGGCTGTTGAAATATAACGAGGGTAGGGTAAACAAAGCCTTCGTCAAACGATTCGATTTGCGTTTCCCTTTACCGAATGTCTGTCGTAGAATATTGTTATGGGGGTGAAGTTTGGGGTGTGAAAGTTGAATCCCCAAGGTCAAGGTGACATGTTAGGGTGAAGAGAGGGGTGCTTTAGTTTATTTAGGGTACGATAAGTTTTATTTTTATAGGAGCACGGCATGTAACGATAGGTAGATAGTATACAAATATCTACCTGATGTTAAGCAGACCTAAAAAGTCAATAAATGGGACCGATCAATAGATAGTTGTTAACAATATTGATCACTAAACGGCCAGCTAAACGGGTGGAAACAAAGAATTATTTGCATTACGAGTCTATTATTTGAGTAAATAAGGAATTAGCTTGTGGCCGCGACTTCGTCTGCCTGAATTTTTATTTAATCCAAAGTACAAGGACTAATTAGTCCTTGTACTTTGGATCAAATTAAAATGTTTATGTCTCGGCAATTAAATGGGAAGTTTTAATAATAATAATAATATTATTGACAATACATACATATTGCTCAGGTCACAAAACAAACCTCTAGGCTTGTACTATGTGTAACAACAACAACGTTATAATACATATTATATGTTATAAACACCCAGACCATGACAAACTGTACAGAAAAACGTTATATTTTTTTATCGTGGGTGGGAATCGAACCATGACTTCCAGATACAACATCCACTAGTCTACGGAGGCAGTTAATATATTTGCACCCTATATAATAAGAATATAATATGTACGACAAATTACACTTATTGCTCAGGTCATAAACTAAGCTCTAGGCTTGTACTATGTGTACCAGAAGCAACGATATAATACATATATTTTATAAACACCCAGACCATGACAAACGTGCCTACTAATATTTTTTTGCCATGGGTGGGAATTTCATCTGAATCGAACAGACAAATACAGTTATTTTCTCATTTATAATATATGGGGCAGTATGTTTAGTGCCTCGGAGAGCACGTTAAGCTGTCGGTCACAGTTTTACTTGTGAAACTGTTTATAGATGGGTTATTGAGTCTATCCAAACATCGGGACGAGCTAGCTACTTGTTCGGTGTAGACTCATACCATCGGCTACGACGAGGTGGGATTAAAACCTCCGCCTAAGGCACCCGTGATTATATTTTTTTATTTATAATTATTATGGGGTACTAAAAATGGAGTTAAACTCGTCAAAATATCACATTTCGCAAGTAATGAAGACCATTAATCTTTCTTTAATCGAAAACGTAACCTTATCCCGGAAAATTTCACCCGTCTCGCTTTCCCCTTGTTTTTATTATCAAAACCAAACAACAAAGATATAAAAATAAAAACAACTTGAGATACAAGTATTTTGCCAAGTTTTAGGATCCCGAAAAAAATGACAAGGAACCCTTATTTAGAATCAAGACACATGATTGTTTGAATGTCACGTCACTTCCAGTGTTCACAAATCATGTGCCTTGTTACGTAATATTTTTCATATAATGATTTGAGCAACGTTCTAAAAACTGGGGGTTACTATAATTAAAACTATTTAAGTTTTTTTTATTGTTATAAATAGTGTTCAAGTGCGAATTTTGTTCGCGCACTTAGGTTTCCGTCTAACAAAGGAAAAAAGGGAGAAAAGGGTTTAAAAATGCGTACGAAGCCAGAAGCTTTAGTATTAAATAAAATTGTTTTGTTTTTATTGGAGCACGACATGTGACTTTGTATCTACTTGGTGGTGAGCAGTCCTACAAAGTCCATTAATGGGGTCAATCAATAATTGTTCTTAAACAATATTGATCGCTCCCACTATGCCGGCTAAATGATGTGATTACGGGGGGGGGGGGGGGGCGAAAATGCGAAACGAATTGCATTACACGTATATTTTAATATACACGCTGCCTTATAGCCAATTCAACTACCCATTTCGTAACCGCACCCTGAAGGGAGACTACCACCTCTACAAGAAATCGATGCAGTAGTCTCCTGAAAACCGGTGAACCCACAGACTAAATCCGAAACATGACTAGGTCACTTGACGGTATCAGCCAATCGAAGGGATGGAAATTTGTATATCTCCAATTATTATAATTTCCTTTTTTTTCTAGGTCTGTGCAGTGGCGCCTCGGGAGCGGGTCCTAGAATCTGCAATGGCCCTAACATACGCCGAAGCACCAGGGCGGCCTCTACCGGAAGTCATGGCTCAGCCGGGTCTCTCCTATGACGAGGTTTTGCATGATGACTTCCGCTTCGACCTGGACGCCCATGATGTTATGGTCTTTTTGCACATACAGAAGACTGGAGGCACGTCTTTTGGACGGCATTTAGTCATGGATCTCGATTTAAAGGTATGGCCAATTATATTTCAGACATAGTCGTAAGTCACTCTGCGGTTTTCATATGGCTAAGTCTGCTTTATCTGTGTCTTTAGACCGTTGACTTAAAAACACTTAGATCACAGATCCAAACCTCTATATGTACAAATAAGTAATAATAATTAAAAATGGTGTTTTTAAAATTTTTATAACACTGCTGTAGTATTTCGGAGACGGGTCACTGCATTCGTAATCGCGAACTCCGCGTTCTCCATACAAAATGAGCTTTCGCACTTCCAGTAATACTCGATTACCTACTGTTTGTCGCAGAATTTAAATAATATTTGTCTCGATCATTTTATTTATTAAATGTGTTGGATTATTTTTTTCTCTAAGTTTTTTAATATTATAATACAGAATGAATGTGAAAAGATCTACTTTAGGCTAATATGAGGTTCTGCTGATCAAATCGAACAACTTTTCCCATGGAACCATTTGTCACCAATGAAAAAAATTTTTGGCTTCCACATACAAATTGGTCATTTTAACATTATTAGTTTGTATGGAGAAAGCAATATTTTTTCCTTTGCGACACATGGTTCAATGGGAAAAGTTGATTGATTTGATCAGCAGAACCTCATATTAGCCCAAAGTACATCCTTTCGAAGGCATCCTGTATAAAAATATTTATTACCCACAACAGAAAGATTTTTGTGTACAATTACGATTTTTTTTTACTGAACTTCGACTAACAGCTAAGTAGTAATATTGAAAGTACGTTTGTATTGGCCTCAAGTCGACTACAGAGCCCTTAAGCTGTCGTTTTCAGCTTATACAACTATTTTTAAATAATTCTATAAATATCGCGATGACCTTGTTATGTTCCGTGTAGGCTCAGTATACCGTGGTGAGAATGAAAACCCTCCGCTGGGTACCCTGAGGCCGTCTAGGCGGTCACAGCGGTGACACTGTGGTACAGTGGCGGTTTCAGGAGTAATCTAAAACCATTGAAATTTATCCAAAATCTACTAATATGCATGGGAATCGACGAATTTGAAACTTTACAATTTATGACATTTTCAGATATTTTATCAGAACTATTCTATATTAAAAGGGTTCTATATCAACAAAATAACTACGAATAAATAAATATATTCTGATAAAATATCTGACAAAGACAAATATTCTCTAAAACCCTGACAAAAGCCCTTACCTCCAACCCCAAAATGAATTCCTGTTTCGCCCTAATTTGACTTCAACTATATTTATGTATTATTTCGCACCCTCGAGTATCTATAGATTTTTATTCCCCTATTAAGCTTAAAATGCCTAAGGCAAAACTCCCAAAATTTGAAAAAAACTAGGAAACAACCAATCAACAAATATTTGAGTTTGTTATTTTATGAAATACAAAAAACAATTTGATTTCGAAGTTTATTCAAAAACAAAACAAACAAGTAAGAAAGATAAAATTATTTTAAAGCCTGCCTCAATTTATCGTGTCAACGGGGATGAGGGCTGTCAGGAACGAATCGTCTTCAATCTTGGAGTGCAAATCTCCATGAAAAATCCTAGAAGCACGTGTCTTACATGTGAAATGTCACTGGCTTAAAAAACTTTTTCCTTTAGATAGTTTTTATTATTTTATTAGCGCACGATATGTGACTTTGTATCTACTTGGTAGTGAGCAGTCTTTAAAAGTCCGTGAATGTGGCCAGGAAAAATAATTAACAACATTGATCGGCATAGTGGGAGATGCCGGCTAAATGTCGCGATTACGACCCCAATCATGGTTTTTGTAGGTCTGCTTACTATCAGGTAGTAAAAATCGGTAATGGGCTTCCGAGAAATAATAAAAAGTGTAATTTTTATTTTTGATTTCGTAACAATAACCTAAAATTAGAAACAATTTCGTTTTTATCAATTTAAAAATAAATGTTTTTTAAAATGTTCATGTTTAAAAAGTTTAATCTATTATTTTTGTGATACATCATTATTACGATGGCGAAGAAAACAAGCTGCTTTAAAAAAAAATATTGGAAGTTGACATGTCAATGTCACAAGCAAGCGTTTCTATTGGTTACCGCGAAGTGAAATGAAAATTTGGGTCCGATAATACTCTATAGTTTATTAAGCGGTACCTATACGTGTTTCTAGAAACTCATCTTCTATACAAGAAATCTTGTGAAGCTTTATTTTTATCATTACCTATAAGATAGCAATAAAATTTAAAAATAACTCTTTTTTATATTATTACCATGCTGTAAGATACATAAAAAAATTACGAATTCATTTATAAAGGTGTATATCGTACCACATCTATCCAATAGTTTGTTTTCAACGTCTTTTAGTTTATTATAGCGTGCTTGTGACGTCACGCAGATTTTTTAGATTTCAGTTTTCTAATATTAATATTTCAAAACTCAGTTAATTATTTAAAAAATAAACGAAATTAGTTTCTTATTTTAGGCTATTTTTTAAATAAAAAATAAAATTAACATTTTTTTATTTACGTCGGAAGCCCAATAAATAGAGAGCATGATACTTTTTATCATCCGAAATGCGTTCTCTACCGGCCTTTAGTAACCCAAGATGAGTGTCGAAGACTGATGCGAAGGGTTTATTACGAAAGCACGCAGCGACGCGGACCAGCGCCGACCACCTCCAGGGAATTAGCTTATTTTTACCTCTAGAAATAATAAAATTTCTAGAAATATAAAAAAAAATATGGTTAGTTATCATTGCCATACTCTACGATTACGATTACTATTTATTAGAGGACTGCTAGTAGTCTCCTTTCAGGGTGCGATTACGAAATGGGTTGATTCGAAAACTAATTCGTCTTTGTCGCCGCCCGTTTCGTAACCGCATTATTTTGCCGTCATAGTGGGAGCGATCAATGTTGTTAAACATAATGGATTGAACGATCCATTTATAGACTTTGTAGGTCTGCTTATTATTATGTAAATCTTAACGACGGAAAATTGGGAATAGAACCTCCAACCACTATAATTCTTAACATATTTTTATGCAGACCTACAAAGTCCATAAATAGAGCCAATTAATATCTACCTTTTTGGTTATGCATTTGCATTTAACGTCCGCACGATACGGCAATGACTGATTTGCATTTACGAGTCCGCTTTGATATATCGCTGCTTTATCGTAAAATCAACAACCCGTTCCGTAACCGCATTCTGAAAGACTAACATCTCGGCAGTCTCCTGAAAACGATTTTTTGCTTATGACTATGATGATTCCTCTAGTCATTTTTAAATTTTACGAGTATGTTAGCAACAAGTTTAACTAAAAGAGCAATGCCTTCCAAGAATTATTCAAATTATAAAGAATAAAAAAAAAAAACGTTTTTTCCTTGGAATAAATTTACTATTTGCTTGATCAATACTTAGGGGCTTAGCATCAATATAGTTTGACAGTCGATAAAACGAAGTTTATGAATGAACATTCATTCATAAAATCGATATGTATCGATTTTGTCGATTTATCGAGCTTATCGATGCTGTTGTGCCAAGGCCCTTAATTCGTTTAAAACGACAATAAAAAACGCTATAAAAAAATAGTACAGTGATATTCCTTATTACACAAAATACAAATGTGAATCAGATACCACTTGACGTTTTTGTATAGTTAAATGTGTTTCAGAAGGTACTTAAATCTTATTGTGTGCAGAATATATTGGTTGTAAGTGACTCGACAAAACTGTCGGTACGTGTCATATGTTAAAGGCTTCCCTATAGATGACGACGCGTTTTTATTTTTAGAACGCAACTTTAGAAACATAAAAGTGCCCTTTTATTTATTACCTATATTTAAGGCTTTTTTAAATTAAATTATCACAATTAATAAAAAGTATACGTGGTGGCCGAGTTGGTTAGACCTTAGACTTAAAAACCTGGTTCAAACCCCAGTGTGTACCAATGAGTATTTAATCTAAAAAAATATGTACATTTGTTTAACAACACCACTATAGCCTCGGAGAGCACGTTAAGCTGTCGTTCCCAGTTCACTATATAAACTTGTGAAAATGTTTATAGATGGGTTATTGAGCATATCCAAACATCGCGACGAGCTAGCCATTTTTTCGGTGTAGACTCATACCATCGGCTACGACGAGGTGGGATTAAAAACCCCTCCACTGGCTACCCTGAGGCCGTACAGGCGGTCTCGGGCGCCGTAAGGCACTCGTGATATAAATCAATTTAGTTTTATTCACATTCACTTTTATGCTTTCCCTTTATCTTTCTTTATTCATTATGTTAACCATTTGTTGTAACTCAAGATGATGCAAGAATGACTTGATCATCTACATATAAGAGACACTTGATTACCATCTCATGTATTCTCACACCGAAATCACTTTCACGCAACTCTTTCAGACAGCCGTCCATGAAAAGATTATAACATAATACCTATACTGTATTTACAATATTATTTATCCAATAAAGAAATAACTAAAATAATTTCAATAGTGAAAATCCTCTTTATTAGGCATTCGTTCACTGCCTTCTACAATAAAGGAATGAAAATGAGAGATTCAAAAGAAAAACTAGCATGTTTCATCATTACATTGTGTTTCAACCCGCCCATTGTACGGCGCGTACTAACGAATAAAGAAAACTAGATACGAAGCGAAGAAAAATGTTTCTTACTGCACCTTTAAAGAATACGTGTGCCGTTTTTGCTACAGCTATAGGGCTACATTTACGACATTTTTTTTAAACAGACTGTCAAAGGAAATACGAGCATGCGAGGCTATTTCATCATAAACACTGCAACAAGCTCGCCGCTTGTTAGGTGTTGCCTCCGAATACCATCGGCGGGCGCCAAATAGGGTGCCTATTTGGCGCCCGCCATAAAATGTTTTTTTTATATTTTTTATCTATCATCTTCAAATAAAAAGCGCTCAGGTAAACTTTTAAGCAAATATATTAGTACCGGTACTGTGATAAGTTCGAAATTCTACACTGAGTTTTTTTTATGTAAAAAGAAAAATAGTTTATTTAAGTCAATTTTTTTATAAGTAATTATTATTTAATAACAGGTGGGCGATTCTCGCGCTTTCGAGATTCATCTCGATTCGAGATTTTTAAACGAAAAATGACTAAATATGCCATTTTTCGTTCAAAAATATCGAACATTAAACAAAATAAATAATAAATATTAATTAATAAATAGTAAATATATAAATATTGAACGAAAAATGGCATATTTAGTAATTTTTCGTTTAAAAATCTCGAATAGAGATGAATCTCGAAAGCGCGAGAATCGCCCACCAGAGACGATGTTTTATTATCAATAAACTAAAATTTTCAACATAAATTGTTTGAAAGTGCTAGATTTTCCGTAGATATTGGAAGGTGAAGAACACTTACATAAAGTGTCTAAGGATTAAAATGCTGAGCCAACAAGTACCCACTGACGTACTTACCGGGATGTTTTTTTTTTGAAACGGTACTAAAGTAACTTCGAAGAAAACCTTACTTTTAAGTTATACTTAGGACCTAATAAAAATATAAAACTTATTTTTATAATATAGGTACAAACATCTTGTAGATGAAACCCTATAACTTCATGACGTCATAATTTAGGGTGTATTCTAATATACGTGGGTGGCCGAGTTTGTTAGACCTTGGACTTAAAGACACTTAGGTCCCTGGTTCGAATCCCGGTGTGTACCAATGAGTTATTAATAAAAAAAAAAATGTGTTTGACAACACCACTATAGTGCCTCGGAGAGCACGTTAAGCTGCCGGTGCCGGTTTCACTATACCAACTTGTGAAACTGTTTATAGATGGGTCATTAAGTCTATTCAAAACATCGCGACGAGCTAGCCACTTGTTCGGTGTAGACTCGGCTACGACGAGGTGGGATTAAAACCTCTCCGCTGGGTACCCTGGGGCCGTGTAGGCGGTCTCGGGCGCCGTAAAGACACCCGTGATGATATGTATGTATTCTAATTTTGTAGATTTCGAGTAGAATAGAGTCCTTAAAAAATAATTAAATATCAATTGTTAAGTAAAACAAATTGTTAAGGAAATCCAGATTTATAATTTTTATTACATGCTTTCGTACGTACATAGTACCTATCCATTCTCCGCTCTGGCTTGAATAAAAAATAAAAATACGGGAGTGTTGACATGCATTTTAGTTTTATACTACGGGCTAATAGTGCACGAAAGGCTTTGCTCCGATGTTTTAAATGATATTAAAACTTGACCAAGATATGTTGCAGAGAGAATTTTGCACTCTATTCACATGTGTTACAACCCAAAATCGGCTAGGTCAGGTGTCGTTGGCTTTAGTAGGGCGGTAGTATTGCATTTGAGACTTGTGGGGTATCCCTGTCAGCAAATTGGATATAGTCCGCAAAATCTAGTTACCTGTATGTAGTATATACGGAAAAAGGACTTTGCTAGAAGGGCAGTTGAACTTGGCGAGAGTGGACGAACTACGACATATAAACTATGGATTTTAAATATTATTTACGTTATGCCAGTTATGGTGCACTTACATTTGTCTCTCGCTCAATATATTACTGAAAGAAAGAAATAATTAAGAAAGGAAGAAATCATTTATTTATCGCCTCACAACAATGCTTATATATATTATACAGTACCATAAAAACATTTAAAAGTGACATTATAACAAAAATATTTTTCAAGTGGGCATTCAAGGCCAAATCCTTAACTACAAGGAATAGCGAAATGCTCAAAGGAGTCTCGGGCCGAATTTGATAAGAACTAAAACTGCGTCATTAGATTTAACCATAGATATAAATATCAAGATAGGCCCTTCCATACAAAATACCAACGATTTTTTGTCAATAAAGTGACTACTAGCGCCACCAGCGGTAAGAATTTGAACTAATACTTAGTATGATGTGACGTTGTAAGGGCGTACCAATTTAATTAGCTAAACTATTATTTTTTATTTTCATAGTTTATTTTTATGTTTCCGTTTTTTTTAAAATAAATATGTGGATATGACTCAGGTGTTTGTATATCGATACGTATGTCTATCAATTAGTCTGTCTATGAATCTACATCTTAGCGTCAAATATCTCGAGAACTGATCGTCTGACTGACTTGAAAATTGGAATAGTTATAAATATTGTTAATCCACATTCATCCAAAATGGTATAAGTCATAGTTACTTATAGGCTCCAGTGAAAAAGGGTGTAAATAGAAAAATAAATAAATTTGGAACATATTGGGTCATGTGGGGTATCACCTGAAAGGTATTTATTTATAAAATATTAATATATTTATGTAGTTAAATTAGGTACAGTTTAGCTCCCGTTAAATGAAAAATATTTGTGTTAGAAGGAGTTTACTCTAACACAAAGAGCGATAATGGATACCGTGAGCCAACAGTACCGAACAACAACGGAAAAATAACCATCATTGATGAATATTATTTACTTTGCAATATTAAATAGCAAAATATTCACTTATATTAAAAATTCAATAATGTTGGTATATTAAAAGGTGTTTAAGGTTAATTCAAAAACATCATCACTAAAACATACAGAATGAGCTTCTGGCGAAATAATAAAATGTCCTAATTTTATAATTTATCTTAAAAAACTTATTTTTTAAACTGGTTTTCAAGAAATAAATATTATTCTTCTTCTTTTTACCTAAATGGCCTTCTACGCTTTCTGCATAATTTTGCCAAAGACAAGTTGTTGGTAGATTAAAAAATTGTAATATTGTACGGTAAAAGTGGGATAATAGGATGGAAAGGAATAGGGAAAGGACTAGGTTAGAATTAGGAATGGCCACATGACCGTATGCAAACATACGGTATAGTGATGCCAGTATCAAGTGAAGGAGGAAGAAAAAATCAACAGTAAAATGGGTACCGCCATTTTACTGAAGATAAAGGAATTCGTTGAGATAGCACAAACACCAAGATCACTGCGTAAATACTACACTTCTCACACTTAATATTACTATACGAATGCTTATTTTACAAAATTAGTACACTTTTGCTCAATAATATTCAATAACTATTAGAAAAAAATACATTTGTTTTAAAACTGCAACTTTATATCCCCAATAAAAATCGTATATATTTTAATACACCTTTATGTTTTATTATGAAACAAAAATGCGCATTTTTGCTTCATTTTCATCTATCTGTTATATATCAAAACTTTTTCTAAGAGTTTTTTTAAAATGCGAATATCCCGTATAATTACGATTATCTTAGCCCTCTGTATAAAAATAAATATTTTAATAGGTTATTTAATATTGAAACTGAACGAATGAAACATAACCTAAATATATTTTTTTAACATTTAAATATTAAATTTTCGACTATCCGATGATAAGAAATATTGTCTTTCTTTTTGTTGAACTTTGTCGGGTAATTTGTGCAACGTTTTACTACACAATACGGGATCTTGGCAAGTTATTTAGAGTACTTTTCGCTGCCGCTGCTTGATACAGACTGACGTATCGTTGGTGCTAAATTGATTTTTTAGCACCAATGTTTTAGTACTTAAGAAACATGTTTTCAGGCCCGTCCTTACTATTTACGTCAATGGATTTAACAAAAAGTATTATCCTAGCCAGGAATCGAACCCGTTGATTTTGACTGCGAGTACGCAAATTTCTATCTGCCCAGTGACTGCCTCAGCGGTTTGAAGTGGTCTACATGTTGAAAAGTTATTAATCCTGGCTAGGCATCAAGTAGCATAGGTAGCGATGATACATCGAACTGGGTTAGCAAGAAGTAGGCACGCGCGATCTCACTTAAGTCCACCCTTTGCATGTCTACGAATTCAGGCCTATGTCTACCACCACAGGTTCTAACCGAAGTGAACCCAGATTTAGTTACAGCTGTGGTCCGTGGTTTGCAGGTAATATTTGTTTTCTTGCTTGCTTTTAGCAGCCACCGTCAAATAATTAAATTTATTTAATACTTTAATAACTTCGTCTGCGTAACTTTTTTTGAATTGGAACACGGCATATGACTTTGTATCTACCTGGTGGTGAGCAGACCTACAAAGGCCATGAATGGGGTCGACCAATAATTGTTCTTAAACAAAATTGATCGCTCCGACTATGCCTGCTAAATGATGCGATTACGTAATGGACGGCGACAAAGACGAATTGCATTACGAGTATATTATAATATACTCACTGCTTTCTTGTCATTTCAACCACCCATTTCGTAACCGCATCCTGAACCCACACCTCGACAACAAATCGATGACCCCACTATCTCCTAAAAACCGGTGAACCCACAGACTAAAACCCTTAAAAAAATATTCCCCGTTTTTGCAACATTTTTCATTGATGCTCTGCTCCTATAGCCTTCTCCAATAAATGGGCTATTCAACACTAAAACAATTTTTCAATTCTAACCAGCACTCCTAGCACGGCCAAGCCAAGACAAGATATAAAGTCGCGAACCAATGTCAAAAGTAACTATTTTTTAATATCAACCAATCAGAGCGCTCCAATGTTGCACCTGATTGGTTGATATAAAAAAAATATTTTGTTTGACATCCGTTCGCGACTTTATCTCTTGTCTTGGCTTGGCCGTGCTAAGGGTGCAGTAGTTCCTGAGATGAGCGCTTTCAACCAAACAAACTCTTCGGCTTTATAATACTATACTGGTATTAAAGAGTTTTATTAACGAAAATAATATTGTCGTTTTAAAAAGCTAGTTCAAATCTATGTGATTATTAAAAAAATCGGAATATCATTTCTAAATAAAAGTTATATAATAATTTGAGAACGAGTGTGAAAGAATGTAAAAAATGGCATAAAAATGTATCATGATCGAAATATCCTGGTAAAGTTTTAAAAGTGCAATACAAAGTCTCCGAAATCTTCGCGCGCGTATCAAAAAAGTTATGACCGTGGGCGAGGCAAATAAAGTATGTAGAGATAGAGATATTTGTTTCTGGGTTGACTCTGTCTACCCCGTAAAGGACTTGGCGTGAATATAAAATAAACTACTAAAATAAGTAATAATGAATCATGATTATTAAATATTATGCATACTTACTCGTGTTTTACGGCGTTAACCTTATTGATATACTGAAATATATGAGTAGGTATATTATAACTTTCTGAAAGTATGTGTTTTTTGTTTGTCTGGGATTTTTTTTATATTGATATGTTTTAGTAACGGAATAATAACCCTGGAAGTTTTCATAAACGATATACAATTACTACTAAAATGGTACTCTATATATCCTATAAAACGTAAAGAAACTGTAATTAAAAGCATGAGATTTTCCTCAAAGAATATATTTATATTCCTTAACGTTTTCACTATGCTATGAAATAGGGTAGTTATTTATAAATAAAAACCATCACGGGTGCCTATTTGGCTCCCGAGAACCGTTTAAACAGCCTCAGGGTACCCAGCGGAGGGATTAACCCGTCCTCATTTCGCTGATGATATTCGAAGGCAACACCTACTAACAAGTGGCGAGCTTATTGCGGCGTTTATGATGAAATAGCCTCGTTGTATAAAGCGGTCACCCATCCCAAGCCGGTCTTGTTGCCAATTGTTGTTGTTGGTAGTTATTAATCTTCTAGTAAATTATATTATTTATTTAAAAATACATAATTTAAAATTTATTCACGTTTCTTGACATAATAATAATACCAAAGTTTATTAAATATGCTGTTCTTATCCTATAGAATACACAATTCTTGTGTGAAAATTCTCGAACGTAACTGCTCAATATTTCAACATTGCGCATCATCTCGAAACACTATTGTATATTTTGTTATTCAAATGGAATTTGAGATACTCTCTGAAAATAATAGAGCGTGGAATTGTGCGTTCAGTTGTCATATCTTAAGACTTATATAGGTACATACATATAATATACAGGGTGACACATAACAACAGTCGGATGCGGAATTCTGAAACAATACGCTATACCTTAAGAGCAGCGTCTGATCAAACATTTCCCATACATTCACGACCTTTTGGTTTAGCCCGGGAGGTAACGACATTTTAGAGCTAGTCTATGCATGCATGGCTAGTTTTCTCTGAAATTATAGTTTATTACATGTACATACACGAAACCGAGGTCAGCTGACGCGTCCGCGGGGGAGTCAGATCCTGGAAAGCCTCCCACGCGTTATAGAGTTATGAAAATAAAATAATACCAACAGGCTTGAAATTTTTTACAGTATTCTATAGACTGCAGCATGTTAAAAAAAAAATCAGCTGCTGAAATAGCGGTGGAAAGTACGTCCGCTGCTCGGATGAACGTTCCGACGAACGGGCACTAAATTAGAACCGCAATGATTACGGTGTCGGCTGACGACTTTTCCACCAGCTGATCGTCAGCTGACTATATTTTTCGAATAGATTAAAGTAATTTTTTTGTGAAATTTCAAGTATAATTTAAAGTATCCATGTTGTCGATTTCAGAGTTATAAGATATACTTAATTCGTAGCAAAATGGAAAACCTAAATAAAAGTGGATTTTTGCTTTCATTTTGGTTTGCGTCAAAGTGACTCTGATCACATTTTTAAATTAGAAGAAAAAACAGTGTATTGTATCCAAAATACAAAAGCTTCATCTATTAAAAAACAATTTTTAATTGACAAAAGCATTTTGTCACAGTTATTATTCTCGGCAATCTACTTCAACATGTGCAGAAACAAAATGTATTTTATTTTGGTGTAAATTTCGGCGCAAACTTACCCCCACTATGCCGCTATCTATATATTGCTACGTGCTAAGACAACAATACTTTCTTTTAATTGTAGATACAAGGTTACATAAATAATAGGACTCAACATTTACTTCTTACAACCTTTTTTTCTGATAAAGGAAAAAAATAGACATAACATCTGATTTCCAACTGTTTGAGTAGTGTACTTGAAAAATCGATAATGTAGTTTTTCTTATTTCTAAAATCGTTGTAGTTGTTTTTGAGACTAAGCTGATTTACACCCTATATACAGCCTGCTCAATTCTGGAAAATAGTGTATGTACATTTAACATAGACACGATTTAACATAGTCGATTTTTTATTTATAGATAATATTTTCTTATTCAAGTGGAATTTTAAATGGATACTGAAAATGTGGAATGTTAAATATAATATTGGGTTTTCATGTAATTTTAATTTTTAAATTTAATATTATATAGTAGTTTATTCTTCCAATTTATGCCTCTATTATTTTTTTCAATAAGTATACTTACTTACCAATATAAAATATGTTAGCTGGCAGATAATGCCTAAGGCATTAAGCTCGTATTTGTACAATTCTTTTAGTGCAATAAAGAATTTTAATAAAATGAGATATATAGATCATTATATTTTGACCCTTTTATAATTAATTGATTCAAATTCACTATCTAAATATATATTGTGTACATAGTCTACCTATAACGATCTCTTTCTATTTAAATTCTGTTTTTTAAAAGGTCAGGTCATTGATAATACCATAAAGACATTATTTATCTACACCGGGTGGTCTGGTGGTCACGTACGCATTTTTGTTAATTACAATAATAAGCTAATTATATAAACATATCACTTATTTGTGATAGTAAGAAAAAAGTATTGTACTGATAATTATGTCGCTGTATGGAAATAGTCATTCGTGAGCGCGTGACTACGGCAGAGACAAAAGGGTAGCTAACACACGGCTACCCTTGTCTTGGTGTGAAAATAATACATGGTGGCTTTAAAAGGTGGTATTTTGGGTTAATATGAGGTTCTACTGATCAATTCGAACAACTTTTCCCATGGAACCATGTGTCACAAATTAAGTAGACTCGACGTCGACTAATGCTATTAGGCAAGAAAAATTGTTCGACCCCCTTTATGGAGTATTTAGCTTTCAGCTTAATAAAATATATATATTATTTTTCAAATAAATAAATTATCGTATGGAATGCCTATGGTTTAAATAACCACAAAAAATACATATTGTCTTCGTATCAAGCAAATAAAATACCTTTAGACATGTGACGGGGACTCAATCGTGACTTTGATATAAAAGCTATATTTGTATACCTTTTTTTGTATTTGAATTCATTTTATGTTAAGGTTTTTGTATAATTATAATAATAATATGTAGGACAATTTACACATATTGCTCTGGTCACAAACTAAGCTCTAGGCTTATTTATTTATTTATTTATTTATTTATTGGGTCACCAACATAAGATACATTAATACAAATAAACAAGTACATGGTTTGTATAAAGTCTAAATGTTCTTATAGTTATAAGCAACCACAGCATGCGTGAAAAATACTGTATTATATAAATTCAAACATTAATTATTATGTTTTATATTATTTTAACACTCTTATATCTAAAATAATAAAAAAAACTATAAAGTAATACAAAAAAAAAAAAAAACTAAAACATGGGTTAAGTGAACTGTTTACATTTGTACATTTACCTACCTATACTAAGCACCTATACTCAACGTTTAATATAATATTACATATATGAACAGAAAATATATATAGAGGTTAGTAATTATAATGCACCTACCAATACATACTCAGTAGTATATAGGTACATAACAATATAAGTTAACACCTAAATACTAAAATACAATTTTATAAATAAAGTAATAAATAGGAATAAGTAAAATAAACATATATAACTAAATTTCGGAGGCAAAATATGCAATTATACTAGCTTTAAATGATCTAAAGCTCCTCGAAGTAAGATCTATAGAACTAGCTCCAGCAGAAATCCGGTTGTAGACTCGAGAAAGCCGCGATACAGGTGAGTCTTTTCCCAAATTGGTTCTAGACACCTTTACGTGCATTAAATTGATTGGCTTACGAGGAATCCTTCTAGGAACATTAAGCCCGAATTTATATAAAAGAAGGGGGCAATCTACTTTATTGTTAATCACCTTATACAAAAACGACATATCAATTATAATTCTTCTTTGTTCTAGACTCATTAGCTTAAAATGTTTCAGTTTGTTGGCGTAGGACTTTAGAGGTTTAGGAACTGTGAATCTGTATGAAAGATGTTTCATGAATCGTTTTTGAATACTTTCAATCCTATTTATATGTACTTGTTGGGTAGGAGACCACACTGTACAGCAGTATTCGAGCATAGATCTAACAAAGGCGTTATACAAGTTAATCATAGTTGACGGTTTCTTGAATTCTTTACTGCTTCTCAAAATAAAACCTAAGGATCTGTTAGCCTTGTCCAACATATGATCCAAATGATCTGTAAATCTCAGTTCACTATCAACCCACACACCAAGATCGCGCACGACTCGAACTTCCCCCAGATCCCTACCGGACATTACATATCTATATTGTATTGGTGAGCGCTTACGCGTAAGCTTTATATGGTAACATTTGGATGGGTTCAAAAACATTTTATTATTATCACACCAATTGGTTATGTTGTTAATGTCAATTTGTAAAAGTTTTGCGTCGTTATTATCTTCCACAATACGACACATCTTAAGATCATCAGCAAACAAATATATTTTTGAATGTTTTATATCCTTAGAAATATCATTAATAAATACATTAAAAAATAGTGGTCCCAGGTTTGATCCTTGAGGTACTCCCGATGACGCAAGATAAGGTTTAGAGCTATTTCCATTCAGTACTACCTCGGACTGTCTGTGTGTAAGATAGGATTTGCACCAATCCAGTAGACTCCCCGTCACACCAAAAGCTCTTAATTTTCTAAGAAGAATGCAGTGGTTGACTTTATCGAAAGCCTTCGAGAAATCTGTGTATATACAGTCAACTTGTAGACCTTGATCCACAGCTTCCTTAGCTTCACTAATATAATGCACAAGGTTACTGTTGGTTGATCTTTGTGCCATGAATCCATGTTGATGATAAGAAATGTAGTTTTTTAAATGGCAAAATAGTTTAGGGTAGACTAAAGATTCAAAAACCTTCGCTATTGTAGACAGAATAGATATAGGCCTGTAGTTGGTTATTAATTCTTTACCACCATTCTTGTGTATTGGAATAATTCTAGCTTTTTTCCATATATCTGGAAAAAGTCCAGTGTCTAACGATTTGTTAAAAATAAATGTCAGAGAAATTGAAAGCTCATCAGCACATTGTTTTAAAAATATTGGGGGAATATCATCCGGTCCTGTACCCTTTGTGATGTCGATTTTGTAAAGTTTTAATTTAACTTCATTTTCATTCAAGTAAAAATTATTCATTATTGGTATATTGAGATAATTTATTTCAATGTTAGTTTTACAATTTAGCTCAAAAACAGATGAAAAATGATCTGCAAATAGATTGCAGATATCTTCACTGCTTGTAGCTATTTTATTATCTAACAACATTATAGTTGGGTAATTGGAACTGTTTTTGCGAAGATTTTTAATATGCGTCCAAAAATATTTAGGATGTTTTCCAATTTCCTTCTCTATTGTCTTTATATAGTTATTATAACAGGATAGGATTAATTTGTCACAGTCCCTTCTTAGATACTGAAATTCAAGTCTATCCAAAGGGTTGTTGAATTTTTTTATTTTAACGTGATATTTGTATTTAAGTTTTAGCATAAAAATTAAATGTTTACTAAACCAAACTGGATAGGCACCTCTGCGTTTAGTAACTTTTGTTAAGGGTACATATTCCTTGATGATACTTTTTATTATATTGTAAAATTGATTAACCATTTCATTTATATTTTTACATGGCTTAAGCTCTGTAATCCAGTTGGTAGTTTTTAGTTTCGTAAGAATAGCGTCATAGTCGGCCTTATAAAAATTTGGCCTTTGAGTATGTATCGGTTTAATATTTCCTTGAGTATGTACATTCAGTAGTATTTCAATCGGAGGATGTAACTTATCAATGTCTCTAAGGGAATGTGCACATTTATTAACAGTTATATTCAGGCCATTGCTCAGAACTAAATCAAGTATTTTGTCTTTAAGATTAGTAATATGATTGTATTGTCTCATGTCATTTAGTGAAATAAAATCAATGAGCCTAGATTTAATCTCACAGTTATTGTAGTTAGTAGGTGTTGTGTGTGTGTTATCTATTAAGCGATTCCAAGTTATTCCACTCAGATTAAAGTCACCTACTATCAATACGTTTTCGCTGATGTCACCTATTAATTTGTTGGTATTGTCAATATATAGTTGTAAAACATCTTTAGTAATAGGTGGTGGTAAGTAAACTCCACATATATTCAGGCATTGCTTGTTTTTGCCAGTTCCATATTCAACTGCAACCCAAATATCTTCACAGTTACTTTCCCACTTTACTTTACGATATGATGTGAGTTGGTTAGACACTGCGATTAGTACACCCCCGCCATTTAGTTTATAGTTATTCAGTGATGAGCTTTCACGGTCTCTTCTATACACCACGTACCTATCGTCAAATAGCTCACGGTCGAAAATTCCACCATTCAGCCAAGTTTCAGTGAAAATAATAATATCATAATCATAGCTTCTTATGCTTATACGTACTTCAGCTGTTCTTGATCTAAGCCCCCTGACATTTTGATAATAACATTTTAGGGGGTTCATATAAAGTAAATTCAATATACCATTATATTAAAATTTTAAGATATAGAATATATAAATAAAGTGAAACAATCAACCAAAACAATACAGTACTTAAATACCTTTGTAATAAATTTATTTATAAGTATAGTACATACTATAAAATATATCAATATTTCAGATAATATTAAATATTAATTAGTACATTTTTATAATATACTTAATATAATGCCAGTCAATATATATAAAAAATAAATATATAGGTATAATACTAAAAATAATATAGGTACTTAATAATTATTCTTACAAAAACTAAACCTTAAATATATACAAATACAATACCTTGTCAAACAATTAATATTTTCACTTATTAATTAACTGATAAAACTAAGAAAAAATAAGATCCCATTCGCTCATTTATTTTATGTGTATTGTTTTTAATACAGTTTATTAACTTCACTGGTAGGTATTATTTAACAAATATTTTAGAATTATATTAATAACACATAAATATATAATTTAAATTTACAAAAATTAATATGTTAACTAGTAATAAAAAAAACAAAAATTAATATTGTTGTCTAAGAGAATCAATTTAAGCTGGACAAAGTATCAAAATTTCTGATAAGTATATATTCAGAAGTCACCGTTTTGCGCATGTATATACGTCCACTCTTAACCCAGACGAATCTATAATTTAGTTGCTTTGATTTAGTTCGTGCAGCAGCATGTAGTGATTTTAGAGCTGGAGAGAGGTGTTCCACTACATATACAGGGCGTTTATTCCCTGCAATTCCAAGGTGGGCAGTGTTTAATTTATCAGGGATATTATTAGCTTTCTTATTAAATGCTAAGGCGGCAGCCAGATACCCGTCTCTTACAATCGGCGAGCAGAACTTTACAACTACAGTTCGGGGCCGCTGGGTATCGCTATTAAGTTTTGCAGTTCGTTTGCAGATATGAATGTCGTTTTCTTTAAGCTTGAATCCCGTAGTTACCGCTATTTGTTGAACAATGGAGCAAAGGTTTTCGGCCTTATGTTCTGGCAGACACTGAATTTCAATGTTACTGTCTCTCGAGTGTTGCTCTACTTGATTTAATCTTAGGTTAAGTTCAGATAATGACGATCGAAGGTTTTTATTTTCTTGTACTAGTGAGTCAATGACGCCGCACTTAGTATTGATTTCGCCTTTTAGTTCATCGTATTTTTGTTCAATAGATTGAAGAGAGTTTGTTAATGAAGATATACGATGCAAAACCTCCGTGGTAGTTGTTTGAAACTGTTCAGTAATGCTGGCTTTGAAATCGTCCAGTAGTACTCTTAGCTCGCCTCTTACGATGGAGCGTAAGTCGGTCGTGGATTCCTTATATTGGCTACCCCGACCGACTGTGACGTTGGTGTAGTCGTCGTCTTTGTCGCTGGCCTGCAGTACGGCGGCTGTCGACGCTCGGACAGGAGTGTTGTCGTCTTTCCTCACTTTGCCGCGACACGCAACACAGTGCCAGTTAGATTTAAATTCATCGGTTAGATCCTTTATTGACTTATTTACAATGTTCATACATGTGAGATGAAATTTGTTGTAGCACATTCGACAACACAAACTATTTGTGGGATTTGTAGGACGGTTGCAACAGATTGGTTTGCTTTTAGGAACAGACATAATTTTTCGTTGAGCAAGTTAATTTACCTTGTGCTCTTTAAACAATAATAATAATCAAAAAAAATAAAATAAAAATTAAATGCAACAAAAAAAAAGTCAGTAAATATTTAGTGTCACAAGATAGGTTTGAAGCCTCGCCTTCTGGTTAAAACACCGATTTCGTTGCCAATCGGACAGATCACTACCGTATGTAATATTTTTTCCGTTAACCCACGCAATTTACTTTTGCTATATCTATTAACAAACAAAGTTTTAGTTCATAGCCGTAATACCACTTCACTGACGTTAAAAAACAAAACAAAACTATTTTGATAATATAGTACTACACAGATTCAATGTAATAAATAATTGAACTTTACTAATTGATTTTATAATAATTATTTTAACAGAGAGCACTTTAAACACAGCTATACTGGATGCGCCCCCTGGCGGATGAATGGCTTATACTATGTGTACCAGAAGCAACGGTATAATACGTATCATACTTTATAAACACCCAGACCATAACAAACTATACAGAAAAGACGCATTAATATTTTTTATTGCCATGGGTGAGAATCGAAACCACGAACTCCGGATTCAACGCCAAAGGCGCAACCACTAGTCTACGGAGGCTGCCTGTATGGGAGGCACTAAAAGGAAAAAAAATAATAATAATATGTAAGACAATTTACACATATTGCTCTGGTCACAAACTAAGCTCTAGGCTTGTACTATGTGTACCGGAAACAATGATATAATACATATTATATTTTTATAAACACCCAGATCATGGTAAACTGTACAGAAAAACGTACTAATACTTTTTTGTCATGGGTGGGAATCGAACCCACAACCTCCGGATTCGAAGGCGCAACCACTAGTCTACGGAGGCTGCCTGTATGGGAGGCACTCAAAGGAGACAAATGCGTGTTTAATTATTTTCACCGTAGTTTTTTTTTCTATTGTAACAAAAAAACCCAGTATATAGAACTCCGAAGTAGGTATGATGGATACATAATAATACGAGTACAACTGTTCTTTATTATAGCACATGTTTAAGGTAACAATAGAACATAACTAACTGTAAACAAAAACCTCTATTCCATTTCCCTTAATTTTAAATTGTTAAATCAATTATAAATATGTACTAAATTTAAATACGTATTGGCCGAGTTGGTTAGACCTTGGACTTAAAAACACTTAACAACACCACTATAGTGCCTCGGAGAGCACGTTAAGCTGTCGGCCCCGACTTCACTATGCCAACTTGTGAACTGTTTATTGATGGATTATTGAGTCTATTCAAAACATCGCGACGAGCTAGCCACTTGTTTGGTATAGACTTATACCATCGGCTACGACGAGGTGGGATTAAAACCCCTCCACTGGGTACCCTGGGGCCGTCTAAATGGTTTCGGGCGCCGTAAGGCACCCTAACTATTAAATAAAAAAAAAGCGTTTAAAAACCATTCTTTGTAGCCCTCCAAAGCTATTCAGACTGTTACAAAATTTGTTTTATTTTTGATTAATCGTTCTATCACTAATGAATATAAAAAATAAAATTTATTACTAAACTTAATAATAACGCCTGATTCAATTAAATATATCACTGAAGAGGTTAGCTCGTAAAAAATACCTAAGTTAGTTCGCCTTTTTAAACTTGTCTAATAAAGAATACTTATAAATTAAGTAAATGAAGCCACTATTAAAAGCACAACAGCGGATTCTATATTCTAGGCTGTAGTCGTAACTAAAGTAAGTCAATCAGACATATTTTTCTACACAGTTCTAAATATAAAACATAAGTAATTTAAAATTAAGGAACACAAGTTTAAAATTAAGGAACACACGTTTAAAAATTATATTTCAGTTCTAATTTTAAGTGTCTGAAACATAGTTCTACAGGGTTCAGGCTTCAAACCGCAACGTAAATATTTTAGAGCTTAGCCTGTAGCTGACACAGTTTGGGAACGCACTGGGAATTTTAAGCATTAGATAGTTTTTTTTGGAAACTTGAAAATGAAAAATAAAATAAAACAGTAAACAAAAGTTATGTACAAAGACGAACTTAATGCCTTAGGCATTATACAGGGTGACTTTGAAAGGATGTACTTTGGGCTAATATGAGGTTCTGCTGGTCAAATCGAACAACTTTGAACAACCCATGGAACCATGTGTCGCAAATAAATAAAAAAATTGCCGTCTCCACAACAAACTAGTAATGTTAAAATGCCCAATTGTATGGGAAGGCAAATTTAGTTTTTCAGTTGCGACGCATGGTTCCATGGGAAAAGTTGTTCGATTTGATCAGCAGAACCTCATATTAGTCCAAAGTACATCCTTTCAAATTCACCCAGTATACCAGCTAACCTTTAAAATTGTGTTCGAAGTATGGTGCTTAATTTTAATAAACTTATATAAATTAGGTCATACATATTACTATACATAAACATATATACACACAATAGTATTGATATTGTCACCACAGTAGGATTCCCTTTGTCGTGGTGACTAGTCTCTTTCTAGTTTCAAGTACACGGCATACAACTTAATATAATATCAAAATTAAACATTAACTTATAGTTATAGAGAATACTAGTTTGTGGTTAAAACCGTTAATTTTATTAATAAATATATTATTAATTAAATACAATAAAGCACAATCGTTCATTTGTGCAAGGATTACTTAAAACCCTCTCATTGGATTCAAAATCCAATTACAAAGATAAGAAGCTTTATTGTGAGTTACAAGCGTTAGCGTTTATTTCCTCAAAATCAACCTACAGTACGAGTTTGTTTCTCTTGTCTATCCACCAATAGGATCGCTTAAGGTTCCTGGAGTCGCGACCGCGAACTCCGCGTTCTCCATACAAAATTAGCTTTCGCACTTCTAATAATACTCAATTACTGTTTGTTGGTCATTGTATTTATTATTATTAATCTTTCTGTGTTGGGTTATTTAATTTTGTTCGAAATCAGAAAAAAATCGTTTTAAATATTTTAATACAAAAAAAAAATACCCACAGCAGAAAGATAAAAAAAATATTTAACTACGATCAACAGCCAATTTGTTATATTGGAAGTACGTTTGTATGGGCGTCAAGTTGACTCCAGGGACCTTAATTTTCTAAGTCTGTTAAAATAAGCTAATCTGATTGGCGGAGAGTGCTCTCTTACTATGACGAGAAAGTAACAAAAAACTCGCACTTAGAGCCACAGAATCAAAATTTATTTATAAATCTCATAGCGTCACGTGACCCGACGAAAATTGCGCGAAACTAATACGCGCACGAAGTTGGACGACTAGGTTAATCAAAATCTAGGTGATGAAAACTATAGTGACTCACAGTGACAAAATTAGTGAAAAAGCTCTCTTCCTGAGAGCTACGAGATTTGTCTTTTGACCGCCTTCGTAGCCTTTGGCGTTGTAACCGGAGGTCGTGGGTTCGATTCCCACCCATTACAAAAAAAAATACTAGTAAGTTTTTCTGTACAGTTTGTCATGGTCTTAAAGATTATAAAATATAATATGTATTATATCGTTTTTTTCTGGTACACAGTACAAGCCCAGAGCTTAGTTTGAACCGGAGCAAAATGTGTAAATTGTCCTATATTATATATATATATATATAACATCACGGGTGCCTTACGGCGCCCGAGACCGCCTAGACGGCCCCAGGGTACCATTTTTTAATCTCGCCTCGTCGTAGCCGATGGTTGAATCTACATGGAAACAGTGGCTATCTCGTCGCGATGTTTTTGAATAGACTCAATAACCCATCTATAAACAGTTTCACAAGTTGGTATAGTGAAACCGGGAACGACAGCTTAACGTGCTCTCCGAGGCACTATAGTGGTGTTGTCAAACAAATGTACATATTTTTTTTAAATTAAAAACTCATTGGTGCACACCGGGATTCGAACCAGGGACCTAAGTGTTTTTAAGTCCAGGGTCTAACCAACTCGGCCACCACGTATATAATATAATATTATTTTTAAAATGTAAATTGTCCTATATTTTATTATTATTAACATTGTCTGGCAAAAAATAGCTAGTACTATAGTCGCGGTTGACTTTTTGTTTATTATTTAGTTAGATAAATAAATACCCTTACCTTATTATGGTCGGTAGGTAGGTATATATTTCGAATGGAATGGATAGGGGACTTGAATAAAGGCAAAGTAATCAGTGGGAACACACAGGAAATGGGTTTTCTGCCTTCTAAACAGTCTTATTGTGGAATTTAACATGTTATTTCCTCGACAGTTTTTTTTTGGATCCCAAAAACGTACATTATTCCTTTTTAATATTCTTTTGTCTTCAATAAATACAAAAAGATTTCGAGTAAAAGAATCCTTTATATAATAATGTAAATCGTTTGCTTATTTATCTAGTTGCTATTATGATGAAAATGTCAACTGTCTTATTATTTAAGATGGGGCATCTTGTTTGTTAAGATGCAGGCTTATCTTAGAAATCAGCCTTGTTATTGAGTCTATCCAAATATCGCGACGAGCTAGCCACTTGTTCGGTGTAGACTCATACCATCGGCTACGACGAGGTGGGATTAACAACCCCTCCACTGCACTGGGTACCCTGAGGCCGTTTAGGCGGTCCCGGGGATACCCTAAGGCCGTTTAGGTTGTCTCGGACGCCGTATGGCACCCGTGATGATATATACATATATATATATATTCGGGTTTTAAGCTTTGACAAGGATTTCTGATAGAGTTCAACGTGTTTGGGCAATGTTTACCCAGAATAATTTGCAATTCCCAATGTTTTACCCGAACCACCCAACCCCTCGTCCTTTTGTGGCACAACTATGTTATTTGGTGCGGTAAAGCCATAAACGTAATTACTGTTTAGATACATTTAGTACATCTCCCTTTATATGTATAAAACCTCTGAGATTAATTATATAGAGAAGTAATTTTTGTCTCTGAAACGTACTCAGTTTTTGCAGTAGCATGAAACAAGGCTAATTTACTGTTTTTTTTTTCAAATAACACATTGATTTATTATTTTTAATCTATTCAGCGTCTTTAACCAAGAGCACAAAAACAAACGGATTGCCATTAATCCTAAATCTTACAAAATGTATGGATTTGTCTGAATCCAAGGAATCAAAATGTTATCCATACATTGGTTATCCATATATTTCATTGAATGATAGCGGTAGCCGTAACTTCTTGACTAAATTCTGTTATTTTGTTTATTCATTCAAATGTGTTTTTTGAGATCTACAAAATAGTTTTGACTCAGTAAAAAATTCTGCAAATTCCGAATAAAAAGCTGGGAGAATAAAGGCTGTTTTACTGAAATAGTTTATATAATAAATAAACTTTTTCAGTAAAACAGCCTTTATTCTCAGATGATATTCAGAAGATTTACAGTAAACTTGACTTAAATATATATCACATATAACAACTATGGACTATTTATATATATTCACTAAATAGTTTCAGTATAGATAGAAACTTAATCAATAATTATAAATGAATAACAATAACAAAGCTATACAGAAAACAAACCATAATAATTAAAAATTGAGCATAATATTAATATAAACAGTATATATTAAGGGCGATTTGAAACACAATTCTTTTTTTATTTATAAGTCGAAATCTATATTTGCGACTCTAGCCACATTATTATTATACAACCTCATTGTGTGTAACATCCCGTCGGTCATTTTCGTATATTCTCGCATGTGAAGGTCTAAAACTTTAAGGTCCTCTCCATCAACGTAAGCGTACTTACTGGACGTAGCAGATTTCTCATAATATTTTGGTCATTTCAATTATATATGCCAAATTGAGTTTGTAGAAATTTCAGTCGTTATGAAAGAACGAAACATTCCTAATTCCACAAAAGTACTATTGTACATAGACGAACTTAATGCCTTAGGCGTTTTCTACCAGCTAACCTTTGAGTGAGTGAAAGATTATAGGGTGCAAAATCTATCTCTTGGGAGATTGACCAATAAATATAGTTGCTGATGTTTCTTTGACCTCTGCGATTTAGTCACATATGTCAAAGAATTATCGAGGGTTTCAGAAAATATAAAATCTTAATTAAAAGAAACAGGAAAGTTTTAAAATTTATTCTTATTAACGACGACTAGCTGGCGAGCTACAACAATGAGAATTTCTCTGAAGATTATTTTTATAAAACTAATGGGCGTTTGTTAAACAAACGCTTAAAGTAAAGGAAGGCGGTCAATAAAGTATACTATAGTATAAACATTTTTAAGAAAAATAATTTGTTTCGATATGAGAAAATCTCACTCACCTAAATTTTTTAGATAAACAAACTAAAAAGATAATGGCTGTTTACTGTTGGCTAACCGATGAACCTTGATTGTTCGTTAATTTTTGGGTTAAGATTAAGATTACTAATAGTTTAAAACTTACAATATAAAATGTAGGCCATTTCATAGGTACATATTGCCCTGGTCACAAAGTAAGCTCTAGGCTTGTACTGTGTGTACCAGAAATATATTTATATATATCTTCACGGGTGCTTTACGGCGCCCGAGCCCGCATAGACAGCCCCAGGGTACCCAGCGGAGGGGTTTTAATCCCACCTCGTCGTAGCCACCGTATGAATCTACACCGAACAAGTGGCTAGCTCTTTGCGATGTTTTGGATAGACTCAATGACCCATCTATAAACAGTTTCACAAGGGTATAGTGAAACCGGGACCGACAGCTTAACGTGCTCTCCGAGGCACTATAGTGGTGTTGTCAAACAAATGTACATGTTTTTTTTAATTAAAAACTCATTGGTACACACCGGGATTCGAACCAGGGACCTTAGTGTTTTTAAGTCCAAGGTCTAACCAACTCTGCCACCACGTATATTAATAAAAATCTTATAATATCATGCTACGACCCTTAGGGGCAAAGCTGTAAACCACGAATCCTGTATTGGGAAATTAAAAAACGGGGGCTACGAGCATTTGCGATGAGAGATGACGCGAAAATGAGAAAAAGTTGTGAAAAAGTTTTTAAATTAAATAGCTATAAAAACTTAAATGTAGTTCCAATTCCACAATTCAGTATTTATTTTTAGATATTTATTTGCTTATTATTTTTTAAGCTTCACATTTATATTTCTTATGGCTAAAGCTCAGCGCAAAGAGCTTTTTACTCGCATGGAAATTTTCGTTCCAATGGGGTAGGTTTGCTTTGTCGCGCCGGAAATCCGCCCTCGGACGCTGCGATACGACACCCGTTCTCCTTGTAATTTCCCGTTCCTTTCCCATTTGTAAAGGAATTTTTAGAAGACATTTCTATTATTCTTTGAACAAAGAGTTGTCGTAAATTGTCCTTATACGATTATAGTAGTATGTCTTGCTTATACGAGTATATATATCATCATAGTTGACTCTATTCAAGATATTTAGAATAGAATAGGATTTATTAAATGAAATATAAAAAAAAATATAACGATCTTAAACTAACAATAGCAGCTACATTTTTGGTTGATTCCTCGTACGACCCACTTTTTGGGCCAACTTTTGGTTTTTCCGTTTTCGTCTCTAAACTTGTTCCTTGAACGACCCATATTTTATATTATTTAATTTAATTTCCTCTTTCGTCCCAAAAACTATTCCTCGTATGCCCCAAAACCTAAAAATGTTTTTATTCCTGTTCCGGACCAAAAGATGTTCCTTATTCGTCCCAAAACGTACAGTCAAACCAAATGGCCTTACTTATAAATCTATGGTGCTATTCTACCGGTCAACACATGGAAACACACCAAATTTAAACAAACAGATACATACCCCCGTATTCTAAGACGTTTCCTTAACTCCACTCTTCACTCAAGGAGCGTCTGTCTCAACTTGCTTTTTATAGTTGACATTTGGTGGAAAGGGACAGACGTTCCTTGAGTGTAAAGTGAAGTTAAGGATACGTCTTAGAATACGGGGGTATGTATCTGTTTGTGTAATTTAGGTATTCACAACGTTTCCGGAAGTGTCGATAAATAATTAAATACCATTTTTATATAACAATTTGTTTAATAATAAAGTTTAACATAAAATTAAACATTATAGGACGGTATAATATATAAAAATATTTTACATTTATTAAAACGGTTACTATGCGTGTATACTTTTCAGTAGCGTACGCGTTTTCAGGGCGCACCGTAATATTCTTAAAACGGTATTATTAATTTACATTTAAATATTTAATAACTAAGTATCTTTATTCGACAACTACCTATTATTATTATTGTTTTCAATTTCAATTTGCTCAACATGCCATTTTTTTTTATTCGAAAATTGTGATTCATTGTTAATAAAAGGTAAGACTTTAATGCTGTAATTGTGGTCAATACGGTTTTTGCTGACAACAAAATGATTTGTTGGTTCTAGAAATTGGCTCTTATTACATTGACGTCACCTAATTAGGTATTTAAAACTTCGAATCTTAAAAATAATAATTCCTTACCGGTCCACTAATATTTTACTTATTTATTATAACTTCTATGATATGTGCGCCCGGTACTTTTAACAAAGTAATATATTTTGTAACCGCCCATCTTGTATTAAGAAGTCAATGTCCAGTAGTTCTACTACAAGTTTTTGCAAACAGTTTTTACTATAGTCGCTAGTAACTATAGATAGTGTTCAACCAATAGGATCGCTTTATTTTTCAAATAAACCTCTCTTATTGGTTTATTTCTATCTATAGTTACTAGCGACTATAGTATTTTTTTTTTTTAAAAAAACTTAAGAGTTACAGATATGATAGTAACCCACGGGTGTATGCGGGATGCGACATGCTGGTTGCAATCATTATGTTGGTTACATTCACTCTTTTACATTCGACATTTAAAAGTCTATGTTATAAAAGAAAGGAACATGCAAGCTGGTAAAGCGACCACATTGTAATGGTGCGACAGATGTATAAATTGCCAAAACGTATGCGTTTTTAATAATTTAATTTCTTTTTGTAATTCTCTATACCTTAGTATTTTTAGAATACCTTTTTATTATACTTTTCAAAAATATTTTATTTTTATTTTATTGGGCATAGTACTCCTTTTATTTATAGAAAATTGTCTTTGTCTATACGTTTATTCCAACCGATTGATTTAGTTAGAGTGTCCTAAAGGTTGAAATATCGTTTCGAAACCTTTTTAGTGACACCCTCCTATAAAGAAAATAAAATATAGTAAATTACTTTACGACCCCTTAGCGGATAATTTTAACGTTTTTCAATATAACTAATGTGACAAAGCATCTAGTCTACATTTATTATGAATACTGTCGTATTTGGTCCACTAAAATCAATACACTTTATTGTCCGGGTAGACCACAGAACTATAGTGACTTACTCCAGGTTGAGGTTGTATATTTTGGTGACTTTTAAAGGTTGTACTTTGAGCTAATGTTAGGCTCTACTGATCAAATTAAAAAACCTCTATGGTGCAAGTGACATAAGTGAAAAAAAATGACTTCTCTAAACAAACTATATGTTAATATATTTTTTTTTATGGATGAGCCATTTTTTTCTCTCTCGCGACACATGGCTCAATAGGAAATTGATCAGTACTTTAAGGTCACCATGTATAAATAGACATTGTCAAGTAGAAATTTATTACGAACGCAATATTCTATGTTACACACTCACACACACACACACACGCACACACAATAAGTCACATGCACTCACATCTTCTAACCAGTATGAGCTATATTTTTATTTTTTTTGTAATATTTGTGAAATTCTATTATCGGCCATTTGTAATATTTTTATATATGTTTGTATTTTTGAATTTGCAAATCGCTGGTGATATTTCCACTAATAAATAATAATAATAATAAAATTACGAAATATGTTTTATAAAGATGGCGATCTCTTTCTCTAGCGCGGCCCTTTGACTGTTAATGAGTTAAATTATTTGTACCATCGCGCGTGCCTTACGCCGAAAAAAAAGGATAGACTGTTTGGTGCTGTTTTCAAAGTCATAAAAGCCATTTAGTTCACAATAACATTATTCACCGGGTAACGTTTGTTTCAGAGGCCATGTAACTGTCAGCGAGCACGCAAGCGCTGCCACTGCTTTCGACCGCACAGCAACGAAATCTGGCTGTTTTCACGATACTCCACTGGTTGGAAGTAAGTTGTATTTTTATTTAGTAACTAGCCCGGTGAACTTCGTATCACCTACTAAGATGATGGCTCCGACGATATATAATACATACTGACAGATATAACAGTCACTAATATTATGGCTGTATGGTTGAAAGATCTTTGCCTTGTCACACTGGTGGAAGAATAGAAAAAAACTGAAATAGTGACAGATGGCAGATACAAATAAATCTAAATAAACAATCGTGAAGTGTACCGTCATTTTACTTTATATTGTTTTTTAGTTTTTCTTAAGGATTTTCTATTTTTTTTTTAAACAATACTATTTCAAATCGGCCAAGCCGTTTTTAAGTTTTAGCGAGACTTACAAACGGCGATCGATTTTTATATATACAGACTAGCTGACCCGCGCAACTTTGTCTGAGTAACTTTAACCGTTTTCGCAGCGCACGCATCGGAAGTTCTCAAAAGAAATAAATTTTACCCGTTTTTTCAAAATTTTTTGATGCTTCGCTCCTATCGTTCGTCGCCTTCCTCAAAAATTGAAGTCCAACACTAAAATAATTATTCAATTCGAACAAGTAGTTCCTGAGATTAGCGCGTTTAACCAAACAAACTTTTCAGCTTTATTATATTAGTATAGTATAGATGCCCGTCCCGACTTCGCATCGGTGCAATAATGAATAAAAAAACTGTTTTAACAAATAAAAAAAAAACTTCAAAAAAAAAAAGAAATCAACCGAATTAAAATGACTAGTCTAAGGTTAGTCCATTGACAAAAATTTTAATGTGGTTAAAACAAAAAAAAAATACTTCCCCATTCAAAGATTATATTTTAACTGTTGTATTTTTATAATTATAATTATAATATCTATTGAATTATTATTTATGACTTTTTTCCTATCATTATAAACATATAACATGTTATAAATATATAGATTTCGCATTTAAATATCAATAGTTGTACCGCCTACATTACATGTAATGCGGCGCCAGTCTGACCTTCAAGGTAGTCCGTTTCGGCCATGCAAATGTATGAGTGCACAGACATGCAAATCATTACCCCAGACCATTGTTCACTGCCCTTGGGGATAATTCGACTGCTGGACCGTACGTGTCCAGAATTCCCGATAGAGGACAAATTTTGATAGCCAAAACCGTTTATGTAAACGACAAGCGTTTTAATAACGTCTACAATAGTCAAATGAGATGCTTAAAATGAGCCACGCATAATATATTATTGTTCTCAGAATTGTATTTTTTTTCCAGCTCAGTTATAGTTTTAATTTAAATAATGATACCTATAATGATTACGACTCGTAAGATAATGCGTCGACTTGTGTGGTTTGTGTTGGTTTTTTGCCAATTTCAATTAAAATAATTTATTGGTAAAAGAAGATTACTTCGTTAAGTAGGCAGGTACGAGTTAATTTGCTCTCGAATGTAATTTTAAAGATAATAACTATCCTATTGAACAGAAACTAATGATAACGGCAGATTAGATCTTATTGTTAGAAGTTAATCACAGACGAAGCCTATTATTATGAGAGGCAATCAGCAGAGCAATCGGCGCAATGCCACCGGTCATAAACCTGAGCATCCACCGGAATTTGATCCATTATCTGTTCGTTACTATCAAAATCACGTTCTTATATTATCTCTTTCATAACTACGATTTTATTCAGATTGCCTATCTCAGAAAGTAATGGTTTTATTTGAACATAACTACGATATTGAAAGGTTTTGTATGCAAATATGATGTTATTCCACCTTCCTACATATTGAATGTTTTATTTTATACGATAGTATCTTACTGTCATTTATAATAATTGAATACAAATACACATTTGGTAATAAAAAGAAGTTGTTCACCACCGCCTCCGCGTAATGGGCTATTGATTGTTCACATACTGTTTGTATTGGATAGTTAATTTTTGTCATTCAAACAAAGACGATTGATGATGTGGTGTAGGGTCAGCATGAGGTTAAGTAGAATGATGTGTCGGACACTAATGTGCCCGCTAACTCAGTATAATACCATTAAGAATTCAGTTCTCTGATAGAAATAATAAGTCCTATCCCTTTATAGACGATAGAGCTATTAATTTGGTAACCGCTAACGGGCATGGACTTATGGACCCCCCAAGTTGTTTAGACTGCAGAGCCTTATTTGACAACCTCCTAAATATCCGATGAGAAAGATTAGCCTTAAGCTAGGAACACACTGGTTCTCTATACTTCGCTTATTATTATGTCCCTTGTCTGAATTGATTACGCTTTGGGTTATTAATTTTCTTAATTATATTTATTGATTGTTAATTTTATTTTTTACGGGTATATTATTATATAGGGTTTATAATATAGTAGTAACTAGATTAAACTACTCAAAATTCATTCGAAAAATATTCTACAATTGTTTTTTTTTAATTGAGTATTTTATATTTTTTCAATTAAGTCATTTAACCAATGTCGCGCATAACGATATTGTATAGAACTATTAAAAGCGGCCACGTTGAATATGTGGATGACTGAATGTAAATATAAACATTTAGCAGGCATAGTGGGAGCATCAATGCTGTTAAACAACGATGATTGGTCGACTCCATTAATGGACATTCATGGATTTAGTGTGTAGAATAACTTTTATGTAATACTGTTTAGGGACTTTAGTAGGTGGCGAAAATATTATATTTGCCTAATTCTTAAAAGTTATGCAGACGAAAAAATTAATACAAAAAATATTAAGTCAAAGTTGCAAGTCAAATGTGAACACAGCCTTATTGTACAGTATGTACACTTACTAGGGTGCGTGATGGTACGAGCTATTGTAAAAGAAGACATTATACGAGTATTCCCATAAATGGTAGCAAGCCATTAAAGCATGGATGTCCCTGTTCCTTGAATGTACTGTCTTCAGTAATAGGATAAACTCCGGATTAACGCCCGCTTTATAGGTCTTTGTTCAGTCATGCTTTTTTAATACGATTACAGTTTTTTTAAATATTACTAACAGTATCTTGGTGATGTTTTCAGAAGCCTTAGTAATTACGTATTTAAGTTCATTGCCCCTAATACTAATTGTTCAAATTAATATTCGTCCCTGCTTAATCAGGTTATTCCAAATCTCTTTCAACCTTTTCAGTTAATGTTTTATTTCCTTTTTTCCGTATTTCAAGATCAAACGTTTGTTTACATCAGTTCTTTGAAAACATATAAATACTACTGACCAATTCCACAAATTTCTCAAATTGTCCTGATACTGATCATCTGTCAAGGCGTATTTACATTCAATTGAATTTGGTGAATAACTATATTTAGATCGAATGACGCGCTGTACGCCTGAATTGTTATTGGAAATTTTCTCTAATTTAAAATGTAGTTGAATTTTAATTGTACATAGTTCGTTGGCATTTCTATACTTACCAGTACGATTATGTATTACTTGTACGTAGCTGATATGATTAAGCAGTCGGTCACGCGCATCATGTTACGCTTGGTCGGTGAATTTACTTTATTTGGTACTATAACTTAAAGTAACAAAAGGTACGGCAGTTTGGTTTATTTATACAGCCAATAGTACTTTAATTTTTACGCTTGGAGTTTTTAGAAGCATGTTAACATTCTGTTGAGTCAGATTAAAACTTAACTCATTGTTTATTTATTTTACACACCCAAATTTTGGTTGTTTGTTTACAACTCAAGGATAATTTATGGCATTCATTTTAGTAGGTCTCCTATAGGTAATAGATCTTAAACTTGGTTTGTAATTTGTTTAAATATTATAAAAAAAAGTCTGTAAAATAAATTATATGTATATCCTTCTATCGAAAGTTCCGCACCCTAAGCATATTTCACTCTCTCAAAGGTTAGCTGGTAGAAAATGCCTAAGGCATTAAGCTCGCCTATGTACAATTTTGTGCAATAAAGAATTTAAAATAAATAAGTAAATACTACAAAAATCTTATATTTTACAAAAATATATATTGAAAATCCATTTTGTTATCATCTTTTGTTCGGCGTCTGTCTATATTGAAATGGGAGATTTTACAACCTAAAATTTGAATTTGATAATGGAGGACTGTAGTGGTTCCATTCTCCATTGTTTTAAAACACTCGACTATAAATACTATGTATGTGTATGTATGTAAAATTTACGACCGTTTTGTTTACCTAACATAGGCATTGCACATTTTCTGAAAAGAGATGGCATTGTTTGTGGCTTGCAACGTGTGTAATCTTTAAAAGCAAAGATTTAAGATATAACAAAGTTGTTTGACGTAGCTTTAACAGTCTTGTTGGTCAGTTGTTTAAATGCAATAAACATTTCTATTGGTATTTACTTAAATATTTTGTTGCTTTTGTTTCTTTTACTGTACCGTACACTAGCAAATATGTTTATGTATGATTATTCAGTGCTCATTGTACTTCAAAGTAATTTCAAATGGTTCCCTTTATTATTTATTCAAAATCATTGTATTATGTATAGTTTTCTATATTTTGATTTTCTGTGTTTATGAGTAGTACACGCATGTACTTTAGTTTGTGACTATTCGCACACACATATGGCCCTGCATATGTGTGTGTGAAATGTCCTATATATTATAATTTACTTTTATTCTAGAATGTCATGTTGCTTTTGTATTCGCCTGATGGTAAGCAGTCCTACAAAGTCCACGATTGGAGTCTATCAATACCCTCTTGTTTAACAACAGTATTGGTCGTGCCTATATCTCACGTAAATGATTCGGTTACGAAATTGTATACCACCGACAATTTCGTATACAATTTTCAAATACGAATCTGCATTACGAGTCTACTTTAATATCCTCGATGCTTTATCAATTATAATGATTAAAATTGGAAATTATTTTGCAGTATCTTCCGCTTATAATGTTGGTGTATTAAATTGCAATTTATCAATTGCCCGTTTCGTAACCGTATCATAAAAGGGAAGTTCCACCTCGTCCCCAATTGGTTGCACATATGAACTGTTTTTGTTTCTGGGTTACTTAGATACTGTTCATGGCGTATATTTCCAAATCAAGCGTTTGTTTTCTCGTCTCTCCTCTAGAAATTTTACCCTATTCTGATTTTATCCATGATTATTATATTAGGTGTCTTGTAATAGTTATTTTTTTTAATGGTGCGTCTATTTCGTGATGTTTTTCTTATAATTACTTAATTATAACGTTTAAAAAGTTCTCATAATATTCTCTAAAAATCTTAACTTGAAAGTATTTTAAAGATTCAGTTCACTTCATATCTACTAAGGTCATCGATCACTATTGTTTTGTAGTCGATAAATGCATGTAGTTCATTGTAATTTGTAACATTGTCAATTTTGACCTTATGTTAATGAGGAACAGTTCAGATTTGAATACTTACTTTATCATAAAATATTTTGTTGGTTACACTTCCTTCTTATACTATCGATTCATAGAGCTTATTAAATTTGTAGAGAGTTAATTATGTTCTTGGTATCTTTAAATATATGGTCAGTAGAAATCGTAACGTAACGACAAAATCATAACATGGGAGCTATCATAAGTCCATTTTTTTTTTAAAACATTTAAAAGCTTTGTAATAAGAACATGGCTATCAACGTTATCAAGGCTTATGTGGCACGTCTGTAAAAGATAATACGTTTTGGAGTAATTAGATGCTAAGAAAGGTTTCACTAAGTATACCTCTTAGAATTTATGCCAATAATTTCTGAACAGGTCATCTTATTTGAACAAATATATAAAAATAATTAAAAAGCAACTTCTAATCTGGTTATTAATTAATAACCTTAATAAGGTTATAGTAAATATTGTTGTTCTTTGTGGATAATTATTTTACTAGTGACCAATAGATTTTCGGTGATAGAACGGTGATTGATTAGACAGGGAGTAAGTAAAGATTTTTGACTTTAAAAAAAAGGCAAATTTTAACGCGTGACCTATTATAACTAACTATTATAACGGTAATATTAGGTGATAATATGTAACGCGTCATGATGGCTCGTTACAGCTACTACAACGTATACTAGCAATAAATGAAATATGGACTGTCATATGCAGTGTTGCTAGTATGGTTTTACAAAAAGGTAGGATTTTCACATAAAGGTACGGTTTAAAAAAAAAGGTAATTAGGTAGAAACCTAGTGACGGCGCGAAACCTAATTTAAAGTAGCATTTACCGAAAAGTTGGTTGTAAATTTTGTAATTCAAAAAAAATTGATGCCCTTTTGTATTCAAAACGAAGAGTAAAATGACGATACTTATTAAAATAACCAAAGTTGTCACTATCTCGATACGCGGCTAGTAGGTAGTAAAGCCCCGTAGCAAGTATATCATCTCTTTTTTGACTTTGTTCTTAAATTTCTAAATTATCAATGAATTGAAGAATGAGCGGATTTTGATTTTTTTTCCGCATCACTCTTTTATAAAAAAATATAATGTACTTAGGTAATTTTGTACAATGGAAAGTATTTGTTCCATTATACAAAAATACAGCTGAGAAAAAATATGGAAAAAGTACGTAAAAGGTACGGTCGGAGCTGAGGTACGACTAAAGTATGGACGAGTGACATATAGTACGGAAAACCGTAGTTTTTAGTACGTTCTGGCAACGCTGATCATTTGTGTGACTGGTCTAATATTAGGTGATAATATGCTACGAAAGCACACATATGACTGTTCATCTTGCATTTATTTAGAAGCTATCATGATGCGTTATAGCTACAACACAACAATTTGACTTTTTTCTTTAAAAAAAAGTAAACAAGGATATTAACTAACCGTAGCCCTGTCTAATCATGGTCCTAATATTGGTCCTATCACCGAATCATAAATTAAGTAAAGTTATCTTTGCTTTGTCTCGTTCGGCGTCTCCTTATCGCCGGTATTTTATTACCCGACTCTAGACTCACACTTAATTCATAAATTCTCTCGCTTTACACTGCAAATATTTTTACGACCGTCTTGTATTCGTGACCTAGCTATTTTAGACGTTTCTGTAATCTCTAGATTCTGATAAATCTAAGGTGGAACTGCAGAATTATCAATGTCTCTAGTTACTTGTTCAGCTTTCAGATTAACTTATAAGTCTTGTAGGGTCGATAACCTTTCTAGGTTGGCTGGTTTTCATTATCATCACTAATTCAGGATTATTTTAGTGATTGATTTAGGTTATTATTTTTGGTTTAGTCTGAACATGGATTAAGTTTGGATCCAGGTATCAGAGGGATACATCTTCCAATTCTGCGACAGTTTGCCAGCTGCGACATATATTTACAGTTAATAATCGGTATAATAGTTATAATTGACCGCCTTCGTAGACTTGTAGTTGCGCCTTTTGCGTTGTATCCGGAGGTCTTGGGTTCGACTCCCACCCATGGAAAAAAAAAGTACGTTTTCTGTACAGTTTGTCTTAGTCTGTGTGTTTATAAAATATATTATATATTATATCGTTGTTCTAGTAAACCCGTCAAGTGACCTAGCGATGTTTCTTTTAGTCTGTGGGTTCACCGGTTTTCAATAGACTACTCAATCAATTTCTTGTCGAGGTGGTCTCCTTTCAGGGTGCGGTTACGAAATGGGTAGTTGGATTGACGATAAGGCAGTATTACGAGTATATTAAAATATACTCGTAATGCAATACGTCATTGTCGCCCCCCATTTCGTAATCGCACCATTTAGCCGGCATAGTGGGAGCGATTAATATTCTTTAAGAACAATTATTGATTGATCCCACTCATGGACTTTGTAGGTCTGCTCACCACCAGGTTTATACAAAGTCACATGTCGTGCTTTAATAAAATAATAATAAAAAAAACAAGCCAAGAGCTTAGTTTGTGATCAAGGAAATTTGTGTGGAAAGGACATTCCTCCATAAAAACTCTAGGGTTTCTAAAAATCTGACATAACACCCGAAATACAAAATTACCCAGTTGTCAATGTGAATATTATTAATGATCAAAATGGCGCCACCGTTGTGAAGACAAGTGAACTTCCTGGCCCTCGCGAACTTATATCGTGGCATATGTAGGTCTCAGTGCGATCGACAACAGAACTGAATGGAGCATATATCTCCCAATTAATCGGTCACTTACCTCTAAACTGCACTCGAACCATTCGTTCAATTCAGCAGTTTATATGATTAAACAGTTGTTACGGAATGATTTCCGTCCCAACTTCCCCTCTGTGGAATGAGTATGAGAATGAACAAGTGGTGACAACAGGAAAATATTAATACTAATGGCGTTTGAATGAATGTTATTTATTACACAAAAATGCTTTTAGGAGTTGGGGGTGTAACAAATAAATTTAGTTGTTAGGTTTACTACTTTAAAATTGGTCAGTTAAGTAGACAATAAAGTAAAATAGTAGCTATCAAATAAAGTAGTAATGATTATTTTTATGTTCAGATCGATTGAGCTTACAATCGACCTTCAAATATTTTAAGCTTTAGGAACAAAGTTTTAGCAGCTAGATAGTTGGTTGCAGCATAACGTCCCACACTAACGACACCTAGGCGTGGATTAATGCACTGTTTAAACTGTATAATATGATTATTATCTCCATACCAGCTGCAAAAATATGCTATCAACCGAAAAAAACTCTATACCTAATAAAATAATGTATTCGGACAGTTCTATAAAATAATGTATTCGGACAGTTCTATAAAATAATGTATTCGGACAGTTCTTAATATTTCACAACATAACATATTCCTGCAACCGTACAGTACTGTAAATGGAAAAGAAAAATGTTGTCTCTTGAATATCAGCAAAATTATTATTATTAGTTTATTTTTAACTAGACATTGATAATCAAAATATAATGCACTCATTATATGCCATTTTATTGCTTTCAAGTGTAGTTTAGTTTTAGTGACTTTGACATTTTGTAAAATTGACTACTATTCTAAACTAACTAAAATTAAGTGAACCGCACAATTGGGCCTAAGTTAATCTTAATTTGCATGCCTTTAGTAGTTAGCTAAAGCTGTGTTGATTGGATATTGTAATATTGTTTAATGTCCCCAAGACTGGAACGAGGGTGTGACAGTTGCAAACTTAATCTATTAACGCTATCTTATCTCAAACAAGATTCTATCTCCTAAAACTCAATGTAACTCGACAGTATTATACAATAGTTTATATTCTCTGCTACGTCATTTGAATAGAAATCAGTAATTCTCAATAGTTTCTGATATTTTTAATCGTCGTAAGAATATGTTATCATTATAACATGACTATTCATACAAGGAAGTCAAACAACTGATTGAGGATAGAAAGAAATGAAAATTGATCACTGATATGATCCTGGCTTTTAAATTAATGATGATGATATTAGTCCAGTCAGCCCATGGACTTTAGGCCCAAGATCAAATGTCGCTCTTTTGCCCGTTAGATAAAGAAAAAATAGTAAGCATTAATAGGCTGAATGCGATCAATAAAATTGATATATTTTATTGATTGAGCAATTAACAATTTATTTTTAAAACGAGATCAAAGCAAAAGTTATTAAAAAGAACAGGGGCCTTATTCTACTAACACAATTGGAAATTAAAGTTAAACTTTAAAGTTTTTAATCTTTATTTGTTATAAAGTAAAAAAAAAAAACTACATAGAATGTCTCATAAATTGATAGAGTCCATCAGGCGCGAGTAATTTCACAATGACCAATGAGCTGTAGCTCGCACCAGATAAACGTAGCGTGCACATTATGAGACAATAAATCCACACACAGACCTCAGAGCGCTGACCATTCAGCGCCACACACAGTCTGATGGACACTGATAGCTTTAATTCCACTCGTTGCGCTTTCACATTAAAATGATTTAGGGTGTTTGCGGCTTCGTCCCCCGGAACAGGCTCATGTACAATCATAAATTAACGACAATTGCACTAATTGTGCAGCTAATGGCTTCGCTAGCTGACGCATTGTCTAGAACTGCTATCCCCGTGCTAATTGCTATGGGAATCCGGAAATATTAGCAGTAGTGCTCGTGTCGGTCCTAACGATAAAACTGAAATTATGACCGCAGTATGATGATTTCACTGTGGTCTCAATTTAAATTAACCCAGATGAAATCATCAGACTAATGTTTGTGGAGAGTTAAACAACCTCCATTAAATCAAATCGTTTTGTTTATATTATGCGAAAAGGTCTTAGTAGCGTAGGCTGGGAGGATCTTGAATAGCTTATTTAAAAAATAAAAATAAAGTAAGTTAAAAATTTTGTAGCATCAACGAACCACTTTCAAACGCCTCTTAAAATAGCAAACCCGCAGCGTTCGCACCGGGGGAGCCTAGCCATATTGCAGAAATGAAACACTACAAATATTGCTCATCTCACCAATTTATTGTAGTAATATTGGCACGTTTGGCGTACAAATATACCTTATAATATCATGGGCATAAAATTTTATATGTATGTATGAGTGAGGCTCAGGGCTCGATACGGATAAGTAACGGTTATATCTCGAGCGGCAGATGAGGCTCGTGGCTGCGGCTGATACCGAATTACTTTGGGGCGGAGGCCCGCGTGTGTTTCCCCTCTAAGACCGATATAAATCTACAAACCCGTCGAGTTTCGAATAAATTGCAAACTATAAAGATCCGTACAAATTGCTGTCACTCTCTGCTGAGCCTAAATGTCACCGATTTCGACGATTTATCACGTCGCTCCGGGAACTTTTTGCCGTAGTCTTGTCTGCGCCCTATATTAGATTTGGGACCTAATGCGTTGGGGCGCCATCCATCGAGTCGACCATATTTGTACGCGCTGCTGGCGCCGAGGGTTACAGCGTCTGCTAAATTTGCTATACTTAATAGGGTCTTTTGTGTACACGCTTATACAAACACTAGACGAGGTAGCACTGTATACTTGTTGTTGGAATTTATGCTAGTTCCTCCCTTCTGACATGTAATACATTTTATTTGTAGAGCTCTTCAATAACGTAATATTGATTAATTTACAAAAAAAATAAGGGTTGTAAATTGTATTGTATGCACATTGACTGCCTCCGAAATCTAGTTGGTAAGCGCCGTTAGCGTTGTATATGACGTTTGTCTTGATTTTGGTTTTTATTAAATATAATATATAGGTTGACTTTAAAAGAATGTACTTTGGGATAATATGAGGTTCTGCTGATCAAATCTAACAACTTTTCAACCTAACAAAAAAAGTTGGCTTCTCCATACTAATTGGTCATTTTAACATTATTAGTTTGTATGGAAAATATTTTTTCATTTGCGACACATGGTTCCATGGGAAAAGTTGTTTTAAAATTTGATCAGCAGAACCTCTTATTAGCCCAAAGTACATATTATCCTTTCAAAGTCACACTGTACGTACATTAGTGACGCTACACATAACTGACCTTTATAATTTGTGATCAGTATAGCCCTAGTGTGAGATTTCTAACTATTACTTTGCGTTTAAGTTAACTATATGTATGGAAAATAGTTCAGCGCCTGCCCAAGGGGATTTTTTGGAAAAAAAAAAAAAATGTGAGCGTTTGATTGGTGATAATGTTAACGCAGTATTATAGATAACTCCAAAGTAAACGTTAAGTAACTCATAATAGGCGTACAGAGTAATATGTGATATGTCCTACATATAATAATAATTTTAATTATTAATTTTTGTTTGAATAAGTACACCTAATACAGGCAATAGTGCCTAGACTTTGTAGCTAGAGAAATATGTGAGAAATGACCTACATATATTATTATTTTTTGTATAAATTTCGTTCAAAATGATTTGATAAATAAACGATTAACTGCTAGATTCTTTTCTTTTGGTTTATTAGAATACGGCAATTATAAATACCTACACGTTGCATATTCCTTGTAACCGCGCCGTTGCTGATATATCTCATAAATCTAAAATGAATTTCCCGAATGAAATTTGAAAAATCCATATCAACGAAGGTCCTCTAATGTATGGCTTTAATAAATTTCAAACTTTACTGCAATATAAATTGCAGCATATATTAACGTTCGCTTGACTACAGTTTTGACTGGAATATTTTACTTTTTTATAATACCATTAAGGTGACTCTCTGGGTGACAGTGGCAATCTGTCTGTCAGCATATTTTTTTTTAAATCATCATTATTATATGTATAAATTTCCTAGATTTTACTTAAAAACCTTCGAGTTTGCAAATCGAGTTTTTCAACAAAAAAAAAATAAATGATTGTAGATGTCCTAGTCATGTTTCGGTTTTAGTCTTCGGGTTTACCAGTTTTGTGGAGACTATTGCATCGTTTTTTGTGGTAGTCTCCTTTAAGGGTACGGTTATGAAACGGGCGGTTGATTTGACGATAAAGCAGTGAGGATGTTAATAAAATAAACTCGTAATGAAAATTTGTCCTTGTTGCCGCCCATTCCGTAACCTCGTCGTAAATTTTGTTAAAAAGCAATTGATCGACTCGATTCTTGGACTCGGTAGGTCTGCTTAATATCAGTTAGATGCAAGATCACATGCTGTGCTCCTATAAAAAAAATAAGGACCCAAATATTGAACAAACAATAATACTGAGTTGTTCAGAAAAAAATAATAAACAAAATTCGAACTCTATGCGGGGGAGTTTTCACACTTGTCGGGTTTTTTAATTAGCGTTTATACATTTTTTCACCACATAAGAACTCATTTGTTCTCGTTGATTAAATGTCGTGTCGCGTTCATATTTGGAGTATTATACTCTAAAATATTTCATATTTATTTTGAATTTTATTCAGTTAATAGGTCGTGGTTGGTTTCGTTAGGCCTTGGGATTAAATACACTTTAGTTTTTAGGTCTACGGTGTTTACCAATGAGTTTTGAATGTAAAAAAAATATGTATTGATTGATTTGATGATAAAGCAGCGAAGATATTAAAATAGACTTGTAATGCAAATACGTCCATGTCGTCACCCATTTCGTAACTGCATCATTTAGCCGGCATACTGGGAGCGATTAATATTGTTAAACAACAGTGTATAATCGACCCCATTCGTGCGCTTTGCCGCACATGCCGTGCTCCATTAAAAAAAAACATTTGCTTGTCAACACCACTATAGTGCCTCGGAGAGCACGATAAGCTTTCGGTTCCAGTTTCGCTATACAAACTTATGAAACTTGTGATTATTGAGTCTATCTAAACCCTGCGATGAGTTGGTTATTGTTTGAGAAGAGAGTCCGAATACCATCAGAGACAAAAGAATAAAAATATAAAATAGTCCTGATATGTCAAAAAAATACAAATATCAACTACATAAAAGAGTCCAATATGAACTATTTGTGTACTGGTCCAAGCATTATTCCCCGTACTTAATTAGTTTTTTCCTATTCGGGCCGGGCTATCGTTCGAAACCATCTGTCGTTTCCAATATTACGCCCGAGTAATTCAACTGAATCAATTAATTGGTTTCGCAGCCGCACACCGCAAAACTTCTTCCTACATTATTTGCGTTGATTTGCTTTTAATTGTCTTTAGCTTTATTTTCTTCCAGTTTTTTTGTGGCAAATAAATTGTTTCTGTAGGAGCTTCCTTTTCTTTGTCTTCTTCTTGGAACTGTATAGTCAATAGAAACAGATTCTTATATTTAAATTATACAAGTTGTGTACCGGAATAAATTATGGTGCTGGATAAATTGTTCAAATAGAAATGATGCCTAGTTCCGATGATATGCCATTTGTACCTGGAATCGACCTGCATTGAATTTTAATGTTAACACGACCTACTCTTTTCAAATTTATCATTTTTAGTATATTTTTATTGGAGGAAGGCATGTGCCTTTATATCTACTTGATGTTAAACAGCTCTACCAAGTCCATGAATGGGTTTCATCAATACATTTTTGTTTAACAGTATTGCTCGTTCCTATTATGCCGGCTAAATGATGCAGTTTCGAAATAGACAGTGACAAAGATAAATTTGATGAGTCTACTTTAATATCTTCGATGCTTTATCATTAAAGAAGACTACCACCTCGACAAGAAATCGATATAGTAGTCTTCTGAAAACCGATGAACCTATGGACTAAAACTGAAACATGACTCGGTCCCTTAATAGTTTTTCCATTTGTATGGATGGTGGTAATGAAACCGGTCGGTCGGCCTAGTCTAGCGATGTTATATAGACGCAAGTATAGATCATAGACAAAATGATTGCTAGAACTAATCCAAATCGTAAGAAGAACGCTTGGATTTATGCTAAAAAACCTTTAAAAAAACCAAGAGAAAGAAGCAAAATTATACTTGCTAGTGGACCAATGAAATAGCATACCGGATGTTAAAAATGCCGGTAATGTGATAATATTTAATAATAAATAAGATAAATTCAAAAGTGAAAAAATAACGAAAGCTGCTTGTCAAATTATTATTACTGTATAATAATAATTTGCTTCTAGAAATAAAATTTAGCCAAATACAATGTTTAAGTTAAGTTCTTTAATCTTAATTTTTGTCTTGGCTTTATTTTAACAAGTTTTTATTTTATTCTCAACACTTTTATTGCTCAGTGTTGAAATTTAGGCAGCTGGTTTTCATCAATATGGTTGTAATTACGTAACGGCAAACATTGAAAGCAAAGCTATGAGTATCGTATTGGAGATGAATGTAGTTGTTGATATGGATAGAAAGGTCAAAATAAAATAAAAATACCTCTCTTGAGGAGTTGACCTACTAGGAATGAGTGTGATGTATATACCACGAAATATTTTTCTTATCACGGATTTAACATACATACAACTAATGATGAATTTAAAATGTAAAGAAGAATATAGCCGTGATCGGGGCAGATATTTTCGGGGCGTTGTGTCAATTTTTTTTCGGATTTTTGTCTCAATATGCTTAGTTGTAAGTTTCTAAGTTGGTTCACTTAGATACCACTTATATATTAAAGTAACATTCTATCGTAGTCGGATGCCTAATATAAAATTATTTTGTAAATAGTCTGCACATTAAATTTTCATAACTTTGTGGATGTTTTTCTTTTGCCTTTAAATGCTAATTATAATCATTACTGTTCAACATTATACAGATTTAACCCGGTGCGTTGTCTATTTAGTTTCTAAGTGGGATGGAAAAGGACACATTGGATGGTATCTAATTGTTTTGGTTTGGGACCGCTGCATCACATGTGTTGTTGACATCCCATCCCTTTACACTTCACAGGGCTGACACTGAGTTATTTGCTCCATAAATACTAGCAAACTATTGCCGACAATTAGACGCATCTGTACCTACTTGATGAAATTGATTAATGTTTTATTTATGCTTTAGTTACGTAAATATATTGCTTATTGATTTTGGGTAATGTTACTTTTTTTATTTTGTAAATCTTATTAATATTGCTATTATACTGCAAGTTATATTATTGTTAGTCCGTTCGTGGACAAAGACTACTTCTTCCATCTTTCACAATGGTCCTATTTTGTATAGTTCTCCTTCAGGCTGACGAGCTACCTACCAATCTTACCGCGTCTTTTGTGTTGCTTTCAGCTTCTCTCGGCTCCTTCTCTCATTATGTAACGAATATTACAGCCCTAATAAGACTTCTCGTGATTCGTGTTTGGTGGCATGGTTCTATGCCAAATGTTTGTTTGTCTAGGGCAGCGGTTTTTTCTGATTGTTTGATTTGAGTGCGTGCTCAGATGTTGCCACAATAAGGTCTTTATGCTTCTTGGTATTTTTAGTTCAAATCATTTAATTGTTAACAAACTTGTATTCCACAAGTTGTTAATAATGTAATAGAGGTCCGCTTTGTTACGTTTTGGCATTCAATTATTTTTTTGATAATACTTATTTGAGTTGTTTAGGAATTAGAGTTGTTTCTTTTCAATTATACATCAATTGAACATTGCTTTCAAAATGTAATTGTTAGAATTTGAATGCAAATCAATAACGATTTTTAAAATCTATAACGTCGCATTAAAGTGTTAAATTTTAAGAAGATTTAGAAGAAAAAAAAATATACCTACTATATTTTTATATGTTTTATACTTTTTTATTTCGGCATTAAAAATAATTTATAACTTAAAGTAAAAGAACTTATTAAATTTTTTTTTTTTTTTACGAAGACTTTATTTACCCTTGTTTACATATATAATTTGTCGTAGGTTCTTTTACATTTAGCTTATTACGATTAGCTATGTCCGTAGTTAGAATATAACTAATAGTTTAGAACTAGTTCAGGGTGTTTTAGCTTTTAAGCTAGGACCTACAATATATGGCCTTTATACCAGAATTACACATTTATGACGCGAACGGCAGCCATAATTATAAAGTTCGGATTTAAGGTGGACAGAAATGTTTCGCACACTGTCAATGCAAATTGAACCTTAATACACATAGAGTGGGTTCAAAAAGATATTTACTTAACCTTAGTACAACTGTAATTAAGTTATATATTCAATGTGTACGTGTTTAAGACTTGCTCTTTGAATGTGCATAAAATGACTGTTTGCGAACATGTATGATTTAAGATTTATATAGTTAAAAAATTGTTTTTTTTTATTGGATCGTCACCTTGTATTTTACCTGATGTTAAGAAAAACTACAAAGTCCATGGACGGAGGAATTGGTAGCTCCCAACTTGCCGGCTAAATGATGCGGTTACGAAATGGGCGGCGACAAAGACGAATTATCATCCACGAGTCTACTTGAGATTTGAAGATTGTATTGTTAGTATATCGAATTTCCTGGCATTATACTGCAGCACATTTTACTTCATCTGCTAAAGGACTTTCTACAGTAACGGTTGTTTGTTCTGCAGAAAAAAATGCATACAAAAATTATTACAATTTCAGAATACTGTCATGAGTGAGCCTTATGCATTTGCTGCTAGCTAACGATACTTGCTTGACTGGCTTTTGAGACAGTAAAACATGCTGTCTCGGGTATAATATAATAATAAAACTAATTAATTTTGAAATAATTCTACGCAAAAATTTATTTCCAAGGTTGTTTTTCGTGATATGTGAGATTTTTTAAATGGAATATTAGAAATATTCTTTTGTATATTCTTATATTGTATTAAATTTTATGCTTGGAATGTTATTTCAAGTCGTAGAACTCTACGTCAAAACATTCTACTTTTATGCGATTTGAGGTATGACACTGTCTTAACACAATTTTAAATAAAGAACTTTCTAAAATTAACAAAAGAAGCAAAGGTGCTGAGATTTTATTATATCTCCCTGAAACTGTTGTCGTTTTGTCGCTTGACAATCATTTTTTCCTTTTCTACTTTGAAAGCGTTTCCTGCTGTTTGAAACGGAAACTGTGTTTGTTTCCCTGCGGATGGTTATTACGGCAGTCTGCGGGTTCTGCAGTGCTCCGAGTGCCGGACCCCACTTAAGTGGATGACACTCATTGAGCCCGGTGTCGCCACTTCGCCACTACAATGTAAACCACTTTTTGCTTTATCACCGCAATGTGTCAACTTCATAGACAGGCGCTGCTATGACGTAATAGTTACAATTTTGGTGAATAACAGCGTTTTAAATAAATGACTTGAATTAAACCACTTGCCTTAATTTTCGGGCAACTCCATAAAATTTTATAATCGTTCCTGAAACAAAAAATAAACTAAGGTTCGCAGGTGTGAGTCTTTATTACAACATTAAAACCTTAGCTGAGTTATTTGTACTATTTTTTCTGTGGCTGAGCTGACTCTATGATATACAAATCTGAGCTGAATGTATGGTGAAGTTATGAGAAGTAAAAATAAACACACTCAGGTTCCATTAACGAAATGTATGATCTTACATCATCTGATCAAAACTTGTAACTTATATGTTAACTTGTCATTTTCTTTAACTTTAATTTGTTATTTTATTGTAGAGATGGTAGTCTCCTTTCAGGGTGCGGCTACCAAACAGGTAGTTAATTTGACGATCCTAGCCGAAACAATAACGTATTGATTGATCGACCCCATTCATGGATTTTGTAAGTCTGCTTACTACCAGGTAAATACAATATGCCGTGCTCCAGTTAAAAAAAGTAGCATAGTTAATTAGTCTAAAGTATAAAGGGTATTAAAAAGTGTTAGATCTCTTTAAAAATATATAGGTAGATGTAGAAGTATATTGAAAATGTTGATTCTGATAAAGCTTGTAGGTCGGGCGGCTTGAGTAGGCCCCTGGGATCGTGGCACTTCGTCGGACGACCACTGCGCCACCCGAGTGCCTACATAAGCATTTATATTTGCCGAACTCGCGTTTCTGTCATGCTCGCCTGGTACCTTTGTTCTTACCTATACCTTATTGGAGAGGTGATACATATTGAAAATGTTGGTTCTGATTATAAGGTAAGGTTTAACCTGGCCCTTGGGAACGTGACGTGACCCTTCGTCGGACTTTGGTAAAGACCTTTTCGTTTCATGTTCGCCTGGTACCTTTGCTTTAAATATGCCTGATTGATAACTATTAAACAAAAATTAATAAAATATTTATAAAAACAGAAAGTTTTGAGGATCACGGTTTCTTTTCGAAATAATTAATCAGTATATTTCATGATCAAATTTTCAATAAACCATCAGTAGTAGAGATTTTTTAAATAGATGGTTATTGAAAATTAATTGTAGAAGAATGTAGGAAATTAGCTAAAAACTGGCGCACCTATTTTATTTATATCATGGGTTTAGCTAGGCATATACAATATACATACATTTATATGTTTAGAAATTTTTATCAAGTATTTTTTGCTAGAAATACGTCAGGGGAGATGCTATGTACATCAGAAACCTAATTTTATTACTTTCGCAAATACAGCTTTTTTTATGAATGAACAGAGCTACTCAATAACTAATTTTTTTATTCAATAAAATAAATATACTTGTACATGTTATTTTGTATGAAGTCTCAAGGGATCCATGCTCATTGAGCTGTGCAGGTATTCCTCTGGAATATGACGATCAATCACACATGACGTAAAACATGTACAGTGAACATCAAAGTATAAGCTTTCATCTTTGCACCTAATCTACTGGTATTAAGGTCCAAGTTAGAATGTACAGTTTTACATTGTGTACTATACTTGCTATCAACTGTATTCAACATACGGTAGCGTAGCAATCGTATCCATAGCACAATACAAGGCAATTTTCTTTATTGCTTGGAATATATAATAAGGTACCTTTTTGGAGAAGTCCCTTATCGTTTATGTGATAGTAAAGAGTATTGTGTTGTATATTCATAATATAGTTCCTTCCCAGGATACCAATTATTTAAGCTTTTTTTGTAAATATAAATAAATTATGTCTTCATATACCTAGTTAGGAAGTCTATATTTTGACTTCTGGTTGCCTTTGTATTAATTAATGGTTTAATAATATGTATAGTTTAATTTGATAGTTTTTTGGGAAACTGGGTAAATCTATCAGTTAGTTTTTTCAAAATGCGCCTTTGGCGTTGTATCCGGAGGTCGGGTGCTTCTCACCCATGGCAAAAAAAAATAGTACCTACGTTTTTCTGTACAGTTTGTCATGGCCTGAATGTTTATAAAATATAATATGTATTATATCGTTGTTTCTGGTACACATAGTACAAGACTAGAGCCTTGTGTAATAAGAATATTTCCCCAACATCCAGAAAAATTGGAAGTGAAGCATGGGTATGCCAGTATAATCATGCAAGTAAGATTCATCATCATCGTCATCATACCAACCTTTCACGCGTCCACTGCTGGATATAGGCCTCCCTCAAGGATCGCCACAACGACCGGTGACGCGCTGCCATCGGATCCCCGCGACCTTTTTCAGGTCGTCGGTCCATTTTGTCGGGGGCCTGCCTCTGCTGCGTCCTCCAGCACGCGGTCGCCACTCGAGAACCTTAATGCCCCAACGGCCGTCTGTTCTGCGGGCTACGTCCCACTGCCAATTAAGTTCAATTCTGGAGGCTATGTCGTTTACTTGAGATTAATGTCGTTGAAATAAGATCTCTGTTGTGCCTGCACAGTTTTTTTTGTTACTGTAATTTCAATAAATAGTAATAAATGTTCTTCATTAGCAATTCATATCTTATTATTTTAAAATAGTAAAATTTTGATGTATATGCCTTTTTAGGTATGCTACGGGAATGTCGTGACGAGGGGTCATAAACTAAGAAGCGCAGGGTCACCACTTCGTTTCCCATTAGCGGCAATAAAGCAAGATGTAATTACTAAAATACCGGTTTTGTAGTTAAAAATTAAGCTTTCCTGATTCATAATGTTACGTGCGACTGTAAACGCATGTTCGTTATTTTTTTCCCACGCCTTGATTGTGTAAATATTGCGTTTAGGTACGTGAAAATATCTTTCAAAAAAGTTTTTTTTATGATGAGCGGTTGGTATCAATATACAGGAGATAGGCTGGATTTTTGGATACTGTATCATATACGGTATAGGATACCGTACAGATAAACAGAAGAAGGCACCTGGATACTATCCAGGTGCCTTCTTTGTTTATCTGTATCAAAAATCTCGAAAACTATACTGATCAGTTTTACTTAAAATGTGTAATGGTTAAATCTTGTTAAACCTGCAGTATTTCCAAAAAGGTAAAAATAAATATATATATACAAAAAAGTAAAAGTAAATATATTTTATTATATATAAAAAAAATATTTATATATAATAAAATAAATTTTATTAATTAAAAAAGTTAAAAGTTACGTCAGTTAGACCAAAGCGAAGGTTTATGGAGAGAAAATGTTGTACATAAACTGTAAAGAATACAGTCTCCTTTCCGTTTTATTTTTTATTTGTCATTTAGATACGAAACATATTTATTTATTAAAAAAAAAAAAACATAATTGTAACTGACATTACACATCATCCAAACATTACAATATCTTTCCGGCCATATTTGCTTTAGTTATACTAACCACCAGGACAAAAATCGCATCAGTCAAACAGAACTAACCATTTTTTTATACAACGCTGTAAATGTTGAAATCGCCGCGGCTTAACAAAAAATAATCACCAATTTTCTTATTGATAGAAGCTCTCGTATTTAAATTTCTTTTTGGGCTTTCCGCAAGACTAAACAAGCCATAGGATTAATTCCCAATACGGCCTAAGAAGCTTAAAGTAAATAAAAATAGCAAGCTTTTAAAATGGTAATGTTGTCGATCGCGTGGGAGCTTATCGCGGTGCCTTGACCGATGGAATATATACTCGGTGTGTTCCAAGTAAAGGGAAAGTGCTTTACTTAACCCGGTCGATGAAACATCGGTATAACGCCGATTTCAGGTGGTAAAGTGTAGAAATATTGGTACATTGTGCCGATTTCAGGTGGTTGAGTGTAGAAACTATGGTTCATTACGCCGATTTCAGCAGGATAAACTCTTATATTAAAAACACTTCTTATTTTAAGAATCAATATATTACAAAAATTGTTTTATTATTGTAGCTACTTGTAGGTGGCCATTGCTAGACCGAGGCTGAGCTCATACCGATGCAAAAGCCGTCAAGTGTTCTAATCAAGTTTCGTTTTTTAGTTTGTGGGTTCACCGGTTTCAGGAGACTATTGCATCAATTTATAGTCAAGGTTCAGTAAAGTGTATGTAAATTTACATACATACACATCATAACGCATATATCCCTATTAAGGTGTAAGAAGAAAGCAATGTACGCCACTTCTCGATCTCTACATACTTCCCTAGCTTCCTCTACATCCTTCCCTAGCTTCCTCTACATCCATGCTCCGATTTATACAGTCGCGTTTGTTTTTTATACTTTGTATAAAATGTTGTATCCCTTTTAAGGACATCTCGTATTTGATATGTAAAAACGCACCTTGGCCGTCATATCTTGTATGCATATATTAGCCATTCTTCTTTCATCCATTCATCTACCATCCCAAAGCTTACTTATTCATTTATTTCTTATAAATTAATCGAGATAATATTGCCTCATGTTATTGATTGTAGATGTGCATTCAATAGTAATTGAAAATGATAAGTGGCGGATCCCATAGATAGCTGGTGTCGTGTTTCCCTGTCAGTTAATTGGCCGCGACCCGGGGTTAACGAGCTTACTATCACGCTTCTTCATTCACAAAACCTTCTCCCAAAACGGAATTCAATCAAGATCTATTGGATTGGACCGAACATACCTTATGGAAATTGTTATTTTATTACACGACATCTAACAGTTATAAATTGTCGTAACGATAAAATATTCAACTTTTATCGTAAAATTTTTGTTGTATTATAATTCCAATAATTGAATATATTTACCGCGGCGATTGCGTTATTAATTATTAATATCGCTGTCGGATGTAGAACAAGATTTATGTTATTGGTGTTACTAACGAGTTGAATTTATTTATAATGATTGTTATTTTATTCTTAGAATTAATTTAAAACAAATGTCTCTATTTTATTACTTATAATCGTTGCTTCGAAAGCCATATGCTTTCGAAGCGTATTATGAGAAAAAAATGTATAGCTAAATAGTTGATATTAGATAATAATTATTTGGCTATACTTATATTAGATTTTTTTTATTTAAACGTAAAAGTACTGCAATATTTATATAAGTACTATAAAATTTGTAAAAAAAATATGGCTTTATTTGTATATTTTTTTTCATTTGCCAAAAATGTCTATGTCAGCAACTATCTATGTTAGCTTTTTCTATAATTGTTCATTTGCTTGTTATTATTTCAAGTGGCGTCAATACTCAAAAATATTTATTTCATATGAAAAGTAAAAAATAAATAAAAAATGTTTATATAAGGCCATTCCTCCCACACAGACAAATGTTGAAAATATAATAAAAAATAAATGGGTAGTGACATAGAATATGAGACTAATGCTAATAATGATACATCATCCATTGAGGCTTTAATTTAATACATACTCACCTAAAAATAAAAATATAAAATAAAATACAGATCCAACAATACATTCCCAACCTCACGATGTATTGTAAATGTACAATGTACATATCCGTCGACCACCAATGCTATTTCCCCACAATTCACGGAATCAAGTATTCCGCTGCCACGCTATCCAGATGCAGGCAGCATAGATGCTACCAATACAGCATTAGATGTGCTAGTCACGTCGGACACATTCTGGATGGAGACGAAGGCTTCACGCGTGTCTTCCGGAACCTTAATGACATTTAGTCAAACATCTTAGGGAGAATTGTACAATTCCAGTTGGTTTCTTCAAAATTTTCTATGGTATGCATAATAATGGTAATAAAATGTGTTTATTTTAAGTTCTTATGGTGTTTTTGACAACTTTTTTTTGTTTAGAGTAAAAAAAGGAAACTGAGGATTACTTTGTCAGGTTTTTGTTAGACTGGTTTAACGTTAAGTTATAAGGGATTTCTTTTTTAAAAAGTGAGTGATACTAATTGGTAGATTAAATTAGAAGTCGTTTCATGAGAACTGTTCTATATGCTCGTATTTATCAGCGGTTATTTATGTAACTATTTTCCCGTTATATTAGTCGTTTATAAAAACAAATACGTTTACTTTTTTTTTTTCTTATATAGTTTTATCTGAAAGCTTATAGGGTAATTAGTACTAATATTGGCCCCCCTACAATGATTGGCCGCATGAATTTAAATCTTAATTATTAAGAGTTTTTTTTGACAAACTACTAAAAAATAAATATATATATTTTCTTTATTAACAACACTTTGAAATAAATAGGTAGATTTTAAGTTTTATAACTGGTAATACTGATTAAAAAAATAAATTGTGAATGCAACATCCTAAAGTGGTGTAGTGTTAATTTTATTAGGAAAATCTTAAGAAGTTAGTACTTTTAAACTGTTATATACCTATTGTATTTTTATCAAATTAGGTATTATGCGACATTATCATGTAAATATACATTTCTTTTAGGTTTATAAATATAAATTGAAGGAAAAAATCTTAAATTAACTTAAAATTTGCTATGCCGAAATTAGTGCCGACGATATATATGGACAATTAATTGATTGGCAGGGGTGCCATTCATAGTACGATGTGCTTTAAAATAATGATACAATTTTATTCTCTTGATCCGAACTATAGATAATATTTTTTTGTAGTATATACTTTAAAGTGGATTATGATAGTTGTAACCAAATCTTGGCAGGGCTGATCATTATACTTTTTACGCGCTTGGCATGCCAATCTTTGTACTCATATGTATGCCAATCTTTATACAAAAGAATCAAAAAATGTATAGTGATGTCCCTATTGTGTCGATATAATTTAAAATAACATAGTAGGTATAATCTTTTATTAAGATTTTGATAATTTAACTAAAATATATATCAATAAAATGTATTTATTTTATTTTACGAACTTGTTACTTGTCCAATGTTTGTTCAGAATATTATCTATCGGCTACGACGACTAGGTGCAAAGGGGCCTTAGAGAAAAATCAGGCATGGCGACATGTCGCGTCGCCTTCAATGTAACAAAAACCTTATATATAGCACCCTACAAGTTGTTATACAAATGAACAACATTCTTTATGGGAACAACTCTGCCCAAAAAAATAAAATAAAAATTCTATACATTTTAATCGGGTAGATACAGAGCAAATGTATGATAAAGTGATTTATTTTTCACCCTGACAGAGTTGCTCCATTAAGCAGTAAAAGTTGTTAATATTGATTAGCACAATTTCCTGTAAATTTTTAAGTTATGCATCTATTATATTTAAAGTTATACCTACTTGATTATGGCCTTTTTATAGTTACTAATAAATATTTTCCAATAATATTTTTGCTTTGTTATTATTACTTACCCATAAATCGATAAAAGTAAAGTTGTAATAGTATACAACACTATCGTGTATTTTCAACCAAAATTTTAGTGATTGGCAATTACTCGGTATAAAAATTGGCAATGCTAATAAACACAAAATACAATTATTGTCATGCTAATCGTTATACTAATATTATGCCAATCACTATATTTTGGGGCCAATGATTGTAGTTTTAGGAGATGTTTTAAGTTCTTAGCAATAAAGTAGCAAAAGTGGAGAAATATTATCATGGGCAAGATGTTATTGTCATACTTATATTCCTACTAAACGATTGGCCACAAAACGTATTACGAATTCAAACTTTATTTCGAATTATGAAGGTTCAAAGTTGATGGACGTCTTAAGGTGCCAATCATTATACCGGCTACACTACTTACATAGTAAAATGTTATAGTTATTATTGTCCATGATATTTCCGAAATAGAAACTTAAATGATTAAGTTAAAAGATTAAGAAGAAAAGTTTTAAGTTTAAGAATATAGATTTCGAATTTAATTGAAAAAAATCTTGTGACATTTATAATACTAAAATATTATAATGACAAAAGATTTAATTGTTTGTTTGTTTCGGATAAACTACTAAACCGATCTTAAGAATTTTCTCACCAATGGAAAGGTCTTATAAGTGAGTAACATATTTTATTTTCGAGTTTAGCTTAGATTAGTGAGTAAACCCGCTGGTCACAGCTAGTTCGTAATAATTATGTTATACTACTTTTTTTAAATATTCTAGGTCGGTCAAAATCTATTTTCTCTTACCTTACATCTTCATATGGCTGAATTTATCTATAAAACCAAAATGTCATCCGTTTTTTATAAATTAAGAAAAAAAAACCTACTACTTAGTGTCCAGGATTAAAAGAGAAGCCATCAGTTTCAATTAGACTATCTTTATCTGAATTGACAGCCTCCGTAGACTAGTGGTTGCGCCTTTGGCGTTGTATCCGGAGGTTGTGGGTTCGATTCCAAGCCATGGCAAAAAAATATTGGTGCGTTTTTTCTGTACTGTTTGTCATGGTCTGGGTGTTTATAAAATATAATATCTATTATATCGTTGCTTCTGGAACACTTAGTACAAGCCTAGAGCTTAGTTTGCGATCAGAGCAATATGTTTAAATTGTCCTACATATTATTATTAATAGATAGATAGGTTCTTTATAATTCAGGTTTAGCGGGTTTCAAATTGATTTTGATTGATAGTATGTCATTCAGTCAGTCAGTCAGTCTTCATCCCTTACTAGAAAGCTTCTTCCCCTATTTAATAATAAATACCATCATGGGTGCCTATTTGGCTCCCGAGAACCATTTAAACGGCCTCAGGGCACCCTGCGGAGGGATTAATCCGTCCTCATTTCTCCGATAGTATTTGGCGAAATGAGGACGGCAACACCTAACAAGTGGCGAGCTTGTTGCGGTGTTTATGATGAAATAGCCTCGTTGTATAAAGCGGTCACCCATCCCAGGTCCGGCCTTGTTGCCATCTGCTTAACCTTGTTATCAGATGCGCAGTGACTTAACCACTAGGCTGGGGTCGCTTTTTTGATTAATCCGTCCTCATTTCGCCGATGGTATTCGGGGGCAACACCTAACAAGTGGCGAGCTTGTTAACCCCTATTTATTATCTGTTATTATTTCAGTAAGTACATATCTCATCTCATTTGAATGATCTTGTTTAGAACAGTGATAAAGCGTTAGTGGTCGCATCATCTGCAACGAGTCGCTTCCTTTCTCAGCTTGTTTATCTATTAGTTCAACCTTCAAAGGAGTTTGTATCTTATGTAGCGTCCGCTATTATTTTACAATATCCCTCACTGAATAAACAAGATGCTGGGTCGTCCTGGTTCGCTATTATTTGATGCCAGTGAGGATTAAGGACATTGCGGAATCTGCGTTCTCCATATAAAAAGAGCTTTCGCACTTTCAGTAATACTCGACTACTGTTTGTCGCAGAATTGAAATAATGTTTTTGTCTGTCATTGTATTATTTAATCTTTCTGTGTTGGGTAAGATTTTTACGTCCAACTTAAAAATAATAATTAAACTTCGACTAACAGCCAAGTTGTAATATTGGAAGTACGTTTGTATGAGCGTCAAGTCGACTGCAGAGTCCTTAAGCGAATAGTTACTGGTACAGAGGCTTTACCATGAGTGTTTGCCATCGTATTATGACCGCCTCTGAAGACTAGTGGTTGCGTCCTTGGCCTTGTATCCGGAGGTCGTGGGTTCGATTCCCATTCGTGGCGCAAAATATTACCTAGTGTTTTTCTGTACAGTTTGGCATAGGCTGGTTGTATATAAAATACATTATGTATTAAGTTTCGTTGTTCCTTGTACACATAGTTCAAGTCTAGAGCTTAGTTTGTCATGACAGCACTGTGTGTAATGTCCTTCATATTATTATTATTAACGTAACGTTAATATATGACAAACCACCAATAGGAACGCTTCATTATTGAAAACAGGATGAACAAACGTTGCCTATTGGTAGAACCTGAGGCTTTACCATGGGTTTGTGCAACGTAACGTATACGAATGAGTGAAAATAAAAAACTTTGAAAAATTTGTTATAATAGGATATTTAAAAAAATTAAAAATACCTGCCTGCGTATTACTTCATCTTTTTACTAATATAAAAACTTTTGATAACCAAATATAAATATATATAAGTCAATCATCAATAATAGTAAAATTATAATTATTTAATGATTTACCTACATAATTTTATCCTGTAATTTTATATAAATTATTAAAAGGTATCAAAGTAAGTTGATACCAATCAGTGTCTACCCCTTCTCAATCGGCAAAATAAACATGGTGGCAGAGTGAACGCAGAATAGTGTTATGCCATTTTCGTTCGTTCACTTTCAATTTGTATCGAATACAACTTTGTCTCCCTCTCTACCCTTGTGGAAGTCGTAGAGCATTGAGATAAATAATAAGAGTAGTAACTGAGGGCAAAAAACGTCTCTACCTAAGTTAATAATAATATGTAGGAAAATTTACACATATTGCTCTGGTCACAAACTAAGCTCTAGGCTTGTACTATGTGTATCAGAAGCAACGATATAATACGTACTATATTTTATAAACACCCATACCATGACAAATTGTACAGAAAAAACGTACAAATATTTTTTTGCCATGGGTGGGAATCGAACCCACGACCTCCGGATACAACGCCAAAGGCGCAACCACTAGTTTACGGAGGCTGCAAAAAAAAAGTTGCAGGATATGCATTGACATTTTAATAATGCCAGTGATCTGTGGTTTTATACCCATAAATGCATTATTGGCTTATTGTTTTTAAAACTAGAGAAATGGTCAGTTATATGGTGTGGCCGAGTTGGTTAGACCGTAATCTTAAAAAAACACTCCAGTTTCAGATCACGTGTTTAAGTACATATCTTTGCTATATATAATCACCGCTACGAGCTTGCCACTTGTCCGGTGTAGGTTCAAAAGCTCTACCACAAAGTTTTTACTAATGTCGCTAGTAACTATAGATAATAATCAACCAATTAGAGAGGTTTATTTGAAAAATAAAGCGATCCTATTGGTTGATCACATCTATAATTACTATCGACTATAGTAGCAACTGTTAACAAAAACTTCTGGTAGGGCTAGCTTAGGGGTTTATTCCCTGTCTTGTAAGCAAATACCCGTAGGTAATTTTGTAATTGAATTAAAAAAAATTAAGCAAATTCCAACTGGAAAGCGATAGCGATACATGAGTGCCATAAATAAATTCTGAATTGAAGTAAATTTGTTTTACTGAAAACTGTTAAAAAGCAAGGAATTTTAGGCTGAGTTGCAAAGTGTCCGTTAAAGTAACTGTACGAATAAAGTTAAAACTGGCGTTGAATCCCAGCTGTCATTCGACTTTCAAAATAGCTAGTTTTATTTTGAAAGTCGAATGACAGCTGCACATTCAACGCAATTTTTAACTTTAATCGTTTTACAGAGTTCGTTTTGGTGCAACTCGTCCTTAGATCAAGTTAAAATTGTGTTTTATCTCTTTTCTCTCAGTAAGAAAGAGCGTCTCTTTCTTACCGATTTAACTAAAATGCTAAGTATATTTTTTAAGTATTTACAGTGTTCATTTTGGTGCAATTCTATCTGATTGCGCCTCCAGATATATTTAACCTCATTGTCGCGAACTACACCATGTCTATTTCAATTTGTACATGACTTTGCGGACTTATGTAAGTAAAGTTTTTATTTGTACTTAGTTTTATTATATTTAGGGTTGGTATTATTGTGGATTTAAATATTTAAAGTGGCTCTCGTTGTCTTAAAGACTGACTTGGAGGGCCATTTTATGGGTCTTCTAAACTCAGTCGGTGTTTAGTTGATTATTCATTTATCTGATTAAATATTACAATTATACTTATTATGTCTTTTTTAAATAATTTATATTTTCTTGTTCAGTAAGGTTGGAACCGAATTATTATGAGTATTGTGATAATATAAGGGCGCATAGTATGATTGCCTAGCTGTAGTATTTTTTCGTCCTGTCAATATACAAAAATGATTACAAATATACATTTCAATTTAGGTATTAATAATGCTTATTTTTATTTAATAATTTTCCTAGTGACTGTAATAACACTACTGACTGGCGTATTTTTATTTAAAAACTAGTTATTTCTATTTAAAAATCAAACTAACTTGATTTTGGCGAAATTTATCTTCTATGGGACCAATCTGAAAGTATATCCTTAAGTATAAGTATCCTTTTGAACAGAGTTTTTATGTTTGCTGCTCACTAATAATAAACATTAAAAAGCAACCGTATTGATAACTTACTTCTTTTTTTGAAGTCGGTTAAAAAACAGAATAACTCATCTCTCTCTCTTCTATGTAAATTGTCAAAGAGCAGGCAATCATCCAACTTTTAATATATCAAGGGAACAAAATGCACCGTGCTTCACATTTCAGCTTTGAAAGCAAGCGTGAACAATGAAGTTATACCATTCCATGGTAGGAACAAGGGACATGACGCGTGCCTTATAGAAAGTGTATGAAACCGAGGTATTGGAGGCCTTTGATGTTGACAAGGCATCTGATTAGTGTGAGGGTTTCCCTTTCGCAAATAATAGTGCGATTGTTTGGGCACGCTTCTAGGTTTGTTTGTAAAGTAGAGTTCACATGATCACGAAGGGTTATAAGGTTTATTTATGTAATGCTGAATGTAAACTGTAGAAGCAGTCTATTAAAGTTAAGGTACCTCGGGACCCACCTTAAAAGTACCTTAGGTATGTTTTTTTTTTTATAAAACTTGATGCTTATTTTTAAATAATAATATAGATGTAATATTTACTTTATTGCAAATTCTTCCGCTAGTTAAACGACGACTTAAACGACGTCGACATGTTTCGCTTCTCCACGTAGCATCTTCAGGACTGAATTTTAATTATGATGGCCGAAATAAGTTATGTATAGGTGAATTTGTAACGTGAAGGCTCCAGAACTGTGATGAAGTCGGATTAAAAACACATATCTAATTGGATCGTTTTTGTATTCATCTAAACAGATTGGTGAACAGTCAATGATTTTGTATCTTAACTTATATAAAGCTTGTAGGCATCTAATGGTATACATCTTAATTTATGCAGATACTTACATATGTACAAGTTTTTTATAGAATAAAAAATTAAGATGCAATACATATAAATAGCCTACTAAAATTTTGACACATCTATTCTATATTTAATTAATTTCTTAAGTTGATAAGCGTGTGACAACAAGGACCGGTGACCGCTTTATACAAAGTGTACATACCATCATAAACACCGCAACAAGCTCGCTACTTGTTAGTGTTGCTTCCGAATACCATCGGCGAAATGAGGACGGGTTAATCCCTCGGCTGGGTACCCTGAGGCCTATTACGGTTCTTGGAAGCCAAAAAGGCACCCGTGATGGTATTTATTTAATTTCTTAAGTGAAAGTGATTTTTAATAGAAGGACACCATGTAGACGAACCCTAAGAGTGTATAATAATCGATCGGGTTTGACTGAACCGCGTGACGGACAGACAAAGGGATTCCTAGGACGGTTTCGACTTGCAATAATGAACCGCGCCCGCCGGCAATCCTTCTTCGCTATTGTTTCAACGTTTTAGGGTTGCCACACACCAGATATAAATTGAAATTATAATAATAATCTTGAAAAAATCATAGAAATTGTGTGTTGATAGTTGAGAGAAAGAAGTGGCAGTATTATTAAAACTATGGAAGATTAAAAAAAGTATTGGTCTGACCACTTTAAAAGATGATCCTAATAGCTTCTGGTACACATAGTACAAGCCTAAATATTAGTTTGTGACCAGATCAATATGGGTAAATAGTCCTATAAAATATGTATATAAATACAATGATCGCTCTTACTATGTCGTTCTGCTTATTTAAACGTATAATGCATATTACTCTCGTACAACTATTAATATGCGACATGCTTGGTGTCATTGTTTTTTGTCCCATCCTCGTCAGTCAATAAGTTAACACGTTTAATGTAAAAAACGTTGAAAGGTTGATCGTGGCCGTGAGAGATTCTCGTCGGCATATAAATGTTCTTTTAGTGGAATCCGCTGTTAGAGCCTCCGATGGGATACCAAATTATCTTACTTAACAGTATATTATTGCTTTTCTTTATAACCAAATTCATTTTTATAGCCACTCTTACCTATACAATGAAATAACTTGTCTTAACAAATATTTTTCTAAGTGATAAATACTTCAATAATTAAATACGAGTATCTCTAAAATAACAAAAAAAACTAAACCCTTTAGGTCCAGACCGATAACTCGATATAGACAAAGCACATTTATTTTATACCTGTTCTTCAATTATTAACGTTAACTATTAAAAGAAATGAAATATAGCCAACTTTAAGAAAAAAAAAATGTAATTAAGTCATATTGTTTGAGACAAGATTGAGTTTTATTATTATTACTGGGGACAGGCTTCTCTTTCTTCCTCTCTTTGTGTTAACTACCATGTATCGCCACTTATTGTATAAATCGTTTTCTATACATTAAGACATACATACATACATATCATCACGGGTGCCTTACGGCGCCCGAGACCGCCTAGACGGCCCCAGGGTACCCAGCGGAGGGGTTTTAATCCCACCTCGTCGTAGCCGATGGTATAAATCTACACCGAATAAGTGGCTAGCTCGTCGCGATGTTTTGAATTGACTCAATAACCCATCTTTTAACAGTTTCACAAGTTAGTATAGTGAAACCGGGACCGACAGCTTAAAGTGCTCTCCGAGGCACAATAGTGGTGTTGTCAAACAAATGTTTAGATATTGCTATAATATACCATAACGTAACAATAAAAAATACTAAAATATAAAAAGTTGATGAAAATTAAATACATAATGGTACATTTGGTCGTGTTTACCTTAACATTTAATTGGCCCATTAAAAGTGTAACAAAACTCTCTGAGTTATGTAACTGGCTCACAGCGAGCCATAGTGTTAGCGCCGACCAAGTCACGCGAGACCTAAACTTAGAAATCACTACCTAGATATATCTCAGCCTATACATTTTTGTATAGATTTATCAATAGACTATGTGGACTTGTAAATAGATTCACATTCAGCCAAATAGTATGTGGATATGTAAATAGATTCATGTTTCAGATGAATAGACTATGTGAACATGTAAATAGATTTATTTTCTGATGAATATACTATTTGTACATGTAAATATATAAATTTTCAGCTGAATAGACTATTTGGACATGTAAATAGATTCACATTTAGCTGAATAGACTATTTGGACATGTAAATAGATTCACATTTAGCTAAATAGACTATTTGTACATGCGAATAGATTCACATTTAGTTGATTAGATTATATGGACATGTTAATAGATTCATTTTCAGCTGAAAAAACTATGTGCACATGTAAATAGATTTATTTTCAGTTAAATAGACTATAGGGACATGTAAATAGATACACATTTAGCTGAAATTATAAATATATATAATTTTTTGGCGAAACATATTATTATCCGGACAATTTGGAGTTGCAAGTGCTGAAAGTATCATCATCACGGGTGCCTTACGGCGCCCGAGACCGCCTAGACGGCCCCAGGGTACCCAGCGGAGGGGTTTTAATCCCAACTCGTCGTAGCCGATGGTATGAGTCTACACCGAGCAAGTGCTGAAAGTATGAATTATTTACAGAATAACGTAGTGTTTTTATTATAGCAATACTTATATGTTTTCTTCGACAAACCCGAATCTAAAATACTTAATAAAATATATGACGTCATAGAAGTTGTCATTAAAAGTAATGTACCAATTTATCACTCGTATGTTAATTTCGGTAGAAGAAAGTTTTTTTATGTTAACTACAGGTTAAACACCTAGGTAAGTTAAAGTAATAGTTACATGGTGTAGCCCAGTACAAACGATTCGTTTTTCCCTAAGGGCGATCGTGAAACTTTTCGATTACAATTAAATCTTGGAAACTTGTAGAAAACTGTGAATTTATTCGTGGAAGTTTTCTCTATCTTGGTAAGTGTCGGTCCTTCTCAAATGATCTGGGTCTGACTGAGCGGGTTTTTACAATTGTAATTTACATTTCCATTTTTGCCGACGCTACTGCGTGCAGGGACTTTTAAACTATCTTCTAAGGAATCCGATTTTAATTGAAAGTAGTATGTTCAAATGGAGTATTAATTACTCTCGTACTTAGAGCTAGGCTAGCTAGATTTAATTAAATACCAATTAGGGTTTTTGTACTAAACTAATTGCGTCTTAAGTATATTATTATGATTGATTTCTCAAGTATTAACGGACCGTTTCTTTTTTCAATAAGAATCTGTAATAATATGAAATATTGTTTTAGACACTTTGAGATATATTTTTTAACATGAGCCGCGTGACATAGCACGAAAAATAACTGTCATTTTATTGTTATATTTTGTATAAATTATAGACTGAATCAAGTCAATTTTTTTATTAAAAAAACAGTGTTTGTCAATAAGATTCTGCCACATAGTTTTTTGTTCCATTCCTATGACTGTGAAGTCGTAATTTTGTAAACATATCGATAAATAATAATATGGGCTCAGTAAAAAAAAAACTCAATGAGTCTAAACCACCTTTTCAAAAAACTAATATCTCTTGCTAAGTTAATTTTAGGGCTTTTTTTAATGTAAATAAAATTGCGTGGTTATAATATGTATGGTCATCCATCAAAAGTGCGTTTGGCTGCTATTTAGTGCATAGTTATGTTCGTTAGTAATATTTTTTTTCAGTCATTATTAATTTAGAAGTTTCCTTTCATTTAATTTCTTTAATCATCTTTTGTAGCTTCCATGAGCAAAAACTCGTGGTACAGGTACTGATAGTTAACAAATTGATAACATCAAATATACATTTACACTTGTGTACCATCAAGAAATATCACGAGAGTCAGATTTACCAAAGAAATATATTTATAAATGCACTCAGTTCATTGTTGTCAGTGTGACGTGAACAGAGTTGGTCCAGAAATATCATGTGTCGATGCTTCTCTCGGTATTTCGGACGACTCTATCATCGGTGGTGTAATGCCCGACCCGACACCCAATGTCATCCCAAATATCTCGTCAATCTTATATACAGCGCTACTGAGTTTTTTGCTTACTTAGATTTTTTTTTCTCTAAGGGGCGATTTCTTCAATCGTTAATGGTATTTTATATATATTTGAAAGATCTTCATACAAGTTATCTATTGAAACTTTAATTGATGATTGCAAATTGCCCTTAAATGAGAAGAAAAGGTCTTTAGAGCCATTTAGCCAAATAAATGTGTTTTAGGAGTGTGTAACAGTTTACCTTTTTTTTTAAAACTTATTATACACAAGATGTGAAGAAATGCGATTTCACAACTGCATCAAATCAAATATTATTTATTTCATGTAAATCTTTACAGATATTTATGTCAAAAATAAAAAGTTTTAACAATAAGGTGACGGTGAGTAAGTAACAATAGAGTGAGTTTAGTTAGGCTGCTATATTTATATAACCATTATAGATTAATTAGTAAAAGGTGTCATTAAATAAAAATATTAAAAAAAAACAACCAACCGAACGCACGCTACTTAACCAACTAGTGTAAGACTAGGTGGTTAGCTGATTCCATTGACCATCCGATTATCATCTGCCATACAAGGGTACCAACCTCACCAACCGTATCCTCGCCTTAAATATTAGTTCTTATATTATATTATTATCATTAAATATTAGTTCTTATATTAGCTGTAGATATTTTTAAATGACCATCAATCGCATTAACATAGTTATATGGATCGGTATCTTTAAGGGCGTAAACACTAGTTGTAAAGTCGATCCCCCCGGAGACACCCCGGAGAAAAAGGTACCAGCAAGTAAAAAACTCTGGTGCACAAACTCACAGAGGAACATAGCCATTGAGTTACTGATATGCATATCGCAGCATACTTAAAATGCTCTAATCCTACTAAAAGTATGCGCAAAACACCCTATGGCAGATTATTTAACAGTATAGCAATTGGTTGCTGTACCAATGTACAGAACTGCAAATACTAAAGAGTACAGGCACTTTACTAAATAATATATAATAACAGAGTACCTGCATAATGCATCGATTTGGGTGGGAGTTTTTAATAAAAAATATTATTATTTCAATTTGTGTAAATATACTTTTTTTAAACCCCTGCGCTGGGTACCCTGGGGCCGTCTAGGCGGTCTCGGGCGCCGTAAGGCACCCGTGATGATATGTATACTTTAAAAAAAAAGATACTGTGATAAAAAAATTATACATATAATTACTGGAAAAACTTCGAAACATTACCGGGAAATGTGAATTACATTTGTTTTAATATTAATTACTGACAAGAGCACGTTTGATGTAATAATTGAAATCTTGAAAAATCATATTTGTTATTTACATTTACATTTGATTATTTTTAATTGTATATAAAATGTATAAATTTTAAAGCAAATTTTGAATAAAATTAAAGAACTATTTTCTGCCTGCCATTTATTTTATTATTTAATAGTGCTACTCGCAAAAAATTGGTGCGACTACAGATTTAGCAGGTAATTAGTGTCATAATATTTCAAAGTGACATTTAAATGTTAATTACTAACATTTAAGATAATTATTAATTACAGTCATTAGAAATACCCATCAGTATATAAACAAGGTAGCAATTAATTAAAAAGAGGCGCCAAATTAATATTAATTAATAATTTGATTTTATATTTTCGTTTTCCTCGATTTTTCTTTGTTTTTTTGTAAAATCTTTTGAACTTGGTATTTTATTGACCTTATGCAATTTGTAATGAATAAAATATTGTGTGATTGTGCGTAGTAGTGATTCCTAGATTAAATTAAAAAAATATCATCACGCGTGCTTATTTGGCCCCCGGGAACCGTTTAAACGGCACAAAATGAGAAAGAAGAAGTAACAAAGTGGAAAGGAATAAAATAACGAAAGATATGATAAAAACTACCTATGAAATTAGATAGTAATCATAAACTCTTTTTTTTTAATATACAAACATACCATCACGCCTGTATCCCAGTTAAGAAGTAGGCAGAGAGCAATGTACGCCACTTCGTACGATCCCTACATACTTCACTAGCTTCCTCAACATTCATACATCTTCTGATACAGGCGCATCTAGTTCGGAGACGGCGAATTTATACCTTCCTGGGAAGAATACCTATTTGATCGAGATAAACGCGCCTTGGTCGACCACGTAATCTACTAACATTCTCAATTTTGGTTTTATAAATTGTTTTAGTAATTTGTTCATCACTCATACGTTCAACGTGGCCGAACCACCTTAGCATACCTCTTTCAATCTTCAATACAACATCGTCTTCCGTTCCACTTCTCTCTCTCAATATTCTATTTCTAATCCGATCTCTGAGGGATTTTTTAAATATGAGTCTATTTAAAAAAATAGAGCTTTCCAATGGTGTTTTTTTTTTAAAAATCGGTTTAGTAGTTTTTTAGTTTAACTGAACAAACAAATAATCAAATCTTTCTCTTTATTATATTAGTATAGATAGAGATATCTAATCTTTTACTTGTCCTTCGCATTTTCGGTATTTAAGGATCTCGGGTACCGAATTCTCTAACTTTTGGCCCTTGTTCGGATTATCCGGATCTAGTCGCTTCCGTCATGAAACGGAAAAGGGAGCCGCTTAGAATAAAAATGGCTTTCTAAGCGACATCCGTTGACTGACTTTTAAATCTTACTATAGGTACATATTATTAATTTGCTTAGGATTTAATGACATGTACTAACACCATTATTGTAACCAAATTAGGTTTATTGATGTATTATTTATTTTATTTAAAAAAATATGTAATAAATTATGAAAAAAGTAATACTGTCATTGTTTAATGTAGTACTTATAATAAAATTTGGGTATGTTTTTTTAGGCCTTTCGACTACTTATAAATTTCATTAAATAGACGTAGTATTTTTAGTGTATTGTCTAACTAAACTCTATTGGTCAAGCAATGTTTATAACTAAACTCTATTGGTCAAGCAATGTTTATAACTAAACTCTATTGGTCAAGCAATATTTATAACTAAACTCTATTGGTCAAGCAATGTTTATAACTAAACTCTATTGGTCAAGCAATGTTTATAACTAAACTCTATTGGTCATGCAATGTTTATAACTAAACTCTATTGGTCAAGCAATGTTTATAAATATATAAATATGATAAAGAACAGAATCTATTATATATATTTTTTAGTTAAATTGACTACATTTTTTATGTGTAAGACAATTTACCCATATTGCTCTAAACACAAACACAGTTCTAGTGCTAATCAGAAAAAAAAAATATAATACCTATTTAAATTTCTAAACACCCAGACCATTACACACTGTACAGAAAAACGAACTAATATGTTTTTGCCATGGGTGAGAATCGAACCCATTTGACATCCGGATACAACGCACACACAAAGGCACAACCACTAGTCTACGGAGGCGGTCAAATATGCCTTATGTATCATGTCTATACATATACAGAGTACATAGTATATATAGCAGTTTTTTTTATAAATCTGTCTGTTTCAGTCTTTTCAGACCTATGATTATCTTGTCGAGGTGGTAGTCTCCTTTCAGGGTGTGGTTACGAAATGGGTGGTTGAATTGCCGATAAGGCGCGAGTATATACTCGTAATGCAATTCGTCATTGTCGCCCCCCATTTCGTAATCGCATCATTTAGCCGGCATAGTGGGAGCGATCAATATTGTTTAAGAACAATTATTGATTGACCCCATTCATGGACTTTGTAGGTCTGCTCACCACCAGGTAGATACAAAGTCACATGTCGTGCTCCAATAAAAAAAAAAAAGGCCGCTTTTTTAATAATTATACTTACAAACTTATTAAATTTGTCTAAAAAGTCAATAATAATAGTAATAATAGTTATTTATTGTCTCATTACAAAACATCAATATAGATATAATTTAAAAAAAAAACATAAAACATAGATGTTCAGACCACTCTCATACTCTATACAAAATACTCCCTAAAAAGTGTGAAAAAAAAACTAGGCGGAACACGTGTCAGTTGTCTAAATTGACCCATCAACTGACAGTATACACTGGCAAACTAATAAACTAAACAAGAATTGGATTAGCTTGGTTGGACTTTTTTGTTAACAGTTTGCTCCTATCTACTATATCTATGTAAAAAATATTACTACTTAATTATCCTAAATATTGTTCTTCAAAGTACCGAAAAAAGTGGCCCCAGCCTAGTGGTTAAGTCACTGCGTAACTGATAATAAGGTTAAGCAGCTGACAACAAGCCGGACCTAAGATGGGTGACCGCTTACAACGAGGCTATACCATCATGAATACCGCAACAAGCTCGCCACTTGTTAGGTGTTGCTTCCGAATACCATCGGCGAAATTTAATCCTTCCGCGCGCTGGGTGCCCTGAGGCGGCCGGTGGTATTATTATATAAAGTACCGAAATTAAAATTCAACAAACCTGTGTAAATATACCTTTTTTTTATTGGAGCAAGACATGTGTCTTTGTATCTACCTGGTGGTGAGCATACCTACAAAGTCCATGAATGGGGTCAATCAATAATTGTTGGCGATTACGAAATGGGGGCCGACAATGACGAATTGCATTACGAGTATATTTTAATATACTCGCTGCCTTATCGTCAATTCAACTCCCCATTTCGTAACCGCACCCTGAAAGGAGACTACCACCTTGACAATAAATCTATGCAGTAAACAGTCTTCTGAAAACCTATTTATTAATTTATATGTTGAGTTACTCCATCTCGTGTTCATGGAACGTTAATTACATAAAGAACACTCCTCAGTGTACCTCGTTAGGTGGAGACAGATACCTACCCGGTAAGCAGCTTATATCCCGGCCCCGAACCACTTCAAACACGACGAAAGACGATATTAATGTAATTCCCACATCAAAACGAAACGATTTATATTCACATTATACTGTTGAAGGGTCGTCGAAATTCGTCGGCACCGTCAAATTGGTCCGGGTGAGAACGCGCGGCCCATGCTGCGGGGATCATCCGGATTATGTCGGAGTATATCCGGATTCCGGAACGTTTCGAGCTCGGACTCTCATGCCGATTGCTGTCTCGTGTTTAAATAATAAATCGGGAAATAATGTTGTCTGTGTAGATAGATTAAACTCAACGCCTGAGTTGTTCGGTGCAATAATATTTTAAAAAAGACATTCAATACAATTTTTTTCATTTTTGTATTGAAAACAATTGAAATATCATTGTCAAAGGTATTTTATCACAGTTATCTTGCTCTAAAAGCTCCAAAAGTCCTAATCGACAGCCGACTTTGTAAGTCCAACATCCTTTAAAAAATATTGCAGTCTTCCTTTATTTCTACTACCATAAAACCGATATTTCACTTAATTCATAATATTTTTTCTGACGAGATTTCTATAAGATGTACGTAGAGTATATCAAGATTAGGTGGGCAATTCTCGCAAATTCCGGATTAACCGTAGTTTTACCGTGAGTTTTTGCCATCGTATCAACTATCGTAATGTTAGAAACGTTAGTACTATCTATAGGAAAGGTGTTGTGTTTTGGAAAGTAAAGATTCTATTGATGGTTACTCACGTCCCTAACATGACATAATACTATGTTATGTTAATATCACAGCAAAAACTCATGAAAGAGCTATACTGAGCATACTAAGAGAATTCAGGCAATTCGGCTTGCAAAATGAAAATCTCGAATCGAGATGAATGTCGAAAGCGCGAGAATTGCCCACCTGGTCTGGGGTCTAATTCTAGCATTTTGCAAGCCGAATTGCCTGAATTCTCTTAGTATGCTCAGTATAGCTCTTTCATGAGTGTTTGCTGTCATATTAACATAACATAGTATTATGTCATGTTAGGGATGTGAGTAACCATCAATAGAATCTTTACTTTCCAAAACAAAAAATATACCTTTCCTATAGATAGTACTAACGTTTCTAACATTACGATAGTTGATACGATGGCAAAAACTCGCGGTAAAACTACGGTTAATCCGTAATTTAGTAACGTTTTCATACTTGACTTACCGAAACGTAACGTGATTTAAATGAAACTAGAGTTCCCTGGGGCAAACTAATGTGAAAATAAGTTGGAACGGTCCCCAGTGAATAGTTAAGTCTGTTTAACGGAAATTATTTTAAGAATGTCTCCCTTTGTTCTCCCGGAAGTTAGTCCTTTTCATTCTGTTTGTTGCGAAAAAATATAAATAAGACAAGTGCGAAATGTAGCCCGTGTAGGTTTCTGATATTATTTCTCAAAGTTTTTTTTAAAATTAAGCATCTTATATTTCAATTATTTTTTAAGAACAAGATCTATAGCTTTAACGCATCATGAGTAACATAACAATATAATATATTGAATAATATATTTAGACATATTATGTCTAATATAAGGTAGAAAAAATGAAAACATAATTCGTAAAAGGTAAATCGTAAAAAAGTTCTCGAGTTTTATTTACTGGAACATGGCGTGTGAGTTTTTATCTACCTGGTAGTAAGCACCTACAAAATCCATAAATGGGGTCGATCTATGCATTGTTGCTTATCCGCATTGATTGCTTACACTATGCCGCTTTAGTAGCCCTCGCTGCTTTATCGTTAAATTAGCTGCCCGTTACGTAACTGCACATTAAAAGAAGACTACCACCTGGAGAAAAATCGATGTCTCCTGAAAATCGGTAAACCCACAAATTAAAACCGAAACTTGACTAGGTCCCATGACGGTTTTGTTTGGTTTCGTTTTGACGATGCGTGTGTAAATGTGTGCGTATCAAATTGATGATGCCAGATTATTCAAATGTCTTATGTATGACAGATGTATTGAAATATAGCGCCTTTAAAAACTCGTTAAATTTCAACTATAAATGTCCATTTTTTAAAGAAACATTAAAATAGTTATTTTATATTCTGTTTGGCGTGAGGGTTTGATAAAAGTAAATGTTGTTTTATTTATTTATATTGTTGTAGAGTTGGTTTATCTAAGGTTTATAAGCGATATTATCTTTATTAATGAAAAATATAATAACCGGTTATATTTATATTAACGGGATTCTTAAAGCAGATTATATAAATAGTTAAGTATTCTACTGTGTATAATTGCATATAAATTATATATTTACTTTAATAACCATTATGTTACTTATTAAACGTTGCATGTGGGCGTTTGTTTGCAACTAGCTTTAGGGCTCCTTAATTATTATTATAATATATATATATTATTATATATTAAAAGAGGCCCCAGCCTAGTGGTTAAGTCACTGCGCAACTGATAACAAGGTTAAGCAGATGACAACAAGGCCGGCCTGGGATGGGTGACCGCTTTATACAACGAGGCTATTTCATCATAAACACCGCAACAAGCTCGCCACTTGTTAGGTGTTGCCTCCGAATACCATCGGCGAAATGAGGACGGGTTAATCCCTCCGCTGGGTACCCTGATTCCGTTTAAACGGTTCTCGGGAGCCAAATAGGCACCCGTGATGGTATTTATTATATTATTATAATTATTATTATAGATAAATTGTTGTTTTTTTTTTCCAAAAACTTTTTACTTTCCAGTAATCATATTATTAAAAATAAAAACAAACCGTTAAGGATACTGCTTTCGTAATCGCGAAGTCTGCGTTCTCCATACAAAATGAGCGTTCGCAGTTCCTTTCGAATACTATTTGTCGCTGAATTAAAATTATCATAATCTGTGTTGGGAAATTATTTTTTCGTAATCAGAAAAAAAGTTGTTTAATGTTATAATACAAAAATATTTATTACCAACAACATAAAGATAGTCGCGTACAATTACCAACATAATAATAATAATAAAACTACCACTGTACCAACAACAGCTAAGTTGTAATATTGGAAGTACGTTTGTAGGGGCGTCAAGTCGGATACCTTAACTTCAGAGATAAGGGAATAGTATTTTTTTTTTTTTCGTAATACTATGCTACGTTTTCCTGTTCATTGAAAAACTTATATTTGCTCATATTGAATACCATGCTGACTGTGATCTAATGACTAAGCTATTAATAAATTGAAATATGGAGAATATATTAAAGTCAATACTGTTATTCTATGCAACAAACAAATATTGTTACATATTAATCTCAAAAACATAAGCTTAAAAAAAAATATACAAGTCATGTAATATTTATTTGAAGTTTTTATTGCATATTTTAATTAGTTTATTTGCAATTACAATAACTTCCCAAGATTTGACGATGGTTCTGTTTATTACGGAACCTTTTTTTATACGTAACATTTTAATTTTAATCTAAGATCAGTAGTAAAGTTCGCGTTTAAATTATCATCTTTTATAGTATTTATAATGTTAGAAGGGCATTCAGACTAATTAAGCGAGATCGTATGAAGATCCCTCGCTGGGGAAAAGAAGAAAAAATAGAATCATGTGTGGGCAGTGGTTCCACAGGGACGCAGGCTGCGTGCCAGTTTTTTGCCTTACTTGATTTATTGTCTATGGGGGTCTTATCGTGTGTTATCTATAAACTTTCTTGGTAATAAAATCGTAACTATTATTGCATTAATAGTTAAAAGGTATAATTAAAAAGGTATTTTTGAATGGTCATTTGTTTATTTACCTGGCATTTTTTTTGCACCATGTATATAGGCGGGCCTTTCAATTTTTTTTAAAGAGAGTTCAAGCACATGATTTAATGGATGTGCAATAGTATATTACTAAATCTATAAGGGCCTATATATTCTTAAATAAGCCCAGGAAGATATAGACTAATGGCCTTATTCATAAAAAGTTATTGAAGATCTGAAGAACACTTTAGTTATGGAATGTTTTGTCTCTTTTACACATATTCATTTTTGTTGCTGAATAAAAGAGACAAACCTTCTATAACTAAAGTGTTCTTGAAGGACTCAAAAAGTTTTTATAAATAAGGCCAATAATGTTTTAAATAATATGCAACTCGTTTGTGATTCTATAGGAGTGACAGTAAATAAATGAGGTCCAATTCGTTCATAATTTTGTTATGAAAAATAAATAACAAAATAGTTATATTTGTAGCATACTATGTTCTCGTTTGATATATGGCATGCACCATTGTTTATAGTTAGCCCGCATGCTACTTGCAAACTATGCAATAATTCACAGGAACTACTTTATCGAATCGCAATATATTATAATATCCGCGTTACAGAAATCGGCACGGATTGCGGTGAACGAACGGCTTCAGTGGCACCCCGTGTGGTGTCATCCGATAGTTGGCCGAGATGTGGCCGAGTGCCAGCTCTTCCTGAAGCTTGCCTAGCGCCAGTGTTAGCACAGCATAATGAACGCTAATGCTCGTCCAGACTACGGGTAATAGCGCCTCCCCGTCTACTCCGACGCTTATCTGACGCCGGGATCACAATAAAACTCTGATATATGTAACGTACGCGATCGACAAACAGATATCCTAGAAGTTGTGTTTATAGAAACCCAAGTTTTAATGTGAATAGTTCAGCTGCTGTTCGTCCCATTACGTAGCTGATACACGATCGGAATGCTGTGTTTATAACGATAAATAAAATAATCGGTCGTGTTTTTAAATAATTGTGTAAACTTATTTTTTCTTGTGTTGTTCTTTTCAAAATGGCCAAGTGCCAAATATTTTAAAACGTCGACAAATATTCTAGAAATACAAAAAGCTTTACTTTCAAGTTCAAAGCTACGATTCGCAGATGGCGTCTGTGATGATAACAGAAAAATAAACGAAACTGTACACTACTGGCTGCGTGTTCAGAACTGGATTTCTTCCACCCACTCCATGTATAGAGCTGTACACCTGAACTGTGCCGGTAATGCTAATCACGCGCTAGCTGGATCCTTGGACACAACCACAATTCTTACTATATTATATTTATTTATTTCAATCGTACGAACGCAAGTCCATCTAACTGTGTTCAACGTTTGAACATAGTCAGTTGAACCTGCGTTCCTCGTTATATAGGCAAGCCCGTATTGAAGCACATAAGTAGGCTTCTGAAAACCGGTGAACACACAGACTAAAACCGAGTCATGCTAGGTCGATGGTTCTTGCATTTGTATGTAGGGGCGGTGGTAACGCAACCGGTCGGCCTAGAGGAGTCAGATCTCGCCACCTGTTTAGTTTATCATAATTTACACTTTATCATCCCCTTCAGAAGGATCATTCTGATATATATTCATACTTTGTTCATGTTTTCTTTTATTTTTTTATGATAATTTATTAAAAAATAAATATCATGGGTGCCTTACGGCGCCTGAGACCGCCTAGACGGCCTCAGGGTACCCAGCGGAGGAGTTTTTAATTCCACCTCGTCGTAGCCGTAAGAATTTACTCCGAACAAATGGCTAGCTCGTCGCGATGTTTGTTTCGCTCAAACAAGGTTGTCAAAATAATGACCACATTACATGCATTTTTGAGTAAAAATAAAATATCAAAATATGTTAAAAGACAATATGCATAATCGTTTGATATAGGTCACACAAATCAAGTTCATTATACATGTTTAGAATGCCTCTATAACTCACTTTTGTTATTAAATAAATAAACGTCTATATTTACATATTATATCACTATCATTGACGATATTTATATCTATGATTAATATATAACACCATTAGGATGACAAAAATATGTCAAGGATTGGCCTATGCAAGCATTTCCGTCATATTTTTTTAAACATTTGATTTAATTTGAATAGAATGAAGATTTTAGCATCAATAATATATACGTGGTGTTCGAGTTGGTTAGAACTGAGACTTATAAACACTTAGGTCCCTGGTTTAATGGGTGTGTACGAATGAGTCTTTAATAATAAAAAAAATACATTTGTTTAACAACACCACTATAGAGCCTCGGAGAGCACGTTAAGCTGTATACCAACTTGTAAAACTGTTTATAGATGGGTTATCGAGTCTATTCAAAATATCGCGACGAGCTAGCCACTTGTCAGGTGTAGACTCATACCATCGGCTACGACGAGGTGGGATTAAAAACCCCTCCGCTGAGTACCTGAGGCCGTCTAGGCGGTCTCGGACGCCGTAAGGCACCCGTGATGATATAAGAAGTAATAATAATAATATAGACAAATTACACATATTGCTCAAACTAAGCTCTAGGCTTGTACTATGTGTACCAGAAGCAACGATATAATACATATTATATTTTATAAACACCCAGACCATGACAAACTGTACAGAAAAAATTACTAATACACTGAGAAAAATATACCCAAGTTTTTAATATGAAATCAGCGCCCGCTACGCGTAAACCTCATAAAAAACGACTAGGCGTCCGAACCAATAATTTATCCGTATTCCTTTCTTGCATAAGCATTCTAATATATCATTACTCATCCTGTTAAAATCGAAATGAAATTACAGAAAATAGTCGGAGTCACACGTTAGCAGGAAAGTTTCGGTAAAAGTTGACCGGCATGAAATGATTTGCATGTAAGACATCATGATAACTTATCGTTGCAACATTTAACATAAAGAGTTGTGATATTTTCCCACTAGAAGCGCCTCGTAGTATCATGATAGAAAAGGCATTAGTTAGTTTAACGACATTGCATTCGTAAAGACTGATCTTATCGGCGTAAAACTTAAAATTTATCGATTAACCGACGATTTTCAATTACATCAAATATCCATTTTTCTCAGTGTATTTTTTTGCCACAAGTGGGAATCGAAACCACGACCCCCGGATACAACGCCAAAGGCGCAACCACTAGTCTACGGAGGCTGTCAACATATATACATATTATAATATATATTTCAATATGTTTTAAACAAAAATATAAACGTACATTTTAAAACTAAAAAGGTTTTTATAGAGGCAATTTTAAACATGTATAATGAACTTGATTTGTGACCTATATCAGATGACGAAATTGTTATTGACCAAGTTGCAAAAGTTGTAACCGACAAAGCGAAGCAGACAGAGAAAATATTAATGGAAGTAGTTTGCAATCTGGTTCGTGCACCTCGTGGATGTATGGCATAGTGCCAAACTGTGGTTGCATCTAGATCAAACTCGCTCGTTCAGACAAAATTCTACTATGACGCATATTATCTGATCAGGGTGACTGCTTCTTCTTTTTTAACATTTATGCCTTTTTATAAATTCCTTATTAGGATAATCTTATAAAATAATCCTAATAAGGAATTTATAAAAAAAGCATAAATATAAAATACTGAAAAAAGTAAAAACAAAAAACAGACTCCTCTGCCATCTAGTATTAGAAACTAGGACTTCTAACTTCACTCGTATAGAGTTAATAGAAGAAAGCTAATAAAGGGCGTCTGTGTATAAGTAGATAACAAGCAATGACAAAATTCGTGAGGGGTGACTGGAACCTGGTTGGCTCAGCGGTTGAGCGCCTTGCCGCGATAGCGAGGTTCGTGGGTTCGAGTCCCGCCCACCAGGATTTTTTTATTTTTTACCTTTAAAATTCTTTTTTAACAGATTTTTCTTTTGAGCTACATCTATACTAATATTATAAAGAGGAAAGATTTGTATTTTTGTATGTTTGTAATGAATAAACTCAAAAACTACTGGACCGATTGCAATAATTTTTTCACCATTAGAAAGCTGCATTATTCAGAAGTAACATAATCTATATAATATCACGCTAGGTCCTATAGTTGTGGAGCAGTAACCAAAAATGATTTAAAAACGGGAGAAAAGTATCGTTTCTGAGGCCTTCCGTGGCGTGCGCTGAGCATATAGTTAAAGTTATACAAACCCGTGCGAAGCCGGGACGGGCCGCTAGTATGTTATATTTGTCCATGGGTAGGTCCTTCCAGTCATAGTTCTTCTCATGTATACGTACCGATTTTAGAGCCTTTAAACTAGAATCATACTAGTTGAAATCATATCATCATGATCCACCCTTTTTTTTAAATATTGGAGCACGACATGTGACTTCGTATATACCTGGTGGTGAGCAGACCTATAAAGTCCGTAAATGGGACAAGACAAGACCTCGACAAGAAATAAATGCAGTAGTCTCCTGAAAACCTGTAAATCCACAGACTAAAACCGAAACATGACTAGGTCACTTGACGGTTTTTGCATCTGTATGGGTAACGAGACCGGTCGGTCGTACTAACGGAATTATGGATACCTTCCTCCCACCTAAACTATATAACCTATAATTTTAGGGTTGCGATCGTTTTTATGACCGTTCAGATTTTTTTTATATACCTATTGCACTAGCAATCGGTTTTTGAGATACAATTTTCAATATCTTGGTGTCATTGTTTTACTCTGTGCACCCTATATTACAATTTTCACTTATGCAGCTAACCTTTAGAAAGGTTAGCTGGTAGATAATGTCTAAGATAAAGCTCGCCTTTGTACAAATCTTTTAGTGTCATAAAGAATTTTAAATAAATAAATAAATCGTGTCCAGATCATTATTATTTACCAACAATTCTTCAAGGAAAAATAAGGGAAAAGTTTATGGAAAATTAAATGTAAGTTTGGTCACCTTATAAATATCAGTACCCCAGACAGTGTGTCTGTGGACGTGCATATGGTGTCATGGATGTCATGGTGTGAGGATATATTATTATTTTGGATACGAATAATTAACATAATCATTAGCATTTGATTAAATGGAATTTTGATTAGTTATAGTCATAAATTAATGACATTTATAGTTAATAATGCTCGGCGACCCCAAACTATAAATCTCTTATGGAAATGAATTATGATTTGAGCATATGTCTGGCTGTGCTCACACGCTACATATTTCACGCCGAGGTCAACGTAGAAGTTTTTCGTTTAATCAGCGTAATTTAAAGATATTTCCATAAGAAACTTTGTGCTAGCTTCGTTAAAATAAGTAGGTTAAATGTATAACACGAGTTGTTCGAAATTATTTATCTATTATAGTAGTTTTTTAGTTTGTTTATAATCGAGATAATCTCTAATTAACTTTTGGGAATTCTAAAATACTTAGGCTACACCTCCTTATCAATATTATATAAAAACTACTTTATTAAATTTACTTTTATAATTAATATAAATTGTAATTAGGTTAAATTTAATGGAAATATAGTATTCATTCACTAGAATAAACTTTAACCAAAATGGCGTAGTTGCCTGTCAATTTTCATTGTCACCAGGTTTGCATTACGTCAGAATTGCATCATATCAATTGATATTTAGACTAGCGTTGTGCGCGTAATCATACCCCACAGATCATAAACTAAGCTCTAAGCTTGTACTAAGTATGTGTACCAGAAACAACTATCTTATCTTATTGGTTTTGGGGTTGATATCAGTCAAAACACTTTTGGGATCTTTTGTGTGTTCCCCATTCCTATTGATATTTAACCTCAGCACTGTCCCCAAGTATGTTGTTGACGAACATCAGGACACCACCAAGGTTGATGAGCATGTAGCTTTCTGGAGCCGGACAAGCTTGTCCTAGGTATTTCATTCTTTGGATGGCGCTAGCGTCACAGTCACAGCCGCATGGATTCGGGCTCATTACCACAAAATCAACATGTGGGATCATCTCTTACTCCTTTTTATTTATTCTTTTATTTGAGCACGGCATATGACTTTTGTATCTACCTGGTGGTGAGCAGACCTACAAAGTCCATGAATAAAGTCAATCAATAATTGTTCTTAAACAACATTGACTTATCGCACTATGCCGGCTAAATGATGCGATTACAAAATGAGCGGCGACGAAGACGACTTGCATTACGAGTATATTTTAATTCAGTCGCCGCCTAATCGTCAATTCAACCACCCATTTCGTAACCGCACCCTGCAGGGAGACTACCACCTCGACCAGTAATGTTATGAAAACCGGCGAACTAAAACCGAAACATGACTAAGTCACTTGACGGTTTTTGCATCTGTATTTTCGGTGGTAACAAGACCGGTCGGCCAAACGAAGTACATAGAGATCTTCCTCCTACCTAAAAAAATAAGTATGAAGGTGTTTATTAGTCGTGTATTGATGTCCTGAGAAGACTCCCACCAGTAGCCTAAACAACGATACTCATACATATTCTATTTTATAACCACCCAGACTGTAAGTAACATTGTAAGAATCTGGATACTGTGATTGGTATCGCCTTACTTTATTTCCATGAACAATAAATTGACCTATAATAGTGTATTATTATTACGAATGTTATCCATTATCATGTTATTTCTGGTTAATTGCACACATGTTTCGTAGTCAGCTGATTGATGGTAATCCTGGGACCACAACCAGAACAATGGGGTCTGATGTATGTCCGATTAGCTTTCCGGCGTAATCATAATAATGGTCCGATAAATCGATAACAAGGGGCCTATTTCATAAACGTGACAATTGTAATTTACCATGACAATTTATAATACATTGCTTGGTTTAGTTAGTTGTAAGTAAATAATTCCAACTAAACTGAGCAATGTATTATAAATTGTCAAGGTAAATTACAATTGTCACGTTTATGAAATAGGCCCCAGATAATAGTAATGTGCTTAGCTTAGTAAGAAAAACTAGACTAAATAATCTGAACGAAAATAATCTGGCGTTATTTGCTTCTTTCCCTTATTTCATAAATAATATTTCGTGACAATTTAATTTGCAATTACATATTTTTATTTAAATTCTTTATTGTATTAAAAGGGTTGTACAAAGGCAAGCTTAATGCACTTCAGCATTATCTATCAGCTAACCTTTAAAAGTAGTATAAGGTGCACAGAATGTAAACAAATGTAAATACATAAGTTAAAAATATATGTTTAAACCTAACCTGAATTATGAAAATGAGAAATAAATATTTTTTTAAAACAGGCCTAAGATTTTTAATAAGTTCATTGGATATGATCTAATATGGGACAATAGCTCATAACACCATATTTACCCAATAAGGACTTAAGTTCAAACACTGGTTTGTTGCAAACACCGCGACGAGCTGGCTACTTGTTCGGTATACACACAGAATACCTTTGGCTTCGACGAGGTGGGAAATAAAACCTTATTAACACTGGGTACCCTGAGCCCACCTAGGCGTCTTAAGGCACCCGTGAAGGTACATATAAGGAATTGAGTTCGCCTGTTAAAATTTTTTTGTGCAATAAGGATTGGATGAAAGGATTAATAAAATAAAATAAAATGTTGGTAGTTTTCATTTAAATTTTTAATATGTCAATTCTGTTTGATGCTCACCAAAGAGCGATCTACAACCGACCTAAATGTGACAATGAATTAACAATGTGATTCTCCACTTGTCATCAGGTGCGGTCTGCATGCAGATTTCACAGAGCTGACTGCGTGCGTGGGCGGTGAACTGGATCGGCATGAGGGGTCGGCCGTGCATCGCCGGTATTTCTACATCACGCTGCTGCGAGAACCCGTTGCCAGGTGAATACATCTCTATTGCTTTGAGTGACATATTATGCTTTAGTTTGTATGACAATGTCGATATACAGGGTGAATTTGAAAGGTTGTACTAATTAAATCAAACCACTTTTCCCATGGAATCGTGTGTCGCAAACGTAAAAAAAGGTTGGCTTCGCCACACAAAATTATTTGAATAGACTGTCATATATATGGTGACTTTGAAAGGTTGTACTTTGGGGCTAAAATGAGGCTCTACTGATAAAATTGCTTTAACCATGGACCCATGCAAATAAAAAAAAATGGTTTCTCCATACAAACTAGGTATATTAAAATAAAGCTCTGGGGGGTAACCACCGACTCCGATCCCGAGAGTTCTCGTTCCAGTTGAGATCAAAAATGACGTCATTTCATACAAATCATATTTACAAACTTCAAAATATTATAAATATTTTTTTGTAATTAATTAAGTACTCAAACTAGTTATACAGTGGTAAATTCAAATAGCGATGTATCACTTTTCGTGGTACTAAAAACATCGTTTTCGATCTCAACTCGAACGAGATCTCATGGTATCAGAGTCGGTGGTTACCCTGCTGATTAAGACAAAAAAAGAAAGGAAGTTTCGTTACCACCGCTCATACAGATGTGAGAACCAAGTGACCTAGTCATGTTTTGGTTTTAGTGTGTGGGTTCACCGGTTTTCAGGATACTGCGGTTACAAAAGGGGCATTTGATTTGACGATAAAGCTGCGAGTGAATGCAGATTTAACTTTATCGCTGCTATGATGCAGCGATAAAGTTACCAATGCCAATGCCGATAAATGTCTATAAATCAAAACCTTTTATAGACTTTGCAGCAGTGCTTACTATCAGGCATGTACTAAGTCACATGTTGTGCTCCAATAAAAAAAATCTTCAGTGACAACATAATTATAGTTTTATTGTTAGTTACAAGGTCTCCAAGTTATATGTAGGTATGCGTGCGACAATAAAATTACTAGTTGACAATGGCCAAGAATTATTTATAAAAAATATAACAAAATTGTAAATCAATCAAAAAGCAAGCAAATAAATGGAATTGTCTAATTACTAGAATCAAGTGGTTTCTTTTCTCAAAACATATCAATAATATAATAAAAATCAACATACACCGCAGTATATAGCGGTGTACTGATCGTAGCTGATCATAGCGAGTGGTTATTGCAACATTACTTCATTTTATTTTCATACCCTGTGCAGCCTAATTCTGTTAAAAAAATAAGAATAAAATCTACACCTCTGTCTTCTTTTTTCAAAAAAAAAAAATCTTTATTAGGTAGGTATAACTGAAAACAACATTTAGATGTTTTTTGACGCTCTAGTTCGCGAATCCTTTTCCTGCCCACTTAAGAAACAGAATTTGGCCACTGTTAAATATTTGAAGTTTTATCACAGGCCTTATTTATTTATAAGAACACAATATTGTAACTGATCGTGTAATATGTATTACATAGTTAAATCACTAGAGATTTTAATGTTGATTTATATAGTTTTAATGCTATTATAATATACTAGCTGCCCGTCCCGGCTTTGCACGGGTGTACTAATGAATAAAATGTTCTGTCTTCTGCACTCATTCCCTTTTTTATATGGACATTTAAAAAAAATAGTAATAAAAATACCTATGAGTAAATATATCATATCTGTCAAATAAAAATATATTTTTTGAAAAAACTGATCCATTGATAATTGATCAGTTATCGACCACTGAGAGTTGAAGATTATTACAGTACATTAGAATTGTAATAATCTGTTTTAATCCCAAAAAAGAATGGGGGTTGGTGGTAGAAGGGTGAAAATTAAGGGTTATATGTAATTTTTAATGCAAAATTATAAAAAAAATATCCAATTTTTTTTTAAATTTTTTAAAATTAATACTTAGGGGTATAAAAAATAGTTTTAGACCTATTCTTAGACCTACCAAATATACTGGTATACAAAAAAATCATAAAAATCGGTCAATCCGTTTTGAAGGAGTTTAGTTACAAACACTGTGACACGAGAATTTTATATATTAGATTTTACGTCATTTTTATTATTGTGACAGAATCTAGAAATACAGTGTTTACCAACAAAGGTTTACTAGATAAATAAACCATCACTAGAAACCTATCGCATACTTTACAGAGACTATTAACTCAGCAAAAGACTAAACCCGAAAAACGGCTGGGTCACTTGACGGTTTTTTCATTTTCATAGGCACACGAAACCGGATTCAACCCATACCCATATTAATCCACTGTTTCATTCGAAAACGTCATAAGTATTTTAAAACAAATTTATTCCTTCAGCGCTTCAATCCAGCCATGAAAGCTTTATCGATTTCCATTTTAATTATAAAAACGTTTTAGTGCTTGGAAAATGAAAGATGTTTCATTTTCAAACAGTTGATCAAGTTTCTATCGACGTCGAAACTACAAAGGCGCTTTATGGTCTCGATGTCGCATTCAGACAGTCGATTTGAATGTTAATCGATAGAAGCGGAATACTCTAGCCTTGTATATAGTTTTTTTATGATTTATCCATATTTTAGTTTTCTGATAACGTCAGTTTGGTTTTGTTGGATTTACATTTTTATTGGACTAGCTTTAATATTAAGATAACTAACACTTTCGTAGATCTACCACAAGTTTTTTTTATTATCCTATTGGTTGATCACTATCTATAGATACTAGCGATTATAGTAAACATAGTTAGCAAGAACTCGTGGTAGAGCTACTCTTATATTTATGTACATAAAGGTGTATAATAATCATCTTAGACTGAGTTGCACCAAAATTAACTCTCTGTAATTGTAATGATTAAATTTAAAAATGCAATTAAATGTACCAATTTTATTTTGCAGTTCGAATGACAGCTGGTACTATTGACGCTATTTTTAACTTTAATCGTTCTATGGGTTTACCAGGTTTTAGGAGACCACTACATCGATTCTTGTCGAGGTGGTAATCTCCTTTCAGGGTGCGGTTGCCAAACGGGCATTTTAATATTTCGTAGAGACTCAGTTAGTAATAATATAGGCTTAGAGACTTAGTGCTATTTCCAGTGTAGTACTAAAGGCTCTTTGCCTGCATTATTAAAGCTCTTAATTTAAGATCGCTATCAACAGACTATTTTAGAGCAACGGTTAGGATGTCCTACCGCTGGTTATGATGATTATGATTAGATGAAAGGTTATTACATATTAAAACTAAAAACTATTGATAGCTGTTTTAAAAACTAGTGTTTAATTAGTACAACTATTACTCTATTATAAAAGATAAATTATAAGACAGAGAAAAAAGTAAAAAGTGCCATTACGGGTGCTTTACGGCTCCCAAAACCGCCGGCGCGGCGGTGGGGTTTCATACCCACCAGTAGCAGTTGATATAATGTAAGTGGCCCGGGGCGAGACTGAACCTAAATACGCCATGGGCCAGCTCTTTACGGTGCTTGGTTAGAATCAATAACCCGTCTATAAACAGTTTCATAAGTTGGTATAATAGTGAAACTGGGACCGAGACGTCGCTCTCGGTGGCACCATAGCGAATCTATCAAGCAAATGTAGATATTTTATTTCATAATTAATTATATTATTTAAAACCGAATTGATTAGACCTTAGAAATACTACAGTATTTTAGGTCACGAGTCTGAGCCTGGTGTGTACCAATATTTTTTTAATAAAAAACTAAACATTTGTTTAGCAATTCACCACTACAGTACCTCAGATACCACGTTAATCTGTCAGTTCCAGTTTTACTATACTAACTTCTGGAACTATATATAAGAATGTTGACTAGGAATAGGTACCATCGGCTACGATGAAGTATGAGGGATAAGGAAACCCCAGCTCAGATAGATGGTCCCTGTGTACCCTTGGGGTACACAGGGGCCATCTATTTGGTCTCGGTCCCCTTAAAGCACCCGTGATGGTATATTTATTTTTATTTTGGGCGCCATTATCTTTCTGAAAGGCAGTGAAAGGTGTATACTTAAATAGTCGAGTGTTCATATATGTAGAGCTAATGCAACTAGGTTTCCTAAAAAAATGTCTTCTTCTAGGTACTTGTCAGAGTATCGGCACGTCAAGCGCGGAGCAACTTGGAAGGGGTCTCGACATTGGTGTCAGGGACGCACCGCCACTGGTCAGTATCTCTTAAAAAAATATATGTATGCCCAATTTCAGCAACGATCCCTAACTCTAAAGGAACCCCTAAATAAGAATTTTGACATATTTGCTATGAAACAACTGTCATTAATTGTCCCTTAACTTTGTTGCTAAAAAATTGGGAACCCCAGAAACTATGCCCCCCTTAGATTTGGTGAAATCGGGCATTAGAAGCGTAATTCAGGGATTCCCATTTTTTTCAGTTCACGGCTCACTTAGAAGTTTATCCTCTTATTCATAAAAACATTATTGAGTTTTAGTTTAAATGTTATTTTATTTCTTTTCTGTTAAAGAGAATTTTAATTGGTAAGAAAGAGACGAAACACTATTTTAACTAAATTGCTCAATAAAGTTTTTATCAATAAGGGTGTTAGTATTTTATCTCGGCGCTAGCTAGTTGTAATAGGGTACCATGATATAATAGTAATAATGCTATACATTTATTATTATATAAAATATCAACTAAAATGCAATGACAAAATAAATGTGATTTTGGGAACCCCTGGCTTAATTTATTGGCAAATGCTATTATGGAGGGGTTTGATGAACATACTTTATTTGGCGCAGCATGCTTTTTTTCTACCTACTTAGTCTGTTATGTTTATTTTTATTTTTGTAGATACTTGATGTTTATTTTAAAAGTATGGGATGCCCTTTGAGACACGATACTTTTAATCACGAATAAAACAAAAGAATAAGATTTCATCTATACATGATACTTTTAATCACGAATAAAACAAAAAAATAAGATTTCATCTATATATTTAATCGTGCAGTAGTAAGGTATGTTCCTAGATTAAGAATTTCTTTGAAATAGTTTTCGTTTTATTTTGCTAAAGACCGACTGAAACAGGATAGGGTTTGAAATTAATTCACAACTACTTGAATTTCGCGAACATCATGTATTACGCGTATATAAACGATGTTTATTAAATTTAATATAATATGTTATAGGCTGCGTACTAATTAAGGTTCGGCTAAAATCTCGTATCTCGTTCGGTAAAATATCTTACATCAAGTCAACTAGTTTCAAATAAACCGTCAAGTCAACTAGTTTCAAATAAACCGTCAAGTCAACTAGTTTCAAATAAACCGTAATACTTTTTTTAGCATCGTAAATAGAGCTTCCGAATCGACCTTTTTGACAAGCAGCAATTATTATTAATTAAATAAATAAAATTAAGACATTAAATTGAAAAAAAAGTAACAGTTGACAAAATAATGAATCGCAAAGTGTACCGTCATTTTACATTAGCTTTCTTTCGCTTTTCTATTATTTTTATTTTTAAAACCACCCCTGTATAGTGAACATAATAAATACATATTGGCCAAGCAGTTTTTAAGTTTTAGCGTGACTAACGAACGGCGTTTCATTTATATATATATAGAAGATAATATGTATTACAGATTTACGGCTGATTTTTAAATCGTTATATAAAGTTGTTAAACAGTTGTATGAAGAACTGTGAAATTTGTTCTTTCTCCATATAAATTATCTGTTGAGAAAGTTTTTTTCTTGTAAACGTAGTACAAGCCTATAGAGCTTGGTTGTTGTTGACCAGGAAAATATGTGTATGCCTGGTCAAACTTATCCTTCCCGACTGCGTTTTTTTCTTATTTTTTTTAAAAATATTTTACAAATATCCAGACTATAAAGAAAATGATACTAATATTATCTTTCATGAATGGAAATCGAACCCATATAATGCATACACACTATCACCTCGTGTATATATACGAGTACTCGTAATTGGTACTAACTTGGTAATAAGCAGTAGGTATGCAGAGTCCAAGTATGAAAACTAACTACTTTATCGAAGTTGGTGAAACAATAGCGTTAGGTTTACAAACTCTGCTTCATGCGGTGGAAGTCAGGGGAATGAGGTATGCCAGCAAAGTTTGCCCCCGTATCATAACATCCCGTATCGTACAAGACGCAAAAACCGTCAAGTGACCTAGTCATCTTTCGGTTTTTGTCTGTGGGTTTATCGGTTTTCAACAGATTACTGCATCGATTCCTTGTCGAGGTGCGGTTTCAAAATGGGTGGTTGGATTGATGATAAGGCAGTGAGTATATTAAAATATACTTGTAATGCAATTCGCCTTTGTCGCCGCCCATTTCGAAATCGGATTATTTAGCTGGCATAGTGGAAACTATTAATGTTGTGTAAAAACAATTATTGATTGATCCCATTCATGGACTTTGTAGGTCTGCTCACCACCAGGTAGATACAAAGTCACATGCCGAGCTCCAATAAAAAAAAACTAAATAGTATGATGGAATAATTTAACATAATTTATATTTTTTTAGGAGACTACTGAATCGATTCATCTTGCCTAGGTGGTAATCACTTTTCATGGTACCTTTACGAAATGTACAGTTTGACGAGAAAGCAGCAAGGATACGTATAGCAAATTCTTCTTTATCGCCTAACCGTATCTTTGTTAAAAATCAAAATATTGATCGACTCCCTTCTTGGACCTTGTAGCTTTGCTTACCATTAGCTAAATACAAAATCTCATGCCGTGCTCTAATATAAATATAATATGTAATAAATCTGACTATCTTCCGTGTTAGGTAAATGACCGACAAGAGAATTTACTTTAACCAACTGTTATCATAAACTGCAATGAATGGCATGTTGCAGTTTTTGTGTCGACCTGTCACTCTGTCCGATTCTGTTGCAAAAACCACTGAGCGGACGTTAATGTGGGCTCGTGTTGATTTAATTAGAAAAGTCACGATACTCGCAACTTGAATCCGTTCTCGTCATTGTCGTAAATTATTATTAAAACTCGAAAAAAATGGTAGAGCTAGCAGGGAAACAAAGTTTCTTAAAACGGTAGAATTTATAAGTAGAAAATATGATGATGCTATTGTTAGAGTTGCTAAGTGCGAAAGTGACAATATAAAATAATTTAAATACATTAAGCTTCTTGAGGACAAAATAGAACGCCTCGAATATAACTCATGCTCCACTTCGATTGAAGTAAGAAATGTCCCCCAAAAAGAATCGGAAACTAAAGAATCTTTAAGAACGATAATAAAGAACGTTGGAGGTATTTTACACCAGCCGGTTGATAACCGTGACATACGAAATATGTATCGAGCCAAAACCAAAAACGATTCTATTAGCCCGATTATCGTCCAGTTTAATAACGTCGAACTTAAGGAATCTTTTATTACGCTGTCTAAGAAATATAACGTCCGCAATAACTCGAACCATCTAAATACTTCGCATCTTCACATTGAAGGTTCGCCTAAACTCATATTCATAAGCGAAAACCTCACTGCCAAGAATAAACGCCTGCATTTCTTATCTCGCCAGTTTGCAAAGGATAATAATTATAAATATTGTTGGATTTCTTTTGGTAAAATTTACCTACGAAAAGAAGAGGGCGCACCGCGGATTAAAATAAATTCCGAAGATGACATCCAGCGTTTAAGTAATAATAAATGACTTTTAGCTATTTATCGTACATTATCTATTGTATTTTTTTGTAAGCCTTGTATTATTAAATATTCTTCTTTGATTAAGGTTACATGGCTCAATTTAATAAATTTTAATCGATTTAATACTGTTATAATTATAAGCAAACTTTATCTTGTATATGTATTGAAACCATGTAGCCATTTTCATGAAATGACATTAAAACTATCTAGAACTGTCTATTTTGAATGTAATTACTTTGTTTTAATGCTTTCATATAGTTCAAATTATATAAAAAAATACAGGCAAGTTTATTTTTTTGCCATATTATGCCATTTTGCTATCACCACTAAACTATTTAAATATTCTAAATTATTTGTAAGCTCCTCTAATCTCTTAACTAATAATTTACACTATCTATCACTTATCTATATAATATACCACACATTTCGCAGTCACAAATTACTATGTCCCAATGAAAATGTATACTTCGTTTACACTCCAAATTTACATACACGCACAAAACACATTCTCTCACTAATAATAATCTACACTGGTAGCCAAAATATACTACTGTACACATTCTACAAATATTATGAGTTATATTTATTACTCCACATATTGTTATATTTACGTCCCCTCATTATATTTTACAAAATCCATATGTTAATTTATTATTGTTCTCGTTTAATTAATAAAATTTTTATGTAATGGACACCAATACTAAGAATTTAGTCAAAGATCTAGATTCAATTTCAGTTTCGGATTCAGCATATTGTGACCCGGAGTCATGTATGTCATTAATACCAAGCCCTGATAAATGTATCAAAATTTTCCACCAAAATATACGTAGCATATCCTGTAATTTGCCAGGGCTATTTGTCTTATTGGAGCGGATAAAGATAGATTGTGACATTATCGTCCTATCTGAATGTTGGTTATCACGCTGCCCTCATATTCCATCTTTGAGCAATTATAATAGTTATCATACTTCTAACAACAGATCTCAAAATGAAGGAGTTGTCCTTTATGTCAAGGATAACATATCAGCCTCAATTGAAGAACCTCGTTTTGCGGATGCTAACTGTTTGATTCTAAAATTAGGTAATGACACTGCCTTGGTTTCTCTTTATCGACCTCCTTCCCATACTGATATTAGTCTATTTTTAAAATCCCTGGACCAAATCCTTATAAACCTAAAATCCCGTAAAAATATTATAATAGTTGGCGACCTTAATATAGATATTAAGGAAGGCAACCGTGATCAGCGCTCTGATGATTACCTTAATCTTTCGGCATACCATGGACTTCTACCGGCACACAACTTACCTACTCGCTATGACAACTGCCTTGACCATGTTCTTCTTAAGACTAAGAATCCAGCTCACACACTAATCATTAAAAATACACTGACTGATCATCATTCTGTTTTACTTTGTCTAGGTAAAACTGATAAGAGTGTTAATCGCCCAGTGTCTTATATTTCCAAAACAGATTCGATTGGCCTTACTACAGAACTCCTTAATATCAGCTTTAAATTTATATATGATGAGGTCGACTGTAACGTTGCCACAGAAAAACTGGTTCACTGTCTCCAAAAGGCTATTACGTCCAACACTTATACAATACATATCACTAGACGTAGGCGTATAATCAAGCCTTGGGTTACTCCAGGTCTTCTACGATGTATGCGAAATAGGGATGCTCTATACAGGAAAGCAAAAGAAAATAAGCATAATGAAATTCTTCAAGTTACGTATAAACGATATAAACAATTTTGCAATAACTTACTTAAAAAGGTCAAAAGGAATCATGATAAAAGTGAACTATCCAAGGCAGGCAATAACTCCAAACTTCTTTGGAAAATAATTCTAAACCTAACGCATCTTAACCAATCTAAACCATCCTCAAACGACTTGCTTCTATCTTCGTCTAATCAAACTAATTCTCTAAACCTCATTAACAACTTCTTTGCTAAGGTGGGGTCTAATCTTGCTGATAAATTCACCCCTGATGCAAACATAACCTTGTCTTGTAATCTTCCAGTTAATCCCAACTCGATTGTTTTTCTTCCAACCGACGACAGTGAAATTGATTCTTTAATTTGCTCCTTAAAAAGCAATTGTGCTGTTGGCTGTGATGGCATTTCCTCAAATTTTATCAAAGAATATAAAAATATATTAATTGGGCCATTAACACACATTTTTAATCTTTCACTGTCGTCTGGTAACTTTCCAAATTTATTTAAAAAGGCACAGATTCTCCCTATCTTTAAGGGTGGGAGCAGGGATTCTGTCAATGACTATAGACCAATATCGATACTACCAGCGCTTTCGAAAATCCTAGAAAAACTAATTAACAAGCGTTTGACTTCTTTTTTAGAAAATAATAATTTATTGTCATCTAACCAATTTGGCTTTCGTTCTGGCAAGTCCACCGATGATGCCGTGCATGAACTGTCAGAATATCTGGTGAAGAATCTTGATTCTGGAAACAAGACAATCGCAATTTTCCTCGATTTGGCCAAAGCCTTTGATACGGTCTCTGTTCCCATTCTTATTTCGAAATTGCAGAGGTTGGGGGTGAGAGGTATCCAGCTCCAGCTTTTCACTGATTATCTTACTAATAGGGTACAAAGTGTTAAAATCAACCATTTGATCAGTGATGATGCCTATACCACATATGGTATTCCTCAGGGTAGCATTTTGGGCCCTACCCTATTCCTTACTTATATTAATGACCTATGTGAGCTACAACTAAAAAAGGGAAAAATTATTACCTTTGCGGATGACACTGTATTACTTTTCAGTGGCGACTCCTGGGAAGAGGCATATGCCTTTGCACAGGAGGGATTTAACAAAGTTACTAAATGGCTTAAATTGAACATTCTTACACTGAATAGTGGCAAGACCAAATATATACCGTTTTCTATCCGCTCCGCTAGTATTCCTCATAGTCCACATAGCTTAATCGCTCACTCTTGTTTTTTTCCCGATGGTGGTGACTGCGCCTGCCCCTCACTGCAGCCGACTGATACAATAAAATATTTGGGTGTTCATATTGACTCTAAATTGTCCTTCCAGACCCACATTGATTTACTTACAAAGAGAGTACGTAAGCTGATTTATGTCTTTAAAAATCTCCGATGTGTAGCAGATCCTAGCATAATTAAAATAGTTTACTTTTCTCTCTGCCAATCTCTTCTGTCCTATTGTGTTTCTTCTTGGGGTGGAGCAGGCAAAACTCTGCTCCTTCGTTTAGAGAGGACCCAGCGTTTAGTCCTAAAAGTTGGGTACTCCCTACCCTATCGATTTCCTACTTCTGATCTTTACAAACTTTACCATGTTCTTACGGTTAGACAACTCTTTATTCTGAATTGCATTTTAAAGACACATTCTCTCCTAAAATATGACCCTAATGGTCATGCCAGCAAGAGACGTAAGGATATTGTCTGTCCTAGCCATAAATTCAATACGACTTTTGCACAACGATTCTTCTGTTTCCTTGGGGGTTTTTTGTACAATAAGATAAATAAAATAAATAATATATACGCTCTCTCCAAACTTAACTGCAAATCAACTACTTCCAAATGGCTTTCTACACTTAATTATACTGAAACTGAAAATCTTTTAAATTATTATAAGTAAATCACCATTACATACATATACTCACATTTAAATAATATTAACAGAAACATATATGTATAAATCGCTACTTTCATGCTATCATAACTCACCTAAAATCCTAACCCCACACACACACACACACATCAAACATACACACACATCAAAGCATACACATACATCAAAACATACACAACTAAACTCACACACACACCTAACACACACACACCATAACACAATCACACACACTCATCCACTCAACTCGTAAAGGGATTGGTTGGATGTATATTATTATTATTATATACTTCATAGAAATAATTAAATTAATATTATATTCAATTATAAGAATTATTGTTTAACCTATTTTTATTATTATTTTTATTAATTATCAAATTTTGTTATTATTTTATGGCTATTGCCTGCCTTTTTAAATCTGAAGGGGCAGGTTGTGGCTGTATAAAGAAATCATTGTAAAATATTGTTGTAATGCTAGGGTGGGTTCCTGGAGACCCGAGATACAGGCTTATGCCTAATTCGGGCTCCAGTCTCACATGGATTCTGTATTATTTCGTTGTATTGATGTTTTTGTAATGAGAAAAATAAATAAATATTATTATTATTATTATTATAGAGGACACGAAATCTTTTACTGCAGGTAATGGCGTCCTAGACTGCCTCAGGGTAGACTGCCTAGAGAACAGTTTTTTTTTTTAAATTTCATTTGAGCAAAATATGTTTGATTAAAAAACAATTTATTTGACTTCTGGTGGTAGTCTCCTTTCAGGGTGCCGTTATGAAACGGGTGGTATATTAAAATAGACCCGTAATGCAATTTCATTTAGCCGGCATTTAGAGCAATCAATGTTATTCAATAACAATCGCCCCATTCATGGACTTTGTAGGTCTGCTCAACACCAGGTAAAAACAAGGTCACATAAAACCTTGACAAGAAATCGATACAGTATACTCCTAAAAACCGCTGATCCACAGACTAAAGCCTTTACATGACTAGGTCATTTAACGGTTTTTTCATCTGTATCTGCAGTGGCAACAAGAACAAAGTATATCTAGCATCAACGTATTTTTTATAAACAAATAATAAATATACAGTTATTTAAGCTAAAATTGTGGTTCAAAAACTACCTAAAGGAAGATCTATTTTTGTTTCCGAACTAGCTTAGACTAAGCCTTGGCTCACACACAAGGAATAAATTATAGTTTATGTTTACAAAATAAACAGACAAAGGCTTACAACAAATATACCGGATACCTCACAACCTCTCATCCCGAATCATCTAATCATAACAGAAATTTGAACCTGTATCAGGGTATAACAATAGCACAATATACGTGAGAGATGCTCTCGACGCTTGTTCTATTAGGAGCAATTCGATACCATAAATTATTGGATAATGCGGGCGCTTCCTTATCAAATACTGTTACCTACTCTTTTCTTATTTTCCCGGATACTTCCACTATATTATTGTATAGTTATACGAGTTCCTTTATTGATGGGTCGACTTTACAGTACCAGTACTGGGTGCAAAGGTTTAAAATTTTCCAGGAGGTAACTTGAATGGCCGGGATATTCGGTTCTTTCTATATTCAGGGTGGCCACTTTCTGGAAAACTTGAAAAAACGAGAAAAGTCAAGGAATTTTCGGAGACTGGAAAAGTCAAGGAAATGTAAGGGAAAACGCTAGAAGGTCAGGGAAAATATTTAAAGTACACACACAACTTGTTACTGTAAACGACTGGCAACCTAAGCAGGGCGATTCCGTCGAAGTTCAAAAAATGCTTATTTTAGCTAAAAATTAAATTAATTAAATTTCTTTTTTCTAATATTTTTTATCTTAAATACTATTTATTTTTCCAAAAATCAATTAAAAAATAAAATATAATATATTTTTGGAATTTATTCTTTTCTTTTTGAAGCTCATTCGATCAGGGAAAATCTAAAAAAGTGACTGGAAAAATCAGGGAAATTCGTATCCGAAAAAAAGTAGCCATCATGTCTATTGATTTTAGTCTAGTCTTCAAAATACAATAATATAACAACAGATTTATATTGTTTTTATTAATTAACTAAATTTTCAGACCTAAATTGGTTGAAAGTACTTAAAATCATTTCTAGATGAAATTCTAGTGAATAACAGTTTTGTATGGTCCATATTCCAACTATGGGGCTTAATGGCAAAGCTTCTCTATTAGCAAAATCAAGAGCTCCCGAAAAGTACCGAAATACCGAAAATACTTTTTAAATACCGGTTGAAATTCCCAGGATACCTAAAATTACCAAGAGAAATATCTATTGAGCTTATTCATGGACTTACCATAATTATATAATATGAAATACTTTTCGAATATGATTATATTACCAACATTTCATCAAACCGAGGAATTCCTTCACGTAATAAAACGGCCTTAGAAGTCCTTAAGGTTAGTTCGTTCACTTCTCGGTGTAATTAATATTGATGACGGTGTCCTTATTAACTCCTTAATCAAAAAAAGCAGCAGAAATTCTTAGTGTTTTGTCGGCAACGCACGATTGGAATTTTGCGAATAATCATCAGACGTGTATCCATCGATATTTATCAGAGTTTAGTTTTAATAATAAATAACAACCAATCATCGGCGTTTTTCATTGAAAACACCACAAACGCCTTAAGAATATGACCATGCGGACTTTTTGACCAAAAAGTCTACATATGTCAGAAAATGGGTCAAAAAATTCTTCTGACGACAACGGGGTAAATCATTTTTATTCCAAGTTTGTATTCGCACCTCTACAATCGGCAAAGCCAATTCTTGCTTGCCCTTCTTCTCGTCAATAACTCCATATTATTTTCGAAAAAACATTTACAGAATAACTAAACCTTCCTTATTTTCGCAATTCTCTTAAAGCTTAGGGTAAAAGAATAAATAATAACTTCACTAATCTTAAAATGTTTATTAAAAAACAGCTGCAGAAGTCCCACCATGTTACACGGGTGACTCCTGGCGGGGTGTAACATTGGAACAGTTCGCTTCGTGCGAATGGAACCTGGCGAACAATCGGCAGACGCGCATGCTAGCAGACTTGGCGCTCGTGAGCTGTTACAATGGCACCTTGCGTCATCGTAACGCTGAAGCAGACCGCGTGCTACTGGCCTCGGCTAAGAGGAACTTGGCTGCTATGGCTTACTTCGGACTTACGGAGTACCAAAAGGTGAGTTATTTCAGTGATGTTCTTGGTTAGGTTTAATATAGCACTTAGAGCTCTGAAGTGGAGATAGACAGGACATAAGCTAAGCGAAGAGATTGAAATAGAAAAAACAATGACAGAAAGAGTTGGAATAAGAAAATTACAAAACAACAAATGTAGAAGATGGGAAGACGAATTAAGGGAAATAGGCGGTAATTCATGGTCAAGATTAGCCCAGGATCTTTACGATAACACATTATATTAGACCAGGTGAACCTAAAGTGGTAGCCTTTTAGTTAAAAGACAGAGTCATGTTTCTGGATCAGTCTACGTGTCCCAGAAGACTACTGCTCTTCTAATACGACGGCTTATCACGGCACTATATTAAACGCCATACTGTCACCAACACAGGCGTCTTACATACAGCGACTTAACTCGTTTAATGTCCCCCAGATATCCCAATACGTGTTTGAAGAGACGTTCAACCTCCGCTTTGCTGTTCCGTTCACCCAGCACAACGCCACGGTGTCAGGCGCAACATTGGCAGCGTTGTCGCCGGCGCAGGTGTCGCACATCCAACGACTAAACTCTTTGGACCTAGAACTCTATGAGTTTGCTAAAAAACTCATCTTTAAAAGGTAAGTTACTTAAATTATTTATCGTCTTTATACGTTAGTGGTAATAATGCAAAAAATTAACTGACACTAATCTCGTAATCAATGTGTCGAAGTGTTACTATTGTTCACTCTGCTACATCCACTTTCCTTTCATTAACCTTGGCATGTCCGCTTTATAGCAGCTGTATAAGCAGGGCAACAATTACTATAATTAAGTGCTAATGTCATGCAGGTGAAGTGCGTCAGTAACACGTTTTACCTAGATTAATAAACAGTCTATTGACAAACAAATCTCTTGATAAAAGTGTTATCTGATAATTTATCTAGTTAACTAATCTTAACTATTGTATAATGATATATATTTGTTTATTTACTTTTAATGTTATTCCTTTTTAATGTTTTTCCCAAAAAATCAATCTAAAATGTAGTATACATTTGTAGTATCATAGGATGTTTTTACAGTGTCAATATGTTTCACGTAGAACACATACGTGGAATATATCGAAACACGTGTTTTTCGTTTTAGTTTCGTACAAAATTTTAGTACTAAGGGCTGATTTTTCAATCGTCAGAAAAGTTATTCAGCATTTAACTTGTATGAAGAACCGTCAAATGAATTAATCGTCAGATAACGGTATTTAAAAGATTACTTGTTCCATATAAGTAATATTTTAAATACCGTTATGTGACAATTAAATATCATCCCTTAAAATATAAAACAGTCTCCAAATTATTTCTACTTTTATCATGAACTCACGGTTAAGACCCCACCATTTGCCTAAATGTATTTTATTTTCATGATACGACAACAATATTTATTTATTGGAGTTATTTTTACTATATAGGCGTTCATATAAAAAAATCTTATTCGGGATTAATTTTGTAAAAAGAAATACCTACCTTTTTTATTTGAAAAGTAATAGTAAACAAATAACCACTGTGAAAACAAATGCAATTCAGTATAAACGCGGTTGTTTTATTTATTCTAATTGTCTGCTAAACTCATTACCATTTACTCAAATAAATTTCGTATATATCTCGAGTCCTTTAAACGAAACGTGAATAGGCATCTTAAGCCGGCATAATCAACGGTTACGTAGATCGTAATTGTTGGTTGCATTTGTTCTTGGACCTTCATGCTGCTTTTCATCAGGTAGATGTGAGGTCACATGCCGAGCTCTCATAAAAAAATAAAAAAAATATGTACCATCCTTCGATTAACAATACAAGTTCAAAGCCGCTCAAGGCTTCGGCAACATATATATTAGTTTTACTGATAGAAATATTGTTATCTAGCCGTGATATAGTTCTTAAAGTTGGTAACTTGAAATGATAGTTGTCTGCGCTGGTCATATTTCGAGCTAGGTAATTCTAGAGTGCAGATCGCGTCTTGGGGATCTATGTTGCCTATATTCATGGACAAGATAGATATACAGGGTGAATTTGAAAGGTTGTTATTTGGGCTAATATGAGGATCTACTGGTCAAGTCGATCAATTTTTCCCATGGAAACGAAAAACAAAAATTTGTTCCCCCATACAAATTGGTTATTTTAACATTACTAGTTTGTATGTAGAAGGCTTTTTTTCATTTGTGACACATGGTGCCGTGGGAAAAGTTGTTTGATTTGATCAGTAGAACCTCATATTAGCCCAAAGTACAACCTTTCGAAGTCACCATGTATACAGTTGCATGCATTTGGAAGCGGAAAACAAGTGACCAGAAACAGTGTCACGACTTTAAAAATTCTCTAACACCAGCTTGTTGGCCCTTGTTCTTGATTTTCTGCATCCTAAACCTTTAAATGGACTAAAGTTTCCTAGCGTAGAGTTTTACCATTATCATCAGTCTACTAGCCTACTAGCCAATCATCAGTAATATATCTTCCGCTACCATATCTGCCAAAGTACCCATTTCATTAATCTCACTACCGAAGATGAGCAAAAGTATTAACCTTCCAGGATGCAGTTACGTAACGTGTAGTTAATTTGGTGATAAGGCTCCAAGGATATTAAAGATGATTCATAATGAGGATTCGTCTTTATAGCCATTTGGTATCACCATCATCTAGCTAGCATAGTGGTAGCAACCTAATAAATGCCAATGTATTGATCGACCCTTTTCATGGGCTTAGTAGATATGCTTACCATGAGATACATACAAAGTCTCATGCCGTACTCAAACAAAAAATATCTTTAAAATTAAGGTTGCTCTAACGGTTTATTTTGCCACTTCAGTGTACTAACCTTCTTAGCTACCTTACCTTATATGCGTGAAATGTGTCCACACAGGTTTGATGCCTTAAAGAAACGAGATTCTGACTTTGACTACCGGTGGCGTCACTTAGGAGAAGTTTCTCCTCGAAACGGCGTCACCGAGTTCGACTGGGACAGTAACCTGGAAGACGCTACCACAGAAAAATACCGGGGCAAGTAACCGTGAGCCGCTGCACTTAGGACAGACTGATTTATTCTTCAATACTCTTGTAGCACTTATCGTTCTATAAAAGTTATATAAAGGTTGTTTTAGATCCCAAAATTTTTATTACAACATTTTTTGCTTTAAATTAGTGGCAGCTATTTCTTTTTTATAATTATTTAATTAGACTCTAAAATTAATGTTTGTATTAAAAAAAAAACTTTTAAATTGTAGAACGAAACAATTGCTACAAGTTTTATTTTGGTGTTACGGTAGCTACATTATTTCCATATTTTTTTTATTGTTGCAATTATATATTTTGGAAGTTACAAAATATATTTCAGGAGCTTAAATAAAGATTTTTTTAAACAATTTAGCATCACCTCTTTAAAAGATAGTTCTTAAGACTAGTCACTATAGGTAATAGAAGTTAATCTATTCCCTCTAGAAGGCGGAATAGAATGGACTACCCTGTTCATAGCTGCCAGGTCTTTTTTTATATATTGAAGACCAGGCAATGAATCATGCCTATAGAAAGGCAGAGTGAACACAGCGCTCGTGGTCATACTACGACAGATGCAGTTCTAACAAGGGAAGATATTTTTTACTTGGCTTCAACGATTAGATAACCTGACATACTACATAAATCAAGTCACACGCGATCTCTACTCGAGACTGTACACTCTGTCTTTCTACTGATTCAGCGACGTAACGAGATGCAAGCGATTAAAATCACGCAAAAATCGTGTTATTTCAAAGTATGGAAATGACTTATATATTAACTGATTTACATCATTACGATATATGATAGAGTTTGTTTAAAAAATTGTAAGTAAAGTGAAAGCATGGAAATATTAGCTCTTTTGCGATGGTACAGTTTGTATTAGTTTCAAAATACCGCCATTTCTATGGTAATATACTGTCTGTATAATTTATAAAGTATAAATTTAGTAGGCATACTTTTAGCTAAATTAAAACTATTCATATCTTGTAATAACCCTTCAGGAGCCTTATTCCAAGTTTGCAACCGCTAAACACGACAAGACGTTGCGTAAACAAATACTATTGAAATATAAGTTATATCCTGTTAATTATAGAGTTGAAATTCCAATGTTCAACACAGGTTTAGACTTGCAAAGAATTCGTGTATTTCAAAATGGCGGCATTATTATAGCCAACCTAATACAGACTATAAGTATTGGAATAGAACTTATATTTCCATATTTATAGTTTACGCAACGTCTTGTCGTGTTTAGCGGTTGCAAACTCGGAATAAGGCCCCAGTTATTTTGATGATAATTCGCATCGTATAAAGTAATCTTGACAATATCTACTCTATAAAGAGTTACAGCAATGACATAAACGAATTTTACGGACGATGGTCGCTTACATGTCGTAATGATGCCTCAGTTATCCTTCTTATAGTCTCGTACATTTATCTGTTGGAGATAGTGTGTGCGGTGCTCAAATTGTTAAACATTATTATGCGTAGGCGTCCAGTGCATAAGGCTTAGGTGGTAGCAGATTGAGAGTGATATTTTATATGTTTTGTATAAGACAACGTAAGAAAAATCCTGTGAGAGCCAACTGTATGTTTATATGTATATAGGTACGAGGAAATAGATGTAGTGTATTTTTTTAACTAGTAACAATTATTAATTGTGTCGTGCTATATTATGTTAGTTTGTTGTGTTACACAGCTAAATTGTGGAGGCACATAACTCAAAAATGAATAATAATATGCTTCTTTTATTATCTACTCCATTGACATTTTTAATTTATACTTTTATATATGGTGACCGTGAAAGGTTGGACTTTGAGCTAATTTGAGGCTCTAATGAACTATTCAAACAACTTTCTTGTGGTACAATACAACGCAAATAAAAAAAAATGGCTTTTACATACAAATTGGTTATTTTAACATGAACAGTTGTTGTTAGAGAAGCCATTTTTTTCTTTTGACACACATTTTTCCACGGGACAAGATGTTCGATTTGATCAATAGAGCTTCATATGCAAAGTCTACATGTATTTCACAAAATATAATTTGGTAATTTGATATTTTTTTATCCCGTTTTATGTAAAAGTAAAATCACCCAGTGTTCGACAAGGTTTTTGTCACATAATGTATAATTCGGCATCTTATTTACCGACCACTCTTGTGTTACATAATCGTATAACTTAATTTTATTGAGTGACTTACTTTATTTTTAGATTGCAAGCCTTATTTAATTTTAGTTAATACTAAGTATATATTTGTATGCATGGTTAAACAGTTATGTGCTATATATCCATCCTAAGAGTTGACTAACCAGCTGTTATAGAGAAGGTAAAAAGTTTTTTAAGACAGGGTAGGTCGATTTGCCGCATCCTGGATGAACCCAACGAATATTGTCCTATGTATAATGTATTGTTATATAATATATATTAATAGTTGAGTAGCATATTTACTTTTATTTGTACATATTGTGTAATATATGTAAGTATTATGAATACATAGAATGCTGTTAAGTAAGTTATAATAATATTTTTTTAGGTTAGTGTTTTTTTTTTTTTATATTTGTGTATTAATCTTTTTTTTTTGTGTATGAGATGAGTTATATATTGTAGTCGTTAAAGTGTGAGAGAAGTGGCACTTATACATATATCTGCCTTCGCAATATAATTTTCACAATACCTTTATGAACCAATATATTTTAATACATTTTTATTGATTACTAAATAGTTATTGTGTATATAATTATATGTAAGAGTAGTCAATGTGTTGCCATTGTGTAAATACAAACAAATATAATAAATTTTTATGTACCTAATTGGGTAAATATAATTTGTCGCATATGATCTGTAATTGCTTTTTTTAATTGAAATATTACATAAATATTAACCAAAGAATTTGAACGCTGAATTATATATTATTTAATTCTGTTAATACAATTATAAAAAATGTTGTGCTTTTTTTTTATTAAATTAATGATTATCACAATAAACAAGTGTATAGCTTTAATTTTATGTCATAGTATTACTGTAATGGGTTGTAATTTTTTATTTTACATAGAGGCTGCGTTTTGTTAGCTAACCCGTACCAGTATTTCGCGCTAGCATGAAAATCAGCTGTTTTGGCGTTTTATTTAGATCATGTTAACATTTGTTAGTATTTTTAGCAATGCAAACAAAACGATAATTACCACAAAATACTGATTTCTGACATCTGCCATTTTGACATTTACCTTAAACGTAAAAAAAGCCAAAAACTAAAATCTACAAAGTAATTAAACACACAAATTAAACAAAAGTATATTATAAAACCAAATATTTATAGTTCGAAAGATAATTTTAAGATTAATAACCTAATACATTCGCGGGAAAATACGGATTGTTTGACATCTGTCAAAGATTAACAATAAAAATTCACCTCCAACGCGATGCTAAAAATGTTAACATTTCGCAAAAAAACGACTGTTACTAAAGTCAGATGTTGGTATTTATGGATATTTTTCCAAAATGAACGACCAATGCTAGCGCCGCGCTAACATTACCAGCTAACAAAACGCACCCATTGTCTGTTGTAGTTTAGTTGTATTTTTACTGAGTGTGTTCTAGTGTAGATACCTAATGAGCCATTTTGCATAGTTTTATATACTTTTACGATTTGTTTAAGCTATATTTATTTATCATGTCTTATTTCTCAAATATCTCAGTGTCGGTAGTTTCTATAAGACATTCCAGCATTTTTGCTATGTTTTAATGTCAAATGTCGGCATTTATACGAGTGAGTTGTTTACACTACTCAAGAGTTGATAATTAAACAATTTCGAGATATTTACTTTTAATTATCTTTTGTTCGTCTCTTTAGTCTAGTGGATGTTGCCGTTGTATCCGGAGGTCGTGGGTTCGAGTCCTACTCATGACTAAATTATATAGTTATATTCATGGTAAGACGTTGCAAATGGTACAGTATATACTCGTAACCTGTCGGTTGTCATGCGTATTACAATTTGGTGTTAATACACTTTTATTTGTTGTCAAAATCTAATATAAAATTGTTATAAAATGCATAATATTACTTATTAATTAATATAAATTATTATAAATCATCAACAGAAATCAATTTCACAGATTAGGTTTATCTAATTATTAAATTATTAATATTATCATCAAAATATCAAAATATTGAATTATAAGATAACTTTACGATTTAAATATACAGTTTTTCTTGGTCTGAATGTTTATAAAATATGTATCTATTAGTTCGGTGTTTCTATTTCACATAGTACCTAAAGTTTGTGACGGCGCAATTTTTGTTAAATTTTCTCCTATATATTAATTCTTTAATGATTTTTAAGGAATTAATATATAAGAGAAAATCTAACAAAAATTGCGTATATGGGTTTGTTGGCCTTTTAAAATCCTGAATGAAAAAAACTAGTAAGTTTTTGGGGAAATTTAAGTCAAACATACATTCGAATGGGTCACGCACGTCAAATACGAAGTACACGGCTTCTCCGTTCTGTTTAAACCTTTTAGTAACTTTATAAATACTGGTCCGAGTTTTATAAATATAAATTTTATTTAATAGTAGGTTTACATAACTAAATATAATATTGAATTGAACGAATATTCATGTTACCAATCGTTTTTGTTCTGGTAAAATTACGTTAAAATATTTATTTAATGGAACGCATTTCCAAGATGGCGCTGACAGGGTCGTACCGCATTTGGTTGGGCAGAGAGTCGTAGTGAACACAGTGAAGGGGACAGTTGAATTTGGAAAGGCCTTTAACCCTTTAACTAAACTGCAGCGTTCCCGGACTTGAGATCGCGAATCTCAAGTCCGGGAGTGCTGCAGTTCATTCCCCTGCCTTCCATCCACGCGATGGACCCGGCACCCGCACGGAGAATCCATGGAAAGCTAAGAACATTGTCTCTCTAGGTCTAGGTACTGAAAGACTAGTACTTTTTTTATTGGAGCACAGCATGTGACTTTGTATATACCTGGTGGTGAGCAGACCTACAAAGTCCATGAATGGGGTCAATCAATAATTGTTCTTAAACAACATTGATTGTACCCACTATGCCGGCTAAATGATGCGATTACGAAATGGGCGGCGACAAAGACGAATTGCATTACGAGTATATTTTAATATACTCGCTGCCTTGTCGTCAATTCAACCATCCATTTCGTAACTGCAATCTGAAAGGAGACTACCACCTCGACAAAAAATTGATGCAGTAATCTCCTGAAAACCGGTAAACCCAAAGACTAAAACCGAAACATGACTAGGTCACTTGACGGTTTTGCATCTGGATGGGCGGTGATGTACTTCGTATTGAAACCTTATTAATATTCTGAGAACAGAAGAGAATAAACAAAATCTATTTTCCTGGAGTTTGTTAGAATATACTTATTTATGCAAAACATGTTTGTTTCCGCGAGTTGACGAAAACAGATTTAGTTGGTACGAAGTGGTGAACAATTCAGTTTTACATCGAAAATTTATTAAATCGATCTCTAAGTTATTTATATTCGGGAAATTTTAACTTTAAACTAAGAAAAAGAGCAAAGACAGTATTCCATCTACCATTGCAAATGTAATTTACAAACCACGTTTAACAAATAGTTATATAACATATGTTTATATTAAATTAAAAAGATATGTATCTAAAAAAAACGGCCCTAGCCTAGTGGTTAAGTCACTGCGCAACTGATAACAAGGTTAAGCAGATGACAACAAGACCGGCCTGCGATGGGTGAACGCTTTATACAACGAGGCTATTTCATCATAAACACCGCAACAAGCTCGCCACTTGTTAGGTGTTGCCTTCGAATACCATCGGCGAAATGAGGACGGTTAATCCCTCTGCTATACCCTGAGGCCGTTTAAACGGTTCTCGGGAGCCAAATAGGCACCCGTGATGGTATGGTATCTATACTTATTCATAAATCTAAAATAGTTAAATTGGGTTTAGGAAAGTTTACATATTTATTTGTCAGATAGAATTGTTTTCTTATAGTCACAAATAACATGCAGCTATAATTTTTTAAATGTAATATGACGCCATTTTGAATTGTTTCGACGCGTTTAGTTAAAATTTTATTCTTAAGTACCTACTATATTTTACTAAGTACTATTGTCTACAATATTACTTTGTTTCAATCTCTAGTAAAAATATCCTTTGATAATTAATGGTGCCCATACTTCCTGGCGGTGACATGTAAATATGGTATCAAAATTATGTACGTCGGACGTACATGATCGTACGGCTTACGTTTTTATCTCGTACCACGCACCGCCTAGAAGCGGACACAATTAATGATTCCTTATATTTATGATTTTTATTGATTAGAAAAAACTAATTACTAACAATACTCTTTTTAGAATTTTAAGAAATTTTATTATTTTTAAGATTGTATTAAATATTTCGTAATTGTTACAAAATTTGTTTTAACTTAGGTTATTTTCGTTTTATGGGTGTATATGTTATAATTTGTTAATAGCTAGTGAAGCAGCGCACCCGCCCTCAAGTACCAAAATGTAGCTTTTAGTTGTTTAAGTTCTGACTGAACCAAATCGTATATGATAGTGTGTTACCAACACATAATAAAATAATATCAAAACTATCTTTTTGTTTTTTATTTATTTTCATGCCCATGACATTAAAATACTGAGTAAATATAGTTGCGCATGGATTCATACCCAAAACATTACTATGGGTCTGCAACTAACTGAATATAGTTACGAATGGATTCATGCTCAACACATTACTATAAGTTTGCGACTAAGTGAATATAGTTGTAGATGTATTCATGCATAACACATGGCTAAGTCTGCGACTGAGTGAATATAGTTGCGCGTGGATTCATGCCTAACACATGGCTAAGTCTGCGACTGAGTGAATATAGTTGCGCATGGATTCATGCTCAACACATGGCTAAGTCTGCGACTAAGTGAATATAGCTGCAGATGGACTCGCGCCTAACACATGGCTAAGTCTGTGACTGAGTGAAATAGTTGCGCATGGATTCATGCCAACACATGACTATAAGTCTGCAACTAACTGAATATAGTTGCGAATGCATTCATGCTCAACACATTACTATAAGTCTGCGACTAAGTGAATATAGTTGCGCGTGGATTCATGCCCAACAAATGGCTAAGTCAGCGACTGAGTGAATATATTTTGCGCATGGAATCATGCCCAACACATTACTATAGGTCTGAAACTAAGCGAATATAGTTGCGAATGCATTGAGGCCCAAAATGAATATAAATCTGCTACTAAGTGAATATAGCTGCAGATGGACTCGCGCCTAACACATGGCTAAGTCTGTGACTGAATGAAATAGTTGTGCATGGATTCATGTCAACACATGACTATAAGTCTGCAACTAACTGAATATAGTTGCGAATGCATTTATGTTCAACACATTATTTTTATTTTTTTATAGGAGCTCGGCATGTGACCCCACATCCACCTGATCGAAAGCAGTATGCAGGTCCAAGAATAAATGCAACCGGCTCTTAGAATTGTGTTGTAAGAGCTGGTTTCATCCATTATGCCGGCTTAAGATGCCTATTCACGCTTCGTTTAAAGGACTCAAGGTTATAGGATGAAGGAAACACGCAAGCAGGTAGAGCATTCCACATTTTAATAGTGCGACAGATGTACGAATCACCAAATCTTTTAGTGCGGGTTGGTATAACTGCCACAGAATGCGCATGCATTCTGTTACCTGCTCGTGAGGTTCTGTAACGGAAAGGGGAAGGGGGAATGAGATTAAAAAGTCCTTCAGAGCACTGTCCATGGTAAAGGCGGTAAAATACGCTCAACGACGCTACATCTCTGCGAAGCTGCAGTGGCTCTAAGGTAAATTACTATAAGTCTGCGACTACATGAATATAGTTGCGCGTGGATTCATGCCCAACAAATAGCTAAGTCTGCGACTGAGTGCATATATTTTGCGAATGGAATCATGCCCAACACATTACTATAGGTTCGAAACTAAGCGAATATAGTTGCGAATGCATTGAGGCCCAAAATGAATATAAATCTGATACTAAGTGAATATAGTTGCGCGTGGATTATTGCCCAACATATGGCTAAGTCTGCGACTGAGTGAATATAGTTGCGCGTGGATTCATGCCTAACACATGGCTAAGTCTGCGACTGAGTGATATAGTTGCGCGTGGATTCATGCCTAACACATCGCTAAGTCAGCGACTGAGTGAGTATAGTTGCGTGTGGATTTATGCCTAACACATGGCTAAGTCTGCGACTGAGTGAATATAGTTGCGCGTGGATTCATGCCTAACACATGGCTAAGTCTGCGACTGAGTGAATATATTTGCGCGTGGATTCATGCCTAGCACATGGCTAAGTCTGCGACTGAGTGAATATAGTTGCGTGTGGATTTATGCCTAACACATGGCTAAGTCTGCGACTAAGTGAATATAGTTGCGCGTGGATTCATGCCCAACACATGGCTAAGTCTGCGACTAAGTGAATATAGTTGCGCGTGCATTCATGCCCAACACATGGCTAAGTCTGCGACTAAGTGAATATAGTTGCGCGTGCATTCATGCCCAAACATGGCTAAGTCTGCGACTAAGTGAATATAGTTATATATAGCGCGTGCAGTCATAGCGAATATAGGTGCGAATGCATTAAGGCCCAAAATGACTATAAATCTCGACTAAGTGAATATAGTTGCGGATGGATTCACGCGTAAATTATGAGTACGATTGGTTTAAGCGAACAGATTTTAAACCACTCGCTTTTCACCTCACCTTACACACACCTTTACACAACTTTTCTTATTAATTGTCAGGGGGTGTAGAGAAAAAGGTTCTATAAGTTACATGTTTTGTTTGTGGTGCGATAGAATTTATGAAAATTAAAATAACTTTAAAAGCTTAATCAACGAAACAGCAATTCACAAAGTTTCAAGTCTCAAAGAAGTAGTAAAGGAATAATAAGTTCCAAACAAACAAAAGCAGAATGAATAGCTTATAAACAACCTATAAAGGACCAAGTCTATACAACGGTAGAGTTGAATGAATGATTGAATGGTTTGTAGAGGAGCGTGCACGGACGAGCGGGTCGGAGGCGCGGGTGCGTTCAGGAAGCACAAATGGTCAAATTTGCATTTACGTCATTACAACGCATCCGGCGTTGTGGCCGTGTTGTATTACTGACTGAATAGGAGGTAGGTATAACGACATGCAGTACTGTTTAGGTGAATACATCTGAATTTAAATTATTAAACATTTATTTTAGTTGAAACAAACATATCGGTAGATTCCATCTTCTCGATCGAAAATATTCGTTGGCCACTTGCTTTACTTTTTTATTGAGACTAATGCATTTGTTTCTGTATTCATCTGGTGGTAACCAGATTTTCCAAAATAATAAATCTCACCCATAATAAATAGTCTGATCGAGCAGATGGGATATATAAAAAAAAACAGTCTCTACATACATAGTGCATTGTTTGCATTGTGCATTTCCTAACCTTCGTTACAGTAGCCATGAGTCGTTTGCCTTTAATTAATTAAACTGAGTCCCATTTTGAAACTCACCTATCCACCATATTTTTCCAAAGATCTAAGTTAATAGTTAAAAATGAAATAATATTTAAAAGAGCGATTAAGTTTACATTTTTAAAGTGTTTCCTTATATCGCATAGGTGATCCCTTATCCCCTATTCTAAGTAGTGTTTACCACTCCACTTTTATTCAATGAGTCTGTCTCATTATATCTTTCCTGATGTGATATTTAGTGGAAAAAGACAGATGTTCCTTGAAAGTGGAGTGGAAAACTCGACTTAGAATACGGGGATAGTAGATCTTTGTTTAGGTGCTCAAATTATCATATTCAAAAATAATACAAATTAAATTATAATTTCAGATGGAAAAAATGAAATATTTGTAGGTAAGTATTACTATGGATCTTCTTATATGTTTAGTAGTTTTTTGAGTTAAAACTACTAAAAAAGTTTATGGAACAGCATTCGCGCTTGAACGATGTTTTATACTTGGTAACTTTGGAAGGCTGTATATTTGGATGAGGCTCTACTGATTAAATCTAACAAAATGTGTCGCAAATAAAAATAAAAAAAGCTTTTCCACACAAACTAGTAGGTAATATTAAATTAACCAAATTGTATGGATAATCCTTTTTTTTACGCATATGGTTCAATGGGTAATGTTGTTCGATTTGTTCAGTAGAAATCCATATTAGCCCAAAGTACAATCTTCTAAAGTCACCCTGTATGTTCTTATTATAATACCCTCTTAGGTATAGGCGCCCTTTTTCTCTAAACTTTTAAGAGGATACTCTGATCATTAATTTCCCATACACACGACTTTGGGTCGCCCCTAAACATCCATACATTTTTATGATTTTTGGAGGCTCATTTTCCTTTTATTTAACCCCTGAAATCCTAAATTTAAAATAATTTATATAATTACTTAGACAGAAAATAATCGTTTATTGTCCCTTTTTTTCAAATCCGTTAAAGGAAGAAATCGGTTTTGGCCTGAAAATAATTTTGTTGCCTAATATAAATTGTAGGTATAATCTCGTATTGAATCAGAATAAGCATTTTAGAGCCTCATCATACGTTCCTCTTAAGTAATATTTAACTCTGAAATAGTTAAAAATGGCGGATTTTACAAACAGCTCCAAAAAATATTATTTACGAGGTCTTACTTATACCACAGAAGAAAAAAGTTTCAAAGACCCGACCGTCAGTGATAGAGAGAAAAAAACCTACTAATTAGTCGGTAGGCATAGACTGAACTAAAACATATTTTTTAAGACATAACATAATTCTACAACTTGAAAAATAACGTAATGACTGGTTTGTAGGTAACCAGAAACCTTATTAACGCCTTAAATTTAGTCGTTAAACTCGTTTAGTACCTTTAAACACTTTAAAAGTCGCCGAGTTGCAATCATGCGCTACATAAATGGTAACTATCACTAACCACGGGTGTTAATATCTAACAGACAGGATGTTATAAAAACTAAGATATCATATCCTGAATATTTTCTTATTACCAGATTATTACTGTAATTAAGTCTTTAAAACTAATCATTAATTAAACCAAAACTAAACTCCGCTTATTTTTATTGGAGCACGGGATGTTACTTTGTATCCACCTGATGGTAAAAAGCACTACAAGTCCATGAATGGGGTTGATCAATACATTTTTGTTTAATAATATTGATCGCTCCAACTATGCCGGCTAAATAGTGCGGTTACAAAGACTTATTTGCATTACGAGTGGTATTTTAATATCCTCGCTGCTTTATCGTCAAATTAATCGCCCGTTTTGTAACCGCACCATAAGAGGAGACACCTCGACAAGAAATCGATGCAGTAGTCTCCGGAAAACCGGTGAGTCCGCAGTCTAAACCCGAAGCATGACTAGGTCACTTGACGATGCCTTCCTCCCACTTAATATTCAATGCGCATTGAAACACAATTTTGATCAATTTTCTCACCTACTCTGTGGTCTAATGCATTTAATGTTGTATCCGGAAATGCTGGGGTCGATTCCTACTTATGAACAATATTCCTTACGTTTTTCTGTACAGTTTATCCTGGCATAGGTGTTTATAAAATTTAATATTTAGCATCTTTTGTTTCTTGTAAACATAGCAAGCCTTAGCTTAGTTTGTGACCAGAGGAACCACCAATAGGATCGCTTTATTCAATCGCATTACCTAAAATAAAGCGGCCCTATTGGTTGTTGCTCACGTATTAACGTTACGTTGCTACAAAGTAAAAACCCATGGTAGAGACTCTGGGTCCTAATTCTGGTTCTTTCGACTTACATGTTGATTCTATACCTAGATTCAACATGTAAGTCGTATGTATATTCGAATGATAATGTATATACAGTTTCATTCGAATATATCGAAGCGACATGCATGTCGAAACTCGAGCATTGCCCCCCAGGGCAATATATGTGAAATGTCCTAAATATTATTATTACAGGGAATTAAATTTAAATTCTAGGTACAAGTTTACGTATAAGAAGGTAGGTAGGTAAGTATTTCAAGCGTGTTATAACCAAATTTTACTGCGGCTGTAAACTCTCGCTTACGACTCTACTTTATAGTTCCATGAATATTGCAATGCATAAAATTGTCTAATTAACTTAAAATTACTCTTTTATTTTTGTACAATTTAAGGTGAAAACAGTCATGCCATAAGTCGGAAGAACGAAAATATTTTCTTGTGTATGAATGAATGAATGAATCTTTATTCACGGAATAAGGTACATATTTGGTGTTATATTTTTTCTCTATAGTTTAGTGACAGTTAATCTTAACGTCGTAAAATGTATTCAAACTAATCCTCAAAAATGCTTGTGAAAATGCTCCAGGGCCCCCAACACAAAGAAGTAAGAAATCCTTGGTGTAGCGGATGGTATATGTGTACGTGGATGTTATTGACTATTTTTTGTTCATCAACGAAAACAGTTCATCGTGGACTAACGGGTACCTACATATGTACTGGCGATGGTGTTTTTTTTGCTCATCAAGACTTATGTAACGGTAACATATATACATATTGTTTACTGTGGATTGATTTAATTGTTGAAGCTTTTTTCTTTGCTCATCAAAATTTCTCGCAAGACTTATTATTTAAAAAAAATAACCAATGCCTCCTCCCCAAAATGAAATCCTGGATCCGCCCCTGGATCAGTTTATCGTCTTCTCTATACACAGTATAAAGCAAAGTCGCCCGCTATGTCTATCTGTCCTACAAAGTCCATGAATGGGGTCGATCAATACATTGTTGTTTAACAATATGGATCGCTCCTACTTTGCCGGCTAAATGATCCGGTTACGAAATGGGCAACAGACAACAAAGACGTATTTGCATTACTTACGTTTCTTAACCACACCATGAAAGTAGACTACCTCCTGGATAAGAAGTCGATGCATTAGTCTCTAGAAAACCAATGAACGCACATACTAAAACCGAAACATGACCAGGTCACTTGACGGTTTTTGCATCTCTGTATTGTGGTAATGAGTCTCACCTAAAAATCTGTTGGTTTTAAAAAAAATACCTACTTAAATATATATTTATTTACTAAGAGATCAATGAAGCTAATTAATAAAATTCCTTCTTCCTTTAATCCAGAGTCCTTTAAGCGTAGCGTGAATAAGTTTCTCTATTACTAATCATAGTCGTGTTGCAGATCATTGTGTTAAAATTAATATTTGCACTATCTATATTATATTTATATATTTGAAATATATCAATAATATTTATTTCTTATTAATAAGAAATAATCAACTTCAATAATATTTTTGTTATCACTTAATAATAAGATAAAATAAACTTCAGTAATATCAATAACAAGTTCGATTTTAGTAATCTTAAAACAGGTAGGTAATCAAATTCAGTATAATTTTTAGTACAGTGGGCAGCATTTCACGGTATTCACTTCTGAGGCTCTGCCATGGGTTTGCGCATTGTAGAAATGTGTCGTATTTATATACGTGAGCAACAACCAATAGGGCCGCTTTATTTTTGGTAACAGAATTGAATAAAGCGGCCCTATTGGTTGTTGCTCACAACGTATACTATTTTTCTGACTTTCCGATAATTTTGCAATTTTAATAGGTATATTTACTCTTAATCCGTTATATTTATCAGTCGAATTTCTTCAATTTTTTTGGATCATTTTGTTTTAGTCTTTCTCTGTTGTCTTTGGCATTTTCTATAATAAATAATTAAAACATAGATATTTAAAATCTTATAAAATATTTAAAAAACAATGCTATTTTAAATAGCTATAAAAATAAAAATAATATTATTTTAAAAATAAATATCTTGTAAAATTAATATTATTTTTTACGTTCATTAACCTAATGTGAAATAGCCTTTATTTTATTTTTGTTACATCATTTTTGTAACGTAACAAAAAAACGTAACGATTTGCTACAAAAAGGAAAACAAATTATATGTTTAAAATATAACCCTTAGCGATAAAGATACAAATAAACTTCTAAGATTAAAATAATAATCAGTTTCAAATGTATTATAAACAGTATTTTACACAGTATAGTAATAGTTTATCATTTACTTATCGTAAAATATACAGGCTAAACAAGAAAAAGGAATATATATTTGTTTAAATAAATGAACACGTAAAAAAACGCATGTGTCGCACAACCATTTCACGCCATCAAAATGGCTGACTGCGGCCGCAAGACAAATGCTATTGGTCGTCCTTATATTAAAATGTTGTAAGCCCAAAAATTTAGAAACCTGCTAAAATTAATGTTACAAAAGGGTATAACCAAAATGAAAAATAATGTGGACACGTGTTAAATTGTAAATAATTAATTTATCTCTGTGTTAATTTTATTGATTTTATAAGAATTACGTGGTAATAATCATAATTCAGTTAGATAAATTTAGAATTATCTCAAATTAAATAGATTTTTTTTTTTAATTACTTTTTTGTAACACACGTGTGTCTGGAGACATAATTATTTGTATGAACCAAGTACGATGTGTATATAGCTAAACAGTTTTTTAAATACTTACCGGTATAATTTCTTTGTTTATAAATACTAGAGGTATTAATTTGGAAAACCTTTATTTAAAATATATAAATCTTATTTAAAAAATATTATCCAATTCAACGCTATTCACAAGGACGTTTTGAGATGTAAAAATGTACAAAAATTTTGAATACGACCCAGCTACTATTGGTTGAGAACATTCTTGGACGTTACATTGGCACTTACCATCAGGTGGATGTAGGGTCACATGTCATGCTATATTTAAAAAAAAAAAAAAAAAACTATGCCGCCTTTATTATATTCTCTGATTTTTACTAGTAAATTGAAACCACATTTTTTATTTTTTTATATTTATATATTTTCTGATTTTTTTAATTAAAAATCTTAGTAAATTAAGTTAAAGTCTTATTACAAATAAAGAAGAAGTGTTAGATATTATATTTCTTCTCACCTAACTAAACATTCCTCTGTTACTTTAACAGAATTTAAATAAACGACCAGTTGATTCGAAGGACACTAGAACAGTTGAGAAGTTTCACAAAGAGCGGAGAGGAGATCTCATCGTATCCCTAGAGTTATATGAAAAAGCTTTACGGTACAAGAACTCTGTTTGAGAGCAACAACTCGCGGGTCTTTGTTCTTGACAAGGACTCCCATTGTTCCTTATCTGGTAACAACTTTTATTGGCTGAGCAAATTATAAGGATACGGGCGATGTTTTGGGAGGTACTTAATGTCACGGTCAAATTCATTTTAGGTCATACACATATGTTTAGGTGGGATGGATTCTCTGTACACATATATCATCACGGGTGCCCCACGGCGCCCGAGGCCGCCTAGACGGCCCCAGGGTACCCAGCGGAGGGATTTTAATCCCACCTCGTCGTAGCCGATGGTATGAGTCTACACCGAACAAGTGGCTAGCTCGTCACGATGTTTTGAATGGACTCAATAACCCATCTATAAACAGTTTCACAAGTTGGTATAGTGAAACCGGGACCGACAGCTGACGTGCTCTCCGAGACACTATAGTGGTGTTGTCAAACAAATGTACATTTTTTTTTTTATTAAAAACTCATTGGTACACACCGGGATTTAATACTAACATATACCTCATAAATAAAAACTTCTAATAACAATATATGTATTATTATTATTTATTAATAATTAGCAAAGTAGATGTTAGGGAGGAAACTAGAATACACAAATTCACAGTATGTACAGAGTGCCTACAGAGAGAACACAGAGTAATCCCTCATTAGTGACGCACAGTCGTGCACAATGTTTGTAATGCTAATCGGGACAGTGAAGGTTGCACAGAGCGTAAGCCTACGACTCCTGAGGGTGCTTCGTGTTTGAAGTCCGCAGCACATGTCACGTTCTACTACTCACTCAAGTTATAAGTTCAGGAGACACAAAGTTATTCAATTGAGTCATGGCTAGATGAACGTGGACAATAAAAAAAACAAAGGCTATTTTCTACTTTATCTTTGTATTCGATACTGGTGTTTTTTTTTCTGTGAATTTACGGCAGACAATCCTAAACAATAGTTTTTTTAAATATTTTAGAAACCCATTATTTATTACCTTTATCTGATTTTAACCTATATCTCATTTAGGCTAAGTTGCACCAAAATGAACTCTCCGTAATTGTAATGATTAAAGTTAAAAATGGCGCTTTAGCCGCAATAATTGAAGCGATCAATGAAACTTAACATTAACATTAAGCGAATAATTTAGTATTATTTTAGGTTTACTTGTAGGTCCCGGTTTCACTATACCAACTTGTGAAACTGTTTATAGATAGTTAATTGAGTCTATTCAAAACATCGCGACTAGATAGCCACTTGTTCGGTGTAGACTCATACCATCAGCTACGACGAGGTGGGATTAAAAAACCGCAGGGTACCCAGGTACCCTGAGGCCGTCTAGGCGGTTTCGGGCGCCGTAAAGTATAAACAGTCACGACCTTTTGCATGGTAGGTATATAAATCTGTCATGAGACGAGTTAAAAACGAGTAAGTTCCGTTATGGAAAGAAAACGGAATTTCCATTTTCGGACGAATATTTGCAAGCGAAAACAGAATAATTGTAGCTGAGTATGTAACTATTAATGAGGCTACCCTGTTATCTCAGTTTTCAGTTGAGAGACTCCACAGTTCCAACTATTCGGACATACAACTTAGATACTTAACGGCAAAAGTGATTAACATTCCAAAAAGCTTGTTGCCTTTATTAAAAGATAATCTCTTGGCATTAATTACAACATATTTATAGTTAATGTTGTTAATTTGGTATTATGAAATATCATTAAAGACCTCCCAAGACGTATTTTGGAGAAGATGAAGGTGAAGATCCACGGGAGAGCATACATGCTTACTTCAGTATCATTAGCGATAGTGTTCTAAATATTATTGTTTTTATGATTTGAAAAATGAGTTGTTTAATGTTTTACTAGATATAATAAAATATGTGGAGCGATTTGGCACCTAGATAAATAGGTGGAGCGATTTGGCACCTAGATAAATAGGTGGAGCGATTTAGCGCCTAGATAAATAGGTGGAGGGATTTGGCACCTAGATAAATAGGTGGAGCGATTTAGAGCCTAGATAAATAGGTGGAGGGATTTGGCACCTAGATAAATAGGTGGAGCGATTTAGCGCCTAGATAAATAGGTGGAGGTATTTGGCACCTAGATAAATAGGTGGAGCGATTTAGCGCCTAGATAAATAGGTGGAGGGATTTGGCACCTAGATAAATAGGTGGAGCGATTTAGCGCCTAGATAAATAGGTGGAGGGATTTGGCGCCTAGATAAATAGGTGGAGCGATTTGGCGCCTAGATAAATAGGTGGAGGGATTTGGCACCTAGATAAATAGGTGGAGGGATTTGGCACCTAGATAAATAGGTGGAGCGATTTAGCGCCTAGATAAATAGGTGGAGGGATTTGGCGCCTAGATAAATAGGTGGAGCGATTTGGCGCCTAGATAAATAGGTGGAGGGATTTGGCACCTAGATAAATAGGTGGAGGGATTTGGCACCTAGATAAATAGGTGGAGCGATATGGCGTCTAGATAAATAGGTGGAGGGATTTGGCACCTAGATAAATAGGTGGAGCGATTTGGCACCTAGATAAAAAAGTTATCTGTTAAAAATATTAGTAGAGGTTTAATTTTTAAGTTGTTGTAAAAGGTTAATTTCAGGGTTCTTTCTTTTTTTGGGTGCCAAAAAATATATATATAAAGAAACCCTTTCAGTAAGTCTCCAGCAGCCAAATTCCGTTTCTTTTAAAGGTAACATTAGATTGTCAAAATTACGAAATCTCTTAGGTACAATTATCACCACACGGAATGCTAAAACCTACCATAGCAAAATAACCTATAACACAAGGGAATAAAGTACATGCCATTTTTTGTTTGCTGATTGTTCAATGCCTAAATTCAATTTATAAATATAAAGGATTTTGTTATTTTGACAAGTTAACGATATCAATATACGTGGTGGCCTAGTTGGTTAGACCTTGGACTTAAAAACGCTTAGGTCCCTGGTTCGAATCTCGGTGTGTACCAATGAGTTTTTAATTAAAAAAATTATGTACATTTTGTTTAACAACACCACTAAAGTGCCTCGGAGAGCACGTTAAGCTGTCGGTCCCGGTTTCACTATACCAACTTGTAAAACTGTTTAAAGATGGGTTATTGAGTCTATCCAAAACATCGCGCCGAGCTAGCCACTTGTTCGGTGTAGACTCATACCATCGGCTACAACGAGGTGGGATTAAAAACCCCTCCGCTGGGTACCCTGGGGCCGTCTAGGCGGTCTCGGGCGCCGTAAGGCACCCGTGATGATATATATATATATACTCGTATAACGATATCAAAGTTGACAAAATTTCCTAATAGATTTTTAAAAATCAGTGTAAATTTATGTATATTATTTATCCGCCTCCGTAGACTAGTGGTTACGCCATTGGCCTTGTGTCCGGAAGTCGTAAGTTCGATTCCCACTCTTCTAACCAAAAAAAAGTACTATTACGTTATTCTGTACAGTCTGTCATGGTCTGGGTGTTTATAAAATATAAAAGGTATGTATGATATCGTTGTTTCTGGTATACATAGTACAAGTCTAGAGCTTAGTTTGTGACCAGAACAATATATGTAAATTGTCCTACATATTATTATTATAATAAGTAAAAAATATAGTGACCCAAGCGTAAAACGTTATTTTCTCGCCGCAAACTTTGAGGAGCAATTCAACGAACATATTTGGTACTTTTGAAACATTTTGGCGCGGGCAGTACTATAGACGATTTTTTAAAATTTATTATAGCCCACTGTTGTTGTTGAGTGTGTTTACTATGTAGCTTTTATTTATTTTTACGGTTAAAATTTTATTGTTATTCCAGTTTTATTTATTTTTAATTTATTGTTAAGTATTTTTGTTTTGTAACTTTCCATGAGTAAATATTGTGTTGACAAAATTAACATTTATTCTCCGACAATATTTCTGAATGAACCTAAATGCTTCGTTATTATTATCAAATTTCATTAGAGTAGAGATAAAAAACCTTTAACACCCGACAAACTACCATCAATACCGATTACCGAAGATTCAAATAACAAAAGTTATGTTGGAAAAGATAAGATATACACACTGACATGGCGATAGCAATTGGGAAACGGCTGTCGATGGATCTTCTGACCCTGGTCGTATTTGACCATAAATTTAAGACAGGTGTTTACTGTGTTATACTCAAGATAAAAGGTGAAAGGCATTAACATACTGGAATTTATACTTGCCTTTTTAGCGTGAGAATTAGTTATATAGTATATATATGTAGAGATACCACATAGCAGCAACAATTTTATTCGAATAAAACATATAAAACATATACGAATAAAAATATTTAATGTAATGTAATGTAAATTAAATATTTGTTAATTACCTAACCATCCCAAGGTAGGTATCCAAATTTTTGTTGGAAGAGATTTACAATATATTTTTATCTATTATAATTATGTTGTACTATTTTTAACAATAAAGCTTTATATCCCAATAAAAGTAGTAGGTACGAGTATATGTATATTCCAATCTGTGTTAAATTTCTGTAGAAACAAATACGTTTAAAATGAGTTTCTCGAATATCTGTTTTCAATAATTCATTCGCACAAATATGTTAGTATTGGAAAATCACTAGTACCTACCCACGTAAATTGTAATATATTTAATTTATATTATTTAAATATATTTTTCATTCTTTTTTAATTTATTCTATAGAAATAATTGTGTGATAATTCGTGGCCCCGCCACAGTTGATATTTGAACCCTGCTTAATACTAAAAATATGTTCATAATATGTACGTAATTGTACATAATTAAAAAGTATATGTACTATAAAGGTTTCCAAAAAATTCAACAAAAACAGTTGGCGGGCCAGGTGGGCGATTCTCGCGCTTTCGACATTCATCTCGATTCGAGATTTTTAAACGAAAAATGACTAAAAATGCCATTTTTCGTTCAATATTTGTATATTTATTATTTATTAATTAATATTTATTGTTTATTTCGTTTAATGTTCGATATTTTTAAACAAAAAATAGCATATTTAGTAATTTTTCGTTTAAAAATCTCGAATCGAGATGAATGTCGAAAGCGCGAGAATCGCCCACCTGGAAGCATGCTTCTTGTTAGTTTGAAGCATTGCCGACTATTAATCCTGGCATAACCCGGGGTCCCTCACATGCGCAAAAACATTCGTGCAAAATTTTTTCAAACACGGAAAATATTGTCAAAACACGCACACATATTTGCGAATACTATCGTACACTTGTGGATTTACTACTATTCTCAACTTTTTACTGGGTCTCTATTTTTACTTTTAATGGAATCCCAAAAATGGTACTATAATCAAATAACGTATAATCAAGTAACTCAGTACCACTAATTTCATAGAGTCATTAATTACAGTAAATTCATGAGAATAATAAACACTGTGATACATAATGATTATGTATACGACTATTTCTGAGAAATTCTGACCACATGATAGATGACAGAAATTAGTTAGACATTAGTCCAGGAATGCCTCTAACGTACATATTTGATATTACACATATGTACATACCTACGCGTTTCAAATCTCATATAATCAAACATTGTGCCTATAGCATTATTAAACTATTTTTTTATAATACCTACACTTACCTGAAAAAAAACTTTGAGTAACAATAAAGAAAGAGACAGAATGCTCTAATTATAACTTTGTTTCTATTGGGGCACGGCGTGTGACTTTGTCTGTATATCTGATGGTAAGCTTACGTACTAATACAGTAAGTAATTTTGGACTCAATAAGATTTTACGAATAAAGCATGTAAGATAATCTTAGTTTAAAATCTTATATGAAGTTCACAAGAACTTTCATAGCTATTTAGTAGATTTCTTTATTTTCTCTAATCTATACGAAACTCATATAATCATATTAAATAGAATTCGTACATTACCCGTGGTACTAAGAATTGTTCCAGGAGTCATATTTCAAGGTTTACTTTGTGCTAACAAAGTAAACCTTTACTACTTTATGAGAAAGTACAGAAGCCTATAAAAGTAGGTATATAGGCATTGGATTAACTATACTATTTTTAGCACATCGAGCACTGTTAATCTTTTTATACTGAAAATAATAATAATAAATATAATAATTTCGGTGCAGGATTTTATTAATTGAAAATTTTCTTTATTTATATTACTTACAAAACATTTTTTTTTTAAACTAAAACTAAACTAAATTTAATTTAATGTTCTATATCCCAGCTACTACGTTGGCCTAAGGTCCCTAAAATACTCGCAACATTTCCTCTCTGGTTGATAAATGCAATAGGTACGTTGAATAAAATGATACCGAGCTCGGACATCACCACATGAGATTCATTCAGGACCTAAATTTTAGTTGTGACCTAAGTCACAACTAAACTTTTTAGCTTCTGTAGACCAAACACCTGAAGTTTCTACAGCAAAGGTTAAAAATAGATAATTTTGTTTAAGGTCCGAATATTTTGTTGTTTGGCCTTCCTGGCAGATTCTGCAGCTGATCCAGCAATCGCAGAAGAACCTTTAATATGGGAAGCGGCATAAGTATCAATGCAGGTTGAATTCTAAATGAGACTTCGACCATTACGCCATGCCACTAAAGTGAGCCCATCAGGCCGCTTCCCATTTGCACGGCTTAGGCCAGGAGGTTCAATGACTGAAGGAAAATTTGTTGCTGACAAAGCTCTTTTAATAGCATTATTTTATTAATTATATCTTGTCACCGAGAATTCATCAAACACGTCTTGGTAGATTTAAGATTTTATTAAGCTTACTTAGCAAATAATAGCTAAGTTAAAAAACTGACCTAGCCTGTAAGCTAGGTAAATGTTTGTTACTATAAAATTCTTCATCATTAAGCGATCTCCAAGACAAGCTCGCCACTTATTCGGTATAGGCTTAAAATGCCATCGGCGACGAATTAGTTGGGAATAAACCACTTCACGGGTACCTTTAAAGGCTGAAACCGTTACGCGGTTTTGGGCGCTGTAAGGCACACGTAATGATGATAATAAGTAAATAAGTAGCTTAACTGTAACTTGGTGCAATCAAGGCTCAGTAAGTTTGCTTATTACAGAGACATCATTACAGAGTATCGAATGTTTCCCCTGGTGCGTCGCCCGCAGCGCGGCGTGTAAAGCGGTTACAGGCTCACCAGATTTATTTGTCGGCAGTTTTATGAGAAACTAACTAAAGGTATATAGGCTGTGAAGCAGTAAAGTTATCCGTACCCAAAAGAGTTCTTTGAGATCCGATTCCCATTTCATTTATCATAATAAATCAATGCAGGGAAAATATAATAAGGATAATATTACTTACGGTAGGTATCGAAATTTATCTAACAAAAAAAATATATTGCCTAGACGCCCTCAGGGTAACCGAGGGTGAAGGGTAGCAGAGGGGTTTTAAACCCACCTCGTCGTAGTCTATTGGTGTGAATCTACACCGAATAAGTAGCTAGCTCGTCGTAATGTTTGGATAGACTCAATAACCTAGATGGGTAAATAGTTGATTAATTAAATGATCAAAAAGTTAGTAGTTTAGGCACTTATACTTAATTACTTGTTTAGGTTTTTAGTTTACTTTTTTTTATAGAGGAGCTCGACATGTGATTGTGTATCCTGATCGTAAATAGTACCCTATATCCAGGAATGAAAGCAACCAGGGGGTGCATGCGGGATACGACAGCTAGTAGAAAATATTATGCCGGCTTAAGAACACAGACATGTACTCGTATAAATTGCCAAAACCTAACAAAATGAAATGGTACATCTGCCACGGTATGGGCATTATTGGGAATGAATTTTCAACAAGTGTGAGTTGTTTCATAACCGAAAGGCGAAGAGGAATAATATTGAAAAGCTCTTCAGAGCATTGTCCCTGGTAAAGGCGATAAAATGATAAAATACGTTAAACGATGCCACATCCCTGCGAGGCTGCAATGGCTTCAATAAGCTTAAGTGGGCATTTTATCATTAACAATTATAATTGCACATATTTTCAAGGTATCGAAAGCATTGGTATTATAAATTAAATTACTTTGCCAATTAACTTCAAAATTTCTCTCATTTCATTATCGGCAAAGAAAGTTGGCGGTCCTATAAAGTTTGTACAAATGAGCGTCCTTGGTTAATACGATGTAATAATTTAAACCTGAATACCTATAGGTATACCTACTCATACGACCGTAGCAGCACCCGTCTACTTCGCACAGGATTAATAACTTGGAAGCTGTGAGCGAACACAGCTGATCCTGGCTGAATTTTGAGCAGCCACTTAAGTATATACTTAGGTACCTACATTGTGAACTTTTTTGGCGTGATATGTGAAGTGAATTTTATGAATATTATTTAGTATCATAATGAGCTGGCACTCACAACTCTGGTAACACTTTATACATATGTATGTATAAAGTACTTTATACTTACCTATTTATTACACCCTTTAAACGCCTTTTGTAGAAAGTTGAGCGATCACTTGAATTTCAATAATAATAATATAAGAGACACGTCTACGATCAGAACATAAATACACTATTGATGATTTGATTTGACATTACACACAAATTGCTATGGTCAAAAAATTAGCTAGGCTTGCTCTATGTGTACCAGAAACGATACTAATACATATTATATTTTATACGCCCAGAACATGACAAACTATACATAAGAACGTACTAAATTTTCTTTGCCTAGAGTGGAAATCGAACGCTCGACCTCCGGATACAACGCCAATGGTGCAACCACGTTATGTTCCAAAACAAATCTAGTGGGCAATTCTCGCGCTTTCGACATTCATCTCGGTTCGAGATTTTTAAACAAAAAATTACCAAATATGTTATTTTTCGTTCAATTTTTTTTAATATTTATTATTTATTTCGTTTAATGTTAGATATTTTTGAACGAAAAATGGCATATTTAGTCATTTTTCGTTTAAGAATCTCGAATCGAGATGAATGTCGAAAGCGCGAGAATTGCCCACCTGAGACCGCCTAGACGGCCTCAGGTACCAGGGCAGGGGTTTTAATTCCCACCTCTTCGAGTCGATGGTATTTCGAGTCTACCCGAGCAAGCAAAATTTTATTTTATTGTTTAGTTTCCTACATTGTTTAAAAATGTCCTACATATTGTTATATTATTAATTAGGTAATTAATAGACATGTGTGTCCAAGGCCATGTCTGCTACAGATCAGACAATATAATTGTTTTGCCACATCAGGAGATAATGAGTCACTAGTTACCTACTGGTAGTACTGGTACCTCATTGCAACTAAATAACCGACATGTTTTCGGAACTTTTTTGATTTGATTGTAAGATAACTAATACACCAAATTATATATATAATAATAAAGTAATCATTTTTTCAATCATGTTTATTAATAAAAAAAAAGTACAAAATAATTATAACATACTTCTCATTTAGTCTGCCCTGATGATTTATGATAGCGTTAAATCAGGCATACTTAGATGTTCGTAACTTATCAATAAGCAAGAAAACACAAAAGTCTCATAAAACTGCAATATAATGTTTTTCAAATGGAATTTATGAACTTTACGAAAACGGAAAATCTACTTCGAAGCAGTCGATAGAGATGTATGAATGAAAAAATAAAACAAACGTATAAAAAAAAATACTGTTGACATTTTCAAATTAGACGTTAGAGTTTTTAAAAATATATGTAAAAAATTATGTAATGTAACCGGCCAGTGCTACGAAAAAGATATATTAATTCTTTCTTTTTTTGTGTTCCGCTAATTCTGACGGTGTGTGTATAATGATAAAAAAATCTCTACCACCCATGTTTATTAATAAAAAAAAAGTACAAAATAATTATAACATACTTCTCATTTAGTCTGCCCTGATGATTTATGATAGCGTTAAATCAGGCATACTTAGATGTTCGTAACTTATCAATAAGCAAGAAAACACAAAAGTCTCATAAAACTGCAATATAATGTTTTTCAAATGGAATTTATGAACTTTACGAAAACGGAAAATCTACTTCGAAGCAGTCGATAGAGATGTATGAATGAAAAAATAAAACAAACGTATAAAAAAAAATACTGTTGACATTTTCAAATTAGACGTTAGAGTTTTTAAAAATATATGTAAAAAATTATGTAATGTAACCGGCCAGTGCTACGAAAAAGATATATTAATTCTTTCTTTTTTTGTGTTCCGCTAATTCTGACGGTGTGTGTATAATGATAAAAAAATCTCTACCACCGAAAATTATATCATTAGTAAAGTTATATCTATAGATACCCCACCCCACATTTGTCTCATTATTATTATTTTTTTTTTAGACTGGTTTCACCAGAAGCCCAGTGTATCCCAATTAGTGGTACGCGTACCCCCAGGGGAACGCGAGGTCAAGGGGTACGCGCAGCAGATCTTAAAGACATTTATCGCGTCAGCGAAGCAGCAAAAAAATATATACTGCCATTTTGCAAGACATACCTTTGCGAGAGCGGATTTATTGCAATGACAAACTTAAAAACTAAACATCGTCATAGACTTCAACTCGAAGACGAGCTGAGTGAGATTGAAGCTAACGAAAATGCAACAAGATTTTTCGGAATTGTGAGCAAAGAAAAACGTGCACATTTATCAAACTGGTATTCTCCGTTATTAATTAAAATTAGAATTAAACTGTATTTTGATGGTAATAAATGTAACAATATCTGATTTCATTTTTTAAATAACGTTCCTAAAATAAGGGGTACGCGAGTTTGAGGTCTTTCTTGGAGTAGTACATAGAAAAAACTAATTGGAAACCACTGCTCTAGTGTGAGTTTATTTTTACGTTTTCATTCTCATTGCGTTAAGTGAGTACCCTCCACCAATAAGATAGCTTACTTTTTTAAGCATGTAAAGCTAATATGATTGGCGGATAGTGTTCACTTACTGTGATGAGAATTTTAAAAAAACTAGCACTGAGCAAAATACTTAAAGCGAAAGCATCAATTAAGGTTTTTCAACTGGGGATCATGGTCTCAGACTCTGTATGATATTATAGTAATAATCTATAATATTTTTATTTTTATTATGTACTAATAAAGTCTAACAAAATCTTTATACATTCCTGTCAAGGGTACCTACATTTAGAACCGACCGGTCACGTTACCAGCGCAAAAACCGTCAAGTGACCTAGTCATGTTTCAGTTTTAGTATGTCGCCGCCTATTTCTTAACAGCATCATTAATACAGTGGGAGCGATGAATGCTGTTAAACAATAATGTATTGATCGACCCAATTCATGGATTGTAGGTCTTCACCACCAGGTATTATATATACAAATTTGCATGCCGCAATCTTCACTTCGGGCTTAGCCACCACATCGATATAGTTTGACAGTCGATAAAATGTAGTTTATGAATTAACATTCAATCATAAAATCGATATGTATCGATTTATCGAGACTATCGATGCTGTTGTGCTAAGGCCCTATGATCTTAGCTAAGGATACACCAAAATTCACATGCCGTGCTTTAAATTATATTTAAAAATATTTATAATTACAGTAGGAAATTGTAAACCTATAAGGAATAAACAATATGTCATCTTGATACATGCTCCGCCACTACCGGCTATGGCTCATATATCAACAAATTTATGACTGTTCAACAACTCTATTAATTTGTTAAACTTCGGTAACGTACCTACTGCTCGCGTTTTATTGCTACCAGGAAGTATTTGAATTAGTTTTATCTGTTTTTATTTGAACACAAGTATTTATTTCTTTTATTTAAAATGTACAAGGTAAATATTTTACTTTATCAAATTCTTTGCAAGATATAGGTTTAAAGATTAACATAAACAAATGTGAGCTTTTTCCATGTGTTAGAAATCCAATGACATCTTTATCAGTTTTATCAATGTTAAATTTAATTCCAGGTGTCAAATTATTGGGCCATTCTGATTTTGAATTACTCGGCGCACCAATTACTTTAGATTCTATTCCTAATACTCTATTTAAAAAAAACTCCCAATTAATAGCACTCCATGATCATCTTAACCATTTGCAGTCTCATGTAGCATATATCATTTTAAAATTCTGCTTTGCTATGCCAAAATTTACTTATTTAATCCGAACAACTCCTTCTTGGAAATTTCCTGCATCAATTTCAGACATAGATTTAACAATAAAATCAAGTTTAGAGTGTATTCTTAATGTTAATCTCTCTGAGGCTCAGTGGGATCAGGCTTCTCTTCCAGTTAAATTTGGAGGTCTCGGAATTCGTCGATTGGCAGATGTGAGTCTTCCCGCATTTATCGCTTCCACACACGGTGTTTCAGATTTGGTCACTTCTTTGTTACCTGATATGGGTGTAGATTCTGAAATTCCTTTTTTGTCGGAGGCTATTTCCACCTTTGATTCACTCTGCCCTAATTTTACACATCCGCTAATCCTGACTTCTCAACGCGCATGGGATTCTTTAAACATCAAAAGAATACATAGTAAACTTTTTGAAAATAACTCCACAGCTAATTTGGCCCGTCTTCATGCAGTCTCCACTTATGAATCAGGAGCTTGGTTGGATGCAATACCTTCTCCTTCTCTAGGAACTTTTTTGGATAACTCGTCACTTAGAGTCGCGATAGCTTTGCGATTAGGTTGCGAAATTTGTCAGTCTCATACATGCACCTGTGGTTGTCCAGTCAATAGTGACGGTTATCACGGCCTTAGTTGCAGCCGCAGTGCCGGGAGGATTTCGCGTCACCATGCTCTTAATGACGCGATTAAGAGAGCTCTATCATTAGCAAATTTTCCGTCTGTCATGGAGCCACCCGGTCTTAGCCGCACAGACGGCAAACGACCAGATGGTTTAACGCTTCTTCCATGGCGCAGAGGTCGCAGTCTAATTTGGGATGCGACATGTGTAGACACATATGCTGCATCCCATATTAATGGTTCTTCTGTCAAAGCAGGATCAGCCGCGGAGGCGGCTGCTAAGGCCAAACACCTGAAATATTCAACTTTAAAACAAAACTATATATTTGTACCTTTTTCTGTTGAAACTTCAGGCGTTTGGTCTGCAGAAGCAAAAAAATTTGGGTGTGAGCTGGGCGCTATTTTAAAGGATACATCTGGTGATGCCCGGGCTCACTATCATTTCATTCAAAGAATATCATTTATAATTCAAAGAGGCAATGTTGCGAGCATACTAGGTACTTTTGGCCACAGCGATAGCTGGGACATAGAGGAACATTAATTTATTTTATTTTAGTTAAGATTTATTTATATTTTTTATTTTGTGGAGTAAATAAATGTTTATTCTAAAAAAAAAAAAAAAAAAAAAAGGTAAATATTAAATTATGGTATATACAAGTTTTACATAGAATAACTATGGAGATCTATTATAGAATTATTGATGACAAAGAGCTCACTAACACCCTAGAGCCACTGCAGCATCCAGAGATTTGATCCTATCCCTCCTTCCCCTTTCTGTTACAGGACTTCACAAGCAGGCTACAGAATGCATGTGATGTACTGTGGTACAGGTACTGTTGTACCAACCCTCACTGTAATATTTTGTGCATCTGTCGCTCTATTAAAATGTAGAATGCTCTAATCCTGCTTGCGTGTTTCCTTCATCCTCGAGTCCTTTAAACGAAACGTTAATAGGCATCTTAAGCCGGCATAATGGATGAAATCAGTGATTTACAGTACAATTATAAATGCTGGTTGTATTTATTCTTGGACCTGCAGCATACTGCTTTCCATAAGTTGGATATTGAACTCTCATAAAACAAAAGTTCCACGTGGAAAGGTAGCAAGAAAACTGCATCTTCCTTGCTCGATGTAGAAAATGTAGCCATTTTGTCCGCTTGATGTGTCGCTCGCAATGGTATTTTTTTGAGCAAGGAATGATCCAGGGTTTTCCTCAATCATATCGTAATCATCTCATAATATTTTATCATACGCTATTTTTCTCAATTTTCTATGGGTCGGTATTTAATAAAATTTATTAGCAGAATACGAAACGTATAGGGACATATAATTGTTTGCTTATTTTTTTAAATAATCATCAGACCGCCTTGTCCTCTTTGGTTTAGGGTTACGCTTCTTATTAATCGACCCCTTTCATGGACTTTGTAGGTCTGCTTACCATCAGGTAGTTACAAAGTCACATGCCGCGCATCCCATAAAAAAATAGCACATTTTTTGAACAGTAGGTGTTTATAAAATATATAGTATCGTTGTATAGTATGTATTATATAGTATCGTTGCAACGATACTATATAATATATACTATATTTACTTGAGTATAAACCTAGAGCTTAGTTTTGTGTATGAATCTACCCTATAATATTATTATTAAGTATTAGTTATTTATAAGAGTAAGGGCCGGTTTCTCAAAAAAAATATTTAGATATTACAGATTTTCAATATTTTAGCCACCTGTTTGTAAAATCCGCCATTTTTTATTAAGTATATATTTTTTCTTCTGTGGTAATACTGAAAATTTTCGAGATACTTTCCTACAAAGGATAAGTTGTACTTGCTAACCTTTACACCTACTCTATATCATGGCATTAAAGGTCAAATTAGGTAGACAAAGGATACGTGTACCTGCCTCCCACGGTACCCCGACAAAGTGTAACTAATGTGTCCGGGATACTGCGCCGCCTCCGAGTCTATATGCATTCCCCGCACGAGGCACTCATTTGCACCCGATTGCATTTGCATTTTTGTACCGTGGGAGAGCGCTCTTACACCTATTTGGCAGCATGATTGGGACCGCATTACACCACCGGAATAATAAGCTCAAACTTAAATGGGGCAGAGGAATTTTGTTTTGATTAAAATGAGATTAAATTTTAATTCTTAGGTGGAGGGATAGGGCTGCATAGCTATGCTAGGCCAATCGAATGGTTACATTACCATCGCCAGACGCAATACCCGATTTTCAATAGACTACAGCATCGATTTCTTGTCAAGGTGTTAGTCTCCTTTCAAGGTACAAAACGGGCGATTGATTTGACGATAATACACCGAGGACCGTAACGGTAATCGTCATTAACTTCGGTTTCATTTTAGCTTTACTCGTATTTAGTCGGCATAGTGGGGCGATCAATGCTGTTAAACAACAATGTCTTAATAGACCCCTTTTCATTGTCTTAGGCATGACATCTGTGTCATTTCTAAAACAATGAATGGTACAAAGTCGCATACCACCGTGATGTACTTTGCGCTAATATGAGGTTCTACTGATCAATACGAACAACATTTTCCGTGGAACCATGTGCCGCAAATGAAAAAAAAAAAGCATTCTTCATACAAATTAGTAATGTTAAAATGGCAGATTTGTATGGGGAAGCCAAATTTTTTTTCCATTTGCGACACATGGTTCCATGGGAAAAGGTGTATATATACAAAAAATAGTAATAATCTACACCCTGTGACGGTTAGTCTTTTAGCACAGTATATTTTTTTTTATTATGTAATCCTGAATAGTATTTCTAAAAAGTGTTCCGAAGCAAGTTTTCGAAATTAATACTTTTTCTCGTATCAGTTTTTAATGACTGTCCTTTAAAAGAATGTACTACGCGAATTTGGGAACTATAGTGTGTTCACGATAAGAAAGGCTGAAGCATCGTGCTTAGAGACGGGCATTTATAAATAATTGGATTTTTTTAAATTGTGAATTCAATTTAAAAAATCCATATATTTATTGACATTAATTATAATCGGATCTTATAATAAGATATGTGCTACACGAAATCGATTTTTTCCGTCGATTATTGTTCTATTATAGCTGATTTATGAATGTATATGTAAATAATAATAATATGTAGGACAATTTACACAAATTGCTCTGGTCACAAAAGCTTTGTACTATTTGTACCAGAACCAACGATATATTATATTTTATAAATACCCAGACCATGACAAACTGTACAGAAAAAACGTACCTACTCATATTTTTTTGCCATGGGTGGGAATCGAAACCACGACCTCCGGATACAACCGCAACCACTAGTCTACAGAGGCTGTCAAAATAATTTATAGGTTGTATCATATGAGACGATTTTACAATAATTTGCTTTGTAAATTAAAATGTTATTAATATTACCGTGAATCGCATATTTCAATTATTTTACGAATAAACTATTGCATTTACGACTAAGACCGGCCCTTAGTCGTAAATGCAATAGTTTATGACGGATAGCTAAATTTTACTATTTGTAGATATCTTTTACAGTAACTATAGTTAATTCAGAAATTCTTTTTCATCAGCAAAAACTATAGATATCAATAGGTTATCAGTAGACACAACTTAATTAAATATTTTGCTAGGAAATTTAGTTTGTGTTCAGTTTTCATCAATTTTTTACATAATATACATTGAATATAAAGTTATTTTGTTACCTTATTGTTCGGCATTGAAGAAAGGTTTTATATTATTTTATGAGCCACAGACAGGTTTTATATTTATCCGAAATTCATCCCAAATTTTAGAGTGATCTTATCTTGGATCGAAAATGATTTTACGCTTGTTTGAAACAATCTTCATCCGAATAATCCGATTTCACAATTGGTAAAATATTTCTATGCATATCATATTTCTATGTATTTTGTATTTTGTTTATATTTTGCAAGAAAACACAACACAATTGTAAGATAAATTGTTATTAATTTATTTATTATATTTAACAGATAGTCAATTATCCATGAAGAAACACCTTTTTTTTCGAAATAGTAATAATAGTAATAATAGTAATTTATCTGTCATTATTTAACAATTAGTCAAGATGACTATCCATCAAGAAAACGGGGCTAAAGCTCCTTCTCCATTTTATTTTCAGAACGTTTGTACGTATTGATTGTCACATGAAAGTTTCCTTCATATTGTTGCCTCCTTAAAAATTATAAAATGTAGGATAGCACTTCACGTAAAAACTTATAGGCACTTGTATTATAAATAATTAATTACCTTATAATAATAATAGTAATTTTACAACAATATATAAAGATATTTTACATAAATCCTCTATTTAAAACATTTTTCATTGCAAAATCTGTTCTAAATCTATAAATTCAAATTTAGTATCTCTTAGTCCATATATATAAATGATATTTATAAAAAAAAAATAGTAGACCAATCCATTATGTACAGAATTATAAAATACAATATGACTTGAATTTCATCAAAATAGATTGAGTAGTTTTACCACTAAAATGTTAGACTACTAACGTTACTATTCAGTAACGTTTCAATAAACTACCTTTTTTTTAATAATAACTTGTTTTTTTTTATTTTTTAATGGAGCAGGGCATGTGACTTTGTATCTACCTGATGTTAAGCAGACCTACAAAGAATACATTGTTGTTTAACAAAATTGATCGCTCCCACTTGCAATCTATACAACCACCCGTTTTGTGGCCGCACCCTAAAAGGAGACTACTACCACGAAAATATGAGGAATAGATAAAGTAGTCTCCTGAAAACCGGTGAACCCACAGACTAAAACCGAAACATGACTAGATCATTTGACGGTTTTTGCATATTTATGAGTAATATACATATAATCTCGGTAGTAACGAGACCGGTCGGTCGGCCTAACGAAGTTATAGTGACCTTCCTCACACTGATGTCACATTGACATATTTGGTAGAACACAATTATTATTTTTTAGTACGTTTAGTACATCATGTTTACAGTATATTTAAAAAAAACATATAGCCATGTAGAATTTTTATTATACATGGTGAATTTGAATGGGGTTACTTTGGGCTAATATGGTGTTCTACTGATCAAAACAAACAACTTTTCCCATGGAACCATGTGTCGCAAATGAAAAAAAAAATTGCCTTCTCCATACAAACTAGTAAAGTTATAATGACCAATTTGTATGGGGAAGCCATATTTTTTTTTCATTTGCGACACATGGTTCATGATGGTTCCATGGGAAAAGTTGTTCGTATTGACCAGTAGAACATCATATTAGCCCAAAGTCCAAAGTACACCCATTCAAATTCACCCTGTATAATAGATACTATTTTGACACTAAAAGAGGTGCGAAGTAATGGATGAGTGCGTTAGGGTGTATGTGTGTTTGTGTTTAATTAAAACACGGATTAGACTAAATCTGTTTTTTATTTTTTTTATTTATCAAACTTTAATTATTGCAATAAAGTTAATGCCGTTGGGCATTATCTGACAGTCAAACCTTTGGGACCTTAGAATAATAAGTTTAGATAGGTGTGCAATAAAAAATATAATTATCTAGTTTTTATTTATATTTATAAAAATATACAAATACGTGTATTATACACATATATAATATACTACCTACCATATAATATAATATTTCAACGTAGTCATTATACTGTTTACATATTAATATATATATTATATGATATGTAGTTCATATAATATATATATTAATAAACAGTATAATGACTAATTCGACAGTTGTTGGAATTTATTTAAAAAGTGCTTTAGTCTGTTTTAGTCTCAAAATAGCTCTTCCTATAATGTCTAGCTAAAAATAAGTTATTAAACTTTAATTTTCATGTTTTAAATTACTGTTCTGACAAACAAAAGATTTTAATAAAATAAATACTTTTACTTACCGTATAAATATTTTATAATTTTATTTAGGTATCTACTTTGAATTTCAGAACAATTTATTTAATAAATATAAATATAAAAATAAATAATATATTTATTTCTTTTAAAATATTACAAAAAGTCTTATATCTAGGGTACAAAATGGTTAATATTAGGTTTAACAAAAAAAAAAAAATAGTAATGCCATGTGGCGAGCGGTTGTAGTGTATGTATATAGATTGTGGTGTTTACATATTACTATAAGAATGTGTTTGTTCGTTTATAATGATGGGTTGTAAGCTTTTTTGTATCGAGGGGTTCCTGGCTCCCAAACTAGAATTCTCTGTACTATGGGTAGCCAGTTCTCCATCTGGTTACTAATGGTTCTGTAATTGTATGATTGGTGTGTATGTGGTCTGTAGGTATATAATAATTAAAAGTAACAAGAAAAAGTGTGATGTAAGTTAGGTATAGTAAAAGTGTGATGTATTAGGTATATAGTAATGGGTGAATGTCAATCAGTCATGTCGTAATTGTCATGAGTCTCTCAGTCTTGTCTATGTCAGATAGCCAGTCAAATACAACTTTTTTACATTTGCGTTTAGTTAACATTTTGAAGTGAAGTAATTTATTAATAATTTATTATGTTTTTGGTATGTTATTTTAACTTTTTGTTTAACGATTTTAATTAATAACAATAAGTCTATACTAATTATAAGTTACGTATAAGTTTAGCTATACAGCGAGGTAACGCAGCCAGTCTTTTGGGCACCCTCCATCTGACAGTAATTTAGAAGAAACTTATTTGTTATAATTTAATTTTTCTTTAGTAAAAAAAATACTTTTATTGTTATTTGTTTTTTTTTAAATATATTTTTTAAATATAATCATTGTTATTTTTCATGTTTACTAATTAAATATTTAAAATTAAGGTCCTATTGCACCAAAGTATCCGTATATTATTTGATAGCTAATACATTCGACGCCATTTTTAACTTTAATCCTTTCGAACACTTTGGTGCAAATCAGTCCAAGTTTCGTTTTTACCTAACCCTACTAATTAGTCTACATATTTCATCAAGTCATTTTAACTTAACATATCAAGTAGACTTTAAACTCCTTAGTTAGACCATCAAAGGTATCGAAAGTTAGCTTCATTGAATATCCTGTGTGAAATGCTAAACATCGCGGTTGCTTTGGGCGGGCGGGATCGAAAGCTCGATGCCAGGGCGGGCGGCTGTAGCGCATTTAATTAGAACCTTGGACCGGGAGTTTGCGTGCCTCGTACCCATATACCACGCCAGCTTCTTGCTACTCAACAGTTTGTGCTGCACGCAAACTATTGGAGGGTTAATGAAGTGACCAAATATTTTTATTTAAAAAATATTCTATTAAGTTTTATATCTTTATTTTGATTAGCGTTAATAATAAGTTTAGGCTAGAGATTGTAAAGTAAGGAATATTAAATGATTTTGAATATACTACAGTCTTTAAGTCCCTGGTTAAACCCCGGTGTATACCAATAAAAAAATATGTACATTTCTTTGACAACACCACTATGGTGCCTCAGTTTCACTATACTTGTAAAACGGGTTATTTAGTTTATCCAAACATCGCGACGAGCTAGCCACTTGTTCGGTGTAGACTCATATCATCGGCTTCGACAAGGTGGGATTAAAACCTGTCCGCTGGGTACCTTCACGCCGTCTAGGCAGACTCGGGACTGTAAGGCAACCGTGATGATATTTATTTTTGAATATTATTGTTAGAGGCTTAATTTTATTAAAACCCTTCGTATATATATATATTGGAGGGTATGTATAAATTTTAATTATTGAATCATTCGCGCCTTTTAGACAGAGACCAACGAATGCGTTTGGTCTCAAATAAAAACCTCCCATAGCTTTTAGTGTTTGTTGTCTATCCAAACAAGAATTTAGGTAGTTACTTATTTGTCTTTTTACTTAATTTTAGAACCAAGTCGTCTTGTATGCCTCATGTCATGTCTTATATATATATTTTTAATCTTGGCCATAAATAGGTGTGCAACATCGTTAGTTAAGCGCCGCGACACTGGGTATGTGATTACGCGCGCAATCGTTATGACGTCAAAAATCTCAGAAATTACGTCATTGTGAATGGCAATTGAGCTAACTTTGGTGCGCGTAATCTAGGCACTGTTGGCGCCAAAACGCCTACTATTTTTATGCACGCACAGTCCTACACTTCAACCTCTTATACCTGGCGCACACACCTAATTTTCCGCGATAGTCGCAAGAAAGACGTACCTATTGTACTTAACAGCCAATCAAGTGGCTGTTATTGTAAGGGAGTCAACGTTTGGAGGCCGACAGAACGGTTTTGGAAGCGCTCCGCGTACGCCGCTGTATTCAAATATTGATACGATATATCCGCAATTAGAAGAGCTAAACCGAAAACGCTTCATATAACCGCGAGTGTCTTACCACCCTCTCACCGCTAAAATAATAAAACCCGCCCACCGCTCGTCGACGAGCAACTATCTGGAGTGCCTGCAGCTGTTCTGAAGAATACCTATGGTGAAGGAGAGTACAGGTTAGTGCGCATGTCCTCTAGAATAGGCAATAATCTTCTTCCAGGCTTGTTCTAGCATACACGTCTCCTAAGCTCTAAGCCGTGCATAATTATTAAGGTGTTTCGTCACATTCCGCTCTAATTTATGTCGGGAAGAACGGGAGTTGAACCATCCCTTAATTTTCTACCCGCCAGGCACAATTGTATTTATCTTAACATTTGAATTTGTGTCCCAGTCCTAACATTTGTATTTGTGTCCCAGTCTTAATATTTGTATTTGTGTCCCAGTCTTAACATTTGTATTTGTGTCCCAGTCTTAACATTTGTATTTGTGTCCCAGTTTTAATATTTGTACTCGTGTCCCAGTCTTAACATTTGTATTTATGTCCCAGTCTTTATATTTGTATTCGTGTCCCAGTCTTAACATTTGTATTTGTGTCCCAGTCTTAACATTTGTATTTGTATCCCAGTCTTAACATTTGTATTTGTGTCCCAGTCTTAACATTTGTATTTGTGTCCCAGTCTTAACATTTGTATTTGTGTCCCAGTTTTAATATTTGTACTCGTGTCCCAGTCTTAACATTTGTATTTATGTCCCAGTCTTTATATTTGTATTCGTGTCCCAGTCTTAACATTTGTATTTGTGTCCCAGTCTTAACATTTGTATTTGTATCCCAGTCTTAATATTTGTATTTGTGTCCCAGTCAGAAAACGTCTGTCTGTTAAATATTTTCAACATATCTGTGCGTTTCCCTTCTTCCTTTAATCCTGAGTCCTTTAAGCTAGGTGTGAATAAGTTTCTCAAGCAGACATAGTGGAATCAACCAATTGAAGCAAGCAACATTACTACTATTGGATGAGAACAATCTTGGAGATTACATTGGCACTTACCATCAGGTGGATCATGGGTCTCATGTCCTGCTCTATTAAAAAAAAATCAAGTAAGGAGTCCTCTAAGGTAAAGTATGTAAAAGTGTTTAATTCGTAAGTTTGTACCATATTTTTGTTCCAGATTGATGGTCACCGCAAGTTACGTCGCTATGAGTATTATGGCATTCAGTTGAGTCATGGGAAGTTCCGCTTTAGAATATAAAACTGTGGTATTTTAAAACAGATTAAAATTAATTTTACCTAATTACATACCTTTAGTAGATGTATTTTGGTCCACAAGTAGTTTTTAAGTATACAATTCAACTCCCAGTGTGTACCAATAAGTTCGTAATTAATCATATTTCAGCATTTCGTAATTTTGAAAATTTAACATCCTTTAAAAAAGTTATAAAAAATGATATATTTATTTATAATATCTAGTCATGATATGTGTTTCGGTTTTAATCTGTGGGTCACCGGATTTCCGGAGACTACTGCATCTTTTTCTTGTCAAGGTGGTAGTCTTCTTTCATGGTGCGGTGAACGTTAAAGCAGCGAGGATATTAAAATAGACTCGTAATGAAAAACGTCTTTGTTGCCACCCATTTAGTAACCGCATTATTTAGAAGAATAAGTAGTAGGAGCGATCAGTATTGTTAAACAACAATATAATGATCGACCCCATTCATGGACTTTGTAGGTCTGCCTACCATCAGGTACCTAGATACAAAGCGACATGCCGTGCTCCAATATAAAAAAAACATATAATAACAATTTAAAAAAATACAGTTGTGTTTATATTTAGGTAGATAGATACAGACGATTACTTAATAGATAATTAATTATTAAAGATTAATAAAGATAAAAAATACACATTTTTGGAAAAGTTTTAACGAGTTTAGAATGAGGGCAACAAGAAGGTCTTCAAAGAATTGGTTGTTTGCCGATCTCCTAACATTGAAACTTAATTCTTTCGCCCTCTGAGAGAATCATAATTAACTTAATCTTCTTACTTAAACAGATTATCTTCACATCAAATCTTGATTGAACTTTGTATATTCGTTGTTTTTCTTTTTAACTTAAGCTTTAATGAATGAACGGCAGGCAAGGAATACCTACCATACCTATTATATTTACAAGTATTACCTACCTAATGTTTTTTACACCTTGTTACTTGTTACTATTATTCCTTCTGTGACCTTGTTCAAATTTCAATGGTCTCTAATGTAGAGACAAATACTTTTTTATTTTATTATTTATTTATTAATTAAAAAATATATATACATTTGTTTGACAACACCACTATAGTGCCTCGGAGAGCACGTTAAGCTGTCGGTCCCGGTTTCACTATACAAACTTGTGAAACTGTTTATAGGTGGCTTTCGATCCCGGTTTCAATATATTGATCCTATTCAAAACATCGCGACGAGCTAACCACTTGTTCGGTGTAGAATCATACCATCGGCTACAACGAGGTGTGATTAAGAGATAATAAGAAACATATTAAATTATTCGTTACGTCTTGGCGCACGTAACGTAGGACGCCCCGCAGCTAGATGGACAGAGGCTCTACCATGGGTTTGCTGATTGTACCAACGTAACGTATTTGTATACGTATACGTGAGCAACAACCAATAGGGCCGCTTTATTTTTGGTAACAGGATTGAATAAAGCGATCCTATTGGTTGTTGTTCACGTATAGGTACGTAAATGAATACGTTACGTTGCTACAATGCGCAAACCCATGGTAGAGCCTCGGATGACCTGCAGAGGGTGGCTGGCAGAGACTGGATGCGAGCGGAGGATAGGGATCAGTGGCGTATCTCGGGAGAGGCCTATGTCCAGCAGTGGACGGCGATAGGCTGATGATGATGAAGGAGCGATTTTATCTCGTCGTCAAAGATTTTATTCTGAATTTTTTTTTAATATTTTTTTTATTGGAGCACGGCATGTGACTTTGTGTCTACCTGAAATGTCCATGAATGGGGTCAATCAATAATTGTTCTTAAACAACGTTGATTGCCCCCACTATGCCGGCTAAATGATGCGATTACGAAATGTGCGGCGACAAAGACGAATTGCATTTAACGTGTATATTTTAATATACTCAAAAAAAACGGCCGACAAAGATGCGAAATACCTTTGTCGAATATTTTTTGTAATTCTGACATAGCTTTTAAGCGATGCGTTTAGGTAAACTTTAACTCAGCAGCGTACTTTATATTGTCAAAAATTGTATTGTCTTTGCGTCTACATACGTTACGTCAAGTTTTATTTTGTTTTAAGTCACTAAAGACGACATAGGATGTTAACTATGCGTTAAAGCCTAATTATGGATTTTGACGAAATCACAAAGGTACATTAGCGAATTACCCGTACCCGTGAACGTCCTTTTTGTCAAAAGCAATTTTGTATAGGTTATTTAAACGAAGCGTTAAAGTTTTTTGGCAACATTGTACTGCTGACAATGGCCCTTTGCGTTTTCGTCAAAGTTCATCATTATTTCCAATTCTTTCTTTAAAATTTATTTAGTCATCAGACGCAACTCAACCATTGGCTCTAAGGTCCCTAAACGGCTCCTATTTGTAAAGGGAATATAAACGCCACGTTCAAATATAACTCGCTAACTTATCGTCAATTCAACCACCCATTTCGTAACCGCACCCTGAAAGGAGACTACCACCTCGACAAGAAATCGATACAGTAATCTCCTGACAACCGGTGAACCCAAACACTAATACTGAAACATGACTAGGTCACTTGACGGTTTTTGGTCTATGCCTAACAAGTGGCGAACCTATCCATTAAAATAGTTTTAAATTATATGTTAACAATATTTTAATTGTATTATTTTAAACACATTTTTCAATTAACCTCTTGGAAAAGGACCTCTCATCCCTTTCTTTACATCTCTATACAGATTATAGGATAGCATCGACCCCATTCATGGACTTTTAAGGTACAAAGCTCCAATAAAGTAATAACAAAATCGATATTTAAGACTTGCCCTGAAATTCTGGTAGATATACTATTTTTCAAATAAATAACAAAAAAAATATCTAAGTAGGTTTATAAAAAATAATAGGTATTTATTTTAAGCTTTAATTCATTATTTAACGTAAACAAAATTATCTTGAAACGTTGTTAAAAGTTTCCACTATCCTATCATCATTCCAATTAATTTTAAAGTGTTTATGAAATCGATGTTTGTTTTAAATATAAATAAATAAAAATATACTTATATATTAAAAGAAAGCGGTTTACTAATAACTATGTTTTTAGTAAACTTTAAAAAATATTTTATTAAAGTGTTTCAGAAAAATGTGATTAAAATTTTGCTAACAAATACAAGATGTTTTTTTTTATTAATAATTACACATTAAAGATTATGATCTTCTAAATAAGGTCTGTAACAGTAAAAAATCCCTAGCAGTCCAAAGGGGAAATGCTGAAAGTGTGATGGGTGCCTTCGGGCCGGGACGGGGAGTGGACTCAAAATTACACATTTACTAGTTTAAAAAGCTCTTTTGATAATTCCAATCCATGAATTCTTGGCTAACAATTTATAAAAGAAATAATGGTAAAATACTTACTATAAATTTAATAAAAATAAAATCTTAAACCTAATAGTAAAAATTAAAATAAGTTGACGGCGAAAAAACTCTATTTAAATATAAATCGTATTTTTTTCGGAAATATTTAAACATTTTTCATTTAAAAAGCGGCCCCAGCCTAGTGGTTAAGTCACTGCGCAACTGATAACAAGGTTAAGCAGATGACAACAAAGCCGGCTTGGGATGGGTGACCGCTTTATACAACGAGGCTATTTCATCATAAACACCGCATCAAGTTCGCCACTTGTTAGGTGTTGCCTCCGAATACCATAGGCGAAATGAGGATGGGTTAATCCCTCTGCTGGGGCCGTTTAAACGGTTCTCGGGAGCCAAATAGGCACCCGTGATGGTATTTTTTTAATTGAAACATTTTAACAAAACATAATATGTATAAATTTCTCGGCTAAAGAACTTTATTTAGGTATAGGTATGGAAGTGCAAGAACGTGTGCACTAAAAATTTCAGTGCTGCAATTTAGGTATCTCTGACGGCACATCTCCTGGGACAAGACTACTTTACTGCAGGACGTAAAAACTACCTGGGCAAATGTAGAATATACCTACGAATGTGCCAAAACAGTGTTAAGAACACTCCAGTAGTGATCGCGAACTGCATTCCCTACAAAATAAGGTTCCTCGAGTAATAGTTGTTATAGTTCCTATTTTAGGACCACCTAGAATAGTTATGTATAAATAAATAAACTTAAAAAAAATGGAAAATCGCAAGTGACTTTGTTGTATAAGCAGACCTACAAATTTCATAAATGAGGTATCAATAAATTGTTGTTAACAACATTGGTCCATACCACTATGTCAGTGAACAGAGTGGTTACGAAATGGGCGGCAACAAACATTTATCGTTTCGTAACTGCACTCTGAAAGAGGCTACCACTTCAGCAAGAAATTGAAATCGCCTGAAAACTGGTGAGCCCACAGAATGAAACCGAAATATGACTGGGTCACTTGACTGCCCAAGTAACACAGGCTTGGAGGTTTAAAACAAATATGTCTATTGACAGTCTATTCATGGTTAATCTATAGATAGAGGCTTTCTAAAGATGGGTTCAATAAAGAAAATGTATTCTTATAGAGTCCTTTTTCTCAAGTTGGATTATTTTTAGAGCATTTGTTCTGCAGCACACTTATTTAAAGTATGTTTATAGATATATTGAATGTTTTAAGATAAAATGCTCTACAAATAGTTAATAAAGCCTAAAGGTACCTAACTTGAAGTAATTTTATAGGTAAGATGATATATTTTAAGATATAACTTTGTACAAACATTATATTTTAGCTATTGGTACTCTAATCTTTGTTTATAAAGAGACTTAAGTCAGCTAAAATACTTTAATAGATATTTTTCAGTTTGTCTAAAAAAATGATAGTGAAAACGTTTTTTTAGAATTTATTTTTTTTAAAATGGATTAATTAAGTGTAATTGTATTAAATATTTAAATTGGATGATTTTTTGCAATGGAAACAGTGAAAAAAAAATCCTTTTGCTTTTCCCGATGTACCATAAATAAAAATCATAGCAGATACTCTTGCCGAAAACCGAACAAGTCAAAACATGCGTTACTCATCTATTACTTGGTCAAATTATGGGATATGTACTCAAATATGTGAATATGCACATTACAAGTTTAATACGAATATGCAGCAACGGAGGGATCCGTCCACTTTTGTATATCAGACAATTATTATTGTCACAACGCCGGCGAGGAATCGACCAACTATCAGCTATTTTCTCGCTCACGAAATGTAAAATAGATATACATTCCTTTTACACAAAAGGGATGTATATATTAACTAGCTGTGCTCGCGACTTCGTCCGCGTGGAATAGTTATTTTTTTATCATGCAAACTTTCATCTCTTATTTTATCCCCTTGGGGGTAGAATTTATCAAAATCCTTTCTTAGCGGATGCATCTACCTGCATGCCAAATTTCAGCCCGATCCGTCCAGTGGTTTGGGCTCTGCGTTGATAGATCACTATGTCAGCCAGTCAGTCACCTTTGAGTTATATATATTTAGATAGTTGATCGCTGAATGTTCATACTGAAGCCGGCGAGGACTTGCTCCACTAGTTTGTCGCTGAGCGACAAGACTATCAAAGAAAATACTCGCTCAGCTATGCTCGCTTGGCGGTCAGTAGAGATGAGAGACCATTTCTCTACAGAGTAATCACCTGTCGCACTCGCGCACTCTCTTTTAGCTCAGCGGCAAAACTATTGGAACTATACACACACTCGCTTCTCGCTGCTCCCCAACTCCTTTCTAGTTTCTAGCTCTATTCGCTTCTAGTTCATCGTCGGCGGAGAGACAAGTTGCCACTTTAGCACCGCCGCCGACGTATATAACTACTATTTTTCACATTGTCTATAAATAAAACAGAAATATTTTTTGCTTACCCTCATGAATTGATTAATTAAATTGCTTTTTACTGCATAAAAGTATTCCGTTCACAACACATCAAATTACCTGATGAACGTCTAGAAATACTGTGAGAAGATAAAAAGGAATACAGAGATGACAGTTATTAGGTAATATTAAACCAGTCATAAATCTGTTTATTCTTTCACTAGATAGTTTAGTATGTAGCAAGTGAAATTATTCTTGCCATTGTCTAGAGCCATACTACAGAAAAGAGTCTAGAGTGTTATTTCTATAGAAATCGTTTTTCTAGTAAATTTTATCTTGTCGCCGTTTTTATTGCCTATTTTTGCTTCGAATAATGTTTGTTACATATTTTAATACTTATTTTTATGTTTTTATCATTAAATTATGTCTAACTAAACATTTAATATGTTTTAAATTAATATATTTTAAATAAAATGAGTATTATAAACATTACAATACAAGTTCAAAAATTTGCTTATACCAAATAATATTCATATTCGGTAAAAAAAATATTAAATCTTACATTTACAGCGGGCGCTCTTATTTTAGAGGAGTTTTACATAATATTCGACGATAGAATTTCATTAGCACATAGATTTGCTTGTTTACCCATTATTAACTAGCTAAAACAAAAGTAATATAAAAAATAATAAGTTACGCCATGATGCATGATAATAAGTTTAAATCACTCTTGTAAGTTCTGCGCTATTACATTTCGTTGTCTATTACAAATCAAATGTAACTTAATGTTGTTAGTCTTGAGTTAATTTGGTTTTAAAACTTGACGAGTAAAGACTTCTCTAAAGGTCTCAACTGTATCTATAAACTATCTACTAGTATAACTTGTGGTCTATAAACAGTTTAGTGAGACACTAGAAATATCTCTACAGGCGATTTGAAATTTTTCAACTCTTAACTCTATCTATTCATGTTTTCTTAGCTCATTCTTATGAGAAGAGATAAGGTTGTGCCCACTTTTACTAAACTGTGTCTATAAGCGTTCTTGAACATTACTTAGGAGATATTTTACTCTTAAGGTAGACAATAAAATTAAATTCTATTAGATATCTAATAGTCCGTTTTTAGACGCGATTGTGTTACTTGGGTGTCTTTGTACTCGTATGATAAACAAACCAGTCGGTTGGCCTACACTAGTAAACAACAATAATCTTTCAAAACATTATAGGAACGTTAATAAGTTATACTCACATTGTTTCGCTTTAAAACACTCACCACACCAACTTTGTATCTAAGTCATTTTCAGTCGAAGCGGCGTCACTATGGAACAAATTACCCCTGAAGATCATACAGGCACCAAGAAGGGCCATTTTCAAAAAGCTCGTTTACGCTCATTTTATGAAGTCATAGATGTCGTTCTAATACTTATTATTTTGTGTGGTATGTTTTCTATTAGTATTACTTAGTATGTGTATATTGTATATATATATGTAGTATATTGTATGGTAGGTATATTAAGTAGTGTATGTAAAAATTTGTTATATTATATATGTATTTCATGTATAAAATTTATTTTAATATGTAGTATATGTATTTTATTAATTAAATAAATTGACTGTAAGTAGTCATGCACCCTCACAACTGTTATCACTTGTCCCGAAGGTTGACTGGTGGTTAAAATAAAATAAATAAAAATGAAACCGCTCTGAATAGCTGAGATAATATTGTTTTATTATTAAATACGATTAAAAAGCAATACCCCGCTTACGTATTACTATTTACTATACACGTGCTTATTATTATTTTTAATTTAGGTGTATAGTAAATAGTAATATTACGTATTACTATTTACAATACACCTAAATTACGGGGTACATCGTACGTATTTGCGGGGTACTTAATATTGTTTTTAATCTAATTCTAGGTATAAATCGTAACAGGTAAATAACTACAATATATATCTACAAGTATATACTATCTAAACTAACATTTTTAAACAGTTTGTTTGTTTGTCTTAGAAACTAATAGTGGTTGGATATCCCAATTATCAAGAACGGTTGTATAACATCACGCTACGACCAATAGGATCAATGAAAAACTTTGCAACTATAAAACACAAAATGGTTTTCCAAAAGCAACGGGAGCTGACAAGACCAAAATGTATTTTTATTATCGTACAAGTTCTTCATAAGTCATAACATAAATTCGGTACATGTGACAGATCCGGCAATAATCGCGATAGACAAACGAGCCGCCCAGACTCGCCCGGCCGGACTTTGCTAGGGCGGGCGGCTTCACGGGTCAATAGATAGGACGTAAAATATAGGTACATAAAGCTTTATTCCTAATTATTTACGAAATTAATTATATAATATTATAAGAATATTATCCTTGAAACATAATTCTTTAACGAAATCTCTTTATTTACAGTAGTTTATATATTTTAGTTTCGGATTTCAATAAGTTTAAGGTAACAATCGTAGACATAACGTTTTATAGGAGTAGGTAAAAGTAGCTTAAAATGCATTTTAGGCAAATACAGTCTTTGTTTAAATTTGCAAGTGAAAAAACATGATGTTTATACTTCTATAGACCGCCGAGATTCTCTTATTTCACGACTTGTATAAGCTCAAACCGTAATTCGCTTAGAGTCAACTTTAGAGATGCTACGAATATTCGGTATTCGGCCTACCTATTCGTTTACATTTTTTAATATACCAAATTATGAAGAAAAAAACTATCAATGCTAAGTGATGATGAATGAAACCTGTTTTTCAGCATTTGTTGATAGCTAACGATTGCACTTTTCCTCATAAATTATACCTGCTTCCGAAAATATCCACTCACTAGGAAATCGCAAATAAACCAAATACTCCCCCGGCGCGTAGTTACCGCAAGAATTCAATTGGAACTTGTCACCAGCGAAATGTACCGAATTTTTGGCATTGCCGAATACCAAATATTCGGTACATTTTGCGGGTGACAAGTTCCTATTCATGACATCTTTACACGGACAGAAAATAAAGAAAGACAATATTTATCATGCAGATTGCGATTCGGTCTCTATACCTAATAGGTTAAAATGCGGCTACTTCAGCGTTATTGAGTTACTTGCTTGGACACTTATTGGACACTACAGTCGCAGAAAGCTCTTCTCCTGACAATATCACAAAAAGCCTGTCAAATGCATTCTGTTATACTTGCTTCTAGTATTGATGACCTTTGACAATATTATTTACTGATCGCGAATTATTTATTACAGAACTTCCTTGAGTAGTAAAAAAAATGAGCCCTATATCACATTTTTATTAAGAATGACTCCTTTTCAATTTTACTTGTCGAGAGCTTCTGGAATTTGTCTATACTTTACTTAGTAAAACTTTAGCAACGGATTTACGAGCTCTATGAGGTATGTAATTCAATTAAAATTTAAATGTTAAAAGAAATCTGCTCAATTTTCTTTTACTCGAGCAGTAAAAGAAAATTGAGTCAAACAGCCATAATAGTTTTAAAAAGAAAAAAAAACATGTTAGTTGATAATTAAGGCCGAGCAAAAAACTTTATATTAGGATATATAATATACCAAATTATGAAGAAAAAAATACGCATAACTAATATCACCCACATTTATTTTTATTTTAACGAAAAATATCATCATATATCTATAGCTAAGGTTCACCTAGTATATTCAATGGTTTATAGTACAGTTGTACCTACCCACTTTAATCTTACAGTATGTATCTTTTACTAACTTGAACTAAGCTATCTTATCCTTTAAATAAATAGAATATTATCCTACTGAAATACAAACATCTATTTCGAAGTACATTAGGATTAACCCTAAGTTGCAGCTCGGTGACAGCTGGGATATGGCTGAGATCGTAAAAAATTGATGGCCCTCATAAAAGGTATCAATCACCAATTTATTTTAGAGGTTTTATTTTAGTTTAATTACTTTTCGTGTTTCTTTTAAATAAGGGAGAAACCCATAAAATGGTCTGAAGTAATTATAGTAGAACAATAGAGTGTTGTTATTGTTATTGCTTCCTAGAACAGATATAGTTCTACCATTTTAAAATGTTATGATTGTCTTACTTATAATACATTTTTAATTGTTTTTACTTAAAACAAGCTTTTAAACGTGTATATTTCTCTATATATTTTTTTATTAATCGGTTAATAAATTTTCAAGCGTTTCTCTATATATATAATTTTTATTAATAATAATTTTAAACGTGTCTCTATATATTTTTTTTACTTATAACAAGTTTTCATTTATTTATAAGTATTTTATAGTAATTAAGTTAATTTTATAGGAGGAATTTTAATAAATTCTGAATTATAGTCACTGTTATTTCATACTTACGTCTATATATTATTCTTATATATAATATTATTTATTTCATATGTGTCTCTATATATTTTTCTAATTTACGCACACACGCATCTCCATAAATATAACTAATGAATACGGATTTTCCACTTCTAAATAAAGTGGAAAATCCGTAAGATAATTTTTATAAAACTCTATTTTAGTTTTAATTATTTATCTAGCAAAGGTATGAAGCCTATATTGTTATTTTTATAAAAACATAAATGCCATGTCAGTGTCTCTTCACTTTGTGTTTGTGACCTAAAAGTTGATAATAAATAATGGAACTGAATAAATAGCATATTATTTTATTCACAAGAATAATTAAATCTAAATTTTTAGTAAATCAAGCAATCTGCATTTCTATATTAATTTGATTTTATTTAAATATCTATGACCCAACCCATAATTATCAAGTACCTAGGTTAAAAACTGAAAAGAATCATGTCCAACTAGACCACGGTCACTTACATAAAATAAATAGAGTAAATCGCAACCTATTATTTACAGTTAACGGAAAACTCAAATTATATTTAGTAAGTAAACTAGAGCACGTCTCAAAACAAACCCAACACGTAATAAACAATTTAAAAACGTTACAGAGCTTAATCAATCGTTAATACACGTGAGCCGAGTCTGCCGTAAATAAACGCCATCTGTCAGTTTATAATAGCAACAAATTTCGACGGCTTAGCGCATCTAAATTGAGATATTATTTCCATTTCCCACTTCGGGGGAATATAAATAACAAAGGGTATACATTACTGGAGCTTTGCCCTACTTTTACTGCAGCGAATAGTTAGCAAATACAGGCTGAGAGGCTATTGCAGAGAGGTGTTGATTTAAGGCAATCGACCCAGCTATGAAAATACTTCTACTAAAGTATATAAAGCATTGAAAATAAATAATTATGGTTCATTACAATCATATAACATTACTCAACAGTGCAGTATCTGAGGAATGATATCCGTCCCTTGATTTATGTCCCCAAATTCCTAAACAAACCCCTAGTCCTAGTCCTCCAATCCAAGAGAGGGATTGAAAGTGTCATTTCGTAAAGACAATCAGCGCAATTCTTTGGTTTTGTCTCTTTTACGCATATTTATTCTTGTTGTAAATAAAGAGAAACATGTTAACTAAAGATTCAAAGAGATAAAACCAATTTTAACTAAAGTGTTCTTGAAGGACTTAAGATTTGTTTATGAATATAAAATTTATAATATTTATGTTTTTGATTTCTACCTGGCAAATATTTTAATTATAAAATAGATGAGGGCGGGTTAATCCCTCCGCTGGGTACCCTGAGGCCGTTTAAACGGTTCACGGGAGCCATTGGCACCAGTGATGGTATTTATTTAAATTATAAAATAGATTTTTGTGCTTAACATTTTGTTTTACGACGGTTTAGGTTAACATCAAGTACTCATATGTGTCTTTGTACTAAAGACAATTTCTAAAATATAATATGTATTAGGAGCTATCGTTGTTTCTGGTACACATAGTATAAGTTTACAGCTTAGGTTGAGGAGGGCAATATGTCTAAAATGCTTTACACATTATTATTATTTATATTAAAAAGTAGAAGACCATAACATCTATCGCATAAGGCATAAGTATAAAATCCCTTAAGTTATATTTTTTCTTTCAATAAACCATTGAAAGAACAAATATAACTTAAAATATAATCATTTGTTATTCTTTTCTTTTATGGAGTAAATAAATGATTACCTATATTAAAAATGTTAAAAACACTTAAAATATTGTTAAAAATATACGTACTATGCACTTTTTTTATATAAATAATTTATTCATATAAAAAAATGATAGAATTTCAGTGTAAGTACATTAGATTTGTGCAAAAAAAAAGTACTGGAAGACGTTGTACAAATCTTTAACGTACATAACGCTATGTTAATGTTAACGGGATGTCTGTGCTGTGTTTTTTTTGTTTATAATAAATAACAATACGAAGTTAAGGGCACCATACTATCAACAATAATATTACGGGAATAAATAAATATTCTTTAAACATTTATGAAAACTGAGCAGCCTGTATAGTTTGACCTGTGGTCTATTTTTGCTAACTGCAGAGCTTTAAGCTTTTACAGGCCTTCAAAATATAAGAGGGGACGCTCAAGTTTCAGTGAAACTGTTTATAGATGAGTATATATATATATATAGATGAGTAATCAGTATAATCCAAATGCCACTACTAGGAGGTGGGTATAAAATCTCCACTGCTGGGTATCCTGGTGGGCAATTCTCGCGCTTTCGACATTCATCTCTATTCGAGATTTTTAAACGAAAAATGACTGAATATATCTTTTTTTTTTAAATCTCGAATCGAGATGAATGTCGAAAGCGCGAGAATCGCCCACCTGGGGCCGTCTAGGCGATTTCGAGAGTCGTAAGGTACACCATAGTAGGTACTCATATAATTTTAATAGTTTGATCTTGATAGTTTCATCTCTACTTCGAGGTTATTAAATCATTAGATGGATTTTCTGTTAAAATATATTTTCCTCGTCTTTCAAAGATTTTTGTTTATAACTTATCTTAATTTGCCTGCATTGTGACAGCCTCCGTAGAGTGACAGCCCCCGTAGACTAGTGGTTGCACCTTTGGCGTTGTATCCGGAGGACGTGGGTTCGATTCCCACCCATGGCAAAAAAAAAATAGTACGTTTTTTCTGTACAATTTGTCATGGTCTGGGTGTTTAAAAAATATAATATGTATTATATCGTTGCTTCTGGTACACATAGTACAAGCTTAGAGCTTAGTTTGTGACCAGAGCAATATTGTGTAAATTGTCCGACGTATTAAACAAAAATGGGGGATATTGAAAATATTTTATTTACTCCACAATGTGTTTTTTATTTTATTATTAAAGCCTAATTTAAATTTAAAAAATCATTTAAATCCTCCTTTGCTGAGCATGTATCCAAAATACTTAAAGCATTGCCCCTCTGAACCTCCAGCAATATTCGTTATTGGGGGATTTAAATTAAAAATATAAATATATATATATATATATAAGTAAACGTATAAGGATCGGCTAAATTGAATATCGCCCCGTTTAATATAAATAAAATCTTTAACTAACCTATCTGCGATTTAAATATATATATATAGATATATAAAAACCTACTTAACTACTTTTTAACCAAATAAAACTTGTACCTACCACGGTTTAAATCTCCTCGGTCAGTTTAGCCTTATTTTGTTTTACATATAAGTTTTACCTAGTATATAAATGTATTAAGTGTACATAACAATCAAGACAAACTAATTATTTTAGAGAAGCTTTAGAGCTACAAAATTTGATAGGACAAGAAATAAAAATAGAGTTATGCGGAGCCATGTATTTCGCTTCCTATACATATATAAAAAACATATTTTAAATATACCTAATTATTATGATACGAAACATAGGATACGACACAGGGAGACTTTGAAAGTATAAAGCCAAATTTATTTTTCATTTGCGACACTTAGTTCCATGGAAAATATTGTTCCATTTGATCAGCAGAACCTCATATTAGCCCAAAGTACATGCTTTCAAATTCATCATGTATGTATGTAAGTAAATAATATTTTGATGTTCTACGTCCACATTTGCCTGTGTATGTTGGACATTCCTAGAACTGTTAATTATGTTTGTATTTACGAGTGTATATGTAACTAGGAGGTATTTACTCTTACTTACTCGCTACATTGATTGCCATGTCGTAAAATAAAAGCTCATTGAACCAAATAAATTAAACTCGTAATTGGTGCAGTAACGATGTAGGAAACGATGTAATATGTTATTATTGGATCAATGGTTCATTTAGTAGTTATTACGTAGATGTTATAACTAAAATAACACAGCATGGCTGAAAGGAGTAGCCAAATTAAATGTAAAAAGCAGCTGCGGATTATATTTATTAATTTTTATGCCCTCTTTCAATGTGCGAGTATTTTTTACGTTCCCATTACAATAGTGCACATACATGCATAATTATAACATTTACATATATAGTTACACGCATACAGACACAAACTTACACATGTAAAAATATACCTACACACACGCACGCACGCACAAATACAACATCACACCAATGCATATTTATAATTTCAACTAATAATTACTAATCAATGGAACATAAAAGTGTATAAGCCTGGATCAGTGGGCTTTCTCCTAAGACAGGTTTTTCTAAAACTTAAAAGGAGAAGCTCAAAGAAAATTGTAACTTTAAAATTGTACTTGAATGAATAAACCATTTTTATTTATTTATTTAAAAAAGACCTAGTATTATAGTATCAATAAGGTTAAATTATATTAGGTAAATAGTGAGCACCAGATTACTTTATTTTGCTTAGAAAATTTAAAGATACTATTGGTGGAACGCGTAGCCAAGAACGCGTACGCGAGGTTGCGTACACCTTGGACTTGAGTCTGAAGCTGACCAAAATGTAACCAGATTTTTCATTGTGCGAAGAAAAACGTGCACATTTGTCACATTAATTAAACTGATGTTCTCCTATTCATATCATCTCCTATTATCATAATAATGAGACTGTATTTTGATGATAATAAATGTAAAATACCTCTAATTATGTTTTTTTATTATCGTGCAATAAGGGTTACGCAAGATTGATACGAGTGGTACGTAGAAAAAACTAATTGGGAACCACTGATATACCTAAACCATACATGTACATATCATCACGGGTGCCTAACGGCGCCCGAGACCACCTAGACGGCCCCAGGGTACCCAGCGGAGGGGTTTTAATCCCACCTCATCGTAGCCGATGGTATGAGTCTACACCGAACAAGTGTTTAGCTCGTCGCGATGTTTTGAATAGAGTCAATAATCCATCTATAAATAGTTTCACAAGTTGGTATAGTGAAACCGAGACCGACAACTTAACGTGCTCTCCGGGGCACTATAGTGGTGTTGCCAAACAAATGTACATTTTATTTTTAATTAAATACAATTTAAATATTTTATATATACCTAAGCCATTCGAAGAATATCTCTAAATGATGAAACCGCATCAAAATCCGTTGCGTAGTTTAAAAGTTCTAATAAATAAAAATAAATACCATCACAGGTGCCTATTTGGCTACGGAGAACCTTTTAAACGGCCTCAGGGTACCCAGCGGAGGGATTAACCCGTCCTCATTTCGCCGATGGTATTCGGAGGCCAATATAAATAACCTCGTTGCATAAAGCGGTCACCCATCCCAGTCTGGCCTTGTTGTCATCTGCTTAACCTTGTTATCAGTGACTTAACCACTAGGCTGGGCCGCTTGTTTTTTAAAGTTCTGAGCAAACAGAAATTTAAAGCGACTTTGTTTTATTGTGGATAGATACTCAAAATCTCAAAATAAAATAATGTACTTACCCAACTTTATAAAAGAAATGTGAAAAAACACCCCTTCAGTATTCCGTGTCAATTCCCTTTAGTTTAAAGTATTTTAAGTAAACTAAAAGCTTTCTTTTAAAAGTAAATTTGAAGTTATAGCATTTAATGGCGTGGAAAGTGCTGCAGAAAGGAATTTGATGGCTTCAGCGAACCCCCAGCCCTTTTCATATTAAATATTCTAATAGAGAGCTGTCGACAAATTGCTCTTAAATAAAAATGTGGGAATATTGCTGAATAAGTCGAGTAGGTTGGATAATATTTTTCTTTTAGAACAATTTTTATTCTTAAACTTTTTATCTAGAGGTTTTTCTCTCGCGCAAGGTTCTTTTTTATTTTGTTATTAATATATGTCTTCATTTCTATCTACGGACTAATTTAATTCAGCTCTAATTTTTAGTTTTTCGCTAGGTTGGGATATCTTGCTAATGTACACTGGCGTTATCTCTATAAGTAAAGGTACCATTACTATACCTATATTTATAAGATGTTTCGTCGCAGTAGGTACTTGTACTATTATTTCTTCTGTAGTCGCAGGTTAAACGGCATCGGGGTGCCCAGCGAGTAATTTTATTTTTATATCTATCGTCACAGCTGATGGTTATTGTGACTCTATATACATAAAACAAGTGTACACTCAGTAGCTAGTCGCCATGTTTACCTATATAGTTGATGCTAGCATGCGTATCGTATCACATAGGGCTTGAATATCGGACCATTTTTCAATTCCGTATTGGATTTCAATATTTTCGAATTCCGGATTTTTTCGGAATTGTTAAAACCGGAATTCCGGAGCTTAAGCCCTAATCACAACTAACAATTTTACTATCTATCTGTTGTATTTCTTGTTTTTGTGTCTGCCAGTTTCTCGCAATGCTTAGTATGCTTAGTGTCTGCTTGACAGCAATTGGACAAAGGCTTTATTCACTCCTCTTTTCTTCTTTCTCTATCTTATAGATAGACCAAACCTTTGGAATGTCTCTTTATTCTTGTCTGGGTGCTCGTCTGAGGCATTTTGTAGAGGCCTTGTTGAATAGTGATCTACTTTTAAAATGTACTGAAAAATTATTTAAAACTATCTATTTTAAACAAAGTTATTTAGATTTAAATTCTTTACTTACGTGTTTCGGAGTTGACACAAGATATATTTATCTAAAAAACTAATTTTGATATTTGATAATAATAAATTAAACACAATTTTTTATATAAATTCAAAGAATGTTGAATTTATCAATTCTGGTCTAGTTAGACTATAATTCCGGTTGCGCCGTTAGCATTGTATCCGGAGGTCGTGGTCTAAGTGTTTATGAAATATAAATGTATTGTGGTTGTAGGTATGTACTACTCATATTATTATTTTATTTTTAGCGTTTTTTTTTGTTCAATTAATTTTAAACAGTCGAAAATGATATAAGTCCATTTCTAGACTTGCGGGAAACAGGCATTCAGCTAAATTTCAATCATCCAATAATTTTTCTTATTATATTTTTATCAAGTTATATTCCAAATATAATAATATTTTTTACTTATTACTTATATAGTATATATCTTCACGGGTGCCTTACGACGCCCGAGACCGCCTAGACGGCCACAGGGTACCCAGCAGAGGGGTTTTAATCCCACCTCGTCGTAGCCGATGGTATGAGTCTACACCGAACAAGTGGCTAGCTCGTCGCGATGTTTTGGATAGACTTAATAACCCATCTATAAACAGTTTCACAAGTTGGTGAAACTGGAACCGACAGCTTAAAGTGCTCTCCGAGGCACTATAGTGGTGTTGTCAAACAAATGTACATAAATTTTTAAATTAAAAACTCATTGGTACACACCGGGATTCGAACCAGGGACCTAAGTGTTTTTAAGTCCAAGGTCTAACCAACTAGGCCACCACGTATACTTATATAGTAGGTACAATAAATTACTTCTTGATTATTATTTCGCGACCGTAATAATATGAAACCTTAGAAGCAACACAAGTACATAATCCCAGGCAATTTGCTCGGTTATTTACGAGGCTATAGCTGATAGCCTCTCCCTTTGGAGATGATGCCATCATCTTCTCTTTATAATAATAATAAAATGTAGGATACTTTACACATAATGCACGTATATATTTTTTTACAATTAGATTTTGCTTCGTATTAACGTAACTTTAAAAAGTGAGAAACCAATATGATCGCTTCATTTTTGGCAACAAGACAAATAAAGCGATCCTATTTGTGATTTCCCATGTATTAACGTTACGTTAATACGAAGTTCATGGGAGAGTAGAGTCTCTGGTCACAAACTATATAGGCTCTAGGCCTGTAGCTCTACAATAAGTTTTTGCAAACAATTTTTTATATAGTCGCTAGTACTATAGATACTATAGATAGGAATTAACCAATAAAAGAGGTTTATTTAAAAATAAAACGATCCTATTAGTTGATCCCTATAATAATAACTATTTGTTGTTTCTACTAGAAACCGATTGCAAAAACTTGTGGTAGATACCTACCTACCTAGGTACTACCTTTATTTTTGACTGGAACACGGTTTGTGACTTTGTATCTACTTGATGGTAAGCAGACTTACAAAATATCATACCTATATCATATTTTATAAACACCCAGACCAAGGTAAAACTAAATTGTAAAACTATAACTCTTAGTAGGTTCTTCAAGTATATGTACACCTAAGTACATATACTTAAAATCCTTTTCTAAAATATTTATTGCTCTTATCTTGATTGGCTAGACCTACTGCTGGATAATTTATCGCTGAAGCCCAGAACCGAACTACCGAATTTAAGGCTTTAAAATGTTCGAGTGTAAACTTATTTAAGTGTACCTACCTTAGGTAGGTCATCTCTAAATACTTACATAGGTATAAAATGCTAAGTAATCTACTTAGTCTTACGCTAGTTGGTTATGTGGTGTGTGTTCGGTTTCTATTTAATAATAATAATATGTAAGACAATTTACACATATTGCTCTGGTCACAAACTAAGCTCTATGTGTATCAGAAGCAACGATATAATGCATATTATATTTTATAAACACGCAGACCATGACAAACTGTACAGAAAACGTACTAATATTTTTTTCCATTGGTGGGAATCGAACCCACGACCTCCGGATACAACGCCAAAGGCGCAACCACTATCATCAACGTCTACGGAGGTTGTCGATTTATTTTTTTAGGTTTGTGTGGAAGGAATGACGGCCTTACGAAGCGCACACTTAGACCTTATACTAAATATAGTTTTTTTTTACTATGCATGCATAAATACCTTTAAAGGATTACATGAAATAAATATTTTTGACTTTGACTTTGAAGTCTGTCTGTACGTTTTTATGCTTAAAACTAGAAAACCATTGGTCCGGTAAATTTCAATAAAAAGAGGTTACCTACCTATACAATCAAAAATAATAATTAAGACTACTTTTATGCAAGCTTTTTCTTTAAATAATATTTCTTTACATTGGAGAACAGCATTTGACTTTATATTTCATTTTTATTATTCCAAACATGAATTCGAAATTATTTTTGTACAATCTCCAAACAAACTGCAATTTCAGTTATTGCAAGTCCCCATTTCTCTGGTATTCATTCATGTAGCTTTATGTATAGTCACCGCACCTCCGAGTCTAGACTGCCGTTTGATTTATGACCTAGACAAACACTAGATGCCTGAAATATCTCTACGTTCGCTAGCCTGGTGCTACGTGTTTTGGTGTATTATCCACAGAGGTCCAAGAGTTGGAAAACATATTACCTATACATAGTTGTGTAAAGAACTGTATAAGAGACGTTAAGAGAGAAGAAAGTTTTAAGTTGTGTATATTGTAGTTAAACCGTCCTAAACTACGGACGCGGTTTAAGAAAAATAATAATATACAGGGTGACTTTGAATGGATGTTGTACTTTAGGCTAATATGAGGTTCTGCTGATCAAAGCGAACAACTTTTCCCATGGAACTATGTGTCGCAAAGGTAAAAAAAATGTTGGCTTCCCCATACAAATTGGTCATTTTAACATTACTAGTTTGTTTGGAGAAGGCTTTTTTTTTTTCATTTTCGACATATGATTGTCAGAACAGATCAAATCGAACAACTTTCTAACATGATTGTTAGAAAAAGTTGTTAGATTTGATCAGCAGAACCTCATATTAGCCTAAAGTACAACCATTCAAAGTTACCCTGTATAATAGGATATTTATATTTTTAAGTTTTTGCACTTGGGTGACTTTGAATGGATGTTGTACTTTAGGCTAATATGAGGTTCTGCTGATCAAAGCGAACAACTTTTCCCATGGAACCATGTGTCGCAAAGGTAAAAAAAAATTTTGGCTTCCCAATACAAATTGGTCATTTTAACATTATTAGTTTGTTTCGAGATAGCATTTTTTTTTTCATTTGCGACACATGGTTCCATGGTAAAAGTTCGATTTGATCAACAGAACCTCATATTAGCCTAATGTACATCCATTCAAAGTTACCCTATATAATAGGATATTTTTATAAGTTTTAAAAGTTTCTAAGTCGCTAGTATCTATAGATAGGAATCAACCAATAATAGGATTGTTTAAATGTAACGTAAAATTGTCAAAATAACGAAATCCTTTATGTACAATGGTCACGACACGGAATGCTAAAAACTGTCAAAGCAAAGCACCTGTAACGTGTGGGAATAACGTACGTGGCTTTTTTAGTTATTGTTTGTTTAATTTCATATTTATAGGATTTCGTTATTTTGACAAGCTAACGTTTCGTTATAAGACACAAAATATGGCTGCTGGACACCAACTAAGCTGTACACCCCAATTGCTAACTAAATTTTACACCCCAAGGCTAACTGTAAAATAAAGTATTGACCAACATCATATGGACTCGCTTCCAGGGAATGGCTTTAGAAGGAGGACACCAATATCGTAACTTAATATATATCTTTTTTATGCAACCCATAACTAACCAGTGTACAATTTGGTGGTTAGCTTGTTCCATTGACCTATCAATGGTTATTGTCCTGCAAAGGAACCATCGAAGTGACCAACCTAACTATATCTACGGCCCAAATATCTATGTAAAAGTTATTCCTGGCACAAATAACTTCGATTATTCATAAAAAAACATTTAACAACTACGAGTATGTCAATTCAACATGGTGGCCGAGTTGGACTCGAGACTTGAAAAAACTAAAAATTTTAGGGTCCCTGGTTCTCGGTGTGTATCAAATCAATGAGTTTTTAATAAAAAAAGATGTACAAATGTTTGACAACACCACTATAGTGCCTCGAAGAGCACGTTAAATTGTCGATCCCAGTTTCGTTCTAACAACTTGTGAAACTGTTTATAAATGGTTAATTGAGTCAATCCAAGCACCGCGATGAGCTGGCCACTTGTTCGGTGTCAAAATACCATAGGCTACGACGAGAAACCCCCAACTCGACTGCTAGGTATTTTGAGGCTAGCTAAGCGGTCTCAGGCTTCGTAAGGCCGAAGTGTTCTGGTGTTGGTTCTACGATTAATTAAAAAAGACTACTTACTAAATTGGTAATAGAATAGGAGAGAGATAAGTGGGTAAGTAAGTAAAAAGGAAGAACATATGAACGTAAGGAAGAAATAAGAACAAAATGTTTTTACTGCTTTAGTCGCAGAGAGCTGTAACATCAAGCCCTTCTGATTTGGAACTTGGGTCGTTTCGCGAATCTCTCGGAGATTTGGTGACTCGTTACAGTGTACTCATGCAACAACTTGGATGAGTTGATCCCACTCTGGCAGACTTGCGACTAAACACCCGAACAAATTGTGCCAATTGCTTAAAGACCTTGAGGGAAAGTCTTTGTAAATTATAATTGGATAGGGAAATAGAATTGATAACTGCATGTGAGCGTAAGTGATTATAATTAAAACTTAATCCTCTTATAGACACTACTACGTTCGCGTAGAGTAGGCGTGTACTAAGGCTGAATTGCGATTAAAGTTAAAAATGGCGTCGAATGTAAAAATAAAGAAATATAAATAACACCACATGTGCCTTACGGCGCCCGAGACCGCCTAGACGGCCTCAGGGTACCCAGCGGAGGGGTTTTTAATCCCACCTCGTCGTAGCCGACGGTATGAGTCTACTACACCGAACAAGTGGCTAGCTCGTTGCGATGTTTTGATAAGACTCAATAACCCATCTATAAACAGTTTCACAAGTTGGCATAGTGAAACCGGGACCGACAGCTTAACGTGCTCTCCGAGGCACTATAGTGGTGTTGTCAAACAAATGTACATATTTTTTTTAATTAAAAACTCATTGGTACACACCGGGATTCGAACCAGGGACCTAAGTACGAACACCAGTGTTATATGTTATGGGTAATGCTATAAGTAGGTTTTATTTAATCTATTAAGGTATTATATTTTAATTATGTATGTTTTTATCACAGAGCACGGAATCCACGCGCCCGAAAGAAAAGCTATCAATGCAAATAAGAAATAATAAAATGTCAGTATATATTAATTTTCACAAATTATTCTAACAATACCCAGCCAATATTGGGTAGACCTAGGAGAGTATGGGCAAATCCCTAAATTGAAATTTATTTTAATTATTATTTGGACATACCCAAAATACTTGGGTGATTTTAAGTAAACCCAAAAAAATAAGTCTATCGTTAACCGTTATCAGCCATACAATGCAAAAACCGTCAAGTGACCTAGTCATGTTTCGGTTTTAGTCTGTGGGTTCACAGGTTGTCCGGAGACTACTGCATCGATTTCTTGTCGAAGTGGTAGTCTCCTTTCATGGCGCGGTTACGGAAACGGGCGATTAATTTGACGATAAAGCAGCGAGGATATACGTAATCCAGATACCTACGTCTTTGTCGGCGCCCATTTCGTAACTGCATCATGAAAGGAGACTACCACTCGATGATAGTTAATCATAGTTGGAGCGATCAATATTATTAAACAACAATGTACTGATCAACCCCATTCATAGATTTGTAGGTCTGCTTACCATCAGGTAGATTAAAAGTCCGTGCCGTGCTCCAATACACGTCACGTCATATACGAGTAGATGAGTAAAACTTATTATTCATCTTCTCGTATATGACGTGGTTATTTTCATTCGAGGTAAATAGTCGGTATATAGCTGATAAAATGTTACATGTAAAACTTTAATATCGCCGGTTATGAAATATTCAACATTTCGCCCGTGTTAGGCATAAATATTTATCGTCCATTTTCCACTACATAATGTCCGACCTTTTCCCTTAGCTTTTCATTGTAATTTATCGTGAGGTATCTCTGAGCTCTATTGTTCCAGTTTTATTAAAATACTTCTCACAATAGAAGGGTGTGGATTTATTGGACCCTCGAATCGGGCAGCGCAGCGCCTGACTTTTTTTGAATTACGACTTAAGGGCTCTGCAGCTAGTCGTCTTGACGCCCATACAAACTTACTTCTAATAAAAATTGGCTGTTAGTCGAAGTTCAATTATTATTATTGTGTTCTTTGTAATCTTTTTGTTATAAATATTTTTGTATTTCTAATATTATAAAAGTTATTTTTAAGATTAAAAAAAAAACGTACTCAGAAATATTAATAAATACAATGACTGAATGAATACAAATAGTAGTCGTGTAAAATGATCCTAAAACTCATTTTGTATGAAGAATCTCGAGATCGCGAATGCAATACCCTTAATTATCTTTTACTTCTTTTTATTATTAAAATTGATTGTTCGTAATATAAGATTGCAATGAGAGACAACCCTACATAGAGAATTTGTGTGAGCAATGCAGCCATTCTTTATAAGTCTAACTCAGCAGTGGCGGATTTAACAGTAGGCTGCCTGGGGCGGTAAATTTGTGGCCATTATTTTTCAATATCTTTCAGAAATTGTATTTATATTTAATTAAATGTTATTGGGACTACACAAGAGTAACATGACCGTTCGCTAGGTAAGAGCGGTAAAATTTTAATAGAGTCTACTGGCGGCAAATCTGTAAACCCGCCACTGGTTAAAAGCCATCCAAAGAATCAAATATGTAGGACATACCTGGACCCGGAAAGGTACAGGTTCCTCAACATATATTTAAAATTGAAATTAGATTATTCCCACCATAAAATACAATAATAATACAAAATGAAACCTAAGTAGTTACAAAATAACATAATTATAAACAATCTTAACTATTATACCTACCTATAGTATAGACTAATGTATCGAGGAAAAGGATATACAGGGTGAATTTATAAGGATGTACTTTTAGGCTAATATGAGGTTCTGCTGATCATATCGAACAACTTTTCCCATGGAACAATGTTGCAAAAACGAGAAAATATGTTGGCTTCCACATATAAATTGGTCATTTTAACATTAGTTAGTAATACAAAAAAAATGCCTACTAACTTAGTATGACAAAATATATATTTACATGGGAAAAAATGTTCTATTTGGTCAGCAGGACCTCATATTAGCCCAAAGTACATCCTTTCAAAGTCACTCTGTATATTTAATTAATTATAAGGAGATAATGTGATATTAATTCTATCATAGCAAAGTCTAACCGGATTTTTAAATCATTTGATTACATTTACGTGCAATTTGACTTCTTACATTATGGTAAAAATAGGAAAAATAATCCATTTGCAAAGCGATTAGAACACTGGAGGTTTATTTTTAGACGTAATACTTATGTCATGACATATTTCTCAATATTCCAGTTAGAGAAAACAAATATATTTAGACTGCTCCAAATACATAGTTTGGACTTTAAGATTTTACATTTAAAGTTTTTTGTGGACCCATGGATCCGTCATACAAAAAAAAACGATTTCCTTTCAACAATAACAATATAAAACCACAAAAGGTTACATTTGATCAATGGCCGAAGTAAAAAAGCCAACTCTGTTGTGCCTTCATTGAAATTCAGAAATGGACGCTCGATTGTTGAAGTGGGTCAAACAGTCACATGAAGGTGACTGACAGGAATGATATGGACAAACCAAGTGGCAGAGAGGTAGCTACACAATAGGAGAGGTACGCAGCAAACACACGACATTAGATAAGGGATAGAGTCCTCAACGAAGGTGCTTTGCAAAAACCCACATAATATATATATTTTACATACAAATCATCACGGGTGCCTTACGGCGCTCTTGACCGCCTAGACGGCCCCAGGGTACCCAGCGGAGGGGTTTTTGAATCCCACCTCGTCGTAGCCGATGGTATGACTCTACACCGAACAAGTGGCTAGCTCGTCGCGATGTTTTGAATAGACTCAATAATCCATCTATAAACAGTTTCGCAAGTTGTTATAGTGAAACCGGGACCGACAGCTTAACGTGCTCTCCGAGGCACTATAGTGGTTTATATTTTCTAAAAAGTAATAATTTGTAGGTCATTTATAAGTAGATCTTATTGCCACCAATGACCCACCCCAATGGGCTTCCGACGAAAATGAAAAATAAATATGAAAATAGCCTAAAACGAGAAACTGAATACGTGAGACGATCCTTGAGTGTAAAGTGAAATTGAGGATTCGACTTAGAATACAGGTATGTGTCCTAAAATTAAGGTCTTCTTTTTTTATGAAATCTAAAGATAAAGAGGAAAAGCCGTGGCGTTTAGGCGCACCACGGATCTCGATCTTTATCTTTTGGGTCCAAATTAAAAGAAGTAGGTATATTCGTGGCCGTAACGGTCTAATATTCCTAGTAGGTACTTCAAGTTCCTAGGCTGTATAGTTCATAAAGACCTTTGCCTTTTGCAACGCGAGCCTATATTAGAGAAAACCAAAAAACAGTAATTTAAGTTGTGTGTGTTGGCCGATGGACTTGTATCCAGTGCTATGTTAAAATAAATTAAAAAAAAAACAAAAAAAAAAAATAAGTTGTGTGTTCTATCTCACTCTAACAACAGCACGATGACAAAGGTACTCAAGCGAAAGGATCGGTCATGTGTCGCATGAAGTCCGCCCTTCCTTTCGCCCTGATTATTAACTGGCACAGACTCCCCACAAATCTCTGTATGACGCATTATCTCACTTGGCGAACAATAAATCATGGCGTTTTCTCGCTAAATATCCTACGTTATTGTTTGCAATTACCTATATAAAAAATATAGCTAAATATATATGAAAGAGATGCTTTATCAAAGTGAATTAATATACTTAGGGTACGGACCATAAGTGGTGTATTATTATAACTTTAAACATGTTTGGCATACACAAATATTAGCATGTCACAAACTAAGTGCTGGACTTGTACTATGTGAAACAACGATACTATACACACCGGCAGAATTAGCGGAACACAAAAAAAAAGGGAGAGTATAAAATAGTTTGCTTTATTTTTAAACAAATAATAATTAAACATGAAACAACAATTAAATTAATATGTTTTGACATTAATTTGCAAAACCATACTTAAAGTTTAATGAAAAAAAAACTTAACTAAACAAAATGCATTTTTCTTAGATTTCGTAGTGACAGAGAAACAGTTGAAAATTTTAGATTTTATGACGGTTTAAAATTAATTAAATGAATGTTTAATAAAATAACGAGTGTTTCCCCCCCGTGCTCTGATTAAGGTTTCCATCCGTCATGCTGCGAATGATTTCTTGGGGTAACCTCTGCCATTCTTCAACTAATGTGTTTTTTAGCTCGCCGAGATTGTTAGGAGGTGGCTTTCTTGATTTGACACTCCGCTTTAGCAAGTCCCAAACGTGTTCAATCGGATTCATATCCGGGGACCGTGCTGACCACTCCATCACCGTAACACCAACATGGTTTAGGTATGCCTGTACTGAGCGAGCACTGTGAGCCCGAGCATTATCCTGCATTAAATGAAGCCGTTACCAATAAATGGGGCAAATGGCACAACATGCTTCTCTAAAATATCCCTGATATACCGATCAGCCTTCAGATTCCCACCGTCGACTACCACTAACTCCGTGCGAGCTCCTAAACATATCCCTCCCCAGACCATAATTGAGCCGCCGCCATATGCCACTGGCTTTTCAAAATTAGACTGTAAATAATGCTCTCCTTTGCGTCTCCATACTCGCTGCCTTTCATCAATCTGATTTAACAGAATTCTACATTCACTCATTAGTATAGAAAGACGTACTAGGTAATATTTTTTTGCTATAGGTGGGAATCGAACCCACGACCTCCGGACACAACGACAAAGGCGCAACCACTAGTCTTTTTTTTTTTATGACTGACAGATACAGATTGCCCTGAGGGGGCATTTCCTGTTTCCAACGGTGGCGTGGCTGCGTGAGCCGCTAGCAGAAAAAGTTTTGAATACTCGGTTTATCGAAGCTTTGCCTGAGGGAGTGCGCTCCGACTTGGGTCACCAAGAAGGTCAGCCCGGGCCTTCTACCATTTAGGGGGAGATGTCTCCTTGGAGACTACGGAGTCGGTGAGGCCGACTCCGACCAAAGGAGAGAGACTATACCGGTACCTTACAGGAGGCAGTCATTTTCCTCTTTCCATCCTTAAAAAGAACATGAATATTTTAGCTTTAAGTGATTTTAGTTAGACGTTATGTGTTTGTAACTAACTAGCGTCGCATAACGCCAAGGGCGTTTGCGACGCTACCCCGCTCATGTGCTACGCTGCGCTCTGTCACACTAAGCTCCACCAATTTATCTACGAAGTGGAGAAATTAGATACTAACTAAAGGCGCTATGTTGAAATGGCGCGCGATTGTTATTGTTAAATATGTTGATTGCTATAAAAAGTGATGACCGGAAGGGGAAATCACTTCTTCGAGGCAGCAGGCCCCAATCATTCCGTTTAAAACGCACTATGTTTACGCAGCGAGCGACTCAAACAGCCACGCGACCGTTGGAAACAAATGATGTCCCTTAAGGCGACCTGTATACGTCAGTCAAAAAACAATAAAGCAGCATTATGTGCTACGCCACCCGTTGTAGCAACACGTGACGGCGCGCCGTCACGTGTTGCTACAACGCGTACCTTACAATAAACATCGCAGCCGCCCACGCACGCTGCTCGCCCTCACGTTACTAAGCGATCCGTAACTCCCACAGAGCACGGAATCCACGCGCGTGGGCAGCGCGCGGCGATTCAGTGCTCTGTGGTAACTCCACAGGTTTTTGTAAACAATTTTTACTATAGTCGCGAGTAACTATAGATAGGATTCAACCAATAAGAGAGGTTTATCTGATGAAAAATAAAGCGATCCTATTAGTTGATCCCTATCCGTTATAGTTACTAGCGACTATAGAAAAAAATGTTTGCAAAAACCTGTGGTAGAGCTACCGCTCTCACATGTGCTACGCCGCGCCGCGCGAAAAAAAGGATAGCGTGAGGGCACTTTTCTTTCTAAGCTTTCCACGCCATAGCCGATTCTCTGCACACGGTTTGTGCACTTTGTGGTGTCCTATGCCGCGTTTATTACCAAGCTTAGAAAGATTTGTTAGTATTTCGCGATGGACGAGCCTTCTCATTTTAACGTAAGAAATCAGCAGAAGAACAAACATTACCTTAAAAAGAAGACTGCTAAAAATATCATTATATATTAGAGCGACAATTTCCAGGGATTTGTTGTTCTACATACACCTATATAAGTACTTACCTACATAGATATTTGAAAATAAATCATTTTGTGGAATGTTTTGTTGTGAAAGTAATGGATTTTAATGAATATTAATTAAATAAGCGGCTCCCGAGCGCCCGCGGATATCCGCGAGGTCATTAATTTGAATTAGCAAATTATCTTCACAAAAGCTAATGTAATTTAAGGTTTTATTCGACTTCACTAGGTATATATTTCAACCGTATGCGATTAATTATAAAGATACCTACTTAAACCAAAATTATTTTTATTTTTATAAAATACATACAAGTAAACAACGGGTAAACATAAAGAATTCAATTTTAAAACATGCTGAAAAAGCTATGGCACGTGCAGCGGTATAGGTTTGACCAATAACGTAACATTTTGGAAGCCTATAAAAAATCGTTAATAAAAATGTCTTTATGAATGGCCAGCTATGCCGAGCGCCACAAAAAATGTACGCCAGAGCATCTGGCAGATATTGCAATTTGTAGTTTTGGGATAGAGAAACGTTTTTTTGCTTGTAGTTTACTTTTGTTATAGAGGAAAAAGACCGTTTTATGTATGTGAAAAATAATAAATACCTGAACTGTCGACTGCATAAATGAAAACTGTAAAATTTTCATTATTATTTTTTTCATGACAAATTTTCATTAATAAGCGTTGTTAGCTTTTGATTAGGTGTTTATATCAATATAGTTAAAGGTAATGATTCTTTGAACCTTATTAACTAGTCGGCATTGTGGGAACTTTTCATAGGCCGCCTTTATTCATTGACTTTGAAGATCTACTTACTACAAAAAAAGGTTAAACCGAACGAAAGGGCGTTAGAAAATATATAAATATTTATAAGGATCAATAAATAGGAAAAAGGAATTAAATTTGTGTACTGATCGACCTGTAAAATTTATAAAGCCGAAGATCGAACTACCGATTGACCGATGAAGACGGATGACATTAGTACTACTTTTACACCTACCCCTTTTACCGACTTCAAAAAGGAGGAGGTATACAATTCGACTCCTGTATATATATTTATTTATGTATGGCTATATTATATATTATGCATACCTTTTACATAAATATATAATATGGCCATGTACCTATAGGTAGATATATTTCAAATTTCATTATATCAAATGTTAACTTGTACAAAAATACAAACTCCTTTGTGATTATTGGTCTTAGATTTAGTCGGTCTTATTGAAATTTAAAGATAAAATTGCAATGAAAAAAGATATGTATGTGTAGACTGTTAAAATAACCAATACAACCTTCCAAAGTCACCATGTACAGAGGCTCTACCATGGGTTTGCGCATTGTATAAACGTAACGTATTCATTTACGTATACGTGAGCAACAACCAATAGGATCGCTTTATTTTTGGTAACAGGATTGAATAAAGCGATCTTATTGGTTGTTGCTCACGTATACGTAAATGAATACGTTACGTTTTTACAATGCGCAAACCCATGGTAGAGCCTCAGGTTCGAGTCCCACCCACACAAAATTTTTCATTGCAGAAGGCCGTTTTAAAGTATAAAACATTTTCAGAGTTTGTATTTAAATTATGTTTGTATTTTATTTTTATTTTTTTTGACCTAATCAAATTTGAAATATACCTTAGGTACTTCATTTATGGCCATATTATGTAGTAGATACTATATAGTAGAGTATAAAATAAAAAAAGTATGAAAAAAACCATGATAAATTTACCTTGTATGAGTGCGTTGCTATATATATATAATGCATGTTTTTTATTTCATACTTATTATATTTTACGCTCATTACGATAATTTTCTCCTCTATTATCTACCTTTAAAACGTTTCCATTAACTTAGACAAAACAAAATTAACTTTTGCATTTGCCTTAACATTTACCTACGTTAGTGTTTCTCTGAGAGTAACGTGCAAACGTGTAAATGGAACGTTTTGGCCCAAACGTTATCGCATTCACAAACCATTTAACACTCTATCCGGACTGCAGCTTCACTAAATTCTACACATTCTTCTTTAGGTACCTCTTATTCCATTATTTTAGGCATTTAATATGTATGTTTTCTAGATAGGTTTATGTTTAGAGGTATTAGCGAGACCAGAGACTCTACCATAGTTTTAGTTTCGTATATAAATAAGGTGTTGTAAAAAAATTAGAGATTCTGAGGCTCTACCATGGGTTTGCGCATTGTAGCAAAACGTAACGTATTCATTTACGTATACGTGAGCAACAACCAATAGGATCGCTTTATTCAATCCTGTTACCAAAAATAAAGCGATCCTATTGGTTGTTGCTCACGTATACGTAAATGAATACGTTACGTTTCTACAATGCGCAAACCCATGGTAGAGCCTCTGTTAATTGTGCCTCACGTATTAAAATTACGTTAATACGAAGCAAAAACTTATGGTAGGATCAGTAGGTCTACCACTAGTTATGTTGTTGTTTAAACTGTACGGAACCACCAATAGGATCGTTTATTTTTCAATAGTAAAAATATAAATTCCATTTGATGAGTCTCTCAGTTTAAACTATAGGTAGTGAAAGGTTGGATAAACTTGGGTTACAAAAACTCATGAAAAGTAGCCGTTGAATGTATTTGAGTACATATTCGTATAGGTATTATTTGAAATAACACATCTTCAACAACTTTTTGTATAGATCAATGAACCGCAAACTAATAATAATAATAACCTACCTATAAGATTTTTTTAGGCATACTGCTGGTCACAAACTAAGCTTAAGCTTGTACTATGCGCTGTACCAGAAAAAATATAAACTTAATACATACATTTAGAGTCTTTGTTCGTCTGTCTGTCGGTTGCAATAGGCTTCAAAACGGATGGAGCTTTTTCAATTTGGATTTATTTTGGACAATATCTTCGTAGCTAGATGTGTAGAGGCATTGATGAGAGCCCGTTAAATGTATATGAATACGTAAAATAATAATACGAGGCTCTACCATGGGTTTGCGCATTATAGAAACGTAACGTATTTATTTACGTATACGTGAGCAACAACCAATAGGATCGCTTTATTCAATCCTGTTACCAAAAATAAAGCGGCCCTATTGGTTGTTGCTCACGTATACGTAAATGAATACGTTACGTTTCTATAATGCGCAAACCCATGGTAGAGCCAGCCTCTGATCGGCAACGTTTTTGTATGAACCGAATGATAAATAAAACAGTTCTCTTAAATATACTTAGGTACTTATTACACTATCGTATTCTAATCATTTCGCAGCCGTAATTTTGTGACAGTTGGTAGGTATTGGTTAGCAGAATATGAAATATGAGACAAATTAAAAAAATCAAAAACAAAATTTAAAATTAAAGAGTTTGTGATTATATTACGAAGCGAAAATTAATACGACGAAATGCGAATTAATTGAGAAATAATGTTTGTTTTTATTATCACTAACGAACACGTGGATGCTAAAATCCTCTTTTATCATGTCTTTTGTCTATCTTTCTGTCTGTCGGTGTCAAAACGGATGAACCGTTTCCAATTCGATTTTATTTTAGACGGTATCTTCATATTTTACTTACATCCCATCTCGTTGAAAATTAATGGATTTCCTACTGAATAAATAATCTGTCGAATAGATCTATTAAGTAATTCAGACCCCTTTTAGTGTAATGAATGTAATGTTACTTATATGTAAAAGATTGTAAAAAAAAGATTTATTTCTACACAAATAAGTAGGTAGGTACAAAATGGGTTCGTTTGAATGAAGCTAGCCCAAAATCCAGGATTCTTTTATCTCCCTCAAGACAGAGTATGTAAGCTTACGTCAAAATTATCTCGATTACCCGGGCTTTTGTGTGGAGCAATAATTACCCCGGGACAATGGATAAGTCCGCGGGATATCTGATCCGGAATGTTGTCTAAAGCTATGAACACAAATTACTGGAACAGAACAAACATTATAGCTTTATCTCGACAGTTTGCAGTTAATAAACTTCGAAATAGGTACCTACGTTGTTATTATTGCAGGGTAGGTATAGATTTTAATTCGTTGGGGTAACACAGGAAATGGTTTCGCAAACTCTAACGTAAAAAAAATAATATTTTTAGTGATAATAAAGTTTTTTTTTCAATAATATGGTGTAGTTTACTTACTCAATCCTTATTATATAAATTATTTATAAAAAATATGTTAAATTTTGAGAAGATAATTAAAGAATTTATGATTCTAAAATAATATAGGTAATTCAAAAATTTATTTTTGAATTATATTATTTTAGAATCATAAATCAAACTTTGGTCACAGAAGAAATAATAGTACAAGCTTTGGTTGTCTTTTCCAAACGCTAAACATAGGAGCAAGTTATATTCTTCAGTCTTCTGTATAACTTGCCCCAACAACTTGCAGCTTGCAGGTTATTAAATATTACTTACTTACTTGATACTAATTAGATATTCTCGGGAGCCAAAAAATACACCCGTGATGGTCAGGGCCGTCTTTAACCTGTTGGAGGCCCTGAGGCTCTACCATGGATTTGCGCATTGTAGCAACGTAACGTATTTATATACGTTTACGTGAGCAACAACCAGTAGGGCCGCTTTATTTTTGGTAACATGGTAGATCCTCTGGGCACATTAGGATAATGATAGGGCACTATGCATTTTGTTAGAAAGACAATAAAGTAGGGTAAAAAAAAACTTTTTAGATTGAAAATAACTTTTATTTTTAACATCAAGTTACAAAAAAAACTGGGGTAGATTTTTTATTGGAGCACGACATGTGGTGGTGAGCAGATGTACAAAGTCCATGAATGGGATCAATCAATAATTGTTCTTAACAATATTGATCGCTCCCACTATGTTGGCTAAATGATGCGATTACGAAATGGGGGGTGACAATGACAATGACGTATTGCATTACGAGTATATTTCAATATACTCGCTGCCTTATCGTCAATTAGACTACCCATTTCGTAACCTCACCCTGAAAAGAGACTACCACCTCGATAAGAAATTGATGTCTCCTGAAAATCAGTGAACCCACAAACTAAAACCGAAACATGCCTAGGTCACTTGACGGTTTTTGCACCCGTATGATACACTTAGATTTCAAATTTTTTAGTGTGATTCCAGCGGCCAAATTCTGTTTCTTATAACGGAAACGTTAGCTTATTAAAATAACGAAATCCTATAGAAATGTCATTGAACAATCAGCAACAATAATAACTAAAAAAAGCATGTACATTATTCCCTTGTGTTACAGATGCTTTTGCTTTGACAGATGTTTAGCACCCGTGTGGAAATGTATAAATGTACCTAAAGGATTTCGTTATTTTGACAATCTAACGTTACCTTTAAAAGCAACAGAGGCCCTACCATGGGTTTGCACATTGTAGAAACGTAACGTATTCATTTACGCATACTTGAGCAACAACCAATAGGATCGCTTTATTTTTGGTCACAGGATTGAATAAAGCGATCCTATTGGTTGTTGCTCAAGTATACGTAAATGAAAATTCAGGAGGTTGAGTACCTATAAATTAAATAAGCGTGTTAATAAATTATATTATTGATATGAATAATAAAAATAGTTTTAAATTAAAATCCAAACAAAACAAAACTATTTCATATTACACTGTTTTTAAGAATTAATTAAAATTTTACTAAGTAGGTATATAGTAAATTATTTCATTATGCTTGTTTTTTTTCAAAAACAACACAAAAATCCAGTTTAATTATCTTACTTTCGGTTTTAAGATTGTGAGTTAGAAATAAGCATTTTTAGATTTAGAGAGACCACATGTTGGCAAAAAGTAATTTGATTCTAGAATCATAAGAATTAAAGCCATTTCTTGCATTTTTTGGTCTGTGGCCATTATTTAAGTATTTTTAACGTTTGCTGTCGTTAAAAAAAATGCAATTATTTGTTCAGACAATGTGTAAATGATGTTTATAATTTTATAATATCAATAAATCCAATCACCAGGCCCCTCTTTCCCACTGGGCACTCTGGGCACTTGCCCAGGGCTCCTCAACCGATAGGGCCCCCTAGCTCCTGATCACCAGAAGATAACCGATATTTATTATCGAACTACCTAATTATTTGTAAAAAAAAAAACTAACGATAAAGACTGACTATAATACCTACTTGCTTGCTACTTTACTCTCGCGTAAAAATCAGTCTTTAGAGTACCCATAGTGTGAGTTTTCTAACTATTACTTTGCGTTTGAAATAACTAAAATTTGTATGGGAAATAGTTCAGCGCTCCAAGCGGAAATTTTGAGAACTAAAAATGCGAGGGTGTGATTGGTCAAAATGTTAACGGAGTAGTATAGTTAACGCAAAAGTAAATGTTAAAAAAACTCACACTAGGGCTACCGATGTTTAGATAAATTTTAATATACGCATATAAAAATCGTACTACCTACACTGTTCAGTGAACTATACGATTTGAGGGTTGGATATTGTTTTTTAACGGACTTCCAAAAAGGAAGAGGTTCTCAATTCATCGCGTAGGTATAATTATATTTAAGTTTCTGTCAAATCTGAAATTTAAGGATTTTTGTTTTATTTAAAATGTTTTAAATTCATTTAGTTAAAAAATACAGAGCTGCAGCCACATTCAGAGGCTCTACCATGGGTTTGCACATTGTAGAAACGTAACGTATTCATTTACGTATACTTGAGAACAACCAATAGGATCGCTTTAATTTTGGTCACAGGATTGAATAAAGCGATCCTATTGGTGTATATGAAATAGTTTTGTTTTGTTTGGGTTTTAATTTAAAACTATTTTTATTATTCATATCAATAATATAATTTATTAACACGCTTATTTAATTTATAGGTACTCAACCTCCTGAATGTACTCTTGTACGACCCGAGTGATGTGTGGGCCGGGCGTTACTCTTTTTGATGCATCGATCCATCACTTAATGATGCACTTATATTTCCCCAGTCAGGGTGCCATTTTCTATTGACACTTTGGTGCAACTGGAGCTTAATCAGTTACGATCATAGGTTTTTATTATACCTACTTAGTGAAATACCGGTCGGACCGGGATGGAAAATACCGGGCGGGTTGGTTACACCGGGCCATAGTCCTTTAGGTAAGAGGAAACAGATTGATAAAAAAACACTAAATTTTGTTATAGCAAACATATATTTTTTTTTATTTATTACTGATATATTTACGTTTATATATGACTTATACATTAATACAAAAATAGTAAGATAGATCCTTATATTTACGAATCATTTATAATGATTAAATAATAAAATAATGATATTAAGTATAATAACAATAGGTTGGGACCTAAAGAATGAATTCGGGAGCTGAGGAAAATGGTCAAAGTATATTTAATAAATTCTCATGATTAAAATATGTAGTACCTAAAACTTCATTTCCATACATAACACCCACATGACAAAATATGTAGTACCTAAAACTTCATTTCCATACATAACACCCACATGACAAAATATGTAGTACCTAAAACTTCATTTCCATACATAACACCCACATGACAAAATATGTAGTACCTAAAACTTCATTTCCATACATAACACCCACATGACAAAAAATTAAATTTTCCTCAGCCACCGAATTTATTTAACTCCTTTTCCAACTGTGGGTACCTACTTTATTTAATAAACTAAATTCAAATACATTTTATTGAGATCTCTTAGCGCAAATACAAATCACCCCTAGTGTGAGTTTTCTAACTATAACTTTTTTATGGGAATTGGGAAATAGTTCAGCGCTCCAAGCGGAAATTTTGAGAACTAAAAATGCGAGCATGTGATTTAAATAAATGTTAAAGCAGTAGTATAGTTAACGCGAATGTAAACGTTAAAAAACTACTAACTCACACTAGGGCTACAGTTGTCTGTTAGCCCTAGTGAGGTTTTTTAGCGTTTACTCTCGAGTAAACTAGGTATACTATTCCGTTAACATTTTCACAAATCACATGCCCGCATTTTTAGTTTCAAAAATGTCCAATTGGGGCGTTGAACTATTTCCCATACACATTTTAGTTAACTCAAACTCAAAGTAATAGTTAGAAAACTCACACTAGGGGTACAGATACAACCATCATATAATGCTCCAGTTGCACCAAAATGACCGTTAAAGTAATTGTAACGATTAAAGTTAAAAATGGCGTCGAATGTACCAGCTGTCGTTCGACTTTCAAAATAAAACTAGTACATTCGACGCCTTTTGGAACTTTACACGTTACAATTACATTGATGTAATTTTGGTGCAACTCAGCCTAAGCCGTGTTTTCCATTCAACTTTTACTCAAGGATACTCTGATCTTTCCTTATTTTATACTAGCTGACCCGCGCAACTTTGTCTGCGCGTTTAAATTTAACCGTTTACGCAGCGTACGCTCTTAAAAGGAATAATTTTTCCCCGTTTTTGCAACATTTTTCTTTGTTACTCCGCTCCTATTAGTCGTAGCGTGATGTTATATAGCCTATAGCCTTTCTCGATAAATGGATTATCCAACACGAAAATATTTTTTCAATTCGAATCAGTAGTTCCTGAGATTAGCGCGTTCAAACAAACAAATAAACAAACAAACATACAAACTCTTCAGCTTTATAATATTAGTATAGATTTGGTGGAAAAAGACAGACGTTCCTTGAGTGAAAGTGGAGTGGAAAACACGACTTGGATACGGAGCTACACCACACTCAACTTTACTGAAACTTTGATGACACGGAAAGTTGTGTCAAACTTGATAGACCACTTTCTTGGCCGACTGTACAATACATTGCTTAGTTTATTTTGAATTATTGACTTTGAACAAAATAACCCAAGCAATGTATTAAAAATTGTCCTTGTACTGACTTCTAATATACAGGGTGAATTTGAAAGGTTGTACTTTGGGCTAATATGAGGCTCTACCTATCAAATTGAACAACAGTGTCCCAAATAAAAAAAATTTTGGCTTTCCCATTCAAATTGGTCTTTTTAACATTTAGTTTGTATGGAGAAGGCAATTTTTTTTTTTTTATCTAACGTCCATAGGAAAATTGTTTAATTTGATCAGTAGACCCTTATATTAGCCCAAAGTACAATCTTTTAAATTCACCACGCATAATAGCAAACTCTCAGTTTCGATGTCAAAAGATTTTTTTTGTATATTAAGATGGAAGCAAATAATAACGACTCGCGTCAGTTAGAATGAAGCTTGGTCAATGTTTACTACACTTACATATTTTTGTAGTAAACTATTACTACTTTGTAGAACTTATGATGACATACAGGTTTTAATTAATTTATTATTATTTAACATCATTAAAACTTAAAAAGTTAAATATTTCGTAATGTATGGTCACATGTTTTGTTTAATGCTATGAAATGGTTCTATAGTGGCTGAATTAATAAGAGTGAACTTATTCTACATAGAAATAAACTTCTTGTGACAAAAAAAACATTATTATAGCATGAAATGTTTTTTTTAATGCAATTAAGTATTAAGTTATAACTTAAAATGGTATAAAATAAGGTAATTTATTTATTTTATAGATTTCATAAATATATTAAATATAATAAACCTCCCGTAATTAAGTCCAGCTAAGGATAGTACCTATTGATACAACTCATGCTTATTAATATTTTGCTAAAATAATATAAATATAAATATACAGAGTGAATTTTAGAATATGTACTTTGGGCTAATATGAGGTTCTGCTGATCAAAAGGTACAACTTTTTCCATATGTCGCAATTTTAGCTTCCCTATACAAATTGATAATTTTAACATTACTGGTTTATATGGAGAAGGCGGTTTGTGTTTTCATTTGCGAAGCATGGTTCCATAATCTTATAAAATACATCCTTTCAAAGTCACTTGGATATACATACACTCACGAGCAAAGAAATGAAATCATCTAGTTTCCCAGTGTTTGCTGGTTTAGTACTAAAGTAACAAAAATTACTTTCTAAATTGTTATAAGAGCTAAAAGAGGCATTACCAAATATTGATCAATTGATCAATATATATATATTGTTTTATATTTATTACATTTTGTTTGTTGCGACAACATGTTCTGTTTCACTTTATGCGTGCTCTTCTATTCCCAAAACATAATATTAAAACTAACAAGCCTAATAGGATAAAGATTATAAGTACAATTTTAAAAGCCTAAAAATTATAATTTTAAATTATATCATATTATTGTTAAGTAATATTTTATTAAGAAAATACGACCCCTAAAGTAATTCCATTTCCTTGCTCGTACAGCTTTAGTTAAAATAGTTTTTGTCTATTTTACGCATATTCATATCAGATAGGTATATCTAGATAAAATGACTCACAAAGTATATGATATTGTAAAATCTTACCCATTCATATTTTTTCTCTATATTACTATTTTATTCATATTTTTTTACAATTTTAAGCGCGCATATTGTCTTAGCAATTATTTAGTCAAGCAATTAGATAGTTATTTACACTACAGCATTAAAATTAGTGATTACATAGGATTTTTGTCATACATATGTATATTTAAAAAAAAAAAGTGAATACATCATATTTTATGTTGAACAATATAATTGTTTTCAGCCAGCAGACTTTGTTATGCCTAATGTATTTGTTTCAAAATACCCAATACCCATGACCTAATTAAGTATTTTATATTATTTATACCTGATAAACAAATAAATGTAATATACCTAATTGTCAACTAAAGTACATTTAAAAACTTGTAATATACTCCTAAAACTATAATAAATTAAATTATATGTAAAACAAGAATGATTAATATTGTTTTAAACTTTAAATTATAGAATGAGCAATTTGTTTTCCTTGGAAGTATAAGCAGAGAGCTAACATAATTTACATATTTAGATAAGGAGTATTTTGTTGAAATAGACAGATAGTAAGATATATTTATCTCTCTCACTCACACACACTCAAATCTGTTTTTTTTTTAATGAAATGATGCAGACATTTTATGTTCTTATTTCCTGATACATTGGTTATATTTTTATTTTCTGAAATAAAACCTTCTGTTCTAATTTGCAAGACGATATTTTGACAAATGTACAATTCCCTTTTTGCAAATGATAGAAGCTATTGTATACAGTTAGGATCCAGGAAAACAGTTTGCAAGTTTATTAGCACTGTTTAGAAAAATTAAGCAAAACTATTGATGAATATTAACTGAAGACGCTAGTATCTGTTCTTAACAGAAAGTTATGGACAACACCAGGTATGGTTTATTCTAGTGACAAAGTGTAACAAATGACAAAATTATGTTTTCCTACATTTTGGCCCACACCTAATATATATATCGACTTTATAGTATAATTTATACAAGAGCTGATTTTTCAAGCTACTAATATCCTTATCTGTCCAATAAAGTTATATACACATATTAAAATAGGTGCAGATTCCGTTTAAAGAAATGCTAACCAGAAATGCATTTCATGTTATGAAATGCTGATTTTTTTTGGTACCTATAAGCCCTTCATTTAAAATGTTCCATTATGAGATGTTAACACCTCATAATGGAACATTTTAAATGATGCTAACTTCATGATTTTTTTTAACAAACCAAACTGGAATGGTTATCATCAAGAACTAGGAATTACAGCACAAGTTAATAGATGGTTTTTCATGTTTCTTTTTGACAAATGTTTGTTTACTGTCCACAAATTGGATTTTAATGAATTATATTATAAATTATAATTGTTTTAATGATAAAAATATGATAAAACCTAAAAAATATATGAATAGTAAGTAATTTCAGTTTTGATATGTTTTATTATAATTAATAATTGTAATATCATTAATTTATTTTATTTAAGCTAGTAGTTTATTATTTTTTGAATATATATGTAATATAAACATAAAATAAGATTAATTTCAGTTATATAAGTTAAAATAATTGCTTCTTGACAAAAAGTAACATCAAAAGCAGTATTGGTCGTTTCAGATGCTCAAATGATGAATCAAAAAAAAATTGTATGGTGGTAAAAACGGTGGTGTGGCGCCAGTTTATGATGTTAGAATGTTATGCTAAAACTGTTGCTGGAAAATTTTAATTAATACTTTGTCAGAAAGATAAAATTGAAAATTCAACCCTTAAATATTTTAAAGTGTAATTTAAATGCAATTGAAGGTAACTGGTATAATGGAAACTGATAGCTTGTTTACTTTAATTTGCTGTTGCCTGAACACTATTTCTCTTTCAGTCTTTCAAAGCCACACTTACCTCACTAAACTCATTATTTATGACTTTTATACACAAAAAATAATAAGTACATATCATACAATGTCGCGTTATGTTATAACACAGCTGCTTGAAGAGTCCCATATACAATATACTTCAAGTAAGGGTTACAGAAGTGATTGTTCTATCATGATTTTCTCATATCCATTGGGCGGAGGGTACAGGAAGTTTTCCAAAATTATGTCTAAAATTGCACCATCGTCCACTGAAATAAAAAAACACTCAATATAGTTTAGGAGTCATACCAATGTATATATAGACATAACAAACCACTAACTAATTACCGATTCTTGCCTCACAACATTAAAGTTCCATCTAAACTCACACCTCGGAAAATTTATATTTACCTACAATGAACACTGCACGTGAGCAGTAAAGGCAAAAATGTACCAAATAATGTACTATGTATAAGAAATATTTTTTCGACAACTGATTGTGTAGATAAAACCACGCGCCGCGACTTCTTTTGACTGCAAAATGCTTAAGTCCCTTCTCGGAAGGATATTAATTAGACCAAAATATACAAATAAATGTGTGGTGGCTTTAGACTTAAAACACTACAGTATTCAGGTCCCTGGTTCAATCAAACCCCGGTGTATACCAATAACGTTTTTAATAAAAAAAAATGTACATTTGTTTCCTAGCACATTGGAGAGCATGTTTAGCTGTCTGTCCCAGTTTTTTACCAATTTATGTAACTGTTTATAGATGGATAATTGAGTCTACCCAAACATCAACAAGATAACCACTTATTTGGTGTAGAGTCAGAATACAATCTGTAACGACAGTGTGGAAATAAAACTGCACCGCTGCTGGGTACCCTGAGGTCATCTAGGCGATCTTGGGCGCTTGGTACAAATATATATAAAAGTATATAAACAAGTATTTTTTTAATAACCAGGTAAATTTTAATAATTCTATAAGTATTAATAAAAATTACCATAAAGTGCAGGATAAACAGTTCCCTTAACATTCCGTACAGGGACTTCCATATTTTTACCATTCAAAAAGAAATTTAACTCCACATGGTCATAGGCAATTCCTATAGTGTCGCCATCTACTGGCATGGTAGGCAAACTGTCACCATTTGGTATTAACTCTATTTCTACTTTCTCCTTGTGGGTTGGTGAATCAGGAGATACTAAAAGCTCCATTGTGGAAGATTCTTCAGGTGGCTGTGCTAACTGGTACAGTTCATTATTGTTATGCCTGACTGTGCCATCACTATTCAAGCACCATGAATCTTTGTCTATTCCACCTGAAAATTAAATATTATGATTAGATATTTAAAATATCATACTTAGGTTAAGTTATAATGAATGTAAGATAGTCTGAGGCCTCTCAGTTTGTGAACTCCATAGTTCATAAATAATAGTTGTTTTACCATCTTTATTATTTACTAAATGTGAAATGTAGTTTTTGGTGAAAAATAAACAAAAAAATATATTTATATTTATTAAGCAGTAATAAAATAGCATATACAACTTCAAATTTTAAAAACATGCAAACTTACTTTTTATGAAAATAGTTACAAAAGAATAATTTTAAGAAGGATTTTCCAATGACTAGGTAAGTACTTAAATATAATTGTGCCAGCAAATTTCAAAGTCAGGACATTATGTCACACATGGTGACAAAGACTTGTGACTATTAGAGTGACCTGACCCTGACTTGGTCATACATTAGAATGCAGGCAATGCATACTTAATTATTTACCATGACTAATTTAAGGATTCAAGAGGACATACTTACAAATTTTACAAGTGATTTTAAGGTCTCAACAAAAAGGAAACCTTCATGCAAAGTACTATTGCTTATTTACTTAAAATTAGAAATGGATATAAATCTAATATAAATGGATTAACACCCAATTTTATAATAGGTTCATATTTACAAAAAATACCATCGCCTGGCTCCTTCATTTTATGAAAAAACAATAATAATATCTCAAATATGAAACAAAAAGTAATATGTTTACTTAGCGTAAAGTGAAAGCTTTTTAGGAGAAAAAAAAATGACAAAACTCTGTGTCAGAAATGCTTCACATTGGTCAGGTTTTTTAAAAAGCTTTAATAATTTAAAAAGAGTTAATGTTTATATATTTGCTGTATGTATTAGTACAGTGGATAACAATTTAGGTAGGTATAGCTATACTGTTGCGTCAATGCAGTCTAGGCTTTTGATTTGACACCTGACTATATTTATGAGTCAGGTGTCTAATCACTTCTATACTTGTTACTCAAAAACCCTAGAGGAACAGATTTATGTTTGCAAAACACAAAAAATATATAACAGCACTATTTGGAGCCGCCAAGCAAAAAGTACCAACAACTTCTTTTTGCATTAAATAGCTAGTTTAAAAACTTAATACAAGACAAGATAAGTAACTCCAGAAGTGTGACATTCCTCCAATATTGGAGTCCCTAAGGTTTGGTAGAAAATTAAAAAAAAATGCTTGATGTAAGCATGAAAAATTGTAAGTAGATAGGTACTGTATTTAACTTACTACAGCAAAAGACAAATAAATGATAATAATGAATGCCTTAAAAACAATAATCACAGGGCATACCTATATATATATTTTTACAAAACAAAAAATATCATAATTTTAATAATTTTTTTTCAAATTGATCAGATGTATTTAATAGTTAAGTTGAGGTATGCTCGTCAGTAAAATTATGTATTTGTATCTATGTATTATCTCAGCGTTATAAGTATAGTTTCTGATGAGAGTAAGCAAACTGGACTACCAAAAGTCACACTGAAACAAAATGTTGCAAGTCACAATGCATTTAAATATTAATTTAAGAAAAACTACATAAAAAATGTAAAATATTAATTAGCAATCTTCTTTTTATTTATCATGTACACTTTTATAAACAAAAAAATTATGTTAAACATTTATAGTAATGTCATAAAATCCGAAAAAAAAAAAATTCAGAGCTATTTTCACGATTTATTTCTATCAAACAAACTATTTTATTTTACGTTTCTGACTTAACAGTCATATCACTTATCCACTTAACCGTCCAGCGCGGACCAACCAAGCTAGCCTCTAACGTCCGCTGTTCGCGCGGTCAAGCGCTACCTGTAATTTACCTGTTTTTTCGCGATACTTTATTAATATAAACCGCTATATCTGCTAAATTAAAATACCTATAATAATAAAAAAAATACGTAGCAATAGGTGAAAATATACTTAACAGGGTTATATAAAAAAATATTGATAATGTTAATATAAGTTACTAAAACCCAAACAAAACATGCGAAAAAATATTAAAAAAACTGTGTTATTTTTCATAATTCTCCATTTTAATATAATAATATTGGAAATTAGACTAATTTAAAAATAAGTATAAAATTCTACATTATTTTCCCTTTCCAACAATGTAAAAATATTGATATTAAATGTAGTCTTCAATTGTGAAATAAATTGAAACAAAACACCTACTTCTCGAATTTCGGCCGCGGTATCAAATTTCATAAACAAACATGCCTAAATTTTATTGAAATATTATTAATCTTAATACATTTCTATAATAAAAGTATATGATTATGGAAATAGTGAACTATTATTCATTTTTTAGATATTATTTTATTAAAAAGAATGTAAAGTAAACTGTAAAACACAAAAGCCCGCCAAAACCGGCCATTGTTCTCGTCCAAATAATACCTATCATTTTGACCCTCTATTTAGAATAGGATTACATATACAAACTATAAAATATAGTTGTAATCTTAAAAAACAAATCCTCAGGATCATTTTCATGTATAATAATAGCAGAAAATATTATTTACGAGATATATTTCAACAATATTCTTCAAAATCTAATTCCAACGCAATAGTACAACGCCAACTAAAGTTTTTATTTTTTTTTGTTTTAAAAAAATCATTCTATTTAGCCATCTACCGATTATTTAGTGAAGTAATATCATGGTCTGTGATATTAAAACAACAAACAAACTAAAAAGAGTCGATGTAATTCACTAGATGGTGCTTAGAACAATGACGCATTGTTCAAGTGTATTGGATACTACAGCAGCCGCGGATTTAAGACCCTATTTTTTTTTGGATACTATGGTATCCACGGACGGTTGAGTGGTTATCCTTGATTGAGAAAATATTTTTTCTATTCATCTAAAAACAGTGACTTTCTTAAAAAAAAAAAAACTATGGCTGCAATCTCTGAACTCACCTCACCTTAAGTAGATTTTGATTCCAACATCAGATTCAGATTTTTCTCCTACTTGGACTATATAGGTTCTCCCTACATAAAGCATATTATAAATATATATTTACATACCATGAACTCGATTCAAGTCTGCTTCTCGAGTAGCAAGTCCAACAGCCCATACTCCTCCTTGTTGGAGCTTTACTTCAAAATATGCCTTGTTTTGGACCAAAGGAGCGTTTCCTAAGGCACACCCAGACCCACACACTCTTTGTCCACCTTTTACAACTACCACTTCATGTCCTAAAATAAAAATAACTTAAAATATTATTCATTCACAAACATATTTTGACTAACAATCAGCCAAACATGTCGTCAGTTAAATGCAAAAATGTCATTTTCCAAAATTTTAATAAAATAAGAAAATTATGTAGAACGGAGCATTATTAATCGAATTTTATATGGATAAGAAAGAAGAGACACTTTATAAAATTATTAGTTTAAGCTCATCTGTGTCGCAAGTGTCATTTCGGTACTCTATGGTAAAAAAATTTAATGCTCATAATGTAAGCTTTGTTCTTTTTGAATATTGCCACTTTTCTATTTATAACTAAATATTAATAAATAATGACATTTAGGTCTATCCAAACAGACCCTAAGCTGTACATAAGTACCCTAATTGTAAATCAGTCTCTGTTTGTTTCTATATATTTTTTCTACTTATTTAAAAAGGTTTTCTAAGACAAAAGTTCAATGTATGCATAATATGGCCAAAATGGGTTATGGTTAGGTATGGGTTTTGGAGTTCATAAATATTTTGGTATTGCAGGCACCATGCTGTGACAAGATTTACTCAGAGATAGAAAATTTGAATTTGTGAAAGGAAGGACTATCATATAGAATTGTATTAACTGAATTTACTGTATGGTCCAACTTAACCAAATTCCGGAGGGAATTAATGGTGATATTTAAACAATAAACCGCATTATTTAGTTTTTTCCACCCACACATGATCTCTATAGATTGATTTCTATCAGGGTTTAATTTTAAAGGCGTTTACACAACGTAATGTTAATAAATACTTTAGTTACCTATCGATAAAAATACAAGATAATTAAGAATTTTTCTACAATTTTTAGTGCAATTAAAGAAAACAATAAAAATATACCCATATGCAGAGTGTCGAGTTGAACGGGGTTTTCTTTTATTCGTACAGGAACGTTTGGAGAGAATGTGAAACCGTTAAAACATCCTTTCAAGCAGCAAAACATTGTCATTTCAACAAATTATTATATTATTCAATAAAACGCGAATTAGCCGTAGAATAAAAATTAATTCAGTCAGAAGAAAAACAAAACCGTAATCATCGACATCATCCAAAAATATTTGATTGACTGACATTGACATTAATTTTTATTTACAAAATGAATTTATTTATGCTTGTAGGAAAGGCAAAGGCATAAACCATACAGTCAATCGCCAAATTATATTTTCTTCATTTAGTGTGTTCGTTTACTATTGTTTTTTGCTTAAAGCGCTTAGGCTTTAAGCCAATCAAATCAGCCGTTGAAGTACTCAAAACGAAGCAAAGCAATCGCAGCGTTTGCAGGAGTACTCAAACAGTTTTATGTGCATAAATAAAAATTATAAGAGAATACAATAGAGTTCAAAAACTGTTAAGTGAAAGGAAGGATACAATAAATAAAAAAAAGTATTTGATACACAATTGTGACCACAGACAATTTACTTTGATTGCACTACTCGTATTTTCAAAGCGAATTCGATGACGTAATTAACTTTTTTTCTATGACGTCATCAAAAATCCAAAGCAAAGCGAAGTACAAAAAAAATACCTGTCAAGTAAATTAAACTAGCTTTGTAAGCCTTTAAGCAGTACTCAAACGTACCGATTGTACAAACACGTGCTACATTAATGGGATGGCGGCCATTATTGCAACATAAAGCGGAGTTTGGCGACAACACAAAAAGTCATGTTTTAATGTTTATATTAAGATTTTCACACTTGTTTCTCTAAAAAGAATATTTCACGAAATCACCAATACTTTCGAACAATAAACTATCACGGATACAAAAACACAAAATAATACCATAAACACAACTTTCCCTACGGGGGAGCACGTAGGGAAAGTTGAGCCAAAGACGTTTTTTTTCAACAGTGTATGTAGGAAGGTTTTTTTTTTAACCTTGCAGCCTTATATGTCACGCGGTTGCTTGCCTCGTTCTTGAGCGACCGCCACTTCCACGTGGCTGTGGAGATAAAAGCCTCTGCGGAGCATTCCATCTATGCGCAAGGAAACTGCTTATCTCCCGCACGCTGTACGCATTTTTTACCAATGACATCCAAACTCTCTCTGGCCACCTAGACAGCATGTCACTGGCGTTGTTCGCGGATGACAGCGCCTACATATCGTTCGATAAGGACCCGAAGCTCGCCGCCGAGAAGATGCAGAGGATGCTGGATGTTTTCCCTTCATGGCTCGACAAATGGTGGATGTCTGTGAATGTGGGAAAGACGTCCGCCCTACTGGTGACCCGCCGCCGCAGCCGCCCACCCAACCTGAAACTTCGGGGACAGGAGGTCCAATAAGCCGACTAATTAACCGGTCGTTGAACATGCGCACCATGGCCACTGCTGCTGTGAGCAAGGCTAAGGCCGCTCGCTCGATGCTCCGCCTCAAGTCTAAATTACCACTCCGGGTCAGAGTGTCGGTCTACAAAACTATCATCCTCCCCTAACTCAGTTATGCGGCCCCAGCGTGGCACCAACTTCTGTCGGCCACGAACAAAGCCCGACTCCAGTGCCAGCACAACAGCTCTCTGCGTATGGCGACAGGCGCTCCGTGGTTCGTGCACAATAAAACAATCAGTGATGACGTGAAGGTCGAACCGCTCGAAAAGTTTGTTGAACGGCTAGCACGTCGCATGTACAACCGGGCCGACAATGGACCTTACGACTACCTTCACGGCGTTGCTCCATTGCTGGTACGTACAGCCACAGAAATATGACCTTAGAATGTAATATGACATATTTAAGTCTGCTTATGACCTAAAATCGACTGAACAAAACGAAAATATCAAACATAACGAAATGTCAAACATGTTTTCACTTTATGCAATCAATGCTCAATGATTCGTTATAATAATTTTTGAATCTTCTGTGATTTTGATCTCCCCCTTTTTTTCGAATTCGTATGGTGGGGGTCCAAGTTATGTTCTCTGGTTCTCATGTTATTAATTATTATTATATTATATTGATGACTTCTACGCTGTGCTTCGTAGCTTATTTTGTCGATGTCGAGTATGGGTAGTTGTAATTTTTAAATATTATATAGTAAAAAACAGTTAATAGGATAGAAAGGATTTGGGAAAGAATTAGGGTAGAAAAAGGAATGGCGACATGACCTTATGCAAGCATACGGCCAATATTAAATAAAGACGGAAAATAGGTAGCCAACGATAAAATGGGTACAGCCATATTATCGAAGGCTAAGGGATTATTTGAGATAACACAAACACCGAGATCACTACGTTAATGCTACACTTCTCACACTTAAGTTCACTACGAATGCTTATTCTTGGTTTGTTATGGAGCTCCATATCCGTAACCGAAACTATCGGATATCCGAAATAAAAAAACTACCCGTAACTGTAACCGAATGCGATACAATAGTTTCGGATAGTTTAGTATAAGGCGGAGTCAAATGCGCTAGTCGTAATCAAGCGGGCGCGAGACACACAAGTAGTGGCCGAGTTGAAGCCGATGAATAAACCCGTGGACCGAGACTCGACGACTAGTGAGACTAGTTATTTGTTCAACGAGTGATAGTGGGATGTAAGATGTAATGGTGTGATGTTTAGCCGAGTAGTGCCGGAGCTCGTACGGAAAAGACCGAAGACCCTGACGCGACGAGCAGTGAGACATTTTGTTTTTGAGTGAGACTGGGATGCAAGATGTAGTATTTGGTGTGCATGAGACATCAGCCCCAGACTTAGATTAAAGAATAGAAGCCCCAGAAGATTTGAAATTGACAACATTTTTTGTTTTTTCCAACTTGACATTTTTTGAGCCAGTACTTGAGTATAATGACTACCTTGTATTGTGGAAGCAAACATTTATGAATGAAAAACTATTAAAGTAGACAATTATTAGGTAAAATAGGTACGTAGGCCTTTCTGTTAAATAATCTTGGTTCTCTGGCATGACAGCTTACTAGGGTTGACAATAGTTTTGGCTTAGATAATTAATTAATTAGTTGTACATATAGATTTTTTGAAAGGAAATTTAAGCCTTAGGGCGCCTTCATCATATTATATATACCTGGACCGGAAAACCCGTTCCCCGGCTTAGGTCTTTAAACGGTGTACCTACCTCTTACGACGAATTACCCCGTGATCTTGCTTACCCAATTCAACTGCTATACTATACACTTAGGTTAACTTTTTGAAATGGAAACCCCTATATTTAACAGCTAAGCCTGTAAGACTTACTCTTAAACAGCCAGTAAAACTATGGTGCAATACTTTTTGAACTTTGGAGAAGAAAAAAATAAGTTGATGGTTATGGCAGAAAAAAAAAACTAAAATGACTCTTATTTTATTATACAGTAATATCAAAATCGTTTTAAACCCTTAAAAACATGAAGGGGTCTCCCCTTTATTAGGTTACACTTTCAAAGGCATTTGATTACCTCATTTGGTTAAGTTTGATAGGGGTAATTCTTATTTTGATTTCAATAGGTTAGCGCTTTAAAATAGCGCTTTATAATTGACTTTTGAGGTGTAACGGGTTTGGTAAGCAAACCCTTATTAAAAACCCATTCAAAACCTCTTAAGGGCAAATAGGTCCGGTCCCTTCATGGGCACTTCCCAGAACTAAATAGGCAAGCAAGGTATACTTACTGAGAGTTGAATAAATAAGTAGGAACCTAATATGGAACTGTACAAATAATAATATGTAGTACATTCCAAACATGGAGGTAAAATAGGGAGGTGCCCATGTGGGGACCTCCCTATTTTACCTTTACACTTTCAGAACAAAAGATGGCCGCCGCCATACTAATAAAAAAACAAAAGTGAGAACAGAAGCAATTCCTAAGGCTCTACCATGTGAGCAACAACCAATAGGGCCGCTTTATTTTTGGTAACAGGATTGAATAAAGCGATCCTATTGGTTGGTGCTCACGTATACGTATACAAATCAAATACGTTACGTGGCTACAATGCGCTAAACCATGGTAGAGCCTCTGAGCGTTGATTGGTTAAAGAGAGAACAGAATATACGGCACGCAACTCATTTGACATTTCGTTTTATAGGCCATTTAAGGCACTAAAAATTCAAACTAATTATGTTTCATACAACGGACACGTTAGCTTTTCAAAATGACGAAATCCTATTAAAATATACGAAACAACCTGCAGTAAAACTAAAAAAGTGCTTACTCTACTGTAGTTTAAGTGCTTTTGGATATTCAGATTTTAGCATTACGTGTAGTGCTTGGCCATTTTACCTACAGAATTTCGTTATTTTGACAATGTAACATTTTCGTTTTAGGAAACAGTGAACTCTATGCCTATTTGTACTATGTGTACGGGGAAATAATTTATATTTTATATACTCCCAAACCAACACAAACTGTATAGAAAAACCAATATTATTTGCCATGAGTGGGAATCGAACTCACAACTTCAGCATACATCGTTAACGGCGTAATCGCTAGACAACTGACGGAGATCAAAATGTACCCATTATCCAAAAAAAAAAAGTCTAAACAAATAATAAAATCAGAACCCTATTCAGTGGGCGACTTTTCTCTCTTGGCAGCTAGCTTCTTCCAAACGTTGGCTCTACAATACTTAGCTAGAATAACTTAAACTAGTATTTTCTGTTTACATTGACTGGGGTAGAGGTATGTATTTTCCAAACGAACCGATTTAATTAAGCAATAGGAATAAGTAATTTAATTATAATACCAATATTTGAATTACGCTATTCGTTTTGCGAGCTTAGAGATGATTAGCAAATATATTATTTGATCTCCAGTTTAATCATTTGTTAAAGCAAATATAATAAGTAAGTAGAACAATGTGATCACAGCTAAAATTATCCTTCCTAGGTACAGGTGGGTATGCCTCATGATCATCTAGAATTAACCTTTAGTATGTTATGATCGTGTAGGTCACTGTAGGTAGACTACCTTGTTTTATTTATTCCGTGTAGACTACCCTACACTGCAGTTTGTAGTACTCTTACCTACATTGTAAAGGTAGGTACTTGTAATGTACCTACTCAGTGAGTCTAGATTAAATTACCTAGTACCTATTGGGTCGTATTTTCATTAGGTACCCACCTTTTTTATACCTATGTACTTATGTTTCTCTGAGGTTTAACCATGAGCTTTAGCTTTATTGAATCTTGTTACCAAAAATAAAGCGATCCTATTGATTCCTCACGTATAAACAATACGTAGCTACGAAGCAAAAACCCATGGTAGAGTTTCTGGTAAGCCATCCGTGGTACATACTAAGAAAAATAAGTAGGTAAGTAAATAGCGTATTATATTATGTTATTATAGATGTACTTATAGTCGTATTTTTTTTGTTTTTATTAACTTGAAACAGGAAATCTAAACACTTCTTGGCCATAAAGAACTCTCATAGATAAAAATAAATTCATACATTCAAGAGTGTTTCATATATTGCAGAAACAATTTTTGTTTAACAAATTTAACTTAATTCTTGAATAAAAAAAACTTAGTGGTCGTGGGTTAAGAATATTATTTTACCTATTGAAATAATATTTCTGAGAAAATTTGTATTCTTTGCGTAAGAATTACAGAGACATTTTATCCGTCCGTGATAAAAATCCGCAACATCTTGTCAACCAGAAATGTCAACCACAGGTCAGTTTAAAATGGCCTGCTTTTGTTAATACTTATAAGATTTTACTTATAAGATTTTTGATATCGTTTTAGAATAAACTGAAGATGGGGACATTATTTTCATCTAGTCTCAAAACCGAATCCCTTTTTTGCATTTTTTGTCTAAACTCCTATTTAGAAGGTACGAGATTAATCCGGCTATACTCCTACATGGGGACTTTGAAAGGTTGTTTTGTTGGGCTATTATGAGATTTTACTAATCAAATCAGTTAAAAAACGTTGAACGAGAAGGAATTATTATCAAAGGCATTATCTGTAATCAATATTTCAGGCGGCGGAGCATGGTTTTTATGTATTCGGCCATAATGAATGCGGAGACCTTTCTTACCTCTGAAATTATTTTTCTTGCAAATTGGGCACTCGAACGAGTTATTAGTGGATGTGTCGGTGGTTAAATGTTCTGTTTGGGTCTGGCATGCACCATATCGTTCACATGAGGGACAAAGCCAAGAAACTGGAGCAATAACATCTAATTGTTCCGGTAGAAGATGGACGCAATCGCAGTGAAACCAAACTGAGCAACCTGTACATAATACACAACACCTTTCTTGTGAATGTAATGCTAACGTACCACATAAGCAAACAGAACTCCTTGAACTGTCCATCATTAATTGAAATCATAAATATTTATAATACAAAAAATAATCCTAAAAATAATTAAATTAAAAATAAACGACAGTTAATAAGTTAAAACTATTGAAAATATAACTAGGTAAAATAATAATAATTTATAAAAATGTATCACAGTTTATCACAGTTTTTATTTATTTTGGTCTGAATGTAAACGATTATTTTCTTCAAATATTATTATTTAAAACAATCTAAACGTCTTTTTAAGTAAATAGCTTCATGTCATTTAAGCAATAAATTTTAAGGATAAACCTTTTACCCTCTGTGTATACATACCTTCATTTATATTTGAGGTATGAAATATATTTATATTTGACAATTGTCAATATTTTTGTCCAAATAATATTTTATAACACTAAATGGAAATTTCCCTCTCTTCGCTTTTAATATCTTGATATTATTTTTCAATTTACTATTTTCAGTTTTAATACCTACTATACTTCTTGTACCAATCAGTATTCAGTAATCAATCAGGGTCAGATTTTTATACTTCAGTACCTATGTGTATTCAGTAAGAAGTAATAAATAATTTATTATAATATAATATTATCTGAAAATATTCTAGGGAATACTATTTATATTTTAACAGTTAAAGTATGCTTTACTAGAATTTAATTTTTAATACATATATAATTTATACATAGGTACTTATAGGTCCCTTTTCTTATAACCATAAATATGGTGCATAAGTATAATTAAGTAATATATTTTGTCTAATTTCGTCCTAGGTTTTACCTACTTTTTGTAATGCTAAACTTAGTCCTACTTGAACAGAGCAAGACTATTGTTCCATAAGTCCTTATGCAAGTGAAACGTTAACTACACACATGAACATCCATTGTGTATTCAATCGCATACAGCACCCATCCATTGAATTTTTGAGTATTTTCGTGCACGTTTCGTGTATATTGGCGAGACTTCGGAAAGTTTGTGTGACGAATTGATAATGTTACGTGGACGAAATTACTTTTCTTTGTCACCTTCTGAGCGGAATATTAACTAACCACGTTTCTGGTAGCTGATGAAGATGACCTTAGAAGGGCAAATGGAGGAAAATTTAAGTCTATATTGAATATTATCATCATATCTTTGTACTGGGCAACTTAATTATGGTAGGTATTTGTACTACTTACATCTTGTTATCCATTCTTCTAGGTATTCTGTAGGTATAGTATACAGAAAGTTAACAATGTAGGTAAGATGAAGCTAGTCCAGCAGGCTTTCATTGCTTTCTAAAGGATGAATCTATACTTAATATTACAAAGAGGTAAAGTCAGTGAATTTGTGAGGTTTTAGGGGGTAATTCTCTGTATCTACTTAACCGATATTGAAAATTATTTTAGTGTTGGATAGCATAGCCCATTTATCTAGGAAGGCTTATATAACATCACGCTACGACCAATAGGAGCGGAGCATTAATGTTGATAAAACGGGTAAATTTGATCCTTTTGAGAGCTTCCGTTGCGTACACTGCGTAAACGATTAAAGTTACGCAGACTTATGTTAAAATAGGTTTTATTTCTTTTACGCATATTTCTTTTTTAAAAACTAAAAACTAAACAAAATTACATTTTACATAACCATTGCATTTTTATTTTGTTTATTATTTTTAATTAGCTATAAAAGTGCCTTCAACTTCGTGTGCGTGTTAATCTATATGAAGAATATCTAAAGTGTTCTTCAATGACTTAATAAGTTATTATGAGTACCATGACTACCTTGAATTACCCATGAAAACGCTCTATTTTGACTAATGAACAATGAATATAATCTATCTAAGACTCCACCATGCCCACCCAAGATACTACTTAAAACTCTACCACGACTATACGGACCCACGAATACACTATATTTAAAAACTCTACCATGACTACAGCTTCCTAATAACTCGTCCACCCACAGACACATTATCTTTAATAGTTTTAACGTTTCAGTAAGGTAAAATAAATTTTGGAATTATTTTAGCGATCATGTCCTACCTGGGAAAATTTGTCAGTAATAATTTAACTTGACAAGTGATAGTTTGGAGTTAGTAAATCATTATTTAATTGCTAACTATTTAATAAAAGTTTGTAATTTCCAAGAATCTATCTAATCAGCAAATGAACCTATAAGGTAATCAACGGTTGTTATGCAAAAAAATGCTTCCGCCTCATTTGTTACGACAATACACCACCATGAATAGCTAATCAATAATGGATAAGTAATTAAGGATATTACCTGGACTAACATACGTACCAAAAGTGCCTATAAATCTAGGTAACTATATGTAGGTATTATAAGAGGCAATAATAAAAATATTATATAATAAAATATTACACTAGGTGCCCCGAAGTATTAACCCGCCGTTTAATTAAAAATAAATCGAATAGATAATAAAATACAGCCTTCAGTAAGTAAAGTAATTTAAAAATGGGTTCAGTGATTTTTGACTTTATCCGAAACAAACAATCAAATTTTTTGTCTTTATAATATTAGTATAGATATACCTATAGAAGAGCAAAAAAAACGTTTAAACTAGGTATAAGGTTCCAAAGGCACTACCATGGGTTTGCGCATTGTTGCAACGTAACGTATATATACGTTTACGTGAGCAACAACCAATAGGATCGCTTTATTCAATCCTGAGGCTCTACCATGGGTTTGCGCATTGTAAAAACGTAACGTATTTGTATACGTATACGTATAAGCAACAAAAAATAGGGCCGCTTTATTTTTGGTAAAAGGATTGAATAAAGCGATCTTATTGGTTGTTGCTCTCGTATACGTATACAAATACGTTACGTTGCTACGATGCGCAAACCCATGGTAGAGTCTATGTTAACAAATATAAAGCGGCCCTATTAATTGTTGCTCACGTATACGTATAAATACGTTACGTTGCTATAATGCGCAAACCCATGGTAGAGCCTCAGAGTGCATTTGATTAAGCTACTATCCTACCACCACCAATTGTAGATAGATTGATTTTCATTTGCCACATTTTCGCTTTGGTAAAACATTAAAATTTTCATGTGTTTTCTTTTAAAGAAAGTAAAGTGATATTATATAAAACCTCTGGCTTAACAGTCGATATAAATTGATCGCGTAAATTCACGTATGTATGTTCACAGTCCGATTAGGTTTACCGGGTGGTAAGACAAGGTTTGCATTTGTACATAATTTTCAGTAGGATTACTGTTTGGAAAGGTTTTGTTCTCATTCTAGGTTGAATTCGATTCCCAATCACGGAAAAACATGGCTTGGGTATATATAATAATTAATTGGTAATATTATATTATAAAAAAATCTTTACAAAATTCTGAGGACAACCAAATTAAATCCTGGATCCGATCCTAGCTTGTGTGACCTAAATATTATAAGATAAGATATGTTTATTAAAATGCGAATTTAATTAAGTAGATACTCGTACATAAACTACTTGTCACGGTAAATATACACCTATTTCGGTATGTTACTTACTAATATAGTTACGTAATATATAATTCTATGAAACAATTAGCAACCCTGGATTCAGGGTGTAAGATGCGTACGCGCATGATAATATTGGATTGTTCCTCCTACCATATAAAACAAACGCGCTTCTGACGCGGCCAATCAGTATACCGTGAGTTCCGAGGCGCGACACACATTTAGGTAAGTGTACATTCTTTATTATTTAATTTTAATTATTTTTAAAGTAAATATAGGTTTCGTTCTAATAATATAAAGCAATTAAAAATAGGCTATTTGCTTTCAAATATTTAACTGTGGTGTATTTTTTTGTTTTCAATAAATAAACCTAATTTTATTTTGGTGATATTTTTATTAAAAAAAAACTTTTGTAGAAAAAAAATGTGTTGTAGTTAGTGTAATTTTTTGTAGTTTAAATAGATTCTTTTAATTATTCAGGATTTTAAATTACCTATAAGTAATTTAGTGTAAAATTATACCTAATAATTAAAAAGAAATAGCACTTTTACAATTAAAAAAATAATAATACGTGTCTTGAATAAATTCAATCATTTTTTTTTTATATTACTTATAAATATTATTAAAAAATTATATAAATACTTACATATAATAAGTATATGATTTGCCAGAACACTGGCTTTATTTCTCTGCTGGATCGCTATCTTTTTTTTTTTTTTGTATAAGTACCTACGAGTACCTACTTATGTAACGAAATAAGGTAATAAGGTTTTATTCAGGTTTAATAACCTTTATAAGTAAGGACTTTAAAAGTTTAAATAATGTGAATAGTGAATAACTCCTGAATAAAGTTTGCCCCAATCATAACTTTTTTAAAGTATATTTATTATGCCGAATACCTGAGTATTAGGTATTTACCTATTCTTCTTTCAGATTGGTAGTAAATACGACCTCGTAAGGGGTTTTTCCAATTAAATTTAAACTTGACATTGTAACCATATAGCGTCTAAAACCGGTCAGAAAGATTGTTAGATCAGTAGAAAAACGAGATAGCATCAAAATATAGTGGAATGAACTGTTGAAAACTTGGTCCCTATCGCAAGGTCGCTTTCTATAGGACCGGTCCTCATAATCTCAGCCCACGGGGTTTACAGTATTGTAAATGTCGCATTAATATAATATCATTTAAAATTATATAGTCGTATATTTCTTTAAAATGTATGTTTATTTTTATTACCTAACTATATTATTAACTTTTGATTAAGAATTAACGTAACAAAAAAAAACAGAAAGTAGTGAATAGGCTCGTATGAAGCAAGGTAGAAAAATAAACACTACGCAGTCAGTTTCCATTTTCCTTTTTGACCCAACTTATTTTTTTGTCATTTTATATATATCGGACCAGTAGTTGTCAGGCAAACAGACGACTGGTGCGACAGGGACTCACCTTTTAGAGTTTTTTCTTTGTAAAAAATATATTTTCGCAAATTGGTGTTACAATTTATTTTATTTTTAAATTACGTATTAATAGAAAGAATTCCAGAAAAAAAGGTACTTAATACCGATCGCGATTGCTTTTAACTTTAAAACATCGTATGGTTTAAACAAACTTTGTGAGTTTTAATGATACTGTAATTATTTATTAATGTTGCTTTCTTTTCATCAATATCGCAAGCGATATTAAAACCTCATGTATCCCAATTGCTTTCAATCGCATTCAACAAAAACAACCATCATAGCAAAGATGACCTTTGACTACCTTTGACAAAATCATAAATGACCTTTACTACTTTTGACAAAAACTTAAAAACAAAAAAATCTAAAAGCTTTGATGTTTATTTGCCATAATAGAGCCATCATTATAGATAATTTGAATAAATCAAATACCAGTTCCTAAAATATTTCCTTAACGAGCATTGAATATTTGTTGGTAATTTTCATGTTACATAACATAACGTAGGAATGTCAATACATAAGTAAAAATATATTTACAGACTGAAAAGTTACTTACTGAAAAAGAAAACTATATTATGTAAAATAAATACTTACCTACATAACTTACAAAATATGTGCATAACTTGCTAACACAGATAATACATAATGATGTCTAACGGCTAACACCATGCCATAGGTAGATATGAGGGCTACAACCAAATCTGCTAAATTTCTTTTAAACGGCAGTTAAAAATATGGCTTGCTTCATAGAAGGTACGATTATAGAAGGGACAAATTATAACTAAACAAAATAACATCATACTTGTGGATTTCCATGTTTTTATTTTGTATTTGTAATCTTTCTTTGAGGATTTTTAGGTTCTTTCTTTTATGATATAAATATTATTTTGACTTAACTGTTTGGTTTTATAAATCACTTTATTTATTATTTTGGTGTGTAAATCAGACAACAAGCAATACATTAAAATAAAATACACAAAACATATAAAATAGTTTGTAAATTTACAAAGAAATATAACGATATTTTTTTATAAATTCCTTACATTGAAATTTTTAAAGATAAAATGCAATGAAATAAATCCTGGTGGGCGGCACTCTTAGATCAACATGTATTGTTGATTGAAGGCGCCACTCGAAGCCACTATCCTCGCTTTCGAGCAAGGTGAGCCAACCAGGTTCCAGTCACCCCTCATGAAATTTGCCATTGTATTATTATTAGCATCATTATTAGCTAGGCTAACAAAAACAAGCAGATACCGTATTAGCCCCTCAATCCAATTTTGATTTATTACTTTTTTTATTTGTGATTTTGATATAATAATAATAATAATAATGACATAGGCGAGCTTAATGCCTTAGGCACCTTTGAGAGAGTGGAAACGCTTAGGGTGCAAACTGTTTTGAAATAAGAAAACAGAGGCCCAGTACTAAATGTATTGGATAGCAACTGCACGCACTTGTACTATTATTTTTTCTGTGGTCAAAGCTAAAATTGACATATTTCCCATACAAAATGGGTCAAATTTTAACATTCATATACGACGTTGATACACAATTGATTTAGTAGAATAATGCCCGATTTCACCAACTCTAACTAAGTTAAGGGACAATTAATGACAGTTGTTTCATAGCAAATATGTCAAAATTCTTATTTAGGGGCTTCTTTAGAGTTAGGGATCGTTGGTTAAATCGGGCACAAGGCCCCCGCGGTCTAATGTTATCAATGATGCATAACAATACTTAAACAACTTATATTATATAAGTATTACCCTTTACCCTGGGGCCGTCTAGGCGGTCTCGAGCGCCGTAAGGCATCCGTGATGATATATATATATAAATATGTATATATATTACGGTATATAATATAATACACGCAATACATAAACAATGTTTATTAAACAAAATTGCCGCGATGATCTAGTTTACTTAAGTATTAAGATAATGAGTTGTGAGCAAGCATAATTGAAACCACACCAAGGATTCAATTAATTTAATTTTTTATTTATATTTTTATACCTATTGTTTTATCGTAAACCTGTTATAGGTAACTATTCTAATTTGCATGCGAAAGTAGGAACTAAACTAAATAATCGAAAATGTACTTTTAATTTCAGACAATGAATCGTTTCTCAAGTCTTCTGGTTTTAGCGAGCGCAGTGCTTGTTGCGCACGCGCAGTTCCCCAATGGAAGAATTTTGGAGCCCCCTGTTCCGTCGCAGTGTGTACAAAGGGTGATCCACGAAAGATATTCCGATAGTAAGTATTGTTATCTGCCCTTATCTTGTTGGGTTCTCGAAATATTACCGGTCTAAGAAAAGAATTCTTATGATAAGATACGGTCTTGTTTTGTTCCAAGAGCCATTTGAAAAGGTTAAGCGAGCCTATAACGGTAATAAACTATATTTGTTTATTTAAAATTAGCAGCTGGTTATTTCGAGGCGCTCGGTCCGTTTACTGAATGGTCGTTTTTTTTTCGATAAGAATGAGTCACCGCCTGAATAAGGTGTACGTATATTTGGAACGACGATGTATAGCCCGGATAGCTCAGTCGGTAGAGCATTGGACTTTTAATCCAAGGGTCCAGGGTTCAAGTCCCTGTTCGGGCGGGTTTTTTTTTGTATTTTTTTTTTGTTTATAGTTATGGTCTCCATACATATTCTGCTAATATATATGCAAATTTCGCTATAAATGATTTATATTCGCTTAGAATATTTATATGGCTGTTTTTTACTTCAAGGCTGTTTTTAAGATAATTAGGTACTAGGCTTTAATATTATAAAAATAGTAATTACTTATTTAACATTTTATATAGATAAGTGGTCCTTTAGATTTAAGTTCTTAGCCCAGTACTTGTACTACTTGTACAGACACAGCACTGTACAAGTAATTTTTATATTAAAATTTAATATATATAGGTATTATAAAAGATGTTCAATTATAGATAAAGACTGCCTCCGTAGACAAGTGGTTGCGCCTTTGGCGTTGTATCCGGAGGTCGTGGGTTCGATTTTCACCCATGGAAAAAAAATATTACGTTTGTCATGGTCTGGGTATTTATAAAATATAATATGCATTATATCGTTAATTCTGGTAAACATAGTACAAGCTCTAGAGCTTAGTTTGTGACCAGAGCAATATGTGTAAATTGTCACGCGCATAGTTTATAGATAAATAGGTAATATTATGTAGAACATTTCACATATATTATTGGCCCGGTCACAAACAGCTAGTGTTCCAGAAACAACGTACATACTACATACTACTAATATACCTACATAATAATATATTATATTTTACAAACACATGACACATGAAAACCTTACATAGAAACCTACTAATATTATAATATATCCCCGGGTGGAATTTGATTGAACCCACGACAAGCGAATCCAACACCAATAAATATTTCGAAATATTGACTTATTTAATGATTTGCCATTTGCTTTTCATGATGAAAATGTGTTGCCATATAGGTATGTAATATTTCTCCGTCTTCGTTTTATAGACAAAGGCTATTTCTTCTCCTGGAGAGACCCCGCACTCCGTGGAGTGGAGGAGGACTGGCTCAGTGCCAGGAACTACTGCAGACAACGCTGTATGGACCTCGTGTCCCTGGAAACCAGCGACGAAAACGAATGGGTCAAGCAACGGATTGCCCAAGATAAGGTAATCATTATTTATCTATTAATGTAACATTTGTTTAATATATAGTTATAGGAACATCAGCACGGTAGATAAGTGTGTGTCTCCATGGATGGCAACCTACAAATTCACGGGTAGATAAAATTTTAATGCTTTTAGAGTCCTAAGAAAGCCGAGTGACGTTCCTTAATCTTTTAAGTCACTATTTAATCATTAAAAACACATTTAATTGCGGTTATTTACTAATTTTAACCAAAATTAAGACAGCTCTAAAGACTTAGGAAGCTCATGGACATTCCTTACGATATCCTCGAATCCTTGTGCCTGTTTTTGGTAAGCATTTGTTCCTTAAGGACGTATTCAATTCCGTGATTTTAAAGTTTGCCTTAAAATTGTGAACTATTATATTATCAAACGGAACTTTGAAGTTTTTTTAAATTTTTTATCTATTTCACTAAAAAATAAAAAAAACTTCAAAGTTCCGATTGATTATAAGCAAACCTCATACTGAAAGTCTCCTAGATTTCTACGAAACTTTAGATATTTTCAGTCTGCATCTAACTTAGGCCTTAAATAAAGAACAAGAACTGAATTTGAAACCCTTTGATTCGAATGTGTCCCTAGGTGAAATGTTTGGACAAGATATAAAGTAAGTTCTATTAGGACACCTATATTTTCTACATCATTACTTTCCAACATCTATCAGTATAAAATAATATAGGTAGGTAGGTACATGTCGTAGAAACTAAGGACACTTTTAAGATGGGACCTTTGCAAATAACACAATAAACATGCGGCAACAGTGGTATCTGTTGGATGTTTTAGTAGGTATATATTTTACATAAAACAGGTGTTTTATGTAAATTTAAAATATCTAAGATTCTGCCTTTCTCTATACCATTTCGCATTTCCAAGGTTTTCAAAAATGAACCTACATAAAAACCCTGAATTCATGTATGTATGTATGCATGTATGACTGATCTAACAGGAAAAAGACCGTATCCCTTTAGATTTTGCAACACTAAACTTGCATTCATATGAGCGACCATAACCAACACACCTAAATTAGTATAAATACGTGTAACATTCATCTAAATATAGCACGTCCATTAAAACATTACCTACAGTATAGACACCCTTGACCTTTATAGCGTTTGCGCTTCTGCATACATAATTATTGGTAACAACGCTTTTCAAATACGTTTTCTGAAGAACGGCAAAACTACCGAGACCGAGTACCTATAGTAGAGAACACATTAAATATGTATAACAAGTGGATTCCTTTAGAAATAGAAAGTGTCGTCATTGAAAAATACAACTTGACACTTGATATAAGTATACAGTTGCTAAAAGGCAGACCTACAGCAATAGACGGTAAGGTTTTATTTTTGTACCGACATAGACAATGGGATTCAGCTGTTTTTGGCTGTAACTAAGGGCCTTTCTTATAAAAAAAATAAGCATTAGGTAAAGGTTTAGTAGGTATTTAGAAAAAATAAATACTTAGTATAAGAGTGGTTGTTGTAGTAAGAAATGAAACGTGGTAAATACTACAGAAAGTGCTTTCGTTTTGCATTTTCACCTTTTTGTTTCGCTATCTACGCGAAACTATACTTGATGGGAAATCTTGCTTTTTCCCAGCAAACACATTGTCTCCATTAGCATTCGCAATTATTGTAAGACAAATAGATAAATTGTTTAATAAGAAAACAGCATTAGATAGGTACAATATTTTAGAATACGACGGCTATTTATAATTGCTTATGCTAAATATAGGTTCCTTCAGTAAGTTTAGATATATCACAGGTAGTACAATTAGCATACCTACATAAGTGCAATAGAATAGTACAAACAAAGGCATTATTCGCAATTGTTCTACCACTAAATTGGCTACACAAGTAACGGCGATATGCATTGTCATGTTAATAAGGGGCGGCACCACGCCACATTAGGTGTGCTGGCGACGTGACACCTATCGCATGCACTTCACTTAATCTAACCTCTTACGAGTAGGTACCTATACCTTCTTTTAATTCTATGAAGAACCAGATACACCTAATAATGAAATAAATGGTTAACAATTAATAAAACCAAGTTTGGAAGAGGTTTTGGGCGTGCATGTACGAGGGAGTCATGACTGTAGTATATCCCGTATGGGATTGCGTGTGAAGATAAATATATATTTTTTAATTATGCCCACAGGTCAAATACATTTGGACCTCTGGCCGTGTCTGCGACTTCAAAGGCTGCAACCGTCCAGACCTCCTCCCTAACGAAGTAAATGGCTGGTTCTGGACTGCCGAACTACAGAAGTTAGCCCCGACCACCAACCGACAACAAAACGACTGGTCCGAAGGCGGTGGCATCGGCAAACCTCAACCTGACAACAGGGTAAGTGACCTTTGCCTACGTAACCGATGCAGTCAAGATTTTTAAGCCTTTAACTTGATTGTAATTTATAGCCGATTGTTATGAAAAATACCGTCGCCTTATGTGGTACCGCGTTATATCAAATTAATTCCCCGAAGCGGTTAGGTAACATCGTTAAGTTTCCCCGGGCCCGCATCACAATCGCGCCGAAGAAAGCGAGTCCGATGCTTTATGGGCGTGCAAAATGTTCGCCGAAGGGCACGCCAGCGCCCGCATGACATCTCGTTATAGGCCGCTTTCTACAAACACTCTGGCTCACGGCATAGCTGGTGACAAAAGCTCATCTTTATTCGGGTTGCGTCCATGTCGACTGTTTGCGCGACACTTTCCCTCGCGACAGCCTGAAGCCACATCAACAATAACGTAACCGAACGCGACGCGGTTTCGGCACACACATCCGTATCCGCTTTTTGTTCTCAGCGCGAATGATTGAGACGTGCGGTTAAATGACATAATCTTAGATTAAACAATGTATCTGCTCGGCGTGTAAACATTTTCTTTCTGCGGCAAGGTCAATAGGCAAATACTTATTGTATAAACAGCAAAAACATTACGGTTTACGATCGGATTTACATAATCTTAAGTGCTAGAAATTGCTTTTGGAATGTACGTAGTCCTCGTAATGTAATTTGCAGAATATGACATTACCAGTAGAAGGTCTACTAGTAATATCATATATAACAATTGTAGGGCCTTTACATAAATAAGTACTTCTCCCCTAAACTATTAAATTAGTAGAATAAAAATTCAGACAAGGCTATAATTTCCAGGAGCTCATTCAAGGAGGAGCAGCAGAACACTGTGTGGCCATTCTGAACAACTTCTACAACGATGGAGTGCACTGGCACGACGTTGCCTGCCACCACCGCAAACCTTTCGTCTGCGAAGAAAACGACGCACTACTGAAATACGTTCGCTATACCAACCCCAACCTCAGGGTCTAAGAAAGCATGATGTAAAATTTTTAACTATTAAGTACACACACACTCTGTTCTGAATCATATGATTATAGAACTCGGCTTTCTATGCTATATTTATTATTACTATCGCTTTACTTTTAACGAAACAAAACGAGTCCTATACTATTTCAGAATAGAGTGTGTTTAAAAACAACCAATGAGCGTTACATGCCATCTTATCTATAACGTAATCACTGCCAACATCTGGTCAAATGGATATGCCCTTAATCATAGCATAATCCATAATTATCTTTAATTCCGTCCAAACTAGAATTAAGATATTAGCTTTAATTTTACCTCATAATGTCTATAATATTTATTGACAAATTTGTAGATGATGCAGCGTTATGGTTGTTGCTATTGTATAAGTATTTAATTATCTGTCAATAAAGACTGCTATAACAATTTGTTTTTCATTGCCTACAACTAAAATACTTCATTCCCTGCAAGTAATAAATAATTCATGTTAAGTAAGTAACTAGGTAGGTACCTACTTCAAAAAGTAAGTCTGTTTTATTCCTTTACATTAAGGTTCAATTTACATTGGTACCTATTGGAATAAGTACCAATATAATAAGATATTGTTTATGTGGATGGCATGGCCATGAAAACTTTATTTAAAGCATTGATCTTACATTGACCATTGATTATGCCTATTCTATACTCTTGATTAAAAGTATACCTCGCCAACCACTATATGTAATTTATTAAATTCAAATCATCAGTTAAATTGATTTGAAATAGGTACTGGGTTTTTTTTGTACAGTTTGTCATAGTCTGGGTGTTTATAAAATATAATACGTATTATATCATTGCTTCTGGTACACAAGGTACAAGCCTAGAGCTTAGTTTGTGACCAGAGCAATATGTGTAATTTGTCCTACATAGTATTATTAAATTTTCAAGTGGGCCTTTAAGGCCAAATCCTAAACTATGATGAATAGTGAAACACGCACAAAGGAGTCTTGGGGCCGATTTTTATAAAAACTAAAACTACTTTATTAGATTTCATAAAAAAAAAATCTTCTAGCCGGGTACCATATTAGTTAATTTAAAAAAAAACTTCTTGTATTATTGCACCAACTGACAGTGTTGCTTATATAAATAAAAAATACAATATAGTAATATAAAATTTATTAAAAAACACTTATCAACATAATAAAAAAAAGTTTGAAAAACTAACTAAGGTCTTTTAACAAATCTGGGCAAAGATTTTTTGTTTGTCAAATACCAAACAGATATATTACAAAAGTAGACCAATGCCAACAGCATAGTACCATGCATAAGCCGGCACAGACGAAGAAATGATGACTTTAGTTCTGAACTGTAACAAATTATTATTGCATTTGTCTAATGCAGTTAATATTTAATGGCAAATTCCTATAATCTATGGTAGTGGTCTGTTATCCCCATACAAAATGTTAACGCCCATAGATTTATGTAATTTATATGGGAATGACAAACTATTACTGTTATAATAGATTATAGGAAGCTGTCTTTAAACATAATGTTTATGTTAAGGTTATCTGGTTATATAACACATCATAACTCTAGTAAATATGATCAACAAAATATGATGAGTAAGACTTTTAATAATATGCCCTACAATTTAATATTACGGCCTGAGAGAGAATGCAGGTTAGGCGTCATGTTGCATTGCCTCAGTAAAAAAATGTATGTATTTTGACAGTGACAGTAGGTGTGAGGTACACTGTAACCTGTCAAAGTCTATACAGTTTTGATTGAAGGTGACAAGACCCTTCTTATTGCCTGAATTTTCTCTAAGGCCCTACATCCCCGGTAATTTATTATCGGAAAGTACATATAAAGTAAAAAACTCACTCTCTATTGTAAAAGTCTTCAATGTTATTATTAAAAAATATATTAGAGTCCTGTGCTTCAGGGAGAGATGAGAAGTCTATATCAAATTGTTCTTGAAGGTAACATATCCTTTCCATAACAAACAACAAGAAAATTGCCCAAACATACTCAGTCTGATGTACAACTTGCATTCTTGTCATTTTTTCCCTTCCACCATAATAATATGATATCCAAATTTAGTTTTTATTGGGGGATCTGTGTAGATGGGGCTATTTGTAGTAGATATTGGTAAAGCAAAGGCAGCATCCTGGAAAGGGCCAACCATAGAACCTCGGGTCATCCAGCCTAGGTCACCACCTTGCCGAGCTTTATCTTCACTGTATGCAGCAGCTACATCAGGAAATTTTTGGCCAGCTTTAATTTTTTCAAGTGCTTCCAAACATTTTGACTGCTTTTCACAAAGGATGTGTCTGACTTTGACAGCTGTCCCACCTTTTTTCTCTTTTCCGGTATCTGAAATATTATTATTTATTCATATTCTGAATCATTTATTTTAAACGAGTGTTGTACGTAAATTATTTCAAATTACTTCTTAGTAGGTACCTGAGGCTAATTTTCCTCCTTTTGGATCAGCACTAGTTTTTGATGAAGAATTCCCTTTGTGTACTGCCGCCTTCGTGTTTTCAGATTTCTTTCCAGGTGCCATGACCCACGTATTTAGTTGTGTTGCAGGTATTCAATAAACAATGAGCATATATTATTAACTAAGGTAGGTAAATAATAATCTGTACTAACCACCTAAATAATTTCAATCAAGAATATTATCCACTGAATTATGAATAATTAAAGAATAATTAAATAAATAATGGATATAGGTAATAAGAATTATTATGATAACCTAAAAAAAACTTCATTGTTTTTTTTTTCGGGGCCATATAATTAATACGCGTACTCTACTCACTCAGAAATAATACATTATATAAAGCGCGGACTGATAAGTTACGAGTGGCACACAAATAATAATTTATCAAAGTTTTTAAAGACAAAAATGCAATGAAAAAAATCCTGGTGGGCGGGACTTGAACCCACGATCCTCGCTTTCGCGGCAAGGCACTCAAATACTAAGCCAAGTCAACTCTCACGAATTTTATCTTCGCTTGTTATCTACTACACAGACTATTAGTTTTCTTTTAATAACTACGTAAAGTTAGAAGTCTTAGTTTCTAAACTAGATGGAAGAGAAGTATGTTTTTTGTTTTTACTTTTTTCAGTATTTTATATTTATGCATTTTATGCAATGGAAAAATTCCTGGTGGGCGGGACTCGAACCCACGCCAAACCCATCCTCGCTTTCTCGGCAAGGCACTCAACCACTGAGCCAACTAGGTTCTCACGAATTTTGTAATTGCTTGTTATCTACTACACAGACACCCTCTATTAGCTTTCTTTTAATAACTACATTAGTGAAGTCAGAGGGCACAGGGCACTAGAGAAATAGCAGGCGAGGCGACATGTCGCGTCGCCTCAATCAAAAACGTATGTATTTTGACAGTGACAGTAGGCATGAGGTACGCTGTCACCTGCCAAAGTCTATACAGTTTGATTGAAGGCATTTCCTAACACCTTCTCATCCTCTTGTGTCCAAATTAGAAACTCTATCAAGGTTTTCCAATTCAGCTTACTGGAGAAATAAGAGCAACCCTTGTTTACTAAATAGCTTCCTTAAATTTTCCAATATTAAGTACCCTGTCCACACCTCCCAATGTTTTCCTATTTTTAACTACCCTTATATCTCATTGTTCTATTCCCCCAGTATTACTTACTTTGATATTGATAAGGAATCAGAATATGCTGATAACATTTTCAATAAAGAAGTAAACAAACATTGGTCGGACAGATTGCTAATGTTCTGTGATGCATCAAAGTTTGATTATGAACAGTGTGTAGGCTCTGCTGTCTGGATACCAAAATATAGCATTATTTTAAATTTTAGAAGTCCCCCTCAGTCCTCAATTTTTACAGGAGAATCCTTGGCTATCTATGAAGCAGTCTCATACATCCTTTCACATAATATAAAAAAAAACAATAATATTTTCTGATTCCCAAAGTTGTTTAAAGGCCTTAACTAGTAACTTTTTTTCAAGTAAACCTCACCCGCTTACAATAAAATTAAGACATTTATTACATGAATGCAGTATGGTTGGTCTGGATATTGTGCTGGCTTGGATACCAAGTCATTGCGGTATTGTAGGTAATGAAACAGCTGACCTATTGGCTAAAGAGGCCACAGTTATTGGTTCAATGGGTAGTTTTACTTTATACCCACAGGATTTATCCCCACTAGCTAAAGTGGACCAGTCTTTGGAGTGGGAAAAAATCTGGAACTCTGACCCCCAAAAAGCTAAACACTATAGGCTTATACAACCTTCTATCCCAAATAAACCATGGTTTTTTCTCCTTAAAGATTTCTCTAAACAGGTTACCTCAACTATTTGCCGACTTAGATTGGGACATAATAGTACTCCAGTGCACTTGTATAAAATTAAAGTTAGAGAAAGTGCTCTGTGCGACTGTGGTACAGAACTGGGAACCCCGGATCATATATTTTTTAGCTGCCCTAATTATCCTTGCTCCCTTTATGATATACTTCCTCCAGATACTCCCCGTCCTACTAACATAAATACTTTGCTAACCCTGTCCAGCTTCTCTGGATTCGGGGCTTTAGCCAAACATATTAATAGAATCAAAGTAAAATTTTAAACTACTCCCCCTCTCAACTTATTTATATATAGTAATAATTATGCTGATATATTATATACCAAGTAATGGGCCTATACATGTTTATTCCAAATATATGATAGGATTTAAATTTAAATTTAAATTTAAATTTAAATTTAAATCCCTTATATTTATCTATAATATATGTTTCTTTTTCAGATCTGTGTAATGTCCTGTGTTGTGTTTATATTGGCCCCTGTGAAGTCTTGTTTTGTCTAAATAACAAATGTTTATTTATAGGATTATTGACTTAAATTAGTTACCAATTCTTTCTGGGTATCTAAAATCTTTTAAATTTTATATTAAATACTCCTTCGTGCCTTCTCTATAACTAGACATTGGCAGAATTACGCGCAAAGCGAAAAGCCATTTATCAAGAACTAGATTGAAGGCAACGTGTCGTGTCGCACTTTGGCAGGGGACAGCGTACCTCACGCCTACTGTCACTGTCAAAATGTATGTGTTTTAAGGTAAATCAACCAAATTGTGCTCACTTCTACGTTATAGAGAGTTTACACGTACATTTTATTATTCTAAGCCCACACTATTAAAACAATATATGCGACACAATATAAATAAATATTTAAAAAAAAATTTAGGTATATTATTTTGTATAACTGACGAAACTTGCTTCCAATCCCTTTCTTTAAATAAATAAATTATATCGATAAGCACCCACTACAACACTAACCGAGTAGCAAAGAACTTTTGAAATTCAAATTTCAATCTAAAGTATTCTTTATTACAATTACATAAGGTTGATTTTAACTTGAGTTAAACTACAATTATTAGTAAACCAAAATAGGCTAAGGTTTTTAAAGAATACTAACAAAATCGTACTTACCGATGATACGAAACACCTCCATTACGAAGATTTTTTCTCCCACTATCGTTTTTGCACTCTAGAATGCAACAATACGGCATACTTACAATAATTATGCGGAAAAATCAGGAACGACGCGAGACTATCAACTCGAAGCAATGTTAGACACGACTGATGACGACTGACAACTGGGATCAAATAAGCGTACCTACGCTTAATTGTAGCACACTAAACACGCCTACTTTGCACTTCCACTTGTTTTTTATTTTCCGTGTATATTACCATACCCCTCTCCTTTTTTTTTTCCTTACGTTGATTATTTTGTATCTTTTTGATAGAACTTTCGGAATTCAATCGCCAACGCGAATGATACAATTGGGATTCAATCCTGAAAAATTTGTGGTTGTCACATGTCTATAGCGCCGCGCTAACATTACCAGCTATCAAAACGCACCCTATTTCTACACATATAAATAGTTTCCTATTACTATGTGGGCGCTATACATATTTTTTGGATTGCGTAGTATTTACCTGTGTTTCATCGGTCCGCGGAGTCAGGAGTCTGTTTGTTATAATTGATTTGTGTATTTGTGTCACTTTTTCTGTGCACTTTTTTTTGTTTGATTGTTAGATTCTTTTCATATTATTGATTATTATTCCAAAAAAAAATATTAGATTTTATTTACAATGTGCGATTACTTATATGTCCTTTTGTGTTCAGACCTATTAACATGAATAACTTATTAAAATTTAAATGAAAGGTAAGTTTAACACTTGTTTCAAAATACTTTTTCCTAGTTTTAGTTTATATTTGTGCATTAATTTATAGTTAAATATCAAATCGAAGATATCAGTTATTTTTGAAAAGTTAGTTATAACTACTATATATGAGTATTGTAGTGTAGGGAGATGCTGAGTTTATAGTGTGGTGAGAGAAACTTAAATAAAATTGGTTGTTCATTTTGTGCTGCTAGCCAGTACAAAATTGGTCCCTTGGGATACCCACTGGTCGTGTATTAAAAGTTATGGCTACACTATTGCAGAACATTATATCAGTCCTTACATTTTTGGAGTATGAGCAGGACCTTCCTAAATCGTAATTTAGATAAAACAGCCAACAATCGCGGTATTGGCCATATGAGTTTGAGTGGGAGTGTTTCCTTATTTTGTGTATCGTATCCATATAAATGCTTCTGGTTACAAAACCCAAGCCATAAGCTGCACTGGTTGACACAGGTATTTCTTTCTCAGGAAATTTATTCTAAATGTGTTTTCTATATTTTTCACTTGAAATAAAGTTTATTTACTAAATTTTAAGGACTTAAATTAATATGTCATATGTTGACAGTAGTTTTAACACAACCTAAATGTTTGAATTGACTACTTAATGAGTGTAAATTGGCCTTCAATGTGTGCTATTTTTAAGTTTTTTTTTATTTTAGATAGTTTATTAAATCCAATAACAATGGGGATTATGTATGAAAAGCGTCATCTGAAGAGGCCTCGGCTGGGGCCTCCTGATGTATATCCACAAGAGCCACGACAAAAGGAAGATGAGCTTACTTCTGCTAATGTCAAACATGGGTTTACTACAAGTACTCAATCAACTGACGAGTTTGGCACAGCCAGGCATATAAATTATTCTACATCCAAGGTTAATTTTATTAATTTAATTTTACTGAATAAATCTTCTATAAATAGTATTTTCTTTTCATAGTGAAACTGGGGCAGACAGCTTAACACACTACTGAATTACTATGGTAGTGTTATCTCAAACAAACTGTTCTAAAAATATTGAAGTCTAAGTGTTTTTAAGTTTACAGGCTAACTAACCGATTCTGCAACCATATAAATACTTTTTATATATCTATAATAATAGATGTAGGGCAGTTCTTCTTTTTGCATGTAAGTTGAAAGTGATAGAATTGGCCCTTGTCTTGTGTCTTGTAGTGAACCAGAAACAATAATCAAAAGTGTTATATTTTTATATAGCCACCCAGGCTGAGATTAACTATAAGTATGGGAAGTGCTCCCACTTGCATCTTAAAGAAGCTATGTATAAATAATTACATAAATATTTTTGGTATTTCAGATTGGACAATTCTTTTCTAGTGTATTATCAAAAAAAGAAGAATTAAATACTTTGCCTGATTGTGGTAGAAAAAAGCAGCCTGTAAATCCTAAGGACAACTTTTGGCCGGCGACTGCCAGAACTAAACCACAAATTGAAGCATGGTTTAAAGATTTAGCAGGTCTGTATAATGTTATTTTTTAAGCATGTCTTAATAGTAATGAAACAAATTCCATGAATTTAATAATTCTATTATTTTTCTATATGTGGGAAACCAATGTTGTTTCAGTTATTCCAACATTTCCAATTATACATATTATATTACTTAGGTATAGTGTAGCATTCTATTATTAAAATTAAATTAGTTTTTTATTATAAACAGGGTCTGCATTTGACCTTGGACAACAATGATGAAGCCTAGACATAGCATGCTTACTCTGTAAAAAGGAGACTACCTGCTCGGCAAGAAGTCAATGCAGTAGTACATACAAACTTAACCTCTTTATGATATTAGTGTAGATAATGACATTGGGCTGATAACAAAACCCTTCTGCTAAGTATCCAGCCACTATCTATTCTGTCTCTGGTGCTGTAAAACACTCTTGATGAGTACATACATATATAATTCTATCATACAATAATTATTATATTTAAAAAATACTTAAATAACTAATATTGTTTTAGGAAGTAAACCATTATCAGTACTAGCTAAGAAAGCACCAAACTTCAATAAGAAGGAAGAAATATTTATTACTTTAACTGAGTACCAAGTGGCCATGCCTCGTGCTGCCTGGTTTATAAAACTCAGCTCAGCATATACTGTTGCTGTATCTGAAGCTAAGATGAAGAAGAGACAGCTACCTGATCCAACCACAGGTGAGAAGTAGAAATTATTAAAACAACCACCAAATGTAGGGCTTTGCATATTTTTTTATGTTTGTTAGTTAAATATTGCACAAAAACAAATCTTTGACAGTAAATAGGTATATTATTAAGAAAATGTTCTACTGCCATATTTTGAAAGATGTAAACTATAAATGGGAGTATATTATATTATGTAATATTGTAGTGTATGTATTATGTGTTGTATTAAATAGTATTTTATGTTAACTTTTAATATTACTCTTATAATTATTATTATATTTACTATAATTGCACACTTTACATAATTATCAAATTATCTTGAAGGTTTCACTTGTATAAAATGCCTAGTGGTATTAAGTCTGCCTTTATATCTTGTGCAATAAAAAAACCACAATTAGTCATAAGGGAATTAAAAACTTATTTCTGTTTTAATGATTTTAGTTTTTCCAATAGACAACTTGCATAGTAAATAATAATAATAGTAAAATGTTATTGCTAATTTCCAGAATGGACCACAACTTTAATTAAGTTCCTAAAAGACCAAATCCCAAGACTGGCAGAATATTATCAAAATTCTGCACCCAATAATATTCCTGAAAAAACTCCACCATCACAATCAGGTCAGTTCTACTTTTTTTTTAATGCTGTCTACTGGTGCAGGGGTTTTAATTGCTCTCAACAAATTTGCTTGCATACAATTATTACAACTTCAAAAAAAATTTTGCTTTGCACTGCAAATTTTGGAGTGTAATATCGTACTGGATTCACTATGGATTTCAATGTTTGTCCACGCCATAAGCCTTTAATTTAGCCAGTTAGCTAGTCTAGTTAAAAAAATAAATAAATATGTAATACAAATAAATTCATTTGTTCACAACTATGTAGGGTTAAAATTTGATTTAAACACTGATATTCATAAAAAGTTATGAGTCCTTGAAGAACACATTAGTTATATAAGTTTTTGTCCCTTTTTATTAGCAACAAAAATGTATATGCGTAAAAGAGACATAACCTTATATAACTAATGTGTTCTTCAAGGCCTCAATAAGTTTTTATGAATAAGGCCATAAGATAGTATAAATATTTAAACCTATTATTTATTTAAAAAGTAAACAAATTTATGATAACTTTTTAGTTTAAAATTTACATTTTGTTGTTTTATTAGTATGTAATTGTTCATTTTATATTCACTCAACCAGATTTTTTTTTGTTTTCTCTTACAATATGATATTTTAATGATTAATTAACAGGTCAAGGAACTCCAAGTCATATTTCGCCAGGGCATCCCCCTGGTAGCTCTACTCCTAATAGTTCTACTGTGCCTAACTCTATGCATTCTCCAGGATCTAACGGTAAGCTAATAAATACTTGACATTATTAGGTACTGGGGGCCACCGAACCAGTGGCGGATCCGGGGGGGGGGGGGGATGGTCTGGGGGCTATGGCGCCCACCTGAAACCCTCGAAATTTAATTAAAATTACGATTTCGTTACAGTTATTACAAAAACTCTTCTAAAAGGCTTGTCGAAAGGCACTAGGGTCTCCCCAAAAATCAATCCTGGATCCGCCCCTGCGCCGAACCCAGGTCACGCGTGGATTGATAGTGTATATTTATGGTCTTACGCCACCCAGTATCACATGGGAAGCATTGTGAATAAAACACAGTTTCAGTGGGTGCATTGATCTTGCGCAGTGCAAAAGTTGATAGAATAATAATATATGTTTATTTATTCTAGTAAAGATAGATATTTATTAAATAGGTACAATTATTAACAATGTGAATGTATTTATAAGTAGCCAATGTTCTGTGCTTGAACTAGGCTAGGAGCCTGTATCTCAGAATGATAGAAACGGACCTATCTCATCCACTCTGAACCGTGGTCTGGCCGTGGATTGGGTTTAATATGCAGTGATACATGGAGAAGTTATAATTATTATATAGGCAGTATAATATATTTGTGATATCATGAAGTAAAATCCTCTTTTTTTAGAAGATTTATTTTATTATATATATGTGTTTAATAAAAATTCTAACTGGTTACCTGTATTTATAATCTAGTATAAAAATAAAGCTAATTATTTCTGAAATGAAAAAATATAGGTACTGCACAATATATTGAGAACTTCGACGTGAAATTCATTTTCCAAAGCTGTTTCTGTGATATTTGAGTTTTTTTTTATGGATTTTTTTTTTTTTTAAATCAGTAACTAATGTTATCTATCTTTACATTTTTATTTATGCTTGGAATGTTATTCCAAGGGCTAGAACTTGGTGTTAAAAGATTCTAATTTTATGCAATTTGAGGTATGTCCACTGTCTTTAGGTTCTCAATAAAAATTGTGAAAGAGAGTGATGAAGGATCAGTTGCTATTGACACAATTTCATTTTTTGTCATCATCATCATCATCATGCCAGCCTTTCGCGCGTCCACTGCTGGACATAGGCCTCCCCCAAGGATCGCCATTTTTTGTACATATTTATATTTTTTACCATTTTATTTACTCATATTTTCTTTATTTGAAGTAAATATTACAGATTTAATAAATTTTTACTTACAATTAAACTAAATAAATAAAAGAAATACCTCAATAAAAGAAAAATAATAATGTTAACAATACTTACCTTAAAATCCGTGTACAGAATCTATAAAATGAATATATTATCTAAATGTGTGCTGTGCGGCATGGTGCCTACTAATATGCTGGTGGCGTTTCCCCATTGTTTTTTTTTTATAGGAGTTTTACTTTTTCTATTAAAAAAAAAAATGTATATTTGTTTCATTTCAGCATTAGGATTAATGAATGAGAACATAGACTGGCGACAGTCCCTCAAACTATGGAACTATTGCACGCGACTTGCGAAATACCTGTTGGAAGAAGGGTTGCTAGATCGGCATGACTTTCTTACATGGATCATAGAGATATTAGATAAAAGACTGCCAGATGATGGTGTTTTGAGGTTGGTAATGAAACGAATATGTTAAACAAGCTTCCCGTTGTAGCAATAAAAAAAACAAAAAAAAAATACTATCTATGCTAATATTATAAAAAGTAAAGTTTGTGTGGTTAAAAAATATTTGCGTGGTAGCGATAGAACTGGTAGTCATATTTACAAATGTAACAATGGTTGTTGGTCTTTTTCTTGGCGTTGACGAAATTTATTAAAGGCACGTCTTCTTCGGAAGAAGTCTGGGATTGCGCGGGTGGTGGGGCTCCAGAAGATGCAGAGATTGTTGAACAGACCGGATCATTCTCAGTTACTGGGATATCATCTTCAGTTTCTGGACCACTATTCATGAAGTTGGGAGATCGATTTCTGGGACAACGTCTAGAGTTGGAACATTTTCATGGCTTGTATCAACTATCTGTGCGCCTGGTGTATTATTGAGTTTCTTTCGTCTTCTATGACGAATCCTTTCAGTGTTGTAACCTCTTGTGTCTTTTAAGAAGTCCAACAGACAACTGTCAAGAATACGTCCAGTTTCCTCTGAGCGTTTAGCTGGAAGCTTTTTTAGGACAGCTTGAGGATCGAATGGATAAAGACCTGTAGCTCTAAAGGAACTCTGCAGACTTTTAGTCATATTAGCAGCATTCTTCAGCCCGATTTTAGCACTTTATTAAGATAAGCCCCAAAAACTGTCAAAGTTACCCTGGAAGTCAAAGTAGCCCTGGAAGTCAAAGTAGCCCTGGAAGTCAAAGTAGCCCTGTTTTAATGTAATCTCTGGATCTACTGAACCGATTTTAAAATTTATTTTTTAGTGTTGGATAGCCCATTTATCGAGAAAGGCTATAGGCTATATAACATGACGCTACGACCAATAGGAGTGGAGCATCAATGAAAAATGTTGTAAAACGGGGAAAATTTGTTCCTTTCAGAGCTTCCGTTGCGCGCGTCTGAATTTTAATTTAAGTCTATTTTCGTTCTCAATTTATTTATTGTTTTAATTTATTTTTTTCAGGCTATTTTTACCAATGACTCTGCAACATATGAGTGATTTTGTACAATGCGAGGCATTATCGCGGCGACTGGCTACCACATGCGCTAAGAAAGCCGCGGTTATATGCTCTGTATTGTCAGACACTACCCTACGTGCTTTAAACCAACCAGCTGTTTTTAAAACCAAAAATGAACCTACTAGTGGTAAGTATAAGCTCATGTTCTTATAGCTATCCATTTAGTACAGAAGCCAGGTCTATCGTGAGGAAGGAATCCATTGTATAACGCGGTGATCAGATCATGTCAACAAAAAGTAGATTTAGGGTTACGCCAGTCGTACCCTAAATCTACGCGTATACAAATGTATGGTAAATCTGATTTAAAAAAATGTTCTCAGCAGAAAGATTAATAAATACAATGATCTACAAAAATATTATTTAAATCTACGACAAAAAGTAGTGGAAAAACACTTGAAGTGGGATAGCTCATTTTCTATGTGAAACGCAGACTGCGCATCGAAACTGTAGTGGTCTTAACAGTGCTTTATTCAACACTTGCGCCCTGGATTCAGTACTCTCTTTACCCAACCAAGATTCTACAAGAGCTTCAGAGCTGCCATGGCATTGTGTTATATAAAAGTCCTGACCACTGACTTTAGAAGACCAACATTTTTATGGAATCCCTCTTATACCAACTTCAACTTTAAAAGTTTATATGAATTTCAGATACCAATGGAGTTCCAATGTCGCCAGCTCCAGAACCTGTAAATGGGGATATAAAGCCAAACATATCACATATAAAAAGATCTGCCACCCCTATAGCTGATCAAAGTCAGGGGACCCCTAATCCTAACCTAGGCACCCCTAACCCTATAGGTACCCCTAATCCTCAACAAGGATTGGAGATACAGGTTAGCTTCACTGTTATATTAATACAAATTTTAGCTACCCACATAGCTTATTTTTTATTGGAGCATAGCATGTTTGTATACAATGGTAAACAGACCTACAAAGTCCATGAATGGGGACGATCAATACATTGTTGGCATAATGACATTGTTCACAACATTGATTGCTTCCATTATACCCGCTATTTTGTATTTACAATTGGCACTTTTTTATGCTATATATCGGGAATACTTGTTGAGCTCATCCTATGTGCGGCTGAAGGTACAGCATATAGGCCAGGAAAATTAAAAGAAGAAAATAAACTCATCCTAAGATTCCTTTCTATATTTTATTTTTATTTATCTATTATCAATCAGGTCATAATAGCACTGTAATAAAATGACAATAGCTTAATTTGTGACATTTTGTATTTTGCTAACCAATTGCTCAAACTAAAAAAAAAAGCGAGTATCATTATATTAAATACTAGCTGGCCCATGCAACGGGCGGAAGCTCTCAAAAGGGACAATTTTTCCCTGTTTTCCCAACATTTTTCATTGATGCTCCGCTCCTATTGGTCGTAGCGTGATGTTATATAGTCTTCCTAGATAAATGGGCTATCCAACACTAAAATAATTTTCATTATTGGTTCAGTAGGGCCCGAGATTACCCCCTACAACCTCACAAACGTTTCCTCTTTATAATTATAGATGATGTACATGTAAATATGATGCAAGTACGATTCTATCGAAATAAGTTAATTTAAGATAATAGAGGCCCAGTTTGTTACCCAGGTAAAAGAAGAGATCACATCGTCCCCTCGAGATGTCAAGGGTACATTAACTGCTGTAATGTCGGCAGCTATGAACCCAGTGCAGATGGGGTTTGGAGAGGTGCTGAACTGCTGCTACCATCGAGATGTTATCATACAACTTGCTACTGTAATGCAGGTGAATTACTGTATTTTTTTTTAAATGTATTTAGAGCCTTTATCTAGCATTTATAAAGTTTGTTTTATAATGAACAATGTCTTATATAAGTTAGAAAATTGAGGGTTAGCATACATTATTTACAATAGTCGTGTAGAGTAGCATTATACGTAAAGAGCCAGGAGTGTGATGAATAAACCGGGACTTAACATTTGTTAATTAGTTTAAAATGCTTTATACAGGGTGAATTTGAAAGGTTGTACTTTGGGCTTATATAAAGCTCTACTGATCAAATCAAACACCTTTCCCTATGCATGTGTGACCATGTGTCGCAAATGAAACAAAAAATTGCTTTCTCAATACAAACTAGTAATGATAAAATGATCAATCGATTTGTATAGGGAAGCCAAGATTTTTTCAATTGCGACACATGGTACCATTCCATGGGGAAAGTTGTTAGATTTGATCTGTAGGGCCTTATATTAGCCCAAAGTACGAACTTTCCAATTCAGGGTGACTTGATGTGGTATGATTAAAAAGTAAAAATATATATCATGTAAATCATTACGGATATTTATACAGAAAAAAAAAACATAGAATAATGCATTAAGTTGACGTCTCTACGAGGTCTTACTGTGAACTCACGAAACCGAAACTTCGTATTACATGCGCTCTTTATCACTTCCTAACATATCCATAAGTTTTATAAGGGCAGTATTTAACGAAGCTTTGTGAGTTTGCAGTATGGTCTGGTTCGCAGCCGATGTTTCGTATACGTCTGGCTATTTGAACCGACCGCATCCAAAAACTGTAAAACTTAGGTGAAGACGGCAGTAAACAGCTCTTTGACTGTATAACAATATATTCAACAACAATAACTATTTTTCAGATAATCTGTCTTGAATGTCCTTCAGCCATGGTATGGTCAGGTTGTGGTTCGTTTCTCCAAGGGTCTCCACTGGACCTGTTACCTTTGCCACCTTCAGCTCTGCCGATGCCACATATGGATTCGGCTATCACCGAGGAGCATAGGATGATGGTAAGAGATATGATTCTAAGTCTGTACAAACAGCTAAATCCAGAATAGATATAATGGTTAAAAATATGTTGCCAGGTGTATGAGGCGGAACAAGAAATAGCTGCAAGAAGTAAAAAGGCTGAGAGCAAATGGTGTACAGATAAATGGCAAACTAGTTCCCAAGGTAAGCCGTTATTCAAATATAATCACTGATATCATGTAATAGAAACCGGTCAAATTTTAACTTTCTATGTTCCATCAGTCAGACATAATTATCGCTTGTATTGTATGCACCCTAAATGTTCTACCTCAGAAAAAAAGTAGTCTCCTTGCAAAATAGAAATAAATCAAACAAAAGATGTATCAAATAAACAAAATAAAAATTTGTAAATATTCTACCCCTTACATATATAAACTCCGATTCTAATGCGCTTGTCAAAATAATTTACTTATGAACCCTACCTACGATTAGTCCTCTCATCAGGGTGGCCACTTTCTGGAAAACATGGAAAGCCGGGAAAAGTCGGCGAATTTTCGGAGACTGGAAAAGTCAGGGAAATGACAGGGAAAACGCTAGAAGGTCAGGGAAAATATTTAAAGTACACACAGAACTTGCTACTGTAAACCACTGGCAACCTAAGCGGGGCGATTCCATCTAAGTTCAAAATATGCTTATTTTTTTAAGAATGTGAAATATATTTTGTTGCTCTATATTTTCCGAAAATATTGCTAAAAATAAATGTTTCTATTTTCTAATAATTTTTATCTAAAATACTATTTTTTTTCTTCCAAATATCAATTAAAAAACAAATCATATTTTTTGGTATTTTTTCGTTTCTTTTTGAAGCTCATTAAGGTCAGGGAAAATCTAAAAAAAGTGACTGGAAAATCTGGAAAAGTCAGGAAAATTCGTATCCGAAAAAAAGTGGCCACCCTGTCTCATACCCAGTAGTAATACTGGCACTTTTTTCTCACTAGTTTAATTGTGGGGGCAGTAGCCACATTCTGTTTCTTGTAACGGACATGTTAGCTTGCCGAAATAACGAAATTTAAAAACCTTTAAAAATGACATTGAACAATCAGCAACAACATAACTAAAAAAGGCAAGTGCGTTACAGGTGCTATATTTTTAGCATTGCGTGAGGTGACAACTGTACATAAAGGTATTCTTTATTTTGATAATCTAACGTTACCTTTTAAATGAAACAGTATATGGCCGCAGTTTTGTTTACTATTGATGATTTTATATATAATAAAAAATCCATTAACTTAAATTATTTTTATATGTTTACAGCCCGAGTCCTGGCAGTTTTGGAAGCTCTTGATCGACACTGTTTCGACATAGTAGATCCAAATAACAATCTAGACACGTTGTACAAGGAAGTGTTTGCTAACTGCGCCCCTCCCACCAAAGATTCTAATCCCGACTCAAAGGATCCGGTAAGGAAATATTATAATTCCGTAGTCATCAAATCATTTGCCGTAGATTTGGATAAAGAAATACCAAATATAAATAGTCTTCTGTAAAATATTAGAGTTGGTTCGATTCCCACCCATAATATTTAAAAAAAATGTACAGTTTGCCATGGTCTGTAAAGGCCATGGTCTGTAAAGGGTGTTTATAAAATATAATATGTACTAGTATTGTTGTTTCTGGTACACATGATACAAGCTTAGTTTTGTAACCAGGGCAATATGTGTAAAAAGTACAAAACAACATATAAAAAAAATGCGTTAGACAGAGTAGAAAGATCTAGAGCGGAATCGGTTAAAAGTCTAAAATCTTTTGACTTCAACTGAAGAAGTGTCCCTTGATGGAATCACTTATAATTTCTTTGAGACCCTTGTACTTACGTAATAAACTCCAGTTGGTTGCACCAAAGTGTCCGTTAAAGCAATTGTAACAATTAAAGTTAAAAATGGCGTCGTATGTAGCAGTTTTATTTTGAAATTGGAATTACAGCAGGTATATTCGACGCTTTTTTAATTTTAATCATTACATTTACTTTAACGGATACTATGGTGCATATCAGCCTAAAAATACTTATAGCTGCTTACGTTGCTAATAACATGTATTTGTTACAGGAAACAATATGTTCATACGCCGTAGTGAGAGTGTTGTGCGAGTGGGCGGTATGCGGCGCTCGGTGGGGCGAACACCGCGCGATGGCGTGTGCTGCCTTGCTGGACAAGAGACAGCAGCATTACCATCACGAACATCATGCCGCAGGTTTGATCTATACTAATATTATAAATGCGAAAGTAACTCTGTCTGTCTGTGTGTTACGCAATAACCCCTAAACTACTGAACCAATTTAAATTAATTTTAGTTCTATCTCAAGAGCTTGAGAAAGGACATAGGCTACTTTTTAATGCGAAAAAAGGTCTGTAAGGGGTTAAAATATGGGATGAAATCTTGCCAAAAGGCCCGAGCGCCCCCCTTCCCCATTCCCCTCAAAAAGACTAGAGTTCCTGGATCCGTTCCTTGGTGCATTGCGAAATATTTGTTATAAAAGCATAATCGTCATTACAACTGACAAACTTAATTTTATTACTCGCAGTAACATTCTAGAATAGAAATGAAACTATTGCTTATAGTACCATCATGGAACTAGTACGAATCAATATTTTATTATCGCAGTAGTTCTATTTTTTAAGAGTAATGGTAATAATGGAACTACAGCTAAAACAATTCGCACTAGTTCCAAAGTCATGGAACTACTGCGAACAATCCAAGAGTATTACATTACATACACAATATTTAACAGATATAAACTTAATCACTCACAACCATCCTGCGACAGGCGACGAAAACATTTGTACCTTCTTAGTTTCGATTTTCAAATTCACCTGTATATATATTTTAATTTGGCTCAAGTCTGTTGAGTACAATACAATATATTCAAAGTCTGAGACGCAGAGCCAGTGCATTGTCGTATTTAACTACTCCGCAATAGTGTTATTGTATTATGTATTTTGGAGATCTACAGATCTCAGAGTACAGGTGTCTCGCCTAGTTCAGACTCCAGTCTCACAAGGATTACATACTTTAAATAGTACCAACACATACATATATACATATCATCACGGGTGCCTTACGGACATACATACATATCATCACGGGTGCCTTACGGCGCCCGAGACCGCCTAGACAGCCCCAGGGTACCCAGCGGAGGGGTTTTAATCCCACTTCGTCGTAGCCAATGGTATGAGACTACACCTAACAAGTGGCTAGCTCGTCGCGATGTTTTGAATAGACTCAATAACCCACCTATAAACAGTTTCATAAGTTGGTATAGTGGAACTGGGACCGGCAGCTTAACGTGCTCTTCGAGGCACTATAGTGGTGTTGTCAAACAAATGTACATACATTGGTACACACGGGATTCGAACCAGGGACCTAGTTGTTTTTAAGTGCAAGGTCTAACTAACTCGGCCACCACGTATATAAGTACCTAATAAATAGCACCTAATACTATTAATAATATATTATATTAATAATACATATAATTTTAAGTTCCTTGTGTAGAAAATAAAGAATATTATTATTGTATTTTTTTAATTTATTTATTTTAGGCACGGATGATAAAGAATCAATAAGTTCGGGCGCAGGAATGTACAGCGGGTTACCAATATTTCAACACTTGCTCTTGCGATTTCTTGACACCGATGCTCCGGTTCTCGGTGAGTTGTGTATTAAATATATATTTACTTTTAAAACCCATTAACTAAACACGTTTATGGAATTAATGCCAAATGATTGTTGAAATGTCATGTTATATTTCTATCAATTATAAGCATTGTTGACTTTTTAAATCATATATTAACTAGAAATTGGGCATGTGAGGTGATTTCTGATACTATCTATGGCCGTAAACTATAATAATGGTTGCGCCTTTGAAGTTGTATCCAAAGGTCGTAGGTTCGATTCCCATCCATGGCAAAAAAAAAACATGTTTCGGTATTGTTTATCGTAGACAAAAAAAAAGAAAATTTTACATTTTTTTTCAGGGTATTTATAAAATTAATATATATTGATATTGGTTTCGTTGTTTCTGGTACACATAGTACAAGCCTAGAGCACAGCATGTGCATACATGCAACGATGAATCGCGCAATTTTCTATTATTTTGCTTTATGTGCCTTGGTATTTGACCTACAAAGTCCATGAATGGAGTCAATCATTACTACCGCCTCGAGAAGAAATCAATGCAGGAGTCTCTTGAAATCCAGTTAACCCACAGACTGAAACTGATTAGATGTTTCTACCCATTGATTAGCGATATTAAGATGTAAATATGATATCCTTGCATTGATGTTATCTTGAACTGCTCTCTGAGTTATTTTGTGATTGTTAACACTAATTCTTTTTTCAAAACAGTTCTGCACCCTAAGCATATTTTACTGTCTCAAAGGTAGCTGGTAGAAAATGCCTAAAGTTTTAAGCACATAATTGTATATAGGCGACTATATACAATTTTATGCAATAAAGAATTTTAAATAAATAAATGTTGCTGATATTGGGATAATACATATTGTAACAGATGAGAATCCTAACCCTTCCCCTGGAAACCGACAGCAGTTCGCGAACTTAGTACATTTGTTCGGAGAGTTGATTCGACGCGACGTCTTTTCACATGACGCCTACATGTGTACGCTTATTTCTAGAGGTATGAAAACAAAATTTAAATTATAAGTATTAACCCTTGGTAAACCTATAGGGTCTGTCAGACACCCACCTAGGTATATAAACATAAAATAAATTTGAATTTTGTAGCCGGTATGAACCGCTCGACGCCCTCTGCCTTGTCCCATCTATTGCCCACGCCTTGCATTTTATATAGTTAAATTTGGTAGTGAGATTTATTTAGTTATTGCATGTTATAAAACGAACAATTTTTTTTTTCATTTGCTTATTATATTACGTTCTTTAAGATTTAATTTATTCATCAAAGTAACATGTGAAATAGAAAGATAAAAATCCGGATCTGACAGACCTACCAGGCCCGCCGTGTAACTTTTTGCCACCAGGCATGCTAAAGGTTTACAGCAAAATAATGACGACCGAAGGTCCGACCGACCGGACTCGTTACCACCAGCCCATACAGATGCGTTGTATCTGGAGGTCGTGGGTTCAATTCCCATCCATTGCAAAAAAAAAAGTATATTTTTCTGTACAGTTTGTCATGGTCTGGGTGTTTATAAAATATAAATGTATTATATCGCTTCTGGTACTTCCAGTACACATAGTACAAGCCTAGAGCTTAGTTTATGACCAGAACAATATGTGTAATTTGTCCTACATATTATTAATATTGCATTGTTTTTGTAGGTGATTTGATATCGCCTACGGAACCCAACTGTACGGGTAGCGGAGTGAATTCTGTGGCCACCCCGTCAGCAGGAAACTCGCACATGGACGATGATATATTTGCTGGCATTGATCTCAAGTCTAAGATGGAGGTATCTATACTTATATGTCCGGATTAATAGTCGTTGCTTAGCCTGAGCCCTTGCTTGGAGCTGTCAAAATTTAGTTTTTTCATATGTAGTTTGACAGTCCGAAGCATTAGTTTAGCAACAACTATTAATCCGGCACACATCCTTTGTAGGTCTGCTTATTATCAGGTAGATATAAAGTCACATGCTCCATTAGCAAAAAAAAATCCTGCTGCAAATTTGCGCTGTAGCATGGTGCGGGTGACAGTCGACATACAGACATGTCGTTGACATCTGTCACTACCACATGACTAGGGATGTGACGTTATGCAATTATTTTTTATCGCCAGCGATACTTGCAGCATAAATCTAGTTCTCTTTCATATAGTCATAGTTAATAATATCCGTCACAGATTCAGATGATGAATTTAGTGATAATACAGATGTTCCTGACTATACCTGATATAAATTTAGACGAATAAAAAGTATTTTTTCTTAGCAACCTTTTAAGCAACCTTACTCTATATGTTCTGTTGTTTTATTTATTAATATACTTTTTAACAATAAAAATTGAACTACGCCCAATATACGTTTTTTATTATAAAAACATCGACTATCCATCGTAGCAGTACATCCCATCACTAAATACGTCTTTGGCGTTACGTTATACGCATAACACTTTGCTTAATTTTTCTTTTAATTTTATTTGTAGACTATAACGTTCTGGTTGGGTTTAATTTAATTTACTACAGTTATTAATGTTTTAATATATTACGAATGTGGTACAGCTGAAATACTAAGGCATAATTTGTAAATCGCGGCAATTTTCAAGAGTGAAACGAAACGTTACTGAAACTGTCACCCGCACCATGCTACAGCGCAATTAGTATAGTGAATGTATGGTAATCAGACCTACGAAGTTTATAGAGATGGCTGTTATTAGATAAGTTAGTTTTTTAACTTGTTTACAAAAATGCAATTAGAAAATTAAAAATTTTATTCAGTAAAAAAGTAGTATTAAAAACAAGTTTTGTTTACAATTTATATTGATCTTTCTTTTATCTATACATCTATACAAATAAATAAAATTGGAGTGTCTGTTTGTAATAATAAAACAACCGCTTTTTACTAAATGCATATGGATGTATACACTACCAAATTTATTTATTTTTATACATGTTTTCAAATATATTGTATATTTGTCTGTTTGTTCCGGCTAATCTCTGAAACGGCTGGACCGATTTTGACGGGTCTTCCACTGGCAGAGCTGATGTAATAAGGAGTAACTTAACCTACTTTTTTTTATTATTTTTATTTATATAAATAAATAATAATAAAAAAACTTTTATATTGAATTCCACGCGGACGAAGTTGCGGGCACAGCTAGTTTATTATAAAATTTGATACATTATGAAATTTTTTTTTTCCAGGAGAATGTTAGGATGGATCTGGACGACTCTAAAATAGATGATGACTTGGGCAAACTGCTCCAGCATATAAAAGAGGATCAGCAGAATTCTATGGACGCTCCCGATAGCCCTAAGGATCCAGGAGAAACTTCACACAGGTAATGGGGTTATTTAGGAGACATTTTTGCTAGGGCTTCATAAAAGCCTTCGCTTCTGTACCAAATTAGAATGATTATATAAATAATTTATAAATACCATCATAACGGTTGCTTTTTTTGGCTCCCAAGAAATTTTTAAACGGCCTCCCAGCGGAGGATTAACCCACCCTCTTTTCGAAGATGGTATTCGGAGTTTTTTTATCTTCATACCCACTTAAAATTTTCTTAAACTTAAATTATCAGATATAACTTTTTGTAGACTTAAGGTCAGACCGCACTGCAGCGGCCATATGTTCTTTGTATGAGATAATTATGTACATTTGTTTGACAACACCACTATAGTGCCTCGGAGAGCACGTTAAGCTGCCGGTCCCGGTTTCACTATACCAACTTGTGAAACTGTTTATAGATGGGTTATTGAGTCTATTCAAAACATCGCGACGAGCTAGGCACTTGTTCGATGTAGACTCATACCATCGGCAACGACGAGGTGGGATTAAAACCCCTCCGCTGGGTACCCTGGGGCCGTCTAGGCGGTCTCGGGCGCCGTAAGACACCCGTGATGATATGTATGTATGTTAACACGCACTGCTTTTCAATAGGGTATTTGACTCCTTTTTGAAACTCGTTTTATATGATTCTTCATTACATAATAAGCACACTACGTGAATATTTCCGGGATGTCTACTCTATTATTAATAAAAATCAATGTTAAAGTTTGAATTTCCACAATGGCGCTAAAAACGCTGTTTTGCAGTCTATGTCAAGTGTGACGTCACACGCAAGTAAACAAACAAGCACAGATGAAATAATCTCTTATATATTATACTCTATTCTATTTCATCCACATGATTTATAATCTGTGTATTTAGTTTACTTGCGTGTGACGTCACCAGTCATCAACCAATCAAACATGTTTTTGTTATAAATACAATTGTAAAAAATATTAAATTTTATTTCGTGTAATCTACAAAAGATATACATAATTTAGTTTAAAATAAAGTAAAATATGTTTTTTTACGCTATTGTCTGATAGGATGACCACAATTTATAGTATATTTTTTATGTAGTCAAATAGCCTATTGACAATTTCATACAAATATGTCGCGTCGCTCCGCTGCAGTGGAGTTCTGCCTAGTGCGGTCTGACGTTTACTGTAGGTATTTTTGTAGTTAAGTACATAAAGGTAGGGAAAAATACTAGGCAATACGACACGGAGTCCTTGTATGGTGACTATGAGCCCTAGTATCTGATCCTGATATTGATTTGTATTTAATTTGAAATCGAAACATTTACACATAGATATGTATTCTTACAACTAACTGTATGTTCCCGAATAAATACATTTGAAATTGTTATATTTTTTTTAGCGTAAACTCACCAATGATGGGTCCCGGCAGTATGGGAGTGATGTCGGGTGGCATGAGCATGGGGCCAATGTCCGTGTCTGGAATAGGTATGTATAAAACACATGATTTTGTTGAGATACTATACATATTTCGATAACATGACACCTGGGGCCTTATTCTTAATCAATTATGTATCAACGTGGTATGAAAGTTCAAATGTGACACATTTTGTATGGCAAATGCAATACATTTAGTAGAATAGGGCCATGGTCTGATACATGACTTATGGAAATTCAATTCTCGTTCTACTAGTCAGTAATAGAAATGTCTCTATATATATATATATTTTTTAATTCAGGTTAAAAAAAAAAATATTATAGGTATATCGAAAAGTCTACATGGTAACACAAAATGGCATAATTTTTTAAACAAAATTACAGCTGTTGTTTCCATACTGGACGATAACAAAAGAAAAAAAAAAACTTTATTTTATTTACACTTATTTTGGTTTCAATTAAAAGGTACTAAACTAATTTGCGATAGTTCATATGCCACTTTTTTTTGTGACTTAACAATGAATGTGAACTAAATCGATTTTAGTGTTTATTTTGTTATCCATAGGTCCAATCAACAATAATATTCTGCTTCAATAATCCTATACAATAGAGGTTTAGATAAAATGGCCATGTCTCATTACTACCACTATTCCAAGCATCTTTGTCGCCTGTCGAACTTGAACAAACACCGCATGGCTAACACTCATGGAGATATAGATAGCGTGGCGAGATTGGGCCTTAAATCGCGTTTTCAATCGAGAGTACAAAAGATGGCCTCCGCTATACAAAATAAATAAAAAAGTGAAAACAATATAGACAATCATTGAGCGTTGATCGGTTGAAGTGAGAACACAATATTATAGCGGCAACATACATGTTTGATAGTTCGCTTTATAGGCGATTTTAGGACTTAGGGTTCCATATATTATTTCTAGTTTCATGCTAACACTTTAGTTTAACAGGTATCCATAGAGCCAATCAATAAAAGATATTTTCTAATAGTTAAGCATAGATGATGATGGTTTAGGTATAAGGGCTGCCGGCGGAGTGGCCATGTCCCGTCACTACCACTATACTATGCATTTCCCTCTGCCGCCCGCCGAGCCTGAGCAAGCGCCGCATGATGCTAACCAAAGACATATCTTGCTGTACGGCGTTGGGAGACAGAGGGACGAGGCAAAACATGCTGTTAAGAAGATGAATAAAGGTTTGTTTTCAAATATTTTTTTAATGCCTAAAATATTATTAATTTTATTATTTTATTGGAGCACGGCATGTAACACTGGAGCATTTGCACCAGCGAAGAGAGGTTGCATCGTTGAGCGTATTCTACCGCCTATATCACGGACAGTGTTCTGAAGAACTATTTGAACTCATCAACAGATATTTTAAATTGTTAGGTATACATTTTAAATGCAAAAGTTTTGCTGTAACTAAATTATGTCTTTATTTTTCCAGAAATATGTAAATTATTCTCAAAGAAATTTTCCATTGACGTAGCCGAAGGAGGCAAAATTAAGAAACATTCGCGTAGTGAATTTAATTTTGAAGCAGTGACCCAAAAATTTCAGGTAAGTTAATTTATAAAAGTGTTAAGTCTGACTAATAAAATAATAATCCTCGCCATACTAGAATATTTATAGGAGTTATTATTATATGGCGTTTCCAAGATGGCGGATTCCACAGTCAAGCGTAGAGTTGAATTGGAAAGACCTTTAACTCTGTTTCCTTCTTAGTCTCAAGTCCGGGAAAATACCCGCAATACATTGATAACTATGAACATCTGTCTATTGCAACGCCCTCATATTCCCATAAAGGATAATAACTAATTTTATCTTCTATAAAACTACGTATAATATATACCTATTGTGATTTATGGCGAACACCTAAAAGAAAAACAAAATGGTGACATTCCCATTTATCTCTTTATTTTACTGTTCTAGTCTAGACATTGAATTTTAAATAGATTATTAAATTATATTGGGCTTGATTAAATCAATTCCTGAATGCTCTTCTAGAATTTGAAGACTAACGTTACCTTTTAGTGCCTAGGAGACCACGTTTAGCTGTTTTACTATACCAACTTGTGATATAGATATTGATTGAGTCTATCCAAACATAGCGGAGAGCTAACCACTTGTTCGGTGTAGGTAGACTCATACCATCGGCTAATTCGCTGGGTACCCTCAGGCCGTCTAGGAAGGTGTCAGGCGCCGTAACACCGTGATGATATTTATTTTAGTATACATTGCCCTTTGTTGACAGTCAATGTCCATGTACGAACAAGGCGCAGTGTCCTGGGCGGTAGGCAGCGCGGTGTTCGAAGCCCTAGCCGCCTATTCTGTGGGCGCTACTACCTATCTGCCGCAACCAGATCATGTGGCCTTCGCTTTGGACCTTATGGAAATCGCACTTAATGTACATGGATTGTTGGAAATATGTATACAGGTAAATATATTTTTATTGGTGCTTATTTATTTATTTATTAAAGGATCACCAACAAAAGATACATTACATTGTAGGAGCTAAGTTTTTGGTCAGCAATTATATAAGAAAATCCAAATGTTCTTTTTTTATAGGTTTTACAAAGAAATTTCATTGCACAGAAAGTATTAACATAGAAAACACAATCACAAAGAATAAAAGCAACAAATCAAAATACAATAGAAAAAAATACAAACTAAAAATTAAGTAATTAATATAAAACAAATTTAAACATATACAAACATACAATAAATTTACCTACTAATACACATTTATTAAAATACAGAAAACTATATTATAATAATAAAAATAAAAATATATAAAAGCAAATACAAAATTGAATTGAAAAAAAAAATAAAATAATGAATGAATTAATATTTAAAATTCAAAAATACAGAACAAACAAACATGCAATTCACAAAACAAAACAAAAAAATTATAATAAAATAATAATAATATTATTATCCTGCCGTCCGAAGTAAATCCAACACATCACAAAACAACATTGAAATTTAAATTTAAACCATCCCCACATGATCTGAGCCAGAGCACAAGGTGAGCACTTTTTTCTTAAATTCAGGCAGACTATCGTGAAAGAGGTCAAGTTCGTTACATTTAGCGGTAAGCTCGTTGTATGTGTCGGACCAACGGGTCACCGGTGAGCTCTTGCCTAAATTGGTTCTGCAGGGGCGACTATAAAGTATCGCACACGGCTGCTTATAGCTTTGTATCTACTATATGTTAAGCTGGCTTATAAAGCCCGTTAATACTAGGCCCTATTCCCGTATTCTGTGGGCGCTTCTACCTATCTACTTCAACCAGATCATTTGGCCTTTGCTTTGGACCTTATGGAAATCGCACTTAATGTACATGGGTTGGAAATATGTATATTTTTATTGGTACATATGACTTTGTATCTACTTGATGTTAAGCAGACTTACAAAGCCCGTGAATACTAAACCCTAGTCGCACATTCTGTGGGCGCTAGTACATATTGGTAAATAATATTGTATTTTAATTGAGCACAACATGTAACTTTATATCTTTCCGAAGTTAAGCAGTCTGTCTATACTATAATTACTAACTCTATGAATGGGGCCAATATATTATTGTGTAACAATATTGAACGCTGCTACTATGCCGGCTAATGACTCAGTTACGACATGAGCGGCTTTAAAGATGAACTTGTTTACGGGTATACTTTAATATCCTCGCTGTGTTACCATCCATCAAACCTAAGCATACCTAGACAAGTTCAACACATTTTTTTTTATAACCAGGTACTAAAAGAGTTATCGGAGGTGGAGAGTGCTCTGATAGCTCGCGGCGCTTCCAGTTCAGGTCTGGCGGCGCCACGCGCGTACACCTCTGCTCTGGCGCTGTATACTGTGGGAGCTCTGCGGAGATACAACTCTTGTCTATTGCGTAAGCTACTGTCACTTATCATCAGCGGGCCTCATTATAAGATGTTAACGATTAAAACAATAACATCTTAAGTCAGTATTTTACTTTAGAAATTGAAAAATCAGTCTATAGAGTTAAAATTCCTATACTTCAAATATGAACATGTTTGAAGTATGGGAAAAAGAAGGCGAAGAATTCGTGTATGAAAAGCGGCAATTATATATTAATAAGCGCTAATATTTATTTATTTTTTTTGTATTATCGGAATAGAACTGATATTTCAAATTTGATTCTTATGACCCCCCTTGTCTACACCTTTATTTATTTATTTTAACACTTTATTGCACAGTAATCAAAAGTTATGTACAAAGGCGAACCTAATGCCTTAGGCATTATCTACCAGCTAACCTTTACTACTACTACTAGGTCTACCTTTTCCGAAGGCGCACCAAAGATCTCGTATTCCGGTATCGTAAGTTCTTACTACTTTACGCAGGTCATTCTTAGGACATCATCCCTAGTGCCAAGGCGCATGGACGCCTGCCTAAAGGATATCTGTTGAGCACATTGCCGCTTCCGCTTACTAATAACGAGCTAAAAGCGTAGTAGAGGATAAAATGGCTCTTCGAATTTAGGTAATATTCAGCAAAATTTTAAAAGAGAAAAATCGGCGCCTAATGATTTATTTCAGATTATTCTTGAAAATTATATAATGAAAACCGTTACGTTAAATAGGATAAAGCTATAGGCCCCAACGAACTCTATTGTACAATAATAATGTTAGAATTTTTAGATGCAAAGTTCCACCCAAGGCATTAAAACGAAACCTATCTTCCCGTCACAAATAGTCATGATACAACGGAGAACAAGCGTTTCTAAAATTTCGTCTTCAATATTCAAAGAATTTCTCTCCAAAGCCTTCTTTTTTCACTGATTATATTTCTTCTGTTTTATATACTATGTTCGTTTATGCTTGTCAGTGTGCCAAGAACAAACATCAGCGGTATTCGAGCAGCTATGCCGTCTAGTCAAGTGCGTGGTGAACCCCGGCGACTGTGGTTCTGCAGAGCGCTGTGTGTTGGCCCAGCTACATGACTTGTATAAGGCGGCTTCACATCTCAACCATGCGCCTCATGCTGATACATTCGCAAACGCATATCCTAAGATTAAGTAAGTATACTTACAGCCGATTTTACTAAACTTATAAGTATAACTTAACTAATAACTAATGTACCTATATATTTTTATATAATAAATACATATTGTAACTTTGGACTTAACCGAGCTCCGGTTGGAGTACTGGTGGCAATATAACAATAAAAAAAATAATGTAAAATGGCGGATTTTCTTAGGACCTGTAAATAATAAATTTGAGAAGTGTTTGTAAAGCATTTGTCCGCCATTGACATTTGAGTAATATTTAAAACTTTAGAGTGACTGGGTGTTTCTGCCTTTTTTAGCATGTAATTAAAAAGCATAGATTTTTTTTTTATCCCAATAAGTTCAACACCCTAAGTGAAAGATTCTAGAAAGGTTTAACACACCCTAGCACCCTAAGTTATTTTCTTTATGTTGTGTATGCATTAAAAATATAATTAATTATACCATACTTTATCCTATTTAATAATTAAGATAACTACCAAAGTATAAGGAATTCCAAGGCTTTTCATCAGCATCTTGGGAAATTTGTATTGAATGTTGTGTCTTTCAAGGTGAAAATGTTTATGGAACATGGGTATTGACGGCATGTTAGGTTGGGTAAATGGTTATATGCAACCATCTTCTTTTTTATCTAGATTTTAGGTTATGATAAATATATTTTAATTAATGGCATAATGTTATCTTTTACAGACAAGCTCTATACTCGCCTCTACAACCGACACCAACTTGTCATATTTACAATCCACAATTTTTAAGCGAATTCTTTTCAAACCCCAGAAAAGGTATGTTTGATCCCATATTTCAGCTTCATCTAAACAACTTTTAAATATTTATTGTTTGTTGCGATTACAAATTAATCAAAAAATATACTTATAAATGTTTACATTATTATTAAATTTAAAGTTTTTTTTTTTCAGGAGTATACTTTTTAATGTAAAAAATATATAAATAATTGTTTCCTTCAGGTGGTAAAATAGAAGTATCTTGGGCCAGACAGGTGGCAGAATCGCCTGTCAATAGATACAGTTTTGTGTGTTCCGCCATGCTTGCGGTCTGTCATGAAGTTGATAATGATCGGTGAGTGAGTACACAATTTCATTGAATCTAACAGTGCAATGTTTTTTTTTTTTCCATATTACCGTTATTATAGTGTTTACTATAAGTCTACTGCTGAACAGTCCGCTACTAACGCGCCAACTATTCCAAGAATGTCGGTCTATCAAGATCAAGCTATTCCAATTACTGGGTGCACTGATACATTTAAAGTATTTATTCGAAGTCACAAAAATAACAAAGTAACAAAAAAATATTGCTTGCTAGTTATATAAATATCAAGATTTACAAAGGTATATATTTCACTAGGATTCCCTGTGTCGTGGTGATTAGTCTCTTCCTTGTAGTTACTTAAATATACACATATAATCAGGCACACAATCCATTTAAGATACATTATAAATTAAAAACTACTGGCTCAGTAGGGGCAACAAGAATTGATACAATTTAATAAATATAAAATGAAAGAAAAAAAATGTAGGAGAAAAACAATAATAATAAAATATTCAATGTAACAACGGACTTAATAATTATACTTTTTATTTATACTTATGTAAACATGACTATTGTAAATACATTATGAGCGTGTTATTATACCTATTAGCAAATATTTATAGATTGTCCGTCTGTCTGTTTGTTGGGGACATCTAAATTTGTATGGAAGACTATGTATGTATTTGAGTATATAATAGTAACTGAGTGATATACATTGTACCTTATTTTTTCCTACAATCTATTTTTTTTTTGCTCCAACTTTTATGTGGTCTTCGTGTCCATCCAGTAATACTCTGGCGTGTGCAGGCATCATTCGCTCTATAATTCCCATGCTTGGAGCAATGGAAATATAGAGCGTAATATCTTGTCAATTCTACTGTTTCCAGACAGTCACATTCTCCAATCTGGAATTGGTTCGCTTTGAATTTTGCCCATTCTTCGGTCACAACCAGAAAAAACTAGTGTGCGCTGTGATATAAATAATCTAGCATGCGCCAAGACAAATTCTCCAAAACTGAATTGCCTTGCTTCGTATGTTGTCCATTCTAGATTGTCAGTCAGAAAACATCCAGCGTGCGATAAAGCACATTCTGCACTCTAGAGAATTGGCATGTTTCGAATTCTGTCCTTTCTACGATCTAAGCCTTAACAAATCTAGTGTCCACCAAGACGTTAGTTAATTAACTTATTTCAAGTGTCTTCTATTAATTCTTAGTTTTAAAATAAACTCGTAATGCAAATACGCACATAACGCCGCTTATTTCGTAACCGCATCATTGGCATACCGGGTGCGATCAATATTGTCCAAAAACAATGTATTGATCGACCCTATCTATGGACTTTGTAGGTCTGCTTAGCATCAAGTAGATACAAAATCACATGTCGTTTTCCATTAAAAAGAAAAAAAATGTTCAAACGATAAGCATTTATATTATAGTTTAGCTGTTTCAGCTAAGTTTCAAAGATTATTATTGATTAGCGGATTATTATTTGCATGATGCAGAGTAAACGACCTGGGCGTAGTGTGCGCGGAGATGACAGCGTGGTGCAGCGCGTTGGCGGCGGAGTGGCTCGGCGCGCTGGTGGCGCTGTGCGGCGCGCAGCACTACCCCGCGTCCCCGCACGCCGCGCCGCCGCCGCTCTACCCCGACCTGCTGCACCACCGCGACCTGCACGACGCCGCCGCCCACGACGCGCTCGCCGTGTTTACCTGCATCCTAGTGGGTGAGTGTTACTGCACTATGGGACTACTACCAAAGAATACATAATATTACTACATACAGAAGATCAACTCTTCAAACACACTTCTAAATACCGATTCTCGCCACGCAACCTTTAAGTGCAATGTAACTACGAGAAGCCGGGAAACAAAACTCGTCCAGGATTCTCACACGGGTGCGATACGCACCGCTATATAAGTTTAAAAAAAAACTTACCTGTGGCTCTCGTGCTTACACTTTAGCGACGAGTTCCCTGGATACCCAAGAAATGCAATATCTTCGTTAACCACTAACATGCCACGCAATTACTATTCAGACATAACAATGGAACAAATATATAATAAATAGCAAACTTCACAACGCGACAGATCTGACAATTATTTGTATTGACAATTGTTTGCTAGGCCTAAACACATGGCGAACGAAACACTACACAATAAACAATATAAATTATTTAATAACCTAGAAGGCCGCACAAAATTAATCAGAACCAAACACCATATTTTTCACACAAAACGAACTGTCAATGTCATGACAATTAACGTCCATAGAGTATTATCAGTACCGAACACCTCAATACGGCCGGAAATTTATATTTAGCTATAATGCACAATACACGATAGCAATCAAGGCGATAATGTACCGAATCACTACGTGCGTAAAGTTCTTTTCCGAAAACTAACTGTGCCTTTTACTTGTATAAAAATATTTTTGTATAGACCTATAGTTTTGAAAAAGGTAAAGTCATGAATTCCTTCTATATCTCCTTATACGCTATTGCTAAAATTTATAATTTGTAATCCATAGCTCGTCATTGCTTTTCCCTGGAAGACTTTGTTCGTCACGCGGCGCTGCCTTCCCTGGTGAAGGCGTGCGGCGGCGGCACCGCGGGCAACCCGGCCAACGCGCCATCGCCCGACACCGGCGCTAGGCTCACGTGCCATCTGTTGTTACGACTCTTCAAGACTTCTGATACTCCTCAACCAGGTAATGCACTTCCGTCTGCACCACCAACTCCGCCTAGACGGCATCAGGTTACCCAGCGGTTTATTCCTACCTCGTCGTAGCCGACAGAAGTCTCACAATAAATGATTTTCGTACAGGTCTGTACAGCGTGTCGACATCACCGGGCCCTGGTGGCGCGGCGGCCGGGGTACGCTCGTCGTGTGACCGCCACTTGTTAGCCGCCGCCCACAAAAACATCGGCGTAGGACCTGTTCTCGCTACGCTTAAAGCCATATTGAGTAAGTAATATAGTATAAGTTCGAGAAGTAACTGTCTTATTTGTATTTACAGAGGGTATAAAAAATATGTTTATAGCAATAATTAAATAAAAAAATTGTGAATGCAAAATTAAAAGATTTTTTTTTTTCAATACATGGTTGAAGAATTAAAAAAAATGAAATTTACATCTCGCTTCGCTAAAACAATGAATTTATATCAATGAGTCCTTAGCGGTAAAATTAGCTTGACTCATATATTGCAAATAAACGATTAATTTATTAAGAAACTATAAATCTATTACCCAACTGATTTTCCGTCATAATATGAATACAAAATGGCATCTTATTTCATTACTATTATAATATCAGTTATGATGATGATCATATGACCTTAGAATGTTTGCTCGAAAAACTTCACAAAATCAATTAAACCCTGTAAAGCTGTTCACGCGACCTAAACGATGAAGTAAATTTACATGTTATACATTATTATTATTTAAAAAAATAATACGACAACAAGAAAAAGTTATTTTATATAATGGGTTAAAGATATCATTTCAATGATTTCACTTTAATTTTTGGAATAAAGTTTTTTTCTTTTTTGTAACAATATGTATTCTCTCTAGTACACCATACAGCCCTTTAAGATGCCATAGAATAGGTCACCAGGGGTCTCCATTTTTTTTTATTAACTGTACCTATATTATTTATTTCTTTAGTGGTAGGCGACTCGACAGCTCGCGAAGGAGGCAAAGGTGGAGGAAAGAAGTCTTGTGAACTGTCACATATTTTGGGCACAAGCGACGCTGCACCCATGGACACACAAGCCGATCTAATGTATGTCTTTGTATAATAATATATTAAATTGTTTCCAGAAATCGAATAAAAATCCGAAATTTTAGAAAAATCCAAAATATGGGAGGGATCTAAATCTTGAAGTGGACTGCAGTAAAGATATCAGCTGATAATGATAGAATACAATATTGAATCATAATAATAAGGCTGGGTTGCTTGTTTACTTGGTAAAAATTAAAACAACACACCGTTTACCTTACGCGGTTTAGTAATTGATAATAAACCACAGAGCATTAGGTAGGGTATTGGATTTAATTCTTAATAATAATAATATGTAGGACATTTTATAAATATTGCTCTGAGGCTCTACCATGGGTTTGCGCATTGAAGAAACGTAACGTATTCATTTACGTATACGTGAGCAACAACCAATAGGATCGCTTTATTCAATCACGTTATCAAAAATAAAGCGATCTTATTGGTTGTTGCTCACGTATACGTAAATGAATACGTTACGTTTTTACAATGCGCAAACCCATGGTAGAGCCTCTGGTCACAAACTAAGCTGTCTAGACATGTGCTATGTGTACCAGAAACAATAATACTACTAGTACATATTATATTATATTTTTAAAACACCCTGACCTTGGCAAATTGTGCTAAAAACTGTAATATTGTTTACCTCTGAGTGGGAATTGAACCCACAACTACATGATAAACATTTCATGCCTAACTGATACTTTAAAAGTGTTAAAAGTTAATTTAATTAACTGCAAGTAGCTAATATATTTATTTATAATATTTTTTTATTTTGTTTTATTTTTATTTTTTTTAAAACTTTCATGCGTAAAAATACAAACACATACTTTTATTATTATTTAATTAATTTTGCCATTCTATTTTTTTTTTGTTTTTATAAAATTCAGTATAACAGACATAAACCTGTGTATTTTTATCCTTTAGGATGGTAGAATCTGAGATGGGTGGGGGCCATAGAACTCCTAGGTTTGTTTGATTTTCTTTTGAGTTACACACTCGCACCTGACCTTTCAGCTTTTATCAAATAACATACAAAAATACCCTAAAACGATAATGCTTGCAATCCCTCATTGTTTGCTTTCCATGTCCATTCTTGTGAAACTAATGATACAAGTGCACATCCAAACTCAGAACCAAACCATCAGTGTATAGTTTACACATCTAGAAACACCTTTGTTGTAATATATCGCTTAGCTATATTACTATCTTATATTTTCATATTGGTTACATCTGCAACTATTATACATCTACTTAACTTCTTCTTGTATTATGTAAGTTATGTTGAAGTGATTGTCCTTTATTTTTGTTGGTATTTTTGCTTTTTGTAATACTATAATATTTTTTATTTGTGATGTTTTTATGTTTTGTGGTTAACTTTTTATATGAATAAATAATATGTTCATTCATTATATCATTACTAATAATTGGTCGTCCTAATTTCCAACATAAAATAATATAATCTAATAAAAATCAATGCCCGATAAAAAAAAAAACATAATACTAACTGCATTAGGTATCACCAATATAATAGTCTGGCCATACACAACTACCTATATCAATAAAAGCAAAACTGAACTTTACTTTAAACTAAATACTTACACAGTGTGGAAAAAACTAATCAGAATGTTAACCCATGTCAGTAATGAAACTGGCAGATAATCAGAAAATAATATAATGTAATTATATATATAATTATACAAATTGGTAAGGATTAATTCTCTTATAAACATGATGTCCAAAACTAAAAGAACATTAAAACATTTTTTTTTTTTACTAAAGCAATAATATTATATAAAATGAAAAACTATGAGTTCAAAAATTCTATACATATTCAAAAATAGCATGTCCAGGATTTAAATCACATTCCGTCCATGCCCCATTTATTTTTACCAACCTGTATAATTGTATGCCTAGAATTATTCAAGTCTTAAAATATAAGTACGCAATTATCGACCGTATATGCTTCAGTGTAAGATTGATATCGGTATTGTGTATAGTTTGATATGATCGAACTAATCAGTCGTTTGCACACCTATTATTGGTGATAATCCAAATGACGGCTATTATGAAGTCACCCTATCTATATAATATACTCTTAATTTTTCTCATTCAAATCCCGCAGAATGTTAAGAAGGCGGGCTATACTAAATGTTGACACTACCATTTTGTTTTCAATTTATCAGAATTAAACAGTTTTCTTTTTTCAAATAAGAGTATACATTATTTTCAATTATATACACCGAAAATTTTAACTCCTAATAAAAATACAGGGGCAGTGGTGGAGTAGGGAATACACTGCTAGATTCTTCTCAGTCTCTCTCTTCCCTGGCTCGACGGGTTCTGGCTGAGATCTGCTCGGAAGAATGGGTCTTACAGAAGTGCCTGCAGAACCCTGTCGAGCTGTATCAGCCAGATATGCTTCTAGACTCAATGCTAACTCCAAGGCAGGCGCAAAGGTAAGCCCTAAACTACTTTAAAGAAATTGAAATTTTATTTATGTAGAAAACAACAGTCTATCAATAAAAACAATATAGACTACAGACAGTGGTTTAAAAACTATTCAAAAAAATAAAATTAAAAAAAAGGTGGCGTCAGCTCTTCGCATAATGACAGCTGTTTTTATTGGTACAGGGAATTAAATTTTGCAAATCTGTTATATATTAGTATAAAAATAACTAAAAAATACCAAATAGGAATACAAAATGGCGCCGTTTGATATAAAATGTCGGATGCATATTGTAATTTGTTAGGGAAACACGTAACTTCTGACACCCAGTTGTATATATGTAAAAAAAAAGTAGTCAAAATTACTAAATGGGTAACTTTTGAACCGCCTAGACGGCCCCAGGGTACCCAGCGGAGGGATTTTTAATCCCACCTCGTCGTAGCCGATGGTATGAATCTACACCGAACAAGTGGCTAGCTCGTCGCCATGTTTTGAATAGACTCAATAACCCATCTATAAACAGTTTCACAGGTTGGTTTAGTGAAATCGGGACCGATAGCTTAACGTACTCTCCGAGGCACTATTGTAGTGTTGTCAAACAAATGTACCTACATAATTTTTTAATTAAAAAAATCATTGGTACACACCTGGATTCGAACCAGGGACCTAAGTAGTAAAAATTAGTAGAGTGTGTGTAAATCGGGAATTCGGGACACAAGATGCCGACGGATTTAATACAAAATGACTAGTGTTTAGTTGTTTGTATAGAGACTGCAAGATGGCGACCATTGAATAACGACCGTACTTAATAACTTAGCAGCCTTTTGATAAGACATGATGAATTTATCAACCATGATGAATATATCTAGTGAATCACTATTATATTATGTACCTTTTACATAGCTGTAACTACAAAATAGTATTTTATATTTATTTAACAAATGTTTTTATGTCTGTTTAAATGTATTTTTTTACTAGGTTAAATATTTGATTGCCAAATAATTAGCGGCGTATCAGTGACCATTCATTTATATTTCAGATTGCTTCACATGATCTGTTATCCTGATTCTGCAAGTCATACACATCCAGATCTAGACCAAAAGACTATTATTACAAGATTATTAGAGGTTTGACTTACTTATTTTCTTTTTATTGGAGCTCGGTATGTGATGATACTACACCTTGACATTAAACCAATCCAATTGTCTTCTGAAAAACCGATGAACCCACATACTAAAATATTTTTATTTGGCTAACTGCGACTTGCACTTATACCAGCATTTTAATAGGATTATCTAAAACTATATACTCCTGTAAAACCTGTTATAAGTATCTAACCTAAATTACGTACTCCACGATCTTCTACAATATCATTTGTAAGAGTTTGTGTTTAAATATGCTTTCTAGGAATATTTTCCTAGAAACATAAAATCTGTAGACTAGTGGTTGCGCCTTTGGCGTTGTATCCGGAGCGGAGGTCGTGGGTTCGATTCCCACCCTAGGCAAATAAAAATTAGTACATTTTTTCTGTACAGTTTGTCATGAGCTGGGTGTTTATAAAATATAATATATATTATATCGTTGCTTATGGTACACATTGTACAAGCCTAGAGCTTAGTTTGTGACCAGAGCAATATGTGGAAATTTTCTTACACATTATTTTGTTTTGTTGGGATATTTTTATATTTATTTATAAAAAACTACTGTCTTTTGCAGAATTTAGAACAATGGTCATTACGAATGTCGTGGTTGGATCTCCAGCTGATGTTCAAACAGTTTCCCGTCGGCTCCTCCGAGCTTAACGCCTGGTTGGACACGGTGGCGCGCGCAGTCATACAAGTGTTTCAGCAAACCCCTTCCACTGACAAGTGAGTTGTTTAAGGACACTGCATTCGCGGTCGTTAAGTTTACGTTCTAATGATAAATGAACTTTCGCATTTCCAGTAATACCCGCTTACTGTTTGTCGTAGAATTAAAATAATATTGTTCTCGGTCATCATTTTTCTCTGTTGGGTATATTTCTTTTTTTTTCCAAGTCACAAAAACAACTTTTTAAATATTATTTATAATACAAAATATTTATTGCACACTATATTCACTATTGTCAAAACTCCAAAACGATTTCCGTTGTTAGCGCGATGTACAAAGAAACGTCTGCGGCAAATCTTCTATTCTGCCGTTGGATTTGTTTGACAACACCACTATAGGTGCCTCGGAGAGCACCTTAAGCTGTCGGTCCCGGTTTCACTAAACCAACTTGTGAAACTGTTTATAGATGGGATATTGAGTCTATTCAAAACATCGCGACGAGCTAACCATTTATTCAGTGTAGACTCATACCATCGGCAACGACGAGGTGAGATTAAAACCCCTCCGCTGGGTATCCTAGGGCCGTCTAGGCGGTCTCGGGCGCCGTAAGGCACCCGTGATGATATGTATGTATGTATATGTAAATTTTAATAGATATTCATTAATTAGATAATTTCTTCATTATCAGGAGCGAACGTAGCATAATGAGTAATTGCAAATGGTCTGACTCGGTGTGGCTCGTCGCCCCGCTCGTCGCTAAGCTGCCCGCTGCGGTACAAGGGCGCGTGTTAAAGCAAGCCGGTCAGGTAAACTACTTTTAAATTAATAATTATTAAGTCTGTGTAAACTGTTCAGTAGGTGTATTTTATTTTTAGAAAGACCTATAGCCTATACTCGCAAGTTCTGAGGATGAATGTAAATAAACTAACGCAAGGCTCCCAAAGTTGATTAAACAAATAAAGTTTGAGAATCTTTGGTTTGTTTATTCTTATAAACACCTTGTAATTTATTTTCCTCTATATTTTACTTTGTAACTATATATTATTATATAGATATTCATTTTGTAATCTCATGTTTAGGCTGATGGGTTGTCCAGTCAAAAAAAATCACCTTGTAAACACAGAGTTTAAGCAATAAGTTTTTGTATTTTAAAAACACCCAATTTATTTATAGCGACGCACTTATGTCAAATTTATTTATTTATTAATATAGGCTAATCTACATCATATTTACATATTAAAAATTATTAAATCTTTATTAATACCTAATTAATTATATAATTCATTTCTATACCTATTTTTTATTTTACATGTTATGTAAAATCTATCTTAAATACATATTAAATTTTCATTTTTCAGTACGTTCATAATCTATGATTCTTTGTAACTATTTGGTGTCTTATTGTAGTACAAAAAAAACATAACTTACTCAGTTTACACTTTATAAATTATTACATTTCATTTTTTTTTTTTTAAATACTATTTTTATAATAGAATAAATAAATAGAAAAATCTTTTAATATAAAGAGACAAGATTTGATTGTATTTCCCAGATAAACTTAAAAAAGCACTGAACTGATTTAAAAGTATTGTTATCAATAGGAAGCTTTATCATCAGGGAGTAACATGGGCTATATATATTATATTCGATCAGATTTTTTAAAATTAAACGCTATGTTTATACCACAGCTAAGTTTTATAATAAAACACTCTGATTTATTGTTGAGGTGGTATATAGTCTCCTTTCAGGGTGGGGTTACGTAATGGGTGGTTGAATTGACGATAAGGCAGCGAGTATATTAAAATATATTCGTAATGTAATTTGCCACCCATTTCGTAATCGCAGTGGGAGCGATCAATTTTGTTTAAGAACAATTATTGATCGACCCCATTCATGGACATTGTAGGTCTGCTCACCACCAGGTAGATACAAAGACACATGCCGTGCTCCAATAAAAAAAACATTATTATTACTGAACTATTTGGTTTCTCCAGTTATTAGAAAACGGTTGGGGCGCCGGGTGCAGCGGTAACTGCTCAGGTGGAAGCGGCGGCGGATCTCACCGGGACTGCAAGAGTCATCAGAGTCCTAGCTATAAAGGGTAAATAAGCAAAACTAATTCACAGGGCGCTCCTAGTGACTGTTCCTTTTGGCCGTCATTAATAATAATATGTAGGATAATTTATACATATTGCTCTGGTCACAAACTAAGCTCTAAGCTTTTACTATATGTACCAGAAACACTCATATAATACATATTATGTTTTATCAACACCAACTGTAGAGAAAAACGGACTAATATTATTTTGTCATGGGTGGGAATCGAACCCGCACAGAGAATCCATAGATAGCTATAATAATATTAATAATAATAATTCTTTATTTCCACAGTAAAAGTTTTACAATATACATATATGCCATTGATCCCTACACTAGGCAGAGCCTGTCTTGTGGGAGTCATTATTACGGTTAACAGTAACAGTTACGGCAGAAAAGAATATAAAAAGATTAAATGAAAATACAATTAAAACAATTTATGAGATCAAATTAAACAGTAACAACAAAACAAATAATAAAGTTATCCACATCAAACAACTTAAATTAAATCAAACTAAATTAAATCAAATTAAATCATATATTATTAAATAAAATAAAATTAAATAGATCCATTATTGAAGGTCAGCTCAAATTAACAACAAGCATCCAGGAATGAGTGGTTCATTTATACAATGACTTTTATAAAGTTTTCAGTTTGTTTGTAGGACCAGGATATTAGGAGGTTTTTTATTTGACCTTTGGCTACATGTAAACTTTCATTCTTCATATCAATCAACCTTACAATCTTATTATAAATAAAGGGAACCTAAAATGAACTAAATCTTTGAGCAAATTTAGTTTTTGTTTTGTAGGTGGAAAAAATAAATTTTCGTTTGGAGCACCTATAGTCATATTGATAGTCAGCACTATTGAGTGTAAGTTTATGTGCAAATAGAGACGCCTTATGTATGTATAAACGCCTCACACTTAGTACCTTTGCATTTTCATAGAGGTTTACAGTTGGATAGCGAAAGGATTTTTTCAGCATTACCTTCAAGACTGATCTTTGAGCTCTTTCCAAGATTATAAGTGTTGAGAATGCACATCCACCCCAAGATAAAATACCGTATGTCAGGAGAGATTGACATAAAGCTATATATACCCGTATTAAAAGCTCAACATCCGCAACCTCTCGTAACGTCTTCATTATACGAATAATTTTTCTAGTTTTTTTACTTAAGGCCTGGATATGTTGGTTAAATGATAGTTTATCATCAACAACGATTCCCAGATATCTTATGGACTGCACTCTCTCTATGTTTTCACAGCAGCAAACTACTCGGGGACCAATGCATTTATGAATTATTAGGCTGCTAAAAGTTTCATCTGGAGCAGAAGCTAAAGTTTTGTGAAAACAGGTGAATTTAGTTTTAGTTGCGTTCAACGTAAGTAAGTTGGAATCCAACCAATTAGCCACACGTGTTAAACCTTTTCTACGATAGAGTGACATTCCCTCCAAGTTTCACCGCAAAAGATAATGGCAGTATCATCAGCATAACTAATGAGTTCTGCATTGAGGGGATTTATTGAAGAGATGTCATTTATGTAACATAGGAAAAGTGTAGGACCCAAAATACTTCCTTGTGGAACGCCAAAATTTATACTATAGGTGTTACTAATGTAATGTGTAAGGACCCACTTTTACCTTTTGCTTTCGGTTTGACAAATAATTTTGGAATCAGTCTAGTGCACAACCTCTCACCCCAAAACATTCAAGTTTCTTCAGAAGTATAGGAACAGAAACGGTATCGAACGCCTTTGCAAGATCAAGAAAGACGCCGATACACGCTCGGCCCTTGTCAAGGTGTGAAGAAACAATTTTGGTTAGTAAGTCTACAGCATCATCAGAAGATTCTGATGTCCGGAAACCAAATTGTCTATTAGCGAGGAGTTTGTTGTCTTCCAGATATTTGACTAGTCTCTTATTTACTAGCCCCTCCAACAGTTTTGAAAGAGTGCTAAGCAGAGAAATAGGACGGTAATTAGATGGATCGCTTTCGGACCCACCTTTGAATATTGGTGTAACTAAAGCGATTTTCCATATTTCAGGAAATATACCAGTTTTTAGGCTCAGATTAAAAATGGCAGTCAGCGGCGTTACAATAAATTCTTTAACAGATTTAATTAAAATATTTCCTATACCGTCAAATCCAGGGGCAGAGTTAATTTTAAGTTTACTTATCAGACCGGAAACCTCAGATTCGTCTGTTGGGATCATAAATAACGAATGAGGTGATAATTATGAACATTTTTTACTAGCTGCCAGGGACTTCTGGGTTTGGTTAAGTCGGTTGAGAGTTATATTTGCTAGATTTGAACCTATATTTGAAAAATATTTATTGCAGTTGTCTAATGATGTAATGGGATCATTTTCCATTGTAAGTTCAAAGGGCGTTTTAGATTTGCTATTTCTATTGGTTATACTGTTAATGGAGTTCCAGAGAGTGCGCGATTTTTTTTAAATTTAGGTTTATCTTATTTCTGAAATGTTCATTCTTAAGTCTACGAAGAAAAATAAGTAAGAACATTGTCTCTCTAATTTATGTATAGAATAGGTTAATTAATTTTAATACCATATGTCATAGACTTGGTGTTTATAAAATATAGTCTGTATTAGTATCGTTATTCATACATATAGTACAAGCTTAGCTTAGTTTGTGACCAGGCAAATCTTGACAAAAAAAAGTTGCATCTATTTATTATTAATTTCACTGTTCCAAAAAAGTTGGATTATTAAAATCAGCAGTTAACGTCCCGTTAGTTAGATCATGAAGGTTTATAATAGAGAGCTGCCCTAAGGCCTAAAATGCCTTTCAAAACTTGATAACACAATATGAACGCCTTGACATTTGTCAAGGCGTCCAGCCTTGACAAATCCAAACCAAAAATTGAGAACATAAATAATTATAACCAATTCTTGAGCATTGATTAGTTGCAGCGAGAACAGAATATGGCGGCAACGAACATGTTTGACATCTAGTTTTATAGGCGATTTAGTGTGGTTCCGTAAGTAACAACAATACTTTGATGCATTAGATCAGCGGGTGGCAGCGCGGGAGGCAAGCGCGGCGTTGCGGGCGGTGCGTGTGCCCCCGCGTGCGCATGCGCGGCTTCCGCCAACGTGAGGCTGGCGCACGAGCCGCTGCTGTCACTGGTGCTCACCTGTCTGCGGCACCAGGACGACCAGAAGGTACGCTGTGGAGACACTTAATGGTGGTCACACTCCATGAGACGACCCGAGACGCACCAATACAAAATACCATCATGGGTGCCTTTTTAGCTCCCGAGAACCGTTTAAACGGCGTCAGAGTCACCCGTCCTCATTTCACCGATGGTATTCGGAGGCAACACCTAACTCGTTGAGTTTTTATACTCGCTTCCCCAGATTAAGCAATAAGAACTCATAAAATATACTCGTAATGTAATTCGCCTTTGTCCCCTCCCAATTCGTTATCGCATCTTTAGCCGGCATAGTGGGAGCTATCAATGTTGTTTAAGAACAATTATTCATTGACCCCATACATGGACTTTGTAGGTCTGCTCACCACCAGGTAGATACAAAGCCACATGCCGTGCTCCAATAAAAAAAAAATAAGAGAAGGAAAAATAGAGAGGTACTCACTGCTGTGTCAGTTTCCAGCGATGGTTTCTAGACATGCTGGTTCTGACGTTGATTAAACAAAGCGTACCCGGCTAAGAACCAAGTATGTTACTAATGGAGTCATTGTTTACAGGAAAGTCTTCTAAGTTCCATCCACACACAACTACAGCACTACCTGACGCACGCGCGAGACCACGAGCGCTCTTCCTGCAGCGACACCTGGCATGATGACGCGGCACCCGAAGCCTTATCCCTCAGGTATTATACACTTTCCTTGCGGTCCGATTCACTGCAAAATCCATGTCGGTACGTTCCGAATGGGCATAAGCGCGCTAATACATGATTTGACATTAATAGTGACGTCATTACAGACGCCATATTGGACTGACAGTGATTTTGCTTCTGGGTGAAATCGCTGTGAGCGCTGTCAGAATGACATTTATCTAGAAACATGTTTTTGAGGAAAGTAATAAAATGCCAGAATAATTATAAAGTAGATAGTTAAAAGTGTTGTGTTCTCATTTATTTTGGTATTTATGTAAACAATTATACAATAATTTGTTTATGGCGTTTTATTTGACATTAAAACATAGTGAGAGGTGTGAGCATATGAGTTAGTTGCGAGATAGAGAGAGATGCAAGTGATGTTTTTGTGAGCGCGCGTAATCACTGGTCGGATTCATTAGCACGCTAATAGCACCGTGAGATGTCACATCGCGCTTTTTGAATCGGACCGGTGATTATGAACGTTAGCGCTGACAGCGGTGTTATCGCCATTCGGAACGTGAGGTTTGAGGTTACAAAAAAAAAATAAAAAAAAAAAATCTTGAAATCAATTGACGAATGTATGTAATCATCGTATCACTTCAGAACGGATGCACCTATTTGGCTAATTCTTTTATTGTTTTACTTTGTAATTATTATTTTTGTTTTACTTTGTAATTAAAAAAAAAACGTTTAAAAATTCGTACGGAAAAGTAAAAAAATTGAGTTGAAAATTATATAAAAATGTGCGTGAGTGAGTGAGGCAGAAGACAGCAGGTAGGGATATCTTAAAAAATATTAACAGATGACGTTCAGCTGTTCTGGTCCTAACATTATTTTTGCCGATACTTTGTAGTTTTGTGAATTCAAAATTATATAATCGTAAAGGGAAGATTTGCTCTTATTTTATTAATCAGTGCAGTGCAAAGTCGGAACGGACAGCTAGTATATATCAAGTTAAATACTAGCTTTATTGTACTTTTATTATTATTTAGAAACAATATCTTATATTAATATTATTCATAATACTGTATCGTAGGTTTTCTCTCGCCGGAGGAATGTTCGACGCCATCAGAAGAAGTTACCAGCTGACTTCTGACTGGGCGGTGTTGCTCACCCAGCTTGTCGCTCATCAAGTCATCGATGCTTATAACAATGCGTAAGTCTATATTTCTCTTTTGTCTTTATAATTATAATAATATGTAGTACAATTTATACATATTACTCTGGTCACAAACTAAGCTCTATATAGGCTTGTACTATGTGTACCATAAACAACGTACGTGACGTGTGTTGACCTAAAGCCTAAAAGCGCCATTCGAATAAAATGTCAAACATGTTCGTTGCCGCCATATTCTGTTCTCGCTTCTTAAACATTCATTGGCTATAATAATTTTTGTTTTCACGTTTTGGTTTATATGACGGGCGGCCATCTTCTTTCTCATATTTGAAAAGGCACTTCCATGATTCAGATCCACGCAATATCACTGTTGTTGAGGGTAGATATTTCCATAGTCGGTGAATTTAAACTACCCTCAGCGATGCGCGAGACGAGCGCGTTTAAACATATAATGTACTAAAGTTTGGATAGTTTCTATCCAACAAAAATAGCAGATTATTACACAAGGGTCGAAAAATATATAATATAGGTAAATAAAAACCTGATAATTCGTGGCGAAAAATTTTAATTTAACTAAATTAAAAGTTTTCGCCATGATTTAACAGAGTAGCTGTATAAAAACTTGGGGCGGAGCTCATAGCTATATTTGACCATTTAAATGTTGTATAGAATGTTCAACTGTCTCAATAGAAACGCAAAAAAAGAATGTGTTTTTTTCCTATTTGACAGCAAGGAAAATCCTTTCCCAGCAAAGAAAATTACTGTTTTCAGCCCTCTGAGTAACTTCAAGCATACTTTCGAAGTATGACAAAGGAAAAACCTATACTCAAATATTATATCAGTTATTATTAATATCATTTCAGTAACCTATTTACTACACTAATGGACATGCTGTCTACCCTAATCCACTCGACTCTTGCTGACGGCGGCGACGATAACAACCGCAAGCACTACCAGAATCTCATGAAGAAGCTGAAGAAGGAGCTCGGGGATCGGCACGGACCGTCCGTGCTGTGTGTGCGACAGCTGTTGCCTCTACCAAAGAATACTATCATCGAGGTAACATCATCAATTAATATCTCTCACATCTCCTTCCTTAAAAATACACCTTATATTCAGGCAATTAAAGATTAGTATTTTTTAATTTTATTTATCATCACAGGTGCCTTACGGCGCCCGAGACCGCCTAGACGGCCCCAGGGTACCCAGCGGAGGGGTTTAATCCCACCTCGTCGTAGCGGATATGGTATGGGTCTACACCGAACAAGTGGCTAGCTCGTCGCGATGTTTTGAATAGACTCAATAACCCATCTATAAACAGTTTCAAAAGTTGGTATAGTGAAACTGGGACCGACAGTTTAACGTGCTCTCCGAGGCTCTATAGTGGTGTTGTCAAACAAATGTACAAACATTTTTTAATTAAAAACTCATTGATACACACCGGGATTCGAACCAGGGACCTAAGTGTTTTTAAGTCCAAGGTCTAACCAACTCGGCCACCACGTATATGTATATATAAAGATTAGTACGCTGAATTAATTTGTATTGTTTTCCAGGTGATAGCTTGTGAACCACTCGGGTGCCTCGTCGACCAAAAGGGAAACAAAATTACCGGTTTTGACAGCGATAAAAAACAGGTCAGTCTTTTTTAATTACTTTTTTTTATGTAGGACAATTTACACAAATTGCAATGGTCACAAACTAAGCTCTAGGCTTGTACTATGTATACCAGAAACTATGTTGTACTATGCTTACAATTTTATTTTAACAGTCATAGCTTCGCGTGCGTGGTATAATATAAACAACAAAAAATTCCATTGCTAGTTCTGGCATGGTTAAGTGACTAACATTTATACATACTTTCGCATTTATGAATAAGATGTTTTCGTATTTTAAAATGTAATATTATAAGTTAGCTCTAGCAATACATCAAAAATATATTTTAGTGTTGGATAGCCTATTTATCGAAAAAAACTATATGCTATATAACATCACACTACGACCAATTATTTTTTTTATTAAAACGGGGAAAATGTATTTCTTTTGAGAGCTTCCGTTGCGTGTAAACGGTTAAAGTTACGCAGATGAAGTTGTGGGGCTGTTCTAAAATTCAAATATTTATATTACCTGTGCGATCTTTTGGGAAAAAGAAAGAGATGGAATATACACAAATTCATATCTCCGTCACTTTCTTTTTCCCTAGCGATTGTTAATTATTACCCCGTTTTGGTATTATATAATATCGGTTGGTTTGGACAGGGTCTGCGTCTAACAGACAAGCAACGTGTCTCGGCGTGGGAGCTCGTGGAAGTGGGTCGTAGTCCGGCGCCACTGTCTTGGGCTTGGTTCGGAGCTACGCGGCTCGAAAGAAAACCATTGACATACGAAAATGCTCACAGGTAAGATGTGTGAAATTATTTTTTATTATGTAGCATCTTCGGAACATTTCCATAACATCCTTCTTATCACTGTAGCTCTTCCATGAGTTATTACTATATGTAAGGTACCAGAGGGTAATAAGGCCCAGAGTAGAATTAGGCCCATTTTAAAAATAGTTGATTTACAGTAGTGTCATATTATTGATTATTAAAAGAAATGTAATACATGGAAGCCTACAGCCAAAACCAATCCAGTATAACCAATTGCCTGAATATTTCTTATTATATTAATAATATTACATATATATAACTATAATGTGTCATGGTTTTTCGAAAAGATTATAAATGCTTGGGCCTTAATAAACAACCCGGGCTTTAATAGACTATCTACGACCACTATTTTGTTTATATTCTTATATGGCGCATGTAACATATATATATATATATATTTTAATGTATATTTAAAGTCACAATTAACCACGGCTTTATGAGATTTAAGAAAATAAATATAAAGTGATTTAAAATAAGGTACTTAGGCAGTTATTACTCGAAAATAAGGTAGTAATTAGTCGAATATTAACCGTCGTTAATTTAACGTGTAGGTTTGTTTTTAAATATGTATAATGTAATTTATGGTCTAAAATAAATTTGTGTTTTAGTAAAAGTGAATTATTACTCTATTTTAGCCACTCATCATTGCATTAGCTAGCTCTAACTTTTAAATGCCACAAGTTCTTTTTTATAATCTGTAGGCTTTTCATATTTTTAACCATAACCTGTCAATAACTTGCAGATTACTAAAGTACCACACGCACAGTCTGGTAAAACCGCTAAGTTATTACTTGGAGCCACTGCAGTTGCCTCCTGAAGACATTGATAATGATAATAAACAGGTATGCTACCTCTGGATATTAAATGGTTTCAAACTGTTTTTATATAACATAAATGTCATCACAAATTGTTATCATAACACTGCTAGGTAAAGTTTTGAAAGCATTGGTGTTGCGTCATATCATGCAGGGGCGGAGGGCAAGGCTCCAGCCACATAAATTTCGGGAATTCCACTAATACGTCTCCTGTCTATCTTGGATTTTTTAATAGTAAATTGAAACCATGTAAGGAAAAAACGTCTTTGTACTCACAACTGGCAAAATGATAGGAAATTAGAAGGGACTCACCAACATTTTATATTAGTTCTTCTTCAATCATTAATTTTTTAATTTAATTGTTTTTCTTGATTTTATAGTATAGATCCAGAATTTATAGTTTTTATAATAATAATTTTGCATTTTCGAACAGTTGGCGGGCGATTCAAATTTTAGGTATAGGAAAACAAACTTGGAAAGGAAAGATTGACGGATTGTTGTGAGAATCCAACATTTCCCCCCACTTGGAATCCTTCGGATTACAAAATTATAATTGAATAACTTTATTTTATGCTCAGAATATAAGAATAAAGGATAAAACAAAGTATGCTATAGCTAAATTAAGGCTAGATTAATTACAAGCTAAGATTAGATAGGTATAGGTAAATTTGTGGTTAGTATTAGAAGTACTTATTGCAAAATAGGTTATAAGAAATGTTATATATAAGTATTAACTTAGTATAAAATAATATTACTAAACTAGATATAATTACATGCTAGAGGTAAGTATAGTTAAGTTATATTATAATTTTATGTTTGTGTTTTGTTTAGTTAATTGGTAATGGGCAAAGTTTGACCACTGGACGGCGGAATGTACCGTGAGCAGTGTGAACAGTAGCTACGCATTGTCTTGAATAAGATTTTTATTTTTATGAAGCATCGTATAAATTTCATTTATATGCCGATTTGCGCCTACGAAATTAGTCCCGTAATCAGTTAGAATTTTCTGGCATAATCCGCGTCTAGCTATGAAGCGATCTAGAGCTGCTAGAAAGGCTTCAGAAGAAAGTTCCGTCACAGCTTCAAGGTGCACGGCCTTGACTGTTAGGCATACAAATAGGCATATATACGCCTTATAAGTGCGAGCATTACGTTGCTTGCTCTCTTTTATCAAAAAGGGACCACCGAAGTCGATTCCGGTAGTCTGGAAGCACCTTCCGGGCTGAAGCCGGGCAGCCGGGAGATCTCCCATTCTCGGTTGGCATGGAACCGGTTTTGCTTTAAAGCAAATAACACATTTTGATAAGCGAGATCTGATAAGCAGACGCATTCCGATAATCCAAAACTTTCTTTGGATTAACAACTGCAGCGTGCGCGGGCCGCAGTGAAGGTAAGTATTATGATAATGATCAATAATTAATTTTGAAAGATAGCACTGTTTAGGTAAAAGTATAGGATGTAACGCATCTAAAGGTAGGTTAGCATTTCGAATGCGTCCCCCCACACGCAATATACCTACTGAATCTAAAAACGGCGATAATTTTTGTAAGGTTTTAATGCAAGGAGCATTTTTACTAACTAAGCTAATTTCGTTTTTAAAATATTGGATTTGAATAAATTTTATTATTATAAAAAATGAACTATTTATTTCGGCTGTACTTAAAGAAGTTAGCACTCTTAAATTTTGTTTTAGTTTACAATTCCGAATAAAACGTATGCACCATGCGAACGTGCGTTTTAAATTAGTTAACGTAGAAAATCGTTCGATATAAGATAGGAAATTATTGTCGTCATTTACAGTAAGTAACGCGTTAGAAACTGATGCAGGTTTTAACTCAGGCAATTCGTCAAAGGGTAACAAGTATTGCTTAGAAGGCCAATTCGCCATCGGAAGCAAAAGCCAAGGAGGTCCGGACCACCATAAGTCGTGAGTCGCAAGTTCGGAACATGACACTCCGCGACTACAGCAGTCGGCGGGGTTTTCATGGGTCGATACGTGACGCCATGATTTCACTTCAATTAAATCGTTTATTTGAACTACCCTATGAGCGACAAATATTTTTAGATTGTGAGGAGCTGTATGTAGCCAAGATAGAACAGTGCTGCTATCTGTGAAGGCAGTTACAGAGTTTATTTTAATTTTAGGATTTAGTAAAGTTTGAACATGATTAAGGACACGAGCCGCTCTAGCCGGTTAACTGTGAGAGTTTTGAGAGGAGCCACCTTCGATTTTCCAATAAGCAGGCTAGTCGTAATCTTAGTATCAGTGATGACGCTGAGATAGACACAACACCCATAACCTTTAGAGGAGCCATCGCAAAATCCAACCAGATTAATTTCAGTTGGATTTGGAGGCAAAACAAATCGAGGCAGTTTAATGTTTTTCAAGTCGTTAAAATTTGAAGCAAGGTCTTGCCACTGTCTCGCTATATTTGTAGGTACCTGCTGGTCCCAATCTAGATTGTGACGCCACAGATCCTGCAATAATAGTTTTGTTGCGACTACTACAGGCGATATCCATCCAACGGGATCGAATATCCTGGATACAGTGGACAAGATACCACTTATATTAATGTCGGAAACGGAATATGAAAAATAGTCCCCGCTAGGATCCCATTTAATACCTAAAATTTTAATATTCAGTTCGCTACCTTCGTCAGAGAACTGTTTGGGAACCTGACAATGTTCGGTAGGAACGTCAGAAAGAAAATCAACAGAGTTCGAGCTCCATTTACGAAGATCGAATTTACCCAATCCCAATAATGAGATTAGATTATTCTTGAGACTTATAGCTTCTTCGAGAGACGAACATCCTGTCGTAATGTCGTCCATAAAGGTTTCATGGCAGAGAACCTTGGCAGCGCGGGGGTATCGATCTCCATAGTCAGCAGCCAGTTGGCGGAGAGTTCTTATGGCTAGGTAGGGAGAACTGCTGACTCCGTAAGTTACTGTATTCAGCTGGTACTCGACGAGCGGTGCGTCGGATGAAGTGCGCCAGAGAATATGTTGAAGCGGTCGATCCTCCGGTCTGATAGAAATTTGTCTGTACATCTTACAAATATCGCATGTAAAGACGAATTTGTGAAGACGGAATAATGTTATGAGATCGACTAAGTCGTTTTGTAACTTAGGACCTGTATGAACTATGTCGTTTAACGACAAACCAGTCGATGTTCGACAGCTAGCGTCGAACGCGACGCGTAAACGGGTTATAGTGCTGCTTGGGCGCACAACACCGTGATGCGGTATGAGGTAGCGTGGACCAGTATGAGGGGAAGGTAGCATGTGACCTAAGTCCTCATACTCTTTCATGAAAGTTGCATATTCTGATTTTAAATTAGAGTCACGAGCATGGCGTTTCTCAATATTTAAAAACCTGGTTAAAGCGGGACGGTACGAGTCTCCTAAAGTTGAGGGATCGGCCTTCAACATGATCGGAACTACATACCTACCGCTGGGGTCACGGTATGTAAGTTTCGAGTACATGTCCTCACACTCCTGATGTTCGGGCACGGCGAACTCGGTGTGGGGCGGTTCCTCAACTTCCCAAAATCTCCTTACGGCGCCATCGAGCATGTGCGTTGACGTAATAAGTGAGGATATAGCCTGCTGTGGCACAATTAGATTATTATTGTTATATTGTCCGGTAATAACCCAGCCAAAGATACTGGAAAGCGCGCACGGTAAGCCTGGACTTAGCGGCCGTCATAGATTTGGTGGAAAATTTCGACACCAAGTAGTAAGTCGACTTGTGCAGGAGAATCAAAGTTTTTATGGGCTAGATTTAAATGATCAAAATGTTCACGAATAGAGTTAGGTAATTGTATAGTAGGTAATTGAGAAGTTATTTTAGGAATAATAATAAAAGGCAAATCAAAAATTGGAGTATCCTTATAGTGAGGCATAATCGTAGTGTGTGTATACCCTTTTATATCGTGCGCGACATTTTCACCAATACCAGAAACCGAAAGTCGACAACGACGCGTAGGCAACCCTAGACGTTGAACGCACGAAGTAGTCATGAACGAGTCGTGGGAACAACTATCTATAAGGGCGCGCGCACACTGAACGATACCACGCGCATCGCGTATACGTACTATCGCCGAACCTAGTATTTTAACTGAATTTTGATGAAATTTAGTTTTAGTTGACATTTCGGTCGCACAAGCTAATGTGGTTGACTCACCAGTTGCAGTTGTAACAGGGTCCACATGGAGTAAGGTGTGGTGTTTTTCGCCACAATTTAAGCAACCAGTTTTTGATGGACAGGAACTCACAGAATGTGCCGGTCTGAGGCAGTTGGTACAAAGTTTTAGATCATTTATTAATTGTTTTCTAGAACTGATATTTAATTCTTGCATTTTAGGACAATTGAAAATACTATGAGGTAGATTACAACACGAACAATTAAATTGTTTATAATTAGGATTAGAAGAAGTTACGAAGGACCTTTTGTAATTTTGTTTGTTAGTGGAAGAAGAATAATTATTGGGTTTCGTAGTGACCCTTGAAAACGAGGAAGAAGTGCTTGGCTTACTCACTTCGAGAACTCTTATATAATTTTGTAGGTAGTTAAGCAGTTCGTCAAAGCTAGGCGCTTCGCTTATGTTCTGCACTTCAAAACATTTACGCGTGTCAGAATCGAGTGAACGTGTAGCAAGGTAGAACAATATAAACTCACTTAAAGAATCTAATTTTAAAGCTCTAAGTGCGTTCACGCTTTCATATAAAGTATTAGTTATTTTAGTTAACCCTTCTAAGTTGGGGTTGGTTAAGGGAGTTAATTTCATTATTTTATCCAAATAGGTTGTAGCTAAAATACGCTTATTTTGATAACGGTTTAAAAGAGTGTTAAAAACGACGTCATAGTTGCTTGAAGTCAGCGGCACGCCCTTTGCTATGCTTAGGGCCGGCCCTGATAAGCATGATATTAAATAATGGAATTTATCAATAGTATTTAATGATCCGTTTTTGTGAATTAGCGACAAATAACTGTCAATAAAAGTTTGCCAATGCTCAATTTGACCATCAAACTTTGGCACCTCCAACTTAGGTAAACGAATTCGTAACCTAGATTCTTCTGTCTTAGACACGGTATTGTTTGAAACTTTGATAGGCTCATATAGAATAGTTTCAGAAATAGCAACAATCTCATAATACAATTCATCAAAGGCATTTAGTTTTTGATTGTCGATAGTAAATTTAGGAATATATTTTATTGATTTTAAATTAATTTGCTCAGTTAATTCTTCAAATTCTTCTTTTAATTTATCGATACTTTTAAATCTAGCACGAAATTGAGGTAATTTAGTTTTATCTGTAGCCATAGATTTGCCAATATCATACAAAATCTGCAACGATCGGAACACATGCTCACGGCGTGAGGTGAGAAGAGAAATTTCAATCTCGTCACCCATTTCTATATAATATTACACTAAATAAAAATAATAAAACACAAAAATAAATGAAAGTAGGAACAAATTAAAACAACTTTTTATATTTTTATTATTAATATAAGTCGGTCAGTGTAAAAGCACCTTTATATGAAAATTAAGTTTTGTGAAATGCAATGTGAATGAATTTGTGTATATATGAAATATATTATAATTAGTATTAGTTATGTATTATAAGGTTATTTGTAAACGTAATTTAATTATATTTAAGTTGATGAAACATTCTGAGCATAAAATAATATTTAAAAGTAGTAGGTAGACAGGTGGGTACGCAAAATATAAAATTCCTTCTATCTAGGGGCAATGAATTTATTGTACGGCATGTGGTACTTAGGATTGCATAATAATATGAACAATAGGTTTTTAGATGCACTGTATTTCCTTCACTAAAAATTCAATCCGAGTCGAATGGAACAGTTTTAATGTTGCGTCATATCATGCAGGTGCGGAGGGCAAGGCTCCAGCCACATAAATTTCGGGAATTCCACTAATACGTCTCCTGTCTACCTTGGATTTTTTAATAGTAAATTGAAACCATGTAAGGAAAAAACGTCTTTGTACTCACAACTGGCAAAATGATAGGAAATTAGAAGGGACTCACCAACATTTTATATTAGTTCTTCTTCAATCATTAATTTATTAATTTAATTGTTTTTCTTGATTTTATAGTATAGATCCAGAATTTATAGTTTTTATAACAATAATTATGCAGCACACACTTGGCTTGGAAGGCGGCTATATACTTTTTTTTATTAGGCAGGTAGTAGTAAAAAATTAATAATAATTTTGCATTTTCGAACAGTTGGCGGGCGATTCAAATTTTAGGTATAGGAAAACAAACTTGGAAAGGAAAGATTGACGGATTGTTGTGAGAATCCAACATTTGGTTTCTTAAGTGTTATTTATTAGACACAAAGTAACTTGATTAATAGCGTCTTATAACACGAACTTTGATAAGTGTTCGCTTATTTATACTATCATAACTGGACAGTCCTTCAAGTGAAAGTTTTTACATTGCTAGTTTTCGTTTTGTTTCTCGGGAACACCGGCACAACTCTGATTGAGCCGATGTGTACACGATTGTACACGGTTTTTACATTGAACGAATGAAAAAATTATAATACTTGAAGTATTATAATTTTTTCATTCGTGGGATATCTAATTGGGTTTTATTGTTATCTTTTTTTTACCATAAATAAGGATGTTAATATTATTGAATTTCAATATCGTTTCAGGATTTAGAAGGTTTAAAGTCTCCCAACGGGACCAGTAGAGGTCGGCAGTCGGGAGGAAACCGAATGAAGAAACAAAAGCCTACTACACCTGTAAGATTTTTTTTTATTTACTTTAAAATACTTAGGTCCCTGGTTCGAATCCCGGTGTATACCAATGAGTTTTTAATTAAAAAAATGTATGTACATTTGTTTAATAACACCACTATAGTGCCTCGGAGAGCACGTTAAGCTGTCGGTCTCGGTTTCACTATACCAACTTGGGAAACTGTTTATAATTGGGTTATTGAGTCTATTCAAAACATCGCGACGAGCTAGCCACTTGTTCGGTGTAGACTCATACCATCGGCTACGACGAGGTGGGATTAAAACCCCTCCGCTGGGTACCCTGGGGCCGTCTAGGCGGTCTCGGGCGCCGTAAGGCACCCGTGATGATACATACATACATACATTATAAATTATTAGCGATGAAAGAATGATGAACTATGTATATAATAGCGAGGTGATAGATAACGGGGTGATAAGGACACACATAACTTCATCAAATTGGAAAGTGTATACATATATATACATGTGTTTCTTATTAGGTAAAATATATAAATTAAAGCTATAAAAGGAGACCGATCATCTGTGTATGGACGGCGGTTGTGCTAAAAATAATTTTGTATGATAGCCAAACTAAGACACAAAAGAAGATAAATATTGTACTTTTAAAAGACATCTTTTTTTTTTTGTGGGGTTTTCTGTAAACTTACATTTTTATTTAAGATTTTGAGATTAGTATTGAAACAAATAATGTCTGCGTTCCAAAAAGAGGATAAATGTCCATTAAAATTGTGATATTGGTTTTCTGTAAACTTACATTTTTATTTTAGAATTTGAGGTTAGTATTGAAAGAAATAATGTGCAAGGTTGCATTCCAAAACGATTCTCAGGTAAAGTAAAGAAGACAACTGTAACTGCCTTTACAGACTGGACTTCGGCGCCTATATATAAGCTCGTTTTTATACGCGCCTAATCTAATAAATAGGCGTCCATTTGAAACAACACTCGTTTGTACAGAAAAAAATATTCGTATGTACACGTACCTATACGCGCCGAAAAATCCATCCCTGTAAAGTCTCTTATAAAATAAGGTTTTAGGTAACATTAATAAAAGTACATAAGTAAAATCGCCAATTTTTGTTAGGGGGCATTTGGTAAAAAATAAGCCTATTCGAATGGTTTTTATTTATTCTTCCGAGCTATGTCCCTGCCATTACCTTGATATTTCAATTACAAGAAAGTGGAGGGATCCGAAGACTCGATTCGACTCCCGAAAGAACGATATTTAACCAAACAAAACCAAAAATAAATGACTTTACGAAAGGGCGATAGAGTCTTCCTATATCTCTGACAACAAAACTCACAGATTATATAGTAATTAGTTTGAGTGATTAATGATATATTTTTTTAATCTGCGTACTCATTGAATAGTACGCACCCCAACTCAATCTGTATTACAAATGTGTAGACTAGAAAAACGCTACTACTTGTGAACGTATCCGTATGTTTTATGTATTTGTTTAACCCAATATGTTATATGAGGCTGTATTATTTTAATAAGGGAAATGGGTACAGTATTATAGTAAAAAAATATAAATATTTAGATTTATAGTTTTCAGTTTTCAGTTTCGGATAGCGAACATTGTCGGGATGTACATTACTGCGTCTATTAATAGATAATTCAAACGGAAATCAATATCTTACTAATAAAGTGAAAAAACGAAACCCACAAAATATTTCAACGAGTTAAACGTAAATGATGCTTAAAATATAGCCATGAATTATGAATAATGTTTTAGACCATACTACTTCCCTTTATAGCGCAACAGCTTTAGGTCGGTCTTCTTTTATTACCAAATATAAATATATATGAAGACTTTATATATATTACAATTTTACTCTCCTAAAGGTTATGTTGTAGATAATTCCGAAGGCATTAAGCTCGCCTTTGTACAAATGTAATACAATAAATACTTTAAATAGGTAATAATAATGAAGAAGACTTGAATGTAAACGAGGCTAGTTAAAGAAGTAAAGTAGTTATAGAGACAAATTTACGCTCTGTTGTCTCTGCCTACCCCGTAAGTAAACTGGCGTGAATATATGTATAAATATATTAACACTTCTAAAACACTGTACTAGTGGCATAAGGCCTGAAACGAGTTGTAAAAAGGTTTTGACGGCCGAGTTTGCAAGGCCAAGATGCTTCAAAAGACGATGCGAATAGAATAAAGGCAGTTTGATTCCTCAAATCGCATGAAAATTGAATCTTGAAGTTGAGTTGTACCCCTTAATAAAATTTTATAGATACATAAAAATATACAAAAGAATATTTACCCAAAGAATAAAAAAAAAACAAATCCCCTTGTAAATACAGTTTACCTTTGAGTTGTCAACATTTTGTACAGTACCTAAATTTTTTTATTCCAGAATTAATTAGCTTTATTATAATACTAGGCTATTAACCAGTTTTTTTTTTTTAAACACGAATTTATAATCATAAAATAATAAAAACTTGTAAAAAAGAGCGTAATGTCCATGATTTCAGAAATACATAATTATATTGCATACAATATTCAACTTAATTTCTTGTAGGCTTAGTGCTATAAAATAACGGTGCAATTTGTATTTTTATTCCTGGTATGACACTGCCTTAAAGCTTTAAATAATACTTGATTACCGCTTATATAGATGCAAAAACCGACCTAGTCATGTTTCGATTTTCCGGAGACTACTGCATCGATTTCTTGTCAAGAGGGTAGTCTCTTTTCGGTTACGAAAAGGTCGATTGATTTTATGATAAATCGCAAGGATATTAAAACATCGTAATGCAAATACGCCCATTTCGTAACCGCATCATTTAACCGGCATAGTGGGAGCGATCAATATTGTTAAACAACTTCGATGAATTGATCGACCCCATTTGTAGGTCTTTTTAACATTAGTTAAATACAAAGTTATATGCCGTGCTCCATTTAAAAAAAAACTCCCTTTCTCCTTTCCCAGACGAGTACCCCATCGGGAACACCCACTACACCCACGGCTCCCACGGGCGCCGCACCCACGCAGCCACAACAACCCACCTTCATGCCGCAACAACAGTGGTTCCCGCAGCAACCACAGACCTACTACAACCCGCCTGGTATGTATATACAGCATAACACTTATAATAATAAACACTTCAGTGAGACTTATGCAATGTCACAAAGAGAGGTATACCCGGATCCACCTTCAACACGACCTCATAAGCCTGCAGTAGACTTTCAATGCAATCCACCAAGCATTGAAGAGACTGAGGAGCAACTCAAGAAGAAAAGCGTAAAGTCAGCGTCAGGTCCTGATGGCATACCCTACATTGTATATAAAAAGTGTCCTCACATTCGCAAGCATAACATCTACTGTAGAATATGGTCAAGCAAACAAGTACCGACCGTGTTCGGAGAAGCAGCTTTTGTTCTTATACCAAAAAAGCCTGAGGTTATTAATGCTAGATAGTTACCTATTGTAAAATTATTGGTTAGGATCTACAGAAGAAGAAAAATCCTTGCTAGCTTCATCTCGCAGACTTAAAGCTGATAGAGCTAAACTCGCTCGTCACATTTAAATTATCTGAAATTCAGTCTAGTTAGGGCATTTATTTTATTGTTATATTTTTCTTATGTTCAGTCATTTGTTACCTTGTATGCTGAGGATCTTCTTATATACTTTCTAAATAAATAAATAACAAGATTATTGTTTTCAAGTTCAGAGTTTTGCTAAGAAAGCGATCCAAGACAAGGGGCCAAGACTGGCTTGGTCTTTCTTTGGAATATATTACCAAAACATAAATTTTGTATTTCAGGTGTGAGTCCGCGCGGGGTATCGGCGCCGCTCAACACGCAGTCGAAGCAAGCACTCAGTCAGATGTTACGACAACGTGTGCCCTTCAACCAAATGTCACAAATGCAGGTAAAATTACATTACATAATTGTTATTAAATAAACATGTTTTTATTTTATTTATTATTAAGCACACCGAAACCGTTAAACTACGAATAATATTATATGACACCGATCTAAAATCATCTAAAAAAAAAATGTCAAACGTATTCGTTGGCGCCATGTTGTGTTCTCACTTCAACCAATCAACAGTCAGTGATTGCTTATAATATTTTTGTTCTCTATCATTATATATTTAAGTTTGTATGGCGGCGGACATTTTCTATTCTCACGTTGGAAAAGGTGATTATATATATATATTATATATGGTTATTATACTTAGGCATTGAGCGGCTCCCTGTATATATCTCCAAGACACAAAATAGTTTCTATCCCAAGGATCTGTGTCTTTATTCTGCCTATCAATGATCTGCTATCTGCGGCAACATGTGTTGTTATACAGACGATAGTACTTAGTGTTAGGTATAGCACTATCCACCTAGCTGCGTCCAAACAAAGGAATGCATAAAGATTTTGACGAGAAAATTGGATCAAACCCTGCTAATTGTTTCGAATTGGGATTCAAGTTGAAACTTATTAATGGCGCTGAAACTTGAAAAGTCCAATTTAATCCTAACAAAACACAGTTTTGTACGATGACGACTTAAAAATCACCTCAATTTTCCCAAACCAACTCTTTACCCAGATATCCCTTTTACCAGACTTAAAATTATGGTATACAAAGCTCTAATTCGACCTTGTGTGGAATATTTTACCGCCTATACGATGGACAATGCTCTGAGGACCTTTTTAACATTGTCCCCCTTTTCCTTTCCATTACAATACAATTCGCACTGGCAGCAAAATGCATGAGTATACTGTGGCAGATGTACAATTTTATACCAAACATTTTGGCGATTTATACATCTGCCGTACTATCAAAATGTGGATGCTCTACCAACTTGCGTGTTTCCTTTCTCCTATAACCTGTACTTTAAGCGAAGCGTGTATAAACACCTTAACCCAGCATAGTGATAGCAATCAGCGGTGCACCCGAATACACCGGATGGTTGCTATCATTCTTGGACTTTGAGCTCATATGAAAAACAAATACTCGTAATTTCAACTTAAAATTCTTTTCTCATCAATTTGTCTTTACTATAAATTACTTTAATTTTTAAAATATATTATATTTATAATATAATTGTAGAGTGGAGGTTACCCTGGCGGCGGTCACGCGCGAGGCCCCTTCCCGCGACAGGGCATGCGGCAAATGCAGCCCAACCAAATGGGGCAGATGCAACCAAGGTTAGTCTATATTATGGAATCAGGCGTTATTTTGCGGAACATTTTCCGGAAGATGCTTCGTGGAGAAGCGAAACATGTCGACCTAAGATTATATAAAGCAGAAGAATTTTTAAAGAAGTTAATATTATTATAATATTACTTAATCTAATTCACAATCTCAAAGCTATTGCAACATATTTCTTGAACATTACTTTATTATTAATTGATATACCAAGAGAAGTTTAACTACTATAATTTTATAAAGGTATAAATCTATATTTTGTTTAGTTTAAATTTAAATAATATTTTTTTTCAGTCAAATGAATATGCCTGGAATGGGCGGCATGGCCCCTATGAGCCAAATGGGTGGTGTGCAAATGGGACCCGGACAAATGGGGGCCGGGCAAATGTCTGCGGGACAAATGGGGGCCTCTCAAATGGGAGCCGGACAAATGGGCGCTGGACAAATGGGCGCCGCACAAATGGGTGCCGGACAGATGGGTAACATGGGCGCACAAATGTTCAGCGGCCAGTATGGTGGGATGCAGCAGGGTTACGCGTATAGCCAGCAAATGATGCAGGGAAACCAACAGCAAATGATTAATCAGGTATCGTTTTTGTTTACTTTTTATCTATATTTATTTATTATTTTATATATCGGCAAAATAATTTATTTTATTATTTATGTATGTAACTTAATATTAACAAAACTTTAAATGACGGAATATAACCTATAGGTTACCTAAATAATATATAGGTTGCGGTCCGAATCACACCAAAATCGCTTTCCTTAATGTCAAAATGCGTCCCGCCTCATTTAAATACAAGAAAACGAATGAAACGAAATAAATTATAACACCGCTAATTCTATTTTTGTTATTAAATAGGAGATATGACTTTGTGTCAATATCCATCATATTGACACAAAGTCATATCTCCTATTAAGCAAATCTACAAAATTCAAGAATAGGGTATTTGACTCCTTTTTGAAACCCGTTTTATATGATTCTTCATTACATAAAAATTACACTACATTGATATTTCCGGGATGTCTACTCTATTATTAATAAAAATCAAAGTTAAAGTTTGAATTTCCACATGGCGCTAAAAACGCTGTTTTGTACGTAAACGTCACACGCAAGTAAACAAACAAGCACAGATTAAATAATCTCTTATATATTATACTCTATTCTATTTCATCCACATGATTTATAATCTGTGTATTGTTTTGTTTACTTGCGTGTGACGTCACCAGTCATCAACCAATCAAAGATGTTTTGTTATAAATAAAATTGTAGAAAATATTCAATTTTATTTCGTGTAATCTACAAAAGATATACATAATTTAGTTTAAAATAAAGTGAAATGTGTTTCTTTACGCCATTGTCTGATAGGATGACTACAATTTATAGTATATTTTTAATGTAGTCAAATAGCCTATTGTGTTGATCAATACATTGTTGTTTAACAGTATTCACCATTCCCACTGCCAGGTAAATGATGCCATTACAAAATGAGAGGCGACAAAGACGAAATTGCATTATATGACTATCTATTAAAATAAATATTACATATAAAAACTATTAACATTTTTTATTTATTTGGAATCAGGGAATGGGCCAAGGCGTCAACCAGATGAGTCAGCAGGTCAACCCGATGTCACAAGGCGTTAGCTCCATGGCCCAAAACGTTGGACAAATGAGCCAAGGCGTCAGTCAAAGCGGGCAAATGAGCCAGGGTATGGGTCAGATGGGCCAGGGGATGGGTCAGATGAGCCAGGGTATGGGTCAAATGGGCCAAATGGGTCAAGGAGCTGGTATGGGAGCCATGTCTAGTCAGACGGGGTCCATGGTGCCCCAAGGTGGTAATGGAATGGGAGGATTCCCTGGACAACAATCATTCCAACAGGTTAGTTTGGTCTTGGTTGTATGTATTTCTCCTTATTAAGGTCAACAATAATATACCCTATAATATAATATTTTTAAATACCTTACATATTAATTTGGTTTTGATATAACAAGCGGACAAGTGCCAATTCTATTCGCGAACTTAGGTTTATATAAAAAAAAGTTATTATAAGAGAAAGCCTTTATCTTCTCAGCAGCCATTTGATATATAAATTTTAAACATAAAACAAAACAAAAAAAACATTTTAATAACTGAATAATACGTGCGATGATAAATGGAATTCAAACCCACGATGCAACGACTAGACTACGGAGGTAGAACAAAGATTATAGCATAACGCATGACTAAATACAATTGCATGTTACAGAATATGATGGGAGGTCGAGCGTCGCAAGAAGCGTACTTGGCTCAACAAAGGCAAAACGCAAGGCCTCAGTACATGCAGGTAACTATATCATATTTAAAGTGTTATTTCATCACTTTATCATATTTAAAACGTTATGACATATCTATATCATATTTAAATTTTTATGTCATTACTATCATATTTGAAGTGTTATTTCATAACTATCATATTTACAGTGTTATATCATATTTAAAGTGTTATTTCATAACTATATCATATTTACAGTGTTATTTTATATTAAGGTTAGAAACGTTTTTATAGAAAATTGCAACCCTTATGTATACTCGTTTGTCTGTCGGTCTAGAGCAATATCTCAAACACCCAATTATAAATTAAAATAACAAAATTTCAAATATTAGTATATCTTAGTGTCTTCTTGGTGCCTGAATTAACTTTTAAAATCTACAAATATTTTTAATTTTACTATATTATAGGTAGTTTTTTTTTTCATTTAAATCCATGGACCAATAGTAGTACATTAATAAATAGGACATATTAAAAGCATTTAGCAAAACTTCCAGACTAATAACCTTATTCATAAAAATAAATAATAAGTTTATTACGATAAAACTGTTTATTTATTATCTATTATAAAATCACAAATGCTACAAATATTGTTTTACTAAATTGTAATCAAACTATAGGAGAAGAACTTAAAAAATCTGAAAGATGCAATATACAGGGCGGTCCAATTTGCGGTTACGTTGAATACATATTCTGTATGCGCTGTTAAACACTAGTTCAAGATGCTCTTATATCCGAACATATTTCAAGTGACGTTACTCGGCTCGCGAATTTTATTGCCTTTGGGTCAAATATGACTAACTATATATATGTGATTGGTTACTAACCTTTTATTTAGAATAAATATTAAAGGCGTGGATATGGTCGGTGAAGTTGGTCGCCTTGGTGGCTCCCTTGTATGGCAGATAATGATTGACAGGTCAATGGAATCAGCTAACCACCTAGTCTTACACTAGTTGGTTATGTAGTGTGTGTTCGGTTTGGTAGTAATTTTCATATTAAGATTTCTAAATTTAAGTTCTAAATCTGATATCGAGGTATAATAAATATTTGTCGTTCTTTTAATAATGAATAGCTGCCTAACCAAACGCACTCTAAGACCTCATTGTTAAACATTTTTTTTTTTTTTGACTATTCATAAATATCTGTAAAGATTTACATGAAATAAATAATTTGATTAGACTGCACATGGAAAACAGGTAGAACACTGTATTCGGCTGTCAGTGTATTGATATGCACCGGTTCAAAATAAATATATAAATAAACGCGTATATGCTCGTATTCGACTAAAACCAAAACCAGAGATCGTGAAGGTAATTGACTGTTATGGTTTCTGGTTTCCATAAAGCCTTATGCCATGTTTTATATATTATTTAAAAGTTCCAGAAAAGGAAACCTTTGAATACAACTTATAATATTTAAAAATTTTTTTCTAAAGCAGGCACCGAACGTAACAATGAGCGCTATGGGTGGTCCAGCTCCCCCTTACCCACGAGGCATGCAACCTCAGCAGTCTGCTCAGTACCAACAACAACAACGCATGCGACAACAGATGATGGCGCTACAACAACAACAGCAGCAACAACAACAACAACAACAACAGCCGCTCGTACAACATCTGCAGCAGAGGCAGCAGTATCAACCTCCTTACTAAACACTTTTCTATTTGAGTTGGTTATGTTTGGTGTTCCAACAACAACTGATGATGACTCTACAACAACAGCCACTTTTACAATATTTGCAGTAGACGCAGCAGTACCAACATATTTACTAAAATAATAAAAATTAAATCACAACATTGAATTTAACACTTTTGTATATGACTTTTAATTATGTTTAATTTTACTGACTCAAATTATTCAAATGACCACGACTGCCTTATTGCTAAAATAAACTTTTTTTTTTGTTTATTATTAAAACTATTTAAGATAGGTATATCTTCATGTAACTATGATATACTTATAACTTTATAAAGCCACTGTATTTAGTTTTTTATTTGTATATAATATTGTAGTACTTTAAGTTATATTGTCTAAAGTTTAGAATCAAATCATATAAATTTAGTTCATTATCACAAGTTGTGATAGGTGGCGATATGTATAAATTGTTACCTAAGTTAAATAAGTGATATATTATTGTTAGAAAAACAAAATAAGCACCTATTTATGTCGTTATTAAGGTATTTTTAGTTGTACTAAATCATTTTATTTTTAAGGCAGATTGTTAGCTTTTTTGTATAGACATAAATTATTTTTTTAGATATAAATCTCTCTATAGTTTTGGTTTAGTCTATAATAAGATTAATAAGGTATACTTTAGTAATTTAAAATTAAACTATATTTTTAATACGAAATTAAAGTACTTATATTAATTATATATATTTTTATTATTTTCATGCCAGTGTGCAGCGGCCACATTCCGTTTCTTATGACGTGAGCGTTAGAATATCAAAATAACGATTTCCTTTATTAGCGCGCTCTTCTTCAATTAGTGAAGGTTTAAAGGCTACTCTGATTGGAGCGTAGGGAGCGCGCTTATAGCGCAAAATCGTTATTTGACAATCTAACGCTCACGTTACAACAACTTTTTAACCAAAAAGAACTGACTTTAAAATTATTAAAAAGTAAAAAATAAATCAAATTATTTAATTGAAATTGACAACACTTAATAATACTTAGGCCGATTTTTCAATTGTCAGATATATTCGACAGTTACGAAGAACTGACAAATCTATTCTTTCTCCATACAAGTAATCTGTTGGATAACTTTGTCAGAGGATTGAAAAATCAGCCCTAATTGTCTTTAAAATAACTCCGACATTTATTTAAATTGCTTTCAAAATTGCAAAGGGTATTATTCCAGTTTTGTAAAGGCTGTATCATTTACGTTGATGAACAAACCTCCTCGTGCAGTTACGAAACGTACAGTTATTTGGAACGAGGATATTAAATTATACTCAAATTCTTCTTTTCGTCGCCCATTTCCTCACCGCATCAATATATTGTTCAATGCTGTTAGATCGTCCCACTATGGCGGCCAATTGCGTTGCGAAATGGGCGATGACAAAGACGAGTTTGAATTACGAGTCTATTTATTTTTTATTTTTTTTTATTTATTTTAACATAGCACTGGATACAAGTCCATCGGCCGCATTCATTATATAGTCTATTTATTCTCTCTGCTTAAATTTTTTTTTCTTTATAATATTGGTTTATATTTGTTACCTCATCAATGGTCTAAAGCGGGTCCCTCACATGTGCACGAATACGCGAACCTATAAGTGTAGGGCTACATTCGCAAATATATGTGCAAAGATTTTGTTACCTTCGTGAGCTTTCGTCTATTTTCCAACCGGTGTCGGTTTTTTATCGCACATCAAAGCGTGCGAACCTCGAACCATTTCAAATTATATTTTCTTTACAATGTGATGTCGAAGAGTTGAAAAAGAAAAGTAATGGAAGGACTTTAGAAAGCGCCTGGTGAGGAGTGGGGAGGGGGGGACTACCCCTTGGAAGGGATAGGGGGGTGAGGAAACCAATAGTTTTTGGCTGTACATTCTACTCATCCAAATACGTCTTCTCCGCGGTTGGCAGCGGTGGTTTGCTTTATCCAACATAAGTATGTATGTAATTAAATGAACATAGGTAAAATAGTACAACGGCACTAATAAAATTAACTTCATCTTCCATGGTTCACAGAATTAAATACAAGCAAGATTGACATTTGTAAAAGAAGTGTGGGAGAGGAAGCGCAAATACAAAGAATACTTCGCAAATTATATCGCGAAAATATTTCCTATTCGCTGATGGCCCTTCACATGCGTAAAAACATTCGTAGAATGTTTTCGCCAATGTGAGTGACGCGGGTAATACGAATCAATTCCGTCGGAGACACTTTAAAGTTAGATTTTTTTAGTTTCGGATTTAGTAGGTACTTAATACTTAAAATATTTTAGGATTAAAATCATGTACGCTGTACTTCCTGTGGTACTTCATAACCGTAGTCATATTTAGCCGCGGTCCAAAACAAACAGGCAAAGCCACAGAGACATATAATCACGTTCCGAGTCGGTAGCGCTGGCAGTTTTTCGTGGTGACATCAAAAACCAGCGCGACCGCCGTTTCAACACAGCCATTTAATTTTTTTAGCCATGCTAAAATGCAGCTCTGGAACGATCGGTGTTGATGTTTGATGCCACTTTTTGACAAGAAGCACTATTTTGAATAAAATAATTATATTAAAAATACTACTACCTTATCATTATTTTGACAGCCTCCGCCTCATTTGACAGCCTCCGTAGACTAGTGGTTGCGCCTTTGGCGTTGTATCCGGAGGTCGTGGGTTCGATTCCCACCCATGACAAAAAATATTAGTACGTTTTTTCCGTACAATTTATCATGGTCTGGGTGTTTATAAAATATAATATGTATTATATCATTGCTTCTGGTACACATAATACAAGCTTATAGCTTAGTTTGTGACAAGAGCAATATGTGTAAATTGTCCTACATATTATTATTATTAATATTATAATACCTAATTAAATATTTTTTAATTAACTATTGTTTAAATACAATAATTTTATAATATCACAATATTGATTTAATTAACAACCTCAAACTAAACATATACCTAAATAACAAAAGCTGAATTTACTTACACCATATTTATTTTTTAGGTTAAATCGAACTTTTAAAACTAAAACAGATATGAATATATAAAATAATTAATTAAATTCCAACATTAAATTACATGTTAACAAACATCAGTCAAAAATTAACACGAAAAACTTTTAGCCTACTTTTCATGTTAAAATTTCTGGTCGCGAAACCATTGGTGGTAACCACAGAGCTATAACTCTGTGGTGGTAACTTAAAATGTTAGTATTTACACGCGCTGGAACGACTTACGCTAAAAAACCATCGATCCGTGGCAGCGATACTGAGGTCGAATCGTTATGAGTACGTTAAAAGTGATTATGGTATGATTCGGACCGCGTGGTTTTGTTGTCAAATTGTTGTTTACATTTTGTGTTTTTTTAGGTTATGTTTTTGTTTACCGAGCATTGATTTTATACTTTTTATATTTATAATCTAATATGATAAATACTGTAAAAACTTTAAGTAAATTTGTGTTAAGAAAAACAAATATTATTTACTGTGATGTAGTGAAAACTCGCAAAAAGATTCATAACATATGTGATATTCCTCGTGTAACTATAAACGATATTAAAAAGATTTTAAGACAGAAAGGTTTTGCAGTTCAGGATGGAACTACATCGATTACCACAAGGTGTTGCATATGTTGCAATGATAATAAAAAAACCGATAACAAAATATATGTAAATAAAACAACAGGTAAGTTAAAAAAATATTTTCGTTTGAGGTTGAATTAAATTTTAACCCTGATTCTAAATAACTCTATTGCAACCACTATAAACTTAAGCATACTGGTACCGCTATGCAGTACCACTGGTAATGTCCGTCAGGATTGAGGGGCCACATTTTTATAACAAGAATTTGCTAATAATTTTTATACCAGCTGTTAGTAAAAATCGATAAAAGTTTGTAAAAAAAATCCCCTCCGTTGGCCCCTCCGTGCTGATGTTATCATTAAAGTAAACTTTAATATCTCCAAATCTATATTAGCTGCAAACTTAGAAAACATGTCATGGTTTGTAAAAATATATACTTTCAAACCACGCAAACCTCAAACCAGTCCGTTTAATATTAATGGAAATAGTAAAGTGTGAAATAGGGTGACCATACAATATACAAGGAGTCAATGATTTATTTTATAGGTATTAAATTAAAATAAAAGAAATGTTTGTTTACTTTAAGTTTTATTTACTAAATTTAATTTAATGTGCTGCTAAACTAGTACAATTATTTCATGATATGAACATAAACATTGTAAATGGTCAGAGCAAATTACGTATTTAGTCATAATTGAGAAGACAAAAAATGACCTGATGCATGCGTTGAGTAGACATTCCATTTTATTAAGCTATTTTTCTGAAAGGTCCACACACATATTACACGTTACCACGATCAAGTAAGGGAATCAGCAGAGATTGAACAAAACTTTAGCTTTTAATGGAAAAAGGTGTTTTAATTTATTCAGAGAGTGCAGTGAAGAAAATATATTATTTATATAAAGAAAGATTGCTATCAATACACAACAGTTGAGTAAAAAATTCGACTGCTTTAAATAAAAAATACAATTTGCGTGGTCACCCTATTCCACGCTTGTATATGAAGTTTTTTTTTTTAATATTTCCGCTTAATATTAAACATATTCAAAATGAGGTTTGTGTGGTATTTTAAGTTTTGCAAACTTTAGATCTATTTCTACTAACTGCTGCCATAAAAATTATTAGCAAATTCATATTATAAAAATGTGGCCCCTTAATCCTGGTGGATATCCACTGGTAGTGCCGCATAGAGGTACTGCTGACCCACCGTAAACTTTGTTAAACTTGAAAAATGTGACTACATTTATTTGCTGACTTGAAACTGCTGTAGCAGCCAAAACTGTGACTTAATTGGCCACCATGAACTTTGTTTAACTTGAAAATGTGATCACCTTGAAACTTTGGCACAGCCAAAAATTTGACTGAATTTATTTTTGCCTGACCTGTTATTGAAAATCTTCAGCTGATTATAATTAAATTGAGATTTTCAAGTGATACCAAGTTCAATGGTGGGCAATGAATTAAACAGTAATGGAGTTCATTTTAACCTTTGATGTGCCGTAAGTGTCCACAAATTTATATCCGTTGTATGCCACAGGTTTCACCGGTAGAGGGGAGCATTCGCTTATATTTGTATGAAATTTGACATATTGTTCTTAATACGCAATAAAGTAACGGTTATTATTGAAAGCGAGATAAGTAGGTAATGAACGTTATACATTAAATATTATTATGTATGTCTTATTTATTGTTTATAGACAGTTAATTTCAGAATTCAACTTGACACTGCTGCTATCAGAATAAATGGTGAATTCATATTTCCTACTAAGTGGAATAACAAAGTATCATGTAAAAAAAAAATATTCTTTGGAGAAAAATAAGTGTTAATTTGTATTTTAAACGGTTCCACTACACGGGAAGCCGTTACGGCGTTACATTGGTCAAATGAAATAATTTTTTGAAGGAACAAATTTTTTATATTGTTGATTGATTTATTCTAATTTAGTTGCAAAGGAATTTCTACTATATTTCATGGTAATAATAATCAAATCCACGCAATATGTAAAGAAGAATCTCTGGGTACGGATTTGCCACTCGGCATACAACGGAGATAGGTACGGATCCATACCACGGCATCTGAAAGGTTAAGCATCTATATTGATGCATAACCTTTCGTATAAAGTTACAGTCTGTAATTGTTACCAAGTTTTAAGGTGGTTAGGTTTTAAATCTAGTGAAATTTTTGAATGATGAACCTACAATGAACCTCATCAAAGTATCATGGTAGGTTCAACTAGAAGTATAATGAAACGTTGCATTATAGTTAAAAGAATTAATCATAAACACATTTTTAACTACCACAAAGTTCTATGGCAGATCAAAACATAATATATTTTTTTACACCACTTCAAAGATATGCTCACAGATATACCACTTTAAATGTTCCATAATTAAGGTGCACAGAGGCTGGTAAAAACTAATCTAACCTTAGGGTAACATGGATGAGGTAGTAGTGCAAATAAAAATCACTGGTATTCCTAATATTTAATATGAGAGTTTTGTACTGCTGGTAGTACTAGTGTGATTTATGTGTAGAACATGAGCTTGCTTAGATATATTAAACAAACATTGTTTTCCCTTTTTATTCATATTAATAAATATTTTTTTACACATATTGCTCTGGTCACAAACTAAGCTCTAGGTTTGTACTATGTGTACCAGAACCAATGATACCATAAAATACAATATGTATTATAAAAAAAATACTAATACAATGCCAATGGCACAACCACTAGACACAGAGGCAGTCAATGTTATTGTGTTGCAGGATATTTTTTATGTCCCCATTGTAGTGTACATGGTGACTGGAATATATTAGAGCGCCTATTGAAAAAGCCAAAACTGGATGCTACCACCAAGGAGTTAATTGAGAAATGTCATGCAGAGGAAAATAAATTCCAAAATGACTGGAACAAATTAGTCAAAGAAACTAGCTCATTAAGTAATTTAAGTGATGTAGAATTACAAGAATTATTAAAGTTATTTGAATATCCAGTAAGTATTACATAATAGATTTATGTTGAATTCAAATAATTTATGGTAAACCTTATATTACCCCATATACAAATTCATACCATACAACTAAATACTATATGATCCTGTCAGTGCCATCTTGGAAATGGGTTCCATAAAAGTTTTGACATGTTGGATGGCTGGAATTCAAGATCTTTTATGGAACGGTAACAAAATATGTGTTTCATACAAAAGTATATTGACCAAAACGTATGAAGGAGCAAATTTTTTGACAAATAGTAAAAGTTGTTCATATTCATGAATATATTCATACATCCATGAAAAGGAACAAAACTATAAGAATTTCACAATGAGTAGTACACAAGAAGTGTAAAGCTATTTTTATAAACTATAATGCTAATCATGCTTATTTACTATATATTGGGCGTCGACTCGGCTTCATTACTCTCAGTTCAGGGGCCAGGCCCCTCCCGGAAAATATATCTAGATGCGCCAATGGATGGTACGAGATTACGTACACCGAAAAAGTGGATAGCTCATCGCGATATTTGGATAGACTCACTCAACCATATACATGTATAAACAGTTTCACAAGTTGGTATAGTGAGGAGGAGTGTTATTATCGTAAAAGAACTACTTTGTAGTCATAACTCAAGGAATACTGCAGTTTCATCCTCTGTCTCCCAAACACATGTGAATCCATATATAGCTAAGGACATTTCTGCCTAATACTTATAGGAATATGTCATTAATTAAAATAATTCTAAATTAAAAATGTGAAGGGGAGCCAATCTGTAATGCTATAGACATTGGCCCTTGTTCTTAATATTGTTTGAATTTTAGTGTCTAAAGAGATAAAATGATTTCTTTCAGGACAATCTGGATGCAGCAAAAGTCCTTTCCGATGTCCGTATCAATGAAGATAGGACTACACTATATTTTCCCCTAGTAAATTCGTTGAACCGAGTAGTTAGCTATAAAAAGATCCAGGCTGGGCAAGAAGACGACGCAGAGAGTCTTGGATTACATTCCGCAGGCATATTCATATGTAAATTAACAAGCAAAGCCTCTAAACAAGATCAGGCTGTATTAGTTCCTAAAATTGAAGATATAATAAGTTTAGCTGCTCATAAAGTTCCAGGTAATAATATATTCATAAGCTGGTTTACTAATTACTACAACAAAATATTCTTTGCAAAGGTAACTTTTTTTTATCAATGATTTCTTAGGTTTTCATTCCCATATAGCACCTTAATTTATTTATATATAATCGTATGTTTGCATTAGCATTCTGCCTGATATTGGTCAATTTCCCAAAGGTTAGCTGGTAGATATTGCCTATGTACAATAGTATAAAGATTTTTTCATTCATTCACGGCGTTGACAATGAAAATTCAATTATTTTCAATACTAAATTTTGTTAATTTACCGATCCAAGCCATTTTATCACAACTTGGGCGCCATGCTACTGGGCATCATTTGCGTGCCTGGTAAAAACCAATGTCTAGTAGACTCCTTACAATCATGTTAATTTAATATTAGTTTAAGTTGTACACTGTAAACTAATATTAATATTATTTATATTTTATTAAACTTTATACAAAATTTTCAGGAACCTATATATGGCTGAGTGTTTGTACAGTACCTCTCACTATGCTTCCGGCTTTAGAAAGTTACAGTAAACTCTATTTGTGGGGAGACTGGAGCAATATGCTGAGTGTTGCTGAAAAACTAGGAAATCAGAGATGTCATTTTGTTCGGTGAGTTATACAATTTTTCCTCGAGTGTTTACTATAGTTTGAATAAGTAGAAAAGAGTGGTCCACTTCCAAAATTTAAGACAATTGATTTAGACAATTTATCATCATATTAACAATTAACTATCTACATAAGCAAGGCTCTAAATATAATTCATAACGCTCTGCACTAAGCATTATGCGGTGATGGTATGATAATGTGGTCACAAACTATACTATGCTTGTACAATAAACAAGATAGTAATAAATATTATATATTTTTTTAAACAATGACCATGGCAAAGTGCACAGAACAACATCCTTTATTTTTTGTCATGAGTTGGAATCGAACTCGCCACCTAGACAAAGGCGCAACTACTAGACCATACAGACGGTAACTCATGATGACACTACTTAATATTCATCCCAAACTTTTAATGTATCAGGCCAACAGATGGGCTAGTGACGGCTACGGAGGCTGCGCGTGCTGGCATGTCTCTGAAGGCGCTGGTCGCCGATGCCAAGCCGTCCGCACATCGGTCTATCACCACCTTCGCAGCGCTCAGGGATGATGTTTATGCTGAATTGTCTAACATTGAAAAGGTTACCCCTTTTAAACATTTTTTTTAAATATATATGTAGGACAATTCACACACATTTCTCTGGTCACAAACTAAGCTCTAGGCTTTTACTATGTGTACCAGAAACAACGATATAATACATATTATAATTTATAAACACCCAGACCATGACAAACTGTACAGAAAAATGTACTAATATTTTTTGCCATGGGTGGGAATCGAACCCACGACCTCCGGATACAACGCCAAAGGCAACTAGTCTACTGAGGCTGTAAGTAGTGATCGGAAATTCGGGTAAAGGTATAAAATTATACCTAAACTTTATATTTTTCCGAGAAAAAAATGCCTTTTTTTTATAAAGCATCCCGGGAATCTCGTATTTAATAAATACGAGATTCCCGGGATGCTTTATAAAAAAATCATGAAAATATTTAAAAAAACATTTAGAAAGTAGATTTTTTCTTAACTAAAAGTGAAATTTAGGTGTTATTGCACCCGAATTTTCGATCACTAATAGGCTATTTGACTACATTAAAAATATACTATAAATTGTGGTCATTCTATCAGACAATGGCGTAGATAAACATATTTCATTTTTTTTTAACTAAATTATGTATATCTTTTGTAGATTACACGAAATAAAATTGAATATTTTTTACAATTTTAATTATAACAAAAACATCTGTTATTGGTTGATGGTTGGTGACGTCACACGCAAGTAAACAAAACAATACACAGATATAAATCATGTGAGGAAATAGAATAGAGTATAATATATAGGAGATTATTTAATCTGTGCTTGTTTGTTTACTTGCGTGTAACGTCACACTTGACATAGACTGCGAAACAGCGTTTTTAGCGCTATTGTGGAAATTCAACCTTTAACATTGATTATTTATTAATAATAGAGTAGACATCCCGGAAATATCAATGTAGTGCTTATTATGTAGTGAAGAATCATATAAAACGGATTTCAAAAAGGAGTCAAATACCCTATTATAAGACTATATTTATTATTATAAAGGCAAAGAAAGACAAAATCTATTTATTTGTTATATGGGATAGGTACATTTTTTTATTATTATATATTTTAGTTATTATGCAATATTGAAATTTCAATTATATAATACTTATATAATTTCCACATAACAACAAATACAAGAACCTAAATTTTATACTGAAATTTATATACGAGCGAATTTTTAATTAGTTCAAAGCTCAAAGTGATCCCTCAAAACCGGCGATCGGCGTGCGAGCTAACTTTGGTGCGCGTAATCTAGGTAATGCAGTACAGTTATAGTTAGAGTGTAAATTTATTTTTAGACTAAAGGAGTGAAGTGGCGCAGGTTTCCAGCTCTCAACAAGCTGCTGGGCGGACATCGCAGAGGGGAGCTCACCGTTCTCACAGGTCCCACCGGATGCGGAAAGACCACGCTCTGCGCTGAAATGTCTTTGGATCTCGCACAACAAGGGGTAAGTTTGCTTTGTAAAACCACAACGATTCGTTAAATATATAAATATGTTTATAGTACTCCTAAACCTGTGGTGTGGTAAACAGAGACTGTCGGTATCTATCTCTGCAAAAGTATCTACTCCTAATGCAATAGCTATACAAGTATTGTCTCGAAAGACATTAATTTATTGCAGACTCTTTGTTAACTTGGGGAACATTTTTACCTTAGGCGCCAACCCCCAGGGCCGTGTTCGGAAACTAACACTTTAACACTGGGTAATGTCACTACACTATATGCATCCTTCTTCTCTAAGCATTTTTCAATATATTTGTCGCGCTCTGTTACACTACCCAGTGTTAAAGTGTTACGTTTCCGAGCACGGCTCAGGTTAATGTTATTTTGGAAAATTTAACCGCTTTCAATGAATATTTTAATATTTTTGCTGCTTCGTTAAACCAACTACTCTTTTCGCAACCGCAACCTAAAAGAACACCAATCCTCGTCAAGAATCTATGTATTATTCTCCTGAAAACCTGTGAACCCACAGACTAAATCCGAAACAAGACTAGGTTTTTGCATCGATATGGAGGTAAGGAGAACGGTCCGTCGGCCTAACGAAATTATAGAGACCTTCCTCCCACCGAAGAAAGGATATGAGAAACAATAGCAGAAAGGAAGTTTATGTTTAAAAATAATAGTTTTCATAATAAGCATACATTTGAAAAACAAGTTATGTGTTATGTAAAATTTTATAATTTATTTTTAAATTTCTAATTTCATATTTCAACCCAGGTAAACACCCTCTGGGGTAGTTTTGAGATCCGCAACTCTCGTCTGGCCCGCACTATGCTGCAGCAGTCTGCTGGCGTATCCTTGGAACAAAACCTGCAGGACTTCAACAAGTACGCGGATGAGTTCCAGAAACTGCCCATATATTACTTGGCCTTTCACGGACCACAGTCCTTGAAGGTCGTCATGGAGGTGAGGAGATATTATTTTATGTGGCAAGCAAATTGTGATAAAATACTTTTAAATTAAACTTTATTATTTCGGCTCCTGCAACAGAAAACCATTTAATTTTTTTACAAAATATGATACTTAATAAGCGAGAAATTTTTTTGATCTATTAAATACGATTTATAGTTTTTTTTTTTTTCTTGAAACGTCCGATAAGAGAAAAACGTTTCGAGTATTAGACAACTGTCGGTCTCATTACTACATGTTACGAGGGGAGGTCCAAAAGTTCGCGGAATGGAGGGGATGGAGTGGGGATAGCGGCGCTCGCGCAGTGTCACACTAATGAGGGACTCATCATTAGTATATAAATGAAGTTTCAGCTCTATTGCGTCATTCGTTTACAAACACTCGCCTGATAAAGAAGTCAATCCGGAAGAAAACTGAAACTATGGAGAAAATTGAACAACGTGCTGTGATAAAATTCCTTATCAAGCAAGGAAAGAACGCTCAGACCATTTTGAATGAAATGGAAACCGTTTATGGGGAACAGTGCCCTGGTAAAACAATGATTTACAAGTGGCATGGTCTTTTTAAATATGGTCGGGAGTCGATTGAAGACGACCCTCGCTCAGGACGGCCTATTGAGGCCAATATTGATCGATTACAAAAAAAAGGGAAGCACCATAACCGGAGAGTACTACGCAACGATATTAGAAAAATTTAAGGAGGCCATCAAGGAGAAACGTCGAGGAAAATTGACTAAGGTTGTGTTGCTCTTGCAAGACAACGCGCCGGTTCACAAGAGCAATGTTGCAATGGCTGCTCTGCACACGCATGGCTTCGAATCACTTGTTCACCCACCCTACAGTCCAGATCTGGCACCAAGTGATTTTTATTTGTTTCCAAATTTAAAAAAAGAGCTAAGGGGAAAGAAATTTACCGACGACAATGAGGTAAAGGCGGCAATTTCGGCTCATTTTGAGGGAAAAGATAAAAAATATTTTTATGATGGTTTAGAAAAAATAATTCATAGATCTAATAAATGTATTAAGCTTAAGGGGGATTATTTTGAAAAGGAAAAATAAATTTATTGTTTAATTTTCTTTATAACACTTTCATTCCGCGAAATTTTGGACCTCCCCTCGTACCTACAGTCGTAGTAGGTAAAAAATCACGTATATTGATAACGTTATCTATATACGTGATTTTTTACTACTTAAATGATATACTTATTTATGGTATTAAATAATTAATGGCAATAGCATTCAAATTGTCCTATAATTATTAAAAGTACAAACAGCTTAAAAAAATGCATAAATTGGTTAAAACTTTAATTTTTTTTGGATCGGAAATGCATTGTTGCATTGGCTTTGGTTACGTTTTAAGGGTACCTATACCAAAAGTAGTGGCGGACTTTCCTTAGGGCTGTTTAGGCCCTGGCATAGTGCGAAAAAATATTAGGGGCGGAAAATCTGCTCCCAAACCTAAGTATGGTCTAATATAAATAATAAGTATACCTGGTGAGAATATGACAGGTGAAAATAAATAACAAATGAACCGAACTCAATGTTGTTCTTCGCACAGAACAATTTCACATTTCTACGCTGCAAAGATATTAGAATGGGGCGGCCGCTTAAACGGCCTAGCGTGACCGGAACTACTAGTCCGCCTCTGACCAAAAGTAAAATAAAACCTTGGAAAGAGTGTAGTTTGTGACCAGGGTATTACGCGCAAAGCGTTAAGCTAAACTTTAATCAATATGATGCAATGCAAACCTGGTGACATTAAAAATTTACAGACAACTACGTAATTTTTGTTAAAGTTTAGCTTAACGTTGTACGGCGTAATTACCCTTTAGCCTACAGGGCAATATGTGTAAAAAAATGTCCTATCAACATATAAAAAATAAAACAATAAGAAAATATTACAACGATGATTGTACAAATAATATTTGAACACGACTGTACCTAACCAGTGATGAGACCGACAGTCGTCTAATAATCGAAAGGTTTTTTTTTCTTCTCGGACGTTACTAAATAAAACTATAAATGGTATTTAATACATTAAAAAAATTGTTCGCATATTAGTATAGGTAAGTATTGTTTGTTAAAATAAAATTGATTGTTTGTTTGCCCCATCAGGCAGTAGAACACGCGCGCTACGTGCATGACCTGAGTCACGTGATCGTGGACAACGTGCAGTTCATGCTGGGCGTGGGCGAGGACAGTGGGGACCGGTTCTGGAGACAGGACGCCGTCGTGGCCGCCTTCCGGGGCTTCGCCACCGCCAGGCACTGCCACGTCACACTCGTCATGCACCCGAGGAAGGTTTGTGTCTTTGGTTACTTGCGATCGCGAAAAAACTAAGATGGCTGCCACATTAGCGGTGAACGCATCTGGAAACAGGACGACGTGGTGGGGTGGCCGCTTCCCGAGGGTTCGTCACCGCCAGGCACTGTCACGTCACACTTGCCAAGCACCCGACGAGGGTTTGTTCCTTCAATATATAGGCTCCCCGTTTCCACCGGAGCCCTCGCGCATTCCGGCGGGCTGCTCCGGCAAAAGGATCAACCCTAGCCGGCTATCGACCCCACCGAACAGCCGGGGTCGAACGACATGTGATTGATAGATTGAAAGCTTCGTAACTTTGACGTATTTGCATGGAAGTATGAATATTAGGGAAGGTCTAGAATCGCGAAAAACAAAGATGGCCGTTCTGGAGACAGGGCGCCGTGGTGGCAGCCTTCTGGTAATTCGCCGCCGCGAGGCACTGTCATGTCATGCACCCGTGGAATTCCGTGTCTTTGATTACTTGCATGGAAGTGTGAATATTAGGGAAGGTCTAGAATTGTGAAATAACAAAGATGGCTGCCAAAAATATTAACCAACCAAATTAATGTACATAAAATAAGAACAGTGTTTGGGCACAAGAAAATAAACCCTTAGACTGATTTATTATATTTTATTTATCTTATTATTGTCCTTTAATTCTGTCTGAAATGTCAGTCTTTTTCATACTGTTTATTCCGTCGTCAGAGGTAACCTATTTTATTTTTATATATAGTCCTGTTAGCAAGGAATACGCCACAACATTCCACCTCCAGCATTGGAAGTCAAATTCCAATACTAAGGTCTAGTTAAGACGTCCAGCTTGCACAGTCTCGTCACTGGTCTCCGGTACAAACCTTGTCTAGTCCGTACATCGGCCACTCGTACCTGGCCATCCTTGCCGGGATACGTCTTGTCTATAACCCCACGTGGCCATAGGCTACGAGGCAGTCGCTCGTCAGCTATCACGACCAGATCGCCAACTACGAGTGGTGTTGTCAGTCGATACCATTTGTCTCGTCTCGTTATTGATGGTAAGTATTCTCTGACCCAGCGTTTCCAAGTCAGATCAGCTAGACGTTGTGACTCACGCCATGTCCGTCTCAGTAAGTCACCATCATCAAAAGTGCCAGTCGGATTGTCTATCCATTCAGTCTTTGACAGCAGAAAATCGTTTGGCGTCAGTGGTGTGTCATCGGCATGGTCAAGGGGCACGTAAGTCAATGGCCGGCTGTTTATTATGATCTCAGTTTCAGTCAACAAAGTCTGCAGTGTTTGGTCATTAGGAGTTCTAGTCTTAAGTGTCGTCATCAGCGCAGTTTTAACAGAGCGAATAAGTCGTTCCCAGCAACCACCGGCGTGGGCAGCAGTGGGTACTGTGAATTTCCATGTCATGTTGCGGATACTTGAAAACTGGAGAAGCTCATTTCTGTCAATGGCTGCAATTGACTGTCTCAGTTCATTTGCAGCACCTTTAAAAGTCGTCGCGTTATCACTCCACATTTCTTTGGGGCAACCCCTGCGTGCAATGAAACGTCGGAGAGCCAAGATCGCACTGTTGGTAGTCAAGTCGTGAACTAATTCAATGTGAATCGCCCTTATAGTCATACAAGTGAAGAGCGCGCCATACCGTTTTTCTTGCCTGCGACCTACCTTTACAATCATTGGGCCAAAGTAGTCCAGGCCGGTGTAGGTAAACGCTCTTCCATTTGGTCGTAGTCTTATGTCAGGTAATTGGCCCATTAGTGGCGGCGCTGGTTTTGCACGCCTATTTCTACATAAATGACATCGGCTCCACGCACCTTTAACAGCATTTCGTCCACTCACGATCCAGTACCTCTGACGTAATTGGTTTAGCACCTGCTCCCTACCAACGTGTGCTGCGTCCCGGTGGTACTGGTCGATAAGAAGTTGCGTGTACCTGTCTTTTGGGTGTAAAATAATTGGATGTTTGGTGTCATAATCTACATCAGACAGGTCTAGTCTTCCGCTAACTCTTAGGATGCCGTCGCTGTCCAGAAATGGTGTTAGTTGTCTAAGTGAACTGTCCTTGCCTACACACTGTGTTCTCGTTACAGAATCAATGTCAGTAGAGTATGTACGTCGTTGGCTCTCTTTTATCCAAAGTAGTTCGGCGGTGTGTAGTTCTTGAGCTGTCAGTTCATTTGATTGTCGTACTCTGTCACGTGACCTAATGTTATAAATAAAACGTCGTGTCCAGGCAGTGCTCCGTATCAGTCTCCAGTAATGGGAAAATCTATTGTCATCTGGTAAACCATGACTTATTTCAGCTGACAAAGTGCACACTAACTTTACTTCAATGTCATCAGGGTCAGGTGTAAGGTCGTTATTGTTGTCAGTTGGCCACAAATCCTCCGGAGAATGAAGAAATTGAGGTCCATTTAGCCATCTATCATTGTCATCGATGATAACGTCCCGTGTGGCGTCATCCGCTGCGTTCTTTTCTGTCGGTACCCACCTCCAGTCACAAATATTGGTCAGCTCGGCGACTTCACTCACTCTGTGAGCCACAAAAGGTTTAAAACGTCCAGCTTCAGACCTCAGCCAACACAAGACGGTCTTAGAGTCAGTCCAATAATAAGTTTTAGTTAAATCTATGTATGTCTTTATAAAATTACCAAGTCGCGCACCTAAAACTGCTCCCTGTAACTCAAGTCGAGGTACACTAAGAATTTTTAGTGGGGCGACACGTGCTCGAGCCATCACAAACGATACATGCCATGTTTTATAAATAGTCTGTCGTCGGAGGTATGCTACGCTAGCGAAAGCTCTCGAACTGGCATCACAAAATACATGAAGTTCGAAAGGTCCGTCTTTGTCACAATTGTCATTGCCCATCCAGCGGGGTATGGTGAACTTCTTCAGCATATCTAAGGAGTTGAGCCATGTCTGCCACCTGACAAAATGACATGACTCAACCAGGGGCCTTACCAAAGAACACGATCGCCAATCGAATCGCCTCATCGATCGATAAAAATGTATAGGAATTTTACTCTATGGGTAGAGTCCGATCGCCGAGAAACGTCAAATCTCATACATTTAGCTTTCGATGGGTATTTCGATTCGATTATCGATCGGCTCTTTGGTAAGGCCCCTGGTCATCCCAACCGATTTTAGATTTCCAAATATCCTGAAGAAGTATTCTGATATTGACTGTACTAAATAAAAGAAAACCAAGCGGGTCGAAAACTGACATAACTAATTTTAGAACTTCCCGCTTCGTCGGTCTCTTTCTACCGGTCTTAATGTCATCGTCAATTTTATAAAAGTTAAGACGAAAAGTAAACTTGTCAGAGTCTGGATCCCAAATAATACCTAAAACGCGTTCCAGTTTCTCGTCAGTTACATCAGAAAGCATTTTATGGCCAGCGACAGTCAGCTTGTCAATAGGTAGGTGTCGTAAAAGGTCTTTAGAATTAGACATGAAATTCCTCATATTGAATCCGCCTAAAGAGTGTATGCGAATGACATCATCAACTAGCTCTTTAGCTTCGTCAGTAGAATCTATAGAGCAAATCCAGTCGTCAACATAATGGTGTTCTATGATCTCCTTAACAGCCTTGGGGTGTGTAGTATCAAATCTTTGAGCATTCCGGTTCTTGACGTACTGGGCTGATGAGGGAGAGCATACAGCACCAAAAATCATGACATTCATCACATATGTATCGTCCTCAAAAGAAATCGTTGGGCTTGTCGGTCCTCCTGATGGATGAGGACACGGTGGAACATCTCCTGGATGTCCCCCATCACAGCAACCTTTCGGCGCCGGAAACCAATGAGTACTCCTGGAAGAGAGGTCAAAAAGTCAGGACCGCCGAGTAAGAAGTCATTAAATGACTTACCCTTAGACTTGGCGGCGCAGTCAAAAACTAGACGAAGCTTAGGTTTGTTAGGATTTAATACGGCAAAATGAGGGAGATACCATGTCTTGTCAGTTGTCAAAGATTTCTCCTCGTCTGTCAACTTGGAGATGTAGCCTTTGTCGAGGTATTCCGTTACCTTTTCACGGTAACGAGCGGCGAGTTCCGGGCATCTCTCCATCTTGCGTTTAATCCCGTCAAGTCGTTTACGTGCTAAGTCATAGCTGTCAGGAAGTGTCTGGTGTTCGTCTTTCCATAGTAGACAGGTCTCCCAACGGTTGTCAATCAATCGAGTCTTGTTATTCATAATTTCGACAGCCCTCACATCCTCCCGAGAACGAGGAGTGTCAAGTGAGGGTTTGGTTCCAAAACCCTCAGTCGAAAAAGATTGCCTCATTAAGTCGTTTAGTTCGTTACAGGCGCACATGTTTAATATAGTTACGTCATTTGGAGTCAGAGATGATAGTCTACCATGTACGATATATCCTAGGTTAGTCATAGAGACAATAGGCGCGGTCTTGGGTCCCTGAAAAACTTGTCTAGTAACTATTAAGTCTATATTGTCAGTAACAATCAACAGAAGCGGTCGTTCATTAGTAGTTACAAAGTCAATATTATTTACAAACTTCTTTAAATAATCATATTTACAAATCAACTTATTATAATTACATTTATGAATTGGTAGAGCTAAACTATTTACAGTTCTTACATTATTTAGTACATGTACACTATCACATTTTAAACCGCGAATACGAAATGACACAGATTGAGAGTTCTTTTCGGTGGTGGTCATACCAGACGCCCCCTGTAGGCGAAGTGCAGAGTTATAACCCGTAGCGCCGATTTGTTGTGCGAGTGTCGAGTCTATAAGGCTAATAGAAGCGCCCTCGTCGAGTAATGCGAGTGTTTCCACATCGCCTGCAGGGCCGCTGATCACAACCCGAGCCACTTTCAACAGCACGGAGTTGTCGGACACGTAGTTCACAGCGGCAGTCGTAGTCGGGGTGGCAGACCTATTCTGGGTCGTCTGTGGCTCGGCATGTAGAAGCCTGTGATGTAGTCTGTCGCATAATGTGCATTTTTGCTTCTGTCTGCAACTCTTAATTTGATGTCGATGTCTAAGGCAGCAAAAACATAGCTTTTTGTTTGTTACAAACTGCCATCTGTCGTTGATAGAAAGTTCATTGAACTCTGGACAGTCAAATAGGTAATGTTCATTTTGACACATAGAACACTGTCGTTTTGTTTTATCTATACTTAAAATATTATGTTTAAAATTTTTATTGAATGTATGTGTCTTGTCTAATGTTTTCTGTATAACATTCGCTTTAAATGGCATTGGAGCGACTCTAGCGGCAGCGCTCGCGATCTTAATGAGCCAGTCGGAAAGTTCTGCGAGTGTGACATGAACTATGTTTTTATCTGAGACGTAAAAACTCCATTGATACTTTAGAACTGATGGTAGCTTGTCTGTCACCTCCTTTATAAGTGACGGGTTTGATAGGTGACCTATTTGATTAGTAGACGTCATCGTCGCGCACGCGTTTTGCACAGTCGTTGCGAATTCTATTAATGAATTTATGTCATCGTGTTTGATGTCACGCATGCTACGTATATTAGATATCATAATTTCAATGAGATATTCTGGTCTCCCAAATCTTAAAATTAATGTGTCTATTATTTTATTTAAATTTGCCGAGCTTACCAATAGGGTCAACATACAACAATAGGGTTACCATATACAGCGTCACGTGCTTTACCTTTCAGGCATCTAGTAAGGCGTGCGATGTTCTCATCGTCACTATATTTACACAAACGAGTCGTAGACACGAACTGGGAGTAGAACATAGGCCAATCTTCGGGATCTCCGGAAAAAACGGGAAGTTCCTTAGATGATGTCTGTCGTGCAAGGAACTTGGATATGTCGTTTTCGGAGCATGACGAGGTCTTATCAGGGTGCGCGCAACATGTAGTCGAGGTAGATGTGAGTGGTGCAGCGCTCGTCGTCGGCAGCTCGGCGGGTTGTGTCGGCGCCGTGGTCGCGGCGCTGACGGTGACCGCGGCCGCACCAAGGGGTGTCATAATGTCGGTTGTGGGTAATGCACAGACTTCGTCGTCGTCCATAGCCTCAATTACCTCGGTCTGGATTCGAAGTCGTTGGTTAATGAGTTGTTGTTGTACCTCTGCCGCTCTCTCCGCGGCCTCCAACTGTAACGCGAGCAGTCGTTGTCGGCGCACAGTAGAGACGGAGTCATGCGAGGAGGCGACCGTGGGAGTAGGCGAGGGTGCGCGGCTGTGGGCATGGGGTTGCCCGTCGTGACCAGGCTCGCGGGTGTCGTCAGCCGTCGTCGAACTCATTTTCACCTGATTTCTTGTCTGGACCATTCGTCCACTGGCTAGTTCTTTTAAATCGAAAGACCACTTGTTTGGGCACAAGAAAATAAACCCTTAGACTGATTTATTATATTTTATTTATCTTATTATTGTCCTTTAATTCTGTCTGAAATGTCAGTCTTTTTCATACTGTTTATTCCGTCGTCAGGGGTAACCTATTTTATTTTTATATATAGTCCTGTTAGCAAGGAATACGCCACAACAAACAGAAAATTAAATCTTTGATAACTGTTATCAAATTATATTCTTTTCCTGTTTGAATACTAAGGCCGGTAAGGCCCTACCGAGAAGACAATCCATCAACAGATAAATGTATGGTATTTGACGTTCGATCGGACTCTACCAATAGACTAAAATTCTTTTACATTTTTAACGATCAACGCATTGTTGGTATTTTAGATCGGGCTTCTCGTTATGCGTCCCTCACATTCCCAAGAATACCCGAACCTACAAGTGTAGGACTGTATTCGCGAATGTCCCGTTTGCACGAATGTTTTTGCATGTAGGGGTAACAATCACCTTATTATCTAAGCAGTTATAGCATGGAATATCTGAAGAACTACTGGTCCGATAATAACTTGTATTTGGAATTGTTATAAATTATGTTGGTCTGTCACAGAAATACCAAAAAATAAACATAGGTTTAGGTGAAAAAAGTATAAAAGGGATTGTACTTAGTTATGGAATTACCTTAATATGGAACGAAAAATAATAATATTATTACTTACAAACGTTTTTAATAAAAATCCCTTCGCGAGCGAGTTTTTGTAAGGTCGGGTATTTCATGTATATTTTTTTTATTAATTGGTGGGCCCTATTGATTGGTCTATATCAAAACGTAGATATAATTAATAGACTCACCTATAAAAGGATTCATATAAATTCGGTTGTACTTAGTGTAGGTATATATTATAAAATAACTTATAATTTTGAACAGGAACGTGATGCCGATGATCTCTCAACCAGTTCTATATTCGGCAGTGCTAAGGCGTCACAAGAAGCTGACAATGTTCTAATTATACAGGTAAATGGGGTTGCTAACTCAAAACTAAATCCAGAGGGCGCTGCTGGCGACTGTTTCTTTGATCCGTCATTAATTGTGTAATGAGAAATGTTGTATTTTAATACTTTATGTAATATATAATAATGTATGTATAACTGACAATACAACAATAATACAGTTTTATATAGAAGCCAAAATATTTTAACACAGTTTTATATTATTTTAACAACCTTGCTTTATAACACCTTGTTTTATCTGGTGTATTTGAACTTTTAAGACTATCAAAACATCAACACCGTATATCTAAATTAATACAGATTCATCTGAAAATATATAATATATATAACTTTGTTGTAACAGCTACAAGAAAAAATACGCATCAAAATAGGTACAGCAGTTTTAATACTCGTACAAACAAACAGACACGAAGTTTAATAAATTTTTGTTTTATTGCCTATTAGTCAATTTGACTTTTTTTAAATCAAATCAATGGAGGTACAGATTTTTTCATTTACATTTTTATTATATGTATGTATGTATTGACCACCTCCGTAGACTAGTGGTTGCGTCTTTAGCATTTTATCCGGAGTCATGAGTTCGATTCCCACCCATGGTTAAAAAAAAATTAGTACATTTTTCTGTACAGTTTATCATGGTCTGGGTGTTTATATGTGTATTATATCGTTGTTTCTGGTACACATAGTACAAGTCTAGGGCTTTAGGGACCAGGGCAACATGTGTATATTATCCTACATATTATTATTATGTGTTGATTAATATATTAATTATTTATATTCTTGGCAGGACAAACGATTGACAGCAGTCCGAGGTAAAAAGTATTTGCAAATAGCAAAAAACCGTTTCAGTGGCGACCTGGGAATTGTGCCGCTAGACTTTGATAAGGAAGCTCTCAGTTACCAGACCAAGAAACGACCCAAGACCGTAAAGCCTACCGAAGACACCAAAACCCAAAACACTGAATATATAGATCTCACAGACAATGATTATATAGAAAAGGATGTACACTTATATGATGAGGGAAATGAATACCTACCGAACAAGGCAAACGATTTCCATCATCCGTTTAGTGTTATAAATACCAACAGAAATAGGTAGAAAAAATATTGTACTATATAGGTAAATCGTCTATTATAAAACCCTTACAGCCGCAACTTGAGTCGTTGATAAAATTACTCTGTAAAGGAAAGATAAAGTTAATTGACCCCACTGTACTTATATTTGTCACTCTCATGCAAATATACCTACTCCCAATTTTCTCGCACATTTTTTTAAACAGAGCTACAAAGTCCATGAATTGTATCAACCAATACAGTATTCTTTAACAGCACTAGTCGCTTCCACTATGCTGTTACGAAATAGGCGGCGACAAAGATGAATTTGCATTAAGAATCTACTTTAATATCCTTAGTACTTTATCAAATAGCTGGTAACAAGCAGCTATTTGATAAATCGTCAAAATATCAATGCGGTAATCTCAACTATTGTCGCGGTTCATTATAAAAATTGTCGAATAAACAATCTCATTCGAGCCAATATTGCGAATAATGTCACTTGAACATGATCGAATATAGAGGCATCTAGAACCGGTGTTGACAGTATAAATCTATATTATAGACTATAGAATTATCAGAGAATATCATGATCCTATTAAAAAGAGTTTTACCTTCTATAACTCTGTGAGTTTTACCCATTTTAAAATTAAGTTTCAACAGTGAAAATGATACCTTTTAAACACAATATAAAATATATGTGAAAAAAGACCATTTTATTGGTATTTGTGTGAGACTCAAAACATAATTAATATCGAAAATAAAATCCAAACAGCTCTTTTAAGTAGGTATATAAATCAATTCAAAGTCAAAATAATAATATGCCAAATAAAAATACACATCTTTTTACTTAAATGGGATTGGGAATAATTGGGATTATATTTTATTATAATGGCTCCAAATATTTTTTTATCGGAATAATAGTGAAATATTGAGCAGCGCAGCCTACTTGGAGTTACGATTTTGAACCTTATTTCTTAGCACTAATTCGGCCCAAAAAACCTGCCGTTAACTTTAATAAACTTAGCAGCAGCATTAAAACAAACAGCAGACATATTGTATTAATAAAAATTGACTCCATTTTGAATTATAAATTATTGTTTGAGTTGTTGTACATTATTTGTATGAGATTCTCGAAGATGAGATGCGAACCTTTTAAAGGAAAGCAAATTATATTAAAATAAGTAATATTGTACATTTAAGTGTACCAAATATTAAAGTAATAAATTATTATTTAAAATTTTTAAAAAATGTTTTTCTTTAATAATGCTATTTCCTCTATAAATTATATATTAGCCTTTGCTCATGGTTTTTCCGCCTGTCCACCTGTTGTGTCTTTTTTCACCCAGTTTTAATTACTTATAATTATAATTAAGACTTCCTCTAACTCTGTGCTTATACCTACCTAGGAATATCCCTACAGTTTGATGCTTTTAATCGTGAAAGTAAGATGACAGTTCATAGGTGAATCCATAATAAGCTATTCTACACAAAATTTCATTTTATTTATGTAATAGAATTATTTCAAATATTAAACAAGTATTGATTTAATTAATTTTACTAATATAAACATTTATTAAAGTATTTAGTATCTTCAGCATTCAAGTTAGTTCCCTACGGAAGTGGCGGAACCAGGATTTCATTTTGGGGCGTTGAGAAAATAAGTAAATAGTTTAATAAAATAAAATCTTTATTTAAATAATATAAGATTTATCTATATTTTTTATAATAATAATGTTTTGAATATAAGCAATTATGCACTTCATTTTAAATATGATTGATGAAATATGACAAAGACATATTTTATCAATGGAAAGCAGGTCAGATAAAATGGTATTATCAATTAATACATTTGTGGGGCTAAATTAAATTAAAGTTCAAAGTGTATGATCTATCTTGCCATCCACTATGTAAGTAGATACTATCTTATTAACTGCATGCAAGTACTTTTCCATTGTGGAGATTGCATTTATTTGCATAAATAAGTGGTATCTTAATGAATAAAAATACATAAATTATTTTAAATAGAATTTACATTTCATGATTTGTACTTTGGCGTTATTTTACCTGGCAGGTATTTTATGTAGTAAAATAAATAGATGTAAAAATTATCACACAATTACAGTCACCAATCTATTTTTTTTATTAAAGGAAACAGCAAAAAATATAGATAGACATGCAAGTTTATAAATATTTATATTACAATCAATAAAATGAAGTTTATGAATTCATTCATTAAATCGACATGTATCTATTTAGTTTAACCTTCGCCCAAAGGTCCAGTGTATAATCATTATATTTATTTTGTAAGAATATATAAGATTCTTCCTTTTTTAAATAAATTTGATTTAAGGAGTAAATAGTTTTGTAATTGAACAGTACTTAATAATAAGTGATGACTAGATATTTTTTTCACTTTGTCCTTTTTAATGCCAAACCAATATCATATGCAATTCAAACAAACTGACTTAAGTATGCATGATACTTAGGTTTAGGCAGTCTGTTGTTGAAATATCATAAATGTACTAAACATTAACCATAGTTAAATCTAATTAAACCTGACCAGTAAAATAAAACCCTGCCACAATGTATAGAAAATTATTTGAATTTCCAACTTCTTGGAAAGAGATAACTTAGGTACCAAATACTAGTAGAGTTTCCAAACAGTTTTATTTTATAGGCCAGTCTATACTTACTTTACTCATTTATATTATTAGGGTCTAATTTTTCAATCATCAGATAAAGTTATCCATCAGTTAACTTGTATGAAGAACTGTCAAATTTATTCTTTCTTCATACAAGTTATCTGTTGGATAACTTTATCTGAGGATTGAAAAATCAGCCCTTAGTCTATATTAGAGTTTTATAATACCTACATAGAATGTAAATTTTACAAACATGTTGGAATATATGCCACTTGAGGTGCATTCATTCTAACTTCATGACCATGTTTTTTAGGTAGATAACAATTATATAGGTAGGTTTAATAAATTATTACTTGAATTGGCTTTGTGCTACTTCTAAGAGTGAAGTCTCATTAGAATGTTTCTGCTTTCTCCTGCATTTAGGGCATGGTATGTTAACATTCAAGCATTTAGTGTGAAAAACACTGGAACAATCATTACATCTGTATGTAGTGTTAGTTTCAAATGGATATAGTATTTTAGGATCTCTACAAACTTCGCATATAAAACCCTTTTGACTGCATAACCAACAATCTAGAACATGAGATTTTGCAAAACTTACAACTTTATCTAATTGTGAGGCTAAGGAACCATTGACAATTTGGGCTAAATCTGAAATAGTGTATAAATGGACATGTTCATATAGGTACTCCCGGGGCCAAACCTTTTTCTGCAATTCCTCTATAACAGGTTCACGACAAGTAAAAATATATGCCCTTAAAAAATTCAGTTGAATTCTCAACTCTTGCAGATGAGCCATATCAGAAACACCAGCATATATTTTTTGATTTAACTTTTTTGATTTGATTATATCTATCCATGGATGGTGTTGAAACTCAAGTAAAAACCGAGCAGCTTTAACACAGACTGGGTATCTTTTAAAGTCCCAATTATGAATTACTCTGGAAGGAATAATGAATACATTAGCATCCATACAGTTTGAACAGTAATATTCTCCTGTGTATGCACAGACTTTAGCTTTAGAAATGGTACTGCCAAGCTGATCCTGACATCCTTTGCAGTGATAATTCTGACTGTCCAGACCATATTCTCTGGATAGCTTCCCTAGTTGTTGAATAAGACTTTGAAGCTCCACCTTGGTAAAATTTGAAGTCAAAACATTAGGAACTATTTCAAACCCCATTCCTTGTAATGTGGGATCTTCTGGGGTATTATCTTCAACCTGCAGTTGTATAAAATCTGATGGTTCTTCTGCGTTCAATTTTAATTCTTTATGAATGTCTCTCATAATTTCTCTTAAGTTTGGAGTATTAACAAATGAGCCTGGCAAGCTATTTGGTTGATCTACAAGGGATGATAAACTTTTACATTCAGGTGTCTTTATCAGACTACTACCATGTGAAGAATGGGACGTAATTGAAATATTTAAATCTTCATTACTGTTAGTAGACCATAACTTACCACTGACTGAGTTGCCAACCTGAATGCCATCAGACAATTCCACAAATTTGTCAATCTCAAATGTCTGAAATATTGGTGATAATGACTCTGCATTCCCGCTTGGACCAGGGTTTTCAGCTTCAGTTATGTTAGAAGGATTGCTATCAACAATTACTTCATTATTTTTTATTTGATTGTCCTGTATTAAATCCTCAGAATCTTTTGATAAAATAAAGTCAAGTGCTTCATCTTCATTAAGGGCCAGCATGCGTCCCAGACCAGTTATTTTAGAAGAATGTGTAGGTGTTCTTATAGGTTCCACTTTTACTTCATCAGTAATAGTTTTAGCTATATCCAATCCTGAGGTTATAGGAGCTGTACGCATTGTAGGTACCCAAATACCGGCCAACATTAATACATGTTCAGGCCATTGGTTTAAAAGACTTGAATTTATTGGTAAATTAAACTGTACACATGATTCCAGCCCCTCTATCAATTTTTGTGCCACTTCAAGGATTTCTGAATCACAAACGAATGCAGATCTATAGTAAAAGGGCTTCACTGCAGATATATTTTTTAAAAGTGTAGACATGTATGAAGATAAAAGGCAGTCATTTAGAGCTATTCTTAGCCATGACCTACATTGGCCTATTTCTGTATTAATTTGGGGAAGGGAAGATATTTGATCAATGTTTTGTCTGTGAGACAGTACTAGCACTAAAGGCCAAAAATTAGGTTGAGGACGAACATCAGGATCACCAGATAGGGCATTTCTTGCTTTCTTAAAAAATGTATCTTTTAAACCATGTAAAAGGATTGCCTCTAATGACATACATAATGTGTTAGTAGAGTCGCTGGATCCCAAAACACTGTGGAAATTTTCCTCAAACTGGTTAGTGTACTGAATATCTTTTACACATTCTGACAGATTGTTTAATAGAGATTCTTTAAGAATAGTATCCCGGGTTTTACCAAACCCAGCTGTAACGTTCTTGAAAAACGACATCTTCTAGAATTGCATTGATGAAAAATTGTTCACAACACAACAAAATTAAATACAAAAGCAACAAACAAAACAACCTTGCGGTCCGATTCACGGCAAAATCGATGTCAGCACGGCACAGACAATCTTTACGGCCCGATTCATGGTCACCACCGGTCCATATGAGCATAAGCGGGTTAACGATACGATAGATGATTTGACATTATAACTGCCACTGGGTAATGTCACTTTTCTTCTATTTCTGTGGTCACTACACTTCTAGCCATTGTGGGTTCTAAAATAACGCTGCATGATATAAATAGAGCCCTTTAAACGAAGCGTGAATATGCATCTTCAGCCGGCATAATGATAGCAACCAGCGGTGCACCTGCATGCATCCGCTTGTTGCTATCATTCCTGGAAATTGCATACTGCTTAACATTAGGGACACATGTTGAGCTCTAATAAAAAAAAAATTGATTGCAAAATCACGCGATATCGCCGGCGTTTAAAAAAGCGCTCGTGTGAACATATCGGTACGTTTTTAGCCTAAGTCTACGTTCGTTTGTGTTTTTCTTATCGCTCATTTGAGTGCGTTGTTGTACCCCTCAATCACACATTGACAGACATTTTTGTATTAGATGAGAGCGCTAAGGCGTCTGCCCCGTGGCCGCGTGCTCTAAGACCAGGGGCTCTAGACAAAAGCAGGCGAGGCGACATGTCGCGTCGCCTCAGTCAAAAACGTATGTATTTTGACAGTGACAGTAGGCGTGAGGTACGCTGTCACCTGCCAAAGTCTATACAGTTTTGATTGAAGGCGACACGATATGTCGCCTCGCCTGCTTTTTCTCTAGAGCCCCAGGGGCTTTATTCCGAGTTTTGACACGTTCACCGTCGCGCATTTTGCGTAAAGTACGGGTATTGAAATGTAAGTTCTATCCTGTTAATTATAAAGTTGAAATTCCAATGCTCAATACATGTTCAAACTTGCGAAGAATTCGTGTATTTCAAGATGGCTGCATTATAATAGCCAACCTAATACATACTATATAACTATTGCAATAGAGCTTACATTTCCATATTTATAGTTTGCGCAAAGTAGTTGTCGTGATTAGCGGTTACAAACTCGGAATAAGGCCCCAGGGGCTTTATTCCGAGTTTTGACACGTTCACCGTAGCGCATTTTGCGTAAAGTGTAAGGTATTGAAATGTAAGTTCTATGCTGTTAATTATAAAGTTGAAATTCCAATGCTCCATACATGTTCAAACTTGCGAAGAATTCGTGTATTTCAAGATGGCAGCATTATAATAACCAACCTAATACATACTATATAACCATTGGAATAGAGCTTATATTTACATATTTATAGTTTGCGCAACGTCTTGTCGTGATTAGCGGTTGCAAACTCAGAATAAGATATAAACAACGATATAATACTTATTATAATTTATAAATATTAAACACCCAGACCATTTACAGAAATTCGTAGGTACTAATATCTTTTTGCCATGGGTGGGAATCGAACCCACGACCTCCGTATACAACGCCAAAGGTGCAACCACTAGTCTACGGAAGCGGTCAAACAATAGAACTTATATTTCCATATTTATAGTTTAAGAATCTTGGAGCGCGTTCATGGCACATTATATTTTTGACTGAGGCGACAGTCGCCTCGCCTGCTTTTTCTCTAGAGCCCGCCCGGCGCCGTTTCAGCGATGGTCGTTTTTTCAGCGATGCCAAAATGTAGCTCTGAAACGATCGTGTTGATTTTTGATGCCACTTTTTGACAAGAAGCAACTATATTGAATTAAATAATTGAAATTAAGAATTTTACTACCTTATGGGTGTTTTTTTTAACAATGATAATATAATAAACCATTTTTAAAATTACTCTTTATTACAAATACATAATAAGTCTTCGTATCTAACAAGTGATAGGCTTTAATTTGTGAATTTAGTATGAAAGTTAACGTGATTTGTAGATCTTTGTACTTTAAGTTATTTCTCTCGTTTTTGTATAGGCGACACAAACACGCGTTCCGAGCTTAGCATCGCTGCCACGGATTGCTGGTTTTTAGCCCAGGGGCTCTAAGGAAAAATCAGGCGAGGCGACGTGTCGTGTCGCCTTCAATCAACCTTGCGGTCCGATTCACACCAAAATCGATGTCAGCGCTGTCATCACCGGTCCGATTGGGCGTAAGCGCGCTAACGATAGATGATTTGACATAGATAGTGACGTCATTACAAACGCCATATTGGAATTACAGTGATTTTGCTTGTGGGTGAAATCGCTGTGAGCGCTGTCAGAATGACATTTATCTAGAAACATGTTTTCAAGAAAGTAATAAAATTCCTTAAATAATTATTAAGTAGATAGTTAAAAGTATTGTGTTCTCATTTATTTTAATATTAATGTAAACAAATATATAAAATAACATTAAAATTCATGATTTTTTTATTGCGTTTTATTTGACATTCAAATAGAGTGAGAGGAGCATATGTTTTAGTTGCGAGATAGAGGGAGATACAAGTGATGTTCTTGTGAGCGCACTTAATCCCTGGTGGGCGATTCTCGCGCTTTCGAGATTTATCTCGATTCGAGATTTTTAAACGAAAAATGACTAAATATGCCATTTTTCGTTCAAAAATATCGAACATTAAACGAAATAAATAATAAATATTAATAAATAAATATATAAATATTGAACGAAAAATGACATATTTAGTCATTTTTCGTTTAAAAATCTCGAATCGAGATGAATCTCGAAAGCGCGAGAATCGCCCACCTGGTCCGATTCATTATCACGCCAATAGCGCCGTGAGTGGTCTCATCGCGCTTTTTGAATCGGACCGGTGATTATGAACGTCAGCGCTGACAGCGGTGTCATCCCATTCGGACCGTGAGGCAAAACTGTATAGACTTTGGCAGGTAACAGCATACCTCACACCTACTGTCACTGTCAAAATACATACGTTTTTGACTGAGGCGACGCGACATGTCGCCTCGACTGCTTTTTCTCTAGAGCCCAAGGTCGTTTCACCGCGCGGAAATGTTAGCAATTCAAGTTAGCATCAATCGTTCCGCGACCAGAAATTTTAACACGAAAAGTTAGCGGAGCTGCATTTTAGCATGGCAAAAAAAAATGACATGGCTGTGTTGAAACGGGGGGGTGCCGCTGGTATTTGATGTCACCACGAAAAACTGCCCGCGCAGCTAGCGCGGGCAGTTTTTCGTGGATCGTGGTCTCGGAACGCAGAATATTTAACAAAAATACGTAAAGGTATCATTATTTTCATCAAAGAACACAATATAAAATCGCGGGCAGTTTTTCGTGGATCGTGGTCTCGGAACGCAGAATATTTAACATAAATACGTAAAGGTATCATTATTTTCATCAAAGAACACAATATAAAATTTTTATAACCGTGAAAAACCACAGAGAAAACAAAAACATCCAGTATATTATATATAAATACTTTTTAATTAACTAATGTTTAAATACAATAATTTTATGATATTATATATTAATTTAATTAATCGTCTCAAACTAAATATACGAAAGCTGAATATACTTAACCATTTTTTTTTTTAGGTTTAATCGAACTTTTATAACTAAAACAGAGAAGAATATAATATATATCTTACAGTCATAGTGATTAAATAGATATTATACATAATGACTGGTTATTATATATAATGATTAAATTGTCTAGACAACGTGATAAATTAATCACTTTACCCGGATATTATTCATAATAGCAGATCAAAGTTGGTGAAAGTAATAAATAACTAAAACCGTTATAATTTCTCAGGGGCCAGAAGGAAAAAGTTAGGCATTAAGCATGGAATTCTAAATCAACTTTACGCTAGGAATGTTCACTGTTTGTAAAGAAACATTTATTACACTTGATATCGTTCCTCAAAACGAAGTTACCATCCGAGAATGTGCAAAACTAGTTCTCGATATTTCTCCAAAGAGGAGAGTATTTGAAAAAAACTCTTACGTTATGTGTACCAAATTATATAACAAATTACCCATTTTTTTTAGGGAATTACCAAATGCCAAAATTTTAAAAAGCTTTAAAAGGCTTATTGTTAGTCAAAGCGTATTATGATATTAATGAATATTTCTATGATCCAGTACATCATAAATGAAATAGATTTACCTACATGATATTCTAATGCTAAAGTATGCATTTTATTGTACTTTATCTTATGGTGAGTGTAATAAACTATGTATTTAGTCATTTATTAAACAATTGTGAATGAATGTACTGAAATTATTTATTAACCACACTGTTTTGCATGCCTGATGGAATAATTCTGTAGATACATTTTTTATATTGTACCATCTTGTAAACTCGGAATTACTGCGAATAAATATTTCATTTCATTTAAAAAAAGAAGTCACATCTTGGCGGCCTAGGATTTAAGCATTGCAACTGTACTGGCGAATGCGTTTCTAATAGATTCAAATGTAAAAAGTTAAGCCTCTTGTGTAACTCAAAATTTCACAACAGCCTTACTTGCAAGAATAAATAATGAATATTTTATTAACGTAAAAACTGCCATCCTGGAGCACCTACAAGTCATAATATCATAGCATCCGTAGACTAGTGTTGACGCCTTTGGCGTTGTACCCGGAGGTCGTGGGTTCGATTCCCGTGGGTTTAAGCTTTATCTACCACTACCGCAGTAAAAAACGGTATATCACTAGCAGCCATTCTGTGACGTCATTCGTGCTCAAAAAGCATATTGGTTTAATGTTATTGCACCTTAAAACTTAGTCAAAAGATTTGTTTATCACAAATTATCATAATAAAGAACAATAAATACCCGAGAAAACAAGAAACTGTAGACTACATGTTGACATTTGTTTGTGCACGGATGAAGTCACATGTAGTGTTTGCTAATGTCGGAGCGTTTAGAAATGCGTTCCGTTTCTACAAAAAAATAATTTTTAAAATAGTAGGTATTTATAAGAAAATTAGCAAATCAAAATAAAATAGATTACTGTAAATATGTTCAAAGACATAAAAGGAACATTATATATTAAAATAATAATTGGCGTTATTACATACCCCGCTTGACCTTAAGCTATGAGCTGCACGTGTTTTTTTATTTATAATGTCTCCAGTTTTATCCAAATGCCAAAATATCGGAGATGTCCTAATATTGCCGCAGGAGAAAAGAATAAAAAGGTACCTAGATAATTTTTTAAAGAAAAAAAAATACGTTAAACGTTTAAGTATACTCGAATATATAATATTTAAATAAATATTATATATATAAATATTTTTATAAATCTTAAAAGTGTTTCCCAGCTTCCCTTTTCATTTTGACGTCCATTCACCTTGCAACACACGCTCTAAATGTTGAATCTGCTGTACAGCAAGCCTATACACGGTCAAGCACGCCCGATGTGTTTGACGTACGTTAGCGCTATTCACCATCCGTCTGCCCGGCGGTCACGGTGGTGGGGGCTTTCGCTGGATGAAAATTGCGTCGTGCACGTTCTGCTGGAGTAAACAAACCTCAGTGCATCCTATGCCGCATCGATCGCTGCGACCGGCGACCCTCCGATTAACTTTTTATAATAATAATAATGTTTATTAATTAGACCTGCGTCGATCATAATCGATCGAATCACAGTGATCGAGTCACGACCCACGGGTGAGTAACCCCGAACCCGATGACGTATTCTAAAAACACCCGGGTGTCGCGTGACCCGTGACCCGCGCGCTCTTTCGAGTCGGGAACTCAAGAGACGGGCGACGACACAAATGAAGAGCGCTAGCGAGGGAGTGAAGGAGAAAGAATAATTTGCCAAATAATTCTTTCTCCTTCACTCCTTCGCTAGCGCTCTTCATCTGTGTCGTCGCCCGTCTCTTGAGTCCCCGACTCGAAAGAGCGCGAAGGGGCTTTACCAAAGAGCACGATCGCCAATCGAATCGCCGCATCGATCGATAGAAATGTATAGGAATTTTACTCTATGGGTAGAGCCTCATCGAAGAGAAACGTCAAATACCATACATTTGGCTTTCGATGGGTATTTCGATTCGATTATCGATTAGCTCTTTGGTAAGGCCCCGGGTCTCGGGTCACGCGACGATCGGGTGTTTTTATAGTGCGTTTCAACGAATAGTACCTATGGCGTTATGTTGGCTCCCCTGTCTATCAAAGTCATTGGCACGAGAAGTCGCTCTAGCAGATTTTGTTTGTTATCATTTGATTTACAACTAGAATCATGCCCAAAACTTTGAAAAGTGGCGAAAGAATGATGGTGTTAAAGGTGAAGAACTTTTGTGAAAGTGAAAAACGCAACACTGGAAAACCTTGCTGCCAACATAACGCTATAGGTTTTATTCGTTGAAACGCACTATAGAATACGTCATCGGGTTACTCACCCGTGGGTCGTGAGCGGGTTACTGTGATTCGATCTTTGCCTTCTCTTTATTTGATAATGACCGCCTCCGTAGACTAGTGGTTGTTGACATGTGACAATCACTAATATTTCAGGATATGATCCCAATTGTTTCAATCGCGGTGGCGATTGGATTCCCAGTTTATCAAAGAAGATACATTATTTTTCCATAAGGAGCAAAAAAAAAAAAAAAAGGTGAAATAAAAAGGGGGGGGGGGGGTTGGGAATATATTTGTGCTAACAATATTTAGTCAATACTAACCACAAAAATACCCTATCATGACAAGCGCGAGAACGAGCAAAAAAAAAATTTTTTATTTAAAAAAATTTCAAAAAAATAAATTATTTCAAAAAAAAAATTTTTATTTAAAAAAAAAAAATATTATTAAAAAAAAAATGGGGGGGGGTCCATCATAAAAAATAAAATAAATATAGTAAAAAAAAAAGGGGGGGGGGGGTATGGTAATATATTTGTACTAACGGCTCTCATATTATTGAGTCAATACTGACCACAAAAATAACCCCTAATGGCAAGCCACCATCACCCACGCACGTACAATACACAAAATGTACGTAATTTCTATCGGTAGATAGGTAATTGTTATCGATTGCGGATTCCGTTCGGTCTGCTATTGAAACATATTGCGTTTATATCAGTGTGTCTTTTGTTTCCTTTCGGTCCCATATGTATCTTTATCCTTCTATTATATCTTTATCCTTCGATCATATCTGTATCAGTTTGCTTTCGTTCGGTCGCGGAGTTCAATCGGTCCCATGTCAATCTATATCAGTTTGCTTTCGTTCGGTCGGCATATTGTGTCTCAATCAAAAGTACCGAATGTTTTTTATCTTGGTGAATCTTTATCTTGGTCAGTTGACAATACCATATCTAAATGATTGAATCATTCGCGATTGTCACATGTCTAAGTGGTTGCGCCTTTGGCGTTGTATCCGGAGGTCGTGGGTTCGATTCCCACCCATGGCAAAAAAAAAATAGTACGTTTTTTCTGTACAGTTTGTCATGGTCTGGGTGTTTATAAAATATAATATGTATTATATCGTTGTTTCTGGTACACATAGTACAAGCTTAGAGCTTAGTTTGTGACCAGGGGCCTGACCAAAGAATCCGATCGATGCGGCGATTCGATTGGCGATCGTGTTCTTTGGTCAGGCACCTGATCAATATGTGTAAGGGCCAATTTCACCATTCGCTCTATAAACTGAGTTTAGTAAAACTAAGTTCAGCTTAAACGAGTTCAAATTTCGAAATTAATCTTAGTTTACATGAATCCGATTTCACCAGATAAATTTTGATCGCGTTTACGAAAATCAAGTTTAAAGACATAAACAATACGTTTAGTATTTTTAACAGATAAAAGCGTCCTACAACTGTATTTTAACTAAATATTTTCTTCTTACGAAACGATAGAATCAAAACGCATACCATTTTGTTAAAAAAAAAACATATTTTCTTGTAAGATTGTTTGACCTTGACAGTAACACTTCTTGAACGAGATTAAAGAGCTAAACGACGAATATCGGGCGTTCAGGAAAGTAAACTGAGTTCAACTTGAACTTAGTTTAATTTGTATGGTGAAACGTAAATAAGAGCTCTAAACTTGGTTAGACGCTTAAACTCGGTTTAGCTAGAATTGATCGCGTTTAGTGTGAATGGTGAATTTGGCCCTAAGTTGTCCTACATATTATTATTATTATTTGAGAAAACTGAACAAATGAAATTATAATCTATGGTTTACTTTACGTAGTACCTCCTATATCATCTGTGCGTAGTACTCTGGTACTCTATTTTATCTGTGGTTTACTTACACTGATTATTTATTTATTAATTGGTTATTTTCAGTATTTTGGGTTTTTTTGTTTAAATAAAATATATCAATTTAAATTTAATAAATTAGATTTTTACTGGGATTGGGATTTTTAAGGGATGATATGTTTATTTTTTTCTATTTTAACCGTATTATGTGTATCCGCTCAGGACTCCTTAAATTATAATGATCAAGGTACTTAATTAAAACCAAATTTTATTATATAAATATTGCATTTAATAATCTATTAGGTATATTGAAATTGTAATTTAATGATACAATTTAGGTAAGAATTAAAACTTATTTTTTCAGAGCTCTTATTGTGTCGAAAATGTGGAGCTGATATTGCTGATACTGCATATTTATTTAATAAGTTTAGTCCTGGGGCACAAAACATAGAAAAGCAAAATCTCTTTGGACTCAAGAATGTCACGGCTCAAACATTAGTCAACCCTTATGGGGTGAAGTTTGAAATTATTACTTTTGAAAAAGCTCGATGTGATAGTAAAGGATCTGTTAGTATTAAAATGCAAAATATGATTACTATTTGACTATATAATGCCTATATTTGGTAGATTATAAGTCATTAGAACAAGAAATGCCATAAATTAAACAAGGTAGAAGCACTCTTCAAATTAATACACAATGAACTACCAGTGACGAGTTAATAATGAATATACTTTTATACCCACCCCCCACTGCATACCCTACCATTACCATATTACATATATTATATTAAGTAATTATATTATCTACAACAATAATAATTATATTACCTTCTTTTATATAATGGCCTCTACTTCTTAACTAACTTTACCAATGCGGGTAGATAAACATTTTATAGTAAAGTATAATAGGATGGACAGAAATAGGGAAAAGACTGGAATATAATTAGGAATGGTCTCATGGTTATGCCAAGGTCACATGAAGAAGGAAATATAATCAACTGCAAAATGGGTACCACCATTTTACAGAAAATTAAGGGATTCTTTGAGATTAACACAAACACCAAGTGTATCCTTAACAAAGTGAATGCTTTAAGGATACACTTTTCACACTTAACATCACTATGAATGCTCTGAAAATTAATACATTTTTGCATAATAATATCCTATAAACTTAAATATGAAAAATATAACACAAACATGCAACTACAGTCTTTGAGTCTTATATATATTAAAAAAAAGCAATTTACATAGCACAGCTGCAGGTAGTGACCCATATGAGATTTATTTTAGACATAATTTTATTTGGTATCATTTTTTTTTTCTTTTTGTTATATAAATATTTTTTAAATAAATATCTTCATGAGTGCAATCCCACCTGATTGTAGTTGATGGTATGAGTACCTACACCGAACAAGTGACTAGCTTGTCACAATTTTTATTAATTTATTTCAGAAACATGGTGCTGATTCTTGGTTTCCAGGATATTCCTGGAGGATATGTGCTTGTCCATATTGCAGTCAACATCTTGGGTGGATGTTTGAGAGCATGTTATTGAATGAGTTTGATGATATTCACAAATTTTATGGATTAATTATTTCCAATCTTTTAGGAGAAAACTGTAAGTTCTATATAATTTTATATTTTATATCTCTAATATTTTAATACACTTTTATTTCTCTCTATTTATATTATTTATTAGTAGGGATAATAGGTATATTATAGATTGACCTCTCTATTTGTTTGCTATAATATATAAATAATCTAGAATTATTAAAAAATAGTTTTTTTTGTTTTTAATCAGAATTTGTCTGATCAAACAATGTTCTTAGCTATTCATGGGTTCTTGTGCCTGCCCCATGGCTTGGTTGCAAGATGGGAAATAAACTGCAATGTTCCCAGCTAGTATATTTAGGCTATACACTTTGCTACATTTGGTTTCATAATTTTATTTACAAGGAGAAAATTATTAATGGGCACATATTATGGCTCCTACCAAAACCATTATACCTTCAAGGAACACTTTGTAGTATTTTACATTTATTTTTATTAATGTATTTTGTTAAAAAAAATATATATTATTATACAGAAAAACAATATTTTATGAACATAACTGTGGTCAATCAAGGTCAAGGTATAACAATTCCTGGACAAATACACGTACAAAATACCTAATTATCTCTCATAATATATTTAGTATAGATAAAACTTAATATATTTATTTATTTTTTTCAAGCCTATTAATATTACTGAACATAATTTTTTATGTGATTATCAAAGGTTAAGGTATTATAATTCTTAGAATATGCTACTTAAATATTAGATTTTTTTTTTTATGTCATAATTATAGATAGATAATATGATGCATAGTGAGAGGGATCAATATTGTCTTGTAGGACTTTGTCGGTATGCTTACCATTAGGTAGATACAAAGTCACATGCCCAATAAATTAAATAAATATAGCAATCCGCAATTTGAAAGCTCTAATCGGGCACTATAAAAACTAGGATGTGCCGGATTATTGGATTGTAAAGAAAAAATCATAATATGTAAATAGACGAGCTAGCCATTTGTTTAGGTGTAGACTCATACCATCGGCAATAACAAGGTGGGATTAAAAACCCCTCTGCTGGGTACCCTGGGGCCGTCTAGGCGGTCTCGGGTGCCGTAAGGCCACCCGTGATAATATGTATGTAAATAAGGATTCAATTAAAACAAAACATAAATTATTTGTAGTCATGTACTACACATTTGTTTTTATAACAATGTCATAACAATTAATTTTAGTTTTAAAATAATCCTTATTGGGGTCTGTTTTTTGCAACTTGTAGTCCTTGTTTAAAAACTTAGTAGTAGGTGCTGAGATTATTGGACGAACGGACTACTGAAGTGACGAATTAGTGAGACTACTGTATTCTTATCACCAATTCTTATACATATAATACTATGGTGCCTGCCATATGTTCCCCATCATAATGTTCCACCCTGTCTTGAACTTAACATGTACTTACTCCTTTACAATATAAATTGTTAAATTATTAAAGTGTAATTAGTTCTTTTGCTTGTTTCAGTTACGGATTCGATTGTATTACCGAAGATTTATAAAATGTGAATTATATTTTATTGTTAAGCAATCAAGTTTCTATGAAATTAAATATATTTTATTATTATTTTTGTGGATTAATTTTCCAGTTAATAACCAAACTACTTTTTTTTTCTCCTAAATATGGTATAATTTTCTCTACCTGACCCCGAGCATTTAATATTAGAGGGTGACAAACACTAATGTTAAGTAAAAATTAATCCTTTTTTTTTTGTTTACTTACTTTGTTATTTTCTGGAAACATAAATATGAAAACTAATATGGTGATTTAAATCTCAACTTCGCTAGGCTGACCAACCAGTGTTACACTAGGTATTAGTATATAATGAAACCATGGGCGCAGCCAGGTTTTAGTTTTTAGGGGCTCAATAAAATAAATCAACAAATGCATAAAATTATACCTGTTTAAAAAATATTTTATTAATTTATACTCTTTAGCTCTTATTGCCCCCCCCTGGCTACGCCCATGACTGAAACATGACCGGTTTGGTTACCACCGCCCATACAGCTGCATAAATTGTCAAGTAATAATATGAAGGACATTACACACACTTCCCTGGGGGTGATTACGCGTCCTAAGTTCGCTCGCACGGCGCGGCTTCTTATCAATGGCTCCAAAAAAACAAATTATACAAATAGGTTATACAATGTATTGATCGACCTCTTCATGGACATGGTCTGCTTTTTACCAATATACAAAGTCACATGCAGTGGTCCAATAATTATCTATGTTAATACTGAGAACCTACCAGAATATATATTTTTTAAACAGACTAAGGTTGAGCGGTACCAGAGTGTATGTTAATGTAATGATTAAAGTTAAAAATGGCGTCGAATGTATTTTATTTTGCAGTTCGAAAGACAGCTGGGGCCCTACCGGGAAGCCACATGAAATACCGAACGATACGTCGATCGATCGAAAATTAAATGGGGGCCTTACCAAAGAGCCTATTGATAATCAAATCGAAATACCCATCTAAAGCCAAATGTATATTTATGATTCGACATTATGCGGCGATCGTGTTCTTTGGTCAGGCGGCAGGCCCCAGGTAGGGTAAATAAATACGCTAAATGTCGGCCCCCTAACTTTGGATCGCTCTAGCACTGTTAATTGCAACGAAAGCATTGCTTGTGATGCAGTTTTAGACAGGTTAATAAATCTATTTTACGTTTAGAGACTTAATACTGACTTATCTACTTAAATAAAAAAGTATTAAAGGTTTAAATGCGTGGAGGACGTAAAACCTTAATCTCGGCCTTTTATGGCCTATGACCGGTCACTTTTTTCCCAAATGTCGGCCGGGTACAGGGTATTTGAAATTAAGACAAGACAACGGAAAATATTATTAATAGGTATGTTTTATTTTTATAATATCACACCAAGTCTACATTTGGTAGTTAAAATTGCACTTCAATAGAGTTACAACATTATTAAAATATAAAAATCACAATAAAATTAAATAAAAAATTAGGTATAACAATGACATAAAAATTTGAGCACATAATTTAATAAAATATTAATTAAGTCAAAGGGATTAAGTGTTGTGTTTCTTAAACTTTTAGTCTTCATTTTTACATAATTTACGATAAAATTACATATTTGTCAAAAAGTCGTCGTTTAACAATAAAAAATGGTATAAAATTATAATGCTGTGACAAAGCACATACCTACGTGTTCATTCGTTTGTATTGATAATTAAAATTAAACAGAAACTCAGTTTCATAAAATAAAAACAATAAAAATTAACTCAAGTCATTTATAAAATATTCAACAGTTTATATCGATTATTCTACCTGTAACAAACGTAGGTCAAATATACAATAACATAGAATACAATTAAAGTATTAAAAAGATTAATACTGGTTTTGTTGTTCATTTAAAAAAACAAAATTATTCATCACACCCAGCGAGTACATTATCACACCCAGCGCAATCAGTTTCTTAATTTCCTTCGTCGTTCTATTTTTCCTTTTCCCAATTTTGTGGTATATCGTCACACATTGATCCACTATGTTGTGGACATAACTGCGGCTGTGGCAATATTGTCGTTTTATAAGTGCCAAAACCAAAAACCAAAATTGAATTAGTACCGGCAGCTTTTTGTGCCACACAGGTTAATGAATCAATTAAAGATTTACGATTAATTCTATATGTTTTAAGCTGATGAAATTGAATTAATAAAATTACAACTTAGGTTCAATAGTAGCAAGTTTTTAAGAGCAATTTATATTTATAGACCAAAACATATGAACAGCCTGTATAGTAGCGGTCGAAATCGTGGCTGGTCGACATTAGGATCTTTAATATGTCTAAAGTCAGCCCCTGTTTTGTGCACCTTATTTCTCTAGATTAAACTTATATCTCCCCGGCCGAATTTTGGCTATTAATCGTAAAATAGATTAATTTACCTAAAAGATCTGCAAATTCTCGTATTAAACCAATATAATTAGTAAAAGTCTTATTTATAAAACAGACAGCATTTACTTTAAGTCGGCCTCGGCCGAGTATAGGGTTATAAGTCGAAACTGGTGACCTAAAGGCGGCCCCCTATTTTTCTCTAAAACCAGTACGCAAAACATTAAAAAAACTAACTCAAAATATAGTAAAAATAACTTATTAATGATGACAAAGCTTAAAACTAAAATGAAAATACGTCTTACCTTTAAAAAGTCAATCCCCAAAACGTGGGTATTGACGGGAAGTAAGCTACTTTTACAACAAACTGGACCCTTCAACAGGACGAATGTTAATGATGCTCAGTGTAAGAAGAGCGAGTGACGTAATTGCAAAGTAACGGTTTTTACGCATAGAGTATGAAATAGGGTTGCAATTTGAATAAAAATATTGACACTTATTTACCTTTTAAGTGTATGCAAGCTAAAATGATTAGACGGCCGACTATTGGGGGGGGGGCCGACCCAAGGCGTATCTACCCTACATTTTACGCCATTCTTAATTTTAATCGTTATTATCATTACATTAACAGACACTTTGGTACAACTCCCAGAGAATTTTAATCCAAAGATGGTGCCTATTGGATCATACATAGGTTTATATATCACACGTAATTATAATCATCACGGGTGCCTTATGGCGCCCGAGACCGCCTAGACGGCCCCAGTGTACCCAGCGGAGGGGTTTTTAATCCCACCTCGTCGTAGCCGATGGTATGAGTCTACACCAAACAAGTAGCTAGCTCGTCGCGATGTTTTGAATACTCAATAACCCATCTATAAACAGTTTCACAAGTTCGTATAGTGAAACCGGGACCGACAGCTTAACGTTCTCTCCGAGGCACTATAGTGGTGTTGTCAAACAAATGTACATATTTTTTAAATTAATAACTCATTGTACCACACCGGGATTCAAACCAGGGACCTAAATGTTTTTAAGTCCAAGGTCTTTTACATTGGATCAATATACAATGAGATGAATGAGACACATTGTCCGCACAACCAGCGGCGGTCCTAGCAGGCGTCTGCCCGAGCGTGCAGGGTTGGCCAGCTACTGCCTATGTGCTAGTCAACTCCAACAAGCATAGAGGCTCCCTTGCAGCCCGGGATGGAGGTTATGTGAGAGTGTAGATGATCAAATCACTGTCTACATCACCAAAGCCTGTAGATAATATAGGGGGAGGTTTTAGCATGTATACCACTGGGTCACCCAGCTGGGGTCGGGCATAAACACTGCACCTCGGAACAGTGGTATCTATTACAGATTTGCTCCTACCAAAATATATATTTGTTTCTTGTGCATTTTATTTTCCCAAATGAATTATGAGGAATCACAAAGAAGTTAGGGACTGTGCAAAAGTTTAACAATGACATAATTTGTTAAATTAATGAACTATAAAAAATGAGAAGTTACTTGTACAGGGTAGGATATAACTTTTTGGCTTACCTTGTAGGTACATATTGCTTAAAAATAATGATTTAATCTACTAGGGGAAGCAATTCGTGGGTGGTGACCCTGACCGATATGATATCTACAAACTATGCAGGGCCGTGTTCGTAAACTAACACTTTAACACTGGGTAATGTCACTACACTATATGCATCTTTTCTTCTCTAAGCATTTTTCAATATTTTTATCGCACTCTGTAACACCACCCAGTGTTAAAGTGTTACGTTTCCGAACACGGCTCAGAGGTTGTGTCACTCCTAAGGCTGGATTGCACCAAAATGAACTCTATGTAAATGTAATGATTAAAGTTAACGATTAAAATTAAAAATAGCGTCGAATGTACCAATTTTATTTTGCAGTTCAAATGACAGCTGATACATTCGACGCCATTTATAATTTTAATCGTTACATTACATTAACAATCAGAATGGAAGTATGCTCAATCCTGGCAAACATCAATTTACACTCCCTACCAAATTTCATCAGAATCAGTAGTTTAGGGATGAAACTTACACCACACGTATTCCACCCAGAGTTTAACAGTTGTGTTCTATTCATAAAACTTTAAATATGTGCATGATACTTAATCATTTATTGGTTAAAAAAAATATTGGGCAAAAAAAAAACAGTGTAGGTTTTAAGAAATCTATTATCAGTTAATTTTCATACATCAAATTTTCTGAAAGCAACTTCCTTCTTAAATTAAATAAACCGATAAGCAAGGAAGGTGTATGTATCTATACGATATTTTATTTGTACTTGCTTACAAATAAATCTACAGCAAATAATATCTAAGTCAACCTTAGGTTAAAAAATAAAACAACACAAAAAACTGAAATATTTCATTAGACCATTGTAAGACTAACCATACTAACTTACTTAAGCCTACCTGAAGTAATATACTATGCATTCGTAATCGCGAAGTCTGCATTTTCCACAGCAGAAAGATTTTTATGTATGTACCCGCATAAAAATAATAATTGAGCTAATAGCCAAGTTGTAATATTGTAAGTACGTTTGGGCATCAAGTCGACTACAGACCCCTTAAGGCATCTTATGTTGATCTGACTGATGTATACCAAACAAAATAAGTGACTTTGATTCATAAACCCTCTTGTAACTCTTGTGAAAATCTTTAAATTTCTCACAATTACTTATCCAACAAATATCTATTCCATGGTTCCACTCATATTCCAGTTATCTTCATAGGTACATATGAAGATAACTGAACATTTTGAATTTGACCGCCTCCGTAGACTAGTGGTTGCTTTGGCGTTGTATCCGGAGGTCGTGTGTTCGATTCCCACCCATGGCAAAAATATATTAGTATGTTTTTCTGTACAGTTTGTCATGGTCTGGATGTTTAAAAAAAAAATTATATGTATCATCACGGGTGCCTTACGGCGCCCAAGACCGCCTAGACGGCCCCAGGGTACCCAGCGGAGGGGTTTTAATCCCACCTCGTCGTAGCCGATGGTATGAGTCTACACCGAACAAGTGGCTAGCTCGTTGCGATGTTTTAAATAGACTCAATAACCCATCTATAAACAGTTTCACAAGTTGGTATAGTGAAACCGGGACCGACAGCTTAACGTGCTCTCCGAGGCACTATAGTGGTGTTGTCAAACAAATGTACATAATTTTTTTATTAAAAACTCATTGGTACACACCGGGATTCGAACCAGGGACCTAAGTGTTTTTAAGTCCAAGGTCTAACCAACTAGGCCACCACGTATATAAAAAAAATATTATGTATTATATAATTGTTTCTGGTACACGTAGTACAAGCTTAGAGCTTAGTTGGTGACCAGAGCAATATGTGTACTTACTACTTCAATCACATCATAGCTAAAGCTATTGTTTGACAGTATCCTATGGGCGATTGTTTATCAGAATACAATGTAACAAATTAAGCAATTGCAATTCTATAATGATGCAATTGAACTTAGTTAATTAAGGCCAGGTCCTAGCAGGCGTCTGCCCGAGCGTGCAGGGTTGGCCAGCTACTGCCTATGTGCTAGTTAACTCCAACAAGCATAGAGGCTTCCTTGCAGCCCGGGATGGAGGTTATGTGAGAGTGTAGATGATCAAATCACTGTCTACATCACCAAAGCCTGTAGATAATTTAGGGGGGAGGTTTTAGCATGTATACCACTGGGTCACCCAGCTGGGGTCGGGCATAAACACTGCACCTCGGAACAGTGGTATCTATTACAGATTTGCTCCTACCAAAATATATATTTGTTTCTTGTGCATTTTATTTTCCCAAATGAATTATGAGGAATCACAAAGAAGTTAGGGACTGTGCAAAAGTTTAACAATGACATAATTTGTTAAATTAATGAACTATAAAAAATGAGAAGTTACTTGTACAGGGTAGGATATAACTTTTTGGCTTACCTTGTAGGTACATATTGCTTAAAAATAATGATTTAATCTACTAGGGGAAGCAATTCGTGGGTGGTGACCCTGACCGATATGATATCTACAAACTATGCAGGGCCGTGTTCGTAAACTAACACTTTAACACTGGGTAATGTCACTACACTATATGCATCTTTTCTTCTCTAAGCATTTTTCAATATTTTTATCGCACTCTGTAACACCACCCAGTGTTAAAGTGTTACGTTTCCGAACACGGCTCAGAGGTTGTGTCACTCCTAAGGCTGGATTGCACCAAAATGAACTCTCTGTAAATGTAATGATTAAAGTTAACGATTAAAATTAAAAATAGCGTCGAATGTACCAATTTTATTTTGCAGTTCAAATGACAGCTGATACATTCGACGCCATTTTTAATTTTAATCGTTACATTACATTAACAATCAGAATGGAAGTATGCTCAATCCTGGCAAACATCAATTTACACTCCCTACCAAATTTCATCAGAATCAGTAGTTTAGGGATGAAACTTACACCACACGTATTCCACCCAGAGTTTAACAGTTGTGTTCTATTCATAAAACTTTAAATATGTGCATGATACTTAATCATTTATTGGTTAAAAAAAATATTGGGCAAAAAAAAAAACAGTGTAGGTTTTAAGAAATCTATTATCAGTTAATTTTCATACATCAAATTTTCTGAAAGCAACTTCCTTCTTAAATTAAATAAACCGATAAGCAAGGAAGGTGTATGTATCTATACGATATTTTATTTGTACTTGCTTACAAATAAATCTACAGCAAATAATATCTAAGTCAACCTTAGGTTAAAAAATAAAACAACACAAAAAACTGAAATATTTCATTAGACCATTGTAAGACTAACCATACTAACTTAATTAAGCCTACCTGAAGTAATATACTATGCATTCGTAATCGCGAAGTCTGCATTTTCCACAGCAGAAAGATTTTTATGTATGTACCCGCATAAAAATAATAATTGAGCTAATAGCCAAGTTGTAATATTGTAAGTACGTTTGGGCATCAAGTCGACTACAGAGCCCTTAAGGCATCTTATGTTGATCTGACTGATGTATACCAAACAAAATAAGTGACTTTGATTCATAAACCCTCTTGTAACTCTTGTGAAAATCTTTAAATTTCTCACAATTACTTATCCAACAATTGTCTATTCCATGGTTCCACTCATATTCCAGTTATCTTCATAGGTACATATGAAGATAACTGAACATTTTGAATTTGACCGCCTCCGTAGACTAGTGGTTGCTTTGGCGTTGTATCCGGAGGTCGTGTGTTCGATTCCCACCCATGGCAAAAATATATTAGTATGTTTTTCTGTACAGTTTGTCATGGTCTGGATGTTTAAAAAATATAATATGTATTATATAATTGTTTCTGGTACACATAGTACAAGCTTAGAGCTTAGTTGGTGACCAGAGCAATATGTGTACTTACTACTTCAATCACATCATAGCTAAAGCTATTTTTTGACAGTATCCTATGGGCGATTATTTGTCAGAATACAATGTAACAAATTAAGCAATTGCAATTCTATAATTATGCAATTGAACTTAGTTAATTAAGGCCAGGTCTAATGAAATTGATTGCTATATTATTATTATAGTTAATTGTGGTTTAATATTGACTCTTTTTCTTTAAGTCAATATACAATCAAAATAAGTAATCAATACAGCCATTTCTTCAGAATGAAAGTGAAAACCAAATTAACCAAAATATTATTCTACTTCTCCTTTTATCTTCACTATAAGATACATCTTAAAAATATGTTAATAAACCAAATCTTACAAAAAATATTAATAAACATGTCCTGTTTTCAGATATCTCCATTTTAAAGTAGGTAATTCTTATGAATGACTGATTATAAATTATACTGCTGTGCAATCCTTAAACTGCGCCGTTTCTGAAAAATTATGATGTTGACATAAACGCGTTTCTATTTAAAAAAAGTTTCCCAATGTAAATAGTTCATCAAATTATTACTTTGGTTATACATCGTTAGGACAGATTACTTATAAATACCTAAGCCAGTTTAAGCAACACATAAAATGAACACAACTTGCAATTAAATGGCAACTACAGTTCCACTATCTTAACTGTGAAGGAGTCTTGAAACCCACAAAAATGCAGTTACGGTGGTTTAAGCTCTGCACAGCAATATAGACAAGATCTTTTAGTTGTTATATATTATACTGATGTTAAATATAATGCTATTTTAACACCAAGTATTTTGGTAAACCATTGTCACAATTTAATGATTAAATATTTCAATGAACCTGAAAATACAGCAGCAAAAGATCTTGGTCAACGTCATACATTCCAACCACATCATCACACTTATTGCATCATGCAATAGAAAACTTTAATTACAAAAAAAAAGTTTGCTCTTATTAAAATGCAATCTATATCGCCCTATGGATTAGAAGTATTATCTAATTACAATCAAGGTGAGATAATAATAGCTGTATATTAGAGCACAACCTTAATTTATAATAAAACATATAACAATAAACATCTTACATACTAGCAAACCTTTGATGAAGTGATCTTGTAGTAGCTGTAGGAGTTGGGGAGAAATTGACACCACTTGGTCCCTCACTATCTGAACCACCATTTGCATAGCTCTTTCCTTGAATTACTGCTATTTGCCGTTGCAGTTTGGGATTAAGTATTTGTTTATTAACAAAGTTACGTCCTACTCCATTTCCACCACGGCCTCTGCCTCTTCCTCTAGACCCAGTGGAGCGGTTTGAAGTATTACTCCTTCCAGAACGGTTGGATCCTAAAGACTTAACACTACCTGGTCCTCTCCTCTTTTTATATCCTCCATACTGGTTGGTCAGTTGCGCCAAGGACTGCTTGTTTAAATATCCAGTTCCACCAACACTATTACGGCGACGTTTAGCAAAATCATTTGGTATTTTTACTGTGAGCTGTGATGGAGTATTAAATAAATTTTTAGAACGCTTAAAAGTTTGACTTTTTACCAGATTATTATTTGTATATAAGTTCTGTCTTTGCTGCTTAATAATTTGGTCAGATCGTAAACCACCAGCATTGAAATTATTAGTAGTCATAAAACCTCTTCCCCTTTTTGAGATTCCTCTTTTTGGAACTGCTAGAGGTCTGCGTAAGTTGTACCGCCCCCTTCCTGAAGTTAGACCCAATCTGCTGTGGACTGATTGATTGCCGCCGAGACTAGATTGAGAATTTGAGCGGCGCAAACCATATTGATGCTCTGAAATAATAAAAGTTATTGTTATATAGTAATTGATTGCAAGTGTTCCCTCAAAATCTGTCACAAGTGTCAAATGCCATACTAATCTATGTATACAATAACGAAGTGTTTTGTGAATGAAAAAATCTAAAAACCACTAAACAGTTAAAATAATTAGTATTACAAATTAGTACAAAGTTAGGTATAAAGTTATTTAATAGGGCTGCGTTCTGAAACAAGTTAATTATTACCCAGGTGATCATATCATAATGTGACCATACATCCTGTTTTAAACGAGACTATATTTTAGTTTCTGGTTTTTTTTTCTTAAAGCCATGATAACAAAAAATAACATTTAAATAACTTTATTGATTTTTCAATCGTCAGATAATGTTATTTGAGTAAACTTGTATGAAGAACTGTCAAATTTATTCTTTCTCCATACAAGTTATCTGTTGGATAACTTTATCAGAGGATTGAAAAATCAGCCCTTAAACAATTTAATTCATATTCAATTTTGTCACCATATACATATCTTAAAACAAATCTCTAATCAAAACAATAAAATAAATATTTCCCTTCTCTAATTTTGACTTCAGGTCTTATTATTTGATTGTACTAGTATTAGTTTTATTTAAAAAATTGTTTCAACATACCAAAATATGTTTTATAATTGTGACTGGAGTATACCTTACATTGCTTATGGGCTATATCAACCTCCAAAAAAAAAAATTTTAAAGGTGCATAGTAGCCTGAGGGTCAAATTAAAGAAGGCTAAATAGACACCTCACCTAATTTTAGGAATGTCCCGTTGTGAATAAAAATGGTCACGTTATCATATAATCATTCTAAGGAGGATCTTGGCCTTCCGAGATCAGCAGTCAGAACTTTTATGGAGCGTGTTTCCTAGATGGCGCTAACAGGATCATATAGTATTTGGTTGAGTAGAGAGGGTAGTAAACACAGTGCAGGTGAGAGTTCAAAAGGCCTTTACCTACTTCGATGTCTCAAGTCCGGGAATGCTGCAGTTTATTACCCTGCCTCCTAACCTCGAGATGGACCCGCATGGTGAAGCCATGGATAGCTAAGGACATTGTCTTATACCGAAATTAGCAGAGTGTAACCTAGACAATACTTTGAAAGGTGCATCAAACAAGTTTTAACAGTGATTTTAAACAAGTAAGGATTACACTGACACAAGACTGAGTCAAGTAATAAATACAGGGACCGGAAAACCCGTTCCCCGGCTTAAGTCTTTAAAAGGTGTACCTCTTACAACGAATTACCCCATGAACTTGCTTACCCAATTCAACTGCTATCCTATACATTTAGGAAAGCCTTTTGAAAGGGAAACCTCTATGTTGAACCGCTTAGCCTGTAAGACTTACTCTTAAACAGCAAGCAACACTATGGTGCAATTTTTTAAATACTTTGGAAGTGGGAGGGAGAAAAAAATAAGTTGATGGTTATTGCAGTTGACTAACATTGAACATTTTGCTGACAAAAATATATATTTAAGCTAAAATTACTTTTATTATATTATACAGTAATATGAAAATCATTTAAAACCCTTAAAAACATGAAGTGGTTTCCCATTCATTGGGTTACACTTTCAAAGGCATTTGATTACCTCATTTGGTAAAGTTTGATATGAGTAATGCTTATTTTGATTTCAATAGATTAGCGCTTTATAACTGACTGTTCAGGTGCAACAGGTTTGCTAAGCAAACCCATATTAAAAACCCCTGAAGGGGATATAGGTACGGTCCCTGAATAAATAGCAGGAAAATATATTTGAAAGATTAGCCCTTACTAATGTAAAAATTAAAAACACTTATAGTTAAGATAATGTAAAAAATATCTTCAGCTTATCCACTCAACCGTCCAGGCAGCGAGCCAAGCTAGCCTCTAACGTCCGAGGTTGGCGCGATCAATCGCGCAACGCGTTTTACGCCTGATACTTTAATAATATAACCATGATATCTGTTAAATTAAAACATCTATAATAAAAAAAGAATATGGAGGAATATAACAAAGTAATATTTTTTATATTACTTTGTTAAGGAAAAAGCACTTAAAAAATAATATAAATATCAACAATATTAATATAAGTTAATAAAACCCGAGAAAAACATACACCAAGTATTTAAAAAGCTTTGTTGTTTTTCATAATTCTTCATTTTAACATAAAAATATTGGAAATTAAAATATATCAAAAATAAATGTAAAATTCTGGATTATTTTCCCTTACCAACAATGTAAAAAGATTGATATATTAATTGAAACAAAACTGCTGTATCAAATTTCAACCTCAGAAACATGACAAAATTCATTGAAATATTAATCTTAATACTTTTCTATAATAAAAGAATATGATTATGTAAATAGAGAACTATTATTAAGTTTTAAAATATTATTTCAATAAAAATAATTTATATCATTTTAAAATAAACTGATAAACCTACAATTTTGACCCTCTATTTAGACTAGGGTTACATATAATTTTAATCTTGAAAAACAAATCCTCAAGATCATTTTCATGTATAATAATAGCAAGAAATATTTCAGCAATATTATTCAAAATTCTAACTTCAACACAGTATAGTACAATGTGAACTAAAGTTTTTTTTTGTCTTAACACTGATTGTTTAATTGTTCTGGATACCAGGGTATTCACGGATGTAAGACAATGTTTTATTTTTGTCTTAAGTAGTATCCACCGTCCAGTTGATGGTTATGACAAAATGTAAAGTAATACTTACGCCTAATAAATATATTTTCTTGAGTATCAATCAGACCAGCCCGGCCTTTGGGTGTTAATGATCTAAGTTGAGAACGAGACCTAGATGCAGATCTTGCTCTATTATTATTGTTCCTTGTAAACCTTTGTCGTGATTGTGAACGCCCTCTTGATTGAGATCTTGCTCGTGACTGAGAGCGGCCTCTGCCTCTTTGTGGCCCTCGTGACTGAGGGCGGCCTCTGCCTCTCTGGGAACCTCTTAACTGTGAGCTTTGGCTTCCCACAGGTGTGTTACCACGATTACGGGATCGACTACGATTATTGGCTCCAGCTCCTCTGCCTCGTCCGCCCCTCCCCCGCCCGCGACCACGGCCTCTAGTGCGGCTGACTCGGTTCTGTTGTATTATTTCGTCTGCGAAACGCAATGTATATTCAGCTGTGTCAAATTAAGAGCATTCATGATACTTGTAATGTAAATAAACCAAATACCAATTTACGTGGTAGTTTTTGATCAAAATCTTTAAAGCGTTATTTAGTAAATATAAACACATAATATTGAAAAGAAAAATAAGTTATGAAAGTAGGTATGTTCTAATAATAATACAATAAAAATGTGAAAGCATTTCCGAAAATAGAGTGGTAATATACGTAGGAAGAAATACATACCCAAAGACATACTCATTGAATCCGCCATTTTTTGTCGTTATTTTTATAAAAACATAACAAGATTTTTATTACTAATTTAGAGATCCTCCAAATCTTGTAAATAATTTACAAAAATTTACCAACAAATTAAAAATTACAAACAAAATAGGTTAGGCGTGTGTCACAGATTAATAAAAAACATAGATAATAACAAAGAGTACTTTTTTTTTATTTAATTAAGGGGGAATTCGTATATGTGACGTCATCACCTTCTGTCAGATTTCACTCAAAAATGTTGAGATTATTTCTTCAATTTATTCTAACTGTGGACAGTTGAGCCCAAAAGTCACTCTGTTGAAATTTCATTGTATGGAGTGTGACAGTTTATTATTTTAGATTTCTATTATTAGAAATCTTACTATTTTATTTTAAGTAATGTATTGTCGAAATAGTCAAGAAATGTAATTTTATATGCGGGAATTTAATATTTTAATAAAATTGATGTATTACTATAATTTCCAGACATGCGTACAAAGAGTGATATTACCGGTACATTTTATTATTATATATTAATTTTAACAGTTTAAATTTATTATAAGGCATCGGCATTGGTAAGAGTGACTATTACTAGACTCCGCTTTGTATTAAATTAAGAATTTATATTAAATAAAACTTTTTTTTTATTTTAGACTAATTCAGCCAGTATTTGTTTAAAAAAATGCTGTCATATGAATTGGCATTACTAAGGATTGGGGTCTGCGTCACTTTAATCTACTTACCTATCTATCTACATTAAAAATATTCCGGAGTTACCTAATTGGAATAATTTTATGTAAAATATTTTATTTTAAATAAATTATTTTTTTATAGTAAAATAATTTAGATACACATACATTTAAATATATATATACATAACTTCTACAGGGCCTCAGGGTACCCAGACTCAGGGTATTCAAAGCAATCATAATCTCTACATTATATATATCAATTAACTGTCCGTTTGGTTTGAACTTGTCTCTAATTAACACTCATAAGGCTTAAATTTAAAAAGATACGTAGGAAAATATGAAACAAAAATTTACATTTAAAATCTGCACGTACTAAATTATGCAAGTTAAGTATCACGTTCTTTCATTTTAAAAAATATCTTCGGTTTACCGGTCACCTAGATATTATACCTATATCCATTCTCAATAATTAGTCTATCGTTTTTTTGACATAACATAATATATTATCATAAAATTGATCTTACTGTTACACCATAGCCTACAAAAATAAACTCTTCATACATTACACACACGCATCATACACACAAAACACACAGACGTGCACTACACATATTACACCCATACACATTCATTTTTATCAATAATTCTTATAAACTTTAATTACTTATTCTGTTTCTTGTAACGTGAGTGTTAGATTGTCAAAATAACGATTTCTGTTATTAGCGCGCTCTCCTCCAATCAGAAAAGGTCTACTACTCTGATTGACAGGAGTGTCTAACTACTCTGATTGACAGGAGTGGAGGACAACGCGCTAATAGCGGAATTTTTTATTTTGACAATCTGACGTTCGCGTTATAAGAAACAGAATGTGGCCGCTGGTAGGTGTATAAAATATATGTATAAAATTGTAAAAAATAGATAATAAAATATTTTCAGCGTTGGAAAATGTTTTTTATTTAAATATTGTAAAAATGCAATATTATTTTATAAAAGCAGCTGTCACTATTTAAAAAATAAATATTGGTTACTAATAAAGTTGTATTGGACACGAGCTCTCGGTCTAACAGAAGTATTGTCATACTTAGTAGGTGGTCTCACCAATAAATACCTGAAAAATTATTATTTACATTTACCGACAAATATCATATAAACTATCCGTACTTTAGTAGCTACCATGGTTTATTATCCGTTAAAAAATAAAGATTGATTATAGAGAACGGTGGCTAGTTATGATTTGGATTAGGCGTGGATTTTTTCGATTATCGAGGCGGTAGTCTCCTTTCATGGTGTAGGTAGTTATAAAACGCGGTAGCAGTTAATTTGTTGAAAACTCAGAGACCTGGCATTCTACCAATCATGTGGAATGATAATAATTATTTTTTAGCGTAATATTTTCAATATGTATTTTAGTTTTATATTTAGCGTAAAATAATTCAAACAATGTTCTAGAAATTGCCCACCGCCAGTTTCTAAAATATAGTTCGAATTATTCTATGCTAGAAATTATTTATTATTATTTCGTATTGTTCTTTTTTATCGCCGCCCATTTGGTAACAGCATCATTTGCCGGCCATAGAAAATCGGTCTAATTCTATAGAAATTACATCGTATTGGTCCCTATTCATAAATATTGTATGTTTGTCATGAGTTAGATAGAAACAGTCACACATGCTAAAATAAAATAAAACTTTGATTTTGTAATAATATTAATGATTATAAAATAAGACAATACATTATTATGTTAGTTTTTAAATGTTAGGTAGATAATAAAATTGTTGAACTACTCAAAGTTTTGGATAATGGATGGAACCCTATTGAGCTTTGCTTTGGACATATATAAAAATAAAATATTAAAAAAAAAAAACAATTAAAATAAATAGGTAAAATATGTTTAAAAATTGTAAAATAATGTGCGCCCGACGATACATTTTATTAAAAATATAAAAGCGACCAAAATAAATAGCTGTTGCGTAGTTTTAGTTACATCAGACAGTCTGTCTTTTTTTTTGTAACGTTATACTGACAGTGACAGTTGGTGAAAATTGCATATTTATTTTAGCTGAATCTGTAGTTATTCGTGTTAAAAGGTGTAAAAACATAGAATATAATCAAAATAAATATGTTCTTGTCTTATAAAATTCCCAACAGTGAATATTTAGTGTTCCGATAGTGAAATAGAAAAAAGCAACGCGGAGCCACCTTTCACAGACGGGATCGCCCGCACAATGACGGCCTGTCATGGATTTTGTATGAAGATTTCTGTCTGGCAAGTTTTTGTAATTATTTTATTAATAATTTTCTATTAAACTTGCAAAAATCTCTCCATACATTTTTAGAATACACAATAAACTATTAATATCTATTTTTTTACCACTATAAATTGTTGTAGGTTTGTCGCTTGCAGAGATGTTAAAAAGTACAAAATTTTCATGTTTTGGAAAATATAAATACATTTTTTATTGAAATAATATATTGCAGACTATATTAATCTCTTCATACATTTCAAGTTAAAGAGTTACTATTTGCATAATAATAGGTGTCTGTGAGTATCGAGTAAATTTCTTTAACAAACATTTTTAGTTTTGTAGTTCTAGATTTTCAGAATACAGCCTTAATGGATACTAACACGCGTTTCGACCTCAACATCGCTGCCACGGATCGCTGGTTTTTTTAGCCACGGTCGTTTCACCGCGCGGAAATGTTAGCAATTCAAGTTACCATCAATCGTTCCGCGACCAGGGGCCTTATTCCGAGTTTGCAACCGCTAATCACGACAAGACGTTGCGCAAACTATAATTATGGAAATATAAGCTCTATTCCAATAGTTATATAGTATGTATTAGGTTGGCTATTATAAAGCAGCCATCTTGAAATACACGAATTCTTCGCAAGTTTGAACATGTATGGAGCATTGGAATTTCAACTTTATAATTAACAGGTTAGAACTTACATTTCTATACCCGTACTTTACGCAAAATGCGCGACTGTGAACGTGTCAAAACTCGGAATAAAGCCCCAGAAATTTTAACACGAAAAGTTAGCCGGGCTACTTTTTGACAGTGTTTGTTTATATGTGAATATCCACGGATAGAAAAAACAAGTGGAAATGCTATAAAGCACCAAATGTATTAGAACCGGTGTCGCCAAAATCATATATCTATAAGTATTGGATCTATAACCACTTCGTCCCGATTGGTTGCAAATATACACAGCAATTTTAAACACTATTCTCTAAATAATTAGATTTAAATTCATATAAAAAAATAATCATGCCATCTATCATAAAGTAGTAAGAACCTCCTATAAAAGGTTCTGCTATTCCTACACAGATGGCGTGATTACTACAACATTCGAATAAATGTTTTGTTCAGTCGACATAAGGCATATTATCTTTTATATAAAAAAAGTATTTTAGTTTATTCTAGAACTTTCCTTGCATAAAAATATAATAATTCAAAGGCGGCGACATAATAAAATATTTAAAGTATCGATATGCTTTTTTTAATATAAATGTGCTCTATATATTTAAACGCAGATTTTTGAGATAAGTATATTTTTTTAAGTTGAGTTGGGTGACGTTGTCGTGACGTGAGCACGAAACAAAACTTTGGGACGCAATCTTAATATAACTAGTATTTTTGTAATAAAAATAAAGAAATTAGGCAAAATGAAGAAATTATTTTTGCCTGGAATATTACATCATTTAATAAAAAAAAAATTATCGGTATTTAAAAAAAAATAGTTTTTAGTCGCAATGGTACAGACCCCAATTTTGTTTGGGCATATGACGTGACGAGTCTTAATTAAATATATATCTCGGAAACCATTTTTTTTATTTAAAAAATAATAATTTAGGCATATTCACAAGAAAGGAAATCTTTTCGGAAGCCCATTGATTTGGATGGCTGCTGCGCTATAAAGATTTTTTTATGTATGTGTTTTAAGGTAAACCAACCAAATTGTGCTCACTTCATATAGGGAGTTTATCGTTATAAAGAGTTTACACGTACATTTTATTATTCTAAGCCCATACTATTAAAAATTGTATGCGATACAATATGAATAAATATAAAAAAAAAATGTAAGTATATAATTTTGTATAACTGCCGAAACTGTTCCTTCTTTTCTTTAAATAAATAAGTTATATCGATAAGCACCCACTACAACACTAACCGAGTAGCAAAGAACTTTTGAAATCCCAATTTCAATCTAAAGTATTCTTTATTACAATTACATAAGGTTGATTTTAACTTCATTTAAACTACAATTATTAGTAAACTAAAATAAGCTAAGGTTTTTAAAGAATACTAACAAAATCGTACTTACCGATGATACGAAAAACCTCCATTATTAAGATTTTTTCTCCTACTATCGTTTTTGCACTCCAGAATGCAACAATACGGCATATTTACAATAATTATGCGGAAAAATCAGGAACGACCAGAGACTACCAACTCGAAGCGATGTTAGACACGAGTACACGACTGATAACGACTGGGATCAAATAAGCGTACCTACGCTTAATTGTGGCACACTAAACACGCCTACTTTGCACTTCCACTTGTTTTTTCTATTCCGTGTGAATATCTATCTACAAATTGTAATTTAATTAATTATTTTATATATTTATATCTGTTTTAGTTTTAAAAGTTTGATTAAACTTAAAAAATAAATTAAGTGTAACTAAATTCAGCTTTGGTATGTTTAGTTTGAGGTTGTTAATTAAATTAATATTGTGATATTATAAAATTATTGTATTTAAATAATAGTTAATTAAAAAATATTGATTTATTATATAATGATAAGGTAGTAATATTTTTAATTTCAATTATTTAATTCAAAATAGTGCTTCTTGTCAAAAAGTGACATCAAAAATCCACACCGACCGTTTCTGAGCTGCATTTTAGCATCGCAAAAAAAAGACATGGCTGTGTTGAATCGGGCAATCGCGCTGGTTTTTGAAGTCAGCACGAAAAACTGCCCGCGCTAACTCTCGGAACGCGCTCGCTCTCGGTATGTCCTTAGTGCCAGTGTTACAACTCTTAAAAAAATTACCCTACTAATCCACAATAAGGTCAAAAATCCCCAAAATCGCGCAATTACATGGAAATCCCACTAAAAAACAAACATTCTGTGCCTAATATTAAATATTTATAATTATTTATTGCTGATTTTTTTTTTTTTTTTTTTTTTTAAATATTTATTTAAGGCTTTGGACAACCCATCAGCCTAACCATGAGATTACAAAATTCATATCTATATATGGAGTAAAATATAGGGGCTTAGCACGCGGACAACGATAAGATATATACCGACTCGACTTATACCGTCTGCTGTCGAAAAATATATCGAATTGGTGAGCACGCAAACCGACACGATAAATTTCTCGAGCTTTGTCTACTAGTTAAAACAAGTGTGTTTTCGTTGACAATTTCGAAAACATTTATGTAATAAATTAATAATTATTACCTTATACGATGCATTTATTTTATATTATTAATAATAATCGTTACAGAAATATGTATTTTAATTTAAAAAGATTTAAAAATACATATATTTAACAAAATAAAAATAAAGCCGAAGAAAACTTGTTACCTTGGCCTAAAAAAAGATTTTGTTTTTTGGTGAGTTTTTTTTTATTTATTAGGGCATTGGATAGGATTAAAAATATGTAATGGAAAGTACGTATAGATACGGAAGTGGTCTAAGGCCTAAAAACGCTATTCAAACGAATTGTCAGACATATTTTCTTGAGCATTGATTGGTTATGATCGCATTTGTGTCACTTTTTATTTTGGTTTGTATTGCGGGCGGCTATCTTTTATTCTTATGACTGGTAAGGCGATTAAGCCTTAAAGTACTTCCCTATTATATACTTCAATTATATAAATCAAATATATTATTTTATGGATGTTTTGAATTTTATGCAATACGGCGACGTGTGAATGATTTATTTTAATTATCCGTCTAAATAATTAAATTACATTACACAATCAATTTTTCCGCATTTAAGACCTAACTGAACTTAAAAACCTCTGAACTTCGGGGGTTACCGAAGTTCAAAGGTTTTCACTCTAATAGTGATCGTCCCCTCTAGGATTTGTTCGCTTTAAAATATTAAGACTAACCTACTGCCACTTCATAATAATAAATAGGTACATGAAGTTAAATAAAAAAATTACACGATAATAACATAAAACAAGAATTTTAATATTAATTAAATAATCTTTTCTAAATAGCATAACTCTAGAAACATAAATACTTATTTTCTGATAATCTCATTTTCGTAATCTATTTCTTGGTTTGGGCATCCAGATATTTTTTTCAAAATCATTGTTTTTTGAGGTTCTAGTTGTTCCAGCAACTTTTCTATAACACGCACATTTATAGCCATTTAAGTATAACAGTTTTTCTAACGAAAATAAAACAATTTCGGTTCTGTTTTTCGCTATTAACTCAATAAAAATATCAAAGCAAAAGTAATTTCGACACTTATCAGCACCTAAAAGAAACGTGATAAAAATGGTATATATATCGACTTTTGTCTACAATCTGACAGTTTAGTTCTGATGTTAATAAGCTGCGTGCTACCGTTTTCGATAAAAGTCGACATATATCTTCTAATGCGTCAAATTAGTCTATTCGTTATATATCGTGGTCGCGCGTGTTAGCTTTGTAGATATATGTCTTATCGATCGATATGTATCGAACCGAATGACGCGCGTGCTCGGCCCCATAGAGGAACATAAATTAAAACATTTAAAAATAAAAGCAATTCACTATATAATTTTGATTTTAACCATGGAGATATAGTTAGGGAGGCGCCCTTAAGTAAGTCCCAAGGGCGCCTCCTTATTTTTGACATTTCACAGGCCCTTTATAGGCCCAATAAAAACGAAATAAAGCCTCTAAATAAAGGGGAAACCATACCCACAGAGGAGAAACCAACCCAACTTAAATTAAGTTGGGAACCCTTCGGGACGCCAAATAAAATCTTTTAATAAAAAACTTCTACACTTATCTAATAATTATGCCAATGACAAGTGAGTAGACCGATAAAGTAAAATAATGATAAAAGTTAAAGTGGGATAATAGGAGGGAGACACCTTGGATAGAATAAGGAATGGCAACATGACCGTATCAGGCGTATGTATGAATCTAATAATAATATATGGAACCGCATTAATACCTTAAATCTAGGACCAATAATTACAATGGACAGGGTGTTAAGGTGTTGCCACTCCTGCATCATATGCATCATGATTTATCATATTATTTCTTCTATGCGTTATTTTTAGTGATGTACACTTTTCTCTCAAAATTTGGTTTATCGATCGATAACTCGACTAGGTACCTAGAGCTATACATCATTTTAAAAGTTTAATAAGAAATCAATGGATCAAAGCCGTAGTACCTAATAGAGTGGCAACAAAATAATCAAGGCTTTGTTTAAACATTTCTATACATCATGCTTTATTGCTGCTTATATCTTTTCGAAGAATACCTGCCCAAAGTACCATCAACCAGTAAGTGTTTTTAGGATCAATATTATTATATGGTGATCATATAATATGTATACATAAATATAATATATTTACAAAAAGGAATTCATCCACGTCTACTAAAGAGACAAAATCAACAAAGGCACCCAGCATTTATTGATTTTGTTACCAAAATAAACTCTGTGTATTTTTTTTATTGGAGCACGGCATGTGGCTCTGTATCTACTTGGTGGTAAGCATACCTACAAAGTCCATAAATGGGGACTATCAATACATTGCGATTTAACAACATTGATCGCTCCCACTACGCCGGCTAATGATGCGGTTACGAAATAGGTGGCTCAATGAATGTATTTGCATCACGAGTCTATTTTAATATCCTCGATGCTTTATCGTCAAATTAATCGCCCGTTTCGTAACCATCGCGCGATTTTATTTTCTTACTTTAATTTGTTCTACTCCACTACACATCACATGAGCCAAATCTACATTTAATTTACTACACGTTACGTTTATTTAAATATTTTGTACTCCAATTTTTTGGTAAGCTGATTTTTTTTTCGCGTAACGTTTAATACCTATAAATACCTATCATGTTTCTTGAAAATTTGTTTTTTTTGCATTTCATTTCATTTCATTTTTTTATTCTATTTAGTCCGATTAGTTTGACTTTAAAAAAATACAATCCAAAACATTAAACTAGACTTAATCTTAATATATTTTAGTGATGATAACTGGGAACGTAGAACGTAGTGCCACCCGTAACTACTGGCAACTGGGATTTTTTTCCCAGTTGTCGTTAGTAGGAACGGAGACGGTAGTGACAACTGGGAATAACCCCCTTCCTTTAGTTTAAAGTTACTTTCCATCAGGTTCGATTTACTAACTAGGAGAATACATTTTTTAAATGCAGTTTCAATTTATATCAAATCGGGCCCTAGACTCCTTTGAGCATTTTTTGCTATTCCTTGTATTTTAGGATTTGGCCTTGATAGACTGGGAGATAATGACAGAAAACGTTCTCCCATTTTCTACTGCATGCCTTTTTAAGAATTAATAATTAACCCTAAAATATGAAAAATAGAGAGGTTATTGGCCGCCGCACGCTTATAACTATTTGCTCCTATAACTATTTGACGTTTATTAGCTGAATTAGTGATGTGTTGATAGAAAAAATAATTGATTGTCAAGAAAGTTGGCAGAATCGCGGAAAACCAAGACCATAAAAGTAAAAAAAAAAACGTTTTTGAAACTTCTAATTAAATAATTATAATAAGGTTTGGCGCCCCGCGGTTTCAGCCGTCATTTAAATTAAAATAATTTGTATCAAAAATAGAATACAGCTTTGTTTATCGCGTATGTTGCATCTCTCTATATCTGTACCTATGTGATTTTTTATGATTGCATCACTGTATGATAATATGTAACTAGATGTGACGGCAGTCGGTACCGCCATTCAATTTTTGTAGTTTGAAGCGGCACAACTTTGTCTTTTTGGACAAATTACCGCGGTGAAACAAGATTAAATGTTAATATTTTTTTGTTACAAATTTCTGTCAGTGTGCGCCCAACCTAATTTGGTTCAAGTCCATCCGAGTTGTAAAATTTTGAAAATTTGTTGATCGGAAGCCGACTGGGCATTATTATTTTTATTTGTAATATAATTTTATGAAGTAATAGAAGTCATTTAATAAAATTTTAAACCAAAAAATAAAATATGTATAAAAAGTGAGGTTAAAATAGGTTTATAGTGGGCTCCTGCCTTCAATAAAGTTATGGAGCTGTTATTTGACGTTTATCACTATTAGAGGTTTATTGAGCGTTTATGAATAACATTTTGAGGTGTTTTGCTATTGAGCTGTTATAAAGCATCAATAAAGGCTTCGTAAGTTTTTATGAATAAGACCGTAAATATGTTATGACTATTTTTTTGAATAAAAAAAGAATATATAATTCGTCAGATCCTACTCAAAACAGACATAACCTGTGTAAGGACACTTTTTTTGTGTGTATCTGATCCATATTCCTGTTTAACAGAATGTAATCAAGACATTTCTCAATTTATTGGAACAAAAGCAACAAACACAACCTTACGTATTTACTATCGGGCAATCCAGCTGTACTATAGAGAACCATGTCATAAAATCTACTGTTTGGTAGAAATTATACAACTCTATTCAGAAACGTTTCCTTAAACCAAGGCTTAGCTAAACCACTGTTTTCCAGGTTTAGACTAAACAAGGTTTAACAAAACGTTTCTAAATAGAGATCTATATAACTCTATTCAGAAACGTTTTGATAAAAAAGGTTAGCTAAACCTCTATTTTTTCTCTGTTTTGAACCTGGTAACACAATTGTTACCAGGTTTAGGCTAAACCAGTTTTAACAAAATGTTTATAAGTAGAGTTGTTACAATCTTATTTAAATACGTTTTGAAGAAGGTTAGCTAAACATCATATTTTTTGTCGGTGACATATGGGACAAAAGTGACAAAACACAATTGTTACCAGGGTTAGGCTACTAGGCCATACATACATATACATAACATCACGGGTGCCTTACGGCGCCCGAGACCAGTGGAAGAGAGAACAAGTGGCTAGCTCGTCGCGATGTTTTGAATTGACTCAATAACCCATCACAAGTCGAGTGCATAGGTGTTTTAGATAGGGTAGACAAAAACATACTATAAAAAAAAAACTTACCAAAATTTACTGCATTATTTCAGGAAAAATGATGCTGGATTTAGCCACCTCTCATTACTGCATTATTTCGCCACCTCTCATATCCTCAAAATGACTGATTAAAAATATTTGAACATATCATTTTGCAGATACTCGAAGCGGCCCATAAAGGAGCCTGGGGCCTTATTCCGAGTTTGCAACCGCTAATCACGACAAGACGTTGCGCAAACTATAAATATGGAAATATAAGTTCTATTCCAAAGGTTATATAGTATGTATTAGGTTGGCTATAATAATGCCGCCATCTTGAAATACACGAATTCTTCGCAAGTTTGAACATCTTATGAGCATTACAAATTCAACTTTATAATTAACAGGATAGAACTTATATTTCAATACCCGTACTTTACGCAAAATGCGCGACGGTCAACGTGTTAAAACTCGGAATAAAGCCCCTGAAGTATCAAATTTACACAATAGGTAGTATTGTATACCCATTGGAAGTAGGTAAATGGTGAGAAAAAGGAAAACTGAGTGCAGCACTGAATTTATGTTAAAAATGGCAATATAATGGATTTTGTACCCTTGCTTACCATCAGGTAGATGCCAGTCACTTGCCGCGATCCTATACAAAACACGCGAAAAATGTATTTTTTCTTCAAAAGTAAGATTTAAAAACTTAATTTTTTTATTTCTTTCTAAACAAAACGTACTGCATTCACATTCCATTTTTAATACCTAAAGAAATTCAAATTAGATCTTTAAAAACTATCTCTAAAAAACTAAAAAATCAAATTTCTTCCGTGAAATCAAATGAAGTCCGTAATAATTACGAGTTTATTATAAACCAAAAAAAATAATTATTATACATTTTCCTAATTATAAATCATATTTAAAAATGTTCAGAAAATTAAAAAGCTAAATTTATGTTTATATCGTGATTATAATTATGTTGGTGTCATTTCAATTTCGCGCAAAAGTTAATTGATACCTATATTATCCGAAAAGACAGTGTCTAAAGGCGCTCGCTACATTGCTGGGGTTCTTTGTATGTGCGTGTAGTTTACTATCTTTGTATTTCATATACAGACAAGGTTTTTACACGTTTTCTATGTGTGCAAACTTAGACAGTTTAGTTCAACGTCTTACATACATGAGGACGTGTTTGTCGAATTACAAATTAAATCTAATAGTTGACAATAGATGGCGCTTTTCTTATATTTTATGAATAGTTAACATAAATTAAATGTTTTAATAAAATATTTATTATTGTGCATTGTGTCAGGGTTATCAGGGTAGACAGTGTCTTTTTGTCTCTATGAGATGCACGCCCCTGATCACAAGTTGGTATAGTGAAACCCGGACCGACAGCTTAACGTACTCTCCGAATCATTATAGTGGTGTTGTCAAACAAATGTGCTTTTTTTTTAAATTAAAAACTGATTGGTACACACCGGGATTCGAACCAGGGATCTAAGTGTTTTTAAGTCCAAGGTCTAACCAGCTCGGCCACCACGTAGATACAGGCGAAACCAGTTTTAACAAAATATTTCTTAATAGAGCTATTACAACTTAATTTAGAACGTTTAGATAAAGAATATGAGCTAAACCTCTTTTTTTTTCTGTGACATAAGGGACAAAAGTGACAAAACACAATTGTTACCAGGTTTAGGCTAAACCAGTTTTAACAAAATGTTTATAGGTAGAGTTGTTACAATCTTATTTAGATACGTTTTGATAAAGAAGGTTAGCTAAACATCATATTTTTTGTCTGTAACATATGGGACAAAAGTGACAAAACACAATTGTTACCAGGTTTAGGCTAAACCAGTTTTAACAAAATGTTTATAGGTAGAGTTGTTACAATCTTATTTAGATACGTTTTGATAAAGAAGGTTAGCTAAACATCATATTTTTTGTCGGTGACATATGGGACAAAAGTGACAAAACACAATTGTTACCAGGTTTAGGCTAAACCAGTTTTAACAAAATGTTTATAGGTAGAGTTGTTACAATCTTATTTAGATACGTTTTGATAAAGAAGGTTAGCTAAACATCATATTTTTTGTCGGTGACATATGGGACAAAAGTGACAAAACACAATTGTTACCAGGTTTAGGCTAAACCAGTTTTAACAAAATGTTTATAGGTAGAGTTGTTACAATCTTATTTAGATACGTTTTGATAAAGAAGGTTAGCTAAACATCATATTTTTTGTCTGTAACATATGGGACAAAAGTGACAAAACACAATTGTTACCCGGTTTAGGCTAAACCAGTTGTAACAAAATGTTTCTAAATAGAGCTGTAACAACTCTATTTAGAAACGTTTTGGCAAATAAGGTTAGCTAAACCTCTATTTTTTCTCTGTGGCATAAGGGAAAAAAATAAAAAACCCAATTGTTACCAGGTTTAGGCTAAACCAGGTTTAACAAAATGTTTCTGAATAAACCAGTTAATGTTTAAGTAAGAAGTTCCTGTTTTAGCTCTAAGATTTAATTTTTGTTAAGATAAAAGGTTACGACTTTGTTATTTTTTATGTAAAAAAAGCAAGTTCAAAGGGAAGTGTACAGTACTGTACAGTTAACGGCAAGGTAATGTGCCTTGCATGTCTTTGTATTAAGGCTCAATTTACTTTAAAAACGTATACTTTACCTTGCCCTTAATTGTACCTATAAACTTGTTGTTTTTGCTTTTTGTAAAAGTTTATGGACATTTTTTAGATAAAAGTAATGATGATGATTCTATTAAAAATTGTATCATTCTCCAAACTACAGACAATTTTTTCAAAAAAATAGTCATAATATATGCCTAATTTAGTTTCTTAAAATTTACTTTAAAAAAAAAAGTACTAGCTGAAAATATTAAGCCATATGAAAAACACATAAATAATCTATTTGTAAATAAAATTTCAAAAGTACAACTATTTTGGTTTTTAAATAATCGATATAGAAAATAATAAAAAATCATAAAAGTCGTATTTTCTCTATTTTTGTCATATGACACTTTTTTTGCCGGGAAGCGAAATGTTCCTACATAATGTAACTATGGCGTGGATAAATAAAAAACGAAACAATTATGGTATTCAATGTACTTTTATTCAACAAAATGAAATAAATAACATATTTTTTATCAAATATTATTTTGTACATTAATTTACTTATCATTTATTTTAAAATAGCACAATTTCTTTTTAACTGTTTAGGTAATTTATTATTATTTATACAAAAATCTGTAAAATAGAATTGAGGTTCATAAAGGTAAATAAATATATTGTTACAACTTTACAGTAAAATTAAATCAAATATTTTTCGGAATAAGGTTTTGATTACCATCAACCTATACAAATTTGGTGAAATAACTGTATATGGATTTCTATGGTTTTGATTATCACCCTTCATTTACTTGCTATAAAAAATCTCAAGACATATTTTGGTATAAATATTTTTTTTTATTCACAGGGTTCTATATACCTTGTAAGAGCATTAATAAACATCCCCCCCCCCCCAGGGTCTCTTCGACAATAGGTATCATATTTTGATGCTGTGGCACTGCGGCATGACATATCTAATTAGCAATGTTAATATACAATTAATTGTTTTTGAGGATTAAAATAAATATTTTTTGTTTTACTAAAATATATATATTTCAATTTGATTTAATTTTACTATTTTAAATTCATATATACAAACTACATTGTCTTTATACAAACTAATAAAACGTTTATTAAATAAGTAGCTAAATAGAGGTACTATATAGGCCATTGTTAGTTATAATCAGGCCATACTATCGATGGTTTAAAGTTTATATAAATTAAACATATCCAAAAATGAAACAGATAAAAAATTACATGGCATGTAAGTACCTAGTATAATTTAATTAAAGAAAATTAAAAAATGACGTCCAATTCTCATGCTTGCAGTTTTTTATTCTATCAGGATTCTTCAAAAAAACCTATATAATATTCATTTATTGTGCATTATATAGTATTATTCATAAACATTCAATGTGACAAATATAATTAATCTATTGTTTTGATAGGCATAAAACAATCGAAAAATACAAAATTTCTTATACTTAGGTAGTTTTAACAGAACCAGACTGTATAGTCCAAAATAATCGACCTCTTTTATGAAGCTGCCCAAGAAATTTAAATACAAATAAATACACAAATTAATGTCAATGATAATAAAATTCTGAGAAATTTCCTTAAAAATAAAATGACAGTGGCAAGATCATTAATCATTATATAAATATCAATTTCTTCGTAAACACTAACTTCAATTAAAAATGACGACACTAAATACAATTAATTGAAAAAGTTTATCCTACATTTGACCCTATTACGAAATGTTAGCAACCACGGTCGACGTGTCACTCGATTGGCACCATTTGAGTATTCACTATTCACGGGCAGGTACACCACAGTACTACACACACATTATATCTACGAGGCACATCCTTCCCAAGTCGAGTGGAAATATACATAATTATAAATTAATATAAAACAACTTAAAAAATATACATGGACATTGAAACGTCATGGTCCATCTCTTGCTTAGCAACTAGCTAATCATATGGACATCTGTACAGTACCGTCATAGATACATATCTTGCTATGCAACTAGTTAACTATACGAACATCTATATAGTACCGTCATAGGTTTATCTCTTTCTTAGCAAATTACATGGACATCTGTACAGCAACGTCATCGGCCCATCTCTTGATTAGTAACTACCTAATCACATGGATATCTGTACAGTACCGTCATAGATTCATATCATGCTTAGCAACTAGTTAACTATACGGACATCTGTACAGTACCGTCATAGGTTTATCTCTTTCTTAGTAAATAGCTAATTACACGGACATCTGTACAGCAACGTCATAGGCCAATCTCTTGATTAGTAACTACCTAATCACATGGATATCTGTACAGTACCGTCATAGATTCATATCATGCTTAGCAACTAGTTAACTAAACGGATATCTGTACAGTACCGTCATAGGTTTATCTCTTAGCAACTAGCTAATCATATGGATATCTGTACGGTAACGTCATAGGTTCATCTCTTGATTAGCAACTAGCTAATCACATGGATATCTGTACAGTACAGTAACATAGGTCCATATTTTGCTTAGCAACTAGCTAATCACACGAACATCTGTACTATCTTATGTTCATCTCTTACTTAGCAACTAGTCACACGGTTAACTGTACCAGTAACGTCATAGGACCATATCTAGCTTAGCAACTAGCTAATAATTAACTTGAATCTCTATATTAGTTTTCATGTTATCGCGTTTTATATATTTTTAAATTCGTACCTAACTATCAAATGATAGATATAATTATATTAATTTATGTAATTTAATATCTAATAATTGCTTCCATTTTTTCAAAGGTTGAGGTACAGATAAATATCATCACTAATACAATGACATTACAAAAATATAAGAGCCTAATAAAATAACATCGAATGTGTCTGTCATGTAGTAAGATAAATACACCTGCAAAATGGTTCTTGTAGTTATTCATATAGTATATAGTGAACCACCAAGCTATGAATACCTGACTACACCCTAGTAGAATCACAGTCGTGTAGGTTTTCTCAACCACTGTATAATGAGTGTAGTCAACTCGTATCTTCTTATTTGTAGTGTACAATTTTTATCTGTCCAAATGTAATATTCTAACCACATACAATTTAAATGTAATTTTCTTAGGCCCCAAAAATCACAAAGATTTTATTTAGCGACTATTATAGTCTTTCCAACAAGTAAAGTAATAAATTACAAAAGGCCAAGTTTCATTCATTGAAAAGACTATAGCAGATTTATCATAGCGTAACATCAGGAGAGTATTCGAGATCGGTGGATCGTTCTGCTGGCCGGAAGCTGTGTCCGCGCACGGGTTCGCGCCGAGCCGAGCCGGCACCCAGCTCTAGCGAGCGGCCGCGGACAAACCTAGGCGTCCACCGACCTATGAGATTACCTTCCTCAGACTTAGGTTTCCTTTTAAAGAACGAAGGCGTCAATCTATCCGCAATATTAGACGCAGAATTTGAAGTCCGGAGCGGCCTAGGCGGATCGGGTTGGGGAGGAGATTTAGCCGGATTAGATTGTCTATGGACACTAGTTCTATTGAAAGTGTCTTTGTTTTCCGTTAGATTTTCTTCTTCAGTTTCAATTTCATCTTCGCAGACTTTGAGTTCTATACAAGTGCGTTGGAGTTCATCAAGTAAGCTGTCATCGTTTGATATGGCATCGTCTGATGGTTTTGGTCTAGGTGCTTTTCTGGGAGGTACGGCTGGAGGAGTATCGTTGTCTATAGTATTAACGTGGCTTCGGAAGTCGGACATGAGTTCGTACTCACGGCAAGCCCGTCGTTCCATGTGCACGTAGTCTGTGCTAGGTTTGGGTGGGCGGGCTGGTTTGGCACACATGGCCAGGTACCCGGGCAGCCGTAGGGACTCCGATGAGGAGCCCAAGTCCATTGGCTGCGGGCGCGGCTCGGGGCTCCAGGGGAATGAACCGCCTTCAAGCTTGGCAGCCGCGCCGGCCAGGTGAAGGTAATTATCGTCGCCTATTGGCGCTTGTCTGTATAACAATTAGGTTTTGTTAGTTTTTCATACGAGTATATGTATACTACTACTAATATTATAGAACTTAAGAGGGTATATGTTTGAATAGGCTAATCTCAAGAACTATCAGTCTAATTTGAATAATTATATGTGATTTATTGAAGTAGATAATGTCATGCTACGAACATTGGAGCAGAGAAGTAATCATGAACATTAACGTTTCGACAACATAATTTATTGAAATTAAAGGACAATACTTAGTTGAGTGCTAAAATCACTAGACTAACCCAAACCCCGGTTACTAAAACATTCATCAAATTAATAAAGTAAATCCTTGTAAACATAGATTAATTTGATCATCATTCTAGAAACTGGGTGTTAGTTAATGAATATATTTAGATTTCGCCCTCTACCGAAGACTACTGCATGTCGAGACATTTATTTGTAGAAGAGGTGGTACTCTTCTTTCAGGGTGCGGTTACGAACCGCCCGTAGGTTTAAATTGCCAATATACATATTATATGATATTATTATGTCAAACAAGTTCGTTGCTGCCTTATTGTGTTCTCACCTCAAGATATGTCAAAAAACTCAGTGTTTTTATTTGGAGCTAAATAACGGCGGCCATCTTATGTTCTTACGTTTACGATTTTAGACATTAGGGCGGCTCCCTATATATATCTCCTTGATCTATATCTATACATAGTATAAGACAGTGTCGCTTTCCGCGTCTGTACTACGCGTAGTTCTTCTAAACTACGCAACGAATTTTAATGCTGTTTATTATTATTATTTAGGTCATTTCATCCCGAAAGTTTATATGTATAATACATAGTACTGTGATTCATATAATAGGCTATTTGACTACATTAAAAATATACTATAAATTGTGGTCATCCTATCAGACAATGGCGTAAAAAACATATTCACTTTATTTTAAATTAAATTATGTATATCTTTTGTAGATTACACGAAATAAAATTGAATATTTTTTACAATTTTATTTATAACAAAAACATCTTTGATTGGTTGATGACTGGTGACGTCACACGCAAGTAAACTAAACAATACACAGATAATAAATCATGTGGAGGAAATAGAATAGAGTATAATATATAGGAGATTATTTAATCTGTGCTTGTTTGTTTACTTGCGTGTGACGTCACACTTGACATAGACTGCGAAACAGCGTTTTTAGCGCCATTGTGGAAATTCAAACTTTAACATTGATTTTTATTAATAATAGAGTAGACATCCCGGAAATATTCACGTAGTATGCTTATTATTTAATGAAGAATCATATCAAACGAGTTTCAAAAAGGAGTCAAATACCCTATTAGTAGTACCAACGAAGCCGGGCGGGTCGCTAGTAAGTTATAAATGTGTACTCACTTGCTTCCGTACTTGGTCTGTCGTTCCAGCGATCGTATGTAAGTTCGATGCAGATGTTCCAGGTCGTACACCTCCTTCTGTAACTCCCGCAGTATGATGGCTTCCGCTTCTGGCTCTTCCGCTGTGCCTTCTGGGAATACACACAAATCATTTACCAAGTTAACAACCTTCTTACGCCCTTACTTTTCTCGAAAATTTAAAGTCTGTCAAAAAAATGGCGGATTAAAAAAATAAAAATATTATTGGAAATTTCTATGAAAAACGGTCATTTTTTATTATTAAAAATATTATAGTTTCGAAAAACGGCTGTTAGTTTAGATAGTGATTATATAACATAAATATGTTGACAACATTAGTGTTTATGTAGATAAACAAAGTCAGTTTTATTTTTTTTTAAAAGCTTCAAATCCAATTTGACGATAACTGGTGTACATTTTTAAGAATACTTCTTATACACAATAAATGTTTTTTTAATTTTTATTTAGTATTATAACTATTTAATTATTTTGGTATGGTCAGAACATAAATAGTTTCAGATACAAAGCTGGATTTTCGGCTCTTATAAGGGTCTAGCCAGCCTAGGGGCCCAGGTGGCGGAATCTTTACATAAGCTCAAAAGCCTAGCTTGTTCATAGGCGCTTGACATTTGTAGCTCAAATGCCTAGCGCCCATTGGCCCTGAATCTATGAAGTCCGAATAAGTGAGTTAAAAAAGTTAAAATATCATTATAAATAGCACTTACTATGATGCCTTAATAGTCTGGCGTCTAACTGTTGATGATGCAAAACTAGTAACGCATGTAGCCGCTGGAGGTCTCTGGCGGGGTCCAGCCGCAACGCTCGGCGCCACTCAGCCCCGCAACCTCCCGCTTCTGACTCCGCCCTTAGACAGCTGTACAAGATTTAGGGAAAGTTACAAAAGTGTTTATAACAGTTTCACATCACAAGAATAGTGAAATTGGGTCCGTGACATTTTATTTGTATTTATAGAGCTATCTTACAGTAGCTAACCATTTATGAAGAATAAAATTTATTAAAAACAATTGGTGTAGGTACTTTTGGCGATGAATAACAGCCTAACAAAACATACTCTAACATCATGACCTTATTATACAGGGTGAGGCGTAAATAGTGGTCCAACGTTAAGGTTGCTGTAATACAGGTAAAAATTTTTTTTTATACCACACATCTAAATGCATTATTTGTTAAAAACAAGGATTGAAATTTCAGTTTTTTTATTTTTATTTATTATTCTTTAGAGTTTACATTTTAAAAACGAAATTTTATGTGCTAGTGCTAGTCTTCACCCGCACTACACAAATAAATAGACTTTGGTAAATCTATACTAATATAATAAAGCTGAAGAGTTTGTTTGAGTTTGTGAACGCGCTAATCTCAGGAACTACAAGTTGAAAAACTCTTCTAGTGTTGGATATTTATCGAGAAAGGTTATATAACATTACGCTACGCAATAGGAGCGGAGCATCAATCAAAAATGGGGAAAATTTATTCCTCTTGAGAGCTGTAAACGGTTAAAGTTGACAAAGTTGCGGCAAGGCAGACGAAGTTGGGCAGGTCACCTATTATAGGTTTGGAAGTGTGTTTGGTGATAGAATGTAAACCATATAATAATCTAAATAATATTGTTTATTCACACATCATAATATATATACACAATTATTATTATTAAAGTAGAAAATAAAGATTAAGGTATATGAAAGTTGAAGGCGTGAAGGAAGGCAGTGTAAGCTAATAGATACTAAAGAGAAGCGAAGATAGGTAAAAGCGCGAGTAAGAAAGAGATAGCAATATTGAGCGAGTTATGCGATCGAGCGGGAGCTCCGCGAGTATGTTTATGGCGGACTGGTTTGTCTGCGCAGGCGCATAAAGACAATGGGCCGCGCTGATGTTAGCGCGTGTCCATTGTCGCTTATTTGATAATTAAAATAAATATATTTTGAAATATATACAGTTTGAATATTCGCCACATAGGTATAAATAAAGATATTCTTACCACGACCATCTCCCATCGGAGTAGTGACCTCTATGCGCGGTGCCGGTGAGAGCGCTCAGTAGCCGCACCCACTCCGCTCGCTCCACACAATTCCGGGCTTGCACCATTAGTTCACGGTCACGGTGCTCTGTAATATGCAAAATTGTCAATTTCCATCGTGAATGTTCAAGTGATTGTAACACAAAATGGCTACCTTTTGTCACAATTATAAATTTATGAATAAGAGATGGATATTTATATGTTTCAATTAATTAATTAATTCAAATATTTTTTTGCCAGAATATGTAAATCTTTACAAGTAGTTAATTGTAGAAATACATTAAAACATGTTTTTATATATGACCTCGAATCCACTTGGTGTAAAGCAGTATGCAATGCTAGTTGCCAACACTATGCAAGGACTCAAAGTTGTAAGAGTATATATTTTACATATAATATTAGTATCGATAAGGTTTGCAAGCACAACGTCTTTTAACCCTTGGTATGCCTGGTGGGGTCTGTCAGACCTACCTTGGTACATAAACTTTTATATTATTTAAAAAAAAAAAAAATATGTGAACAACATTGATCTGTAGCTGAAGTCGAGCATTTGATATAAGGATCAACTGCTCGACGCCCTCTGCCTGGCCCTGCTACCTCAGCTCACTATTGTTCGAACATTGCATTTTATAGAGTCAAACTGAAATATCTTCAGTTTTTGCATGAGATTTCGATTATGTTCGCTTCATCTCACCGAACAATGAACTAGCGCATCATTTTAATTTCTTTGAATGTAACTCATTTATGTGATTATGATTGAAAGTTACTTAGGTAAGTTCTATTAACCATACAAATGTTCACCATAATTTCATGATTTGGGCACCTTAATTTAAAATATTTGTATTATTACTGCATCATTTAGCCGGCATAGTGGGAACGATCAATATTGTTAAACAACGATGTAATGATCGATCCCATTCATGGAAAAGTCCATAAATAGGTCTGCTTAACATCAGGTAGAAACCAACGTTACGTGCCGCGTATAAAATAAAGTGAAATAGGAAGTTAAATATTCGGGTCTCACAGACCCACCGGTATGTCGAGAGTTTAAGAGCAGAGTCTGATCAAACATTTCCCATACATTCACGACCTTTTGGTCCTAACTGTTACCCCCCACTAAACATTCATAGATTTTTATAAGTTTTGGGGGCGTTATAAATAATACCTATATCTAGGCCCGTACGTTTTCCTTTTTTTAAAGTTTGGTGTAGGAAAAATAATATCAACTCCTGAATTTCGAAAAAAATCGCGAAAAAATCCGTCAAATTAAAATAATTCCTATAAAATATCAAGGCAAAAAATTAAACCTGTTACCTTGTACTAGTTCACAATACCTAATAAATAATGCCAGTGTAATATAAAATATATATATATATATATATATATATATATATATATATATATATATATATATATATATATAATAATAATCTATGAATATGTAATGTCATAATTTTGTAGTTTTCGATTTTTAGCTTTTAATTTATGTTTTGAATTTAATTTATCTAATGTACGAGTGTTTAAAATGTTTAGTACTAATTTATTGCAAATCTCAGTTTGACAAGGAATTTATGTTTTTATTTAATGTTTAATTAATTTTGATTTGTCTAAAGTGTTTACTGATATATTTAGTTTGATGTTGAGTATAGCTCTTATGAGGACTCCAAGTTTACCTTGTATCCTTTAAAAAATGTGCCATTAATATGTAATTAACTTGTTGTTCGTTTGCTGTACCTTTTTTGAAAAATAAAATAAAAAAAAGAAAACGTACAGTCATCGTTTATTTTCCCTTTAACAAAATGAGACAATGTTTTTTTCAAATCCATTAATGTTTAGGGGTAAACAGTTTAGGCCCGAAAGTCGTTTTGATGCCTAAATTGTAGGTATAATCTCATACGAGCTCTTTCACTTATTGAGGGTCGGGGGGAAGGTTTACATAAATATATGGTAGTGTTACCGACTCACCGTCATGCGGGGGGAGAGGTAATACTTTGCAGTTGAATCAGCATGAGCATCGAAAAGCCTCATCAGACACTCCTCTTAATAAATTGGCCCTGGCAGTCACTAAACACATGTTGTTTAGTGGCTGCCAGGGGCCTATATTATAAACGTGCAATTGTAAATTACTGATAATTCAATTATGTAATAATTCTAACTAAATAAAGCAACGTATTATAAATAGTCATGGTCTATAGGGAATATGCATGTAACACAAATTATTATATTTTTTATATATAATGCTTCCCTTTGTGCCTTTGAACATATTTACGGTAATATATTTTATTTAGCTATTTTTTTTATAAAAAAAGATTTTTTAAATCCATTTTTTTGTAGAATTGGAACGCATTTCAAAACGCTCCGACATTAACAAAAACTACATGTTCAACATTCATGCACAAACAAGCGTCAACGTGTGTTCAGTAGTCTACAGTTTCGTGTTTTTTAATATGATAATTTGTTATAAATAATACTTTTGACTAAGAGTTAATTCACCTCAAAGGTGTAGTTACGGATGTGTTTCGGCACAAAGGGACTATACAGCACTTATATCGCATATTAATTAACAAAAAAAGATAATAACAATAAACTTATATGCAGACGCGGACTTTTTCAGCACAAATGACGTCACAAAATGGCGGCCAGTGATTTAGTTTTTTATTGCAGTAGTGGCAGATACAGTTTAAACTCTTTTATTTTTATGTTATCACCTTTTTTAAAATGTTTAATATTTTTTTAGGTTCTAATGTAGTTACTCTATCAAGTAATGAAATAATATAAAATCGTGCATATTCCTTATTGTCACGTTTATGAAATAGGCCCAGTAATACAAGTATACAACTTACGTATTTTGAACATGTTGTTGGCCTCCAGCGGCGCGTCGGCCGGCGGCAGCTCCACGCTCTCCACGGTGAGCACGCCCGCCAGCGACAGCCGACGGGACGACTTGGCGCCGCACGACGACCACAACAACTCGTTACTGCAATACATTATCACCATGACCGCCTCCGTAGACTAGTGGCTTTGGCGTTGTATCCGGAGGTCGTGGGTTCGATTCTCCCAACCATGGCAAAAAATATATAAGTAAGTTTTTCTGTATAATTTGTCATGGGCTGGGTGTTTATAAAAATATAATATGTATTATATCATTTGACAGCCTCCGTAGACTAGTGGTTGTGTCTTTGGCGTTGTATCCGGAGGTCGTGGGTTCGATTCCCACCCATGGCAACAAAATATTAGTACGCTTTTTCTGTACAGTTTGTCATGGTCTGGGTGTTTATAAAATATATTATGTATTATATCGTTGCTTATGGTACACATAGTACAAGCCTATAGCTTAGTTTGTGACCAGAGCAATATGTGTATATTGTACTACATATTATTATTATATTATATATAGCTTTATTATATACAGGTGTATTTGAAAGGTTTTACTTTGAGCTAATATAATAATAATAATGTTTATTGTTTTAAATAAAAGCCAACACAGAATACAAATTGGTACGAAATAACATTTCATTATATACAAAGTCTATTAGTGTTAGATAGGTGACCAGAGTCCATACCTACTTATAGCAAAGGTCTAACAAATTCTGCCACCACATATACAGGGTGACTTTGAAAGGTTGTACTTTAGGCTAATATGAGGCTCTACTGGCCAAATTGAACAACTTTTCCCACGGAACCTACAAAGTCCATGAATGGGGTCAATCAATAATTGTTCTTAAACAACATTGATTGCTCTCAATATGCCGGCTAAATGGTGCGATTACGAAATGGGCGGCGACAAAGGCGAATGGCATTATGAGTATTTTTATATACTCGCTGCCTTATCGTCAATTAAACCATCCATTTCCTAACCGCACCGCAAGGAGACTACCACCTCGACAAGAAATCGATTTAGTTTTTTCCTGAAAACCGGTAAACCCAAAGACTAAAACCGAAATATGACTAGGTCACTTGACGGTTTTCGCATCTGTCTGGGCCACCGCCCATAACGAGACCGGTCGGTCGGCCAAACGGAGTTATAGAGACCTTCCTCCCACCTAATAAAGTCTAAGCGGTCTCGGGCGCAGTAAGGAAACCAAGATGATAATTATCATAATATCTATTATTGTCCTGCAGGGTAACCACTGACTCCGATACCATGAGATCTCGTTCGAGTTGAGATCGAGAACGATGTTTTTAGTACTACGAAAAGTGAAATATCGTTATTTGAATTAACCACTGGGAATATTAATACCACAGAAGAAACTCTTATAAACGCTTAAATCGCAATGAAATACCAAAAAACTAAGGGTCAAGCGATTGCAGAGCCACCTACAATTAGCTTTGTGATTTCTTTTGCATTATATTAAATTGACACTTCAATTTACACACATTTATACAGAGCACTGTATGGTGAGTTAATCCTCATTTCCACGTAAAAGTATGAATAATATAGAACAGCGCGTTATAACACTTTTGTATAGTATATCTGTTTTGCTCGCTCTTATTAAAATATAATAAGTAAAGAGTTAAACAGCTACATTTTCTTAAGTTTCATTTGTCAAAGGTATCCATTTTATGTTAAGCATTATTGGTTACAATAATTTTCAAGATTTTTATTTGTATGGCGGCCATCTTCTGTTATCACACAGTGTTATCATCACTTTCTTAGATAGGCGATATTAGACCTGTTCATACTTTCATGTATCCGCCCGAAAGGCAAATTTTTTTTAAATAAAAATTTGTGCGACGTGACCTTCATCGTACTCAAGAAACCATGGCTTCGATCGCCGAATTACAAATTTATTATTATTATCAAAAGCTAAGCTTAACATGTGACTTTGCATCTATCTAGTGTTAAGCACTAGTAATATGTAAGGTCCAGGAATAATAGACATCACCCGGTACATATAGGTGTACGGCTGGTTGGCATCACTATGCCGGCTAAGATTCTCGCTCGTTACCTGGTCAGTCGGAAGTGTTTCCGTTTGGCCGCGGCGTGACCTCCGCGCGTCCATCGTCTTCTGGGCGACGTGCCCGTTGTGCCTCGACCGCCTTCTGATCGCTTTAACATTATCCTGTAAATAGATCATACATTCAAGTTCAGTACAGATATATAGACACCATATGACAGGTACTTTAATTTATCATTATTTTATTGTCACGCCAGGTCCCTTACGGGGTAGAAAGACACAACCGAACGCCTGCACTTATCCCTATTCCTACACTTGTCCACAGTCATAACCCTTTTCATATGAGCACGCCGATTTCAGTGATTTACCGTTCACCTCGCTTTTATTTATCTGGTTCATCATTCTTTCATCACACTTTGTTTTGTAAATAGACATATACTTAAAAAAATACGAGCCCCTTAGCTTTAACCTTGATAGAGTGATAAAATAGTCTTTTATCACAATTTTTTTTTGATTAAAACAATAAAATTTTCACTATCATACATAGGTACTTGTATGTATTTTATTAGTATTAATTATTTAATTATTATACCTTCTTTTAGTATTAATTGTATATATTTATATAGTAGTAATAGTATACAACAACTTTCACAATGAGACCAATTTTGCGAAAAGAAAACCGACCTAACTTAAAGTTGGGACAAATAAAAATATTATTATAAGTTACAATTTTTTTTCTTCCAATTATTATATTTACAAACTAAATGAAATTCACTTTGAAACCTAGACATTTATAATAACTGTAATAATATAGTTACAAATATACATACCCATAACTATCCAAGTGCAGCATAACAAGAAAAATATGCTCTTTAATGTTTTGTTAAATAAATAAATAAATGTACATTTATTAATAAAATATCACATACTGTATATCACTAGAGAGTAAATGTTCTTATCCATACATGTACATAGATAGGCCTTGGCAGATATATTATTATGTGCATCTGCATCAACTACCTAGATCCCAATATGTTTATTAAAAGTAGCAACTTTAATAAAATGAACAGATATTTTAAATTTTTTCATGATACTGGATGTTTTTTGTCATGATGATAAAAAAAATATATTGTGTTTTATGATGAAAATAATGAAATACGTATTTTTTCCTTTTAGTGTCGCCTATACAAAAATAACCAAAAAGATCTACAAATCACGTTAACTTTCATACTAAACTCACGAATTAAAGCCTTCACACCTATCACTTGTCTAATTGTGTTTTACTTGTTAGATACGAAGACTTATAATGTATTTGTAGGAGTAATTTTAAGCATATAGACGTTTGTTCATATTATAATTCATTTTTCGGACTTTTGATTTGAAGAAAAAAATTGTTACCTACCTTTTTTATTTTTAAAATGGGTTCTAATAGTGATACCGAGGGCATCAAAAAAATATTATCATTGTTAAAAAAACACCCAGTATTTATTAAGCCTAAGTTGTAACAAAGGGTCTGTTAACTTAATTATGATGATTTTGTTAAAAATGGCGGCGAATGTACCAGCTGTCATTCGAATTTCAAAATAAAACTGGTACATTCACCATTTTTTACTTTAATTGTTACAATTACTTTAACGGGCACTTTGGTGCAAATGTTGCTTAGTGTTATAGATATCACTTATACCATCCGTCAGTGCCGCTTTGAAAACTGCGTTTCATAAAGGATCCCATAGCAAATCTTGGAAAGGCAAGATCTTAGAACATTAATGTAAATGCTGCTGGAAATCCATGCATTGCTGCAAGAGGATTATACAGTAGTTGAATAGAGAACACAGTAAAGAGCGTTGATATGTTAAAAGATGTGTAACTTTACTTCACTGTAACAAGTTCCAGAATACTGAAGCTCACCCGCAAGGTAATCCATCCATGGATAGTTAAGAATATTGTCTTATATATGGAATCTTAAAGGTTAGCTGGTAGATAATGTCTAAGGCATTAAGTTCGCCTTTATACATAACTTTTGTTTACTGTGCAATAGTGTTTAAATAAATAAATGGAACACACACTCACCCTTCTTTGAGAAGAACATGTGGCTCCTGGACATTATTATTTTGAGTGTCGGAGCTGGTAGAGATTATTTCTAGGAACTGTTTGATAGCTTGTACCTGAAATAAAAATATATTAATATATTAATCTGGGTGAATGGCAAATATTCATGGAAGTGAAATTATATTTAGAAGTGGCCTAAGGCCTAAAATTGCCCTTAGAACGAAATACCAAATATGTTCACAGCCGCTATATTCTGTTTTGACTTCTTGAACATTTTTTGATTGGATTATAATACTTTTAGTACTCATTTTTTGTTTTTATGACCAGCGGACATGTTGTTTTTATGGACATCTTTTGTTTTTTAACTGGAGCCTGGAATGTGACATTGTATCTACCTGATGGTAAGCAAATCTACAAAATCTATGAGTGTGATGGACCAGTTTATTGTTGTTTAACAGCATTGCTCACTCCCACTGTGCCGGCTAAATGATGACATTACAAAAGGGGAGCCGTATTTGTTATGATAGAGAATGGAAATACATGTCCAATGTTAGGTCTCTAACTTTACATATTCGGTAATAATGTATTGATCGACCTTATGCATGGACTTTGAGGTCTGCTTACCATCAGGTGGAAAAAAATTCACATGTCATGCTCCAATAAAATAAAAAATAATACATACATGTCTAGTGGTACAGAAGCTACGATACAGCTCCGCCATATACTCTTCCTTGCAGACTTGTTGTGCAGACCGGCTGCTCACCAAGTTACCCAGGGATTGTATGGTCTTTGAGATGAGGGTCAAGGTACGGTTTGTTTGAGGGTCCTGGAATTAAAAATAATAGAATAAAAAAAAGCGGCCCATCCTAGTGGTTAAGTCACTGTGCAACTGATAACAAGGTTAAGCCGATGACATCAAGGTCAGTCGGGATGGGTGATCGCTTTATATAATACTATCATAAACACCCTACAAGTTCGCTACTTGTTAGGTGTTGCCTCGAAATACCATCGTCGAAATGAGGACAGGATAATCCCACTGCTGACCCCTGGGGCGTTTAAACGGTTCTCGGGAGCCAAAATAGGCTCCCGTAATGGTATAAACCTGTTGCTTAATAATAGAGGGCGTTTGTGTATAAATAGGTAAAAAACAATGACAAATTTAGTAAGGGGTAACTTGTACCTGGTGGGGTCACTGGTTGAGTACCTTGCCAGATGAGTTTGTGGGTTCGAGTCCACTCACCAAAAAGTTTCTCAATGCAATTATATCTATAGAATTTCAATAATAGAGGAATGAAAAATTTTTTGGACGCATAGTAACCATCGTAACTATATGAATTTCGTACAAATTTCAGTAGTTGCTATGGTTACTATTACAGAGGTAGATTGATTATTATAGAAGAATGATTGTAAATAAATTATTTATGTAGGATCACACAGCCATAACACTCACAATTTGTTCGGTGGTAAGATCAAAGAGCCTGGGGCCCAGGATAGCCGGAGCGAAGAACCTGAGGAAGATGAACCCGGAGACCACAGAGTACCGCACCTCCTGGTTGTGGGGGAAGTGTCTGGCGGCGCTGTCCCGGAGTGCATCGAAGAGGCGACACATGACACCTGGACATGATGCCGCCGAAGATGTTATTGCTGAGAAAACCTGCAGAATTAATTTACTTTTTATTTATATGTTTTTTTTTTTGGGCCTACTCTCTTTCTCTTTCATCCTATGTTTCAGCTTTAAATAATTAATGTGCTGTGGGTATTGCTATACTGTGCTGTTTCTTTAATACTTGCCATTTTATTATAATGTATGTATGTTATTAACATAAGTATTGGTAGGTATATGTAGTGAGTATATATAATATTTATATGTATGTATAGTATTTGTATACTCTATTTTTTATATATATTTTACCGCACCTTTTTTACCTACTTACTGCCTAAGTCTGCCTTTGTACTGAATTTGTTCAATAAAGTTATTTAAATAAAATAAATAAATAATATAATTAAATTAGCGAAATCAGAATTAGTTTCTCTTTGTAGTTTATTAAAAGTGGGTTATTTTTTTATTGGAGCTTGGTACATGGCTTTGTTTCAACCTGCAGGGTAACCACCGACTCCGATACCGTAAGATCTCGTTCGAGTTGAGATCGAGAAGGATGTGTTTGGTACTACGAAAAGTGAAACATCGTTATTTAAATTAACCACTGCATAAACTGTTCGAGTACCTAATTAATTACAAAAAAATATATACTTGTATGAAATGACGTCATTTTTGATCTCAACTCGAACGAGAACTCACGGTATCGGAGGCGGTGGTTACCCCTCTGATGTTATGACCTACTTGACAAAGTCAACCCCATTTATGGGTTGATCAATACATACATTGTTGTTTAACAACATTGATCGATTCCACCATTCCAAGATGGCGCTGACAGGATCATATAGTATTTGGCTGCGTAAAGAAGGTAGTGAGCACAGTGAAGAGAAAAGTTGAATTCGGAAAGGCCTTTAACCCTACTTCGCGGTCTTATGCCCGAGAACACTGCAGTTCACTCCCTGACTCACTGTAACCTTGAGATACAATAAGCTATTTGATTACATTAAAAATATACTATAAATTGTGATTATCCTATCAGACAATGGCGTAAAAACCATATTTCACTTTATTTTAAACTAAATTATGTATATCTTTTGTAGATTACACGAAAAAAAATTGAATATTTTATACAATTTGATTTATAACAAAAACATCTTTGATTGGTTGATGACTGGTGACGTCACACGCAAGTAAACAAAACAATACACAGATTATAAATCATGTGGATGAAATAGAAGAGATTATAATATATAGGAGATAATTTAATCTGAGCTTATTTGTTTACTTGCGTGTGACGTCACACTTGACATAGACTGCAAAACAGCGTTTTTAGCGTCATTGTGAAAATTCAAACTTTAACTTTGATTTGTATTAATAATAGAGCAGTCATCGCAGAAATATCAATGTAGTGTGACTATTATGTAATGGAGAATCATATAAAAAGGGTCTCAAAAAGGAGTCATATACCCTATTATACATTAAATATTGGATGTCAATATTTCACTCGAAACTGATTGACTAAAAAAATATGTCTGAACAGAAAATTGTTCGAAATAACAAAAAATTGGACAACTTGTGTCTGAACACACAATGTTAAAAAAAATATATAGATGTTGATAAAACTTTTGGCTACACAACAGCTAAATTGATATATTATTATGGACAAAAGCTCTAGACTTTTTCTTACCTTGTCTACATAATCTAGTAAGTTAGTTCTGTTTTGGTGCACGGCAGAAGCGGGTTTCACTCTCGCCGGGTCTATCTCACACGGTCGTCTCTCTGCCAGAACAGCAGCTAGAGTGGGTCTCAGCACGCCGCGTAGGTAGCCCGCACCGCTTAACCGCATCGCTTCATCCATCATCTTTGATACTAAGGTGTTGCCGCGAAATATCGTTGTTGCGTCGCTGTTCAAATTATTTGTTGGTTTTAAAACGTAATAGTAAAATAAATAATAAAAAATAATACTGCAATAATGCGGAAAATCATCACCAGGCATTCTTTTGGTTTTAAGTACAAGATTAGGTCCTATTATTTAACAGAGATACCCTTTATCTGACAGAAATAAAAATAAGTTAAATTAATATTTTACTGGAAATATAGGTGATAAATATTCAACTATTGCAAAAACAGTTGTTTTTCTAATTTTAAATTTTATTATACTCATACATGTTTTTCATTTGTTCTTATTGGAAGCAGTCAGTTAAAAATAATTTTAATAATAACATTATTTTCGAAGCCCCTTCGTTTTTTTGTTTTTCTAAATATACAATAGATTTATTTGACACTTCAATATTTTGTAAAGTGCGGTCATAGAGCAGGAAGAATTTTGTACGTTGATCTCTCTATTCACAAACTAATTTACTGCTCTTTTGCCCGCACTCCCAAATCAGTTCAATAGATTGTTTATATAGTAGTCTTCTAAATTTATTCTACTCCTTTCCTCTCTATTTCACTTACTGTTAGTTTAGGTACACCTCTCTAGCTCTACTGTCAACTGACTGACAATAGAGACTGGGAAGTAAGTACCGCTCTGCCACCAACGGATGAGGACTGGAAAATCGCGAAATCAGTCATCACGACAACAAAGGTTGAATGGGCTATAGAAAGTTTTTCGCCCTTCAAGTCAGCAGGTATAGATGGCATCTTCCCAGCCCTCCTTCAGTGGGGCCTCGCCAACCTACTGCCCTTACTAACAGAAATATTCACCGCGTGCCTAGCTCATAAGTACGTTCCAAAACAATGGAGAGAAGTGAAAGTAGTCTTTCTACCAAAACCGGGAAAAAGTGACTACACACAAGCTAAATCCTTCAGACCAATCAGCCTTACCTCCTTTCTGCTTAAAACAATGGAAAGGCTATGTGACAAACACCTAAGAGACACGATCTTAGTTAAAGAACCATTGCATCCTTATCAGCATGCATACACAACAGGAAAATCAACGGAGTCAGCACTACACCATGTAGTAAGTAAGATTGAATCGACTTTAACTAATAAAGAATCGACGTTAGGAACCTTCATTGATATCGAAGGGGCCTTTGATAAAACGTCTTTTGTCAGCATATCTACGGCCCTAATCAAATATAAAGTGGAGCCGACCATTATAGGATGGATAGAGAACATGCTGAAACAACGCGCTGTGCAGCTCACCGTGGACAGTACGACCAGAGGCATAGCAGCAAAGGGTTGTCCGCAGGGAGGGGTCCTGTCCCCCCTTCTGTGGAACCTAGTTGTAGATGGAGTCATAAGAGTATTGAACGACCAAGGGTACTTCACGGTGGGCTACGCGGATGACCTAGTGATCCTCATAAGCGGAGCATTCGAGAACATACTATGTGACTCGATGCAGATCGCATTAAGAATCATTGAAAACTGGTGCACAACAAATGGCCTTAATGTTAATCCTAATAAAACGGAACTGGTCCTCTTTACCAATAAAAGAAAATTGAGGAACATGAAACTACCAACATTATTTAATACAGAACTTACTCTAGCTACAGATGTCAAGTATCTAGGCATAACGCTAGACAGTAAATTGAACTGGAGTAAGCATCTTGAGAACAAACTGAAGACAGCCTGCGTCACAATGTGGCAATGCAGAAGACTTCTAGGAAAAACATGGGGACTAAAACCCAAGATTACCATGTGGCTATATACTACAGTTATCAGACCCACTATTACCTATGGAGCTTTGGTGTGGTGGCCTAGAACCACTCAGACCACGGTTACAGCTAACCTACAGAGTCTTCAAAGACTGGCTTGTTTAGCCACAACAGGATGTATGAAGACTACACCGACAGCAGCTATCGAAACCTTACTAAACCTGACACCTTTACATCTATACATACAATACGAAGCTGCTGTCGCCACCATAAGACTCAGAGCCTCTGGACAATGGAATATAGACAACCGAGCGAGGCACACACAGTCATTAAACGAACACCTTGAGATACAACCACTCATTAATGCAGTGAACGACAGATGTCCTCGCGTGCACATATTTGTGAGAAATTACTCAATAAACATGCAAGAAGAACCGACTGATCAATCTGGCTTACACGAAGTCAGAATTTACACGGACGGTTCAAAAACAGAATACGGAACAGGCGCAGGAGTTTACTCACTCGACCTAAACATTAGAATTTCAACAGCTCTTGGCACACATGCTTCCATCTTCCAAGCAGAGTGTATAGCCATAATAGAAGCAACAGCGGCAATACGCGCAAGAAAGATAGAAGAAAATGGTATACGCATACTATCTGACAGCGCAGCCGTACTACTAGCATTGAAGAACAAACAGATGAACTCAAGTCTGGTAAAACAATGCCACTACGCACTGGAGACTATATCAGTTGGTAACAGGGTCACTCTCCAGTGGATAAAGGGACACAGCAACTCCCTCGGTAACGACGCGGCTGACGAACTGGCGAAAAGAGGTTCGGCTACAACACCGGTAGGACCCAAACCGTATGTACCTTTATCTTTTAATCAGTTGAAAAGTTGGCTACGCGACAATACCTTCAACCATCACTGTAAGTATTGGGCTAACTTACAAAACTGCAGGCAGGCCAGAGAGGCGGTCACCAAACCTAGCCCACGCCTAGCTCGGAACCTGCTCAATCTCAACAGAGGTAACCTTCGTATGGTGGTGGGTATACTTACCGGACACTTTCCATTAAACAGGCACCTTACAATTTTAGGTATCACCAACAGCCCTCTATGTAGAGGTTGCATGGAAACGGAAGAAACACCCACCCATGTGCTGCTTCATTGCACCGGGGTGGCTTTACAACGGGCGAAAATCCTCGGAACACCGAGGTCGCTTCTTGAGGCCTGCGGAAGACCCGGACTTCTTGTCGCCTTCTGGAAGGAGCTGGGCTGGCTAGAATAGTCAGCCGACTCACGCAAAAAGGCCTAATCTCTTGGCTAATTGCGGAAAACGAGCCCGCCATGAACATGAACAACATGAACACCTCTCTAGCTCTCTTTCTATATACGTATGATCTACAGTATTTACGTTATAATGAAGGATGATCGGTGATAACTTACGTGAGTGCAGATATTTCGGCATCCGCCAGTTGCTTGACTATAGGCACTATGAGATCATTGTGCGTGAACAGCCGGACCAGAGGCTGCGCCGCATCAGTCTTACTTGACACTATCTCTCCCAGGATGTATACCGCGGACGATGTTATTGGCTGAAATAAATAATAAATAAACTCTTTATTGACCTTAAATAAATACAAAAGGACATTATATCAGATTTCTAAAGAACGAAAAAAAAAAGTTTTTATGTAGTTACCTAACCTAAATTTATTTCATAGATTACTTTTGTCTACCTATCTGTTTTTTTTAAACATTATAAGAAACGCCTCTTAAAACACAAGCAACCTGGGGCTTATTCTACTAAATCAATTGTGTATCAACAGGATATTAAAGTTAAAGTTTGACATATTTCTCAGAAAAAATGTGTCTTATTTTAACTTTGATATAGTAGTAATAGCAGTTGCAGGGACCCCGAATGCAGCTTTCACTAGAAAGCAACAGGTTTTCCAAACGACGATAGGGGGCGATTGGGAACACACGGTCCACAGCATATTGCGTCAGAAGCAGCAGAGACCCGAAAGAATCTCTCCCGGTTGCTGATAGCGTGGTACCTGATTGTTTTACAACTGTGACTACGAGTAACTCACATTCTGGCGCACACTTGACATAAACAGGTTCTCCAAACGACGATAGGGGGCGATTGGGAACACACGGTCCACAGCATATTGCGTCAAAGCAGCAGAGATCCGAATGAATCTCCCCCGGTTGCTGATAGCCTGGTACCTGATTGTTTTACAACTGTGACTAACTTACATTCTGGCGCACACTAGACAGAAACAGGTTCTCCAAACGACGATAGTGGGCGATTGGGAACACATGGTCCACGGTGTATTGTAACAGCAGTCGCAAGGACCCGAGAGCTGCTCCTCCGGCTGCTGATAGCCTGGTACCTGGAGGAGTGGCTCCCGGAGATAGTGCGCCCCCATTGCGCGACGTTAGAAAGTACCTGAAAAGCAATAATAATAAAAGGTTAAAATAGCAGGTAAATGAAAAAAACTTGGAATCCCATTTACTTCAAAATTAGTTAATTAGGCCCATGATAAGTGAAAAGTTGTAAAAGAGAAATTGTTGAATTTAATCCACAAAATATATAAAGACCTCGAACCTCATACAGAAATTTGGGCTGCGGCTTTCAATTAGTTTAACTTGTATAAATTGCTAAAAAAATACAGCATCACTATCATATTGGGGAGCATTATAAGCTGTAGAAACCGGTGTTACTAATATCAACTTATGGAACTGTTAGTGGGTATTACTATAAGTGATATAGCTGGGTGAATATAGCTAGAGGTAAACTCCTAAGACTGCAATAGTTTCAACCAATCGTAATGCGCTAAGCATCTTCTCGGGCTCTGCAAACTAATTTTATTCTAACTTCCCCGTGAACATTACACCTGCAGACTTATTATAATCAGTCTTTAGATGGGATTTGTACGCGCATGATACATAATGAGGAATGAGCAGGACAAGAATTGTAAATATAATCTCACCAGGCAGAAGACGAGGCTGGCGTGGGTTGTTGCAGTCGTAGCCTCACCTCGCCCAGGAACACCGGCGTGGCGGCCTCGTGCCATAACGACACTCGCACCTCAGATGCCACGCCACGCTGAAATAAAAAAAAACTGGAATGACCCAGAATGCCAGCTGTAATCAGGATTTTATAAAAGATCGTCAAATTTGGTTTCCTATTTTACTAATCGAGCTCACCACTTGTTCAGTGAAGACTCGGAATGGCATTGTCGCCAATGGTGGAAATAAATCCCCTCAGTACATTAGAATCGGCGGAAAAGGCGGTCTCGGGCGCCGTGAGATACCTACATAATCGAAAGAACCATCAGCACCGTTTAAAGTATATGCTGTCGCAATTGACACTAGGTGGATAGTCTTCATTCATGGATTTTGTAACACCGCACTTCATATAAATATAATGGTTATTCGTCGAAACAACAAGTGTATTCTGTAATTTAGCTCCAATTATTGTTGGATAACGGCTGTCTATAGATATAACAAAATGTTAATGTAACTTACAGATTGATTTCCCTCTTTATCTTTAGGATCTGCTTCCATGTCAACATTAAAACAGAATATTTCATCGAACTGCGGGTTGACAGTTCTTTTTCTCGGCTTGGTCCGCCTCTCAACCTGTCGGCCATTTGAATAGACCACGGTGATGGTCGCGAAAGGATCGCATTGCCGGTTCTTGGTGGTGAGCTCCGAGCATTCTCTCACTCGTAACCTAAGCGTGTCCGGTCCCGGTCGCGCCGCGCAGTGCCGTTCCGGGTCCGACCAATAGTCAGCGTGTAATGGCGGTCTACACCGGGTCGCTCGATCCTTTAAACTCTCCGACCGCGACAACGCAGGATCCGAACATCCAGATTTCTTCCCCCCAGACCCAGTCCCAAACCTTATACTCTCTTTACAGTACTCTGATATCCTACTTAAATTATTAGTTTTGTTCTTCGCCGTGCTGTCGTCGGCGGCCGGATCAGGGTCGGGCGGCTTCGGCTCAACTCGCAATCGCTTTCTCGAATCCTCCAGCGACAGCTCAATGTACGCCTTTCCTTGGACCTCTGAGTCCGCGTCGACCGGCCGCAGAGCGAACCAGTAGTCTTTGTTATTGTACTGGTGCAGGTTCTCTCGCTTGATGGCGACTTTGCCGAGCACCTTATCCTGCTTCGTATGCTTGTCGCGGTCGAATACGTATATGGACAGATACCGAAACCGCCGAGGCACTTCGAACTGAAACTCCTCTCCGAAGAAGGGGCTGTAAGGAAAGGATGGTAATGAATCATGTTGAGTTATAAAATATGTTATCTCTAGCGTGGGGTTGCGCAGACGTTTATTGCAGTGGTAATGAGCGGCGTTATCAGAGGACAGACAAGATATTTATTAGCGGACCGTTTACATGCGCGTGGGGAGGTTCGTGCGCTTCCCACTCGACAACGGCTGCACAACAAATATTTCAAAGCCCAATTGACTAATATCCTTGCAAGTGAATTGCTTAATTATCCTCAAGTCTGGTGTAAATGACAGTTTTACTTAACTGAGTTATTACTTTAATAAAATAATTTAACAGATCCTAAATCTTTAAACCCATATAATTTTATCGAGTTTGGTAGTAGTTAATGTTATCTTCTTTTATCTATACACGAGGCAACAATATAATTTAAAAATAATCAAATTTATGATTATTGGCTATTTAAAGCTTTCGAATGCCTAGGAGTGATCACAAAACGGTAGGTTAGGATTTGATTCTAAAAACAACATTTGAGACAAACCATTATAAGGAGACTTGAGTGAAAGTTAAATATTATGTTGGCGTTTTGTTTAACATTGGTATGTGTTACTTTACAATGTAAACATTTTTCTTTTCAATCAAGTTTAATGATAAAGATCTTATGTTTTGATGATGCAGGTAGATAGTTAGGGGCCTATATAAAATACTTTAAAGAAATATTGAGAAAAAAAGATAAAATAAAATACAAGGTTATTTATATTACATTAATACCTATTAAATATTAACAATTTTGTCAAGAACCTCGGCTAGCTAGCTAAATTATTAAATAATAGCCACAAATACAGAAAATAATAAAAAGAAAGGTAAGTATAAAAACACTAATGCATATGTTGGGTAAAATGCAGTAGGTTGATGAAATAGGTCGCATGAGTAATCCACTCAATGCACTCTGTTCCGGCGCCACGCGGTGTTAAATTATTAACTGTAGGTACAGTAGATAGAAGGTTTTCATACACCCACTTTAACTTTATTTTAAAACAAAGATACATATCATCACGGGTGCCTTAAGGCGCCCCAAACCACAAACGGCCTAAGGGTACCCAGCGGAGGAGTTTTAAAATGCCACCCCGTCGTAGCCGATGGTATAAGTCTACACCGAACAAGTGGGTAGCTCGTCACAATGCTTGGATAGACTCAATAACCCATCCATAAACAGTTTCACAAGTTGGTGAAACTGGAACCGACAGCTTAAAGTGCTCTCCGATGCACTATAGTAGTGTTGTTAAACAAATAATGTTTTTAGATTAAAAACTCATTGGTACACACCGGGGTTTGAACCAGGGACCTAAGTGTTATTAAGTTTAAGGTCTAACCAACTCGGCCACACGTTAAAATCTTGAAGGTAAGATCATAAACTAATAATTGTAATCAAAACCATTTAGAAAAACATTGTTACTTGTATAAAAGGTGCCGAAATTCAAATAGGTCGCATGAGTAATCGTACGGGCGTACTTACAGCTTGCAACGTCTTTGTACCGCGGATTACAAAATACCAGGCGGCTTTCATATGATATGAGTGATTACCTTCAAAACGTGTACCATGTAATGATACCTATCAATGTGTGGAACATAATATGCTGCCTCACATGTGATGATATATAACTCAAATAAAATAAGAGTACATTGTCTATAAGACGAATACTAAAGGGTCCATCTCATAACCCACCTGTCTTTTAAAAGAATATACAAATTTAAATACCTCCGGCTGTTGGTTTATATTACCTTAGAGACGAAGAAGACCTATAAAAGGAACGCAGAGCATTGCTTGTGCGGGCAAATATGCATAACTATGAGGTTTAACCGATGGAAGCAAAATTTTACAGCGTACATCTCTGTACTTTTGTCAGAATATTCTAAGTAATAGTGGTGAGATTTAATTTTTTTCTTGATAAAAAAATAAGATATTATTAGATTTAAGGTTTCTGGATACGTGATAACGTTTACGAAATGATAACGTTTGTGCGTTCGTGTATTTCGTGTATCCGATGTCCAAAATCAACTAGGTAGCATGAGTAGATGACTAATTATTAGCCGTCCTACAGAAACGCGCGTTTAGAATGTAATTGAGTTGGCTTTCACACTATACAACTCTGAAAGGATCCCACACACGGTACAATTATTAGGTTTTTAAAACGAGACTTGAGAGCTATTGGTGGTACGTGATGAGCCCTCGAAGTTCATAAACAAATAGGTAGCTTGAGAATATGACTAATTATTAGCCGTACTACAGAAACGCGCGTCACGAATTGCAAATTTTTCTATTAAATAAATAAATTAATTAATTGGGTTGTCTTTCACAATGAATTGATAACTCTAAAAGGAGCGCCCCACACACGGCACAATTAAATTAACTAACAATAACTATGGGCTATCAACAAATATTCACAAAATAATGACGAATGTTATGGTAAAAAAAGATAATAAAAAACAATGAAACTAATAATCATCAAAATAGGTTACCGTCAGAGTTCATCTAATCGACGAGGTGTTTTTGCACAAAAGGTCTATATCTATTGAGAGTTCATTGGATTTTTGTGAGACTCTCTTTAAGCAATAGTTGAGTGAGGTGAGGCTCATTGGTGGTTCGTGTATAAGCCCTCGAAGTTCATAATCAAATAGGTCGCATGAGTAATGGTTCGGCGTATTGCAACGCGCATCCGGCGCCGCGCTGTATTTATAACCCGCGGAGGGCGGAACTCCGAGGGCGGATCACTGGCTTACACTATCACCAACAATACCATACTGTCGTTTGTAATAGTAACCGTTTATTATACGACCGCTGTCATTATAATGAGCTTAATGGGTTATTGTTAACACTAATTATTCGTTTTGTTCTAATTTAATTGATAGAACGAACTAATTTTCCATTATTTGTTAAAAAGCGGCCCCAGCCTAGTGGTTAAGTCACTGCGTAACTGATAACAATGTTAAGCAGATGACAACAAGGCCAACCGGGGATGGGTGACAGCTTTATACAACGAGGCTATTTCATCATAAACACTGCAACAAGCTCGCCACTTGTTGGATGTTGCCTCCGAATACCATCGGCGAAATTAGGGCGAGTTAATCCCTCCGCTGGGTACCCTGAGGCCGTTTAAACGGTTCTCGGGATCCAAATAGGCACCCCGTGATGGTATTATATTATATATATTCTATTTGTTGGAAGTTAGTTAAATGCTTAGGAATTACAGCTTTACAGTGATACTGATCATGTAGCCGTTACCTTAGGGTACTGTTTTTTTTCTTCTAAAACATAAATAACATGCTACTTATGTTTTTTTAATACTACGTTATTACTGGGGCCTAAATGAATGGGATATCAAAGACCAAATTTGACACACTATATGTGAAATATTAATATTGTTTTTTCGACAATTCTTTTAGAATCGTTATAAATAAAGTAATCCTACCAACAAAAACGATAATACCAAATATATTTAGTCAAAAAAGTGTGTTGCAATAAAAAGTAACACGGGAAACTGAATCATATCCGTTCCGTCGCATCTGACAACAATTTTGGGGTGACAGGTGGCGCGTCTCCCGTGTGCCTACACGGGAGTGTTGCCACTTGCCCAACGTTCGCACAAATAGAACATACAACAAGCCAATGCATGAATTGAGAGCAATGCACTTGTGAATCTGGTTGATTCGGGTAGGGCACACAAGTATAATAGGGAAGTGCCGTAAGGCCTAAAACCGCCTTTCCAAACTTGTGAACATAAGATAGCCCCGCGTACAAACCTACGGCAAAAAGTGAGAAAATGAAAATTATAACTATTCAATGCTCAAGAAGTGATAACATATTAAAAAACAAAAGAACTATTTATATCTTTTCCATGTATTTGAAAAGCCTATCTGTGTACTAGTGGTTGTGCCTCTGGTGTTATAGGTATCCAGAGATCGTGGGTTCGATTCCCGCCTATGGTAAAACAATATTAGTTCGTTTTTCTGTACAGTATGTCACAGTCTGGGTGTTTATGTTTACAGTTTTGTAGAAATAGTTAATAAATGCAGAAGCAAGCAATTACACGACTTATTATTTTATGGCAATAACTCTCAAAATCTCAAAATTTAATAATATTGTCACTTTATTGACGATATTATGTTTTCTACGTTACAAGGTACTTCCATATTATTCATACTTTCATGAGGGCTCATCGTTTCTGTTCCGGTACAAATATAAGTGAGCAACTTCCGACGGGAATGCTCGCTTTATAGGATACCAAAATATCGATGGGTCAGCCGCACAGATGTACTATGTCTACTTCTTGTCTGATAAAACTATTTTGATATCGTGACCTATTATAATACTGCATTGCATTTCTAATTGCGTTTTAATGTTTGTAGAAAATTGAGTTCAGATTGCATTAATTAATGTCAATTGGAAATTTTTTGAAGTAAAAAATAAACAATGAAATCCCTCGATATATACAGGGTGAATTTGAATGGGTGTACTTTGGGCTAATATGATGTTCTAATTTATGATGATGTAATTTTTTTTTCATTTGCGACACATGGTTCCATGGGGAAAGTTGTTCGTATTGATCAGCAGAACATCATATTAGCCCAAAGTACACCCATTCAAATTCACCATGTATAATACAGGTATTGAAGATTCGGCACATATTTTTTCAAGTTTTTAAAAGGCCCTCCAAGGATGGCTTTTTTTCAAATCTAACCCGGGTCCCTCACTTGCGCAAAAACATTCGTGAAAACCTTTTCCAAACGGGTCGGAACAAATGTAAAAACATCGCACATATATTCGCGAATACCGTCCTTTACTTGTAGATTCGGGTATTCTTGGGCGAATGTGACGGGCCCGCATAATACACCGTCAGCTTTTATGTGAATACTTGGCAGTAACACGCGCTGGTTTTCAGGGTGCCCGAAATATTCTTGCAACTATTATTACTTCACATTTTAATATTTAATATCTTTATTCAACTAATTGTCTTTCCGTTTTGCCTGACTTGTAATTTTAAAAATTGTATTAATCAAAATTGAGGTACACTTGTATAAAAAAAAGAAAAACAATCACTGACTTGTAGTAATAGTGTTCAATAAGGTTTTTGATGACATTGAATTTTCCCGATGTATCCTACAACTCTAGGCGCCACCATATTTTATTGAATTGATGTAGGTATTTGTATTTTCATCGATTTATTTATATTTTCATCCACTGTCTTTGACTTGTGGGCTGAGGGTTTCTTAAAGCGCCAAGGCATATACGCTTGGAGTTGTATTTTTTGACACTCTTTAATGGAGTGTCCTGAATTTCAACAATGACCACATGTTGACATTTCCTGTGAAAAAAGTTCGATGTATCGCTGTATTGCTGACATTTAACACCAGAAACCAGAGGAAAGTCTCGTACCGGACAAGATATAAATTCTTCCTTGATTAATTATATCATAATTTGTTGGTTTACCGGATATAATGTAAATATAACAGCGAATACGTGTATGCGAATACCTAATGTATTGCCAGTCTTGTGTAAGTGACTTATGCGTCTTTCCTTTCTTTATAGCACTAATCTTGACAGTTCCTTAAGGGCCATAGAGTCGACTTGACGCCCATACAAACACACTTCCAATATTACAACTTGGCTGTTGGTCGGAGTTCAATTTTTTTTTTATGTTCGTAATTGTACGTAAAAGTCTTTCTGTTGTCGGTAATAAAAAATCAAAAAAATATAATATTAAAAAACTTTTTTTCTGATTTCGCAAAAAAAAAAAAGTCAACACAGAAACATTAATAAATACAATGGCCGACAAAAATATTATTTTAATTCTGCGACAAACAACAGTAATTGAGCATCATTGGATGGCCGAAAGTTAATTTTGTATGGAGAACGCGGAGTTCGCGATTACGAATGCAGAGTCCTTAATATAAATTAATAGGCAATAAAACTTAATTTTCAACCGACACTTTTTTTTACTTAACCGACTTATTGTATATTTCTAAAATCGAATTTATTTACACTTTAATAATAAACTCATTATAAAGGACATGCGATATCCGTACTTCCGTAAAACAAACAGAGAGTTTTTGTGACGTTTTCCTTATTTATTTTTGGTGGCGTTAATAACCGCACCCTGAATGGAGACCAAAAATTCGATACAGTCTATACAGACTATAAACCGAAACATGACTAGGTCACTTCGGTCAGTCGGCCTAGCGAACTTATAGACCGCAGCTAAATAGTCCTAGAGTTAAGTGGCGACTTTGAAAGGTTGTACTTGGAGCTAATATGAGGCTATACTAATCAAGTTGAATGACTTTCCTATGGCCAAACCAAGTGTCGCAAAGGAAAAAAAATATTGCCTTCTCCATACAAACTATGAATGTTATATGACCAATTTGTTTGGGGACCAAACATTTTTTTTCATTTGCGACACTTAGTTCCATGGGAAAATTTGTTCAACATGATCAGTAGAGCCTCATATTAGCCCAAAGTACGACCTTTCAAATTCACCCTGTATATAAGTAATGATCATGTTTGGCAAAAAAAGTTTAATTCAAGTATAGAAAAAAACGTTAAAACAAATTAGTTGATATTTTCATACTTCCAACATGACGAAGAAACCGTGTATTGAAGATTGCGATATTTTTATAGTGAAAGCACACAAAGCATAATCGTCATATATGACGATCTTAATAAAGCTTATATTACTTAAGAACTTTTCGTCGAAGAACACCGCTTTAAATGAATCCCTTGGTCTCAGGACATGTCGCCTGTGAGTAGGTACACAGCGATAAGATACGGTTCTACAAAGACCTCGTAGTCAAATCGCCGGTGTCGATGAGTGATGTGACGAGACATCCTGTCCGAGGTCACCACACTTATCGTATATCACTTCCGTCGGCGACTTGGCGATATGTACTACGACAGAGGGTGGAGAAAGCTTCAATGGAAACACCCTCCCTAACGCGCTATTCATAACTGTTTTGAAGCTTAAATGAATGAAACTCGGTTTGTATAGCCACCATTACAAACCAAGCTTCATTCAAGTTTACTGCAATACAGATGCAATTGTTTTAGAACGAAAATAAAAATACATACATACATATCTTCACGGGTGCCTTACGGCGCCCGAGACCGCCTGGACGGCCCCAGGGTACCCAGCGGAGGGGGTTTTAATCCCACCTCGTCGTAGCCGATGGCATGAGTCTACACCGAACAAGTGGCTAGCTCGTCGCGATGTTTTGAATAGACTCAATAACTTATCTATAAACAGTTTCACAAGTTGGTATAGTGAAACCGGGACCTACAGCTTAAGGTGCTCTCCGAGGCACTATAGTGGTGTTGTCAAACAAATGTACATATTTTTTTTAATTAAAAACTCATTGGTACACACCGGGATCCGAACCAGGGACCTAAGTGTTTTTAAGTCCAAGGTCTAACCAACTCGGCCACCACGTATATATAAATATAAATAAAAGTCGAAGTCAAAAAAGTGGTGAAGATAAAAAAAGAAGAGTAATTAAATATACTATTATAGAATTTTAAACAGCGAAATAAAGCTGCTCTCTAGCTTCTTAATATATTTTTTATTTAACATTTTAATTTTTACTTCACGAATTTGAATTGCCTAGCCAGACTTTGAATTCTTTGACAAGTTATTACATTAATATATGACAGATTCTGGTAGAACGAATTAGTTCTTCTTTCCTAAATACTACCAAAATAAATGGATAGGGAGTATATAACATAAAGCGATCCTATTTACCTACAGTTTAAACTACAGTAAGTGAAACATTGTTAAACAAAAACTCATGTATATCTACAGGTTTTATTAAATCTTATAGGAGTAAGACAGATATACCTGGTACAAACATTTTCTATTAATGAGCTCGACTAATACATTCAATAGTTATTTAACGACACCATCTATAGGATGTGGTTACAAAACATACCGCATATCAACAAACTAGTAGGAAACCCGTTGTGATTCAATGTAAAGATTAGTAAAATAGGGGTGTATTGAGTCGACCGGAAGGGACGTTCCGGGTGAGCAAGCGGGCAGTAGGCAGGCGCCCGCGCAGTCCGGATGCGTTTCCGGGACGCCGCCGCCACAAGCACGCCCTCGCTTTATCCTTACGGATTTACGCCCGCTGCTTTCAATACACAAAAAACTGCATATCCTAATAAATCCTACACATATTTTTAATAAACAATAAAATAATAGTGCGAGCTTCCAAAGGCAAATAAAATATGTCTGCTACAACGCTTGCAAGCAAGAAACAAAATAAAATATCGCTTGGGATTCTTGACAGATTTTTTGCTATAACTTTCGTGATCATAGTTTACATAGGTAAAAAATACTATATAAATTAAATTTGCTCCATATTAAATAGGATATCGATAAAAAAGAGAGGTAACTTTGAGATTTTTTCTATCGAGGAAACTTTAGGCTATTACTATTTTCAAAAAGCCAGTCCCTTTACTTAACGTTTTTTTTATTTCTTAGTTTTTGAAGTATCCTCATTGGAGTTCTAGATTGCTGATTGGCTTTATGCTCTTCTACAGAAATAGTAAGGAACCTGGTATGCAATAGATTGTGTGTACCATCGATAGAATAAGTTGTTCATGATGAGTTAATTCGGAGCACGTCGATATAGTGAACGAATAAGATTAGGTTTCGCCATTAGCTCTGAATGCACAGGAAGCTAATCCTTTTGCAACGAACGCCTTAGTTAAAAACACGCAAACGACGTACGTGTCGTGCCTACACATAAATTTTGAATGGAGGACGCAGAACACAAGTAAACTCCGTTGACTAGTCTTATTAATATTTTTAAAACCTTGACATAAATTTTTTATTTTTTTTTATTTTAGTTAATTTACCTATTATATTACTTAGTACATTTTGAACATCTATGTCAGTAACAAGACGACAATAAAAGCGGAATAACAATAAAAAATGTTACAAAAACGGGGAATTTTTTTTTCTTTTGAGAGCGTACATAAACAAACGATCAGCTAGTAAAAATATAAATTTAAACTATAAAATAACAATAATATTAGTTAAATATAGTAATTATTTTATAAGTAAACATAGTTTTTTTCCCGGGGTATTTCTTGGTTGTCGTTTCCTGATACCCAAAGAACAGGGAATACCTACTACTAGTAGTTTATGACCAGGACAATATGTATAAGAAATCCACTATTATATATAAAATAAAAAGGTCAATGATAGTATTGCCAGACGTCCCGTATTTTGGGCTTAATTTTAAATATCCCGCGGGACTGATTATCCCGCGTTTTAACCGTGCTCGATACGTACTCCAACGCAACGTTTATACGAAATAAATGTATCACTTGCGTAATAAAAAGTTAATGATCGTTTTAAATTATATTATGTCATCATCATCATCATCATGCCAGCCTTTCCTGCGTCCACTGCTGGACATAGGCCTCCCCCAAGGATCGCCACAACGACCGGTTCTGCGCTGCCTGTATCCATCGGCTTCCCGCGACCTTTTTCAGAATTTTTTTTTTTAAATAATATTATGTACCTATATATATATATTTTTTAATTGTCCCGGATAAAATCTGAAATCCTGTTTTTTCTGCCAATTTAAGCATTGTCCCTTATAGTCTGAAAACAAATCTGGCAACACTAATGATATACCTAGTATCACAAATCCCCAAACCAATAATCTCTTGCTAAAATTAGTTATAGGATTTAAAGATTTATTAGGATTTAAAATTATAATGATTCGTTCAAAGATTGAACCTACATTTAATAATTTACCTATATAAAATGTTTAGTAACACAAAGAAGAGGACTTACTTAAGTGTTCTTTCAATCGTGGAGGTCCGAAAGATTTCTTCTTGGTCGAGTGACAAAACACAGTAAGTGTCTCTATGTGATGGCACCCCATGGCTGCGTCCTGGCAAATTCTTAGCTTCACCTGAAACAATAAAACACAAGACCTAAAACTCATGTGATGCTGATGTCACCTATTGGACAATCAAGGTGCAAAAAATCTGATTTTTATAATAAAAATCTAAAAATCGGAATTTTGATATATATCAGATATATATCCAAATAATTATTTTTTATTGTTTGAAAGCCTTTTATCACAATAATAGTTTTAATTTTATTTAGGTACATATTAGTTATTTATTTTGTTAAAGAAGGTAAGTAAGTAAGTAAGTAAATAAGGAACCTTTTAATAAAAACATTTAATTGCCTCTTAATCATTTATTAAATTCACAATATTTGACTTGGTTTACTGATTATATGTATTTATACTATTATAAAATTATAATTCCTTACCTAACTGGTAAACAAAAAATAAAATTGAAATATATAATTTAAACGCGTCTACAGTGTTCGGGCTATCCTCAAAGAATTCCTATACCTATTATGTTATTTAGGTACATATTAGTTATTTATTTTGTTAAAGAAGGTAAGTAAGTAAGCAAGTAAATAAGGCCATGGAGATATAATAGGGAGATGCCCATGGCCCCATGGCCCTTAAATCGGCTTTCCAGTTTTGAGAACAGAAGATGGCCGCCGTCATACAATTAAAAACAAGTGAGAACACAAGCAATCTGAGCGTTGATTGGTTGAAGTGAGAACAGAATATAGCGACAACGAACTCCTTTGACATTTCGTTTTATAGGCATTATGGTGGTTCTATATTTTATTATTAGTTTCATGATTAAAGCTTCTTTGAACGACTGATCTTTAGTGAAGTACCGGTAGAGCCATTAGATTGTCCTGTGATTGGGGCCCACCTCATCGATTCCAGCAATCTCCAAGCTAAAATAGGATTATCACTAAAGCATGCAGTTTCTTTTCTGGAAGACGCGTTTGAAGTAACGCGGCCTTGGCATGCTAAGTTGTACTGTTTTTGATGAATGAGAGACAAGTTCTAACACACATCTCCTTTCGCGAGTAAGAATATAACTATTGGTGGTTCTTTAACTGGGTGGTCTGCCTAAATGATAAAAGGCCATAAACCATTTTTTTTTCGCTCAGCAATATTGCAGGCAAGCTAGAGGGAACATGACGATTCAGCAGTGTCTGGGTTGAAAACATTTTATTTGACTGTTAGCAAAATTGGCTAATCACAATAAAATCGTATAAGGTAACAATGTGGGTTCCTAACAATCATAATAACAAGGAGGTGGTTCCAATTATTGGCACAATTACCCGGGCTCGCCTTTTGGTATATGCTATGGCGTCACACGGTTCATTAAGCGGGGTTACAACGATGAGATTATAACATTGCGTAGTGACCTCAGTACAGTTACCTAATCGCAGGAGCTTCGACATGACTGTTGTGAAACGGAACGCACAGCTAATTAGGACATAGTTAGGAACTTCACATGCGATGCTATAACTTAAAATAGTATCCTATTAACCGTCATGGTACATAAATAGTCCATCCCTACATTGAAAAAAAAAGTAGGATTGCTTAGGTGCAGTCTCAATTGAAAAGTGGATGTATTGTTTCAGAATATAGTTGTTCGGGAAGGTAAATGCCACACCATCCAAATCACATAAAACTGGAAAGAGCCTAAAAAGCCTTGTAAAATTCTAGTGCTAGTAATTCCTCATCAACATGTAAGAAGGTCCTATTAAAATAGACGATGTAAATCAAGGCTGCTGACGACCAAATAAAACGTGTCTAAGATGGAGGAGATTGGCTTTCTTAAAAAGGTAAAGATCATTATGTTATAGGTTTGTTACGCAACATGGTGCGACCTCGTCTCATAACACCCTATACGGAGGGCGAAGGTTGAATGACCATGTTATCCTGCCATTTGTATTATTTTATAAGATATTTTTTTATAGATAAATAACCCTTTAGGAAGTTACGAGGTACGATGGATGAAGAGATGGATGGTCGAGAGAAAAAGAAACAATAACCAGAATGTATATTCATCTTGCCATCTACTGTAGGTAATTATCGTAAATAGTGAAATCACACAGAAAAATTTTAAAAACGTAATTTAAAAGTTGGCTTCAAGATGGGCCTGGGGCCTTACCAAAGAGCTAATCGATAATCGAATGGAAATACCCATCGAAAGCCAAATGTATGGGATTTGACGTTTCTCGTCGATCAGGCTCTACCCGTAGAGTGAAATTCCTATACATTTTTATCGATCGATGCGGCGGCAATTCGATTGGCGATCGTGCACTTTGGTCAGGCCCCTGAATACTACACAGATCGGACGAATTTACACGAAGACCGATAAAAATGTTATTTAAAAGAATATCTATCTATACCCAGACTAGAAGACAGATAATGAATGACTGATAATATGCAGTTTCAAAAGGGGGACAATAAAATTTCCACAGAAAAACGAAATCTACCTACTTAAATGGTTGATTTTTTTACGTCACAGTGCTCTGCTTTGTCCCATTGTTACATTCCAGAGCGAAAAGTAGATAGAGAGATTGATAGGTAAGACATCTCTCACGCACTTTACGATCCATAAGAATAACTCTAGAAAAAGGTGAGAAAATTGACGTACATTTTGTGAAACTTCTCAACTACTACAGTTATTTATACTTATGTAGCGGTAGTATAGTAACATTTATTTCTATCCGTGCTTTTACCTTACGAGTAATTTATAGATTTTCTTTCAAAACTATTCATTGAATAGGTTACCATAATAAGTAGCTATTAGATATTCAATAATAGAAACGGAGATCAGAATAGGTAAGAGCCTATCTATTTAATAAATTTAATGCCGGATGCAATATGAAATCCCTTAGCTTTCAAACTAAACTTGTTTGAGGAACATTTAAATAACTTTGCCGTTTTATTTGCAATAAAATTCTGAAATAATAAATAATTATAACACTTGTTTTGTACACAAATAACAACGTTCATGTAAATTAATCCGGTATCTATTTATATTTATTCGCTTGTATTCATGTCGAAACTATTATATATGGCATACAATTAATTTCTTATGATAAGTTTACGATAAGCATATTTAGTTAAGAGAAAATGTGTAATATTGTGTACCCTTGGTTGTGTAATCTTAATATTATATGTGAAAAACTTTCATATTGAGAATAATTGGACAACAAGAGAAAATACGTGTAATTATAATGCAAAAACAAGCATCATTATGATGACAGTAGTAATATGCGACATGGAATTGGACCGTGAGAGAAATAAGCAGGTCCCAGAATAATGCCTTGTGGTACTCCGGGAACCGCACCATTACAATAGCAATCATTAAGGAGTTTCCACACACAAATGCGTGAGGGCGATTGTTTTGAAAATGAGAGTATTTCTTTGGAGTACTTGTAGTTGTAAAATTATTTTTTGTTTCTTGATGTCCGTAAGAATTACATTGTCTAAAAGCTTGTGCGGGTTCGCACGACGGTATGAGGTACGTTTAGCCGGGCGGATGTCGAAAGTGCGGTCCAGTAACAATGGCCTACGTCGTTTGTTAACCTAAATTACATGGCGGACGTCAATCATGGCCGATAATGGAGCTTAGAGGCCACGTTTGAATAATTATATCATACGGTAATAGCTTCACTAATGCAATTACTGCTTAAAAAATATAAATTGCAATATTACTTACTACCTACTTTATAATAATATTATCTTAATTTGAATCTTATGTGTTACTTTAGGTACTTTGAAACTTATTAAAAAAAACACATGCATGACGCTATTTTATATAAAACAGCCGTTTTATTAATAAAGCTTCTATTAGCTGTTATTAAAGTATTTGTTGGTATTAAGCTAGGCCTTTATTGCAATTAACATAATAATGAATATTAATATTATCCTGTTGTTCTCCTTTCACGGAAATTCACACCCACACACATTGATTCAATTATGTTAATTCCCTTTAGGGATGGAAGTATCTACTTAGGCTGGCAATGAAAATAAAGCTAATGAGATGCTGTGGAACAGGAAGACACATAAAGTGGAATTCTCCAGCTTACGTAATGCGTCCTTTTCTCGCTATTCCCGCTGACAACGCCACACAATTATATAATTCTACATACAGATCATAGGCCATACCGCCGCATTATAAATTGTGCGGTAAATATTCTAGGAAATATTTGTTTCCTTTATTCGGAATTTAAATTACTTGTAATTTTATAAAGACTTGAGGTGTAGAGCTAGGAAGGTTGGAATTTAATATATTTTTTTATTGTCCGTATGACACGAATGCCTAGCGGCATTAGGCGGTGTACACACGTAGCAACTTTAAGTACTGCAGCTGGATTTTTTTATTCTTCTATCTTTGATGATGACTCGTTGATAAAGGACACTAAAAACACATTTAAGATATAACATTTATGGTGTGAGTTGAAATGACTAGAAAATATTTTTTAAAGTAAATGACTGCCTCTGTGGTCTAGTGTTGCGCATTTGGCTTTGTATCCGGATTCCGGAAATCGTGGGTTCGATTAAAAAAATATTAGTGCTTACTTTTTTACTGTGGTCTGGGTGTTTATTAAATATAATTTAGTATTGTTGTTTCTGTCTTATGTCTATGAGTCATAGACACTAAATACTAGTTTGTGATGCGCCCTAACTTTGGCGCTTTCGACTTACTTTTGTGTCGGTTAGATTTATACGAGTGATAAGTGACAGATCTCCAAATAAAACTGTCAGTTTTGTCCAAATGCATCAAGCTAACATGCATGTCGAAAGCACTAGAATGGCCCCTGAGTCAATGTTTGTAATGTCCTAAATATTATTATAAAAGGATAACAAACTGTCAAAACTGTGTATCTTGTAACTACAACAGTTACGTTAGGTGTAGGGAGCCGAGAACTAGCAACACAATGCGTTGTCGTCTACCCATCTATCTAACTACAACCATCGCGCACGCATCGTGAGAACTGTGATTCAAAAATACCAACATCATATTTTTAAAATGTGATGCTTATCATAATTACACCTGCAAAATATTTAACATTTTACTGAACTATTGTAACTTAGTACATTTAGTTAGAATTTTAATAATAGTTACGTACTAGAAAATTTGAGGATCCACAGAGATTTCAGGGGATGTAAGAGAGGGATAAATTAATTTTCAGAAAATTCCTACTACGAGTACAAATTTGAAATTTGGTACATTAACATTTACAAATAAGGCATGTGAAGCAGTGTTATTACATATTGGGCTCGAATTCTGGCACTTTCGACTTGCGTGCTGGTTCGATATATTCGAATGGAAGGTGACAGGTGTCACCTTTGACCGGACGGGCATGCATGTCGAAAGTACGAGAATCGTCCCCTATATTTTGAGCTATATTTCAGGAACGACAAATATTTTTTTTTTTACGAACTTTAACCTAATATTCCATAAATGAATATGAACGGGTTTTCCATTATAGGTACAAATATTCCAATTGTAAACTTTTTATGAAATGGTTTCTGAGATAAGGTTTCTCTTCCCCCTATACCCCCTTGGTAACATTATTATTAAAATTGATACTTGGGGCACCAAAAAGACACTAAGATTTACGATGATTCAAATTTGATTCAACGATTTTTTTTGATATAGGTACTTAGTTCATACAGAGGCCTGAGAGAAGATGTCGACATGTCGCGTCGCCTCAGTCAAAACGTATGGATTTTGACAGTGACAGTAGGCGTGAGGTACGATGTCACCGCTGTCACCTGTAAAAGTCTATACAGTTTTAATTGAAGGCGATGCGACAAATCGCCTCGCTTAAATTTTCTCTAAGGAACCAAATATTAAATCCAAGTGATTTCATACGGCAGGTAGGTACCGTTGTTTTTTTTTTAATTTATAAAACTCTAAAGAAATCATTGCAAATATTATACGTAAAATTCTCTCAAATGCGGAATATCTGCGTTTATTCTTTCACGCACATGTATCAGAAAATAACTAGCAATTTAATATTATTATTATTTAATAAAAGGCGAGTAGCGTATTGTTGATATGCCTATATCAAGCTTTGGTGTATAGTTCTTATATTTGTTTATTGCCTATTAATTAACCAATTTGTTAGGTAATATCCACTTTTCCAGGATATTCGTAAAAGTGTTAACAGAAGAAGAGTCGAAAGTGTCCTGTGGCACATTTCACCACTCTGTTGCTAATAATGTTAATAATAATTTGTATAGTTTATAATATTTGATTTAAAATAGTTTAGATTTAAATTATTAAATTGAAAGGGTTATTTAAGTCCTTGTTTCAATTATTTCTTCAATGATTTCTATGGTAACATCGGCAGTTGTTAAACTAATGTGATAAGAAAGGACTTTCACAAAATATGGAAGGAAATGTGGGTGAAAGATTTGAGAACTAAGGGCAAATGGTATGGTAACATTCAAAAAGAAATACCTTCAAAACCGTGGTAAGTAATGCACGAATACACAAGCAGAAATTTTATTATAACTATTAACAGACTTAGATTTGGACACATGAGAATCCCAGCACACTTAAAAAGACTGAAAATGATAGAAGATGACAAGTGCAAAGAATGTGAAGAAGATGTCATAGGTACAATAGATCATTATTTCTCAACATGCAAAAAGTTTTCACTAGAACGATTGATTATGGCTGCAGAGCTCACCGAAATAACTAAGAATGTTCCCCGCCAACTTGAAGATTTATTAAAAAACCCTAGTACTACAAGACATTATATAAATTTGTTAGAAATATAATTCAAGAGACTGAACACATGATTACAAAATAAAGATTTAAAATCCAAAACGGAATTGAGTGAAGATGAAGGAAGATCAAGGACACAGACTAGAAATACGAAGAACTTTCAACAAATAGAATGCACAGAATAATGTAATTTTGTATTTAATATTGAATTGGCTGAAGGACTTGTTTCCAAGCCATAATAAATACAACAAAAAAAACTAATGTTTTACTCTGTCTTAGATCTTATTCCCAAAGCAATAAAGGCCATAATATTAAATTACGAATAAAGATGATGGGGATGTGTCAGTTTTATTTCATAATTTATTCTGCTTTTTATTGCACTGATTGTACCTCTTATCGTAGATTACCTCATTAATAGATAATAGCGTATTAGAGTTTGATATAGGTATGATTATTTATAATCTATGTTATTAATAAGGAAACAAAATATGATTCTGTGTTTTTTGCTGAAAATTCACTAGTTGAGTACTTTAATGTAGGTACCAACGTTATTATGGAACCACAAAATGTAACTACCTAGCTGTGTGCCCGCAAATTCGTCTATTATTAATAAATAATTTTGTCATTGTTTGTATATAACATGAAAAAAGTTTTTCCTGCCATCTTGTATAAGAAACAAGGGCTAGGACCTTACTCAAATATAGAGATATTAGAAAAAATAACATAAAGGGCGCCTGTGTACAAGCTATGACAAATTTCTTGTGGGGTGACGACTAGAACCTGGTTTGCTCAGTGATTCGAGTACCTTTCCGCGAAAACGAGGATCGTTACTTCGAGTCCTGCCCACCAGGATTTTATTTTTGCTTTTTGTGTTAAAAAAAAATCAATATATTAATAAATAAAAAAACAATAAACCATTGTTAAGGTAAGGTCGTGCGTGTGCGCGTTATTATTATTATTTATTTATTCACATCAAAAGGTTTTACAAATTAAATTAATATAAATCATATCATATTGAATTGTGGGCTTTAGTAGGTATTTACCTACTTATGAATTATATTGTACTGCGTTATTATATCTATGTAGGTATCCCAGCTGTCTAATTATTACTACGTGTGCTTGTAATGAATGAACTATAAAAAAATCACAATAACCAATAAAGTTTTATCTTCATCATTAAAGTTACACAACTTTCCAAAGACTTTTATTATATAAAGAAATCGTATACTATATATAATATACGATTATAGTATATAATATGATATAATATAACTAATAGATACAGATTACACTTTAATAATTAAAGTGCGTGAATGCCTTTTTTTTTTACTTAAAATACTATTTTCTAGATCTATTACAATTATTTTGCTTAAATAATTAAAACGAACTGTGTAAACACGTTTTAACGTATTCTACAATTTGTTAACTACTTACTGAATAAATACAAATTAAACAAAACTAAGTTAACCTAAACCTTAACTCCACCCTTTGTAATAATGTACCTAAAAGGTTTTAACCTAAACCTTAACTCCACCCTTTGTAATAATGTACCTAAAAGGTTTTAACCTAAAGCTTAACTCCACCCTTTGTAATAATGTACCTAAAAGGTTTTAACCTAAACCTTAACTCCACCCTTTGTAATAATGTACCTAAAAGGTTTTAACCTAAACCTTAACTCCACCCTTTGTAATAATGTACCTAAAAGGTTTTAACCTAAACCTTAACTCCACCCTTTGTAATAATGTACCTAAAAGGTTTTAACCTAAACCTTAACTCCACCCTTTGTAATAATGTACCTAAAAGGTTTTAACCTAAACCTTAACTCCACCCTTTGTAATAATGTACCTAAAAGGTTTTAACCTAAACCTTAACTCCACCCTTTGTAATAATGTACCTAAAAGGTTCTCTAAATAACAAGCTAGTACGTACGATGGGCGACTTTTTTTTCTACAAAAGGTACAACGAAACAATGTAACTCAAAATAGACTTTATTATAAAAGTATACTTTCCATAATAAAAATACATATATAAAATTTCATAGTACATTACATTTAAATTTATACAATCGTCAGGCATTATCAAAAAGAATGAAAGATTCGGACGGTAAAAAAACGTCACATGTACGAATGAGCCAGTCGGCGATAACAAGCCCGAGGACGATAAAATATTGAAACATTTTTCATTAAACGAGCGCGAGTTTTCATCAATGGCAGCGCTGAATGAAAACCGCCATTCATAGAACGCGGAACGTAGATAGCGCGGTCGCTTCCCACAATGTCACGTACATGTATAAGTCTACACAAACGTGAACACAGGTAAATGGATTGGTAAAGATAATGAAGTGTTTATTATTACAACACGCTGTATTTGTTTAGACATATTCATACCTACTAAGCAAGTACAATTAATAATAATTATAATCAATGACTTGATTTCTTAAAATTCATTAATAAATTTAATTGTTAGACACATTATATTATTGAATCATTGAGAAATTATATCAGTAAAATTAGTAGGTTGTTAATTATGATAATATATATATATATATATATATATATATATATATATATATATGTATCATCACGGGTGCCTTACGGCGCCCGAGACCGCCTAGAAGGCCCCCGAGACCGCCTAGACGGCCCCAGGGTACCCAGCGGAGGGGTTTTAATCCCACCTCGTCGTAGCCGATGGTATGAGTCTACACCGAACAAGTGGCTAGCTCGTCGCGTTGTTTTGAATAGACTCAATAACCCATCTGTAAACAGTTTAACAAGTTGGTATAGTGAAACCGGGACCGACAGCTTAACGTGCTCTCCGAGGCACTATAGTGGTGTTGACAAACAAATGTACATAAATTGTTTAATTAAAAACTCATTGGTACACACCGGGATTCGAACCAGGTACCTAAGTGTTTTTAAGTCCAAGGTCTAACCAACCACGTATATAAATATTAAAAAAAAATATAATATAATAATATTATAAAATATAATATAATAATATTTTTAATTAATAAAGATAATCTCATTCTTATACAAAAATCATCATGTATATTATTCAAGAATAGGATATTAGGGTTGCTTACTCTGATAAATCAGATTTTTACCAATTTAAAAACTGGGTGAAATAATAATAATAAGGGGAGTGAGTAGTAAGGGTATAATCTGAAAACACATAATTTTCTTGCAAAAAAAAAACAGTTTAAAATCACTTTAGCATGTGGGTTTGACTTAGCAACTAATTATTATTTAGCAACTGTCTTTATTTCACAACTAATTATAAATTATGAGTCATCCTTTTCTTTGGCTCTAGCCTCTACTATAATAACATTTTTTTATTTATCTTATTAATAATTTTTAAAATTAGTTAATCATTTCTTAATAATAAAAGTTACTTTAGTGTTGTAATAGTGGTCAATTAGGTACCTATTTGCTGACATCAGAACTGGGGCCTTATTCCGAGTTTGCAACCGCTAATCACGGCAAGACGTTGCGCAAACTATCAATATGGAAATATAAGCTCTATTCCAATAGATATATAGTATGTATTAGGTTGGCTATTATAATGCAGCCATCTTGAAATACACGAATTCTTCGCAAGTTTGAACATGTATGGATAGGGATGGGTCAATGAAAAATTTCATTTCAATGAAATTAAAAATATGTGAAAAATATGAAAAATTTCAAAACTCCTTGAAAAATTTCAAATCGAGTGAAAAATATTTTTGTTCTAATAAACTCCGAATTTTAATGATTTGTATTAAAACTTTCATTATTTTGTACTAAGTAAATATATTTTATATTATGAAAATTCATTATTTAAATTATAATTGGATTTTATTGCGTAAAATTATATAGAAAAAAAGTTACCGAGTCTTGCTTTTTGGAGATAGCTTGCTTCCGCTAAAAATTAAATAGATATAATATTATCAATGATGCATAATAATACATAATATACGTGGTGGCCGAGTTGGTTAGACCTTGGACTTAAAAACACTTAGGTCCCTGGTTCGAATCCCGGTGTGTACCAATGAGTTTTTAATTTAAAAATTTATGTACATTTGTTTGACAACACCACTATAGTGCCTCGGAGAGCACGTTAAGCTGTCGGTCCCGGTTTCACTATACCAACTTGTGAAACTGTTTATAGATGGGTTATTGAGTCTATTCAAAACATCGCGACGAGCTAGCCACTTGTTCGGTGTAGACTCATACCATCGGCTACGACGAGGTGGGATTAAAAACCCCTCCGCTGGGTACCCTGGGGCCGTCTAGGCGGTCTCGGGCGCCGTAAGGCACCCGTGATGATATATATATATATATAATAATACTTAAACTACTTCGGAAATATGGTCATACTTGCGCAGGCCAAAGACAAAACGTCAACATATCACAAACGTATTAAGTAAATCTTGAGTAAACATCAGCCTTAGCACGGCCAATTGTCAAAACGATGTGGCGTGACTTTTTGCTAGCTGACGGATGGTGACGATGGGGAGAAATTCCCACTTAATGAAAAAGAGAGGAAAAATTTCTACCCTATAAATAAAGTAGGGAAAAATTAGCAACTTTTGAAAAAGTGGGAATAATTCCCACTTAATGAAATAGTGGGGAAAATTATAACTTTTTGAAACTATGGGAGAAAATTCTCACTTTTTATAAAGTGGGAAAGAGTCCCATAGTAGTCAAATTGAATATTTCAACTGTTTTAAGTGGGGAAAAATCCTTTTTTTTTAAAGTAGGAAAAAGTCTTATTTGACGATTAATTGATTTTTAGTGGGAAATAATATCCCATTTTATAAAAAATTGGGGAAAAATATTTATCCCCACTTTTTAAAATGTGGGAATTTTTAATTTCTGTCATACTTTTTCAAAATTCCCATGTTATAGCATACTTTCTCTTATAGTATTTTCCAACCTTTACATTGACTACTTTTTACAATTCCCACGTTCCCAAAATTCCCTCTTTATCATATATGAATATTTTCACGTAATTCCCTTTTTTTCTCCTAGAAACTTTTTTTTAAAGATTTAAAAAAGATAAGCAATGTCGCGGGCACCGTGATATACATATTTATTACACCCAATACCTCAAGCAAGACAAAACTCATGACAAGACATGAGTCTTGTCTTGAAGTGGCCGTGCTGCAAGTTTAGGATAAGACTGATGTGAAAAATTGTCAAAGGACACACTCTCATGTCCTGTCTTGGATGTGGCAAATGATGTGGAATATTTTTTGTTTGTAAAATCAGTGAATTGCCTTTGGACAACGTGTTCAACTTTAGATTATGTCTAATCTGAACCATTCGGACTTAAGAATAGGAGGAAAAGAGAGCTACTGTGTACGACTGGAGTATAGGTACCGTGCCGTGAGGCGTGCGTGCAGTGACTTTATCCAGCAATGTAGTCTGCATTCGAATTGACGATTCTGATTCAGATTAGGCTATATTTACATACTTCTTGTATCTAAATCAGAGTCCTAACTAAATAACACATTCCAACTCTATTATGTTTAGAATTTCGCGGTTAGGATTAAGAACATTTAGAGATTTATTTATCATTAAAAATAAATAAACACAATAAATCAGTACCTACCTATTAAGTAATTTTAAGTGTAATAGTAATCAAACGATGACTCGAGTTTAGTATATGAAAGACAAGACAATAATTAAGTATATTGTATAAACACACTTTTTTAAAAACATTTTCACCAGAATAAGTCCTTGTTATGTTCCTCGTTGATTTTTTTTTTAGTATAATTTTAGAAATATCCAAAATTATATAATTTTGTTAATTCGATACATTGTAAAACAATTTAACTTTTAATAAATCAGACTATTGTATTATTAAGAATAGTGTACACATACATATATACACATTTTTATAAGAAAAATATTTTTCATATCAAACGTGAAATTTTCAACACCAAATGAAATTTTTCCGAAAAATTTCAATGCTTGAAAAATTTCACGAAATTTACCCATCCCTATGTATGGAGCATTGGAATTTCAATTTTATAATTAACAGGATAGAACTTACATTTCAATACCCGTACTTTACGCAAAATGCGCGACGGTGAACGTGTCAAAACTCGGAATAAAGCCCCAGGGTAGCTCTAGGAACTTGCTCTTAATTACATTGATTAGATAGCTTTTATTTACTTTAATATTATAAGGAATCAGATATGAAGAATCTAGCCTTGTACTTGTACTCTTTTTTTTCCATTTCCAATATTACCCTAATTAGTACATTAACATTTATAAGCTTGGCTCATGGGTTAAATAAGTACTGTAAACTTTTAGATAGAATTATATAGGTATAACATAACACTGCATCTTATACCTTTACCTACTGAGGTGAAATTTTATTCTAAAAAACAAATGAGCTCTAGAGAAGTTTGCAGAGTTCATTGTATGTGATAGACACACAGGTCGCGCCCCGGAAGGCATATTGCAGCCCTTATCATATAAGACACACTTCGTGTTATCTTCATATTTATGCGTGTCCCTCACACAAATCAATCATTTTAGAGAATATTTTGATGTAATAATTATCATTTGTACTAATAATGACTAAAATAGCACATGAAATCATAATAATAAATGCTATGTTTGTGAATAAACTCTGTTGAGCAAGTAAATAAAATACCTACTTAGGGAAATTTCCAAAATGTCTTTGAAAATTGCTTAAAAAGCTACACAGGTTAAACAATGGTTTGTGGGTTAAATCTGCCATCATTATTACACAACAAATTCATCATACATATTATTTATTTATCATCATAGGTGACTTATTGCACACAAGACCATCTTGCTAGACCTAAGGTCTGAATTTACAATGAACAAGTAGCAAACTTGTCCTACTGTTTATATACTCAGCTCATTAAAGTAATAGTATAATATAATACAATATCATGAATGCACAATTGGACACTTACAACTTGATACAGCACAGTAATGATTATCCACAGCTATGTTTTGAACTAAATAACCATTAATAACCTTTGCAATCATTTTCTGAGCAACAGAGTTGTGGATTATTTGAAGGTAGCCCGAACACTGTAGACGCGTGTTTATATTATATTTTTCAAATTTTATTTTATTAAATATTATTGTGCAAAAGTGTACTAATTTTGTAGAATAAGCATTTGTATAGTAATATTAAATGTGAGAAGTGTAGCATTTACGCAGTGATCTCGGTGTTTGTGTTATCTCAAATAATCCCAAAATCTTCAGTAAAATGGCAGTACCCATTTTACTGTAGATTATTTTTCCTTCTTCACTCGACATTGGCAAGACTATACCGTATTCTATCCATCCCATTATCCCACTTTTACTATAATTATAAATGGCTCTTCGCCTAAATGTTTTTTTTCAGTGATATTATTATTATTATTAAATAATAGGCGAGCAGCGTATTGCTGATATGCCTATATCAAGCACTGGTGTATAGTTCTTAATTTTTTATTTATTGTCTAGTTTAGCCACTTGTCCAGTTTATTCTAAAAGTGTTAACAGTAGAGGAGTTGACCATGTCCTGTGGCAGCCTGTTCCACATATTCACCACTCTGTTGCTAATAAAGTTATATCTAACATTTTTGCTGCTAAGTGTTCTTGACAGTTTCATGTCATGGTCACGACGGGGAAATATAGAATCATTGAAATGGAACATTTCAGCCAAGTGGGGACAATCATATTTGCCTGTGAGGATTTTAAAGGTCTCAATCAAATCTCCACATGATCTGCGATCTCTCAGCGTTGGTAGTTTAAGGATCTCAAGCCTTTCTTCGTAAGTCCTTTTCCGCAAGCAATAAGGTAATTTTGTTTTGCCCATCTTTGTACACTTTCAAGCTGGTTTATATCCTTCTTAAAATACGGATTCCAAACTTGGAACCCATATTCCAAAAGTGGTCTAATGAATGTTTTATAGATTTTGAGGAACATGACTAGGGTAATTTGCTGGAATGATTTCCTGATTGCGTAGAGAAGTGAGTTAGCACGCTTAACTATGCCATCTATATGTTCAGCCCACTTTAGGTTAGTGGTAACCACTATGCCAAGGTCTTTCTGCATCTGTACTGGAGTAATTTGAACATTTCCTAAATTATATTCAATGTTGGGATTGTTTGGACCTATGTGTAGTACAGTGCATTTAGACGGATTCAGTTTGTTTATCCAGGATTTTGTCCACTCTGATATACGTTCCAAATCTTCCGATAATGTTCCACTATTAACCAAAGGTTAATATAAAAAATATTAGTATTATAAAAAAAAAAATTTGGTGTAAATATTACTTGTTCCTAAATAGATAGTTTTTTTTATAAAAAGCCAACTGTTATTTTTTATAATTTTTCTGCCAGTGTAAATGCAAGTTACAGTAATGGGATAGCGGCCAATAATGCAGCATCAAAATCACCGACACCTTTAAACAACAAACTTTCACAGATATGGTATATAAATCATAGATAGTGTGTACCTAGGTACCATAAAATCTACCTTTTAGTAGTGGCTGATTTTTCAATCGTCAGATAAAGTTATTCCACAGATAACTTGTGTGAAGAATAAATAAATTTGACAGTTCTTCATACAAGTTAACTGTAGAATAACTTTATCTAATGATTGAAAAATCAGCCCTTAAAGAAACAAAAACTATAATTTGATTTATGATTCTAAAAATAATACTTTTATTGTCATTTCAAAACTTAACCGATTTTTTATAAAGAAATTATGTAATTAGGATCGAGTAAGTAAAGTCTACAAGTTTTTTGGAATTCACAAATTCATTTCCTATGCACTTAAGGTAATTTTATTTGACTTTTCAGAGGGTCATATTAAAAAGGTACACAATATTGTACATAATATTACTTATTTAATGTCCATATGCTATGGCCAATCTAATGATACCCTTCTATAGCATGCAGTCTGTTTTATGTTATTTCCCATCTTTCATGGTAGTCTTTATCAGTGTCAAATTTACTGATTTTCCGCCAGTAGTCTGTTCAAATTTTGCCGCCCTTGGCTAACGGTCATATCACTCCTCCAACCAAATTGTTGGTGTGGACCTGATAATATTTAGCTTATAAATATGATCATTTCAGTTACTGCGGCCTACTCGTAAATTGGTCATCATAATTTAAACAATATTGTTTAGATTAGCCAGTGTTAAGTTGTATTGTGTATAAGGTAAGATGAGAGTTTTTAAGTAAAAGGCAACTGATATTTTTATATTTTTTTTGCCAGTGTAAATGCAAGTTACAGTAATGGGATAGCGGCCAATACTGCAGCATCAAAATCACCAATACTAAAAATAATGTCTACACTATTAATTCAATAGGTAATAAAAAAATATATAAATTATAGATAGTGTGTACCTAGGTACCATAAAATCTACCTTTTAGTAGTGGAATAATAGCGAATTTCAATTAATTTTACTTGGTCACTTATTGTATGTTATCAATACATAACTTTTACAATTCAATGAAATAGTATCTAATCTAATGAATAAAATAATACAACCGCGATATTCATTGTGAGCGACCCCCCATTCATAAAGACACCACATGAACTGTCAAAAGTAACTTGATAAAACCAGTACCTATGCAAGCCCATACGTTTTGGAATTGAACATCTATTGTATTCCGACCGAAGATTTAATTAAGGCTTAAGATATTTACCAATTTATTCGTTAATATAGAGTTAAATCCCACCACCTGTTCAATACATCAACAGGTAATCTTATAAATGGAACAAATAATGAAAATTCTTTAAATGTGTAGTTGTGCAGATTAATTATGTAAATATTATATGACAACTAAAAATATGTAAACTTACCGATCTTTATTTTCAATCTTTCTTCGACTCGCACTTTAGGCGTATCGTCCGCCATGTTAAATCCATAACTGTTTATCTCTTTCATCCGTTGTTGTTATCTCTTTCGAACGAGCCCAACTTGGCCGGCTGGTCCTGCCACTTCCCGAGTGTTAAAAAGCCTAGGTACTTTCTTTATTTTAACTTGCCGTATGAACTTGAAAAACACTTACAGAGTAAATAAAAACATAGCTAATTATTTTACAGTCCATCGACACTATTGAGTTCAAAGGCGACGTATACATTGTTGCGCATGTGCGAAGAGTTGCACTTCTTTTTTATCAATGAATTCACTTTCTGGAAAGTCAACTCACTTTCTTAGCAATAATAAACTAAATTTCACAAATTAGATTGTTAAGTTAAATATTTTATTACACACACACACTTTAAAGTCCACCATTATTATCACCAATTTGTTCCTCCATAAGATCACCGATGCAGTAATAATAATCAATGAACAAAAACTATGAATGAATAATTACGTCACCTTGGTCCTTGACGTAGCGAACCAAGCAATGCGCAAGCGCGGTGCATGTATGCGCGGAAGTGTGGTGGGGGTTGTATGGTAGAATGAATAATATGAAAATGCTGTAACATTTAACACCTGTCTCATTCGCTTTAATTCAAATCTACATTTGGAAAAAAGATAAATTATCAATAATTTTAGATCTTTGTATTTCCATTTTATTTATTTTTTAGGTGCAATTTTTCCATCTAGGAAAGGCAAAAGGACTGAGCCCATTCCGCAAGTCTGTATTTAAAGAAGGATGGCAGTTTGAATGTCGCTTATTTAGAATGAGCATTTGTCAAAGAGAGTATGTGCATTTTATAAAGCATTTTAAGAAATTTATTTTGTATGTAGTAAATTTAAACTGATTTATTTTTAAACCGAATAAGAGAAAAAAGAAAATTAGATTATGTAGCAATAACTAAATGCAAAACAACTTTATCTACGCATTAACCAAACGCAAAGCCAAAGATGCCATGGTAAATAAAAACGGTCCGCGGTGATATAAAAGCAATTTAATTATTGTTGAAAAGAATCAAGAAACTATTTTGGAGGGCATGTTTTTATAAATATATTATTCATCATAATTATGAAAAAATAATCTACCACCAAACCATATGACAACCATATCATATCATTTGTAATATTTTTAACCAATGGACATCAGTTTGTATATATTATTAATCTATAACAGCTCACAGCTGTCATAATAATAAATAACTTTTTTTTTTATATTCAATTTTTAAAGATAAAAATGCAATGAAAAGAATCCTGGGGCGGGACTCGAACCCACGAACCTCGCTATCGCGGCAAGGCGCTCAATCGCTGAGCCAACCAGGTTTCAGTCAGCACTCACGAATTTTGTCATTGCTTGTTATCTACTTATACACAGACGCCCTCTATTAGCTTTCTTCTAATAACTCTTATACGAGTGAAGTTAGAAGTCCTAGTTTCTAATACTAGATGGCAGAGGAGTCTGTTTTTTGTTTTTACTTTTACATTTTTTTTTACAATTTGGAAAGTTTACGAACAGTTATCAATTTAGTATTTAGATATACCACTTTACTTATTTTAATAAATTATTTAGTAATATTAATATTTTTTTATTCTAAAATAAGTCTCTGTCGATAATACTTTTGGGTTAGGTTGGATAAAGCAGCGATTTCCCGCAGTAATTTACATATATTAAAAATACGTATTAATTTGTAATAAATAATCATATAAATGATATTGGATGGCTACTCAATAAAACAAGTCCAAAAATAATAAGAGTTTTAATTTATTTCCAAATAGTTAGGTAGGTAATGTAACAGTCACAAAAACGGCTGTTACAGTACCTTCCCTAATGCGACGCTAGAATATAGGGGTCTCCTTTGTAATAGTTATTAGCCAGTAAGTTACTTATGTCCAGAGATATTCCAAACTTCAGAAGCCATGTGTTTACAACGCCGCCCGCTAATATGATGCTGAAATGCACAAGGAGGTCATTCTAGTTGGAATATACACACAATCACCTAAGTGAATACCGAGCAAGAGGTTCAAATACTTACCCAAATAGGGATGAAGCAGGGGCCTGACCAAAGAACACGATCGCTAATCGAATCGCCGCATCGATGGATAAAAATGTATAGGAATTTTACTCTATGGGTAGAGACTGATCGAAGAGAAACGTCAAATCCCATACATTTGGCTTTCGATGGGTATTTCGATTCGATTATCGATTGGCTCTTTGGTAAGGCCCCTGGGGCCTTACCAAAGAGCCGATCGATAATCGAATCGAAATACCCATCGAAAGCCAAATGTCCCATACATTTGACGTTTCTCGGCGTTCGGCCCATAGAGTAAAATTCCTATACAATTTTATCGATCGATGCGGCGATTCGATTGGCGATCGTGTTCTTTGGTCAGGCCCCTGATTGAATTTGAAAATATGTTGACTTCGATTATTATACGGTACAACTATTATAAGACAGAGACTTATTTTAGAATAAAAAAATATTAATATTACTAAATAATTTATTAAAATAAGTAAAGTGGTATATCTAAATACTAAATTGATAACTGTTTCCTCTCATCTCCAGAATTTATACAATTCTTATTATTCGAATTCATGTGTACAATATTTACATCAAGTATATCTGAATTAGAATTATCAATAACTTCTTTATTAATTTTAGATTTATACTTTTCAGATTCAATAAACACTACATTTCTAGCCTTTACAATATTCTGCGGTCTATCCATATTAATTAGACGATAACCTTTACTATTCTCACAGTATCCAACCATAATCAATCTCTTGGATTTTTCATCTAATTTCTTTCGTAATTGTTTAGGAATATGAGCTTGCGCAATACACCCGACAACCTTTAAATTAGATAAGTCAATCTTTTTACCTGTCCATATTTCTTCCGGAACAGTATTTACCGCCATAGTAGGAGAACGGTTTTTTAACCTCACGGTCCGAATGGAGATGACACCGCTGTCAGCGCTGACGTTCATAATCACCGGTCCGATTCAAAAAGCGCGATGAGACCACTCACGGCACTATTAGCTTGATTATGAATCGGACCAGTGATTAAGCGCGCTCACAAGAACATCACTTGTATCTCCCTCTATCTCGCAACTAAAACATATGCTCCTCTCACTCTGATTGAATGTCAAATAAAACGCCATAAAAAATTAATGAATTTTAATGTATTTTGTATATTTGTTTACATTAATATTAAATTAAATGAGAACACAACATTTTTAACTATCTACTTAATAATTATTTAAGGAATTTTATTACTTTCCTTGAAAACATGTTTCTAGATAAATGTCATTCTGACAGCGCTCACAGCGATTTCACCCATAAGCAAAATCACTGTAAGTCCAATATGGCGTCTGTAATGACGTCACTATCTATGTCAAATCATCTATCGTAAGCGCGCTTACGCCCAATCGGACCGGTGATGACAGCGCTGACCTCGATTTTGGCGTGAATCGGACCGCAAGGTAAATAAATGGCTGTACAAATTGCCTCAGCCCAAAACTTTTTACTTATATTAGCTTCTGACAACATACATCTGCACATATTAATTAAAGTTCTATTACACCTCTCCGCTACCCCATTCTGTTGCGGGCAATACGGTATAGTCGTCTGGTGACGAATACCGTGATTTTTAAGAAAATCCTGGAAAGCCTGATTGGTATATTCAGTACCATTACCGCTTACTAGACACACGTTTAGATTTTTTTTAGTGTACCTGCCTAATAATAAGCGTAGTACGCGCGATTTTTTTTTTTTTTAATGAGAGCTCGGAATTTGACCTCACATCTACCTGATGGAAAGCAGTATGAAGGCCCAAGAACAAATGCAACCAACAATTACGATCTACGTAACCGTTGATTGCTCCTATTATGCCGGCTTAAGATGCCTATACACGCTTCGTTTAAAGGACTCGAGATTAAAGGAAGAAGGAAACACGCGAGCAGGTAGAGCATTCCACATTTTAATAGTGCGACAGATATACGAATCACCAAATTTTTTAGTGCGGGTTGGTATATCTGCCACAGTATATGCATGCATTTTGTTACCCGCTCGTGAAGTCCTATATCGGAAAGGAGAAGGAGGAATGAGATGAAAAAGTTCTTCAGAGCACGCTCAACGACGCTACATCTCTGCGAAGCTGCAATGGCTCTAGAGTGTCCGTGAGCTCTTTGTTCTCGATAATTCTCGATGCACGCTTCTGCAGACTATCGAGAGCATGCAGCAAGTATTTGGCAGATCCACCCCAAAGATGCGAACAGTATTCCACACAAGGCCGTATCTGAGCTTTATAAATCAGATGCCTGGGTTGAGGAGTAAAATACCGTCGCACCTTATTAAGGATGCCGAGCTTCCTACTTGCTGTCTTCGCAATGCTCTCAATATAGTTGCGGTGGTTTAGGTCGGAGCGTATTTCTAATCCCAGGATATCGAGAACTGGAGACAATGGTAAATGTGTGCTCTGAAGGGAGGGAAAGTGAGAAAAGGGGGTCTTTTTTGCTGTTAATGCGCAAGCCTGGGTTTTTTGGGCATTAAACTGGACCAGATTAAGAGAACCCCAGTTTGAGATTTTTTCCAGGGTTTGGTCCAATTCATTTACCAAAGAACTCCTCTGTTTCGACGCGACTGGGAGGCTGACGCATCAAGTATTGACCGTGGACAGTGCTATCGTCTGCATAGCAATATATGTTACCGAGTGATAACAAATCATTGATATGCAGCAAGAACAGAGTAGAGAATAGCACAGATCCTTGGGGTACGCCTGCGTTAATGGTTTCGCGACCCGAGGTCGTACCATCAACGAGGACTTTTATAGCCAGGTCTGATAAAAAACTTGAGATCCAGCCACAAAGTCGCGCCGAAAATCCATATGCTGGCAGCTTAGAGAGTAAAGCTTTGTGCCATACCCGGTCAAAGGCCTTAGAGATATCAAGGCCGACTGCCAAGGCCTCTCCATGCCTATCCATTGCCTCACCCCAGATATGCGTAATATATGCAAGAAGATCACCCGTAGACCTTTTTCTACGAAATCCGTATTGACGGTCATTGATAATGGAGTGACCTTCTAGGTATCGCATAATCTGTGCATTAATAACTGTTTTTAGAACTTTGCACAGCTCTGAGGTGATGGCAATGGGCCGGTGATTATTGGGGTCTGACCGGTCACCCTTTTTGGGGATAGGTTGCACATTCGCTTCCCTCCAAGCTGCGGGGACCATACCAGAGGAGTATGATAGGCTGTAAAGTCGCGTAAGAGCAGGAGACAACTCTAGAGCTCAGTTTTTTATAACAATCGCTGGAACACCATCCGGCCCACTGGCCTTCCGAACATCGAGAGAATGAAGTGCCGCGCGCACGTTACGCTGCCTTATATGAATATCTGGCATTGTGAATCCGCAATTGGGTGTAGTAGGCGGTTCCGCGCTTCCAAGGTCGAGTCTGGAGTTAGAGGCGAAAATATGAGCCAGAAGATCGGCTTTTTTAGTCGCCAAATAAGGACGGCTTCAAGTTTACAAAATACCGTAGCAAGTACCTCAAAGGTTAATACGGTTTCTCCTATCACCCTACGTAAGTGAGTTTTGGCAGCCTTAACAACAGCCTAAAATATTCCTCCCTATTGTGGACATGCCAACCGGTGGACCAGGGGCCTGACCAAAGAGCATGATCGCCAATCGAATCGCCGCATCGATCGATATAAATGTATAGGAATTTTATTCTATGGGTAGAGGATGATCGCCGAGAAACGTAAAATCCCATACATTTAGCTTTCGATGGGTATTTCGATTCGATTATCGATTGGCTCTTTGGTAAGGCCCCTGGTGGATCAAAAAGCCATCTGATTTCACGTTGGGAGAGTACAGTTCCAATTACATTATGATTATCTGCTACAAATTTATATCAATATTTTCGAAGAGGAGGGGATCCTGCTGGTGCTTCAAAAATCCTCGTGGATGAGTGTCTGCCGAAACATCATGCGGATGTCGGCCACAAAGAGAATCTGATGGCGGCGAAAGTTCATGAGAATATCCGAAATATCCCGGAGAAGCTTCGGGCCAGTATGCAAGCACTGGTTCAATGATACACCCGAAGACGTAGGGGCGGAGCCATCAAACACCACTCTTATCTTCTCACTATGAGGCTTGAAGACTGCGTAATGGGGAATGAAATAATGTTCCACTGAACGCCAGTCCAAGTTTAAGACCGTCATGTGTCCATAATCCTCCCGCATGAACTCAGTGTACTTCTTGCGGAAGACAGGGTCACGCCTCATGCGATTCTCATGGACACCAACCTTTTCTCAGCAAGACTCCTTGATGCACCCAATGGGAGTCGTGAGGGAAGAAAAGGAATTCTGGTGTAAAAACGACCAGAAGCTAAACGACCAGTAGCTAAACGACCAGTATTATTCTGGAAAAACAAATCACATTCATGATTAACAGGATTGACCTTCGTAGCAGCCGGGGGCTCCTCCACTTCCCAAAATCTCTAATCCGCCTTAGAAAGAGAAAGACAAATGTCAACAACAGGTGGGGGAGGAACATGGGTTGGGCCCATTATAACAGATCCCAAGATTGTGGGGATCGCTACGAGGCCACCTGTACCTAGGGCCTTCACATTACCTAGGAGCAACATTCCCAAAACATCGGCACCAAGCAACAAATTAATTGATCCCGGAATGTCGAAGGTGGGGTCAGCCAAACACAAACCCCTTGTCAGGGTCACCACAACTGGGCACCCGAATCTAAAAGGGCACGAACAACCAAATAGTTGCCCTTCGGGCCCCAAACACACACAGAGGCTGTAGGTAAAACTACAGTCTCTGAGTGGGTGGCGGCTGGTGAGCGGGCAGCGAATATCTATTCCTCTTGAACCGGGCTTGACAACATGAGGATTTCGTCCTGAAGGTCTTCTCTGGTAACGCGACCTTACAGCAGGTTGTTGCGCTGCACACCAGTTACGACCCATGGGAGCAAAGCGAGGGGGCGAAGCATTGCCCCCACCCATGAGGGGGGTGCGGTCACCATTCCTGGGGGGTGAACTCCAAATATTGGGGGGTGAAATCCGAATATTGGGGGGTGAACTCCGAATATTGAGGGGTGAACTCCGAATATTGGGGGGTGAACTCCGAATATGGCGGGGCGAGGGGCGCCGGTCCTCAGTACGTGAGGAATCATAAAACATCGGCGATCGTACCTCCCTAGCACCCTGGGGTTCATAGTGAACATGTTGGCAGCCTCCCATATTTAAATTAGCACACAAAAATAGATGATGGCGGCCACTGCACTGCGAACATGGCCGCGATTCACGGCAATCCTTTTGGTGGTGTTTGCCCAAGCACACATAACACCATTGGGAATATTATACAAACTAACTTGACCTGCCTGACCCTAAGAAAAAAAGGTAGCAAAACAGGCAAGTCACATAAGGTTAAAATTATAATAAATGAAGGTGTACCGTTAAAAGAATTTATGATTTTTCCAAACCAAATGGTACAACAAAACCAACAATTAACAAAATAAACTAAATCTAGCCAAGAAACCAGTTTCTAAACTGAGCTAGGCCCAAATAATTTGAGGCAAGTGCAATTTCCAAATTTTGATAGTGTGTATAACTATCAAAATTTGCACAGATGAGTAAATTAAAAAACCCACTAACAAAATGTGCTAGAATTTGTACTAACCACGCTCTGCTACCAGAAATGTGCGAGAAGCCGGGAAACAAAACTCGTCCAGGCTTCTCACACGGGTGCGTTTCGCACCGCTAAACTTAAAATCTAAACTTACTGTAAGGCTTGTTATGGGGCTTCTGCGACGAGAACCCTGGGTACCCAAGGTATACAATAACTCCGTTCTTCTTTAAAGCTACTAACAAAATGCCATCCAAATACGACGTTGGAAACATACAACAAAACACAACGCGACAACTATTTGAATCACTTAGTAGGAGCCTAATACATGGCGAACAAAATGCTACACAATTTCTATTGATTGTCTAGAAGGCCGCACATAATCACATTACGGCATAAATCTACTAGACTAATAACTATAATAGAAAAACAAAATTAAAATAAGTGGCCTTATTCCGAGCTTGCAACCGCTAATCACGACAAGACGTTGCGCAAACTATAAATATGGAAATATAAGTTCTATTCCAATGGTTATATAGTATGTATTAGGTTGGCTATAATAATGCCGCCATCTTGAAATAGACGAATTCTTCGCAAGTTTGAACATCTTATGAGCATTGGAATTTCAACTTTATAATTAACAGGATAGAACTTATATTTCAATACCCGTCCTTTACGCAAAATGCGCGACGCTGAACATGTCAAAACTCGGAATAAAGCCCAAGGACTCAATACAATTTTTACGACGACAGACTCTTCTTCTTTCTTTTTCTTCTGGCTTATTCTATCGCTTATCTTGGTGCGATAATTCAGCCGACGACAGACTCTTTTTTTCTTAACTGACTGGCATGTCAAAAGGTCATGACAACAGATTAGCGTCCAGACTATTTATCAAAATTGAACAAAATTCATTTCAATGATAATATTTGGTTAGTTAATTGATGAAGTGAAAACAGAGTTGGTTGACTATATATATATATATCATCACGGGTGCCTTACGGCGCCCGAGACCGCCTAGACGGCCCCAGGGTACCCAGCGGAGGGGTTTTAATCCCACCTCGTTGTAGCCGATGGTATGAGTCTACACCGAACAAGTGGCTAGCTCGTCGCGATGTTTTGGATAGACTCAATAACCCATCTATAAACAGTTTCACAAGTTGGTATAGTGAAACCGGGACCGACAGCTTAACGTGCTCTCCGAGGCACTATAGTGGTGTTGTCGAACAAATGTACATAAATTTTTAAATTAAAAACTCATTGGTACACACCGGGATTCGAACCAGGGACCTAAGCGTTTTTAAGTCCAAGGTCTAACCAACTAGGCCACCACGTATAAATCGGAGTTCACCCCCTAATTCGGAGTTCACCCCCCAATATTCGGAGTTCACCCCTCAATATTCGGAGTTCACCCCCCAATATTCGGATTTCACCCCCCAATATTTGGAGTTCACCCCCCAGGAATGGTGACCGCACCCCCCTCATGGGTGGGGGCAATGCTTCGCCCCCTCGCTTTGCTCCCATGGGTCGTAACTGGTGTGCAGCGCAACAACCTGCTGTAAGGTCGCGTTACCAGAGAAGACCTTCAGGACGAAATCCTCATGTTGTCAAGCCCGGTTCAAGAGGAATAGATATTCGCTGCCCGCTCACCAGCCGCCACCCACTCAGATACTGTAGTTTTACCTACAGCCTCTGTGTGTGTTTGGGGCCCGAAGGGCAACTATTTGGTTGTTCGTGCCCTTTTAGATTCGGGTGCCCAGGGTTGCATTGTTTCGGCTTGGTTAGCGAGTGGCCTATGCCTAGCTTTGAATCATCATCGGGATTCTGTTCGGGGAGTTGGTAATGTCAAAGTTGAGAACTTGATTGGTAACACCACTTTTACATTCTCCCCGTTCTCGGTTTCATGTCCGAGCATCACTGCTTCGGCAATAGTTTTAGAAAATATATTGGGTCAACACCCCTAGGTAAAGTTGTCCCCAGTTGCGGTGACCCTGACAAGGGGTTTGTGTTTGGCTGACCCCACCTTCGACATTCCGGGATCAATTAATTTGTTGCTTGGTGCCGATGTTTTGGGAATGTTGCTCCTAGGTAATGTGAAGGCCCTAGGTACAGGTGGCCTCGTAGCGATCCCCACAATCTTGGGATCTGTTATAATGGGCCCAACCCATGTTCCTCCCCCACCTGTTGTTGACATTTGTCTTTCTCTTTCTAAGGCGGATTAGAGATTTTGGGAAGTGGAGGAGCCCCTGGCTGCTACGAAGGTCAATCCTGTTAATCATGAATGTGATTTGTTTTTCCAGAATAATACTGGTCGTTTAGCTACTGGTCGTTTAGCTTCTGGTCGTTTTTACACCAGAATTCCTTTTCTTCCCTCACGACTCCCATTGGGTGCATCAAGGAGTCTTGCTGAGAAAAGGTTGGTGTCCATGAGAATCGCATGAGGCGTGACCCTGTCTTCCGCAAGAAGTACACTGAGTTCATGCGGGAGTATGAGGATTTGGGACACATGACGGTCTCAAACTTGGACTGGCGTTCAGTGGAACATTATTTCATTCCCCATTACGCAGTCTTCAAGCCTCATAGTGAGAAGATAAGAGTGGTGTTTGATGGCTCTGCCCCTACGTCTTCGGGTGTATCATTGAACCAGTGCTTGCATACTGGCCCGAAGCTTCTCCGGGATATTTCGGATATTCTCATGAACTTTCGCCGCCATCAGATTCTCTTTGTGGCCGACATCCGCATGATGTTTCGGCAGACACTCATCCACGAGGATTTTTTAAGCACCAGCAGGATCCCCTCCTCTTCGAAAATATTGATATAAATTTGTAGCAGATAATCATAATGTAATTGGAACTGTACTCTCCCAACGTGAAATCAGATGGCTTTTTGATCCACCAGGGGCCTTACCAAAGAGCCAATCGATAATCGAATCGAAATACCCATCGAAAGCTAAATGTATGGGATTTTACGTTTCTCGGTGATCATCCTCTACCCATAGAATAAAATTCCTATACATTTATATCGATCGATGCGGCGATTCGATTGGCGATCATGCTCTTTGGTCAGGCCCCTGGTCCACCGGTTGGCATGTCCACAATAGGGAGGAATATTTTAGGCTGTTGTTAAGGCTGCCAAAACTCACTTACGTAGGGTGATAGGAGAAACCGTATTAACCTTTGAGGTACTTGCTACGGTATTTTGTAAACTTGAAGCCGTCCTTATTTGGCGACTAAAAAAGCCGATCTTCTGGCTCATATTTTTGCCTCTAACTCCAGACTCGACCTTGGAGGCGCGCAACCGCCTACTACACCCAATTGCGGATTCACAATGCCAGATATTCATATAAGGCAGCGTAACGTGCGCGCGGCACTTCATTCTCTCGATGTTCGGAAGGCCAGTGGGCCGGATGGTGTTCCAGCGATTGTTATAAAAAACTGAGCTCTAGAGTTGTCTCCTGCTCTTACGCGACTTTACAGCCTATCATACTCCTCTGGTATGGTCCCCGCAGCTTGGAGGGAAGCGAATGTGCAACCTATCCCCAAAAAGGGTGACCGGTCAGACCCCAATAATCACCGGCCCATTGCCATCACCTCAGAGCTGTGCAAAGTTCTAAAAACAGTTATTAATGCACAGATTATGCGATACCTAGAAGGTCACTCCATTATCAATGACCGTCAATACGGATTTCGTAGAAAAAGGTCTACGGGTGATCTTCTTGCATATATTACGCATATCTGGGGTGAGGCAATGGATAGGCATGGAGAGGCCTTGGCAGTCGGCCTTGATATCTCTAAGGCCTTTGACCGGGTATGGCACAAAGCTTTACTCTCTAAGCTGCCAGCATATGGATTTTCGGCGCGACTTTGTGGCTGGATCTCAAGTTTTTTATCAGACCTGGCTATAAAAGTCCTCGTTGATGGTACGACCTCGGGTCGCGAAACCATTAACGCAGGCGTACCCCAAGGATCTGTGCTATTCTCTACTCTGTTCTTGCTGCATATCAATGATTTGTTATCACTCGGTAACATATATTGCTATGCAGACGATAGCACTGTCCACGGTCAATACTTGATGCGTCAGCCTCCCAGTCGCGTCGAAACAGAGGAGTTCTTTGGTAAATGAATTGGACCAAACCCTGGAAAAAATCTCAAACTGGGGTTCTCTTAATCTGGTCCAGTTTAATGCCCAAAAAACCCAGGCTTGCGCATTAACAGCAAAAAAGACCCCCTTTTCTCACTTTCCCTCCCTTCAGAGCACACATTTACCATTGTCTCCAGTTCTCGATATCCTGGGATTAGAAATACGCTCCGACCTAAACCACCGCAACTATATTGAGAGCATTGCGAAGACAGCAAGTAGGAAGCTCGGCGTCCTTAATAAGGTGCGACGGTATTTTACTCCTCAACCCAGGCATCTGATTTATAAAGCTCAGATACGGCCTTGTGTGGAATACTGTTCGCATCTTTGGGGTGGATCTGCCAAATACTTGCTGCATGCTCTCGATAGTCTGCAGAAGCGTGCATCGAGAATTATCGAGAACAAAGAGCTCACGGACACTCTAGAGCCATTGCAGCTTCGCAGAGATGTAGCGTCGTTGAGCGTGCTCTGAAGAACTTTTTCATCTCATTCCTCCTTCTCCTTTCCGATATAGGACTTCACGAGCGGGTAACAAAATGCATGCATATACTGTGGCAGATATACCAACCCGCACTAAAAAATTTGGTGATTCGTATATCTGTCGCACTATTAAAATGTGGAATGCTCTACCTGCTCGCGTGTTTCCTTCTTCCTTTAATCTCGAGTCCTTTAAACGAAGCGTGTATAGGCATCTTAAGCCGGCATAATAGGAGCAATCAACGGTTACGTAGATCGTAATTGTTGGTTGCATTTGTTCTTGGGCCTTTATACTGCTTTCCATCAGGTAGATGTGAGGTCAAATTCCGAGCTCTCATTAAAAAAAAAAAAAAAATCGCGCGTACCACGCTTATTATTAGGCAGGTACACTAAAAAAAATCTAAACGTGTGTCTAGTAAGCGATAATGGTACTGAATATACCAATCAGGCTTTCCAGGATTTTCTTAAAAATCACGGTATTCGTCACCAGACGACTATACCGTATTGCCCGCAACAGAATGGGGTAGCGGAGAGGTGTAATAGAACTTTAATTAATATGTGCAGATGTATGTTGTCAGAAGCTAATATAAGTAAAAAGTTTTGGGCTGAGGCAATTTGTACAGCCATTTATTTACCTTGCGGTCCGATTCACGCCAAAATCGAGGTCAGCGCTGTCATCACCGGTCCTATTGGGCGTAAGCGCGCTTACGATAGATGATTTGACATAGATAGTGACGTCATTACAGACGCCATATTGAACTTACAGTGATTTTGCTTATAGGTGAAATCGCTGTGAGCGCTGTCAGAATGACATTTATCTAGAAACATGTTTTCAAGGAAAGTAATAAAATTCCTTAAATAATTATTAAGTAGATAGTTAAAAGTGTTGTGTTCTCATTTAATTTAATATTAATGTAAACAAATATACAAAATACATTAAAATTCATTAATTTTTTATGGCGTTTTATTTGACATTCAATCAGAGTGAGAGGAGCATATGTTTTAGTTGCGAGATAGAGGGAGATACAAGTGATGTTCTTGTGAGCGCGCTTAATCACTGGTCCGATGCATAATCAAGCTAATAGTGCCGTGAGAGGTCTCATCGCGCTTTTTGAATCGGACCGGTGATTATGAACGTCAGCGCTGACAGCGGTGTCATCTCCATTCGGACCGTGAGGTTAAAAAACCGTTCTCCTACTATGGCGGTAAATACTGTTCCGGAAGAAATATGGACAGGTAAAAAGATTGACTTATCTAATTTAAAGGTTGTCGGGTGTATTGCGCAAGCTCATATTCCTAAACAATTACGAAAGAAATTAGATGAAAAATCCAAGAGATTGGTTATGGTTGGATACTGTGAGAATAGTAAAGGTTATCGTCTAATTAATATGGATAGACCGCAGAATATTGTAAAGGCTAGAAATGTAGTGTTTATTGAATCTGAAAAGTATAAATCTAAAATTAATAAAGAAGTTATTGATAATTCTAATTCAGATATACTTGATGTAAATATTGTACATATGAATTCGAATAATAAGAATTGTATAAATTCTGGAGAGGTAGTAAGATCTGAAGAGGTCGAGAGTTTCAGAGAGGTTAAGCCTAATAATGTAAATAATTCTTTTGATATTATAGTAGAAGGAAATGTACATGATACTAATGAAGAAGATATTAATGTGGTTGAAAATATAACTACAGAAGATGTACAAATTGAAAGGCGTTATCCTCTAAGAAATAGAAAACCAGTAATAAGGTATAGTGATTCAGATTATAACTTTTTTGTAAGCAACAATGTTGATCCTACATCGGTGAAAGACGCTATGTCTAGGACAGATAAAAGTCTGTGGTATAATGCAATGGTTGAAGAATATAAATCATTGTCTGATAATGATACATGGGAACTTATAGATAGACCACCAGACAAAAATGTAGTTAAATGTAAATGGATATTTAAGCTTAAAATGGGAGCTGATGGTTCTGTTCAATGTCACAAGGCCAGACTAGTTGCTAAAGGGTTCTCCCAGCAATATGGAGAAAATTATTATGAAACTTTTGCTCCTGTCGTCAAATTGTCATCAATTCGATTATTATTTGGATTATCTGTTGAAATGAATTTAAAAATCAGTCATATTGATGTGACGACTGCCTTCCTGAATGGAGATTTGTCAGAATGTATTTTTATGGAACAGCCAGAAAATTGTATTAATGCTGGTGATGTAAATAAAGTTTGTCGACTAAAAAAGGCCATTTATGGGTTGAAACAGGCAGCAAATTGTTGGAATAAGAAAGTCCATGAATTTATTGTAAATATTGGTATGACGAGATCGAACTATGATCCGTGTGTATATCTCATGAAGAGAAATAAAATATTTTTAGCCATAGGTCTTTATGTTGATGATTTTTATATATTTTCTAACAGTGAAGTGGAAACTAAAAAGTTGATTAATAACATTGGTGGAAAGTTTAAAATAAAAGACCTAGGTGAAGCTAAAGAATGTTTAGGTATGAGGATTAAGAGGAGAGATAATATGCTATTTATTGATCAGGAGAGGTATGTATTAAACTTGCTCAATAAAAATGGTATGGAGGATTGTATTCCAGTTGCCACGCCTCTTACACCTAACATTAAATTAGAAAAAGGTCCGAATATTGTGGATTATTCTTACCAAGAAATAATAGGTTCACTTATGTATTTATCTATATGTACACATCCAGATATCTCTTTCGCAGTTAGCTACCTAAGCCAATTTAATTCATGCTGGAGTAGCGAACATATGGCTGCAGTCAAAAGGCTTTTAAGATATCTAAAGGGGACAAGTAATTACTCTTTATGTTTCAAGAAAACTTCTAAAAGTGTTACAGTATATGCTGATGCTGACTGGGCGAGTATCAGTGATGATGGACATTCATACACAGGTTATGCTATAATTTATGCTGGTGTGGCTATCCAATGGCAATCACGTAAACAAATATGTATGACACTCAGTACAGCTGAAGCGGAATATATTGCAATATGTGAAGCTGCTAAAGAGGTTACATGTATTAAAGGACTGTTCAGTGAGTTATGCGGTTCTAATAATGTAGTAATTATTTTTAGTGATAGTCAAAGTGCGACTAAGTTGGTTTATACTCCTGTTATTCGTAGACGCTTAAAACATATCTCAATTAAATATCATTACATTCATGAGTTAGTTCATGATGGGGAAATATGTATTGAGTATCTATGTACTAATGAAATGTTAGCAGATGTCCTGACCAAGTCTGTGGCTAAACCTAAACATGTATATTGTGTAGCTGGGTTAGGAGTTTATAAGTCGGGTTAGATTAAGGGAGGGTGTTGAAAAGCCGTAATCTAACTGGCCAACTTTATAAGTTTTATTTTAATAGGTTGTCATGGTTTTTTTTTTGTTTGAAATCTGTCACTGAATATTCGTTGAGAAAAACACAAGTATTTTTCTGTATATTATTCCACTTTAGTTTTTCAGGACATTATAGGGTATAAGTATTTCTACACAGTATTATCAGTATATAGTTGAGTAGTCTAAATAAATATACTAGACTACTCAAGTATAGAAACTGCATTTTTTGACAGTTTTTGTGGATATCTCTCCTGCAGCCATCTAGTGGAATATTTTGGAACCGGCAAAAAGAAAACTCATTATACACTGACGTGACACTGGCAGAAATGTGCAAGTTACTCGAGTTGCCATAATAAAAAGAAAAAAAAATGAGCGTCGCTTTGCTGATAGGCTGATGGTCTTTGCTACCAATGTCTCAATAAATAAAAAAAAAGGATCAGCGACGCTGAAATCGACTTTAATACTTTAATCGACCAATCGACGGCGGGCTTTAAAGTACGTACAGTTTATCCCTTGTTTTCCTAAACTTGAAATTTGGTGAAGAAATTCCGGTTGAACTGGGAGTAGGACATAAAACTCTACGTCACAAAAGCAAGAAACAGGTAATACTCTTTTACGAGCATATTACAAAAGTAAAGCTTACCCTATGCTATGTATGCCCCTCGCGCTTATTTCGTATCAATTATTGTAATACCTGTACATACTACCTCTGAACAATTAATTATGTAGCCTTTAGCATCACTGCTACATTACACACGTGCATCATACTTTATTTAATCTGTGCTCCATATAACTACAAAAATAATTAATCCATGCACTCCTAGGTAGCTAAATAAAAAAAAAAATTGGGTCACCTATATTGTAGGAACTCCTGAGAAAAACTATACATATCATCACGGGTGCCTTACGGCGCCCGAGACCGCTTAGACGGCCCCAGGGTACCCAGCGGAGGGGTTTTAATCCCACTTCGTTGTAGCCGATGGTATGAGTCTACACCGAACAAGTGGCTAGCTCGTTGCGATGTTTTGAATAGACTCAATAACCCATCTATAAACAGTTTCACAAGTTGGTATAGTGAAACCGGGACCGACAGCTTAACATGCTCTCCGAGGCACTATAGTGGTGTTGTCAAACAAATGTACATATTTTTTTTAATTAAAAACTCATTGGTATACAGCAGGATTCGACGCAGGGACCTTACTGTTTTTAAGTCCAAGGTCTAACCAACTCGGCCACCACATAATGTGTCTACCTAACCCACTGGTTTAGGCTGTGCTTTGTCTGTCAGTTTTATATTTAAATTAAATACCTAGATATAATCAATTTAGTTAGCCTTATCTTTTTAAAAAATACATTGCTATTTAAATTTTCAGGTGTGAAACTGTGAAAGAAGCTTATGAATTGACAGAGACCCTGTTTAACTCATACGTCATTGGGTATTTTTTACATTTCATTACTTATTGGGAAAATAAAACCTACTGAAACCAGCTCATAATAATTATATTTTAATGAAATCAATTTAGTTCATAAGTAATTATAATGACAGATAACTACAACCATATAAATGTAAATATATTGTATATTCATGACAATATACCTGGTCCAATTGTAGATTTTCAAAGCCAATTAATATCTGATGATTTAAGTTCTTCATTAGAAATTGTTTGCAAATGTTCTGGTAATTGCCTTGTTGAAACTTGCACCTGTCTTAAAGCTTCAGGTTGCAAAAATTACTATGAAGACTTAAAAAAAGATGATTTTAAAATAGAAACTAATGGTGAATCCTTTCCCATTTTTGAATGTAATTCCAATTGTACATGCAGCTATGAATGCAGCAATCGCGTAGTCCAGAAAGGGCCCACTAATGATTTAATTGTGAGAAAATGTCTAATTCCTGCTACAGAGGTAAATATCAAAGGTTTTGGTTTATTCACAAAAACTTTCAAAAGAAAAGGAACATTTATTTGTATATATGCTGGTGAAGTGATTACCCGTTCAGAAGCTTTGGCTCGTCATGAACAGAATCTATTGTTCCATGAAATTAATTATATATTCTGTCTTAAAGAACATAGTGATGGCAAAATTACAGAAACCATAATAGATCCTAGTAAATTTGGAAATATTGGCCGTTACATCAACCACAGCTGTGATCCCAACTGTATTATTATCCCAGTTAGGATTGACAGTCCAATTCCCAAACTTGCTATATTTAGTTGTAAAGATTTAGAAGCCGGTTCGGAAATAACATTTGATTATGGTTCTCATAACCTAAATGTAAATAATATAAATAAAAAAATAAATACTAAATTGGAAAAATGTTTATGTGGCAGTAAAGAATGTAGACAACAGTTGCCTTATGAGTTATATTAAAATTATTATTTACTGATAATAAAAAATAGTCTACAAATAATCAAAAATCTCTTTTAAGTTGAAATTTTTGCAAATAATGCATATAAAATAATAAATTAAATAATAAATATTTAAGTAGCTATTAATTAAATTATTCATCCAAATCACTGCCTGTTACTGGCCAATAATACTGGTGAAATAGCTGCCAGTTTTGTTATGTACCTCATGATGCAAGGATGGACTTTTGGGCTATTAAAAAAAATGCCTTCTCCATACTAAGTAGTATTTTGAAATGACAAATTTTTTTGGGGAAGACAATTTTCTTTTTCATTTACGACTTTATTAGTAAAGCCTCATATTAGTACAACCTTTCAGATTCACCCTGTACCTTGTCCTTGTTCCCCATAGACCCATCATTCTATAATAAACTTCAAAAACATACTCTTACTATTTTAGTTAAAATGGTGTTTAATCTCTTTTCTGTAAAAGATGACTTTCATTTGTAAGAAAGAGATAAAACACATTTTAAGGTCTCTAACATGTCAATTCATTTCTAATATTAAAACTTTGCTGTTAATCATAGTTAAATGTTTATGTTATTATATTTGTATGTAAATATCATGAAGGTAAAAACCGTGCCCATCCGCGTGGTAAATATATTTCCGTTGTAATAAATACTGTTATAAATTTAATAATATTTAAAAAGTTTGTTTTTTCTGATATAATAAAAACATAAAAATATTATCCAAAACATAAAGATAAATAAATACAATTACTGACAAAAATATTCTTTTAATTCAGCGACAAACAGTAGTGGGGAAATACTGTATGCGAATAGCGATCAGAGGCTGTACCATGGGTTTGCGTATTGTAGAAAAGTAACGTATTCATTTACGTATACGTGAGCATCAACCAATAGGATCGCTTTATTTTTGGTAACAGGATTGAATAAAGCGATCCTTTATTTGTTCAGTGGCGATCCTATCGGTTGTTCCTCACGTATACTTAAAATAATACGTTACATTTCTACAATGCGCAAACCCATGGTAGAGCCTCAGCACTGGCCATTTTAAGCCCCTTAACTACACCATGTTCAATAACCAAGTATGGTCCTTCCAGCAAGACTCGGCGCCGGGTCATAAAGCTCGGTCCACGCAGTCTTGGTTGGAAGCGAACATTTCGGACTTCATCAGAGCTGTCGTCTAGTCCCGATCTTAATCCGCTGGATTATGATTTATGGTCCATTTTAAAAAGTACGGCTTGCTCTAAACGCCATGATAATTTGGAGTCCCTAAAACAATCCATACGATTGGCAGTGAAGAATTTTCCCATAGAAAGATTGCGCGCTTCTATTGATAACTGGCCTCAATGTTTAAGGGACTGTATTGCAGCCAACGGAGACCACTTCGAATAAGCTTTTTTATATTTTAAATAACAAAATAACTTGATTTATTGGTTTTTTTTTTCAAAGATTAATTACTTCATTTATTTATATTACTTACAAAACATTTTTTTTAAACTAAAACTAATTAAATTTAATATTTTATTTAAATTGTTTTATATTTATGGAATAAACTAACACAATGTAAAAGTAATAAATGTTATTTGCAATAGTTTTTTTTCTATGATACAATATTTATGGCAAGACTACAAAATAAAAATAGAATCTAGTGTCGTGCGCCATAGTGCATAGTGCCTAGGGCATGCACTGAATTGAAATCCGGTTTTTTTATTATCACAAAACCGGGTTTTACGGTTATTTTTGTATTGTTTTAGTTAGGTGTATAAAATCTTAAATATATAAAGTTTGCTAAGAAAAAAGGCTCTCTTTTATAATATTTCAATTTTTTTGATGTATTGACAATTTGATTTGTAAACTTTTACTAAGTATTATTTCTTCTGTGGTATAAGTAAATTATTATAGGGGTATATGAAAATCCTGAATGAATACCTAAATGTATTTTGCATATATAAAGAATAGGATAAGAACTACCATGTTGGACTCTTTATATCGACGACGACGACTTTATATGACGTCAGCCTCGAAGTTCACCGATGTAGTGACGTCTATTTTGTCCTCACCTTATTATTTTTGGCTAAATATGAAGCAAAATTTTAGGGAACACACCAAGGGTTTTTTTGCCACCTTTATTTGAAACGGGCCAATGAGAAGTTTTAACGGTGAACTTCGCGGCTGACATCATAGATATAGTCTTGGCCCAAGCCGTCCCAAGTAGCAAAATTCTCTTAATAATTGTCGACTTATAAGACCAAAACATCTTATACAGGGTGGACACTTTTTGGAAAACATGAAACCGGATAAGTCAGGGAATTTTCGGAGACTGGAAAATTCAGGGAAAACGCTAGAAAGTCAGGGAAAATATTTAAAGTACTCACAACTTGTAACTGTAAACAACTGGCAACCTAAGCGGGATTGATTCCTCGTACGGCCCACTTTTACGGCCCACTTTTTATTTTTCCTTCTACGGCCCAAAACTTGTTCCTTATATGACCCATTTTTATATTATTTAATTTATATTCCTCGTACGACCCAAAAGCTATTCCTCCTATGCCCCAAATAATAAAAATAGGTTTCTATTCCTGCTACGGTCCAAAATTTGTTCCTTATTCGACCCAACAAGTACAGTCAAAGGCAAATGGCCTTAATTATAAAAATCCATGGTGCTGTTTTTTGCCGCTCACCACACGGAAAACAAATCATATTTAAACAGACAGATACACAGGTATTCTAGCGTATGTTTTCCAGAAGTGTAGATAGACAAATAAAAATCACTTTATATTTAACAATCTGTTTAATAATAACAAGGTTTAATCACAATCAGTTCAAATATAAAATTCAACATTTAAGTATGTACAATGTACAATTTAAATTAGCCTAATATAATTAGTTTTCAAATTGATGAAAACTATAAATATCTCGGTATTTATGAACATGGTAAACACAATTATAATGAAATGAAACAAAGTATTAAAAGTGAATATTGTAAAAGAGTAAAAAAAATATGCAAACTAATTTAAATTCAAGAAATCTTCTTAAAGCTATACACATACGCAATTCCAATTATATTGTATTCCTTTGGTATTATTGACTACACTTTGAAAAATTTACAGAATCTGGATATCAAAACACGAAAAATTTTAACAATGTTCAAAATTGGTTAAAGGTAGTGAAATAGATATCATACAAACACTTCCAATATTTACAAGCATAAAGACATTACTTTATAATGCTCGCCATAAACGACAGGCGACAGAAAAAAAATGTTACTACGAGTATATAGAATTATAAAAGAAGCAACATATCATCAGCTCTATGTCAACAAACAAAAAGTGATGCCTATTGAATTATTATTAATATATACATTTTTTAAATTTAAATTAACTTATTATTAGGTATTAAAAATGTATATTTTAATAATAATTCAATAAAATTGACAAATTTTTTCTAAACATAAAGCTAATGATATGTTGCCACTTTTATAATCCGATATAGTCATATTAATTCTTTCTGACGCCTCTATGTCTTTTGGATCCGTATAAGGCACTTTTTTTACACCAACAACATAAACACTGAGAGAGCACATTAATCCACAAAGACAAGTTCAGCAATGAAATGTAATAGCATAATATGGCACTTATACCCTTAAATATTTATTGAAAATTGTTTATGTGGTCAGGTAGTAGCCATTTTGTGTAGCCAATGTGGCTTTGTCTTTCGGCGACCGATGCGCTAAGTCTTCATAAAACTCAATATTTTCTATTGTTTTATCAGGTAGTCTTATTTTTAAGACTACCTGATAAAACAATAAAAAATTTTATCAGGTAGTCTTATTTTTAAAACTACCTGATAAAACAATAGAAAATATTTTTGCATTAGGCTATTGTATATAAAAGATGATAAGAAACTAAGTTTAAAACTTCTTTAAAATTAATACTTATTTAAAATTACAACTTTTGTATTTGTCTGTACTTTATTGAATTAAAAATGTAGGCCGTACGAGGAATAGATAACTAAACTGGGTCGTAGAAGGAAGAAATTTAGGTAAATATAAAAATGGGCCGAAAAAGTGGACCGTACGAGGAAACAATCCTAAGCGGGGCGATTCCATCTAAGTTAAAATATGCTTATTTTTTAAGAATGTGAAATATAGGTTGCTCTATATTTTCCGAAAATATTGCTAAAAATAATTGTGTCTATTTTCGAATACTCAAATGCTATATTTTTTTCCAAAAATCTATTTAAAAAAAAACAACTAATATATTTATTACGTCAATGTTTTTGGAGTTTTTTCTTTTCTTTTTGTAGGTCATTAAGGGAAAATCTAAAAAAAGTGACTGGAAAATCTGGAATAGTCAGGGAAATTCGTATCCGATAAAAGTGGCCACCCTGTTATAGCACACTAATAGACGCATTGATTAAAATCACTGATCTTATATAAGCAGCTAATGGGACTATTTGGGCTACAAGCACTTTCGATCCTAGCACGTAGTCTTATAAACATTTACAAAAACATCTTATTAGACAATTTACGCTACAAGAACTTTAGATCGTATTACGTAGTCTTTTAAACGTTTACAGGATTACCTACATTATGTGATACTTATAGGAGTCTTAAAAGTGCATATTATAAAAATAAATAAAAGCTCCTATAAATGCATTTATTAAGATTATTTATTCTTGTTCACGTTTTGTTTTATCTTCTATAAGAAAAGTTCTTCTGTAAACGTTTTGGGTAAAGCTACTATATGTCGAAGATATTAAAAGATTGATTTGTCTTTGTCGTGGCTTCTATTGGATTGCTAGCACCAAACTTGTACGTCCTGCTACTACTATAGGTAAGATTCTACTTATATGTTACCTGCATTTGCTATTACTAGAGTGATCGGTTTTAAACAATCTGGTGTCCATGACTATGATCCTATAATAGCATTAGCTTGACTAAAATGCATTGTAAAGCTCCTGATAAATGCATTACAATATGGACGGCGATCCGATCTGTGTATTCACTAATAATTTATGAATAAACAAATAATAATTATGGTTTCTTTTGAAGGCGTATGAAAATATGTCTATTATCATCGAATACTTTATGAATAACATTTATTTCGCAAGTTAATTTCTTTATATAGCAGTGAAAATACAACAAGTTATCAACCTATTTTATGATTATGAATAGTATTAAAGATTACTTTGCAGTTGCAATATATATAAAAATTCAAATGACACCACCATTACAAATTAATGAAAAATGAATGCTCTAGTATTGGCATCACAATTAACACTGTTGGATTAATTACACCAGTAGCGGCACGTACCAGGGCCCTATTTCATAAACGTGACAATTGTAATTTACCATGACAATTTATAATACATTGCTTGTTTTAGATAGTTCTAAGTAAATAATTCCAACTAAACTAAGCAATGTATTATGAATTGTCATGGTAAATTACAATTGTCGCCTTTATGAAATAGGGCCCAGATCTTTATAGGATACAACGATCTTGTAGAAGCACCCAATAAAATAATAATAAAATCAATTTGAACTTTACCGGACTGTAACAAAATTACTTTAGGACGCAATAGTCCTGTAAAGTGCGCCCAAATGCGGTCTTATAAACGTTAATAGGGTTTCTATAGGTCTTAAATATATATGATCCTAGGATACTTACAGGACTACATTTTGCTACTTGGGATTTCATGTCGAGGTGTTGTACAAGATGAACTCCTAACATCTCCCGCTTCTTGTGGTGCTGGGCACACAAGTGGACGCCACCGCAGCTAGGGCGATTTAAGACCAACTGGGACCACTATAAATCAATTCTCAACACTTCGATTTGTAATGGTCCCATCAATTCATCGGACGACGTTGAGGTGGCAACCAACCACCTCATGGATTCTGTTATGAATAAAATACGAGCTCATGATAAAACATTGTAATTATTCAAGTGACAAATTAATAATAATGAATGACATCAGCTGATGTTGAAAGTAGCTTCACTAGATTTGATCAATAAGCCGTCGAGGTGGTCTGTAGCCCTAGTGTGAGTTTTTTAAACATTTACTTTCGCGTTAACTATACTACTGCGTTAACATTTTGACCAATCACACGCTCGCATTTTTAGTTCTCAAAATTTCCGCTTGGAGCGCTGAACTATTTCCCATACAAATTTTAGTTAACTCAAATTCAAAGTAATAATTAGAAAACTCACACTAGGGGTACTGATGCTTCTAATACTGCGTCGACCAATCGATTGCATGGCAGTTGTTGCGCCTGTTGGAAGTGTTAAATCTTTGCGGAGGCGGTTCAATAATATACTTGTTAAGTTAAGTATTTATTAATTCTAAGGTCGTAATTTAGAATAATCTTAATTTTAAAATACAAAATTGCGCCTGACGAAACTCGACACAAACAACGAACACAACCTAGTGCTGTCGCTTCATAGTGTTGCCACAACACCTCCCTTCTAAGTTATGTGAGACACATTTTACAAATCTAACATTTCTCTCGGTTTCTTAACCCGACTGCTACGTCTTACAATTACTTCTTTAGAAGGCTGCACAATTCTTTCACCAACACTAGTATCGGTATCATCAATATTTATAAAAGGACTTACGTTATTTATATTTTCATTACTCTCTAAATCAGAAATATTATTATTACTACTAGCATCCTTATTATTAGGCAATAACTGGGTAACATTTCTAGTTACAGTTTTATTGTTATCTGTAATTATGTCATACATTACACTACCAATAGGCTTATCAATTATACCCTTGGACCATTTATTACTGTATAAACGTACGTACGTACTATATAAACGTACGTACGTACTATATAAACGTATATTAGTTTGGAGGAGTAGAGGTAGGCGCTGTCATCCGCGAACAGCGCCAGAGTTACATCCTGCTCTCCCGGGAGGAGGGAATCCGAGAGAGTAGGGATATCATTGGTGTACAGAGCATAAAGTGCGGGCGAAAGGCAGCTCCCTTGAGGGACAAATATACGAGTAAATTTTAATCTACTCACTGTCTTATCGTTAAATTAACCACCCATTTCGTAACCGAACCCTGTAAGGAGACTATCACCTCGACAAGAAATCGATGCAGTAACCTTCTGGAAACCGGTGAACCACACTAAAACCAAAACATGACTAGGTCATTTGACAGTTTTTTCATCTGTATGGGCGGTGTATTATAACGAGTCCGGTCGGTCGGCCAAGCTAAGTTATTAAGGCCTTCCTCCCACCATATTCTTTCTGTTGTGGGTAATATATTTTTTTGTATTATAATAACCATTAAAAAAACCGGTTAATACCCGGTTTTTTCAGTTTTTTCTCTTTTTATAAATAAAATTGCCTGGGGTACTGCTAGGCCTGAAAAAATGAAGAAATTAAAAAAATTTTAGCATTTTGTTTAAAAAAAAAAAGTATCTTATCCATACTGGTGTGTTACGCAATCACGCCTAAACTACTAAATCAATTGAAATTAAATTTGGTACACAGATATTCTGGACTTCTAGAGCCTGAGAAAGGTCGTAGGCTACTTTTTAATGCGAAAAAAAGGCTGTAAGGAGTTGAAATAGGGAATGAAGGTGTGTATGGAAATTACGTCATCTATATCTATACTAATCTATACTAATATTATAAAGAGGAAAGATTTGTATTTTTGTATTTTTGTATGTTTGTAATGAATAAACTCAAAAACTACTGGACCGATTACAATAATTTTTTCACCATTAGAAAGCTGCATTATTCAGAAGTAACATAGGCTATATAATATCACGCTAGGTCCTATAGTTGTGGAGCAGTAACCAAAAATGTTTTAAAAACGGGGGAAAAGTATCGTTTCTGAGGCCTTCCGTGGCGTGCGCTGATCTTAAGTCCCCCCGTGCTAAGCCGGGACGGGCCGCTAGTTTTTAATACATGTAACCAATTTAGATGAAATTTGGTATGGATGTAGTTGCAGACCCTGGGAAGGGCATAGGGTATACCATTTTTTGATATAGCTATGGCTATGGGGTGCTGTAATACACCCCCTATGTTTGTGTTTTAAGTGTGAGTCTCTTAGGAAAATTAAATTAATACACCAGATAGAGAAGTACATTAAAAGGACATAAAACTTCATTAAAATAATTTTTAATTTATATTTATATTTTAAGGAATATATAATACAAATAAATAATTATTTTAATTATTACTCACTTATTAACTGCTTTTATTGTCCCGAAGGCTTGACTGGTAGAGAATGCCTAGCGGCATTAAGTCCGCCTTTGTATTTTGTATGCAATAAAGATTTAAATAAATAAATATTTTTTTGTTTAAAAGTTGAATATTTTGTAATTATTTTGGCTACTTACCAGATTTAAAAGTTACTAAACTTTAAATTTCTATTTTCAAACTTATTAATGCGTGCGTAGCCGCGGGCAAAAGCTAGTAGCGCAAAGTAGTAGGTATAAACTAATCTTCTGGTACGTAAAATAACACATCAAAAGTGTAACTACTTTTGATGTGTTGGTTGGTTGGTACAAATATCAATAAATTTACTTATCCTAAAGCACTTATATGATATTTTATTATCAGTAATCAGCAACAACAGAACTGAACGCTTTCTAAATTACTAATTGGTTATCAACTAAATCAACATTAGATTAAATATGAGTAAAATCAACAATAAATTATCAATTACTTATTGTTGAACTTAATCTTGTGTTGTAAATAAATACAACGTAGGTTTTTTTATTATTACTGGCTTGTTATTATTTATTATAAGTAAGTTCTGTTTTGACTTTTAATCTGTAGCCGTAGTGTGAGTTTTTTTAACGTTTACTTTCGCGTTAACTATACTACCGCGTTAACATTTTGACCAATCACAAAGTAAACGTTAAAAAAACTCACACTAGGGCCGCTGATGTCATTCTTGTTTACGACTTATAAATTGAATAAATGTAATATTATTGAAACGGTGTTTTTGTGCTCCAATAAATGGTTATGGGCTAATAATTCGAGATTCACAATAATACTGCAGTGAATTTTGATAAAAATGGAGCCGAACAATATACCATGTACTAGTTCAGGAGTATACAAGGTAAATAGTAGCTTACCAACATTTGTAAAATTAAGTGTTAATTATAACACGTGGAAATATCTCATGCAAAAATATCTAGAGTATGACGATTTGTGGGATATTACCAAAACAGAGTGCATACCAGGAGTAGCTGATGAAGCTACTAAAAATAGATTGGCACTATGTAAAATAGCTTTAATGGTCGAAAACAATTGCATTCCACACATACGTGATGCAAAAAGCAGCTATGAAGCTTGGACTAAACTGCAAGCTGCCTACGAGGACCGAGGGCTGACGAGGAGATTAAGGTTACTTAAAAAAATATTTAATGTTAAGCTGGAAAGTTATACCACAGTTGAGGAATATATAACAGAAATAATGTTAATATCTCAAAAATTAAGTGATATCAGCGCTCCATTAGAAGATGAATTTTTAGCAGTCATCATGTTGTCGGGGTTAACACCAAAATATGATCCAATGGTAATGGCAATAGAAACATCAAAAGAGAAGACACTATCTACTGACTATGTCAAAGCTAAACTGATTGAAGGAAACGAAAATAAAGATAATGGAAACAATGTACTATTTACACGTAAAGGAACTTATAACTATGGACAATGTGAAAGAACTGGGACGAGGAATGCAGTAAGGTGTTTTCGTTGCAATAAACTGGGGCATATTCGACGGTTCTGCAAAGTTAATATGTCGGAGTTGATGCCGGCCACTGAAGACGTCGAAAACAAAATAAATGTTGTAACACTGTATTCCGCTTTTTCAATACTTTAGGTTCTAGGGATTGGTTTGTTGATTCGAGAGTTACAGCACATATGACTATGCATAATGATTGGCTTAATGTAAATAAAAAAATAATAAAACCAGCAGAGGTCACGTTGGCAAACAATGAAAAACTTCAAACATCTTGTTCTGGCTATGTGTGTATAAATTTAAGAAATTCTAATGTAAATAATATATCTAATGTTTCGTATGTACCAGACCTAACGACGAATCTACTGTCAGTAAGCAAACTAACTGATAAGGATATGCTAGTTTTAAACATTTATTTACTCCACAAAATAAACAATATAAATAAATCTTAACTAAAATAAAATAAATTAATGTTCCTCTATGTCCCAGCTATCGCTGTGGCCAAAAGTACCTAGTATGCTCGCAACATTGCCTCTTTGAATTATAAATGATATTCTTTGAATGAAATGATAGTGAGCCCGGGCATCACCAGATGTATCCTTTAAAATAGCGCCCAGCTCACACCCAAATTTTTTTGCTTCTGCAGACCAAACGCCTGAAGTTTCAACAGAAAAAGGTACAAATATATAGTTTTGTTTTAAAGTTGAATATTTCAGGTGTTTGGCCTTAGCAGCAGCCTCCGCGGCTGATCCTGCTTTGACAGAAGAACCATTAATATGGGATGCTGCATATGTGTCTACACATGTCGCATCCCAAATTAGACTGCGACCTCTGCGCCATGGAAGAAGCGTTAAACCATCTGGTCGTTTGCCGTCTGTGCGGCTAAGACCGGGTGGCTCCATGACAGACGGAAAATTTGCTAATGATAGAGCTCTCTTAATGGCGTCATTAAGAGCATGGTGACGCGAAATCCTCCCGGCACTGCGGCTGCAACTAAGGCCGTGATAACCGTCACTATTGACTGGACAACCACAGGTGCATGTATGAGACTGACAAATTTCGCAACCTAATCGCAAAGCTATCGCGACTCTAAGTGACGAGTTATCCAAAAAAGTTCCTAGAGAAGGAGAAGGTATTGCATCCAACCAAGCTCCTGATTCATAAGTAGAGACTGCATGAAGACGGGCCAAATTAGCTGTGGAGTTATTTTCAAAAAGTTTACTATGTATTCTTTTGATGTTTAAAGAATCCCATGCGCGTTGAGAAGTTAGGATTAGCGGATGTGTAAAATTAGGGCAGAGTGAATCAAAGGTGGAAATAGCCTCCGACAAAAAAGGAATTTCAGAATCTACACCCATATCAGGTAACAAAGAAGTGACCAAATCTGAAACACCGTGTGTGGAAGCGATAAATGCGGGAAGACTCACATCTGCCCAACGACGAATTCCGAGACCTCCAAATTTAACTGGAAGAGAAGCCTGATCCCACTGAAGCTCAGAGAGATTAACATTAAGAATACACTCTAAACTTGATTTTATTGTTAAATCTATGTCAGAAATTGATGCAGGAAATTTCCAAGAAGGAGTTGTTCGGATTAAATAAGTAAATTTTGGCATAGCAAAGCAGAATTTTAAAATGATATATGCTACATGTGACTGCAAATGGTTAAGATGATCATGGAGTGCTTTTAATTGGGAGTTTTTTTTAAATAGAGTATTAGGAATAGAATCTAAAGTAATTAAAGTAAAGTAATATGCTAGTTGTATTTGATAATGAACGTTGTAGAATGTATTCAAAGGACAACATTCAGTTTGTAGGAGAAGCTATATGTAGTGCTACACGGTTTGGCAATATGTATAAACTGGATGTTGCCGAAAATAATGTAAATAAGGATGTTATTTGCGAAAATAATCATGTAAGCTACTTAGGGACTTTAGATAATGAGCAGGAATTATGGTATAAGAGGTTAGGTCACTTAAATTTCAGATCTATAACATTACTAAAAAATAACATGTCAAGTGGTATTAGTTTTAAAAATACTGGCATAGAAAAACCATGTAAGGCTTGCATAATGGGTAAACAAAGCAGGCAACCTTTTTACAAAGGGGGAGGGAAGAGATCTAAACACAAATTAGGTTTGATTCACTCTAATATTTGCGGACCTTTGCCGGTTAATTCATTAAGTGGCTATAGATATTTCATACTTTTTATAGATGGTCATACTCGAAAAACATTTGTTTATTTTTTAAAAAAGAAATGCGAGGCTTTTTCACATTTTAAAATTATTAAGGCTCTGGTTGAAAATCAAACAAACCTAACTATTAAATGTTTGAGATCCGATAATGGCACAGAATATATAAATAATGAATTTACAGATTATTTAAGAAGTTGCGGTATAAAACACGAAACTACTGTACCGTACACACCTCAACAAAATGGAGTGGCTGAAAGAGCCAACAGAACTATAATGGAAAAGGTAAGGTGCATGCTTAAAGATTCTGAGTTACCGCAATATTTTTGGGCTGAAGCTGTTCAAACGGCTGTATACTTAAAGAACAGAGCTCCAACCCGGGCTGTTATGGGTTTTACACCTGAAGAAAAATGGTCAGAAACTCCAATTGATTTAAGTCATTTAAAATTTTTTGGTTCTCGAGCGTATGCACATATCCCTAGTGATCTGAGAAAGAAATTGGATTATAAAAGTAAAAAAATAATATTAGTAGGCTATTGTGAAGAAAGTAAAGGTTACAGATTAGTAGATCTTAGTGAACCTAAAAAGATTATTAAATCACGGGATATTATATTTGATGAAACTAGTATATTAAATGGTGATAATAATATAAGACTAACTAATAAATCTAATTTTAATGGTAGAAATTACCAGAGTTCAATTGATTCGGAGATTGTTAATAATGAAATACATAAAGTAAATAATGAAAATGTAAATAGTAATGAATTAGTCGAACTTGAAATATTTCCAAACGATTTACAGTTATTAGAACAAATAGATAACACGAATGTTGAAGAAACTATAGAAGTAAATAATTCAAATCATGAAGTAGTAAGTGAAATGCAAGAAGAACATGAGAGATTATCCGAACTAAATGATGATGTTGATGATGATGAAAAAATTTTTGATGCCATAGATATCGAAGGAACTCATAGATATCCTTTAAGAGACAGAAGGTCAAAACAATTCCCTGATTACATTCTTTATAATGTTGACTGTGATATACATATTTATATCTTCACAGATATAAATATGTTTAATGACTCAGTGACGGTTAAGGAAGCAATGAGCCGTGTGGATGCGATTCATTGGGAAAAGGCTATGACAGAGGAATATGATTCACTAGTGAAAAATTGTACATTTCAGTTGGTTGATTTACCTCCAGGAAGAACGGTAGTAGATAATAAATGGGTTTTTAAAATTAAAAAGGATGAAAATGGAAATCTTGACCGGTATAAAGCGCGTTTAGTTGCAAAAAGTTTTACACAGAAATATGGAATTGACTATAATGATTCATTTTCACCCGTTGTAAGAACTGCAACTATTAGATTATTATTAGCAACAGGAAATGAAATGGATATGATAGTTGAACATTTAGATGTAAAGACAGCTTTTCTTAACGGGGAATTAAAGGAAAATGTATATATGAAACAGCCACAAGGCTTTATATGGACTTAAACAGGCATCAAGGGCCTGGAACGAAAGATTGAATAAAGCATTATGTGATATAGGGTTTACACGTTGTAATAATGAACCTTGTGTATATATTAGGAATAGAAATGGATCAATAATTATTATAACTGTATATGTTGATGATTTATTAATTTTTAGTAATTGTCATTAAGAAAAAGATGAAGTAAAGAGAGGAAGTTAATGGGAAAATTTGAAATGACGGATTTAGGCAATGTAAGACAATTGCTTGGTATGAGAATACGTCGAAGGGCTGGAGTTATGTATATAGATCAGGAACAATATATACAATCGCTATTAGAAAGGTTTAAAATGCAAGACTGCAATGCAACAAAGTCGCCGATAGAGTTTAAAATTAAGTAAATCCCAAAATTGTATAGAAAGTATTCCTTATAGAGAATTATTAGGTTCTTTAATGTATCTAGCCAATACTACTAGACCAGATATTGCTTTTGGCACTACTTATCTTAGCCAATTCAATAATTGTATCAATAATGAACATTGGCAAGCAGCAAAAAGGATCTTACGCTATTTAAAAGGGACTCTTGATTTATGTTTAGCGTAGAAAAAGAAAAACTCAGCTATTATAGGATACACAGATGCTGATTGGGCAAATAATTTTGATAGGAGATCTTTTACTGGGTTTGTTTTTGCTATATGCTGGAAAACAAAGAAACAAAATACTGTGGCATTAAGTAGCACGGAAGCAGAGTATATGGCACTAACTAATGCTACTAAGGAAGCTATATTTCATAAGAATTTGATATCGGAATTGTTTGGTTATTGTCAGAGCATTAAAATTTTAAATGATAATAGGTCTGCGCTTCAAATAGCAAAAAATTATATATGTAATAATAGGACTAAACATATAGATGTAAAATATCATTTTATTAGAGATGCTTTAGAAAATAAGTTAATTTCAGTTGATCATTTAAAAACTACAGATATGATAGCTGATATTCTTACAAAACCTTTACCAGGTCCTAGGTATCAAAGACCCAGGTATGAATTAGGTCTAGAGACCACTGATGTAAATATATAGGTTTATGATATTGTTAACTTAATATAGACTTAAGGAGATGTCTATATTATGGGGGTGTGTTGTAAATAAATACAATGTAGGTTTTTTTATTATTACTGGCTTGTTATTATTTATTATAAGTAAGTTCTATTTTGACTTTTAATCTGATGTCTTTCTTGTTTACGACTTATAAATTGAATAAATGTAATATTATTGAAACGGTGTTTTTGTGCTCCAATATCTTGTAATTATTTTTTTCATAATATTAATATTAGTTGTTTGAATACTATTACATTCAATATAATACAATACAAAAGACAATCAGAGTACATACAAAATATAAAACGTAACTTACCCCTGCTTCCATGCGCTGGGGAAATGGCCTGGGGCTTTATTCCGAGTTGCAACCGCTAAAGACGACAAGATGTTGCGTAAACTATAAATACTGAAATATAAGTTCTATCCTATTAAATATAGAGTTGAAATTCCAATGTTCATAAAATGTTGAAACCTGCGAAGAATTCGTGTATTTCAAGATGGCGGCATTATTACAGCCAACCTAATACAGACTATATAACCATTGAACTTATATTTCAATATTTATAGTTTACGCAACGTCTTGTCGTCTTAAAAACTCGGAATAAGGCCCCTGTTCGGAGTATTCCATTGCAGAGCCGCGCGAACGCTACGATTCGGTGGCCAGTGTTTTATCTTGAGCTCGTATCTTATTCATAACATTATGGCGACGAAGGAAGAAAAATGAACTCAGATTTTTTTATATAAAACAAAATTTAACAGAAGACACGACGAACCAACAATTAAACAGACTCAGAGATTACAAAAAGTTAACGTTAATAATAATTCTAACGGTGAAAAATCAAACAACGATAGTGATGAAGAACAAGATTTTGTTAACATATCAAGATAATCATCATCATAAATCAAGATGTAAATTAATCGAAATTCAATTAACGATATAAATTGCACAATGAACTGGGATTCAGGATCAATGTTTTCAATAATGCTGATTGGGCAAATAATTTTGATAGGAGACCTTTTACTGGGTTTGTTTTTTCTTTGGGCGGAGGTGCTATATGTTGGAAAACAAAGAAACAAAATACTGTGGCATTAAGTAGCACGGAAGCAGAGTATATGGCACTAACTAATGCTACTAAGGAAGCTATATTTCATAAGAATTTGATATCGGAATTGTTTGGTTATTGTCAGAGCATTAAAATTTTAAATGATAATAGGTCTGCGCTTCAAATAGCAAAAAATTATATATGTAATAATAGGACTAAACATATAGATGTAAAATATCATTTTATTAGAGATGCTTTAGAAAATAAGTTAATTTCAGTTGATCATTTAATATATAATTTTTTTTTTTATATGATTTTTTTATATAAAACAAAATTTAACAGAAGACACGACGAACCAACAATTAAACAGACTCAGAGATTACAAAAAGTTAACGTTAATAATAATTCTATGCGCGACAACAATAAAAATCAAAGCATTATTTATTTATTTATTGAAATGCGCCTTGCGGCTTTTCCGAGCATTGAATTCACGCAAGATAGTCTTAACGTCTAACGTTTTTAACATGTCATGTAGAATATAGATAAATTATCGAGCCTTTCTTGTATCATCTTTGTCCTTTTTTTATATTTTAATTGTTTTAATTTAGAAAAAGAACGTTCTGCTGAGCAATTTGTAATCATAAGCGATAAAAATATACGCAGGGCTGTTTCCACATTAGGGAAGCTGATTCAATCTTATCATCATGTATTATTTTATATAATTGTGCGTGAGTTTGATGTAAACTTGTGCGAGCCGAATCACTGGGTCTGGAACTTATTTTACTTATGATATATAAATGAAACTATTGAATTTCTGTTATTAATTTGATGTTGAGGTCTTCTGGATATGTGTTTACTAGATTTGTACTGTGCTGACTGTATTCTGCAATTTGATCGGGACACATTTTATCAGCATCGGGTATTTGATTCAAGAATGAGAATTTTTCTGCTGTTTCTTTGTATATAATTTTCGCATCTCTGAGTTTAATTTATCAATGTATATATGTCTTCACGGGTGCCTTACGGCGCCCGAGACCGCCTAGACAGCCCCAGGGTACCCAGCGGGGGGGTTTTAATCCCACCTCGACGTAGCCGATTGTATGAGTCTACACCGAACAAGTGGCTAGCTCGTCGCGATGTTTTGGATAGACTCAATGACCCATCTATAAACAGTTGGTATAGTGAAACCGGGACCGACAGCTTAACGTGCTCTTCGAGGCACTATAGTGGTGTTGTCAAACAAATGTACATAATTTTTTTAATTAAAAACTCATTGGTACACGCCGGGATTCGAACCAGGGACCTTAGTGTTTTTAAGTCCAAGGTTTAACCAACTCGGCCACCACGTATATAAAAATTATTATTATAAATTTATCAATGATGCTACAAATTCGGGATATTTGAATTGGCTTCCGACCAATTTTCACAACGGACACTCCGTTACACAATAAATATTTAGAAAATATAGACTAATTAGGAAAATAAAGCTAATGGAGAAAGAAAAAAACTTTGTTACCTCTTCAACCGTAATTGTGACGTCATACGATTTTCATAGACTATAATTTTTAAAATTTAATATTTCAATAAAAAAATATAATATGTATTATATCAAACTGTCGCTTAACCCTGAGATGCATATCAGGGTTAAGCGACAGTTTGACAGCCGCATCATTATCTATTTTTAAAATAGGTATATCTTTCAAAATAGATATATCATTAATAATTCTTTTCAGCCACACAATTTCTCTACACGTTTCACTAGCTGCCACGATCTCAGCTTCTGTTGTAGAAATAGCAACAGATGACTGTCTTCTACTTGCCCAGGATATTGCACCAGCAGAGTACATATATAATATGCCACTTGTAGATCTTCCTGTAGCAGTACATCCACCATGATCTGAATCACTGTAGCTTTCTAAAATTCCAGGTTTATAATCTTTTTTATACACAATGCCAAGATCCAAAGTGCCTTGTAAATAGCGCATTATTCGCTTTACTTTAAGAACATCTTCTTTGGATGGATTATCTAATGTTCTGGATACAATACTTATTGCATAAGATAAGTCTGGTCTTGTTCCAACCATTAGGTAAGCTAATGCACCCACGGCTTGTCTATAAGGAAATACATCTTTAGAGTCATCCTTAGTCTGTTCAGAATTAGTATTCTTTATGATTGGTGTACCAACAGATTTGCAATTACCCATACCAAATCGTGACAATATTTTCTCTGCATAATATTTTTGTGAAATTTTAATAGACCCATCTTCATGATTTATGATTTGCAATCCCAGAAAATAGTTAGCAGGTTTAATAGTAATTTTAAATTTCATTTTTAAGTCATTAAGAAACTTTTCACTTTCTATTCTGCTTGTTGATGCAATCAATCCATCATCTACATAGAGTGCCAGTATTATTTTATTACTTGCCCTCTTTCTGATAAACAGGCATGGATCAGTGTCACATTGAATAAAGTGTATAGATTTTAAATATTCAACCATACACTTGTTCCAGCATCTTGGAGCTTGTTTCAAGCCATAGAGACTTTTATTTAGTTTACAGACCCTTTTAGTTCCATCACTATAACCTTCAGGTTGAGTCATGTAAATTTCTTCCTCCATTAGTTTTTATTTTGAAAATCCACTTGCAAGATATAGGTTTTCTTGTATTAGGAAGATTCAGTAAATCCCAAGTTTTGTTATCCTTTAAAGATTTCATCTCATTTTCCATAGCATTAATCCAATCTTTTTTATTATAACTTTTCATCGCATCTTTGTAACATGTTGGTTCATTTAGTTCGCTCATATCATCGATTGACATCATTATGTAGTCATTAAACTTTATTGGTTTGCTTAAATGAGACCTATCTCTTAAAGTCATTCTAGCTATATCTTCTATTTCATTATCAGATAAAACATCATTATTATCATTAATTTCTGTACAATTTTAATTTACAACTTATTCATCACCATCAAATTCATTATCATTCCTTAATTATATATCAATATCATGATAATCATTTGCATCTTGTGGCAATGCAAGAGGTATACAATGTTCATCATTAATCACATCCTCCCTTACATCATGAATTGGTAGATTTTCATCACTTTTTCTAATATTTACAGTGAATTCATTATTTAAGCCTTGATATTTAATTTGATTGTTATTTAAAGTGTTAGATTTTTGTATAATAGATTCATTAAAAGTAACATCTCTTGATCTTATTAGATTTATTTTGCCATTTATATCAATATTTATTAAACGATATCCATCATCACCATCATACCCTACTAATATACAAGTTTGTGCTTTCTTCTCCAATTTAGTTCGCTTTTGCTTGGGTACATGTGCGAAACAAGGAGTGCCAATAATCCTTAAATGTTTAATAGTGGGCTTCTTCTTAAACCAAAGTTCATAAGGTGATTTATTATCAATAGTTGTGGGCCCAGTTCTATTTAAAATATAAGCAGCAGTATTTACAAGCTCAGCCATATAGCAACAGGCAGTTCTTCGTGAGCATACATCATTGCACGTGCAGCTTCAACCAATGTCCTGTTTTCTCTTTCTGAGCACCCATTTTGTTCTGGGGTATATGGCATAACAAGTCTTTGTTTTATACCAGCAATACTTAAAATTGTTCGAACTTTCTCATTGTCAAATTCTCCTCCGTTATCACTTAATAATTCCTTAATATTTACACCAGCATTTTTACATTCATTTAACATCTCTTGTAGCTTTGATGCAACTTCAGATTTCTGTTTTAGGAAGTATACATGGCGATATTTTGTGAAATTATCTTTGAAGAGTAAAAAATATCGGTACTTTTTGTAAGAGTAAGGAAATGGACCACAAACATCAGTGCTGATTAATTCCCCGGGTTCTTTAGCTTAATCTCTTGTTCCAAATTTTCGTTTATGTGCCTTGCCATAAATACAACCATGACATAATTCAGAATCCAGATTTACTTTAATACCAAGTTCCCTTTCAATTATCTTCTTTACGTGAGTTTTGTTTTGGTGTGCCATTCTTTCATGATAAATTTGCAGTGTATCTAAAGTATTTACACTATTGACTTGAACTAAGTTTTGGGGTTTTATATTTCTGACTTTGAGTTTATATAGACCTCCATTCTTTTGTCTTTGACCAATAACTTTAACGGATCCTTTAGACTTGACTTTACAAATTTTAGAATTAAATTCAAAGAAGCTTTGTGGTAATTTGTCTAATGCGGATATCAACGAAAATAAATTCTTATTTACAGATGGTACATACCATACATCACATAAGGTTATCAACCCTTTATGATTTTCAACGCTGGCTTCTAGTAATTGATATTTATTGTATGTTTATTTGTAAATTCTACTACCTTTGCCTATAGCATCAACTAATTTACCACTTGCAGTTGTTACAGTATGTTTATTTGTAAATTCTTCTAAATTTTGAAACAAATCACGTCTATGGGTTACGTGACTGGTTGCTCCGCTGTCTACATACCAACTGTCCGTCTGTCAACTGTATTTTATTGCAACTGTAATCTGCAATAAAATCTCTATCAACAACCATCAGGTCCATATTATTTACAGTTTTATTTACATTATTGGCAGCTGGCTTTGGAAGGCGTCCTTCATTAATCCACTTCAAACAATTCTTTATCTTATGTCCATCCTTATTACAATATTTACAATGAAACTTCTTTACAAATTGTTTGGCCTTATTTTTATCCATCCCTCTTACGGTAAAAGCTTGATTACTCGTAGAAGCAACTGATAAATTTGCATTTAAATTCCTCTCAAAGGCGCAGAGTTGAGATGTGAGCTTTTCAACTGTTTTGTCACCCTTAGATAAAAGTAGCCAACTGGATCTAAACGAAAGATATTCTTCTGGCAATGTGTCTAAAATTTTACAAATTAGAAGCATTTCAGGCAATTCTTTACTTCCATCTAATTTTATTAATTCTGTATTTAATTTAAACCAAATATTCTTTAATTTTGATAGATGTATTGACATGTCATCTTCAGTTGACTTTTTATAATCAAAAATTTTTAAACAATTGTCGTATGCTATATCTTCTTCATCTCCGTCAAACAGTCTCTTCAGCTCATCACATACTTCTTTGGATGTATTAAAACGCATTACTTATTGAAGAGTTTCATCTATACTAATATTATAAAGCTGAAGAGTTTGTTTGTTTGTTTGTTTGTTTGTTTGTTTGAACACGCTAATCTCCGAAACTACTGGTTCGAATTGAATAATTCTTTTTGTGTTGGATAGTCCAGTTATCGAGGAAGGCTATAGGCTATATAACATCACGCTACGACCAATAGGAGCAAAGATATAGTGGTACATGTGTAAAAAACGGGAGAAATTATTTCATCTTTGAAGCCTTCCGTTGCGTGCGCCGTGAAAACGGTTCAAGATACACAAAAAATATGTATTAAAGAATAATCTAAATATATATAACTCAAAGGTGACTGACTGACATAGTGATCTATCAACGCACAGCCCAAACCACTAGACGGATCGGGCTGAAATTTGGCATGCAGGTAGATGTTATGACGTAGGCATCCGCTAAGAAAGGATTTTGATAAATTCTACCCCCAAGGGGATAAAATAGGGGATGAAAGTTTATATGATAAAAAAATAACTATTCCACGCGGACGAAGTCGCGAGCACAGCTAGTCAGTCATATTTGTAGTTAAAACCAAATGTGTTGTGCTATCTACTTTGAGAAATTTTTGTAGATCTATAGTATATCTATCAGTTTCTTCAAGTGTAGCAGACACAGAAGGTGACTCAGGCATTTTATATCTACCCTCAATAATGTCTAATGATTTAGGCATACCCTTAAGTAAAATACATACTTTATATTTCCACATTATCCAATTTGTGCCGTCTAGATAGCCAATATTGATTTTAGTGGCGTCAATAAATGGTTTGGATGCCATTATTGTTGACCAAAAATGTTCAATTCATTTCAACGTATACTTCTTGAATTTTGTAATTTTAAAGTGGCGCATCTCACCAGTGATATACTTTTATATTCTTAAATAAATATTTTAGGAACCACGCTCTGCTACCATGTTGAAATGTGCCACGGAAAATAGTATTTATATTAATAAAACATTAAGAGAATATATTAGCTATTTATTATTGACAACTTCAAAACTGAGTGACATTATGACATAAGTAAAATAGTCTTCTAATATATATAACAGAAATAATGTTAATATCGCAAAAATTAAGTGATATCAGCTCTCCATTAGAAGATAAATTTTTAGCAGTCATCATGTTGTCGGGGTTAACACCAAAATATGATCCAATGGTAATGGCAATAGAAACATGAAAAGAGAAGACACTATCTACTGACTATGTCAAAGCTAAACTGATTGAAGGAAACGAAAATAAAGATAATGGAAACAATGCACTATTTACACGTAAAGGAACTTATAACTATGGACAATGTGAAAGAACTGGGACGAGGAATGCAGTAAGGTGTTTTCGTTGCAATAAACTGGGGCATATTCGACGGTTCTGCAAAGTTAATATGTCGGAGTTGATGCCGGCCCCTGAAGACGTCGAAAACAAAATAAATGTTGTAACACTGTATTCCGCTTTTTCAATTACTTTAGGTTCTAGGGATTGGTTTGTTGATTCGGGAGCTACAGCACATATGACTATGCATAATGATTGGCTTAATGTAAATACAAAATTAATAAAACCAGCAGAGGTCACGTTGGCAAACGATGAAAAACTTCAAACATCTTGTTCTGGTGATGTGTGTATAAATTTAAGAAATTCTAATGTAAATAATATATCTAATGTTTCGTATGTACCAGGCCTAACGACGAATCTACTGTCAGTATGCAAACTAACTGATAAGGGTATGCTAGTTGTATTTGATAATGAACGTTGTAGAATGTATTCAAAGGATAACATTCAGTTTGTAGGAGAAACTATATGTAGTGCTACACGGTGTGGCAATATGTATAAACTGGATGTTGCCGAAAATAATGTAAATAAGGATGTTATTTGCGTAAATAATCATGTAAGCTACCTAGGGACTTTAGATAATGAGCAGGAATTATGGCATAAGAGGTTAGGTCACTTAAATTTCAAATCTATGACATTACTAAAAAATAACATGTCAAGTGGTATTAGTTTTAAAAATACTGGCATAAAAAAACCATGTAAGGCTTGCATAATGGGTAAACAAAGCAGCGGTCATATTCTGTTACTTATAACGTGAGCGTTAGATTGTCAAAATAACGAATTCCGTTATTAGCGCACTCTCCTCCAATCAGCGAAGATTAAAAAACTACTCTGATTGGAGGAGAGATCGTTATTTTGACAATCTAACGATCACGTTATAAGAAACAGAATGTGGCCACAGGCAACCTACAAAGGGGGAGGGAAGAGATCTAAACACAAATTAGGTTTGATTCACTCTGATATTTGCGGACCTTTGTTGGTTAATTCATTAAGTGGCTATAGATATTTCATACTTTTTATAGATGGTCATACTCGAAAAACGTTTGTCTAATTAAAAAAAAAGAAATGCGAGGCTTTTTCTCATTAAAAAAATTTTAAGGCTCTGGTTGAAAATCAAACAAACCTAACTATTAAATGTTTGAGATCCGATAATGGCACAGAATATATAAATAATGAATTTACAGATTATTTAAGAAGTTGCGGTATAAAACACGAAACTACTGTACCGTACGGTGTGTGGACAACAAAATGGAGTGGCTGAAAGAGCCAACAGAACTATAATGGAAAAGGTAAGGTGCATGCTTAAAGATGCTGAGTTACCGCAATATTTTTGGGCTGAAGCTGTTCAAACGGCTGTATACGTAAAGAACAGAGCTCCAACCCGGGCTGTTATGGGTTTTACACCTGAAGAAAAATGGTCAGAAACTCCAATTGATTTTAAGTCATTTAAAAATGTTTGGTTGTCGAGCGTATGCACATATCCCTAGTGATCTGAGAAAGAAATTGGATTATAAAAGTAAAAAAAAAATATTAGTAGGCTATTGTGAAGAAAGTAAAGGTTATAGATTAGTAGATCTTAGTGAACCTAAAAAGATTATTAAATCACGGGATATTATATTTGATGAAACTAGTATATTAAATGGTGATAATAATATAAGACTAACTAATAAATCTAATTTTAATGGTAGAAATGACCAGAGTTCAATTGAATCGGAGATTGTTAATAAAGAAATACCTAAAGTAAATAATGAAAATGTAAATAGTAATGAATTAGTCGAACTTGAAATATTCCAAACGATTTACAGTTATTAGAACAAATAACTGTAAATCGTTTGGAAGATAACACGAATGTTGAAGAAACTATAGAAGTAAATAATGAAAATTCAAATCATGAAGTAGTAACTGAAATGCAAGAAGAACATGAGAGTTTATCCGAACTAAATGATGATGTTGATGACGATGAACAATTTTTTGATGCCATAGATATCGAAGGAACTCGTAGATATCCTTTAAGAGACAGAAGGCCAAAACAATTCCCTGATTACATTCTTTATAATGTTGACTGTGAAGAAATAAATATGTTTAATGACCCAGTGACGGTTAACGAAGCAATGAGCCGTGTAGATGCGATTCATTGGTAAAAGGCTATGACAGAGGAATATGATTCACTAGTGAAAAATTGTGCATTTCAGTTGGTTGATTTACCTCCAGGAAGAACGGTAGTAGATAATAAATGGGTTTTTAAAATTAAAAAGGATGAAAATGGAAATCTTGACCGGTATAAAGCGCGTTTATTTGCAAAAGGTTTTACACAGAAATATGGAATTGACTATAATGATTCATTTTCACCCGTTGTAAGAACTGCAACTATTAGATTATTATTAGCAACAGGAAATGAAATGGATATGATAGTTCAGACAGCTTTTCTTAACGGGGAATTAAAGGAAAATGTATATATGAAACAGCCACAAGGCTTTATTATCAAAGGGCAAGAACAAAAAGTTTGTAAACTAAATAAGGCTTTATATGGACTTAAACAGGCATCAAGGGCCTGGAACGAAAAATTGAATAAAGCATTATGTGATATAGGGTTTACACGTTGTAATAATGAACCTTGGGTATATATGAGGAATAGAAATGGATCAATAATTATTATAACTGTATATGTTGATGATTTATTAATTTTTAGTAATTGTCATTAAGAAAAAGATGAAGTAAAGAGAGAGTTAATGGGAAAATTTGAAATGACGGATTTAGGCAATGTAAGACAATTGCTTGGTATGAGAATACGTCGAAGGGCTGGAGTTATGTATATAGATCAGGAACAATATATACAATCGCTATTAGAAAGGTTTAAAATGCAAGACTGCAATGCAACAAAGTCGCCGATAGAGTTTAAAATTAAGTAAATCCCAAAATTGTATAGGAAGTATTCCTTATAGAGAATTATTAGGTTCTTTAATGTATCTAGCCAATACTACTAGACCAGATATTGCTTTTGCCACTACTTATCTTAGCCAATTCAATAATTGTTACAATAATGAACATTGGCAAGCAGCAAAAAGGATCTTACGCTATTTAAAAGGGACTCTTGATTTATGTTTAGTGTAGAAAAAGAAAAACTCAGCTATTATAGAATACACAGATGCTGATTGGGCAAATAATTTTGATAGGAGATCTTTTACTGGGTTTGTTTTTTCTTTGGGCGGAGGTGCTATATGCTGGAAAACAAAGAAACAAAATACTGTGGCATTAAGTAGCACGGAAGCAGAGTATATGGCACTAACTAATGCTACTAAGGAAGCTATAATTCATAAGAATTTGATATCGGAATTGTTTGGTTATTGTCAGAGCATTAAAATGATAATAGGTCTGCGCTTCAAATAGAAAAAAAAAATATATCTGTAATATTAGGACTAAACATATGTAAAATATCATTTTATTAGAGATGCTTTAGAAAATAAGTTAATTTTAGTTGATCATTTAAAAACTACAGATATGATAGCTGATATTCTTACAAAACCTTTACCAGGTCCTAGGTATCAAAGACCCAGGTATGAATTAGGTCTAGAGACCACTGATGTAAATATATAGGTTTATGATATTGTTAACTTAATATAGACTTAAGGAGATGTCTATATTATGGGGGTGTGTTGTAAATAAATACAACGTAGGTTTTTTTATTATTACTGGCTTGTTATTATTTATTATAAGTAAGTTCTGTTTTGACTTTTAATCTGATGTCATTCTTGTTTACGACTTATAAATTGAATAAATGTAATATTATTGAAACGGTGTTTTTGTGCTCCAATATCTTGTAATTATTTTTTTCATAATATTAATATTAGTTGTTTGAATACTATTACATTCAATATAATACAATACAAAAGACAATCAGAGTACATACAAAATATAAAACGTAACTTACCCCTGCTTCCATGCGCTGGGGAAATGGCCTGGGGCTTTATTCCGAGTTGCAACCGCTAAAGACGACAAGATGTTGCGTAAACTATAAATATTGAAATATAAGTTCTATCCTATTAAATATAGAGTTGAAATTCCAATGTTCATAAAATGTTGAAACCTGCGAAGAATTCGTGTATTTCAAGATGGCGGCATTATTACAGCCAACCTAATACAGACTATATAACCATTGAACTTATATTTCAATATTTATAGTTTACGCAACGTATTGTCGTCTTAAAAACTCGGAATAAGGCCCCTGTTCGGAGTATTCCATTGCAGAGCCGCGCGAACGCTACGGTGGGCTTGCGGGGGAGCTGCGAAAGTTCTGGGTTTGCCCGGAGCCTTTTAGTGCTTGAGGCGACTAGCGGTATTTTCTACCTCAGCGCGGGAGATAAAAACGTGCCGGGAGCGGATCGAAAGTAATTCCCGCACTATATGCTCTATTTCATATCAGGGAAGGGTTTGAACTGTGTCTCCAGGTGTTCGCCTAGGATTTTGGCTCTGTCCTGGGGATGGTAGTGGCGGTTGCCCCCGTTGTCAAGCTGCGAATTCATGGCATCGTGCGCGTGGGTTAGTCTCCTAGTGAGACGGTACAGAGATGTAAGGGTGCCGTCCTCACCAATAGAGTCCATATACGCCTCCCATGTACGCGGACCGGTACGTGGCGATGTCTGCCGAGAGCTCTTCCGAGATTCGGTTGAGCTCCCGTTTAGTGCCAGGGTGTCTGAAGAACTCCCAGAGCTTTTGCAGTCGGCGTCTCCTTGGCATGTATGATAGACTCTGTTATAAATATTATTATGCCTTAAAAAGCTATTTTAACGTCAGCTGATGTCATTCATTATTATGAATTTGTCACTTGAATAATTACAATGTTTTATCTTGAGCTCGTATCTTATTCATAACATTATGGCGACGAAGGAAGAAAAATGAACTCAGATTTTTTTATATAAAACAAAATTTAACAGAAGACACGACGAACCAACAATTAAACAGACTCAGAGATTACAAAAAGTTAACGTTAATAATAATTCTAACGGTGAAAAATCAAACAACGATAGTGATGAAGAACAAGATTTTGTTAACATATCAAGATAATCATCATCATAAATCAAGATGTAAATTAATCGAAATTCAATTAACGATATAAATTGCACAATGAACTGGGATTCAGGATCAATGTTTTCAATAATTAGTACAAAATTTTGGAAGAAAATCGGATCTCCAGAAATAACAGAAGCCCCAAAACTACGTGCATATCGCAATTTTGATCTAAAACCAAAAGGTCTCGACAAGTAACAGTTAATTTACAACAAATCATAAAGAGATTACGATTACCTATTGTGGTAATAAAAAATGCAGATCCAATGCTATTTGGTTTACACTGGAGTGAAATGTTTAAAATGGAATTTCCTGCACCCGTGTATTCAATTAAAAGCATAACAACATCGAATCTAAGACAGGTATTAGATAAACATTCAACATTATTTGACAACAAACTTGGAAAAGTTAAAAATTTATTATGTTAATATTCACATTAAATCTAACACTGAACCCAAACATTTACCAGCAAGACCTATAAAATTCAGTATTATAAAAAACGTAGAATTAGAATTGGAACGTCTAGTCAATGACGACATAATAACGCAAATATATACAAACACGACACCAATAGAATGGGCAACACCTACAGTAAACGTTATCAAACAAAATGGGCAAATTCGGATTTGTGGTGATTACTATCAACCCGATTTTAGTTAAACATACATATATCCAGTACCATTATTCGATCAACTTAGACAAAATCTAGCATATGGAGATATGGAGATAACAGACAAAAATATTATATTAATTCTGCGACAAACAGTAATCGAGTAGGAAGTGCGAATTTTGTATGGAGAACGCGGAGTTAACGATTACAAAAGCAATTTGAGCAATTCCTCAAAATAAATAGTGTAAATAAAAATCTGACTTGAAATCCTCAGCAAAAGCTTATGAAATTTTTATTTTGTTTGTAGACTTGTGTGTTAGCACAGAAGAAATAATAGTACAAGTATGTAATATTATTTCTTCTGTGCTACTGTACGCTCGTAGTACAAAAAGGCAGTGCATATTATCCTGTTTTAAGAAATTAAGATAATGTAGGATGTGGATAATGCGTGCCGTCTATGCTGAATTTGGTGCTTTGAGGGAACTTATAGAGCGCATTTTTTCCATGGTCCAGGAAACAGTGATGTCAAAGAAAAATTGAATGCCGGGAAAACAACAGTTTTTTTTAAATAAATTGATATAAATAGGTAAATAATAATTTCATGAACATATGATAAAATAGTCAGTTGTGGTGTGGCATTGGGCCATACCATACTAATAGGGTAGGTAGGTAATTTTACGTAAAAGGTACAAAAAAATACAGCCTAGGTAAAATTTTTGAAATATTTATTACTTACAGAATTACATAAATAAATTATAAATTAATGAATTGTAGATATGATTAACTCCACAATAAATATAAATAAAATAAACTTAAAAAGAAAATAGGTAAACAAAAATAAAATATACCTAGCTATAAAATTAAACTTATAGTTAGGTGAAATTATAATATTAATAACTTATAAATATTAAAAACATTCAATTACAAAATACTTAGTTTATAAAAATCTAATTCTTAGTTAGAATTATCTTGTCGTTGTGGTCGTTTGAGGACAACATACACCCGCATATCTGAAACAAAAAAAATAGGTGAACACCGATTTGTACGTTAATTGGACCTCAAGATTAATTTCGGCTGATGATAAATAGGCTGCAAAACACGTCGTGTGAGAACATTTATCTTCATCACCGAACCGTTCTGATATAATTGGTTACTGACCCGTTAAGATCGCAGTACTTGGTGTTGTAGTCCTGGGCGGTAATGGTCTTAGCCGCATCGCACCGCACCAGATACGTGCAAACGCCGGGACCGCCACCAGACACATCGTCTGGACACTCGCCGCCATCACTTGGATCATTCTAAAAAATATATTTTTTGTGAAGCACGTATGGAAATAAATTAATGCAATAATATCCTGAAAACCGGTAAACCCACATACTAAAACCGAATCTTAGCAATGGTGATTTTGCGCACTAAGTTCGAACGCAAGCGAATCGTAATGACGTCGACTTTAAAAAATCTCAGAAAACGGCGCCACTAAAGCGAAAGGCATGCGAGCTAACTTCGATGCGTGTAATCACCCTACAGATCACTTAACGATATCTGGTGCTAACAGTTTAATATGTGGTGGTAACAAGATGTAGGGCGGCCTAGGAAGTTATTGAGACCTTCCTTACGCCTATGTCAGACAAATGTATATAGTTTTTTAACTCATTTGTTAGACACCCCGGGGCTTAAACCGGAGACTTAAAACTTTAAGGCTAAGGTTTTTTGATTGTAAAAAAAACTTACGGCTACATCAGTGCTGAGCTTGAGGTCTGTGGTAACTCCGTTGTCGGTAACCTCCAGCGCGTCAATGTCTTGCTTGAGGATGTCTCTGGTCCATGGGAACTCGGTGAGACGGTACTTGACTAATGGATTAGGTGCTGGCTTACTGGGTTTGCTAGGTTTGCCTGGATGATAAAAAAATACTTATGGTTGGATTAATAGTCGTTGCTTAGCCTGAGCCATTACTTTGAACTGTCAAAATTTAGTTTTTTCATATGCAGTTTGACAGTCCGAAGCACTGGCTAAGCATTATCAATTGCTTAGCAATGACTATTAATCCCGACCTTAGTGATTATTTAGTTTCTATAAAAATAACAAAAAGATGGGTTATTGAGTTTATCTAAAACATCGCGACGAGCTAGCCACTTGTTTGGTGTAGACTCATACCATCTGCTACGACGAGGTGGGATTAAAAACCCCTCCGCTGGATACCCTGAGGCCGTCTAGGCGGACTCGGGCGTCGTAAGGCACCCGCGATGATATGTATGTATATATAAAGATGACAAGTTAGAATAGAACTAGACTTTGTTTTTTAAGCTTACCAGGTTTTCCTGGAGGGGAAGGTCTTCCAGGTTTTGCAGGAGCAGACGGTCTTCCGGGATTTGGCCTTCCTGGTGCTGCTAAAATTGTTCACAAAGTTAAGTAATTATAACATCTAAATAAACAAGTTCAGTACCCCTAGTGTGAGTTTTCTAACTATTACTTTGAGTTTGAGTTAACTAAAATTTGTATGGGAAATAGTTCAGCGCTCCAAGCGGAAATTTTGAGAACTGCGTGTGTGCGTCTGAAGGGTGTGATTGGTAAAAATGTTAACGCAGTAGTAAAGTTAACGCGAAAGTAAATGTTAAAAAAACTCACACTAGGGGTACAGATTAATTCAAAGTGCAGCCAATCGTGTAAGTACGTGTTATCTATACTAATATTATAAAGAGGTAAAGTTTGTGAGGTTGTAGGGGGTATCTCTGGATCTACTTAATTGATTTTGCAAATTCTTTTAGTGTTGGATAGCCCATTTATCCAGAAAGGCTGGCTATATAACATCATGCTATGATCAATAACCGCCGCAGGAGCGGAGCATCAATGAAAAATGTTGGGATAACGGGGAAACTTTGTTCCTTTTGAGAGCTTCCGCTGCGTGCGTTGCGTAAACAGTTAAAGTGACGCAGAAGAAGTGCGCGTGTCAGGTAGTTTATTATAAACAAAAAAACCTCGCCACAACCATCACCGGGTTAACGCGTACCTCTCCCTATGAGGTTTCTAGCTAAGAAAAAAAAAACTATATATTCCGATGCTGTAAGTGAATTTTGATCAAATAAACGCTAAATGTTATCTTTCAGTAGGTAATTCGTGTTTGAATCCAATTGACCGCTCTTGTTTGTAGCGTGCACAAACATAGGCGCAAGATAGCCTAGTTGTTAAGTCAACTAATAGAAAGGTTAAGCCTTGATGTCACAAGGCCGTGGACTGGGGATGGGTGACCGCTTTATACAACGCGGTTTTACTGTTATAAATACCGAAACAAGCTGACCATTTGTGAGGTATTGCCTCCAAATACTAATGGCGAAATGAGGACGGGTTAAACCCTCCGCTGGGTACCTTGAGGACGTTTAAACAGTTCTCGGGAGCCAAAAAGGCACCCGTGATGATATTTAAATATATATTTATATATATATTACAAGGTTAAGGTTTGTGGCTAAATATCAATCAGCTAATTTAATTAACTGCCGCTGCCCAATGAACCGTTTAGGCACTCAATTAAGCGGCTAGTTTGCTGCGATATAATATATAAAAAACCGTACATGGCTTTGCAGAGGCTCCAGGTCGCCCAGGACTTCCAGGCATTCCAGGAACCCTCCCCCCTGGTGCTGTAATAATTCGTTTATTAGTAAACTAGCGACTCTTCTGGGCCTCAGATCAGTAAAGTATAGTATACTTTACTGTGTTGAGGTCTGGGCTTTGCACGGGTGCTGGTAGTTATACTGTAGGCCTAGTGTGAGTTTTTTTAACGTTTACTTTCGCGTTAACTATACTACCGCGTTAACATGTTGACCAATCACACGACCGTATTTCTAGTTCTCAAAATTTCATAGTTTCTTCTTAATATTATATAATAAATTAAAAGAAATAATAATATATTTTATTAATAAAATAATACTTAATAATACAAACTATTGGAAAAAAATAATTAAAGGAGTGACCAAAAACAATCAAGGATTTTTTGAAAAAGTAGGTTACACCTTCTCTATTGTAGAGTAAGGCTACTACTGGCCATAAATACTGTTATTTTTCTTATTTGAGTACTATGACATTTGTGACGGGAATAGAACAAATCGAAGGAACAAGAGAGTCGAAAGGGAGATCAATAGAGGGACACACGATGGAAGTGTGATTGATTAATTTAATAGAAACCGCGATTAATCCTCACAGTTTACGTTTATATAGCTTCGCAGGGATATTATATTCTAGAGGAAATAAAGAGAATATAAAATAAACGTATAAAACGTATAAAGTTGTTTTTAAAGAAGGATCTGGAGGAGGTAACCCTGAGGAAATCGGGTACGGTGACCGAAAAGTGAAGCAAATCATATCTTCGGTCTCGGGAGATATAGGACAGCAACGGTATACTGCTCATAATATTCATAAAAATAATAATTTTAGTCCTAATTTTCGTATGAATAATCATAGATACAATTTGAGACCGAGGACTATGCCACGACGTTATGCGGAACCTGCGCGAAATCCGTATATGCAACAACAGACTGCGCAATCATGGAGAAACAGGAATGGACGAAGTGTTTCTGGTATTATTGACAATGGTGCTAGTGTATAATATGGACAGATGGACAATGTGGTGACAGTGGTACAAAAAGAAATCTACCCCCATATCTACAACTCAAGGTCAGTACAATGTTTCCCCATTGAGTATAAAAGAAAAGATAGTCAGTGTAGTAACCAAAAATTATGAGCCCTTAATTAATGATAGGAATGATAATTATATAAAGGAAGTAGAAAATAATGAAGATAAAATAAAGGTAATTGAAGAAGAGATTAGGAATGTCGAGAAGAAAGTTGAGATAGAGCCAACAGTGGCACAGGAAGATAATAAAGAAGAGAATTTATATAAAGAAAATAATTCTAAAAATTTTGAAGATTTAGGGAACGAAAAGGCGGATAAAGTAGTAAAAAAATATGTAATGGATGAGGTCCCCATAATTGAATCTAGGTATGACGTAGGCAAGATAGGTTGTAGTAAAATATATAACAAGGTAGAATTCGAGAAAAGGCAGTATAATAGTGTAGGAAATGTAGGTTATAAGGTAGGTGTAGGTTATGATCATAGAAGATTAAATTATAAGGTAAATGGAATACAAAGTCCATTACTTATAAATGAGTATGATGTAAAACAAAAATATGAAAATAAATATGTTAATTGTGTGTATAAACTAGGTTATAATAAATGGAAGAAATCGAAATGGAAAAATAAAAAGATAGATATAAAATATTAAATTAATTAAAATATCCCGATTTAGGATCCCTGGTCACTCCTCTAAGCCTTTTACCCAAAGAAATAACAAAAGTTTTTGCTGCCTTGGACCCATCGTCTCAACTATAAAAGGAACAAAATTAAATGCATGAATTATTTGTGAATATTTTTTATGTTTTTTTCGTGCATAGGCCTCAGCAGCAAAACCATCGGTTCTTGATGATCCAGAAAGATATGATGGCGCTAGTATATCAATACATGCAGCATCACACAGTAAACACTTGGCACACTTCCGTCTTGCCAAGGAATAAGAGTCAAGCCATTGAATCGCTTACCATCATCGCGGCAAAGGCCGAAAGGTTCAAGATAACAGGGGATTTCAACTGTTGTTAATACCAATTTGATAATAGAGTTAAGGGCTGTATGTCTCATGCTCTACCTGCTGATTTTGCATAACTTACCATGATGATCATTACATTGATCAAAACTACCACAGTTAAAGGTGTGCGGTGACAAATATTGGTACCTAGCCTGAGACCGATGGCGATTTGGAGGGAATTATTATCAAGGAAAGAACCAAAAGACGGAGAAGGGAGTAGCCAAAGACCAGCTTCTGGGTGAGCGACGGCAAGTAAACTTTCTTGATCAGTACCTGAACTTGAGTGTAAAAGAATATTAAAAACATATTTGATGGAAATATTATCCTAATTATGTTGAGACGATGGATCTTATGGAGGAGACGAGTTCAGACACTAAAACCCAGGCTTAATTAGCCTCGTCTAAGAATGAAAATCTCCAAATAGTTTTCATAGGTAATGTGAGAATTGAAGAAACTAAATTGGAGACAACATATAATGACGAAATAAATGCTGGAAGACATAAGTCGCGAGGCCACCTTAAACCAAGGCCACCTAAATAAATTGGTAACGATGATTGTCACCATTAAGAATAATCCATAGATATATTGAAAATTTACATTTCCATAGATGTTTTAATTATAGAATTATAATGTTCTAAATGATTAAAAAAATTTAAAGGTTTTATTCGTAATATATAATTTTAGAAACTGAAAATGAATATTTTAATAAAGTATAATTAAGCTACATAGTTATTTAAGTGTTTTAAATAATTCACAAAGATGTTTAAATTATTTAAACAATCTATTAATTGTTCTCAACTGCGTCAATCATTATTGGCGATCCTAAAAGATTGAGCTCTTTATGAGAACTTACGGAACTACAACATAAAAGTTCTAATTTCGAGGATTATAGGATTATATTGGAAATATAAAATGTGTACTAACAGCCAGGCTTGTCTCCTGCAGAGGGGTCTACCGCACCGCTGTCGTTTGGCTTCACCACCACTAGTGAAGTTAGTGGAGTAACAAACCCATACTAAAAATAAACAATAATTAGAAACACTGGTAGCAAGTAAATTATAATAAATACCTTTTTGAGTTATTGTGGCACGACATGTGATATTGGATCTACCTAACGTTAAGCAGGCCAACAACGTGTATAATATGAGTGGGATCGATGACAGCATTGAACAAGGTCTATAGCGGCTGAATAATGCGGTCACGAAATGGGCGACGGCAAAGACGTTTCTATGTTAACATCCTTGCTGCTTTATCGTCAATGCAACGGCACCTTAGTAACCGCATCCTGAAAAGAGATAGCACCTCGACAAGAACTGCAGTTCAGTTCAGTAGGTAGGTACATGTTCAAGTTATGGCGGTCTCGTTGTCGGCAATTAGCCAAGGCCTTTATGCGTGAGTCGGTTGACTGGGATAGCTAGCCTAGCTCCTTCCAGAAGGCGACAAAAAGACCAGGGTTTCCTTAGTACTCACAGAGTGACCTGTGTGTAGTAGGTTTTTTTTTAATGGAAGACGGTATGACATGACTTTGCATCTACCTGATGTTAAACAGACCTACAAAGTCCATGAATAGGGTCGATCAATATATGTTGTTTAACAATATTGATCGCTCCCACTATATCGGCTAAATGATGCGACTATGAAATGAGCGGCGAGATGGACAATTTTGCACTACTCGCTGCTTAATCGTCAAATCAATCGCCAGTTTTTTAACCGTACTTACCATGAAAGGAGACTTCCCCCTCGACAAGAAATCGATGCAGTAGTCTCCGGAAAACCGGTGAACCCACAGAATAAAAATATACAAAATGTAAAAACTTACTTGCAATGCTAGAGCTAGTGCTTCTTTCTGTTCCTTAGTCTGTTGGTCTTTTGGCTTGTCCAGATCTGCGTCTATCTTATCCAAAAGCTGCTGAATGGTCTTATATACCCAAATTCTCTCTAGGGGAAGGTAATCTCCACGCCTTTTCAAAGGTACTGCTTCAAATATTGTCTGAAATACCAAATATGTTTTTTATATTGACTATCGACAGGAGTTAGGATACGACTTACCCCCGTATTCTAAGTCGTATCCTAAACTCTACTTTTCACTCAAAGAATCATCACAATCTATCGACAGGAGTTAGGATACGACTTACCCCCGTATTCTAAGTCCTATATCAAATCTATTTTTCACTCAAGGAATCATCACAATCTATCGACAGGAGTTAGGATACGACTTATCCCCATATTCTAAGTCGTATCCTTAACTCTACTTTTCACTCAAGGAATCATCACAATCTATCGACAGGAGTTAGGATAAGACTTACCCACGTATTCTAAGTCGTATCCTCAACTCTAGTTTTCACTCAAGAATATTTTCACTCAAGAATATTTTCACTCAATCGATCTTTCTCGATTTGATCATTTGATTTCCATCAAAAAAAAGAGTTGAGGATCCGACTTAGATACAGGGGTTAATATATGTAAAATTCGTTTCACAAAAGAATTGCTTTGAACGGGGCGCTGCTGTCGCGTGGAGAAATGTTGGTAACCTCAGTTTTAACACTGCCCAAAATTAATTTTAGAGTAAATTCGAATTATTTTAGAATTTAAATTTATAGGTATAAGAAAATGAGGAATTTTCAGTAGTTATTATTTAACGCAATAGGTGGTGTTTAGTCGCTATCTACAAAAACTGTCAAAACAGATAGTAGTAATATATAAGTTTGATATGGAATTTATGTTTTATTTGATTTGTCTAATGTGTTTACTAATATAGCTCTTATGAGTACTCCAAGTTTACCTTGTATCCTTTAAAAAATATGCCATTAATATGCACTTAACTTGTTGTTAGTTTGCTGTACCTTTTTTGAAACATATAATAAATAAAATATACCCAAAATTTAGGGTAAATATAAAAATAAATACCTACATACGATTAATTTATAAAACTTTGTTTAATAAGTATACACTAATATCCTCAGCACTTAAGTTGGTGACGTAATTTAGATAATATGTATTCTTTTAAATATCATTATATTATTATGAGTAATTAAATTTGAATTTCTAAGGTTATCTTGGTCTTTTTACAGTTTTTCTACTAAAGATTATATAGAAAGTAGGAATATAGAGTAGGTAGATACATACAAAAGTGACATAATATGGTAAAAAGGCTTGCAATACCAAAATTTAGTTTGAAGTTTGAGTTTTAAAGTAACTAAACATATGGAAATATAGACTACTCAAATATAGAAACATCCTTTATTGACAGTTTTTGTGGATATCTCTCCTGCTGCCATCTATTGGTGGAATATTTTGGAATCGTCAAAAAGAAAACTCATTATATCAACATAAAACGTACATACCCTATTATAAGAGCCCTTGGCAACACCCCTGTAAGCTTCTACTTTGGGGGTTAATTCCTTTCCTTCTACATATCGGCCTGCCACTACGATCTCAGTGCCGTAGTAGTACGTGCGGAACGAATGCTTGGTTAACGAACCATTTACTATCTGTAACAAAAATATACAAAAGATGGTCATTGTAAGCATAATAAATAAATAAAATGTGCTATACATATGTACAATAATAGAAGATATTGCGCATGATTGCGCATTCGATTATTGATTTAGTTTTTCCTTTCCATGATTATTTATAACATTCGACAAACTACTGACTGAACTACTTATTTACGTACCGCCACAGGTACCGCAGAACTACGTAGTAGCTAGGCGAGTGTGCGTGCGCTTGTCTGCGGTATGCGGCGGCAACACTAATATATAATATATATTTTTATATATATTATAAAATAGGTATTTATAAGAATTATTTTTTGTTTTGTTTTATTAGCTAGCTGTTTTTAAATTTTGTTTCACTTAATATTAAATTAGGTAAGTAGATAGAATAGAATTGGAGGCATTACCTAGTTACTCAAACTAATAACTAATTTATAAAAATATATTTTACGCTGTGTAATTGTATTTATTAGAGATGAAACGGATATCCGGTAACTATCCGGTCGGATACCGGATAGTAATTCAATATCCTGCCGGATTCCGGATAGTAAAATTGAAAAAAATATCATTACTTTACATAGGTAAATCATACAATATAATAAGTTATAGACACCGTTTATTTTTATAATTGCACATATTTTTTTATTATTATAATTTAGTACTCAGAATTAACAAGTGGCAAATTGTGGTGAATGAATACCAAATTTTCCGCATATGTTGGTAAGAGGCGACTCCGCTTAACTTCGTATACCAGCCCCCCTAGCCAAGAGCATCGGCGCTTTTTGCGCCCAAGCGTCGCAGAACGAACCGAACAGTGATCGACAGAAATCGGTAGCCATGAACAATTTTTGACGACAACTTTTATTCTGTTGAACGCGGGAGGGCGACCGCTCGGCCCGATTATGGACGTTCCGATATTATATTCATAACCCGCGAGTAATTTTGAGAATGATGTTTTAAACATATAATAATTATATTACGAATGAATTGAGAGTATAAATTATAAGCAATATATTTTTTTTATCATATTAATGGTGTAAAATTTATTGTACAGTTTTTACACCTGTGTATATTAATGCTTATTTTAACTTACATGCCTAATCGGAACGATATTCGTTATTTTAGTGTTAAAGAGAGAGAGATAATAAAAAATAAATCCTATTGGTGTAACTATGTGATATCTCGTTTTATTTTACTCTTTACATTTATTATTTTACAAACAAACAAAGAAAATAGAAACATTGCAGACAAACTCTTCGGCATTATTAATATGGCACTTTTAAGTTGTAAATATAAACTGAAGAATTCTACATATAAATAAATTCGAGGCATCCGGGGCGGCCACGACCAATTTATTTTTTAAAACTCTGTGATCAAGGAAAAAATGTTGAAGTTATATCGTTCTCGGATTAGAAATTACTTTTTGAATAGGTAAGAATCAAAATAAATAAGTGCTTCTAAGGTTATATATTTAATAATTGATTAGACTCGTTGTTAAAACATTTCTATGCCGAATAGGCGAAACAAAACGGACCTTTGTGTTTACAACACCCATCTATTTACCTTTGTTTTGCCATACAAATAAATGTTATTTCAGGTGAATTCTGATATGCCTTGGAACCATGAATGATTACCCCTGTCATGGATGCCGTACCTAATTAATACCTCAGCGGACCAAAACACTGCCAAGTCAGGATATGTGTGAAGCAGGCTAATGGTTATCTCAAGGGGTCATTAAAATACCTTAGAATAGACAGGAGTTCTGCACTATGATTCTGAAGAGTCTTCCCAAATTGTAATGGCTTGTGCAGCATAATAACCATATCTGATGAAACTACACTATAGGTGAGTTAAGAAAAATAAATTACAAATTGTCCGCTTACTTTTTTTAAATTAAAGTTTTATTCACTCTTCTACTTTATTTGTAAGCGCGGAGTTAACTGACACAGATGGTAAAACCTGACTCCAACCCAGTTATGTTGCAATTGTGATTTTTGTTATTAAAAAAAATAGGGTCTTTTAATTTTTTTAATAAACTAATTACAATTTAGAATTTTTTTTATTTCAGGTATTTATACTTTGCAGAGTTTCAACGGCAGCTACCCCCTTCCCCATCAAGAGAGGTTACAAACTATGGTGCTCAAAGTTTTAGAGTGGCCCAAGCCAAACAAAATTATTAAATAAATATTTACTTTTAAGTTGTTTATGTTTTATTGTGAATATTATCCAATTTTAAGAAATCATTATTCTGGGAAATATTTAATTAAATATACATTAACAGAATCAAGAGACATATAGGTGGATAAATTTAAAGGTGTCTAGGTCTGTCGGATGGATCCATTTAAACATACAGTATTGAATAAGAAATGCTAGTATCATTATTAACATTTCTTATTGATACTTGTATCATTTAAATGGATCAGGTTAATAAATTTTATTATGAATTATAATTAATAATGGTCTTAATAGTAAAAACTTAATAAAGTCCTTGAAGAACACTTCAGTTAAAATAAGTTTTGTTTCTTTTTTACTTATTTATTTTTGTGGTAAAAAAAGAGACAGCCTACTATATGCAAGTGTTCTTCAAGGACTCAAAAAGTTTTTTTTTATGAATACCAGTGTGTTTAAAATTAGGCTTTGTAGATATGATTACCATTATGGTAAGTATATCTACAATTGCCCACATTAGATACATGTAATTCCCTAATAGTATTCATATAAAATAATGAAATGTTACTCTTGGTACCATCCTAACTATTTATAGTGCTTGCATGGGAATTAAAATTCCTATAAATAAAAGAGCTTGTATAAACAATATAGGTATAATAGTACATACTACAAATACCCTACTTAGTACCATTTATATAATAGTACTAAGTAGTTTTTACTTAACAATATTATACATATATATTACAGCGTTAAGTGAATATTTGTGTGGATGTGTGTGCATGTATGGGTCATATAGTGTATATAATAAAATACCTAATATTGTAAATATCTATTGTGGCTGAGTATAAATTGTATTATTATTACTAAGGCTAGGATTTTTTAAAAATATTAATAGACCGCTATAAAAGGATTCTTTTAAATTTAAAACTCAAGGTGAAAAGTCATTCTGTACAACCACAAAGACCATCATCAGTCCCTAAAATACCAAAATGTGTAACAAATTTTATTAGTAATGGTCAAGGAAAATCATATTCTTTTAGGGCACTATATACAATTATATGATTAAAGAAGAATATAGCAATACTAATATATTAAACCAAAATTTTGTGCTACTTGTGAAACATTCTAGGTCTTCACAAAGGCTCTGAAAAATCCTTTGTTAAACCTAAAATGTTACCTAAACTTTCCCCGGTATCCCCTATTTCTTTGAAAATGTAAACTTTTTATTAAAAATAAAGAAATAAATAAAAATAAACTTTATTTGTTGATATTTTACAAGAATTTATACATTTTTTCTTATTTTTTTGCCTAATGTTTGATTTAATGTTGTAACACTTCTATCCACTATTATAAATCAAGATCAGATATTTGTTCAGGTTGTCCTCCTCCAGCAACTACCATTGGCAGCGGTCTCCAACTACTCGGCATTGGGATGTCTTGATTTTATTATACTTCTTTCAGAGACCTGAGAACATACATACTATTCTATGTATTTCTTTCTCCATATAAAGTTTTGGAGCAATTGTTTGACCTAAATAAAAGTACCTATTCAATTTCTTGATAATTTACTTTCAGGGTTTGTTTATGTCTGTTTGTCATAGCTTTGGTTTTCACACATGGTTCTTATAAGCCCCACTTTTTCACTTTTCTTGCTAGCTGTTTGCATAATAACTGGAAATAGGTCATCCTCAAATCTCTGGTGAGATAATTTACTTCCATTTATGTTAAGCTCATAGTTATTCCAAATTATTCCAATCCATGTAATTAAATGACGGAAAATTTTCCTTCAATATACTCTTTTTATTAGTAATTCTTCTCCAATTTTTCCTAGTCATACTTTTGCTGTAGTTTTAAAATTGTTATATGAACTCCTTAGTCCTTAAGATTCTTAAATATTTAGTTTGATCACGTTTGTTTTAAGCAAACTTCTGTATTTTGAGATGCTTGTAAGTATGAAATAGAGAGAACTTTTCGTGGCTCTAATCTATATTTGGCGTCGATGAAGACGCCACTCGTAATCACTCGTTATTTGCACTTACTAATAAATTTTATTTATTCAATTAAATTTACACAACATAATAAAAAACTTCTAAAACAAAAAAAAGAATACTTTGAGTTAATTTAAATCAAAACAATGGCGCCGTTTTGATAGAATATAGCTCGAAAGGGAGACCCCGACCACCCGCCCGTATACAGTCGAATTTAGCGTCTAGCATTCGCAAAATACGAACAAAAATGTGTTCTTGGCTGGCAATTCCCTCCGAGTATGTAGCGGTTTCTGTCAAAATGTATGGGGAAATTGGCCTCTCGCGAGCGCTTTAACGAAAACGAATGCCCAACGCTCACCGTCCGTGTTTTTGGCTGGCAATTTGTTCTGTCAACGCATTTAACGAACGTGACGTCATCACCAAATGTCATCTTCATACAAAACTTTCGTGCGCGCTTTTAGCGCTCATGCTCTTGGCTAGGGGGGCAGACCAGCTTCTGACAACACCCGAACGCGCCCGAATATTAACAATCTCGTTCACCGCGCCTATATTCAAATCAACTGGTTGCATCATGTCAAGGGCCAAATATTCGGCAGCCGGGTATCCGGCTATCCGGCCTCGCAGCTTGCCGAATAACCGGTATCCGGTATCCGGCCAAACCACTATCCGTTTCATCTCTTTTATTTATTTCTATACTCGCACAACTAAATCTGAGGCTCTAACATGGGTTTGCGCATTGTAGCAACGTAACGTATTTGTATACGTATACGTGAGCAACAAGCAATTACAAAAGAAGATTCGTGCGTGCGCTCGCCCGCCGCGAGGTTTTATTCGATGATAATCAACTAACTTTGATTGTTATCGACTATATTGAACAATCGACTGATTCGATTAGTTTAGTAATATTCGCCCATCGCTAGTTTATATGCATACGAACGTGTGTGGTAGTAGTGTTAGGGCGTTTGTGCACCACACGGAATTTTACTGTCCGGTGGTCCGATTTTTTAAGGTCCGATATGGCATGAAAGAAACGGATGATTGGCTTGTGCACTTTTCCGTCTTTTCCCGTATCGATGCGGCGTAGTTTAGGGTAGGGGACCGTAAAAAACCGGTCCGGAATGCGGAAAAGTAAAATGTCGGAAGGTAAAATTTCGTATAGTGCACAAACTAATATACATTAATGGCGTGTTATATCGGTCCGTAAAAAACCGGACTGCCGGACAGTAACATCCGTGTAATGCACAAACGCCCTTAGGGTAAGAAAGTCATTCGACTGGTACCCACCTGATCAGGAGGATACACAAATTTGACGTTTGCCAACATCGCCGTGGAAATCTCTCTATAGAAATCGTTTAACTGTAACGCGGAATCAGCAGCTTCATAAATGTGTTGAGCGAAGCCTTGGTTCTTAAGGGACGTTCGAGTAAGGAACATCATATCAGCACCTTCACCTGCCAATTAATGTATTTTTTAAATATTGATTATATTATATAGGTACTAGATGTTGCCCGCAACTTCGTGTGCATGTTATTTTCGCGATTAATTCGACGCGCAGTTCGATTAGGTAGGTATTATGTAAAGACTATGAGAGGCTCTACCATAGGTTTGCGCATTGTAGCAACGCAACATATTCATATACGTATACGTGAGCAACAACCAATAGGGCCACTTTATTTTTGGTAACAGGATTGAATAAAGCGATCCTATTGTTTGTTGGTCACGTATACGTATACAGATACGTTACTTTGCTACAATGCGCAAACCCATGGTAGAGCCCCTGGCCCGGCAAACTTTGTACCGCCTCCGAATCAATTAATTGTGTCTTATTACCTGAGTTAAAGTTATTCAAAAGTGAAAAATATTTAAGTCTAAGTAAAAGATTTTTAAACTTTGATTTATTTTCAAATTTATTGTATAGGAATTTTCAAAATTAATTAAGTTCAATAAATATTTAAAAATCAAAATAAATACATTGAAATCAGTCTCGAAATATCATCAAACTAGCTGTTCTATATAAAATGTACGGAAAAATGAATTTTCATTTAATTGGGTTGGGTATAGTCTGTTAAGACCATTTTCGTAAAACTAAGGTACTTTCCCTTACTGCCCCGCTGAAAGTTTTTATACTGTAATATATAGTTTGTAGTTTTTTTTGCTGGAGCACGGCATGCCGTGGGTATCTACCTGATGGTAAGCAGACCTAGAAAATCCATAAATGGGGTCGCTTGGTATAAATAAGTCAAATATTTGTGTACCGGGCTATTAATAGGTACAATGAGACCTCCTGTTTGTGGCAGAAAGAGATCTGTTCGTCCACATAGTGTTCGTACGAAAAAGCAACGAAAGAATTCGTAGAAATCCTGTCCGAAAGCAAAAGGTTTTATTTCAGGAGATGAAGATATCACCTAGAACCATGCCGCGTATTGATTTAGGACTTGCAGCCTATAAGAGATGCACTGGTCGTTTCTTAACTGATGATTTAAAAAAGAATAGGGTGGTAAAATCGAAACAACTACTAAAGCGCCGCGCAAAGGGAGGTCACAGAAAAAACATATTTACGGATGAGATTTTTTTACAATTGAGCAACATTTTAACAAACAAAATGACCGTATTTATGCTCAAAGCTCTAAGGAAGCTTCACAATTAGTCGACAGAGTGTAACATGGGCATTATGCGACATCAGTGAATGTTTGGTGGGGTGTTAGCTATGAAGGAGTGACTGAGCCATTTTTTTGTGAAAAAGGTATCAAAACATCGGCACAAGTGTATCAAGATAGCATTCTTGAGAAGGTAGTTAAGCCCCTTACCAACACCAAGTTCAATAACCAAGTATGGTCCTTCCAGCAAGACTCGGCGCCGGGTCATAAAGCTCGGTCCACGCAGTCTTGGTTGGAAGCGAACATTTCGGACTTCATCATAGCTGAAGACTGGCCGTCGTCGTCTAGTCCAGATCTTAATCCGCTGGATTATGATTTATGGTCAGTTTTAGAGAGTACGGCTTGCTCTAAACACCACGATAATATGGAGTCCCTAAAACAATCCATACTATTGGCAGTGAAGAATTTTCCCATGGAAAGAGTGCGTGCTTCTATTGATAACTGGCCTCAACGTTTAAAGGACTGTATTGCAGCCAATGGAGACCACTTCGAATAAGCTTTTTATATTTTAAATTGTTTTATATTTATGTATTAAACTAACATACTGTAAAAGTAACAAATGTTATTTGCAATAGAAAAAATATGTTTTTCTTTATTACAATATTTATGGCAAGACTAGGTACCTATGCTTAATATTCTCTATGCTTTATCCGTACCTTGAAAGGAGGCTACAACGTCGAAAAGAAATCAATGCAATAGTCTCAATATCAATGCACAATGGTCACTTGACGGTTTTTGCATCTGTATGGGTGGTGGTAAAGTAAAGTTTGAGTACGAACCAAATCCAAGGCAGAATATTGACGCTACACGCTCCTCGTGATTTTTAGCTGTTACGTCTAATACAATCTTATTAGGATCAGAAACATGCACGTTTGGCAACCCGTCAGTAAGGAACAGTATTACCGGATCCAAATCTGCAACAAAATATTTTCACTTAGATATTTTTAGGATTTTCTGTCTTAAAATATATTTACAGGGTGAATTTTAAAGGTGGTACTTTTCCCACGGTACCATGTGTCGTAAATGAAGAAAAAAAAATGCATCTCAATCCAAATTGGTAATTTTAACAAAAATGTCTACTAGTATTGTATAGAGAATTGGCATTTTTATTTTCATTTGCGACATGGGAAAAGTTGTTTGATTTGATCAGTAGGACCAACCTCTTATTAGCCCAAGTGTCTATGTAATTAAAATTAATTATAGAAAAAAATACCAGGGAGGTAACTACCTACTGTAAGTAAAATAGGTACCTCTACCACAAGTTTTTGCACACAGTTTCTACTATAGTCGTTAGCAACTATAGATATCAGATGTCAACCAATAGGATCGCTTTATTTTTCAAAGAAATATTTTTTATTTGTTGATTCCTAACTAAAGTTACTAGCGTCTATATTAAAAATTGTTTGCAAAAACTTGTGATAGAGCTACGGATGTTTCTCAAGTTGTCAAGTAGGTATAGTTTCATGAAAAAATTAACACGGCAAAAAGTGGAACTAATAAAATTAAGAGAAGCGCCTGATCAAACATTTCCCATACGTACATATCTTCCCCCCTCCCTCACATAAACATTCATAGATTTTAATGATTTTTAAAGACGTTATAAATATGTTCGATATCTAGGCTCATACGTTTTCCTTTTTTTTTAGATTGGTATAGGAAAAAAAATATTGCTATATAGTTAATGATAATAATAAAGCTTCACAAAAATAATAGATTAAAATGTTCAAAAATGAATATCATAAAAAACAGTTTTTTTTTATTGATAAAAACGAAATTAGTTTAGCCTATATTTTCGAAACCAAAAAGATATATATTTTTTTAATTTTTCTAGGAACCCCATTCTCCATACAAGTTATCTGTCAAATATTTATCTGGTGATTGCAAAATCAGCCCTGAGTATAATATATTTAGACAATCGATAAAGCAATTTTTTTTTCTTCAATATGTAGGTATCTGTATATACTAACTTTTGGTTGTATCTGCAGGTTCTCCTTCTGGTGTCCATCCGATACCTTTATTCACAAGTTCAATGGCTGTCATCAGAGAGTCGTAAATATTTGTAGCTGTAAAAAAAAACTTTATTTAAAATATATAAGTTTACAATGGCCGACGGACTTGTATCTAGTGCTATGTTAAAACAAATAAAAAAAAAAGATTACAATTGGCAATAGGTTGTGGGTTTTTCAAAAACAATATTAGTAAGTACAATTTACCTCGATCTGGGTGTTTGTAAAATATAATACCTACTAGCAGAAGGGTGTAAATGGCTTATTGGCCCACGGTAAAACTGTTGAGAGTAAGTGTTCAAAAAATATGATACTTATATTGTTTTAGCCTATAATGACCAGAGAATAGAAAGAGAGACATTATTATTAGCTATCCAATATCCATGGATTATCCGTGCGAGTGCCAGCTATCGCGTGGATTGGGGAGTGCACTTTCCGAATTCAACTCTACCCTTCACTGTGTTCACTACACTCTCTACGTCAGCGCCACCTTAGAAACATGTTCCATAAAAGTTCCACCGCCCGATCTTAGCAGGCTTAAGGATCTTGGCCTGCTAAGATCGGTAAGATAGACGATGCAAAGACTTTGCCCCCTATTTGTTTATACCCCTGTTAAAAGATATAATGACATACCGATCGACACGTCGATCGATCGAAAGCGAAAATAAAATAGTATAAATAGTATGTGATTTGTCGTTTTGCGGCGATCTAGAGACAATATTTCCTATAGGTACATTTTTATCCTCAATCGGTTTGTTAATGTGGCCCGGTAGAACGACTCGCTCGACGCATGTTTAACCGAGCCGACAACGGACCCCACGACCATCTTCGCCGTGATCTCTGGTAACGGAGAAAATTCCCTAACCGCAGCCAACTCAAAGGGGTTGAGTCCATTTAGCACTATTTCTTCGAGTTGATGGTGTGGTCATTAGGAATGTTAAAAAAAAATGAAAATCTGATAAACGGTTCTTACATGATACAAACGGACAGACAGAAAGACGTTGCATAAAGATATAGACAGTTCACAGTAGGATCGGCAAGATACTAGGTACAGATCGTTCACCGTAGGTACCGTGATGTTGGCACTATGGCAGGTAAGTCCCCTTATCATCCATCATGATATCATACCATACCATCTTAACATATATATATTCAATCATCTTTTATTTAATGGTCTCTACGCATTAGGCCTAATTTTGCCAATTGATGTCAAGTTATAGGTATAGTAGCCAGGGCAATATGATAAAATTACTTTTTTTATTTTAAATAATGCATTGCTTACATGAGGTTGCAACCAGACGATTGATAATAATGTGAGCAGCGTTTATGTTTTCTTTACTGGCTATATAGGGAGGTACCAGTGTAGGTGTTTTTGAAGAATTTGGTCCCACGGTCGTATTACCAGAAGCTTCTTTTAATTGATGCACCTTAAATTAATATAATACTGTTATATATAAAATTTAGTAAGTGGTAATTGTAACATGCTTAATTTTATTTAGGTATACTCACCACTACACCGGTACTAAATTCAACTATGCTGAAATAATCCAGTGGATGCAATTGATCAAGGATCAAATTCATGGCTTCTCTAAGTTGTATTATTTTACGACCACTCATAGAGCCTGAAGTATCCAACACAAAGACAATGTGCTTATATAGTGGAGGCAAATTTTCGCAGCCCAAAAAATGAACAAAGTATCCGTTGTTTACCTGAAAGAAATTTTGATTTAAATCACGCGTGGCTTTCTGGCGCCCGAGACCATGATGGATTCTGGGTACCCAGTGGAGGGGGTTTTATTCACACCACTGTTAAAAAAGTATTTGTCAAGTCTGTCATCTCTCGGTTTTGTTTACTTGTTTACCATTTGTTGTAGTAGTAAATCTTTTAATAAATAAATAATGGATGTTTTATAAAGATCAGAGTTTAATTTTAGCAGTTTGTCTAAGATGAAGAATATTTGGTATGATTTAAACCAAGAAATGATAAAGTCTAAGACTGAAGTTCGTGATTTACCCGAACTTCTGCTTATTTGTAAAATTCTTGAAACTTTACCAGATGATTATTTTACTTTCAAGTCAAGCTGGATGTTAATGTCTAAAGGTGAAAGGACTATAGAGAATTTAACTAGTCAATTATGTTCACATGAGAGAGCTTTAACCTCCAAAAGTGGTGAAACTAGTGTAGAAGCATTGGCAGTTAATTATATGTTCAGTAGAAAGGATTATAAAGGTAATAAGAAGATTTTTATTAAGAATTAGTTTAAATGTCATTATTGTGGAGAAATGGGACATAAAATTAAGCGATGTTCTAAATGGATTACTGACGGCCGACCATCGAAACCAACTCCAAGTACCAGTGACAATGTAAATATAGATTTAATGCCTAGAGATGAAATTGCGAATATGAATTTAATGGCATTAGATAATATTTTGATGAAACCTGACAATGAAAACTGGTTTGTGAAATGGTGCGACTAGTCATGTAACAAATAGAGGTGATTTGTTTGAAACCTTTGAACATTTTTATATGCCGCATACAGTGACAACGGCTAATGGTGAAGCAGTCGTTGCACTCGGTAAAGGAATGTTGAAAGTACAATCTAATATTAGAGGACGTAAAGAAGTAATTGTTGAGAATAAAAACATATTGTCAATTTTGATTGATTGAATATAGATTTAATTTTGATGTCGGAGAAATAGTTGTTTTATTTTAGGATATTGAAATTATAATCATTATAGTGGCGACCGTGCTTAATAAAATATAAAAATGCTAAAGCTAAAAAAGGATCGAAGTATTTTGAGACGTGTTTACACCGCGGCCGAAAAGGAGTTGGAGAAATCTCTTTCGGAAGTCGATGCGGAGAGTAAGGTTCACGCAGACTTCGATTACTGTAGCAGCAAAGCGGAGGCTTTATTTAAAATTGACTCCGAAATAAAGGATATGTGTTAGTAGATGATTCAGATGAAGACGAAATGTTTGCTGATATTGTCACCACAGAATCTTATGTAAAACGCTGGTATAAAATCAGCACGAACTATCGACGTAAATTCACCACGCCACCAAGCTGGGACGAGGTTGAAAGCGTTGCAAGTGGTGTTACAATCAAAACCAACGTTTCTGAAGTCACTTTGCTAAAACAAAGGCGATTTAATCTACCAAAAATCCAGCTACGGCAGTTTGATGGTAATATAAATAATTTTCTTTCATTTTGGGGACAATTTCAAAAAATACATAATGACCCAGATAGACAGTAGTGATAAATTTCAATATTTAGTACAAGCTACTGAGCAGGGATCTATGGCTAGGCAGCTGGTAGACAGTTTTCCTCCTTCGGGAGAAAATTATGAATCGGCCATAAAGGAATTAAAAGATAGATTCGCCAGAGACGATTTATTAATTGAAAATTATATACGGGGATTATTACAACTGATATTGTCACAAAATAAAGTAAACATGCCATTGAGAGATCTTTATGACAAGCTGTCAACTCAATTACACGCTCTTTCTACACTAAAGGTGACAACTGACAAATATGCTTCTATATTGATGCCTATGGTAGAGTCGGCAATACCGGCAGATATACTTCGCATTTGGGAACGAACAAGAGACAAAGAAGAAAAAAATCAGTTGGATAAGCTATTAAGTTTTATTAGAAAGGAAGTAGAAAGTGAGGAAAGGATTGAGGCAACAAAAAGCGGGTTTGGCGTGATTGAGACAAAAATATTCGAACCTACGTCATCTTGTATAGTGGCAAATGAGAAGATAGAAAATGTATGCATATGGTGTGACAAGCAAGGACATTCAAATATCGAATGCTATAAGTTAAGTAAACTTACATTGGAGCAGAAGAAAGATATTTTAAAAAAGAAGAATGCATGTATGATTTGCTTAAAACTAGGGCACTACGCAAAGAAATGTAAAAGTTTTCCAAAATGTTTTGTATGTGGTAAACGCCATCTGATACTGATTTGCCCTGATATAAAATCTAATAATAAAAAAGAAGAAAAGAAAAATCAGGATGTGTTATCTCAGTGTCATAATAATATAACTACTTATATACAGACTATTTTACTACAAATTGTATATTCTGGTAAGAGTGTCATAACACGTGCACTTTTTGACAGTGGGGCTCAAAGGTCCTACATTAAAAAAGATATCACACAAAAATTAGGTATGACACCTATAGACCAGGAGTTGGTAAGTCACTATTTATTTGGTGGTCATGAAACTAAGAGAGGTAAATATAATAGCTTTCAATTTATTATAAAAAGCCTTAATAATAATTTTCAACTTAATATGTCAGCATTAGATCAACACAAAATTTGTGGTCCATTACCTTTTGTACATAGTAAAAAATTAGATGATAAGTTAAAACAATTAAACATTAATATTAATGACAGAGGTAATAAAGAGACAGAAGTAGGCATTTTGTAAGGAACTGATGTATTAGGATATTTAATGACAGGTAATATAATTGAAATTGAAGAAAGTTTAGTAGCGATAGAGTCTAAATTAGGTTGGACTCTACAGGGACCTTGCTTAAACAATAATGAGTTTATTAACTCTAGTACTAGTATAGTGAACTTTACCTTAACCGAACTTTGGGATTTAGAGTCTTTAGGGATAAGAGATCCTAGTGATGTTAAAAATAAAGAAATAATTGAAAATGATGTCATGAAGTTTAACAGGAATAATGTTACAAGACAAGAAGATGGACGTTATGAAGTAAAATTACCTTGGAAGGAGGGGTATCCAGAATTTTTAGAACATAACAACAAGGAATTATCATACAACAGGTTAAAATCACTAACTAAAAGACTACAACTAACAGGTAACTTAAAAAACTATGATAATATTTTTCACGACTGGGTAGCCAAAGGTATTATTGAAAAGGTAGTAACTAAGAACAGTAACGGTTTATATTTACCTCACCATGCAATTTTTAAAGAGACAAGTTCTACTACACCCATACGGCCAGTATTTGATGCCTCGGCAAAAACACGTAGGGGTAGTTCTTTAAATAATGGCTTGGAAAAGGGAGTAAATTTAATAGAATTAATACCCAAGTTATTAATAAATTTTCGTAAATGTGGTTATGGTATCGTGTCCGACATTCGTAAAGCTTTTTTACAAATTTCAATCCATGAATCGGTCAGAGATTATTTACAATTTTTGTGGTGGGAGAATATTGACGATCAGAAGACAGTTATTTCTTTTCGTCACAGAAGACTAGTTGTTGGATTAACATGTAGCCCGTTTCTTTTGTCAGCAACATTAAATTACCACTTAGAAAATATAAAGGATGAAAGAAAGGATATAGCACACATATTAAAATCTTCATTTTATGTAGATAATTGCGTCGTCAGTATGGATTCCGAACCTGAGTGTGTAAATTTTATTAAAGTTTCTAAAGATTTAATGAATCACGGCAAATTTGAATTATGCGAATGGATAACAGGACCGAGTAAGGTTAACAAAAATGTGTCAGTACTCGGTATGATTTGGGATAACACATCTGACTGTTTATTTGTTAATCCACAATATAACGATTTGAACGATAATAATATTATAACAAAAAGAATTCTATTATCGTTTTCACAAAGAATTTTTGATCCTGTGGGATATACTAGCCCAGTTGCGTTGATACCTAAACTATTATTACAAAAAAGTTGGAAATTACCTGATTGTGATTGGGATCATAAATTGCCTGACTATATAAGGAGTTTTTATTTTGGTTAAATAAATTAGACGCATTAAGAGATATAAATATTCCTCGTCGTGTAACAAAATATCCCATGAATGAATGCAACTTATCATTGCACACATTTTGTGATGCATCCAAAAATGCCTATGCTGCATGTGTTTATTTAAGATCTGTGTATAAAGATGACATTCACGTGCAATTAATTTTAGCGAAGTCTAGGGTGGCTCCCATTAAAGAAGTGACCATACCAAGATTGGAATTAATTTCTGCAGTTATTGGTATCAGATTATACAAGCAAGTAGTAGAAGCTTTAAATATTAATTGTGATTCATATTTTTGGACAGATTCTTCAGTTGCGCTATCATGGATAAAAAAAGAAGGCAATTGGTCTGTTTTTGTTAAAAACCGGGTCAAAGAAATTAGAACCACTTCTAGTAAAGAACAATGGCAACATGTTTCAGGCTGTGATAATCCAGCGGACTTACCGTCACGTGGTTGTCATGCTAAAAAGTTAAAGTCTTCAAAATGGTGGTTGGGTCCTGATTGGTTACGCTCACATAAAATCAATTGGCCAAAACCTAATATAGAAATCGATGAGGAGCAAGTCAATAAAGAAAGTATACAGTCAATACAAGTTACTACAGTTTTGGACAATTGTATTTTTAGTAAAAGATTTTCATACTTTTCTAAATATACAAAGATAGTTCGTAGTATGGCTTGGATTTTAAGATTTATTCGTAATAGTAGATTTCGAAATGATAAGCTCAAAGGGGATATTTCTTATGATGAGTATATATTAGCGGAGTTATCATTAATTAAAATTTTACAAAAGGAATCATTTGAAAATAAAAAATGGTCTAATATGAAGACTATTGTTGATTTATCTGGAATTATAAGAGTACAGACAAGATTAATATTTAGTCATGAATCAGAGAATTTTAAAACGCCTATACTACTTCCTGGAGGTCATTTCATTGTACAAAGACTTATATATTTTAGACATTGTCAATTACAACATGCTGGTACTGCTATAACTGTCACTAACATACGAGAAGATTATTGGATTACATCTGCCAGACAGAGTGTGAACAAAGTCATATCGACGTGTATGATTTGTAAGAGGTTTAAAAGTAAACCAGCATATGTACCGACTGGACAACTACCTGAAAACAGGATAAAATTAACAAAAGTTTTTGATGTGGTTGGGATAGATCTAGCAGGACCGTTAATATTAAGATCACGAGACAAATGTTGGATTGTTATATTCACATGTGCAGTGTATAGGGCTGTACATCTGGAACTCACAATGTCACTTTCCACAGAAAGTTTTTTAATGGCCTTGCGTCGTTTCATTGCTCGAAGAGGACGAGTAAGTGTCATCTATTCGGATAATGGGACTAATTTTGTGGGGGCATATAACCTATTAAAAGAGTTGGATTGGGATTTTGTAAAAGCCCAGTCTAATATCCTACAGATAAAGTGGCAGTTTAATCCTCCAAGTAGTCCTTGGTGGGGAGGATTCTGGGAGAGATTAATCAGGACTTTAAAGGATCTTCTTCGTCGGATGCTGGGAACTGCATCCTTAACTTATGTAGAGATGGAGACTCTATTGATTGAATGTGAAGGGGTACTCAATTCGAGACCGCTAACTTATGTTCCAGCCAGCGAGAGTCTTGAACCATTAACTCCAGCATGCTTTCTTCGTGATAATATAATATCAGATGTATGTGATCTTGACCAGATTGACTCTACTTCACTAAATGTTCGTTTAAAGTATGTTCATTCATTACGTTTAAATTTAAAAGAACGATTTAGGTCTGAATATTTAGCTTTACTAATTCAAAGGGATTTATCCAAAAATGCAACTCCTTTGAATGTAGGTGATGTAGTGTTGATAGAGACAGATAGAAAGAGACAATTCTGGCATATAGGTGTCATTCAGGAAGTGTTTACGGGTCGTGATGGTTTAAACAGAGTAGCAAAGGTTAAAATAAGTGGAGCGATTTTAACCAGACCTTTTCAGCGTTTATACCCACTTGAATTGAGACACTCAGATAACACTATTATAGAAGTGGGTAAAAAGGCTATAGAAAAGGAAGTGATTACAAGAGCGGGTAGAAAAATAAAACCTGTACAACGTTTAGATATATGATTTATTTTTTCTTAATATTGTTTTTGAAATTAATATAAAATAACTTTTTGATTAGAACTCATAGGTTTCTTTGTTAATTTCGGCACCGCCAGGGTGGGGAGGATGTTGAGAATAAAAACATATTGTCAATTTTGATTGATTGAATATAGATTTAATTTTGATGTCGGAGAAATAGTTGTTTTATTTTAGGATATTGAAATTATAATCATTAGTAATAACATTGAATGATGTTTGGTACGTTCCAACCATTACCAAGAATTTATTTTCGGTACTAGCAGCCCAAGATAGTTTACAAAGTAGCATATTCGAATCTATGACAGAGATTTGTAGATTAAAGGTGAATAATATAGAGATGCTATACGGAGAAAGAAAACGGTGTGGTGGCCTTTACAGGCTAAATTTAATTAATATATATCCTAATATACCTGTACAGATTAATGAAGTTTCTAAAACTAATATGTTACAGTTATATCAAAAGGTTAGCACATCAGATTAAGTTCATGTTAAGAAACTGATACTGAACGAGAAATGAACATTAAGTTGGATTTAGACAGTGAGTTATGTGAAGGTTGTATATATGGTAAAGCGCATAGAAGATCATTCGGTAAGCGTGAAAGAGCCAAAATACCTGGTGAATTAGTACATGAAGATGTATGTGGACCATTTCTATGTTGTATTACTAAATATAGATATTTTGTTTTATTCAAGGATGATTACTCAAAATTCCGCTATGTATATTTCTTAAGAGAGAAATGTGAGGTTTGTGATAAATTGAAGATTATGTTAGCTGAGTCTGAAAGAACAGGTCACAAAATTATAGAGATTTTGAGTGATAACGGAGGAGAATTCGACAACGAAAGCATAAGAAATGTACTGCAGAAATATGGCATAAGACAAAAGCTTACAATGCCATATACACCCGAACAAAATGGTTGTGTTGAAAGAGATAACAGGGCTATTCTAGAAGCTGCAAGAACAATGATGCATGCACATGAGGTGTTACCTCAAGGGCTTTGGGCTGAATTAATAAATACTTCCGTATATATTATTAATAGGACAGGACCTACAAATGTCGACGAAAAGTCTCCATTTGAATAATGGTATGGAAAGAAACCAAGTATTAAACATTTACGGATAATTGGAAGTAATTGTTATGCACATATACCTAAAGTAACTAGAAAGAATTTAGATAAGAAAGCAATAAAAGGTATTTTAATCGGATATGACAATGATAATGGGTATAGAGTTTGGTGTAAAGAGGAAAATACACTGATAAGATCCAGAGATGTTATTTTTGAAGAAAATTTAATAAAACCTAAAAATGTAATTGAAATGCCTACAAGAATGGAAATTTCATCAGATATACCTGAATTGTCTAATGATGTAAGTAATGATAATATAGTAAGTAATGAAAGTATTGATGACATATTATATGATAATATAGATAATAATAGCAATGAAATTGAAGATGAAACTGAAAATCAGAACGGAATTACATTAAAAGATCGCGCAAAATTAAAAGTACATAAGTAAATAATGTAAATACTATTAAAGAACCATTATCGTATCAAGAAGCTCTGAAAAGTAATGAAAAAGTTAAATGAAAAGAGGCTATGGATAGTGAAATTAAAGCTTTAATAGATAATGAAACATGGGAAGAAGTAGAGTTACCAAATAATAAGAAACCTATTGCTAGTAAATGGATTTTTAAATTGAAAAATAATTCTGATGGATCTATAGAACGTTTCAAAGCAAGATTGGTGGTAAAAGGATATTTTCAAAAGAAAGGCATTATATTATAGTAGTCTACTATGAAACGTTCAGTCCAGTCGCTAAGATGAGTACTATAAGAGCTGTTCTCAGTATAGCTAGTAAAGAGAAAATGACGTTAACACAATTTGATGTGTCAACTGCCTATGGACTTAAACAAGCATCTAGGTCCTGGAATAATTGTTTTAAGGGTTTTATTATAGAAGCTGGATTTAAACAAAGTACAGCAGATCCGTGTTTGTTTATAAGACAAAAAGGATCAGACCGAATTATATTGGCATTATATGTAGATGACGGTTTGGTTGCGTCAAATAATAAAATGGAAGCTGAACGTTTTATTAATGAGCTTCAAATAAGATATAAAATTAGAGCTAAATCAGCAAATTATTTTCTCGGATTGGAGATAGAAAGTAGAGAAGATAATTCAATAAAAGTTTCACAGACTGGATATGCTACAAAGATATAAGAGAAATATGGAATGAATTCTTGTAAAACTGTGGGAACGCCTATATTGAAAGAACAGATGGATGATGAAGAAGGCGAAATAAGAGATTTTCCATATAGGCAAATTGTTGGAGCTTTGGCTTATCTTATGGTAGGAACTAGGCCAGAAATTGCATACGCAGTCGGTGTAGCTAGTAGAAATTTAGAAAGTACAACTAAAACTGATATTTTGAGAGTGAAACGCATATTGCGATATATAAAAGGAACTCTAGATTGGGGCATACTTTATAAAAAATCTGAAGAAAAAACTATGTTATGTTTTAGTGACGCAGATCATGGAGGTGATTTAACTACAGGTCGTTCAACTTCAGGAATGGTACGTATGTATTCTGGAGGAGCTATTTCATGGAGAAGTCACAGACAGTGCTCAGTAGCTATTTCTTCAACTGAAGCTGAAACTGTAGCAGCAAGTGAAGCTTGCAGAGAGATTATTTGGCTAAGAAGATTATTGTCAGATATTGAAGGAACAAAGGATAATCCAATATTATATATTGACAATGAATCAACAATTAAATTGGCAAATAATCCAACGTACGAGTATCACCAGAGGACGAAGCACATAAGGCTTAGACATTTCTTCATAAGAGAAGAAGTTTCAGAAGGAAACGTTAAAGTTTTGAAAGTGTCTTCAGAGAGTCAACTGGCGGATATAATGACCAAACCATTATATAAACCAAGATTGGTTAAGTTGAGCCAAGGGATGGGTTTAACGAGAGATTAAGTGTTGAACTAGACAAAGAGAGAATATGTTAAAAAAGTATTTGTCAAGTCTGTCATCTCTCGGTTTTGTTTACTTGGTTACCATTTGTTGTTGCAGTAAATCTTTTAATAAATAAATAATGGATGTTTTATAAAGATCAGAGTTTAATTTTAACAACCACGTCATAGCTGTAGCAGTAGTAGTGTTGTCAAATAAGTTTAACTAGGTTACTTGTGCTTACGAGCTTTGGCAGCGCCTGCAACCATAACATGGCCCTACGAGAACCCGAATTATTTGACGTAGGTATCTAATTATACTTGAATTAAAAATATTTGAAATCTAATTAAACCATAGACAGTAGGATAAGATCCTATGTATACGAATTAAACAGATTGAAATAAACCTTACCAAAATCTCGCCATTATTACTGCTTCGGTCTACATCGTACTGTACGACAAATTGTCCCAGGTTACCGTTTGTTGAGTTGTCATTTTTGTTTGTGTTTCCTTCAGCCTCTTTACGTTTTTCCTAAAAAAAAACAGGCCAATTTATTTTCTTTAATTTTTTTTTTCAGTATCGTGAGAACATTGATTTGTAAAAGAGGATTAGACTATATATTATATAAAACCTACCTCATACACCTTCATAAGTAGTATTTGTTCTTCTGGAGTGGGTTTGAATATGACTGTTGCTTCTTTTCCACATTTCTGAATCTTAGCCTTTTTATTTTCTGTAACAATGTACAATTAATATCTATTAAACTAGAAAGTAATAGGGTGCATATTTTTTCGACATACTTACGTGGGTCTTTTTCAGTTGCAGCAATTTCTACTCCAGTCCTCAATTCTGGTACCCTTAAAACTGTGATGTCTTCACTTTCCTGTATACGCACATATACTGAGAGCGCGGGTACCACAGACCCTGGGTTCAGGTTGATGGCATGATTGTATACGCCATGAGTTCGCTTCAAGAGTTCTTCACATGTCAGATTAAACACCGCTATAGTGTGAGGTTCTACGTTGACAGATACAGTAAATTGGTTGGAATCACGAGCCCTGTGATAATAAAACTTAATGAAAGTACCTCATATATAATTACTACATAGGTTTACTTATAAATTATGCGCAGCAGATATCTATAACTTATATAGGGTAATTATTTGCCCTATACAATTAGTCATAAGCACTACCAGGGAATGTGGCCTAGAGGCTGGCTGCGTTACCTCGCTTTATAGCCAAACTGACCAAGTTAGAAGCCAGATGGTTACCAAATGTTTCGACCAAATAATAAATATTTGATTAAATACTTACGTAGCAACTTGAGCGGCTCCCTTTCCTTGGTTAACGGCATCATCAAATATTTTCTGAGCTTCCTTCTTTTCTTTCACTATAGCTTTGTATGGTATTCCATTTAGTATCCTAAAACGTGGAAGAAACAAAGTTATGAGGGGTGATCTTTTAGACGGGTATTTAATTGAACCTATGACCTTTTCCCTACTTTTCGAATGCAATTTTTCTGGTAGGTACATTTAAAAAGTGGAAAGATTGGAAAGTCGTGTGGGTGATTATTTAATTGTTATTATGACTTATTTATAATTAAGGAGGTAACGAAGGTCTAGAGAATGTGCCCATAGCTAACTACATTTCCGCGTGGTGGCTATTGATATTCTTCAGCCTAAAACGAATCCTGAACGCGGATCCCCCTGTTACCTCTTACCTAATTTAATGTTTTTTTTATTATTATACATGGTGACTTTGTAAAGTTGTACTTTATGCTAATATGAGGCTCTACTAAATGAAATGTATTCTTAGGTTTTTAAAAACGAACTGGTTATTTTAACATTAATTTTGTATGGAGAAACCAATTTTATTTTTTCATTTGCTACCAAGGTTCCACGGGAAGAGTTTTTTGAGATGATGAGTAGAGCCTCATATTCGCCCAAATTACAACCTTCCAAAGTCACCATATAACTTATATATGATATTATGACTGCGGAGGGTGGTTTTGACTTTTGGAATAAATGTCCTGCGGTCACATGGTTGCTGATGATAATATAGTAAGTATCATCCAAGCAGAGTGGCGGATTTAGAGGAGTGGCCCAGGGGGCTATATCTCCGTCTAAAACCATCGCCTAAAATTTAGCAATATCCAAGTTTTTATAAGGCCATAGATGAGTTGGAGCTGCGCGGCCTATTTTATTACCTACGCCGCACAAAGTTAAGGTAAACTTTAATCCAAATAACGTAGTTGTCTGTAAATTTTCAATGTCACCAGGTTTTCATTACGTCAGAATTTCATCATATCGATTAAAGTTTAGCTTAGCGTTGTGTACGTAACATTATTAGTTTTGACAAAATAACCCTGTAATAAACCTACCTATGGTTACCAAAGGTTATTTTTTTAATCCATGGCATAGACAGGTGCTTATTATAAAAATAACACATTGCGTACTTGTACTATTATTTCTTCTGTAATTGCGCTCGATTGGGTTATGCCTTGACCGGTATTGGACAATGCTATTTAAATTTTTATATTAAATAATGATCTAATAGAAAGCTTTCACTGTGGGACGTTCTGGATAAGGAATAAGAACCTAGTCGAGCCTGCTTTGTTATATATGTAGTAAATTGACGTGTAAAAGTGCTTGTGAAAGCCTATTGCTTAATAAAGAATTGAATTAAACAAATAACTATTTAAATTATAATAATAATAAAATAAAAAAAACCCAACGAAATAAAAATTAAAAAAATTAAATTAAAAAAACCGTCCAACCCGGACATAGCACCGATAGTCCCGAGAACGTAAGCAGCATTGCCACGTTGTATTGCCAGACCAATTCTTTGGGCCAAAATTGTTCGCGCCCGACTGTCACCTGAAGTCTGAATCAACAATTGGCCAATAAGATCCACCAACTGCCGTGCGTCGTTACTCCAAGGACCCAGAGTCTCCACAGCAAAAACCGAATACAAAATTATCTTTTTAAAGAGAATATTTAACAAATAACTAACATGAGAAAATCGCTGATGAAGGCAGTCTTTGGCAGAAGCACGTGGTAAGTGGCGATCTGTGCCGTGCTGGCAGAATTTCGCACGCGCGTCACTATGGTGGTGTGCGCGTACCGCAGCGATATGTCCGACTCCACGAACATCTCAGTTATTTTTATGGGAACCAGAATGGTGTCGTTTGGTGGTGAGGACGACTGAAATTAAAATTAAGCACAGCTGAAATTGCCAGATTTACGGTAGGACATAAGTTCTTTTTTTCCTCAATTTCCTTCACGCTCTACATAGAGGGTTATCAGTCGCCGTAGTGTGAGTTTTTACTATTTCTACCTCGTTAATCGTTAACTTCACCAATAGGATTGTGTTGGTGGTCTGTCAAAATAAGCTTATCTGATTGGTAGAAAGGATAACGCAGTAGTATAGTTAACTGGATAGTAAACGTTAAAACAACTAAGGCCTCAGTTCTTATATACCTACCTAGTTTATATAATATGTCCATGGCGTCAGGACGCTAGGGTTTTTTTTTACAAAACATTAGCTTGACTCCTAATCGACGCTACTGGTGATCCAAAAGGGCTGGCTTTTATTTCAACCAAATATAGCAATTCAAAAACTAAATGCCGAGAGGATCTTGCCATTTTTGAATTGTTGACGGGAGGAACCACTAATATGATCGTTTTATTTTTGAAAACACGACAAATAAACCTTGCTTATTGATAGAACCCCCTATGAGCTACGCGCCAATACACTTGTGCTGCAAAACTCTTTCAGTGCTCGCTTTCAGTCACTGGCTTTAGAATTTACTTAGGTACACCAAACTTGTTAAAATACTAAACATGAATCAATTTATTATTGTATAAATATACATGATAACTTTGGAAGAAATTACTTTTGGCTAATACATATGAAGGTCTATTAATCAAATCAATCTATTTCTTGTCGAGGTGGTATAGTCTCATTTTATGGTGCGGTTACGAAATGGGTAGTTAAATTGACAATAAGGCGGAGAGCAGGATATAGTCATAATGCAATTAGTCTTTGTCGCGCCCCATTTCGTAATCGCATCATTTCACCGGTATAGTGGGAGCAATCAAATATTGTTTAAAACATTTATTGATTGGACTCATTTGTAGGTCTGCTCAGCACCAGGTAGATACAATGTCACATTTCGTGCTCCAATAAAAATAATAATAATCCATACAAAGTAGTAATGTATAAAATAACCATTTTGTATAATTTTTCATTTGCGAAACATAGTTCCATGAGAAAGTTTCGATTTGATTAATAGAGTCTCATATTAGCCCAAAATACCAGCTTCCAAGCCATATCTAACATATAATGTACCAGAAACTCCAGTATGCTAAGTCGTGTTTTCCACTCAGATTTCACTCAAGGATCGTCTCTTTCCACCAAATATCAAATCAAGAAAGATAGATTGACTGTTGACACAGACTATCCTTGAGTGAAAGTGCAGTGGAAAACACGACATGACTACTGGGGTAAGTGTTTTACCTTAGTGTGGGTCTCGTCGCGCGCCACCACGAGGGTATCGGGCTCTGTGGGCAATGCCGCAGACATCGCGCACAGGCACACTACCCCCAACCAGCTCAGTCGGCCCATGCTGCTTCTGAAATCTAAATCTTTATATATCACTAGCTGACCCGCGCAACTTTGTCTGCGCGTTTAAATTTAACCGTTTACGCAGCGTACGCTCTTAAAAGGAATAATTTTTCCCCGTTTTTGCAACATTTTTCTTTGTTACTCCGCTCCTATTAGTCGTAGCGTGATGTTATATAGCCTATAGCCTTTCTCGATAAATGGATTATCCAACACGAAAATATTTTTTCAATTCGAATCAGTAGTTCCTGAGATTAGCGCGTTCAAACAAACAAACAAACAAACAAACTCTTCAGCTTTATAATATTAGTATAGATGAGGTGGCCGAGTCGGTTAGACCTTAGACTTGGTTGTTGCTCACGTATACGTAAATGAATACGTTACGTTTCTACAATGCGCAAACCCATGGTAGAGCCTCAGATTCCATTGAGGGGCAGAAACTAGTCAGTTAAAGCAGACAAAATTTTATGAACATTGGTTAGAAAACGTTTTTTTTTGTTGATAAATTGGTCAGTTTTGTCAGCTAGTTTAGTAAGTGAGGTAGATCTTTCATAAATTCGTGATAAATGGTGTAGGTACGCTAAAACAATAGTTAAGAACACGTAAGTTGCGATCGCGATCGAGTTCCCCATACAAAAGCAGTTATCGCACTTCCAGTTTCTCCACTATTTGCCGAAGAATTTCAATAATATTTTTATCAGCCATTGTCATTATTAAAGAGTACAATACAAAAGTACTAGCAGTTGTGCTAATAGGTACTTTAAAAGAGTTTTACGTACAATTACCAAAATAAAAATGATATTTAATTATTAAAATACGACTAGCAACCAAGTTGTATTATTAGACGTACGAGTATGTTTGTACCAACACGACTGGCGAAACCTTAGAGACAGCACGGGCTGCTGTTCTTGTAGTATCTACTTACATATTATATAATATAGTCAGTAAAAGTCAGTTTTTATAAAGATATCATTGACGGCAAACTTTAGAGATCCGGAGAAATGGTCGTATTACCAACATTTTTATATAGGTAAAAAAACTAATAAAATGAAATATACGAATAAAGTTTTGAATACATATATGTATATACGAATAAAGTTTTGAAATTGATAATTTCGATATCCCACATGATTTTATTTATAAAAAAGGTTTCACTTAGTTCTTCGCCTGAACATATATTAAGAAATTTCTCGACATATTTCAGGATTATTGTTGCCTCCGAATAGCATCGCGAAATGAGGACGGATTAAACACTCTGCTGGGTACCCAGCGGGAGCCAAAAAGGCACCCGTGATGGTATTTATAATTTATTAAAAAAAAAAAACAGGATACGGACACACTGATTGTGCCACGGGCGTAGCCAGGGTTTTGGGGGTTCTAAGAGTAATAAGAAAAGCCGAAAAGTTAATGATTAATATTTAAGATTTTTTTTTCACAGGAATAATGCACTCTTTGTGTTTTATTTTCTTGAACACCCCGCCGATGCCTACTAAAACCTGCGGCTACGTCCGTGGAGTGCGCATCATATATTTTTTCCGGAATCCAAAAATGGATGCCATGTGTGTCAGTCAAAACAAAATGATATTAGTATACAATATTTCCTACTCACTTTTAGTATTAACTAGAACTGCCAGAACAATGTCAGCCACCCAGCCGAGCTGGGACTATACTGAATTTTGCACAGCTGCCAGAGGTTTATCTACAAAATCTATATTTGCAAACAAAATATATTAGCGATACTCAGGTATTATTTTTAATTTGAGGTTTTTATGGTGATATTCACTTAGGTGTCCGTTCTACCTACTTGTATCTCCGCATACCTAAATAGTACTACCGGTATGCCTGGCAATTTTCCGATACGTGCCTTTGCCCTGAAACGATTTTTGAAACAATTTATTTCATACAAACCTTGTACACTTGTTAGGTGTTGCCTCCGAATACCATCGGCGAAATGAGGACGGGTTACAGAGGGATTAACCCGTCCTCATTTCGCCGATGGTACACAAAGGCCGTTTAAACGGTTCTATGGAGCAAAATGCCTGCACCCGTGATAGTATTTATTTATTAATTAGACAAATATGTTTTGAAGTGATTTGCTTACATATAAACATATATGTAAAACAATAATAGTCAATTGTACATTTTGTTTGTGAGTAAAGGAAAAAGTAAAACACATGGAAAGGTATTTATGTTCAGCGTTCCAATTTGACGGTTCTGTTTTGAATTAATTTAGATTTTAAACCTTTTTTCATTAAAATGTATTTGGTTTTAACTTTATAATACTTTGATATTATTAAAATTTTCTTGAACCAACAATGATCTATGTAGTGTAATAATACATTATTAAGTAATGCATATATAAATATTAGGTACCTACCTACATGGTTTTGCAATTAATTAACTAGCTTCCTTTTATCAGTCATGAAGAATGTAAATTGACTCAAATCAGAGTATAGCCTCATAATTTTATTAACATATTGTTGGGTATTTTGTATGATATGTAGGTATTTGTTATTAACTAACTCCTCTAGTGGAGTTAGTTAATACAAAGGAATAATATAAAATACTTTCCTTTGTAATTAATACAAAGGAAAGTATTTTACTATGATGGATGGTAAATTTACTATAATTAAATAATATAATAATAAATGATTCTAGGCCTGCTTGATGCCAACCTAACTTGACATTACATATTATGCTAAGATAAACTATAAGCAATTTGTGAATTGTTATGGTATTTTGCATGTTATGTGTTGTAGTGGGTTGGTAAATATCAGTAATTTAATGGACCTATTGTAGTAATATTTGTAGCTCTGTATATTCTTAAATTATTGTGAGAATCAGATACTGTGTGTGGACTGTATTTTCAGAGTCGACCATGCCTCCTACCACAAGAAGAGCTACTACGGTAGAATTGGAACAAAAATTAAAAACTGCTCTAATTGAATTAAAAAACTCTAAAATTCTTTGTGACCATCTATTAAAAGAGCGAGACGATGGTGAGGCTGAGTTGAACATTAACAGCAAAATTAAGGAGTTGAAAAAAGAACTCAGTGAACTCCACACCCAGTATGAGGATGTATGTAGTGAACGGGATTAAGTACAGGAGCAGCTCTCTGCTGTTGGCCTGTATAGTGATTATTATGTGCAGGCATTGGATCGGATTAGCCATCTCGAGCTGCAGCTTAATGAAGCTTTTAGGATCATTGAGAAGTTTGAAGAGGAAAAGGAGAGGTGTCAAAGCGAACAAACCTTATGTTTGTATGATGAGTTAATCGACAAGGACTTAAAAATTAATAATAGTGTAACTACAGTAAATAGTGGATATTTTAGTAATAGAAAATATATTAAGTTATTAAAGTTCATTAAAAAATATAAGAATAAGTTAAATAATAATTATATTAGATCTAGGAATATTTCATTAAAAGCGGACTGCCGTAGGCTCATGTTCGAATCTAAACAAAATAGTGAATATATTGTCAATTTACAACAACAGCATGATAGTGACAAATTAAACTTAAAAACTGAAATAACAAACTTACATTTATGTCTCTCTGACTTAACAAAAAATATCAGTTGTCACAGAATGACCTTACCGAGCAAATTAAAAATATCATGAAGGTAAGAACCGTGCCCGTCCGCGGGCGCGGGGCGCTTTTTTTTAGCTTCATGAAAAATATGGATGAAATTCTCCAATTAAGCAAATATAATGCAGAGAGATTTGAGTCATTTGTAAATAAAAATTGTTGCTCCTGCGAAAGTCAGATAAATTTGTCAAATACTGAATCATCCATTGCCTATTCCAGCGTAACTCTTCCAAAGGACATAACTAACAACACCTTACTGCTCACAGACAAGTATTGGTATGGGAATGTGTCAAATTTTTAATTACCATTTAGACCATTCTGTGACAAACTATTGTATGCCAGGCAATAGATTTAAGAACATTGTAAAATCCATTTCCTCCATGTTTTACAATTCATATAGTAATATAGTTATTATGGTAGGAAATGGATTAAACACAAGCAAAGGAGACTAGTTGGACAGTGTAGATCTTTTGTCTAAACTTGGAGTAAGGAATGTTACATTATGTACATTCCTTTATTCAAAAAAGTATACTGCCCAACAGAATAAACATTTATATTATTTAAATAATTGTATTTATAATATGACTTGCTACAATAATTTAATTACTCCTTTTGACATAAACAAATTTGTTAGACATTTTAACGGGACACAGGATAGCATAAAACTACCTATGAAGGTACAGAGAAATATTGCTACATTGGTAGCTAATAATATTTTATTAAGCATTGACTCCACATCATCATTTAGTAGTAGTACTAATAATGTTGTGGTGCAACCAACTTTAAACTTTTAGATGTGACAATAGAGAAGGACATTTGTAAACTTAACTTAATTCACCAAAATATTCAAAGCTTCTCTAGCAAAGTTCTTGACATTGAATTATTAATAGAAAAATATAACTTAGATATAATGTGTTTTACAGAATCCTGGCTAAAGTCCGACAAAATGTGTTTTAATGTAAATAATTTCTCAGTTGCTAGTTTTTTTAATAGAACCTCCTGTGAAGGAGGTGGCTCTATAATTTTAATTAAAAATACTTTAAAGTATAAGGAACGAAAGGATATCGTAAAACTATCTGTTGAACGTGTTTGTGAGATTTCATGTGCAGAGATGGACTCATATATTATCCTATGCATATATAGACCCCCAACATCGTCTTTATCTTACTTTATAGATACAATGGAGGATATACTCTCAAAAATATTAGATTTAAATAAACGAATATTTGTATGTGGGGATTTTAACATTGATATTTTATTAGATTCATGTGACAGACAGAAGCTCATTTCTCTTTTTAACTCCTTTAATTTAAATAACATATTCACAGAACCGACTCGGATTACTGCAACTAGTCAGACTTGCATTGATAATGTATTCACTAATTGTACCATTTCAGATCACTCTGGCATTACTGGTGTAAGCTCTGATCATAAATAAATAAAATTAATAATTTCAAGTATAATACAAATAAACCGAATACAACATATTCGAATTTACATAATTTAATAACCCAAGAATTTGATAAAGTGTGTAAAGTAAAGACAAAGAAAATAAATGATAAATTTAATTTTGCTACTTGGGCAACTAGGGGTATTAGGAAAAGCAGGGATACTTTATATGATTTATATGATAGGAGATCCTATACATTAGATCACAATTTTCATAACTATGTTAGAAATTATTCAAAAACATTAAAAAAAGTTTGCCTTATGGCAAAATCTAATTTTATTAGCTCCAAACTAAAACAGTCTAAAAATAAATCTAAGTGTGTATGGACAATAATAAATAATGAAACTGGTAAAAACATACATAAGCAAAATAATATTTTCATCAGACAAAATGGAGTATTGATATCTGAGAAAAATAAAGTTGCTAGCTTATTTGAAAAGTTTTTTGCTGATATACCTTTTAAAGTCACGAATAGTATTAAGTCGTCATCTAGTATGGCTAAGGAACTATTAAACCGTTATGTTAAAATACCAAATTTTACAGAATTTAATTTTATACATGTCTCAAATGAGGATATTATAAAACACTTCAAAATGTTAAATAAAAAGAAAACGGAAGATTTATGGGGATTATCCGTAAAAGCAATAGAACCTATTATTTACACCATTGGGCCGACATTTATAATAGTTGTGTGGATAACGGTGTCTTCCCAGACTTTATGAAGCACAGTAAAATAGCCCCTATATTCAAATCGGGATGTAAAACAGACCCTACTAACTATCGACCCATTTCCGTATTACCCGCCCTTAGCAAAATATTTGAAAAAATAATGCTAAGTCAGCTATTAAGATATTTTAATATCAACAAATTATTACACGATCGTCAATATGGGTTTACAAAAGGTAGAAATACAACAGATGCTGGTACTGGATTGATTGAGGAAATATTTAGTTCTTGGGAAAAGTCTCAGGATCTCATTGGTGTCTTTTGCGATCTGTCTAAAGCATTTGATTGTGTAGATCATCAAACTCTATTGGGTAAGCTGGAATTCTATGGAGTTCGCGGAGTAGCGTTAAACCTTGTGGAGTCCTATCTCTCTAATAGAACGCAATGTGTTAACATTAATGGTAGTGTATCTAAAGGATCTCTTGTGAATATGGGAGTCCCCCAGGGATCAATTTTAGGGCCTTTCCTGTTTCTGGTATATATCAATGACCTTCCGCATATGGTACAAGAAACAGCGCAGATAGTGCTGTTTGCTGATGACACGTCCCTGTTGTTTAAAGTTGATAGAAAAGACAACATATTGTCAGAAGCAAACAATACTCTGTCTATGGTCTATGAATGGTTCACAGCAAATAATTTGGTTTTAAATACTAAAAAGACCAAGTACATGAAATTTTCTTTGCCAAACGTTCGGGTAATTAACTGTTCACTGAAGTTAGGCAGTACTGAACTGGAATTTGTTGACTCCACTATATTTTTGGGAATCACAGTCGACTCCAAACTGCAATGGAGAGCTCATATAAACGCGTTATCTAATAGATTGAGCTCAGCAGCATATGCAGTCAGAAAGATCAGACTATTAACTGATGTGGCAACAGCCAGGTTAGTGTACTTTGCCTATTTCCATAGTATTATGACTTATGGTTTTATTATCTGGGGCTCAGCGGCAGACATAGAAACCACATTTATCTTGCAGAAAAGAGCTATTAGAGCAATTTACGGCATGAAGACCCGGGAATCCCTTCGAGAAATCTTTCCTGAAATTGATATAATGACCCTGCCCTCCCAATACATATTTGAGAACTTATTATATGTTAAGAAAAATTATAATATGTTTAATAAAAATGCAGATAGGCATACCCGAAACTTAAGAAATATAAACAAAATTGACATACCAAGATTCAGATTACAAAAAAACTAATAAATGTTTTCTAATAAACAGTATTAGGCTATTTAATAAATTACCAAAATCAATTATAGAACTAAATGACATAAAATTTAAAAATTGTATAAAGCAAACTTTAATAGCCAAGGCGTATTACAAAGTTAATGATTATATTAATGACAGAGATGTCTGGAATCCGTCCTCTCTACGTCTGGAATCTCTAAACTAATAGTCATATTGTAATAATTCATAATACTTACTATTATAGGTATTTTTTTTTTTATACTTCAATAGGTATTTTTTTATATATTTTTGGATGAGGTAATAACTTGTTATTACTATAACCTTTTATCATTATTTTAATTTTAAATATTTACTATTTTCTACAAGGTAATAATTAGTTATTACTTAACATTTATGTTAATTTGTCTTATTTATTTTAAGTTATTTTGTTAACAGAGTTATAGAATACATTTCCATGTTTTTTTTAACTAGTTGATGTTTGCGCAGGCCTTGGATTCAGCTATGTATTTGGCCCTGCAATGTAGTAGTATCCAGCGGATTTCCTCTCCTTTGAAGGTCATTGCAGTGGTGGCGCGTGTGCCGGGTTCTGGTCTGCACCCTAAGGGCCTGGTTGAGCAGAAGGATGGCTGACACATACGTTACGTCCGTGATCGGGTGCTGCTGTGGGGGCCTTGGATCTCCGCTGGGCACGCACGTTTGATTGTTATCATATAAGAAGCGGAGATCCCGAAAAATCTTCTGCTGATAGGCCGGCGCTGGCATCAAAGAAATGTTGTGTTCTGTAATTCTGTACTTTCAATATTGTAAGATAGTATATCTGCCTTGGGGTGTTCTACGCGTGCTCTTCAGTAGGATGAGAGTATATACCACATGCTATATGCATAGGTTTAAGTCAATAACCATGCAGGACCATGCTCCTCCGATGATACGGTACATGTGGAACATCAGAGTTTTTTACTTGCTGGTACCTTTTTCTCCAGGGTGTCTTTGAGGCTATCGACTTGTGATCAGCGTTTGCGCCCTAAAAGATACCTTTCATCTATCTACTTGTAGGTATATTTTGATTACCTATATTAAAGTATGTATATTTGGGGCGTAGCTATGGTCTGTTGGGTTGGTCGCCTTGGTGGCACTTTTGCAGGGCAGTCAACGATTGACAGGTCAATGGAACCAGCTAACCACCTTGGTTATGTAGTGTGTGTTCGGTTGGGCTGTTTTTTTTTTTTTTTCTTCCCGCAAGGACAATAGTTTAATAGTTTACGATTTGTTTATTTTGTATTATATTCTCAACATTTGTCTGTGGGAGGAATGGCGACCTGACCAAGTGCACACCTTATATATACTTTTTTTTTTTTGACTTTTCATAAATGCCTGTAAAGGTTTACATAAAATAAATATTTTTGACTTTGACTTTGACTTAAATACTCGAGAATTTATTTTGATTTATTTACATATTGTAGTTATTTTTTGTTATTATTATTTTACTCGAGTCTCACAATATAGGTTTAAATAGTAAAAAAGTTTTAAAGAAATTAAATAAATAAATCGAATTCCTTGGCGGGCGAGTTTTCGCACCTCTTGGGTTTTTTATTATATATAATTTTCTCCAAGCGTATTTAAATATTATTTGTTTGAAGTTTGCTATTGTTTGTAAATGCTAAGGTAGATTTATGGATTCCCAGTTCTTTTATGTGACCATTATGTGTTTTTTTTTTCATAGCAATCAATTTTAAAATAAGTATAATAAAACCCATGCAATATTGGCTATAAATTATTTTTTATACTTTTTTAATACGTTGTAGGTATTTATTTTAAAATGAATCGTAATCCTATAAATAAACTAGATAAATGTAGGTACCTACTAAGTATATTATACTCTATACATATTTATTTATGTATCAAATGATACATAAATAAATATATCAAGTAAATAATTAATTATTACTAATGGAAATTTTATTATTAAATAAAATATTGCATTGTCTCCTATAGTAATAATAGAATTATTTATATAGTTGGTGGTTGCTAATGTATTGTTTACCAGAATCACTTTATGTGTATACATGAAAAAAGTTTTTTTTCATCATCCATTTTATTTAGAATACTTACCATACCTACCTACTTGGATTGATCAAAAAATAATATTTAACCAAGATTAATAAATATCCCAAAAATTTGCCCATTCAAGGTTCTTTATTTTACTTTCGTTCATAATTTGTTAAATAATCCTATATAAATTAAAATTTACATTTATGAACAGTAAACATCTGAGGCTGAGTTGCACCAAAGCCCCGTTAAAGTATTTGTAACGATTAAAGTTAAAGATGGCGTTGTGTGCCGCTATTCCATTCCCATACACGCCAGCAAAGGGTATCGAAATTAAACGTGCAGTGAAGTTGCAAATTGTAACATATGGACCAATGCTGCCCAATCGAACGCACGCGCCATGCCCATAACTAAGTAATCAAAGTAGCACGAGGGTAGTTAGCACATCGTCCTGACAATCGTTTATCGGCCATACAAAAGCGCCATTAAGGCAACCAGTTTCTCCGACTAAGATTTATATTGCAGTGCAATTACAGGCTTCATAATAATATATGTAGCTGTAAAATTGGGACTTCAACATGTAACCAAATATTTTTATATGGCTTGTGAGGCATTTCGCACCATCGTCATTTGATGCGAAAACCGATATAACACGCTGTTCCATCTCGGCAACCATTGGGCAACCGGAGAAATACACACTATCCTTCACATAACCCAACAAAAAGATGTCCAAGGGTGTGAGGTCCCGAGAACGAGCAGGCCATAGCACCGGCCCCCCGCGGCCGATCCATCCTCGCGGAAAGCGAACGTTAAGATGTTCTCGTACGTTGCGAGCAAAATGTGCCGGAGCTCCATCATGCTGAAACGCCGTGTTTCTTTGGTTCTCAAAGTAATCCCAGTCAGCCAGCAAAATCGCCACTCGCCTCTTCGAATTTCGTTTGTAAAAACGTTATATAGTTGCTACCGTACAGACGTGATGGCATAATGACAGGACTGATGACATGTCCGTCATAAAGGCCAGCCCACACATTCTGCCACCACTGGTGTTGGAATCTGCCCTGCCGTGAAGCATGTGGATTCTCGCGAGCCCAAACGTGATCGTTATGCATATTTGAAAGTCCTGACCTCTTGAATATTGCCTCGTCCGTACAAAGAACAAAGGTTACGTAATTAGGGTTTTCCTCTAACTGCCTGAGGTACACCTCGCAGAAGTTCCCCCTGGGTGCAAAATCGGAGGGTATCAGCTCCTGTGTACAAACTGCAACATGGTTTTTCTAGTTTATTTATAGGATTACGAATCTTGTTCCGGCTCGCCTCGTACTTGTGGTCAGCTCTTCTTCAAAATGCACTAACACTAATTCAGCCTGCCTGGCGTCGACTGTGCTTGGACGTACACTTCAAGTAGACTGATGAAAAGAGCCGATGGAATGTAGTCATCTTGACATGCTGTAGTATAATGACATCCTTAACATGTTTTGTTGTTACTCCGAAACATGTTACAAAAACGGTGAAAATATATTCCTTTTCAACGTAAACGGTTAATGTTACACGACGAGTTGCGCGGTTCAGCTAGTAATATTATAAAGCTAAAAAATGTGTGTGTTTGATTAAATGCGCTAATCTCAGGATCGACTAGTTCTAATTAAAAAATATTTTAGTGTTGGATAGCCCATTTATCGAGGAAAGCTAAAAGCTATATATATATATATAACATCACGCTACGACCAATAGCGTGCCCCGCTATTGGTCGTAGCGTGTCAATGAAAAATGTTAGAAACGGAGAAAAAAATTGTCTTTTGAGAGCTACGTAAACTTGTTGCTGCGTAAACGATTAAAGTTACGCAGAAGTTGCGCGGGTCGGCTAGTTAGTATTAAATAACGGTGAATAATGATGGTAACTATAATGTTATGTAGGTAATTCTAATAATTAAATTAATTTGGATATGTATACAAAAATATAAAAAAAAAAAAAAAAAATTGAATATTAACTCTATATCAATTGATATTAATGGTGATATTGATTGGTATAATATGACAAACTTCAGTCACTAAACTCTTAATAGTATTATTAAAAATCGAGTACCACCAAAGCTTTCTAATCCGCCCAAGTTTCCGATTTGGTTTACTAGACTATTAATACACATTTATAAAAATAAAAACAAATCGTAGATTAAGTAGAAAAAATATGAACATGTTTCCGACTATGAACAGTTCTCTCTGTATCGTTCGAGATTTAAGGCTGCAAGTCGGAAGTGTTTTCTAAATTACATAAATAATACTTACTGAGGAAGGGTTGCGAAGTGATATAAATACCTTCTGGAAATTTGTTCACAACCGTAAAGGTATAGCCACAATTCCGGAGATGGTCTTGTATAAAGATACTGAGTCTACTGATCCTAGTCAAGTATGTAACTACTTTATTTTCCAACTACTTCCAATCGGTTTATGACCAACTGCACTCAATGACATCTTCTCCATTAGTACTATACCTGACAATAATTCTTCATCCCTTTGCCTATTCTCCATTTATGTGTCTACTACTGCAATAAAAAAGAGCTCGATGTGTCAAAGAATAGTGGTCCAGACAGTATACACCTCAGATCAGTAAAGTATAGCTATACTTTACTGATCTGAGGTATACACCCATATTTTTAAAGCTTACCTCAAATTCAATTTCTGTTCCATTATACCTTCTTTACAATAAGTGTCGTCTGGAGGGAGGGATACATTCCTTGTACTCCGGTGCACAAGGGCGGTTCCAAAAACAATTTTGAAAATTATCGACCTATATCACTCCTATCTTCCTTGTCGAAACTCTTTGAAAGTTTACAATGTTCTTTATGCTAGTTTACAGAATTTGATATTCCCTGAGCAGCACGGATTTGTGAAACAGCGTTCTACCGCTACTAATCTTCTAGTCTACACAAATCTGTTGTTTGGCCAATTGGATAACCGTACACAAGTGTATTCTGTGTACATAGATTTTTAGAAAGCTTTGGATAAGGTGGATCATGTCCTACTTCTTCGTAAAATATACTTTAATAGAATCAGGGGAAACCTTTTTCGATGGTTCTAATTCTATGTCTCCGGTAGGACTCAAAAAGTTTTGATCAATGGTTTTACTTCTGAGCTGACATCAGTAACTTCTAGAGTCCCCCAAGGACCAATTCTTGGGCCTCCCTTATTTGTTCTGTTTATAAATAACATAAATTCTTTTTTCTTTCAACGCCAAATTTATATATTAAGGTTTTCCATACTATACATAATATAGAAGATTGTATAAAAATTCAACAGATCTCGATAGGTTATCCGCATTACATTATAAACAAACTCTAGCTCAGTTTGCCCAAATGCAAAGAATAACGTTCACAAAAAAACTAAAACAAAACGTCGTTAACTATAACTACAGTATAAATAACACAATCATTGATTTTTTTTCTTCCATAAAAGACCTTAGTCTATTATTGGACAGCAAACTGCATTTAAATGTCGGCTCAAATTGTCCATCGACCAAATCTAGTATAACAAAGTACTCTTTGGACCAAATTTAACACAATTATTCCATTCTTCCATTAAAATCTAGACGTCTATTAAATCTATTACTTGTTAGCGTGACTTGTGTCATGGAAGGATTGTTCAACAAAATTTGCTACTTTACACATAGCTGTTCTCAGCGCATACGTGACGAGTATGTACATCGGTTATTTGTCACTGGTCAAATGCTGGTTCACTTCTGGAATGCTGGTTTTTGTGTTCCGTTGCGGTGTATGGTACAGATATATAATGACCACTTATTATATTGACATATTTAATTGGCTCAAGGCCTGTATTTGGAAGGGCTATTGTTGAGAATCTCAAGGATTTTTTGGATTGGTTTGTTTGCGATATAAGTGCTATCAATAGTTTGTTTTTAATTCATATATGTGTGTATATATGTGTATGTGTATTTAAGTATGAGCAAAGTAAAAAACGTCTTTATTAATAATAAAAGAAAATGTGGCCCAATACTGGCCGATAATAACCACCGATCTTTGAAACGGTAGATTGTAGAAGGGATGCAACATATAGTTTAAGTTTAAAAATAACGACATTAAATATATTGTTTTATGATGTATGACAACTTGTATAAATAATTTCAACAATAAAACTATTTGCTCAGTTGTGTGTATTGTAATTAGGTAGGTACCGACGGAATAGAGGGTTAGTGTGCAATACTATTTGCACTGGTTCCGTGCCACAGAAAAAATATAATGTTTTGAATAAAATGATATGTTGTATAAAAAAATATAATTCGAGGTGTATAAATAAGGCTGAGTGGCACCAAAACGAACTCTGGGGCTAAGCATAACTACATCGATATAGTTTGACAGACGATAAAATGAAGTTTATGAATGAACATTCATTTATAAAATCGATATGTATCGATTTATCGAGCCTATCGATGCTGTTGTGCTAAGGCCCTCTGTGTAATTGTAACGATAAAAGTAAAAAATGGCGTCGAATGTACCAATTTTATTATGCAGTTTGATTGACAGGTGGTACAATTTCAGAGAGTTCATTTTGGTGCAAATCAGCAAATTTACTAGCTGCATTTCCCCGCTGGTTCGCATTGCCATTTTTTGCGCGAGGAATTACCCAGATATATAATATCACTAAAGGCTCTACCATGGGTTTACGCATTGTGGAATCGTAACGTATTCATTTACGTAATCGTGAGTAACAACCAATAGGATCGCTTTATTCAATCCTGTTACCAAAAATAAAGCGTCCCTATTGGTTGTTGCTCACGTATACGTAAATGAATATGTTACGTTTCTACAATGCGCAAACCCATGGTAAAGCCTCAGAAGAGGCGATCTTATGTCTCGCTGCGCTTCAATTGGACCCGAATCTTCCTAAATCTTCATCTTCAACCCGAGAATCTTTTATATATTTGTGACGTTTACTAAGACTGACGTACTACGTAAGACTGCACTCTCAGCGGCGCATCTTGCTTATAGAATGTTGTTACCCCAAGGTGAGGCCAGTCACGCTCCCAGGAGATCAACGTAACATGGCATCTCTTGCCATTATCGTGGTTTATATTATAAAATACCTAGCAAGTACCTCGATAGTGGCAGAAGTTTTTATGGTGTCATTAAGGGAGCCATAGCGAGAGTCTCTACCAGCACTTTTAGACTATGAAAATCCATGGATTCCAAAGCAATTACCCTCCTTTCCACAAGGACATTTATGATTTCTATATTGTGGAAGAAAAAGGACAATGGCGACATAAAAAAAAATGTTCTCCAGCAGAGGTTACCGAGGTTTTTAAAAGGTAAAGCTAACCCAGTGGCCAGATTCCTTTTGTATAGAAGCTAAGAGACTGACACTAAATTATATATTTATAATTTTTTATCACCTTGATTTAATTTGTGCTAAAAAAACTTCTGCGAATTTTCTTGGACTGATTCAGATATATATTTGGGGTCTCAATTTTGCACCTCTTCCTTTATTTACAAAAATTGACAAAAACTGATAAGTTTATACTTCGCCAACATATACCTATTTAAGTTGATACTTTATTAAATATAATACTTAGTCGTTGGTAAATACATATGAGTTGTGAGTCAGGTGTGCAGTTGGAACGTGTTTCAGAGCGACAACTATACATAGATACCAGCTCAATTATTTACTAGAAGGTCAGTATTACCTAATACTTACCTAATTTAAATTAAGATCATTATGAATAAGAAATATATAAATATATCATTAGAAATCATTACAAACCATCATTGAATCATCCCATTTTCAATAGAAACGTGGTCCGAGGATGCTCTGGCATTCTCCCGTGAGCTTTCTGACAAGTTCCTTTTAGTGACGGGTGGTGGGTGACCCTTTAAGTAGAGAGTATTTTATTCAAAGGACAGCCTCGCTGTACAACGGGGTAACCCAGCGAGTTTAATTATTAAACAAAGATTTATGATTATAAAATTCGAAGCTTTAAATTCTGTTGTGTCATAAGTAAAACTAAAACTTGTGTAATTTTGTTCTAAAAATATGATTAAACTAGCTGTGCTCGCGTCTTCGTCCGCGTGGAATAGTTATTTTTGTATCATACCAACCTTAATCCCCTATTTTATCCCCTTGGGGGTAGAATTTATCAAAATCCTTTCTTAGCGGATGCCTACGTCATAACCTGCATGCCAAATTTCAGCCCGATCCGTCCTGTGCTTTGGGCTGTGCGTTGATAGATCACTATGTCAGTCAGTCAGTCACCTTTGAGTTATATATATATATATAGATAAAAAAAAGTTACTCAAATTGTTTTTCTGTTATTTATGCACTTAAAATTAAAATATATATCCTTTTAAAATCCCAAAATCCGCATCCGCATCTGCATTAAATCCGCATCGCATCCGCATCTGCATCAAATCCGCATCCGCGGATGTCAACTTCTAATAATCCGCATCCGCATCTGCATCCGCTGATGCCAAAATTTTTGCATCCGTAACAACCCTAGTTCAAACCTTAATTCGATGCAAGGGTTGACTTATACAAACCACCATTAATTTAAAAGCGTGAGTTTTACCAACATTATTTGGTAAATTAGATAAAAAATTTACTTTACTTACCGTAATTTTCGTAAAATATATGAGAATGAATCGATAATTATAATATTCGTCGTCACATATATTTATGCGCCATAATTTGGAGTCTGGATGAAATTATATTTCGGGATCAATATGGGACAAAAAACCAAATACAACAAAGTCAAAGCAATGACGGAGTATCTATACATGGTAGCTTTAAAAGGATGTACTTTGGTAGCCCATATGAGGTTTAACAAATCAAAACAAAAAACTTTTCCCATGGAACCATGTCTCGCAAATGAAAAAAAAAATTGCTATAAAACTATTAATTATATAATTCTCCATACAAACGAGTAATGTTAAAATAACCAATTTATATGGGGAAGCCAACATTTTTGTTTCATTTGCGACACATGGTTCCACGGGAAAAGTTGTTCGATTTGATCAGCAGAACCTCATAATAGGCCAAAGTAAATCCTTTTAAATTCACCCTGTATATCAGGCAACAATCATCTTGTATCTATATTTTAACTATTATAATATTCTATTAAAGAAGCTGATGTGACTGAAGATGGTGGGATCAAGCTGTCTTCTAGGAGTGGTGTGGTTGATGACGGTTGCGATGGCGCTGCCGACGGAGCCTGACACCCTGGTGGTAGCCGGCGAAGGGACTACTTCGGTAAACATGTTCATTTTGTTAGCTTCATTTTGTTAGCTACTACATTTTTATCAGTGTTTTGATTGCATAAAATTTAACTCCTACAGCTACTCTTATTTTTTCTTCCCTACTAAATTCCAACAAAATTTATTCATCATCATCATCATACGAGTGCCTTACGGCGCCAGCGGAGGGGTTATTAATCCCACCTCGTCGTAGCCGATGGTATGACAATATATATGATTTGGACAAAATTTAGTCAGACGTCATATTAATAATATTTTCTGTATGGATATGGATTAATTTACACGTATTGCTCTGTTAACAAACTAAGCTTTAGGCGTGTTGTGTTTAAAACAAAACGGTACTAATACATTATAAGTACCTATATAAGGATACTTTTTTTTTTAATTGTAGCGAAAATGTAAAACCATTACAAAAAATATAGTTCAATTATTATTATACCAGAGCAAAGTTAGATTTCTCAACTTTTTTATGAAATTATGTATTCCCTTTAGTTTCAAAACGCATTTTTTTCTTACATATAAAACTGTGATCTTTAGAGCGATCGCAAACGGTTTATTAATATAGCCCTCAGTTTCATTTAAAATAGGTAGATAATGTAGAGACACCTATCTGTATAGTCGATACCTAATGATAGTTTAATACCTTATACAATTTAATTTAATATTATTCAAAGGTGTCTTAAGAACAATATTTTTTTCCGATTTTCAGCCACCTGAAAGTTCAAACAAGAGTTCAACACCACTAATAGAAATTATTGAAATGTTTGTGGACTCCGTGATATCTCTGCGCTACGCCCGCACCGCCATAGTTACTAGAGTCCGTAACACCGCTAGCACCTCACAAAACGCCACTTTCCATGTACTCCTGCCCAATACTGCCTTCATTAGCGGCTTCGTCATGTTAGTACCCTTTTTAAAATAAATAAAAAGTTGCCTCAACTTTTAAGTATTATACTTATATCAAATTAAAAGCTTTTACCATAAAACCATGTGTGACGAAAGAAAAAAAAAAAATCTTCTCCATACAAATTGGTTATAGTATTTTATTTTTAATGGAGCACGACATGTGACCTTACATCCACCTGATGGTAAGTGCAATATAAATTCTGGGGCCTAATTCCGAGTTATCAACCGCTAATCACGACAAGGCGTTGCGCAAACTATTAATATGGAAATATAAGCTCTATTCAAATTGTTATATAGTATGTATTAGGTTGGCTATTATAATGCAGCCATCTTGAAATACACGAATTCTTCGCAAGTTTGAACATGTATGGAGCATTAGAATTTCAACTTTATAATTAACAAGATAGAACTTATATTTCAATACCCGTACTTTACGCAAAATGCGCGACGGTGAACGTGTCAAAACTCGGAATAAAGCCCCTGTTTGGAAAAATCTGGTTATAAGGCATAATAAAATGTGGATATAAAGTTGTACTTTGGAAAGCGGTGTAGGTACGTAATAAAAAAACAACCGTGAAGCTGAATAGTTTATGATAATTTAGATAGAAAAAGAGTTTATTTACGGACGAACTGAAATATTTTATAAATTAAATTTTATTTCAGGACACTAAACGGTATATCTTATAAAGCATATGTAAAAGAGAAAAAAGAAGCTCAGAAGATTTACGATCAAGCCGTGTCGCAAGGAAAAGGTGCTGCTCAAGTTGCAACGTATGTATTTTTATAATATTACAATACCTATTATACTAAAATATAGGTAGATATAAAATAATTGTATTTATTATAAGCATTGTTTACACAGAAAATAAATATTGTTTCAATATTTAATTGAAAACCAAATGTGCCTTGAAAGGTCTTTTAACGTCACATGTTTATAAAAGAACAGGTGGCACAGGAGTTAATTTATATTCTTAGATTAATTTATTATTAATAATATTACATATTTAAGTAGATATTATTAGGTACTACAAAATAATAATAAAGAGCGCACTGAATTGTTTTTTTATTTTCATTTTATAGGGCGCGTGATTCTAATCAATTCACTGTATCAGTGAATGTAGAACCTCATACCACAGCCGTGTTTAATCTGACATGTGAAGAACTATTGAAACGTACTAATGGCGTATATAATCACGCTATTAATCTAAATCCAGGATCTGTTGTACCATCGCTGTCAGTATACGTACGTATACAAGAAAGTGAGGATATTAGAGTCCTTCGTGTCCCAGAATTAAGAACTGGAAATGAAATTGCTGCAAATGAAACTGATCCCCGTAAGTTACACAACATACCTATTTTACTTTCACAATAAACTTGTAGTCCGAAAGTAAACAAATAATAAATGTAATTTTTTAGAAAATTCTAAAGCGGTTATTAAGATATGTGGCAAGGAAGCCACAGTTATTTTCAAACCCGATGAAGAAGAACAGAAAAAACTTATGGAAGTTTATGAGGTCGGTAATTTAGCAAAACTTCCAAATAAATAAGCACCTACCGAATTAAATAATGTTACATAAATACCAATATAATTAAATCTTTCGCAGGAAAAACGTAAAGAAACAAAGCAAGTCGGCTCATCTAATAACGGTAATTTAGGACAATTTGTTGTGCAATATGATGTGGACAGACCCGAAAATGGTGAAATTTTGGTAGGTTTTAAGAAATATTTTTTACAATATTTTGATTATAATCTTTATAAAATATAATTACTGATTACAGGTGAACGATGGATACTTTGTTTACTTTTTGGGATGTGACAATTTGCCTCCTTTGTACAAGCATATTATTTTCGTACTGGACACCTCTGGCTCCATGTTAGGCCGTAAGATAGAACAACTTATAGAAGCAATGAACCTTATCCTTGATCAACTGCAACCACTTGATTATTTTAGTATTGTTGAATTCAGTACCGGCGTTATCGTAAGTTGAAATTAATAAAAAATCATAACTTTATGACAATAGGAACTCTCCAATATGATTGGGTTGCGATATCTGCCAACCCCAGCAACACATGTGGTTCTCAGGTTAATGGCTGTCACGGACTTGGTTGCAAACGGATCGTTGGCAGGTTTCTGCGTCACCATGCCCTAAATGATGCCATTAAGAGGGTGTTATCAGCAGCTAATTTTCTATTAGGCTACCCTCTTCTTTTAGGCGCAGTTTAATATGGGATGCGACATGTGTGCACACATATGCCTCCCACTTATTTTTTTTTATAACCATTAATAAAGCCGGATCAGCTAGGGAATCTGCTACTATGACCAAACATATTAAATATTTAATTTTGGAATAAAACTAATTATTCGTCCCGTTTATCGTCGAAACTTCAGGTGTTTGGTCTTCAGAAACCGAAAAAATTGTTCGTGTCCAAATTCACTGTCATTTTTACCAAAAACTATCTCTTATCATCCAGAGAGGGATGCATGTTGCGTATATATTAGGTACTTTTAGTACTAAAAATAGCTTGGACATGGAGATCTTATAAATTATAGCTAGGATGATAGTATTATTATAATAGTTTTTTTTGTTTTTGATATATTTTATGGGGTAAATAAATTATTAATTACCCTAAATAATGAAAGATAAATCTTGACATTTTATGTGATCTAATTCAGGTTCATGACTTAAGAGAAGCAAACAGTAATGTTACTGTACTTCCTGGTTCCCAACAAAAGCCTGCGGTACTAGTTCCTCCTTTCATCGCTAACGAACAAAATATTAAAGATGCTCATATAATAATCAATCGTTTAATTGTCACTTACAAGATGTAGCCATCTTGTAAGTGACAATTATTTTATTATATTATAGTTACTAATATTAAAGATGAATAGGTTCCCAATTACTTAATATATATTTTTAATTTATTTTTAGCTACAAACATTTATGGTTCACTTATGACGGCTATAGAACTTGTGAATAAGGGTATAGGATGGACACCTGAAGGAGGTCCAGCAGATACGAGCGAAGGTGTTATTATAGATTTACCTTTGAATACTTACTAATGATTAAAGTGAATAGTTAAAAAAAAAACTTTAAACCTATTTCAGAATTGGAGCCTATAATAATATTTCTGACAGACGGTTTACCGAATGTAATAACATCAGATACAAATAAAATTGTCAAGGATGTTACGGAGAAGAATCATGAAAACAAAACTTCTTCTATATTTTCTCTTGGATTCGGTAGGTTCATTAATTTATTAACATATGCATGATATTTATCAAGTATAAAATAGTAATAACAATTTAAACTATATAACAATAATACTGACTAAAAAATAAATTAAATTTAGTCGACTAAGTCCAAACCCCGTCCCGGCTCGAAGGTACCCATCACACTCGCAGTATTTCCCCTTTGCTAGGGATTTTTTATTGTTTGAAAAAGAACCCTAACCGAGAATCTTTACAATGACATTAATATTTATGTAACATTCAATGCAATTTGGTAACATTTACATGATCCAGACTAATATCATTATAAGATATAAAAAGAAGGTAAGCATAATGATTATGATAAAAGTTGACTTATATCAATTTCTATTTTAGGTCAGGTTGCGGATATGAGATTCCTTTGCAAATGTTCTTTAAAAAATGGTGGCTTTGCCAGACATATTTATGAAGCTGCAGACTCTGCTTTGCAGCTAATCGATTTCTATAAAGAAATATCGTCGCCATTGTTAGCTAACGTTAAATTTATTTATCCTCCTGATCAGGTTAGTCATTAAAACAATTATGTATCATCACGGATGCCTTACGCCCTGAGGGTGCCTAGATGACCACAGGTTACCCAGTGCAGTGGTGCGGTTTTATTCTCCCTCGTCGTAGCCGATGGTATTCTGAGTCAACACTGAACAAGTGGCCCTCGTCGCAGTTTTCGGATGGACTCAATAGCCCATTTATTAAAAGTTGGTATAGTGAAACTAGAACCGACAGCTTAACGCGTTCTCCGAGGCATTTTAGAGGTTATTTTTTTTATAAAAAAACGATTTTTCTTATAAATTTATTTTTGTAACAAATTCTTACATAAATTAAAATTTCAGATAGTAAATGGTTCAGTTACAAAACACGTGTTCTCAACATATTATAGTGGCTCCGAAATTATGGTCGCAGGTCGGGTCGCTAAAGGGAAGGAACTGACTCCAGAAGTTTACGCCAATAGTGCTGTAGATGACGGATCATATGAGAGAGTATGTATACAAAATTATTTTATGATACTACCTTCGCATGCAAAAAAAAATGCGTTTAATAATTTAGTAGGCGCTATATTACTTACCTGTTTTCCGAAGACTACTGCATCGATTTGTTTGTCGAGAGGGTAGGTAGTCTCCTTTAGGTTACGGTTACGAAACGGGCGATTGTTTTGACGATGCACCAGCGAGAATATTAAAATAGACTCGTAATGCAATATAGGTACGTCCATGTCACCGCCCATTTCGTAACCGCATCATTTAGCTAGCACAGTAGGAGCGATCAATATTGGTAAACAACAATGTATTGATCGACCCCATTCATGGATTTTATACGTCGGCTTAACATTAGGTAGATACAAAATCACATGCCGTGCTCCATTAAAAAAAAAGTACCCCTAATCTCCTTACTCATCTCACTATTAATCAAAGCAGCTCATTACCAAATGCAACAAAATTCTATACAACTGCTAGTTACTATTAAAAATACCTTAAATCCTTTACCACATCACGCTTAACATGACATATGCCTCGTAATCCTTTCTATTAGGCAGGTAAGTATAATAGGCTTATGCCCGATTTCACCAACTCTAAGGGAGCCCGTAACAAAGTTAAGGGACAAATAATGACAGTTGTTTCATAGGAAATATGTCCAAATTCTTATTTAGGGGCTCCTTAAGAGTTAGGGATCGTTGGTGAAATATAACATAAAAAAACAAATAGTTTAAATCTATAGTGAAAGAAAACTTAATAAACTTTATTTTCAGAGAGAATTTACCATCATTCCAATAAAAAAACCTTATAAACGAACTGAATATCTACCACTGGAGAAAATGTGGGCATACCTTACACTCCAGCAGCTTCTGGATCAAATAGATGCAGATGTTAATAAAATTGAAGCAAAAAAACGAGCGTTGGCTTTAGCTCTACGGGTTAGTGTTGAAAATTATAGGACTGAGTTAAAAATGGCGCCGAATGTACCAGCTGTCATTGACTTTCAAAATAAAACTGGTACATTCGACGTCATTTTTAACTTAAATCGTTACATTTACAGAGTTTATTTTGGTGCATCTTAACCTTAATGTTTTATCTATAGGTGAGAATTAATAAATTATATACTAAACATTTATATTATTGCCCTTTTTTTTAGTATGAATTTGTAACTCCATTGACATCATTAGTAGTAGTAAAACCAAATTCTACAAACGCTGTTGACCCGTCAGCAGGAGATACATCAAGTAAGATATTGTTACTTAGAAGTTTATTTCACAACTTTAATAGATAGATAAAAATATATTGTTGGATAAAAACAATATTGTTATATATATTACGGAAACAATACCTACAGGGTAAATTTTCAAGAAGGCCTTCTCTTAAACTACAAGGACAATCAAATTTAATAAAAACTAAAACTGCATCATAAGATTTTTCAAAAAAAAAATCAGCGGGAATTGAAGCGCGTCCTTATAAGCGATCTTATCAGTTAGTGCAAGGTTAATACAGGTGAGTTTTTTTTCAAAATCAACCGGTTTGATTCCCGGCGATCCGTGTACCAGTTCAATTTTTAAGGTACCAGGGGTACCTACCTGGTACCTTAAAATGGTACACGAATAAACTACTTGAAATAATAAAATTGAAAATTATCTGTCATATTTTATTTATTACTTACAGGACCAGGCGGTAACGGTATCGGTGGTCAGAGTAAGTATGTTAAATCATTGTTGATCGACAGTAAAATCTTTAAATTTATTCATATTTAGGGGAGAGTGGGTATAAATCGTACACTTTTTACACTGTCATGTAAAAGAAAAACTATAGCTATTTCAAAATAATTTCAATAATGCTGAATAACCTACATATCTTTAATAATAGTGTAGTTCAGGTTTAATTATTCTACTTTATACGAGTTTCCCGAAAAAAAAAATCGTACGAAACCACGCGGTATGAATTTACATTCATACATATTTGGTAGTAGCCTGTATTAGGGAATACGCATCCACCCCATTCATAACTATACAAAGATACCCATGAAGCTAAAAAAACGCGCCCCGCGCGCGCGGACGGGCACGGTTTTTACCTTCATGAAGATACCCCAACCAAAACATGTTATTAGTTCATTTATTTAAAATTCTCTATTGCACTTGCAAACGAGTTGTACAAAGGCAAGCTTCTTAGTCAAGCGTCTTAGCCAATATCTACCAGCTAACCTTTAGAAGATCAAAAAAATAATTCAAAATAAAAATAACGGTTAGGTTATCCCAAAAATTAATGTTTACATAATCTAAGGCACTTATTCAGAAACTATATAAATCTTTTTTTAAATTTGAGCAAAACTTATACAAATTAATGTTTCCAAAGATGAGACGTAAAATTAATTATACGAAAGCAACTATCGATTTGTTCCAACTACTTCCAAGCGGACTGTTGCACTGCCACCGCGCTTAACTGTTAGCCTATGGGTATAAGAGCCTGTTAGCAGGCCTCACCCACTCAAAAATACAAACGCGTCATCATGTTCAATAGTGGAGATATGACTGGTGTACGAATGCTTCCTCTGTACGAATTCTACCTGCTCTCCCCTACTTGCTGCCGCGATATTTTGACGTTTATTACACTGAGAAAAAAATGAAGCCTGCCCGTACATTACCTTACTGTATGTGCATCATAGTCTAAATTAAAGGTTCCGCAACTTTATTTTAGTTGATTCTTACGTACGTACGTAGTAAATTACAAACACGTCGAGTTGCATGAACAATCTTTATAATGTATTTACTGCCAACTACGTAAACGTAGGCTGACTCCTTACTATTGTTACCACGTCATGATGATAAGTATACCGTAACAATATCTTATGTGCTACCGAAATGTACGTGATTGGATAATGCCTCATGATCTTTACAAATATGTCGCAACATTGTAAGGAGTAAACGTTTCTCTATGATATAATGTTCGTACAATGCTAAAGCTTTAACAATGTACAAGACACTAGGCCTAATAACACAGCCCACTGCTAGTAATATTACGGTTGCATTTTAATGCACCAACAGCTAGGCTAATGAAACAAGTTCACAAAAATTTAATACACATCCGATTTACACAGTAATGTTTCCATAAAGTGTTGATCACACATTAGATGAATAACGTAAAACGCAAGGTTACATTATAATGTACCAGCTGGCTTCCTATACAACATGTACATTAAACAAATTAACAACCTGAGCTACTGGGACTGCTTCCAACACAGAATAAAAAAGATCCAGCAAACTCGTAATATTAACACGATTACATTGTGTGCACGCTGTCTAGGCGGTAGGTATGTTACAAGATTCGGCAAACTGCAAGAAATGTAAATATAATAGGTAACATTGACATTACAACACCTAGCAGTCTAGTGCGATCAGTGCATTATAAAGAGCCGGCATTCTATAAGGTGTGTAACGGGTGCATTATAATGTGCCACTCCTATTTTAATGCTCTCAATGCATTATAAGGATACGATATTTTTCCCATGCCTACTTTTAATGTGCGCGTGCGAGTGTTGCGCACAAATTATTATTAGTTGGTGCTGTGCATAGATATAAATATCTTTACGTCAATGGTGCTGTGTCTCAAATCTCAAATTAACGGGTTTCGTGAAGTTTCGTCTTGTTCTGTTCTACGTTAACAGTTTTAACTTTTAATATATATATATATATATATCTTCACGGGTGCCTTACGGCTCCTGAGACCACCTAGACGGCCCCAGGGTACCCAGCGGAGGGGTTTTAATCCCACCTCGTCGTAGCCGATGGTATGAGTCTACACCGAACAAGTGGCTAGCTCGTCGCGATGTTTTGAATAGACTCAACTTTTAATATGAAAGAGTATTAATTTTTGCGAAAAACGCTCATAATAATATACTTATAATATAAAAGTGGTATTCTCGATATGGAGCAGATTACCGTAGAAGTCGTGGAAGATGCTAGTCTTGTTAATTGCAACGTGAACAAACTTTTGATTAAATGCCAGTTGGACAAATTTGAAAAATTTAAAGGTAAGTGAATATTGTGTTATTTGTGAATCTGAATAATTACATTTTACAGCATAGTAGGTACAGCCTATAACTTCTATGGTAGATACACTAGGTATTTGTTCAGTGCACAGATTTCTTACTAGCGTAATTATTATTACTACAATAGCTAAAGAATTATTATTACTACAGACACCTGACAAACGTGTGATACTCGTGCGGATTTAGTTTTTTCTGTATATTTTCTATGAGATGCAAAAAACGGATGGCCGACTGTTCGGCTTCCATCATTAATTTTAGTGGAAAAAGACCTCTTTGAATGAAAAATGGAGTTGAGTTTTCAATCGTCAGATAAAGTGTACCTATGTAGCATAGATAAACTTGAAGGTCTTTCATACAAATTAACTGTCAAATTGCTTTATCTGACTGATTACTCTAGTATTTTAGAAAGGCCGTCTCATAACTAGGTGTACAATCCGCTGGCACCCTGCTTTTTAAATGTTTATGCATCTATTATATTAATAATATTAGCACACAGTGTATTATAATAGCAGAGAACTTCAGCACAAACCCCATTACTCACAGTTATGGGGGGCACTGTGATGATCTGGCAGTGCTACTGTCAATTGACTGTCGCCACCATTTATGGATTTCATAGTCTACATTATCTTTGAAAATATAAAAGATAATTATAAACAAATAAAATAATATTATTAATGTTAGTTTATTTTTTTTCAGTTACTTGGAAATGTAAGCCTCGGTGCTTTGGAGGTCTCGGGGCGCGTTTTTTTAGCTTCATGACGTTCAGGAAGAATTTAAATCTATTGATACAAATAAAATAATTACATTTGAATTATCCATGTAAGTTCTAATTTTTGCAAAACTTTCACCATTTTTGTAATGTGTTTTTATAGTAATTAATCGTTCGTTTGAATTCTTCTCCATATCCTTAAATCGCGTTATCTGTACGTGACAACTGTGAAAAAAATCACCGTACAACTTGTAATAACAATATGACGGCAAATTTAAATCCGGCGCTCTTGTTAGGCAACCTTTATATATATATAACCTATATAAGATAATAACAATAAATATATTTTATTTCAAATGTCTAAAGATGTCTACTAATAAATATTCAATAAATAATATTGTAATTGAACACAGACTTTGATATTTTCTCCTTACCTTAGCTGAAGGTTAGGATGTATTAATATGTACAGTATGGCTTAGCAAGTGTACAGTAAAGATGTATCAACAGCAGAAATGAAATGTGATACGAAATTGTGCGATTCCCCACGGAAAGTGGGTTTTAGTCCTGACACTACATTACGTACGATTATGTCATCCTTTCCTTAGTGCGTACCTACAGTAATGTAGTGGTGACGTACATAAGCCAATACATTACGGAACGTTCACCGGGGCATTAGGTGCGTAAACTACTACATTATTGTATGTACACCGAGGCATTACGTACGTAAGCCACTACATTATTGTGCGTACACTGATGCCCTACGTACGTAAGGTACTACATTATTATACGTACACCGAGTCTTTACATACGTAAGTCACAACATTACCGTACATATACCGAGGCATTACGTACGTAAGCCACTACATTACTGTGCGTAAACCAATGCTTTACGTACGTAAGGTACTACATTATTGTACGTACACCGAGTCTTTACGTAAGTAAGTCACAACATTACCGTACGTACACCGAGGCATTACGTACGTAAGCCACTACATTACTGTGCGTACACCGATGCCTTACGTACGTAAGCCACTACATTACTGTGCGTTTACCGATGCCTTACGTACATAAGGTACTACATTATTGTACGCACGCCGTGTCTTTTCGTACATAAGTCACAACATTACTGTACGTACACTGAGGCATTATGTATGGTAACACGCACATGTTGGTTCGGACACCGGCTACTTAATGGTTTATATGTGTGCGTGCGAGTAGTGTCTGATTAGTAATGTGCCGTGGACATTAGAGCTAATACATTTCTCGTAAGGTCGCCAGTTACTTACTTACACCTGGTACGTTTTTGGCATTATATACGTAGGCCGTAACCTAAAATAATGATGTCGTTGCATTATTTTTTTCTCAGTGTAATTTCACCAATTTCTTCAGGATTTGCCAGCAGTGGTGCATTAAATGGTTTGTATAATGGTTATCACATGTTTTTGATTTTGGGTTTATTAAATACATTATGGAAATTAATTTCAGGACATGCTGTGTCTAAAAAATCTATGCCAATGAGGAGACCCCAGAGCAAACCAAGTCGACGTCCACCACAGTCTGGTAACGGTAACATTTAACTCCTATTATTACATCTTAATTGTTATTACAATCTATATGGACCAATCCTTCAATACAAAATAAGAGCAGCGTCTGATGCAATTAGCTCTTCGATGCTTATGCTGATTCAACTGCAAAGTATTACCTCTTCTCGCGTAGGACGGTGAGTCGGTAACGATACCATACATTGTACGAGTATGTAAACCTTCCCCCCGGCCCTCTATAAGACAAAGACCACATGTAAGATACACTATATACAATTTAGGCAGAAACTATTTACGGGATATTTTAAATATGAGGTTGATATATTTTTCCCCTGTCACCCCCAGGAATCCGCCACTGAATCAATACATCGTTGTTTAACAATATTGATCACTTCCTCTATGCCGGCTAAATGATGCGGTTATGATGGGTGGCGACAAAGACGTATTTTTAGTACCCATAGCACTAGCTACAATGCGGTGATGAAAGGCTATGGATACTTGATTAAACTTATTATTAGCTTAGTTGTCATAACTTATTTTCCTAATATTTCAGAAGCTTCAGTCCCTAAAGCTGATGATAACCAATCGGATCCTCTCAGCAAATACCGCCTATCAGCATTCCCATGGGTGAAAGACATCCTGAAGCCCAATGAAGATGCAGTACAAGTCACTCAGAGTAACGGCACTACAACTGATCTTCTACTCAGTACCGATGTAGCTGTAAGAATTTAAAAATAATATATAAAAAATAAATAAACATCATCACGGCCTTGCGGCGGCCGAGACCGCCTAAACTGCCTCAGGGTACCCTGAGGAGGGGTTTTTAATACTATCTCGTCTTAGCCGATGGTATGAGTCTACACCGAACAAGTGTAGTGCTTCTCAAGTTGCTATAGTGAAACTGGGACCGACGAGGCACTCACTATACAGGGTGAATTTGAAAGGATGTACTTTGGGCTTATATGAGGTTCTCTTGATCAAATCGAACAACTTTTGCCATGGAACCATGTGTCGCAAATGAAAAAAAACATTGGCTTCCCCATACAAATTGGTCATTTTAACATTACTAGACACATGGTTCCATGGGAATAGTTGTTTGTTTTGATCATCAGAACGTCATATTAGCCCAAAGTACATATTTGCAAAGTCATCCTGTATATCGTCGGCTTATTGCAAGAAGTCATTAACTGCAAAAAATCACTAACTGCTTTTTTTAAAGGTATGGACATATTTTGACATCCTCTACAAAATGCAAAAACTCACTTATATCTAACTAATCAATTTTAGCTGTTACGTCCTCGGCCATAAAGTCGATAACTGCATTTTTATAATTCACGAATTCGCTTAGAATCACTAAGCCACGTAAGTTATTTTTTATAATTGTTTTTTTTTCTCTAAAACAGCAAATAAAAATTGTCAGAATTCATTTTCACTTTTTAATTAACATTGTCGAAAAATGTGTAGCATAAATGACTTATATTAAGTTTCGATAATATTAATTTATGGCATTTAGTTACTTTAAGTAATACCAAGTTTATCACGACCGGTGCGTAAGTAATCTTAATGATTTTTTAATATTTTCATTATTTGTATTTAGTGACTATTTATTGGAACAATTTTAATGATTGAATCTCGATTAAAAGAAGATAACAACTTCTTGCAAACTTCGTGGTTTATTCAATTGTGATTTGGTGATTTATTCTGTACAAAGAAAAATGTAGTAATGCATCTAAAACGCCTGTTTCCAAAAACGTGTATCGCAAATTTTTTTGTACTCAGTATAATCTAGATTTTCCAAAAAAATATCAATGTTTGACGTGTCATAAATATAACCGCGCCAAAGAAGAAAATGACCCCGACTTTGTTGTTTGGCAGCAAAAGTACGATGAGTACATAATTTAAAAAAAACAAAGCCGGAAGCTTAAAGAGTTGGATAAAATTCGGGCGAATAAAGATGACAATTTTAACTCCATTACGATTGACTTAGAAATAAGAATTGCATTTGCCGACTAGTGATGTTTCTCTGCTTTACTACCTGCGTAAATTAAACGTATACAATGCTACTATTTATAAAGCGCGTTCTCCAAATGATGGTATCTACTACCTATGGTCTGAAGTGGATGGAAAAAAAGGAAGCGATGAAGTGGGAACTGCACTGTATGGGATACGGCACTGCTGTTGCACAGCGTTGACTGAAGTTACTGGGGATCTCATTACTGCTTCGTGCAATGGACTGAACTCAGTTCTGGTGCTACTCGATTTTTCCAGAGCCTTTGATTGTCTTAATGTGCCTTTACTTATCGCTAAATGATCACACTGAATGTTCTCGGACTGAATGATTCCACTTGTGAGTGGTTTGAATCCTTCTTAAGTGCCAGAAGTCAGAGAGATAGTATAACTAATGACGATGGATGCGTAGTATTTTTAGATGCCAAGCCACTGACTAGGGAAACCCCACAGGGGTCAATTCTCAGTCCTCTATTGTTTATCTGCTATACGTCGGACCTTACTAGAATGCTAAAGCATTGTAAAATGCAGCTATATGCAGATGACACACAGATATATCATTCCTTTTCCCATAATCAGCTTCAAGAATCACTCAATGATATTTACACAGATCTATCACATATATGTGAATGGGCACATGCCAATTCATTAGGGCTAAATCCACTTAAATCTAAATATATGATTATAGGAACTAGAAAACAAATCAATAGGGTAATCGATGAGAAACTGATAATAAAGGTTAACGGCGAGGTAATGGAGAGAGCAAGAAATCTTGGGATGTTCCATGTACGCTCAATGTCCATCATTGAGCGTACATGGAACACATTAATAGTCGAGTATGAAATGCATTCTATAGACTGAAGGTGTTGTATGGCATTCGTGAGTATCTAGCAGTGTATATTCGCAAAATATGTTCTCTTAGTATTATCTCAATTTAATTATGGCGACGTAGTACGACCAAGATTATTTCAAAAAACAAAATAAAAACTTATCCAGAGAGTGCAAAACGCCTGCGTGCGATTATGCTATAGTATTCCTAGATTCGCAAGCGTCGCTCCCTTCCTGAATCAGCGTATAGTATTGAAGATGGAAGTGATTGTTAGTAAAACAATAGTTAATGACTAACGATTTTGTTATATTTTAAATATTTTAGTATTTTTTTCTATACAACTGAAGCCAAAGCGGTGTTATGTCCATTGCTTTTTAATTTTAAGACGCTGTAGACAAGAGCAGTTTTTTGTGTTAAGAAAAAGTGTTTTTTTGAAGAATTATAATTGTTTTCCTAAGAAGTGGGACTGTTATGTTAATTTTTAGTTTGATTGTGCGTTTTTTAAATAAATGTGTCGGATAATGTTGTTGTTTTACTTCATTTTCAGAAATAATTAATTGTTTCTCCAAACAGACCCACAGTTGCAAAAAATCATTAACTTTTACTTTGGGTTTTAAAAAAAAAAAATTGTTTAGTAGGAACAGCAAATCTGACTTGTGTCTATTAATAGTTGTATTGAACAATGATACAATAGTGATGATTTCATTTCAGGCAATATTTTAACGATGTTATAGTCAAATCAATACAACCATTAACTAACACGAACTAAAAAGTCGTTTTTCTCCCAAGTAGTAAAATGTCGGTTAATGAATTCTTGCAATAAGCCGTCGATATAGTGGTGTTGTTAAACAAATGTACTTACATTTTTAGATTAAAAACTCATTGGTTGGTACACACCGGGGTTTGAACCAAGGACCTAAGTGTTTTTAACTCTTGTCTAACCAACTCGGCCACCACGTATATAATAAAAAAATAGCTATTTCCCATAAAAAGAAAATTAATGCTATGTATTATTAATAAGATATACAGAGGCTCGAGCCTAAAATAGGCCAGTTGCCTGTGCCTCAGGACTTCAGGATGCCACCCTATAGTAATAGTAAAATATGAAGGATATTACATACATATTGCCCTGGTCGTAAACTAAGGCGGACTAAATATATAGTTTCGGCCGCCCTAGGCCGTTTAAGCGGCCGCCCTAGTCTAATATCTTTGCAGCGTAGAAATGTGAAATTGTTCTGTGCAACAAACAACATTGAGTTCGGTTCTTTTGATTCATTTTTTCACCTGTCATATTCTCACCAGGATGTAACTTAGGTTTGGGAGCAGATTTTCCGCCCCTGACATTTGGCCGCACTAGGCCCTGGCCGATTAGGCCTTAAGAAAATCCGCCACTGTGTGTACCAGAAACAACGATATAAATACATATTATATTATTTATATTTAATAAACACCCAGAACATGACAAACTGTACAACAACAAAACTCAATTTGTGGAGTAAATAAATGAGGCATATACAGGGTGAATTTGAAAGGATGTACTTTGGGCTAATATGAGGTTCTGCTGATCAAATCAAACAACTTTTCCCATGGAACCATGTGTCGCAAATGAAAAAAATTTTTAGCTTCCCCATACAAATTGGTCATTTTAACATTACTAGTTTGTATAGAGAAGGCAATATTTTTTTTTCATTTGCGACACATAGTTCCATGGGAAAAGTTGTTTGTCTTGATCAGTAGAACCACATATTAGCCCAAAGTACATCCTTTCAAAGTCACCATGTATATTACAATTGAATTGAATTTTGTTATTAACACAATATATACAGGTAAATTCAATGATCTTTTGTTTTTTATAATATCATTCGGTAAATAATTTTTAACTACACGGATGAAACATCAATCTCATATCGATATATTTAAATCTCCCAATACCTATTAAAAGATGTATAACCGATGTGTTTACTATAGTCGCTATAGTAGGTAACTGTAGATAGGATTAACCAATAGAAACGCTTTATTTTTCAAGTAAGCATAAAAACGTATTAAATTATCAAAAACTTATGGTCAGTGGCATATTTACGTCTGGGCCATTTGGGCCATTGCCCAGGGCGGTCAATTTGTAGGAGCGGCCCCGGCCGGTGACAAAAATCTCGCTTAATAAAAACAAAAGTTGATTAAGTAACTTTTATATTTATAAGTGGAATGTAAAAAAAATAACTATGGCGGGGGGAGGGGGCGGCCAGATGTAAGCGACCCGGGGCGAGACTGAACCTTATTTAGGTAGAGGTAGAGCTACTGAAATTATTTACGTTTACTTTGATGTGTTGGATGGTATGTACACCTACGTAGTAGGTGTCGGTACCTTACATTACATGATAGAAAATCTTCTAAATTTAATATATTTTCAAAGAATATTAAAGGTATTTACCACGCTACGTATTTGAAAAGTAATATAAAATGTTATTTATTAACCAGAATGATCCAAGTGACGGAGGCGAGTGTCCAGACGATGTATCTGGTGGCGGTCCCGGCGTGTGCACGTACCTGGTGCGGTGCGATGCGGCCAAGACCATCACCGCGCAGGACTACAACACCAAGTATTGCGATCTTAACGGGTCAGTAAACGATTATATCAGAACGGTCCCATGGTTCACGAATTTTAATGCTCTGCACTACCCATATCCTATATTCGCTTTCTGTAGTGCTGCCTACCCTGGGACTGACTATTTACGCTTTTGTCTAGAGACTTATCAGCTTTCTGTTGTGCTACTTACCCTGAGATGAGACTGTCTTTTCTCTACCGACTTATCAGCTTTCTGTAGTGCTGCTTACTCTGGGACTGACTGAAGCTTTAGTCTACAGACTTATCAGCTTTCTGTTGTACTACCAAAGACAGACTAACTACCCTTTTGTCTACATACTTATCAGCTTTCTGTTGTGCTACTTACCCTCAGACTGACTGTGCTTTTCTCTACAGACTTATCAGCTTTCTGCAGTGCTGTCTACCCTGGGACTGACTATTCACGCTTTATTCTACAGATTTATCAGCTTTCTGTTGTACAACCAGAGACAGACTAACTACGCTTTTGTCTACAGACTTATCAACTTCTTGTAGTGCTGCCTGCCCTGGGACTATTAACGCTTTAGTCTACAGACTTATCAGCTTTCTGTTGTACTAACTATCCTGAGACTGACTAACTACGCTTTTGTCTGCAGACTTATCAGCTTTCTGGTGTGCTACAATTTTTACTTCATTTTATTAAATAAATACACTTTACCACTTTCAGATTCGCTGGAGTGTGCTGCCCTAAAGTACAATGAAAATATAGAGTTACTGAATTGTTATTTGTATATCAGTCAGGAAATACATACTATATCAATAAATAGTTTTGTTTTAGTTTAATAGTTTTGATTAATTTGGCTTATTTGTATAAAGAATTATAAATATAATGTTATACCTACCTACATTCCACCCTACCATACGAGTTTCTACCATTTGAGTTTACCTATAAAAATAAAGCATGAGGCCCAGGAGGGCAAGAGCTCCCATAACTTAAAACATATATAATAAAATAGTTGGACAAGTTGTGGAAATATAAATTTGCACCCCTATAGAAGTAATTTTGCCGAGGCGAAAACATACATACATACATATCATTACGGCTGCCTTACAGCGACCGAGACCGCCTAGACGGACCTAGGGTACCCAGCGGAGGGGTTTTAATCCCGCCTTGTAGTAGCCGATGATACGTAGTAAAAACGTACGTTTTTTTATATAATACATTTAATTATTTTATAAAATAATGTATACCTGCACAGAATATTTTTTTTAGGTGGATGCAAATCAAATTTTGTTTTCACAACTCCTGAGTGTGTTACTCATAAATATGGAGTCAACAAACTGGTATAAGTCGATAATAAAAAATAAGTGTTGCAATAAATAGGTCATGCAGAAAGCTAATGATGAAGGTGGTACTCCCCTTTCGGGAGGCGTTTACGAAATATAAAGCAGTAGACTCGTAATGCAAATTCGCCATTACCGTTCATTTCGTAACCGAATCAATTAGCCAGCTGAAATTAGTGGCAGCGATCAATGCTGTTAAACAAGAATATATTGATTGACCCCATTCATGTACTTTGTAGGCTGCTTAACATCAGGTATTTCTATTACCACAAGATTTTGCAGTCGCTGGTAACAATAGATAGGGATCGACCAATAAGATAGGTTTATTTGAAAAACAAAATCCTATTGAACATTCCAATCTATAGTTGCTATCGACTATAGTAGAAACTGCTTGCAAAAACTTGGAGTAGAGCTACTGTAGCTACCGAGTAGCATATTTACAAAAGGATTTGGCCCTTTTGTAAATATGCTACTCCCCGGGTTGTGCCATTGCCCAGGGCGGTCAATTATAGAGGCGGCCCCAGCCGGTATCAAAAATCTTGCTCGACAAAATAGTTATAATAAAAGTAAAAAGCAAACTTTTACATTTATAATATTAGTGGGATGTAATAAAATAAGTATTGTGGCTGTCGGAGGGGGGCGGCTAGATGTAAGTGGCCCTGGGAAATACTAAACCTAAATGCATCCTAGCTCTACCAGAAGTTTTTAAACAGTTAGATTTACTCTCATATAGCCGTGCATGAGGTTTGAGAACACTAGGGATGTTTGCTGAACACAAAGCTCGGGGAATGGTCGGTAGAATATCCTTGCATTTCTGCTAAACTTAGCCCATAATGACCAGCATGGGCGTAGCCACACTGAGAAAAATATACCCAAGTTTTTAATATGAAATCAGCGCCCGCTACTCGTAATACCTCTTAAAAAACGACTAGGCGTCCGAACCAATAATTCATCCGTATTCCTTTCTTGCATAAGCATTCTAATATATCATTACTCATCCTGTTAAAATCGAAAATTTAATGAAATTCCGTATTAAATAGTCCGAGTCACACGTTAGCATGAAAGTTTCCGTAAAAGTTGACCGGCATGACATGATTTGCATGTAAGACATCATGATAACTTATCGTTGCAACATTTAACATGAAGAGTTGTGATATTTTCCCACTACAAGCGCCTCGTAGTGTCGTGATAGAAAAGGCATTAGTTAGTTTAACGACATTGCATTCGTAAAGACTGATCTTATCGGCGTAAAACTAAAAATTTATCGATTAACTGACGATTTTCAATTACATCAAATATCCATTTTTCTCAGTGCAGGATTTGATATTTGGGGGGTTAAGCCAAGCAAGGTTTAACGTGGATTTTTAAGCGCAGTATGTGTGAAATGTCCTACACATAAAAATTGGAGTGATTTTTACCTCGTTGTGGATTTCTTTATCTAGCTTTGGCACTGTAGCACCAAAATTAGTAGACCGATTAAATCCGTCTTTATTGTTATTTACTAGCTTTTATATAAAACAAACGCTTCAGCGATTTCAATATTGTAAGATTAAACTCAGATAGCATATAAAAATCTATATCGAAATCGGTTCGTCTGTTTCAGAGATGCCCTGCGATAAACCAACACACAAAAGGGTTAAACTTAGTATACCCCATTTTTCTGTCGGGAGTTAAAAACAGAAAAAAACAAGGTAGTTCGACGTTTTTAAAATTGTCTAAACAAGTTTATATTTAGGAGATCTAAACGAACAGACAGCTAGACGCAAAGAGCGACTTTTTTATACAGTGTAGTAGATTATTTATTATCTAATGTCGATGTATAGGTACCTATTTATATAGTAAGTATTTAAGAATTGACCTACGTTGTTTAAGAGGAGCGTCTGATTTGGCTCTTCGATGCTCATACTGATTCAACTGCAAAGTTTGTCGGGGAGTCGGTAACGTTACCATACATATGTATGTAAACCTTTCCCTCGACCCTTAATAAGAGAAAGAGCACTTATGAGGTTATCTACAATCTAGGCAACAAAACGACTTTTGTTACCCCTAAACAAAATATCGGAAGCGAGGTTCGTGGGTTCGAGTCCCGCCCACCAGGATTTTTTTCATTGCATTTTTGTCTTTAAAAATTTAATATACTATTATCCTAATAAGAAATTTATAAAAATGCATAAATAAACAAAATAGTGTAAAATTAATAAAAAGATAATAAATGATGACTGTACGTTTTCTTTTTTTAAATTATGAGGTTTAATGGAGGTTGTAATTATTTTTTTATTTTATTTCAAGGGTTGATATTAAATAATTATTTTCATAGCAAATATTAGGATTATTTTATTCTAAATTACAGTACTAGAATATACAAAGTTATATTAAAACAATATTTACTTATGAGAAAATCGATAATTCTGAAGTCAAGTTACTCAATACATACCGGATGACAGTGGCGACAATTTTGATGATCTTCATTAACAAATATTTTTCAGATATTTTTGCCATATATAATACCTAATGGAAATTTCAGAGCTGGCACCCAATTATATAAAGATTAGTAATATTGTTTTCCTAATATCAACGAGTTTTTTATAAGATCGATGTCTAAACCCGTCAGTGTCGGAAGCTTACTTTACCAAGGATACCCACGATCTAAAATCTCAATTGAAAAATATAGTGTTTGTTATGTAGATTTATTTATCTACCGGAATCCATTTTAATCCCAAGAAGACCATTTTTTTCTACTGAAGGCAGTTAAAGAAAACATATTTTTTTTTTTACGAAACTAGAATCTATAGCTACTCAACCAGAATCTATCTTCGTCAAAACCCAACCCCTATTTTTTATACTGTTATTAGGTATACATTTTTTTATAGTATATTGTAGGTATTATTTCATATAGGTATTTTTTAGTTTTCTTTTTAACTATCAATATTTATTTTAGTAATAGTTTATTTTTTATTATAAATTACATTTATATAAGAATTTGTTTAATTTACATTTAAGGGTCTTTCTTCAGATGTCGCAACAAGATAATCTACTATCTTGCTCCTTATGCTCCAATAATCGTTTATATAAAGGACAGCGTGGCCTAAGCATTCATAAATCTAAAGTTCATAAAAATATCACATCTCCCATTATTATTAACACTCCTCAAGTGCATAGTTCTAGCACATTCAATGTAAATACTCAAGATGTCACTAGTTTCTCGAAAAACCTATCAAAATACAGGCAAGCTATTCCTATTCTAAAACGCATACCACGCGGAGCCCGGAATTCAGTAGCCCAGAATCTACAATCTTGTTTAGATAAATGTGTAAAATTTAACTCAATACAGAGTTGGTTTGATTTATTTACTTTCTCTTATACAATTTTGCATGTAAAACCAACAGGACATAAAAACAAAACCTAACAAGTGCTGTAAAACAAAATTGTTTAATAAATGAAAGTTTTATTTCTATTCCGACACAAAAAAATAGACGAGCATATGATCACATTAGGCACATAAGGGGGCTTGCAGACTTTTATTTTCCGAAGATACACGCGCCGAAAGTAATAATACAACTTTAGAGGAGTTGCGCAGCAAACATCCTTCTTTTGCATCAAATACCGCCCTACCAAGTCCTCCATCAACAGATACAATACCTATTACAACGGTTCTAAATGAAGTCAATCAAGCCATTTTTTCTTTTCCAGCTGGTTCTAGCGCTGGGTTAGATGGCATTAGTCCACAACATCTAAAAGATTTATGCTCAGGAGAAAGCGGTCACGGCTTGCTGGAAAGTTTGACAAAATTTTTAAATTTTCTATTTTCTGGTAACGTAATAACTGAAATTTTACCAATACTCTACGGTGCTTCATTATTTGCTTTAAATAAAAAAGAGGGTGGGATCCGTCCTATCGCTATTGGATGTACATTTCGAAGGCTAGCTTCAAAAATAAAATGCATTAAACTTGCAAATAAATTTAATAATATTTTAGCTCCAACTCAATTAGGAGTAGGTTCCAAAAATGGATGCGAAGCTGCCGTTCATGCTTCGCGCACCTACCTTATGAGTGGTAAGCCGGAGGTATTTCTCAAAATTGATGTTAAAAACGCTTTTAACTCATTTGATCGAAATTACATGCTCACAAAGGTTTCAAATTTTTTCCCCGAAATATATCAATATATTTGGCAATGCTACTCATCTTCTTCACATCTTATTTTTTCTGACCATTTGATCCCATCTATTTCTGGCTGCCAACAAGGAGATCCCTTAGGCCCTTTTTTATTCAGCCTCACTATCCATTCGATAAACGAAAATCTAAACTCTGAGTTAAATATTTGGTACTTAGATGATGGTAACCTTGGAGCAAAAACATCTGAGGTTTTACATGACGTAGTAAATATCATTGACAAATTTAACAACATTGGTCTCCAATTAAATTCAACAAAATGCGAGATTTTATTAAATTGTCATGACTCAAATCCAGACATATTATTTAAATTTCAAGAATTACTTCCTAATTTAAAAGTTTTGTGTAAGGAAAATTTATTAATTCTCGGTTCCCCTATTTTCGATATTGCTATCCCGCCTTTTATTAAAACTAAACAAAATTTTTTTGTTCAAAATTCTAATAAATTGTTAAAAGTTCAAGTTCATATAGCACTTTACATCATTCGCTAATACATTTTCATTCCAAAATCACATATATATTTTATTAGGAGCTCGCCTATGTGGAAATATATTTTTTTTTTAAACCAGTTGGTTTAAAAATAATATTTGAACAAATTTTTAATATAAATTTTGACCAAAATTCACGGGACCAACTCTCCCTTCCCATAAAACATGGGGGACTTGGAATACGTAAAATTGCCAGCATAGCCACACCTGCCTACATAGCTTTAACCTTTGCTTCACGAGATTTCATCGGTAATCCATCACTGAAAAGTGATTTTGGGATCTCGTGGAGCGGTGAAGCTGTAGAAGCTTGGAAAATTAATTGCAACACCACTGATTTGCCATTATTACCAAATATCCAAAAGCAATGGGACGAACCTTTCATTAATAAAATTAAGGATGACTTGCTGCGCAACTCCTGTATAAAAGACAAAGCTAGAATTGTTGCGGCATCTGAGAAGGAATCTGGTGCCTGGTTGGAGGCTTATCCTTCTCCCAACATAGGCACCTTATTAAACAACAGCACTATAAGGATTGCAGTTTGTTTACGCGTAGGCGCTAAATTATGCGAACCTCAAGTTTGTCCTTGTGTCACTAGCGTCGATACGGACGGACTTCATGGACTATCGTGTAAAAAAAGTGCTGGACGATTCCGCAGGCATGCCGAAATCAATGACATCCTACGCAGGTCTCTTATTACAGCCAACATCCCTTCAATATTGGAGCCCAGAGGGCTATCTAGAAGTGATAGTAAGAGACCTGACGGGATGACATTGATTCCCTGGAAATCCGGCAAAGCTATGGTGTGGGATGCTATATGTGTGGACACCATGGCTTTGTCTTATTTAACGGGTTCGGCAAGTCGAGCCGGTTCGGCCGCGTCCACTGCGGAAGTCAATAAACATAATAAATACGATAAAATAAAAAATGTTTATGAGTTTTTGGCTTTCGCAGTGGAAACACTTGGTCCTTGGAGTCAGGACGCCAAAGCTTTTTATAAAACTTTGGCGCCCCTCCTTATCGACTCTACCGGCGACCCAAGAGCTGGCGTGTATTTTAGACAAAAAAAATCTATATCAATACAAAAAGGTAACGTTGTTAGCGTTTTGGGTACTATGCCTCAGGACAAACTTGTTTACTTATTTATTATTATTAATTTGTACTCAAATATTTTTTTTTTGTTTCTTTGAATAAATGTACCAAACTTAAAAAAAAAAAAAAGGTAATAGCCTTAGATATCGGTCAGATATAGATTTATAATGCCTCCAAAAATAATAATCTATGAATCCCTTGTAAATACAAGGGATAACAGGCACGACCTTTTGTATGGAAAAAATGTTTGAAAAATTAAGAGGAGCGTCCCTTAAGTCGTTTTGTAAAAATATATTTCCGTACCATAATTAAATCTTTCGTACATTATGATCACATGATATTATAGACCGTATTTACCCATTTTTTTCCTCAAACAATAACAATGATTATAATTTGACCCTCAGTCGATTATTTCGAGTTCCTACTACTGATAATACTATTCTGAGTTAAATCTTTAAGGAAACTGCATTCGTAATCGCGTTCACTATAAAAAAAATATGCTTACGCACTTTCAGTATTCCTCGACTACTGTTTGTCACATAATTAAAATAGTATATATTTTTGTCGATCATTGTATTTGTGTTGAGATTTTTTTTTAACATACTTTTTAAATATTATTACTTAAATACTAGCCAACATAAAAAATATAATTCTTGTGGGTTCACCGGTTTTCAGGCGACTACGCATCGATATATGGTCGAGATGGTGGTCTTCTTTCAGAGTGCGGTTACGAAACGGGCAGTTCAATTGCCTATAAAGCAGATTATATAGACCCGTAATGCAAATTTGTCGCAGCCGATTTTGTATCATTATTTAGCTGGCTGGAATAGTGGGAACGTTGAATGTGGTTTGTTAAACATCAATGTTTTGATAGTCACTTAGTAGGTCTGCTTATTATCAACAAAGACACATGCCGTGTTCCTATAAAAAAAAATTTTGAATGGGCGTCAAAACGATTGCAGAGCCCTTAAGAACCCCACCATTTGTATAACAGTTGTTATTTAGTTGTTTCTTCTCATAACAGTGTTTATTAAGAATACCTTAGTGATATAATTAAAGAGAATTTATTAACGACACGGGTTATTTTGGGGTCAGAGATCATTGATAATATTAGTAAGTAAAAACAAGTTATGATAAAATACAGTAAAAGCTCGTAATACATTTATATGTTACATAAACTCAAATGACATCTTTATTTTCAATGGGGTAACTGAGTATTATAGTCCCCCACTGAAACTCTGAAAAGAAAAATGGGTCAAGTCTGACGGAAGACTTGTCATAGTATGGGGATATAAGATCTCTGGAGATATAACGTTTTTACCTATTGTGAACTAAAAGGAATTGGAGTTCCAGATTTGAGCAAGTGTCTATCTATTATTATTAGTTTATTTTATTCAAGACTGAGGTGGTGGCAGACATAGTCAACAGTGTCACTTTACTAAAATCTACAAATTTATATCATTTTCAATGCCACCAGGCTCCAGGCTGTATGGTGGCTGCGTTCCTCTATGTCACCAGGTTTGCATTATGTCCTTAGCGTTGTGCGCGTTATCACCCCGCTGGACTTATTTAGAGAACTTATATATTTATTTCCTATAGAATATAACAAAAAAAACAAAAAAATCCGCCATAGTTAAACCCTCTCCCGGCTCGAAATTAAAGACCCATAAAACTGGCAGCATTACCTACCTCGTTGAACTGCCAGTTTATAAAAGTATCCGGAGTATCCGGACCGAACATCTACAGAGGTCTCTTTTAGGAAGCTTCAATCTAATCTAAATCTAATTGCTTTCCAAATTCCAGGGCTTCGGAACCCCAAACCCCAGTTGTCTCCACAGCATTGGTTCCTACTTTTGTTACTCAGAATTAGTCCGAATACTGAGATGATGTAGTGTAGGTGTGGAGTTTGATTATAATCAAAATAATATAAACGTGACTGCACTGTACCGGCTATGCGTCAATTCGTAATGTAGCAAAGTAGTTTGATATAGTTAGGTACATAACAAGCAATACTGTGGAGTAACAAACCGGTCGGAGCGTGGTGCGCACGCGTCTCCGCATCATCATACACTTCAGACGTTCGGGAGTGTTCGGGAGTGTACGACGACGGTAGAACGTGCTACAAACGACGCGAAGGCAATTTATTTACAATCATCTCGTTGAGCATAAACAAAGGGTGAGTCGATTGATATCAGTTATGTAATTCCCGACCGGGCTGCCGGCTAATCGACGACGTGTTACAATATTATATTACGAGTAGGTAGAGGATTTTTCCTTTACAAATGTATACAGGTTCGGTTGTTATTTTTGTGGAGGAAAAAAATGAATACAATACAGATTTCATGTTGCAATCTTTTAATTCCAATACAAAGCTGCCCTCGAAGTACTATTATCAATAACATAGTTACCGCATAGTATAAATAAAGCAAAGTCCGCGCAGTGTCTGTCTGTTTGTGTTGTCTGCGCAAATCTCTGAAAATAATGAACGGATTAAATTTAGTTTTTAATAATGGATAGGCTGATTATCAGGGAAAGTTTATGTGTATAATTATAATACGTATAGTTGCAAGTCGAAAAAAATAAGCTTGATAGCATTTTGTAGTTTTTTACATAGGTATAAGTAAAAACGATATGGCAGAAATGTTGGCTACCAAAGTAGACCATATAGGTATGGTCTACTATTAAACTGTAATAATTAGACAAAATCAATTAATTATTTAAATATAGGAACAAATAATTAAGATATAAATAAAGTTTATTTGATTTTTTTTATCTATAAATATTATAAATTGTTTTATTAAAATATAATAAAGTTATGCTTCGGGCAAATTATTTACGAGATAATTTGAGTGGAAGATCCCAGCTAGGGGATTCGATTTGATCATGAAATTGAATTTGCATGATAATTACCGTCATGGCGTAGGTAGGTACTTGCTTACCGGGCTGAACTTTACAAATAGAATAAAAAGAGATAAAGGTGGCGAAGAATTCGTTTGCATGTGTTGGGAGTTGAGAATTGTTAATTATTTTATTTTTTAAATTCTTATTGCACAAAATTTTACATTGACGAGCCTTAGGAATTTTCTACGGTTATAATAATTTCATAATTAGGTAAAAGTAAACAAACAAAGAAGAAGAATCCAAATTTCAGGATATTTCAGATTTTATTGCTATATAAAAAGCATCTATTGCAACATACCCATAATCGAGTCTAGAAAACGTATCTAATACATCAATATGGTCAGTGGGTATCCTTGGGATTGATAAGACTTTGGAATTATATCGAAGGAATTTGGCTCTCATATTCAACTACAATTTTATTAACGTTAGTTCTGTGATCCCATAAATCAGACCTTAATCTAATCGGACTGTGAATAATTAATTCTCTTTAAATTTTATTATCATTTATTTACCTAGTATCACATAGATATTTAGTTTTATATAATGGTTCTTCTATATCTTTTCTATTAGCTTAATTTAACTTTATCTAGTTTATTAGTTTTATTAAAAAACAATTTTTTTTTTGATTAATTCTTTATTAAGTACTTTTTGTTTTGTTTTTAAAACTATTAATTTTGTTACTTAAAATATTATTTATACATAGGTAGGCATGTTTTTATGTTAATGGAATTTTTACTTGAGATTTACAAAACAAATGTCCCAACCTCAGTCTAGGGAAAAGTGTCCTCATTGCAATAATGGTAGAACATTTAAAGGCCTATCAGATCTTCATATTCACATTGGTAAACAACACAGAAATTTAATACCTTCCTCCTGTCCTCCATCTATTCAACCTCCACTAATCACACCAAACGCGCCTCCTAATACATCTCAAGATAGTTTTTCACAATTTCTTTCTGATATCAGATTGTTAAAAAGAAAATGTCCCATTTTAAAACGAATTCCCAGAAGTTCGAGAAATGCAGTCGTAGTAAAACTCACTAATCTCATTCACACTTGTATAGATTCTAACTCCCAACAATCATGGATGGAACTATCATTTTTTTCATATAAAACTTTACATCTTAAGAATGATACTTCGAATAAATCCATAACAGCTCAAATTAAATCAAACATTAGACAGTATTGTAATCCTCTCATCGATGATAATAGGTAGCACTTTTCGAAAACTAGTTTCAAAAATTCTTCGTCGCCTAATTTCGGAACATTTCAAATTAAAATTTCAACCTATTCAACTATTCACGATGCGGGGCGGAGGTGGCAGTACACGCTGCTCGCACATATGTAAATTCATTTCCATTAAGTTCAGAAATTCTTTTTAAACTTGACATTAGAAACGCATTTAACTCGGTCGATAGGAATGCAATGCTCAATTCAATTGCAGAAAATATTCCTATTGCTTTTAACTATTTAAAACAATGCTATGCTTCTCCTTCTTATCTATTTTATGGTGAACATATAATAGAGTCTGCGGTAGGATGCCAACAAGGAGACCCTCTTGGTCCTTGATAAAGAATACACCTTTTTAAATAGAATAAAAGGCTTTATTAAACTAAAATTGTTAGTACGTATTATTTGATAGAATAATATTTCTTGACACTGAAGGTTGACTTTTTATTTTCACCACATTCACCCCATCCATTAAACTAGACTACATAGTCTTCCAAATATTTAGGAGGGTGGCAGGATCTTGTAGGTCTAGTATTTTCATTAGCGTCAGGGGATGTAGATGGAGGATGTTCAATACGTTGGCCAATTGTTTCTCTATGACTAGGATCTTGGGACAGGTCTTGTTCAGTTTGAGACTCAATGGCATTCTCAGTTAATGGGTTTAGTGCTTCTTCTTCTTGGTGTCCCGTATCTCCTCTTGGTGCTAAATGTCTACTTGATACAGTGGTTTCTCTTCCATCTTTGAATCTAACAAAACAATAGTCTGGGTTAGCCTGTATTAAGTCAACTTCTTCAACTAAAGGATCATATTTGCTTTCTCGTATAAACTTTTTAAGAAGAACCGGTCCAGGCGTGGAAAGCCAAGTTGGCAATGATTCGCCGTTTGGTGTGCGTCTACAATGAACAAACATTCTTTCGTGTGGAGTGGCATTAGTTGTTGTACAAAGTAGGGAACGAATGGAATGAAGTGCTTCTTGTAGAACTTTTTCCCATCTATCTGTTGACAGTTGTTTAGATTTTAGTGCCAATAAACAAGTCTTCCAAATTGTACCATTAAATCTTTCGCATTGTCCATTACCCTGAGGGTTGTATGCAGTTGTTCTACTAGTGGCAATTCCTCGTGTATATAAATATTGTTTTAGTTCTGATGACATAAAAGCTGATCCACGGTCAGAATGTATATAAGCTGGAGTTCCAAATAATAAAAATAAACCTTCTAGATGCTGAATTACTGTAGATGCACTAACGTTTTGGCAAGGAAAAGCAAAAGGAAATCGGGAATATTCATCAATGACAGTTAAGAAATATCGATTACTAGTGGCAGATGGTATTGGTCCTTTGAAATCTAATGCAAGCCGTTCAAATGGTGCAGTGGCTTTAATTAAAGTGCTTTTATTAGTAATATAGCGAGGCTTAACTTCAGCACATATGGAGCATTGAGATATTATTCGTCTTATCTCGTCTACAGAATATGGCAAATTTTTGGAACGTACCCAGTGAGTCATGCGTCTGATGCCAGGGTGACATAAAGTCCGATGAATCTGTAGTAATTTGGTATCAGAGATGCTGCTGGCACAAATTCTGGAAAGTGCAGTTCGATAATTCAATTCGCCAGCGTTCAATCTTCTCATTTTTAATTTGCTGTTATGTTTTTGATCAAACATAAAACTTACAGATCGCTGGTCAGTAATAAGTCGAAACGTTTGTCCAAATAAGTAGTGGCGCCATTTTCTCACAGACTCCACAATAGCGTATGCTTCCTTTTCTATTGACGAATGACGTCGCTCTGAATCAGATAGAGTTCGAGAAAAGAATGCTACCGGTCGTCCATTTTGTGAAAGTGATGCTCCTATGGCGAAATCTGATGCATCTGTTTCAATAGTGAATGGTATTTTAGGGTCTATTGCTTTTATCGATGATCTTATAATTTCTTTCTTTAAATCTGAAAAAGCTGATTTGCCTTCGACTGTAACGGGAAATGTGACATTTGATATTAATGGTCTAATTTTATGAGAAAAGTTTGGAATCCACTTTGAATAATGTGCAAACATTCCTATTGCTCGTCCAAGAGAAGCAGTATCAGTTGGTACAGGCAAATCTTCTAAAGGTTTCATTCGTTCGGGATCTGGCTTTAATTCGTTGTAAGAAATTTTATAGCCCAATAAGTCGATCTCCTGGGTAGAAAATATGCTCTTGTCTAAGTTTAGAGTAAGGTTATATTTATTTACAGCGTCCATAAATTTAGATAGTTTTTCATCATGATCATTCTGATCTTTTCCGAAAATTGTAACATCATCTAAATATGCTATGACACCTTTTAAACCTTCATGATTAATAATGTGTTGTATAACTCTTTGAAAAGCAGCCACTCCGTTAGTCACACCAAATGGAATCCGTGTAAATTGGTATAAATTTCCAGCTGCTTCAAAAGCGGTTGTCATCTTCTAAAATAGGTATTTGGTGATATGCACTTCTTAAGTCTACTTTGCTGAATACATTATGTTTAGCAACGACGGTGACAACATCTTCAATATTCGGTAATGGAAAAGCATCCAGTAAAGTATATCTATTTATTGTTCTAGAATAATCAACAACCATTCGTTTCTTATGGTTAGAATTAGATGTTACCAATACCTGTGCACGCCATGGAGAAGAAGAAGGTTCAATAATTCCATTACGCAGTAAATTCTCAATTTCATTTTCAATAAAATGTCGATCCTGTTCTGTGTATTTACGTGATTTAATAGCTATAGGTTTAATTGTCTTTTCTAAATGCTCGAATAATTTTACTGGTTCAATAATAGCTTTCTTTAAAACAGCACAAGTTATTATAAGGGGCTTCATATGCCCACCAAAATTTATCTTTAAGGCAGAGTGTTTTTCAAGCAAATCATTACCTATAATGAGATCCGCACAAAGGTTTTCGAGTACTAATATTTGTACGTTTTTATAGATATGTCCGCCAATTTCTATATTGACATAGCACTTGCCTTCAATTTTGGTTTGATGTACTTTAGATGCCAGTGTTATTGTTTCTTCGTGTTGGTTAGTTTTAAGATTATATTTTTGTATAAGATTCTTATTTATAAAACTTCCAGAACTACCAGTATCAATAAGGGCTTGTGCTTTATGTCCATTAATAGTTATACAAATAGTAGTCTTCTGTAACAAATTCTTCGTAGCACCAACCAATGTAGCTATAGTTTCATTATCACTGTCAGTCATCATAACAGCAGCATAAGATTTAGAACGACATACTTTTGAGAAATGACCCTTCTTTTTACAATTGGAACATACAGAATCCACTGCCGGACATTCTTTTCTAGAGTGTCTCTGATTACCACAGTAATAGCATATAGATTTTCTTTTATAAATAGGAGCTACTTTTAGCTGAGTATTATCTGAACTAGTTGAAGCTACTTGAGGTAAAGGTAAAAAATCATTCTTGAATGTTTTTGAATTATATAATGCACTTTCTAAAGAGCGCGCTTGATTATAGGCCTCTCCTAATTGTAATTTGGTGCTTTCTAGCAATCTCTGTCTTATATTAGTTGAAATAAGACCAGCAATGAATGCATCACGAATGAAATCATTTCGATTTTGATCAGCTGTCACAGCAACAAAATTGCAGTCTTTAGCAAGTAGTTTTAAGCCATGTAAATAATTATCAATAGACTCTCCCGCATGCTGCCTTCGTGTAGCAAGGCGATGACGGGCAAATATTTCGTTAATAGGTTTTAGGAACAGTGTATCTAGCGTAGTTATTGCGGTAGTAAAATCCGGACACTCACTTATATGATTAAACTAATTAATCTTAACTTGTTAAGTCAAACTGAACAAGACCTGTCCCAAGATCCTAGTCATAGAGAAACAATTGGCCAACGTATTGAACATCCTCCATCTACATCCCCTGACGCTAATGAAAATACTAGACCTACAAGATCCTGCCACCCTCCTAAATATTTGGAAGACTATGTAGTCTAGTTTAATGGATGGGGTGAATGTGGTGAAAATAAAAAGTCAACCTTCAGTGTCAAGAAATATTATTCTATCAAATAATACGTACTAACAATTTTAGTTTAATAAATTGATAAAGAATACACCTTTTTAAATAGAATAAAAGGCTTTATTAAACTAAAATTGTTAGTACGTATTATTTGATAGAATAATATTTCTTGACACTGAAGGTTGACTTTTTATTTTCACCACAGTCCTGTAATTTTTAGCATTGCAATTCATAAATTCCTCACAAATTTGAAAAGCGATTTAAATTTATGGTTCCTTGACGATGGATTATTAGCCGGAAATTGTATAAATGTAATTGACGATCTAAAATCACTTATTCTAAACTTTCAAACCATTGGATTAAACCTCAATTTCTCTAAATGTGAATTATATTTTAGTCCCTCAATTTCAGAATGTCGAAAACAAGAAACTCTTAACTCTTTTAACTCTATTACCCCTGCACCCCTAGCACGGCCAAGCCAAGACAAGATATAAAGTCGCGAACCAATGTCAAAAGTAACTATTTTTTAATATCAACCAATCAGAGCGCTGCAAAGTTGCACCTGATTGGCTGATATAAAAAAAATATTTTGTTTGACATCCGCTCGCGACTTTATCTCTTGTCTTGGCTTGGCCGTGCTACGGGTGCTGGATTAACAATAGTTTCCAATAGTAATCTCATTTTACTTGGATCACCTCTCATTGATCAAGGTTTCCGACCACTTATGGAAAAAAAGAGAGATAAGTTTCTTTATTTTACGAAGAAATTACAGAATATTTCCCCACATGTCGCACTTTTTCTCTTAAGATTTTGTTTCTGTATTCCCAGATTACTTTATTTTTTGCGCTGCTGTCCTTTTTGGCTTCATACTGACATTCTTCAATATATGGATAATGCAACAAAAAGTAGCATAGAATTATTGCTCAATATTTCACTCAATCCTTCATCCTGGCAACAGGCCTCTTTACCTATAAAATCTGGAGGTATCGGCATTCGTCGCACATCAGACATTGCACTTCCGGCATTCCTTTCATCTGTTTATGCTAGCTATGACCTCGTGGGTAGAATCCTTACACCGTCCCTTGGGGGCTTCGAGGTCAGCCATCTGGCAGATGCTGTGGAATGTTGGAAGACAACGTCGATCAGATGAATCTATCTACACCACTTCCTACACAAAGCTCATGGGACCTACCATTAATAAACAAAAACGTCCTAGCACTCCGTGACTCCGGTTCTCAAATAGATAATGCAAGAATTTTAGCAGCATTGGAACCAGAATCAGGAGCATGGCTTGATGCCTATCCATCACCTCACCTAAACACACTATTAGATCCAGCATCTTTAAGAATCGCAATAGCACTCCGTATCGGGGCAAAGGTATGCCAACGACATGTTTGTAGGTGCGGACGAAAGGTCGATCCTTATGGCCACCATGGATTATCATGCCGTTACAGTGCTGGTCGCTGGTCGAGACATAAAGCCATAAACAATGTTATTAAGAAGGCCCTAGCGTCCGTTAGTATTCCAAGCATGCTAGAGATACCTTACGGTATAACCCTATTACCGTGGTGCCGAGGACGGGCTCTCATCTGGGACGCAACGTGTAGTGACACATTCGCCCCAAGTCATTTACAGGGTACTTCCGTGGGAGCCGGTGCCGCCGCTATTAGTGCCGAAAATGTTAAAAAGGCCAAATACCAGCCCCTCAATGACCAGTTCGAGCTTTTGGCGTTCGCTGTGGAGACCATGGGCCCTTGGTCGCCGGAGGCAAAGGTTTTTGGAAACAAATTAGGAAAACTTTTGTCCGAGTTATCCGGCAACCGAGAGTCCAGGGTCTACTTTGTGCAACGCATAGCATTGGAGGTCCAGAGGGGCAATGCAGCTAGCGTTCTCGGAGGCGGCAACCGACTCCCTCGAAGAAGTATATTATATTTAATTTTCAATTTATTTATTTATGTTATAATTATTTGATTAAATTAATATATTTATAATTAAAAAAGTTCAAAGTATTAGGAAAATATAAACTTTTTAGTAAGTAAAGTAGGAGACTGCATTCGCGAACGTTAAGTCAAATACAAAATTAGCTTTCGCACTTCCAGTATTTCTCCACTGTTTATTGTTGTTGTCTTACAATGACGACAAAAATATTGTTTTTGTTTTGCAACAAACAGTAGCGTTGTTGCAAAACAAAAACAATATTTTTGTCGTCATTGTAGATACTTATTAATCTTTCTGTGTTGGACATTATTATCTTTTCATGAAATAAAAAAAAGTATTATTTTAATTAAATAATAAAAAGTATTTATTATAACTTTATAACGGAAAGATTATTATTGTTACCATGAAGGTAAAAACCACGGAATAGAAAAAACAAGTTTGTTTTTTCTATTCCGTGGTAAAAACCGTGCCCGACCGCGCCGGGGCGCATTTTTTTAGCTTCATGATTGTTATGTACCAACATAAAAATAGTAATTGAACTAACAGCCTAAAATACGTTTGTTTATGTGTCAACAATACTGCAGAACCCTTAACTCTCCGTCTTTTGGCATGTATTGTATTCTGTAAAAGTAGGAGAGAGAGCTATAAGTAAGGCCTAAGGGTGGGTTCACACGCGGTTTACCTAAACGTTTTACGTATGCGGTTTTCAGTGACAAATGCAAACATATACACATATTCACACTATACGTAAAATCGAATGAGGCAAAAAAATGTTTAGTGATGTTTTGCACCCGAGTCTTGTCACCGAAAACCGTGAGCCACATACGGCACTCTGGGGATTTTGAGAAAGCGCCTGTAGGTCGTGTCGTTTTCCTTTATATGAGGATTTTTATGAATTTTTTTTTTTTGGTTTTTAGGGGTTGTAATTTTCTTTCCTATAGAATGTTTAAAAATAGAAATGGTACGAGCCTAGATATTGGTTGATTATGAACGCCTCCAACAATCATAAAAATCCATGAAAGTCTAAGGGGGTACCCTTTTATATGGAAATCTATTATTAAACGCTCCTCTTAATTCGACTCCCCGAGTTAACTATTCTAAGATGTTTCCTCAACTCCAAATTTGCATTTCTGTCAAAAATTTGAATTTTCAGTGATAGAGAGAGGTCCCGAGCAGAGGCGGACTAGTAGTTTATCCGCCCCAGGCTGTTTAAGCGGCCGCCCTATTCTAATATCTTTGCAGCGTAGAAATGTGAAATTGTTCTGTGCAACATTAAGTTTAATTTTTTCAGCAGGATATAACTTAGGTTTAGGAGCAGATTTTCTGCCCCTGATAATTGGCCGAGCTTAGCCCGGGCCTAATGAGACTTTAGGAAAGTCCGCGAAAGACTTAATTGGTCCCGAGGTATAGGTATATATAACTTTGACAGGGGGCAAATGTAAGTGGCCCGGGGTGACACTAAACCTAAATACGCCCCTGCTTGCACATATTATAGCCAGCGCTATATTCTTTCCTATTGCTTTGCTATTATAGATGTCTGATACTAATCTAATGGATTGTAGGCTAATAGCGATAAAGATAAATCTTTAATGGAGCAAACATTATAAATACCTACAAATACTGCAGGGTAACCACCGACTCCGATACCATGAGATCTCGTTCGAGTTGAGAACGAGAACAATGGTTTTAATACTACGAAAAGTAAAACATCGTTATTTGAATTAACCACTGCATAACTAGTTTGAGTACCTAATTAATTACAAAAAAATATTTATAATATTATGAAGTTTGTAAATATGATTTGTATGAAATGACGTCATTTTTAATCTCAACTTGAACGAGAACTCACGGGATCGAAGTCGGTGGTTACCCCCCTGTTTTAGTTTGTGAATTCACCGGTTTTCAAGACCAGTTGCATTGATTTCTTGTCGTAGTCTCATTTCAGGGTACGGTTACGATACGGGCGATCGATTTGACGATACAACAGAGATGGTATAGACTCGTAATACAAATTAGCCTTTGTCGCCGCCAATTTTGTAGACGCATTATTTAGCCGGCATAGTGGGATCGATCAATACTGTTAAACAACAATGTATTGATCTACCCCATTCATGGATTTTGTAGATCTTCTTACTATATGTAGATACAAAATCAAATGCCGAGATTCAATAAAATTAAAATAAAACAACTAATAAGCATTGTGAATTATAAAAGAGAGAAAGAATAATACGATTGCTTTAAAATTATGATAAACTTAAAAACCGGAAAATAGATTCTTGGAACGATAAACATACTGTACAGTAGACAAGATTGATATGTAGATCTTCCTTATACAAGTTTTTACGATCTTTTATTAAGAAAAATAAACTGAGTAATTAAAAACAGGATGCTTACCAGTTTAGTATCTAATGTATATCTATAGGTATTATTAATAATCGTGACTGCGAAACTTATCGCCATGAAAAAATCGTCTGAATTTATTTTCCTGTTGTTGTTCTTATTGAATAAAAAACCTTACTGAGAACTTGAGTTGGGTACCATGACATCATATCGATAACATACCCTTATTCATTGCAATCATTTTGCCTAGATGATACTTCTTTTATTTACTTGTAGGTATCAAAGTTTCCACTGGCATATCAGTTTCACGCATAAAAAGAAATTCTTCGATTCTCTTGGTCAAGACATAAATTGAACAAAATTTGAGTTCGATTCCCACCCATGGCAAATATAGTACGTTTTTTCTGTACAGTTTGTCATGATCTGAGGCTCTACCATGGGTTTGCGCATTGTAGAAACGTAACGTATTCATTTACGTATACGTGAGCAACAACCAATAGGATCGCTTCATTCAATCCTGTTACCAAAAATAAAGCGATCCTATTGGTTGTTGCTCACGTATACGTAAATGAATACGTTACGTTTCTGCAATGCGCAAACCCATGGTAGAGCCTCTGGGTGTTTATAAAATATAATATGTATTATGTCGTTTCTTCGAGTACACGTAGTACAGGAGAAGAGCTTAGTTTGTGACCAAAGGCTCTACTATACCTGAGCATCAACCAACAGGATCGCTTTATTCAATCCTGTTACCAAAAATAAAGCGGCCCTATTGGTTGTTGCTCACGTATACGTAAATGAATACGTTACGTTTCTACAATGCGCAAACCCATGGTAGAGCCTCAGAGCAATATGTGTAAATTTTCCTACATATTATTATTATGACATCATATGAAATGAAATGAAATGAAATGAAATGAAATGAAATGAAATGAAATGAAATTGAAATGAAATTATTTATTTGCTTCGTATCTGAGTAAAGGTAGATGTTAGTAAGGTAATATGTTCATCAGAAACTACCAAGACAACATGGCATGCAAATATGTGGTAGGTACAAACTATTTGATTATTATTTTATGTCAATCATTAAAAATATTATACAAATCAAACAACACATAATCAATAACAGAAATAACCAACTATTTAATAAAATAGTGGACAAATAAGTTTAATGACAAAATTATCTACAAATTAAAAAACCCAATGAACCAACAATGAAAGTTCAAGAATATAAGCAAAAAAAAAACACGATAGACTTAATATAACAAACTTAATCAGACGTTGCTTTCCAAAAATTCCGTAAGACTATAGAAACTACGGTTCAGTAACCATTTAGAGAGCGTAGACTTAAATATATTTGACGGCAGTTCCTTAAATTGTCCTGGTATATGATTGTAAATCTTTATGCTCATCATGTAAGAGTTAATTTGATAAACTCTGGTCTTGGGCGTTATGTCATTGATTAGCATAGATGGAGTACGGGATTTTGGGTACACATCTCCATGTTTCACGAAGAGGTCTCCATTCATTCTTACGAAATTTGACACTTCATATATATACATGCCTATAACTGTTTGTAGTTTAAGCTTCTTGAAGATAGGTCTGCATGACTCGGTGGAGACTATACCAGCAATGGCACGTATGCATTTCTTTTGCATCAATAGAACACGATTAATCTTTGAAGAATTTCCCCAGAGCAATAAACCATAACGTATAACTGACGCTACATAACCATGATATGCAATAATTGCTGTATGTTGTGTAGTAGTTCTACTCAGTCTACGAAGTGGATATATAAATTTATTAATTTTAGTGCATACATTATCTATGTGTTCGAACCAGTCACAGTGGCAATCTATCGTTAAACCCAGAAATAAAGAAGATTTACATTCATTAATGTCACTGTTGTTATAAGTTACTTTGATGTTACACGTTTTGCCTCCTTTATTATAAAATTGTATGTATTTTGTTTTTGACAAATTGACTTGTAAGTTATTTTCATTCAGCCAAGTAATCATTGAAACAATTACATCATTTAGGTCTCCGTTGTAGTATTTTAAGTTTTTAGCTGTAACCAAAATTGATATGTCATCAGCAAATAATATATTTTTATGAGTATTTACCTCAGCAAGATCATTTATGTAAAGAATAAATAGCAAAGGTCCCAGCACACTTCCCTGTGAGACATAATATCATACCGATAATATACCCTTATTCATTGCAATCATTTTGTCTCTGTAGATGATATTTCTTTACTTGTAGGTTGAATCTATGAGGGATAATAGATTCCACTGGCATTTTAGCTTAACGCATAAAAAAAATGATTCTCTTGGCCAAGACCAATTAACATATGGCAAAAACATACAAAAATAAATATTTAGATTTGAAATTACATTTCTGAGAATGTTTGTATTTTTTTAATTTATTTTAACATAGCACTGGATACAAGTCCACGGCTAGAATATTTGTAAAAAAAAATCTTCAACAAGATTTTTTTTTATTACATACTACTTTTAGTTAGGTACATAATACATTATTACTTTTTTATATTTAAAATAAAACAGGATAGACTCTTAAATAGGTTATAGAACAATTATCTATTATTTTGAGAATTCATGTCGGTCTGTTTGTGTGTTTGTCGGGGCATCACTTAAAATCTACTGGACCGATTTTAATACGTTTTTGTTGAATATCTATTAAATCGATATACTTACAGGATGTTTGTGTGTTAAGAGTCTCTTAGAAAAACGTTTTAAATATATACGCAAAAACACGCTTACGAATTTGCGGGCACAATCTAGTCTAAAAAACAGTTATATATATATCTCTTCACGGGTGCCTTACGACGCCCGAGACCGCCTAGACGGCCCCAGGGTACCCAGCGGAGGGGTTTTAATCCCACCTCGTCGTAGCCGATGGTATGAGTCTACACCGAACAAGTGGCTAGCTCGTCGCGATGTTTTGGATAGACTTAATAACCCATCTATAAACAGTTTCACAAGTTGGTATAGTGAAACCGGGACCGACAGCTTATCGTGCTCTCCGAGGTACTATAGTGGTGTTGTCAAACAAGTGTACATAATTTTTTTAATTAAAAACTCAGTGGTACACACCGGGATTCGAACCAGGGACCTTAGTGTTTTTAAGTCCAAGGTCTAACCAACTCGGCCACCACGTAATTCGCCCACCACGTAACAAAAAAAACAGTTACTAGGTAATATACCTAACATAAGTTGTTATTATTTTGTATAAGTAAGAGAGTATTTTAGTTTGCTTTCGTATTTTCCCTAAGAACATATATGAATACATTAATAAAAAAAACTTAACATAACTTAATAAAACATGTTCTTATTTTTGATAACTTTTATTTAGTGTAACTATTCGGCCTATGTTTATCGTTTGACGACTTTATGGGATGAAACGGGTTACCGCGCTATTTCCAATTATAAAGTCTTGAACCTGTTTCATCTGTCGATAACCTCGTCTATGCATATTAAGTGATACCTATGTATCTATTTAAACATATCCAAAGAAAACAAAACATCACCACCTAGGTAGGTACAACAAATAACAAAATAATGGGCTCTGAGTTAGAGGTCAGTAAATATTTTTTGAAGCTGGTGTGAGATTCTAAACTAGGTGTTACCAGTAATTAGCTTTGTAGAACAAAAAAATAAATTTAATACTTATATAAATATAATAATAATTTAGGTGGGATGAAGGTCTCTATTCTTCGATGCAAAAACCGTCAAGTGAACTAGTCATGATTCGCTATTAGTTTGTTGGTTCATTCGTTTTCAGGAGACTATTGCATCAATTTCTTGTCGAGGTGGCAATTAATTAAAATTATTAATTAAATTTTGTACAGATTTGTTTTTTATAGATTAATAATTGTAAGACTATTTTTAATTTGTTGTGTATTTTTTTCAAGATACGAAATTATTATATAACATGAGGTCAGCATGTTGCACGCGACCTTTAATATTATCTTTGTAGTTAATACCCTTTTGTAATCTTATAAAACATTACATATACTAGTATTACCCTGCTAATTCGTCTTTGTCGCCGCGCAATTAGTAGCGTTAAAATTTAGCCGGGATAGTGGGTGTGTGTTTTTTATTGCATAAAGTAAAACTGTACCTTAGGCATTTCTCCAGCTAACCTTTGAGAGAGTAAAATATGCTTAGGGTGCAGAACTGGTTTGAAAAATAGAAATACTATCAGGTAGATACAAATTCACGTTCACGCTCCTGTAAAAATGCTCATCCGTCATACAAGGAATAAATGTATAAAAAACGGGTCCGTCCAACTAGTATATGTATATGTATGTTTTATAAGATTACAAAAGGGTATTAACTACAAAGATAATATTAAAGGTCGCGTGCAACATGCTGACCTCATGTTATATAATAATTTCGTATCTTGAAAAAAATACACAACAAATTAAAAATAGTCTTACAATTATTAATCTATAAAAAACAAATCTGTACAATATTTCATTAATAATTTTAAAATAAATAAATAGATACAACGTAAAATAATTAAGATATACCTACATACCTACCTAGAGAATGTAGGTAGTAGGAGAATTTAATAAATGTTATCATGATTAGTCATGTGTATCTTGGTACCTACATATAATAAAATTGTAAATACAGAGAAATTCTACGATTTTATTGATCGCTCTCACTATGCCGGCTAAATGATGCGGTTACGAAATGGGCGGCGCAAAGACAAATTTGCACTACGAGTCTACCTCGCTGCTTTATCGTTAAACCAAATGCCCGTTTCGTAACCGCATCCTAATGCGAGACTACCTATATTTTATAATAAAAAACACGCACAAGAACTTGCGTGTTTTTTTTACCAAAATTCATGAATGCATTGTTGTCAAAATCATTGATCTCTCCGACTATGCCGCCTAAATAATGCGGTTACGAAATGGGCGGCGATAAAGACGAATTTATTTGAAGCAAAAAAGTAATTCAAGAAAACCTCAAAACAAAAAACATAAAATCTATTAGACTACGGAAGTCTAATCCCAGACTATAAGAGACAAGATCTCTGAGGATTAAGAATTCCTCTCTGTACTACTACTGGTACTATTGTTTCTTCTGTGGTTTTTTTTATTTTTTTTTATTTATAGACATAGACATACATTTACAATAATTGATAAAAGCCACTGGTACCTAAACTAGGTTAACCTGTATCTCGGGCACCGGTGTCCTTCCCTTACAAAACTATGGATGCTTAAAATTAAGAAAAAAAGGTGAATTGTGTGAATGAGGTAATTGTGTAATGTGTGTGAATGTTTTGTGTATGTAGTGGAATATTTTGTATGAAAATATTATGTGTGTGTATATATTGTACCTATATCACTTTTCAATCTTAATAATTCCTTTGTTTATTCATATGATAATTCCATAAGAAATTGATATTTTAAGTAACTTAGATCATGAATATTAACCTTGCGGTCCGATTCGCGACAAAATCGATGTCAGCGCTGTCAGCGCCGGTCTGATTGAGCGTAAGCGTGCTAACGATAGATGATTTGATATTAATAGTGACGTCATTACAGACGCCATATTGGACTTACAGTTATTTTGCTTCTGGGTGAAATCGCTGTGAGCGTTGTCAAAATTACATTTATCTAGAGACATGTTTTTGAGGAAAGTATTCAAATTTCTAAAATAATTATTAAGTAGATAGTTAAAAGTGTTGTGTTCTCATTTATTTTGGTATTTATGTAAACAAATACACAAAATACATTAAAATTCATAATTTTTTTATGGCGTTTTATTTGACATTTAAACAGAGTGAGAGCATATGTTTTAGTTGCGAGATAGAGGGAGATACAAGTGATGTTCTTGTGAGCGCGCTTAATCACTGGTCCGATTCATTAGCACGCTAATAGCGCCGTGAGCGGTCTCATCGCGCTTTTTGAATCGGACCGGTGATTATGAACGTCAGCGCTGACAGCGGTGTTACGCCATTCGGACCGTGAGGTAATACTCTTATTTATTTTATCGTATAATACATTACTAATAAAAGGATAGAATTTATTCATAAGTATGTGGTAATAAAAATCTTCTAGTAGTATCAATAGATACATTGTTATTTTTATTATTAAGAATTTCTGCTTGTTTTTTTAACATTACATTCAATATAAATAGTTGTCGAACAGTAAACACTTTGCAATGCAGATACAACTCATTTGTTGGGTATCTGAACGGTCGGAAGGTACCGATATTAAGTACAGCTCTAGTAGCTCTCTCCTGTATTATTATATTCCTTTTGCTTGCACCGCCCCAAACTGTAATGCAGTACTGAAGTATAGACTGGCACAAGCGAAAAAGATGGTTCGTAGAAGCTTGTGGTCCACTATGTATCGTAAACCTCTAAATACATATATAAGCTTACGAACCCTACATGTTAACGCTGTTATATGGGCGCTAAAATTTACATTATGGTCTAAGATGACACCCAAATATTTGATTGTGTCAGTTCTCTCTAATTTAGGGCATACACAACTTTTTAAATTTGACTTATTCAAGTCACGAATGGGCATATATAACAAAATTTGATGACGGTTGTGTATATTTTCTTATAGAAAATGTCATATACTTCGTTTTATCAACATTCAGAGTCAATTTGTTATGCATGAGCCATTGAGTAACGATATTAAATCCACTTTGTGCTAAAGGAAATGCTTCTATCCATGATTTGGCATTAAAGCAAATAGCAGTATCATCAGCAAATGAAACGATTCTTCCACCTGGAAGCTCTAATTGGGTGAGGTTGTTTATATATACTAAGAAAAAGTAGGGCCCAAAATACTACCCTGTGGAATGCCATATTGCACTAGAATACCTGTTTCGTAAGTCCGGTTTAGTAAGTAATCGCTTAATAGATCATGCTGCTTGGACCTTATACCCAATCTCTCTAACTTTGTAATTAATAGTGGGATAGAGACCGTGTCAAATGCTTTTGCAAGATCGAGAAAAAATTACAAAATCTGGTCAGTAAGATCGTGAATTGCATCTGAGGTCGACAATCTGCTTCGAAAACCAAATTGGTGAGCTGACAATAACTTATTACTTTCTAAATATTGGACTAGTCTTTTATTAATAATTCGTTCTAAGATTTTAGATAAAGTTGAAAGAATAGAAATAGGTCGATAGTTAGTGACACGGTCCCTATCACCACTTTTATAAATTGGCCGAACGACGGATCTCTTGAAGGCATTAGGAAATTTGCCTGATGATAAGCTCATGTTGCATATGTATGTTATTGGCGGAACTAATATATGTTTATATGTCTTTAATAGACCTGCCGATTTACCATCCCAACCAACTGAACACTTACTACGCAAGGACTCAATAATACGCTCAATTTCTTCATCAACTGTATCCAATAATACAAAAGAATTTTTACATGATGTAGCTGGAGTAATTTTTTCAAATTGTGTAGGTAACGTCGGCTTACTTATGTTCTCACTTCTCAGCAAGTGGTTTTCCTATATTTATAAAATAATTATTTACTTCATTAACAGCCTCAGAAGCAGAACTATAATTATTTAACAATTTATAAGAATCATCTTTGTGTACGTTAAGATTAGTAGCCTCCTTGATAATTGACCAGATTTTTTATTGTTAGTCCCAGCTTTCTTTAATTCTTCTTTATGATAGCTTATTTTTCTACTTTTCAGAATAGAGTTGCAAAAGTTTCGGTATCTTTGATACGCTGTTTTTAAATTTACATTATCGGGAAATGATTTACACTGAAGTGACGGTGGTCCAATAAACCAGGGGTAATCCATGGTTTGATAATAAGTTTTCTTCTAGAAGGTTTAATAAATTTACACGTTTATTTTTTTTTTTACTGTTCACACGGATTGAATCTTGTAACTGTGTTACAAATGTATTAGCAGCTATATTAACATCATCAATGTTATACAATGCGGTAAGATCCAATTTAGCTATAGTGTTTTCAAGCCCTTTATGGTCAATTTTACCTTTGTGTGTTATTTTATTCGGTCTACTTTTCAAAGAAAATAATACAGCATAGTGGTCAGTAATGGAGCTTCATATAACAACCGTTTCTGTTTGAGTTGAAGTTTGGTTTTAACTAAGACATGATCTAGACAGCTGTTCAACCGAGTAGGGATATTGTGAGCCGGTAAAAGGCCATGGGAAAATAGCATTTCTAAATATGATGCTAAGGAATTATCTTTGCTGTTATCACTAATATCTATTTTAATGTCTCCAATTACCATGATGTTACTCTGATATGCTACCAATAGTTGAATCCAACGAATCAATAAAATTATCAATATTTTTATGTGATGGTAAACGATAAATTGCTACAATTGATGTGTCGGTGCCAATTTTAATAATTAGACAATCAGCTTCTACCATACCTGGTTCCTCTACCGATACCGACATTAATTATTTCTTAAAATATATTACAACTCCGCCATTTTTATTATTATAGAGTTTAGTTGCACAGTGTAAATATCCTTTTATAGCGGGAATTTATAAATTACTATGAAACCAACATTCTGTAAGTATAATTATATCGCACTCAATTTTAATCCGTGAAATAAGAGTTAGAAAAATATTAATATTATGGTTTACACTTCGTATATTCTGTGTCAAAATGTTTAACCGTCTATGTGAGTGTTGTATGAAATTATTACAATCTTCAGGTGAACCAATTTTAGCTTCCGTTAATGTTATTTTTATTATTATAGAGTTTAGTTGCACAGTGTAAATATCCTTTTATAGCGGGAATTTATAAATTACTATGAAACCAACATTCTGTAAGTATAATTATATCGCACTCAATTTTAATCCGTGAAATAAGAGTTAGAAAAATATTAATATTATGGTTTACACTTCGTATATTCTGTGTCAAAATGTTTAACCGTCTATGTGAGTGTTGTATGAAATTATTACAATCTTCAGGTGAACCAATTTTAGCTTCCGTTAATGTTATTTTGTCCAGTGGCTCTACCATGGGTTTGCGCATTGTAGAAACGTAACGTATTCATTTACGTATACGTGAGCAACAACCAATAGGGCCGCTTTATTTTTGGTAACAGGATTGAATAAAGCGATCTTATTGGTTGTTGCTCACGTATACGTAAATGAATACGTTACGTTTCTACAATGCGCAAACCCATGGTAGAGCCTAGGTCTTGGACGAAATCATCAAAAATTTTGAATGTTATAAGTATTATTCATACCCCAATATTTAATTCTAGTCAATATATAATAATAACTCCGATATTCATGTTTTTTATTTTTTTCTATTTTTAGGTTAAGTTTCATATAAAAGTGGTTGTGTTGCCCTTTAAAGTAATGCAAATATATCCTTTTAAAAAATAGCTTATTTTGTGTAGAATAAAATGTAAGTTCTTTTATAATATAATTCAGTGTAATAAATAAATACAAACAAACGCTTACATGCATTATATTTTGAATAATACATATATACCCTTATTATATATAATAGGTTTTTCAGGTCCAGGGAGTGCCAAACAGGTGGTATTAAACTTACTACCATTACCATTTTTATTGTATTTTCTTATCATATGTAATAAGTTATTTGAGGTTAAAATACTGCAGAATTCTACCACAATCGGTTTATTAGTTTCTGATTTGTACCCGAAATACATCACGAATGTCAGAGTTTTGAATTCTTCTTCTGTGGTACTATTATTATTTCTTCTGCGTCTGTAGACTCTGTACCTACTAACTTTGTGAGAGAAAAACGCCTCCGCTCCCCGCTCTAGAAGCGTGACGTAACTTTGAACCAATTTCTTTGACCACGTATTTAAGCTTTTATCTATTATATTATTTAATAAAAACATTTTGAACAATGGGCTTCCGACGAAAAAAAAAAGTTTTATTTTATTTCGAAAATAAAGCTTAAAATACTTTCCACTTCAATACCTCGTAGTCCCCAAGGGGCGTTATGGCATCCACGTTAAGAACTTATGATCTTACATATGGCGCTTAGGTCACCAGATTTTTTTTACCAACTGTTAGGTACCAAATTCCAACTTTTTAGTATCTGATTACTGGTGGGAGTCTTCTCAGGACACTATACTACTAACAAACGCCTTTATACTATAGGAGTAAGAGACGATCCCACAGGCAGATTCTGTGGTAAGGAGCCCAAATCCATGCAACACCTACTGTGCGACTGTGACGCTAGGGCCAGAATCAAATACCAAGACAGGCTTAACCGGATCCAGAAAGCTACAGGCTAACCGACCTTAGTGATGTCCTTAAATACGTCGACAACATATTTGGGGACGATACTGAGGTTTGTGGTCAATAGGAATGGGGAACACACACACAAAAGATCCCAAAGGGTAGAAGTGTTTTTGACTGATCACAACCCCAAAACCATTAAGATAAGATCTGATTACCACGTCTGCTTACCACCATGTGAATGCATAAAACAAAGTCTCCCAGAAACTCAATGCGATCACACAGCAAGGCATAATTCGCTTCTTATATATACTAATATAATATAAATGTGAAAGTGAGTCTGTCTGTATGTTTTGGACACGAACTTATGCATCTAACTAATGAATGTAGCGAGGTATAGAAAAAATATAAAGCCTTTATTGTTAAGCTGATATAAACCATTATCCAAAGACATAGAGTACTTATTTTAAATCCTGCCTTGCTGACTAACTGCCTATACTCGGTGACAAATATTATGAAACATGAATAGCAATGAGGGAAAACACACCATTGTTGAGGTTGAATTTGATTCACAGAGTAATAGCTTACTCAGTCAGACATACATACATACCTACATAGGGTATATCTGTGTTGTATTTGTCCGCTATAATTGGTCTGTGGTGTCATAAGTAGTAGGTACTGCTCCATGGAGTCTCGTCATCCACTAAAACTGCATCATTAGATTTCTTTTTAAATATAATGTTTTAGTTTACCGCTTGATATTAATTACTAAAATTTGATCTTTATAACCGACACTATCAGCTGGTACAATAATACAGGTGAGTTTTCTTTCAAAATTAACCGGTTCGATTCCCGGCTAGATTTATTTTTTGCTAATGTTGCAGTTTGAGTTTTTTATAAAAATCGGCCCCGGGACTCCTTTGAGCATTTTTTGCTATTATTAATAGTTTAGGATTTGGCCTTGAATTGTGTAATGTTACAGTATCGTGGCAATAGCTGTTTCAGATACGCGCCAGATGTTAAGTAAACAAAAAAGGAGGCTGGGCAGGAGGGTATATTTATATTTTGACGTACCTGCAGGGTATACCCAAGACATGGTATCTTTGTTTTAAGACTCTCCTACAAATAGTTTTAAAATACACCACGTACAAAAAGAGTGCTCTATGAAGCAAATTAAAATTTATTTATTTTAATTTAAAAATGCAGCTAGTTATTCTCTATACTTTTAATTAGCAAATTTTCGTCGAAGGGTTTATGAGAAATATTTTATCTATTATAATTATGTTGTACTATTTTTTATCAATAAATGCTCCTTACCTTTTTGTTGTCATAAAAACAAGTCAAGTGCATTCGCTGTTCGCGCCCTTAGGGTTCCGTACATTGAAAAAAGAATATGAGGCATAGGGAGGATATTACACAAATAATTTATTAGGTATCTCAGCAAGCATTAAAAAAGGAACTTAAAATTTGAAATATAAAAAAAGCACACAAACGGTATTTTAAAGACTTATTATAAAGACTTTACTAGCGAAGCCGCGAGTTAATCTAAAAATTTATAAATTTATTTTATATACATAGAATCACGAGTGCCTTAAAGCCCGAAACCGCCTAGACAGCCTCAGGGTACAGAAGAAATAATAGTACAAGTACCTACTCAGGGTACATAGAGGAGGGGTTTTTAATCCCACCTCGTCGTAGCCGATGGTATGAGTCTACACCGAACACGTGGCTAGCTTGTCGCGATTAAAATGAATAAAGGAAGAATAGGAGGCATAGCATTTTGTAATATGAATTTATTATCTTACCAAACAAGATTAGAAACTTAAAATTTGGAATAATAAATCAAAACAACTAACACTGCGCGCGATACCCTGGGAAAAAGCCAGTACCTATATAAATTTATTTAATTTATTGTTTTTTAGATGTACCTATAGTAAAATGTAGCCCTTGATTGACAGAATGGCGCAGCTCGCTTGCGTGCTGGTGCTTGCTTGGTGTTGCCTGGCGGGGGCACTGCCGACGCAGTCAGACAAAACCCTGGTGGTGACCCGTGTCGACACCACTGACCCTTCGGTCACCGGAGCACCGGTCAGCGAACCAGCCAGTCATGTAGTGGTAAGTAACTTTTAAGATTTTAAATTTTTACATTTTTATAAATTCCTTATCAGGATACTCTTATATTGAATTTTATAAACATAAAATGCAATGAAAAAAATCCTGGTGGGCGGGGACTCGAACTCACGATCCTTGCTTTTACGGCAAGTTTAGAGTGAAGTTAGTTTCTTCTAACTTCACTCTTATATATAGAGTTATTAGAAGAAAGCACATAGAGGGCGTCTGTGTATAAAGTAAATAGAATTTAAGTAGATCGTACAGTACGCAGCCAAAAGTGAAAACTATCCAATACATACCAATAAATATTCCCAGCTCGCAAACCACTTTGAATTTCTGGCCTTTGTGGTTTAAGCTTTCGGCCCTGGTTACCTGATGCTTTGTCATTTTTTTTACTTATTGGATAATTATGTTATGAGTTTTTCCAAAGCATAGGGCTGAGAATTCAAAGAGGTTCCAGATAAAGTAAATGAATTATATATATATTTTTAAATATGATTATTCAGTTTTTAATATTAAATTCATTTATTTATAAAACTTTACAAAATATATAATCAATTAACCTAGAATAATAAAACTTAAATTTAAACTAATAAGAAAAATCACTGTATGAGGCGCCACTTGGTAGGGTACCTAAAACGCTAGCAGCATTGCCTCTTTGTATAGCAATGCTGGTTTTTTGTTTTAAATATGCGTATATTATATATTTTTTAATTATTCTTTGTAGGTGATAAATATATTTTAAACATTCCATACATAATAAAACCACTGAGCCAACCAACGAATTTTGTCATTGCTTGTTATATTATCTCGAGGAGAGGAGTTTCTAAAATTTCTCCATGCGCCAGCAACAGAATTCCCCATACGATATACCTACCTCGTAAAATGCTACAGAGTTGTACCATGAAACCTAGTGAACGTCAGCTGCGGATTTGACACCTCATTGATAATTTATCCCAATATCTTGAAGAAGAAATATCTTTGTACAAAGATGTAGCCCCGAAGATCGTCGACATCTCAGGTCAGGGAACAGTAGAGCTGGCAGCTTTTTCGCTCAAAAATTTTGTATTATAATTCAGACAGGAAAAGCTGCCAGCATATTGGGGACCACCAACAGTGATTTTTACGATTTTTATAATTTGTGAGAACATTTTGTTATTTTATTCATTATATAGGGATTGTTAGGTAGGGTGTTTTTATCGTACATTTTAAGTAGCTTTTAATGTAAGTATATTATTTTATTAGTTTTTATTACGTACATTTTTATTATTCGGCATTTAAACCGGCTTATTTAACTTTAATTTATAATTTGTTAATTATTTATGGTACAAAATATTTAGGTACTTCAAAATGTTATTTCCATTTTATAGTCAGCCACCTTTTTTCTTCAAGATATTTATTTATTTAAACACAATATTGCACAGTAAACAAAAGTTATGTACAAAGGCGAACTTAATACCTTAGGCATTATCTACAGGCTAACCTTTACCAAGATATCGGGTTAGCTATTTTGACAAATACCACAGAAGGAATAATAGTACAAATACTCTAATTAAAAGTATTTTTTATTATAAGTCCGCTCCTCAGCCCGTCCACGGAACCGCAGCTGACGTTCTCTAGACTTCACGATGAACTCTCTGAAGCATTCTCTGAAGAGTTGCTCGAAAGGAAATGATTGACGAAATGTGTAAGCTCGCAGACTAAATCGGTGTTTAGACCAATCAGAAACCTAAACACTTAAACCGATCTTTTTTTTAATATACTCTACATGACATACTTTACACGAAAAAAGGTTTTAGATCCAAAACAACAAGCAATCGCAGCTGGCTGTTGGATTTATAAATGGGTTTCATGAATATTATTTTAGATACCTTCAACATAGAGCTACTGAAGTAGATTAAATATGAAATTGACTCTATTTTATTAATTATTTGCCCAAACGCAGTTAGACAAAACCCCGATAAGCAGTGTCGACACCGCTGATCCTTCAGTTACTGGAGCAGCGATCAGCGAATCAGTCAGTGATGTAGCTGCTAGTGATGTAGTGGTAAGTACCTGCTAGTAGTACGCAACCTATAATTATGACGTAAAAGCGATCAGACCAATTATTCTGTAAAAAAAAAATGTCTGAAATCTAATATTCTGTAAACAACTCCGACAAGTACATAAATGCGCCCGCTCCCAAAGAAGTTTTTTTTTAAATTATTTGTTTTTATTGGAGCACGGAATGTGACGTTGACCTGATGGGAGCAGACCTACAAAGTCCATGAATGGGGTCAATCAATAATTGTTCTTAAACAACATTGATCACTCCGACTTGCCGGCTAAATGATGCGATTACGAAATGGGCGGCGACAAAGACGAATTGAAATTACGAATATATTTTAATATACTCGCTGCCTTATCGTCAATTCAACCACTGATTTCGTAACCGCACCCTGAAAGGAGACTACGAAACTAAGAAATCGATGCAGTAATCTCTTGAAAACCGGTGAACCCACAGACTGAAACCGAAACATGACTAGGTCACTTGACGGTTAAGAACTTTAGACCTTATTTTTTGTTCCATATTTAGGTAACTTGAGATAATGACATTATAACAAGTTAGAGGTAGAATAAACACATTATAAAACTAAGCTATAGGTATTTTTTGTTCTATATTTAGGTAACTTGAGATAATGACATTATCACAAGTTAGAGGTAGAATAAACACATTATAAAACTAAGCTATAGGTATTTTTTGTTCTATATTTAGGTAACTTGAGATAATGACATTATCACAAGTTAGAGGTAGAATAAACACATTATAAAACTAAGCTATAGGTATTTTTTGTTCTATATTTAGGTAACTTGAGATAATGACATTATCACAAGTTAGAGGTAGAATAAACACATTATAAAACTAAGCTATAGGTATTTTTTTATGAAATGTTTCCCGGCAAATAACTTGAACATAACCGTACCTGGACAGAAACAATGTTTAGGTATAAAACAAATTAATTTTATTTTGTTCGCGCGAACTTACCCCACTACATCTGACTGTGTTACAACAACAATCTAAGAAACCCGTTAAAAAGGCAAAAACAATTTAAAAGTAAAGGATAATACTCATGAACGATGTGGTAGTACCTAAATAAATATGTATTGTGAACCGTGTAAGTTCACAGCACACGGTCCCTCCCAATTAAAATATTACTATACTTTTCATTGCAGGCATCGTCATCAACAGAAGGGCCTTTGGTTCCTATCAAGATATCAGAAATGGATGTAAAATCTGAAGTATCGTTGAGGTACTCGCACACGACGGTAGTGACGCGCGTCCGTAATTCTGCGGTGAAAGCACAAGAAACTACCTTCCATGTGCTGTTGCCAGATACAGCTTTTATAAGCGGTTTTATCATGTAAGCATTACATTACAAGCCTAGGTGTAAACAAATCTGATCATTACATACTAAGTAAAAGAAATGACGAAAAAAACCTTAAATGTCAGGAATAATATAAAGTATTTTTTTTTCAGGACCTTAAATGGTAAACCATACAAAGCCTATGTAAAAGAAAAGGAAGAAGCTAAACAGATTTACAATCAAGCAGTTTCCCAAGGTCTTGGAGCTGCTCATATTGCAACTAAGTAAGATGTATTCAATCATTATTGTAATTTGGGCATAATATATATATAATTAATTTATTTCAAGAAAATCGACAGCGATACAATAAAAAAATAGTACATAAAAGATACAACATTATCATAAGACCAATAACAAATTTTCATTAATATAGACGAAGTAAGGTATTGATAAAGATTGCAATTAATTAATATAAAATATGTATGTGCACATGGGTGCTCGTAAGTGAGTGTTCCTACCTGTGTTCGTTTATGGGTGAGTGCTAGTGAGTGTATGTGTGAGTGTGTGAATGATTGATTGTGAATGAATTATCCATCGCCAAACAACGAAGAACTCAAATGATCCATAATCGCACCCCTAAATGCTCGCCTCTCGCCATTATAAATGTCCATATTAATAAATTTAGCATTATACAGCCTGGCTAATCTCGGCAATGTTTAGGTTAATAGAAGACGGATATTAATTATATTCACGGTACGGTTACGAAGTGTGTATGTGAAATGATGAACTATGTCGGCAGATGATAGATATGATTGAGATTTTTAAATGCTCGTGGGTCAGAATAAATTTGACACCTCCACCTCCTTCCCTCATTACTTCCAAGTTACGTTGTTTCCTGGTTATTTATTAGTTTGTGACTAGAACAAAATATGAAAAATGTTCTACATATAATTTATTTATCTACAGTATACTACTCTTAATGAAGTCTTTGATAAGCAGGTCGCAACAAAGACAGTGGTGCAGGTAATCGCTAATATTTTTTTAATATTTTTCAGGGCTCGAGATTCGAATCAATTTACAGTATCGATTAATGTAGAACCCAAAACTGAGGCTCTGTTCAATTTAACATACGAAGAACTTTTGCAGAGACGCAATGGTATTTATAACCATGCCATTAATCTGCACCCAAGAACTTTAGTTCCAAAATTAACAGTTACAGTTCATATTAAGGAAGGTACGAAAATAACAACACTCCGTGTGCCTGAGCTAAGGACAGGAAATGAAATTGATGCAAATGAAAACGATAAACGTAAGTCAATGGAAATCTATTTGTCTTGTATAATTTATACCATACTATGTTAAACTCTTTTTCTTTTTTAGAGAATTCTAAAGTAAAAATTGATAAAACCGACGATGGTAAAGAAGCTACTATAACCTTTACACCAGATCTAGATGAACAGAAAAAACTTATGGAATCCTATGCGGTATGTTTAAAACATAAATATTACCTATTTTTATTAGGTGATAATAACAAAAAAATAATTGGTATTATTTATTTTAATTGTAGAAGAAAAGCATACAATCAAAAACTGATTCCTTACGGTCATATTATGGGGACATTTCAACTCCGACTGAATCAACTGTCAATGAAGGTAATTTGGGACAGTTTGTGGTACAGTATGACGTGGATCGACCGAATGACGGAGAAATATTGGTAAATACGTTTTTATCTACACACAATTTTACATAAGTACATACAATATTAATTAATATTATTAAAAATAAAATTTTAAATTAAAAATCCTGTGCATTTATTAGAGTTAAAAAAAAACTTCTGAATAAGTTATAGAACAAAAAACTCACGAATCGTGTATGTCTGTTTATTAGTAGGTATTACTTTAAAACTACTGCACCGGTAAGCAGTATGTTTTTGTTTTTCTTGAAAACTCTTACCGCTAGAATTAAAATATTCTATTTTACCTACAGAGATCTCAGATATTCAGCCTAGGTGTTTGTGTTTTAAGTAATTTAAAGAATGTTTTATAATACAATAGATAAAAATGTTCTTAGAAGCGAAGATACATTATAATATATATAGATAACTTTTATAATATATTACTTTAACATATTATATATAAAGATAACTTTTTATGTATTTTTTTTTTTTAATGTTTCGTGAAAGAAAAAATTGTATCATCGCATTTATTAAGTTTATTATAGAAAATATAAGCTTTAGTTTTATTGACACCGAATATTTTAAACTGTTGTAAACAAATATGAATTGTTAAATATAAAACAAATACCTATTTCAGGTCAATAATGGATATTTTGTACATTTCTTTGCACCGACAAAATTGCCTCCATTAAATAAGCATGTGATTTTCGTGCTGGACACATCGGGATCTATGTCAGGTCGCAAAATTGACCAGCTCCACGAAGCTATGGTCTCCATTCTAGATGAGCTTAACCATGGAGACTACTTCAATTTAGTTGAATTTTCTTTTGGTGTTGACGTAAGTATATTTACATAAACAATAACAATAACTGTGTTCATTTATTTAATGTTGGAGATATACCTAATGTTTCCAATATTATTCAAGCAACAATAAATTACTAGAATGCTAATAGTATATCTTACTAGATTTTTTTTAAATTAAAACTGCAACAACAAAAATTCTTATTCATAAAAATCTATAAATATATATACTTAGGTAGTTACTTACCTATATAACATATTAATTAATATTTTTATTTGATGTAAATAAAATAACATTTAAAACTAACATTAAAAAAAAAACTATATTTACAAACAAAACCTATATTAATAATAAATAAATAAATATATAATTATAATTAAAGTTAGTTACAACATAAAATATTCCTCTAGTCTATCCTGTGGCATTGAGTCCAAGATGCTAGCGGCATTGCCTCGTTGTATGGCTATACTGATCTTTTGCTTAAAGTAACCGCCAGCTCTTGAATCACCAGTGAGATCAACCAGCTCTTTATAAAATAATTTAGCATCCTCACTCTACGGACCCATAGTTTCCACAGCGAAAGCAACAAAATTTAATTTATTTAATTGTAATAATTATATGTTGTATAATTCAATTATAAACATAATCTATTAATTCTAAAGGTTCATGATTTAAAAGAAGCTGATTCTTTAGAAACCAAGAAGTCAAGGTACAGCTGGTATAATAAAAATTTTGACAAGCCAACAAATTTAATACCACCTTCACAAGCAACACCAGAGAATATAGAGAAGGCTAAGGTTATTGTTAAACGTATGATTGCAGATGGAGGTAAGTAACAACAAATCTTATTAATGGTTGTGGATATGGCCACCTGAGGTCCTGTACGTTCAGATAACCATACACCTATATTTATAGCAGTAAAAGACTCATGGAAGGATACTCTGTTTATTCAACACACTAGCATGTAACATACATGCATATGACACCTATTGTACAGTAACGAGTGACGGCGTTCGGTGACAGGTTTAGTTCTTTTGTACGCTATGCAGCCTACTATCTAACACTTATATTTGAGGTATATTATTATTCTGCTTTTGTCTAGTGTTTAGATCTATAGGAACAAGTATAGTGTATACCTATAGATACTGATCAAATCAACCACTTATCCCATAAAACTACGTGTCGCAAATGAAAAAAAAATAGGCTTCCTCATACAATGGGATTGTTTTTATTTGATCAGTAGAACTTCATATTAGCCCAAAGTACAACCTTTCATAGTCACTATGTAGGTATATCGGTCAATACAATATATTGTATATTTATATTTAGTTCATCAGAGTAAAGACATGAAACATTAAATTTTAGTCTTCGCTTAATGCTAAATAAATGTTAAATAATATGTATTACTTTAGGTACTAACATTAATGATGCGCTCAAAGTTGCAATAGATCTTGTAACCAAAGGAATCGGAGGCAATTCACCCGTTGAACAAAAAGATGTCAAAGATGTTACAGCAGCTTCTACTACTACTGAGAATATGGAAAATCAAACTCAAGTGGAAAATCCAGGTTAGAGAGATACTTACAGTCAAAGTTTTAGTGAAAAAATTTAACACAAAACTCTCATTAAATTATTATATATTTATATTATAGAATCGTCCCGGTTGGAGCCAATAATAATATTTTTAACCGATGGAGAACCAACTGTAGGAGACACAAATGTAAATCATATATTAAATCAAGTTTCTGAGAAAAATTATGGTTATCACAAAGCTGCTATATTTTCCTTAGCCTTTGGTAAGTATAATTTAATTTATTTGTATTTACATTTAACTTCACATGTACCTGCTAAAATAAGCGTTTTAGTCATGTGATCGATATACACGAATATAATTTGCAGCAATCAGGCTTTCGGCAAAGAGACAGGCAACTAGCATCGTATGAATAACTATAATGCTTATATTAGCAAATAACAGATAGATCCTTAGAAACGAATGATTCTCGAAAGTCATTTACCTGATTCAATACATAATTTTTAGGTAGTATTTTTGTGTAAGTGGTCATTTGAATCATATTTATTGTATTTTTGTATGGCTGTAAATTTTCTTCGAAAACATTTCTATACTTACCTATACAAGTATAATTAACAATACATAAGCTGTTTTGGTTGACGTTATCTATGTATATGTTCTCAAAGATATAAATGATCAAGGGTTTGATTTTTCATGGTTTGCATCGAAATATATTAATTTAATAATTTTACAGGGGAAGATGCTGATCGTACATTCTTACGAAAACTGTCTTTGCGAAATGATGCATTCATGAGACACATTTATGAGGCTGCTGATGCTGCCCTACAGCTTCGACACTTTTATAAACAGGTGTCTTCACCTCTGCTCTCTGATGTTCGCTTTGTTTATCCACAAGATCAGGTAACCCTAATTTTACATTATTATATAAATAAAATTCGTTATATGGTATGGTATGATATATTTTATTTTAATTTAAGCTAGTAGTATAAGTTTAAGGTGAATATATATAATTATATCCTTCCTATATAACAGATTTTATAAATGAACTGCCACATAACAAGTAATGTTCCTTAATAAGAAAAAAATACTATCACAGGTGCCTTTTTGGCTCCCGAGAACTGTTTAAACAGCCTCGGTACCCAGCAGAAGGATCAACCCGTCCTCATTTTGCCGATAGTATTCGAAGGCAACATCTAAAAAATGGCGTGTTTGTTGCGGTGTTTATAACGATATAGCCTCGTTATATAAAGCGAGCACCCATCTCAGGCCGGATGTCATCTGCTTAACCTTGGTATCAGTTGCGTAGTGACTAAACCACTACGCTGAGGCCGCTTTTCCTTAAAAATGTTTTTGTTTAGGTAAAAGATGAAACAGTTACAAAGCACCGATTCCATTCATATTATGATGGTTCAGAAGTAGTCGTTGCTGGTAAAATTGAAGATGACAAACAACTTACACCTGAAGTTCTTGCATTCTGTGGAGTAGATGACTCCTACACCAGGGTATGTATTTTGGTTATCGCTCGAACCTTAGCTATTGTAATATACCTATTACGTACCGCAAGATTACGCTTACTTTCCGTTGTTATTATTTATTCTTTAATTAACCAGTTGCCCTAGTGTGAGTTTTTTTTTACGTTTACTTTTGCGTTAACTATACTACCGCGTTAACATTTTGACCAATCACACGACCGCATTTCTAGTTCCCAAAATTTCCGCTTGGAGCGCTGAACTATTTCCCATACAAATTTTAGTTAACTCAAACGCAAAGTAATAGTTAGAAAACTCACACTAGGGGTACTGTACTGTGAGTTTCTAAACTACTTTGCGTTTGCGTTAACTAAAATTTGTATGGGATATAGTTCAGCGCCCCTAGCAGAAATTTAAGAACTCAAAAATACAGCATGTGATTGGTGAACATGTTAACGTAGTAGTATTGTTAACTCGAAAGTAAACACTCACACTAGAACTACTGAACCCATGGGTATCCTTTGAAAAGTAATCGTTATTTTAGTGGCTGGGTTCATTATTTATCCACCAGTACTCTATACTGTCCACAAACCATACTACTAGTCACATCTGTTTTTCATCGTTCTTAGCTAAAAAAAAGCAGACATAGACTGGCAAGCAAGTCTATGTCTGCAACAGTAATTTAACCAGCTAATAGACACTTAGTTTTTTTTATTTCTTACAATGTATTATTTATTAGTTAACAATATAGATAATTAATTTATTGTATTTATTTTTAATTTTATAGAAAAAATACAAAGTAACTCCAAAGATAACAAGTAGAAAAGCTGACGATTACTTGCCACTTGAGCGCCTGTGGGCATATCTTACCATCAAACAACTACTGGACAAAGCAGACCTAACTGATAAGCAATTAACAAATAACAATGATGATAAACAAGAAGAAACACCAGAGAAAAAAGCACTAAATATAGCATTAAAGGTAAGTTAAAGAAATGTATAAACAGAATAAATGTTAAATAGAATGAAAAATAATTTGATGCTAAAGAAATCTAAAAAGACTTTTGAAGATAGAACTTAAAAAAAAGAAAGTTCATTGAAGTAAAAATCTAAATTAATATCTACTTGACATTAAAATTTATTAAGGTGACAATAGATAGCGACTTTGTATCTTTATACGAGTATATTATGAGATTTGTTCATAGGCTGTGTTTCACCAACGTGACATGTCTTTAATATGAAAGTTGAATAACAGCTAGCATTCAGCTATTTTTTTAACGTTAATCTTTACGTTTACCGCCAAATAATTACATTTTTAGAATATTTTTTTTAAAAGCACCATTATTTTTTTTGACTTTTAATAAATGCCTGTAAAGATTTACATGAAATAAATATTTTTGACTTTGACATTCATCCTGTTGTTTTGTTTTAGTATGAATTTGTGACTCCATTAACATCTTTAGTGGTTGTGAAGCCAAATGCTACAAGTGCCGTAGACGCGGAGTCTGTAGATAAACCAGGTAGGTAAAATATATTATTTCCCAGTCTAGTGACAACTGTACCCAGTGTGAGTTTTCTAACTATTATTCTGCGTTAAGTTAACTAAAATTTGTATGGGGAATAGTTCAGCGCTCCAAGCGGAAAGTTTGAGAACTAAAAATGAGAACGTGTGATTGGTTAAAATGTTAACGCAGTAGTAAAGTTAACGCGAAAATAAATGTTAAAAAAACTCAAACTAGGGCTACTGAACTTTACGGATCAGATTTAATTCTTTTAGATCTTAAGTTTATTAAAGTTACTTATTTTTTTAGATACCCCATCGTATGCATCATCAGGAGGTAAGTTAAAAACTAAACAAATATTTAAATCATTATTGAGGTTGCATATTTGAGCCATTTGGGACACTCGGGGTCGGATTAATAGTCGTTGCTTAGCCTGAGCCATTGCTTGGAACTGTCAAATTTTTTTTTTTTCATATGCAGTTTTACAGTCCAAGGCATCGGCTAAGCATTAGCAACGACTATTAATCCGACCCTCGGATCGTTGGGACCGGGTGATCATGGTATATTCAAGGAGCTCTCTAAAAGGCTTCTTAAAGTTACCCGAGATCCGAGGGCTGGTCCATTCCTTGCGCAGAGAATTTCCAATGCAATTCAACGAGGGAATGCTACCAGCTTTATGGGAGGATGTTTCCCTGCTCCGGCAGTGATATAAAATTTTTGTTTTAATATTTTATTTTATTCTTAATTTATTGTAAATTTTTTTTGTAATAAATTAATACCAACAACTAACATTGCTAAATTAAAATCTAACTATTCATTTAAAATGTTTATATTAATCATACTTTTTCCGTTGTAATAACATTGATTAATACAAATGCATAATTGTAATTATAGTAATATTATATTGTAGTTTATGATATACCTACTGTTATTTTTTTTTTGTATCTCATTTGCACAAATTAAGTAGGCATAAAGGCGTACTTAATGCTGCCAGACATTCTTTACCAGTTACATCAAAATTGGGTAAATTAATTAATTAAAGAAATATTATCCAAATATAAATACCTACATAATAATATACTAATACTTTAATGGCTGTACAACTAATAATATTATATATATATGTTCTGTATTTACTTTATTTTAATTTGCTGTTATTTTTAAACCCACAGGCATCATGGCCTTTAAATCAGCGAACATGTTCGCGGCGCTACCTCTTTCTGGCATTCCTGGTCCACCTTCTGCTGGTTAGATTTTCAATTCTTCTAAGGCATTGTAATGTAGTATAGACCTTAGCTTTATTTATTGCACCTAGCTATATTGCATCAATTTCTTATCGACGTAGTTGTTTCCATTTAGGGCAGTGACGAAACGGGTAGTTGATTTGTAGCTAGGTTATTAAATTATATTCGTAACGTAATTAAAATTCGTCTTTTCGCCGTCCATTTTGTAACCGCATCAATGCATTGCTGTTTAAAATATGTTGATGGGCGATAATAAAGACGAATTTCTCGTTTCTTCATAGTCAACTCAACCTGTTTCGTAACCGCACCCTAAAAGTAGACTCGACAAGAAATCGATGCAAAAATTTCCTGAAACCTATAATTTAAAAGCCTTGATCTTTCTTAAATTAACATTGATTTACAGATAATGGGGCAATAACGACCGCTTGATTAAAAATATCTAGGGTCGGATTAATAGTCGTTGCTAAGCAATTATTAATGCTTAGCCAATGCTTAAGACTTTCAAACTGCATATGAAAAAACTAAATTTTGACAGGTCCAATGACTCAGGCTAAGCAACGACTATGAATCCGACGCTTAGACCCGCGGGCCCCAACGACTAAGGAATAATAATTATTTTTTGCACATTAGTCGACTCTGCCCGCGGGTCCAAATTTTCCGGACCCAAACGACCTACAACCCTTTGTTACTAATTGGCTTGATACGCTTGATTTTTTCTGTTTAATACTAAACAATCGGAAATGTATATTTGACGGGTGGTGGTTAAATATTTAAGGCTATGAGTAGATATGTATAATGTAGGTAACTTACTAACTATTAACTTTCAAAAATCTTCATCATTATATAACATTATTATCGATATATATTATATGCCCTTCCTTGTGATATTTTCTTTACTGAAAATGTGTTTTACTAAATCGTGTGATCCATTTATTGTTTCATCATTAGCTTCATCTAATTAACTATTTAGGTTACCTACCGATTGTTTCCTCGTACGGTCCACTTTTTCGGCCCATTTTTATATTTACCTAAATTTCTTCCTTCTACGACCCAGTTTAGTTATCTATTCCTCGTACGGCCTACATTTTTAATTCAATAAAGTACAGACAAATACAAAAGTTGTAATTTTAAATAAGTATTAATTTTAAAGAAGTTTTAAACTTAGTTTCTTATCATCTTTTATATACAATAGCCTAATGCAAAAATATTTTCTATTGTTTTATCAGGTAGTTTTAAAAATAAGACTACCTGATAAAATTTTTTATTGTTTTATCAGGTAGTCTTAAAAATAAGACTACCTGATAAAACAATAGAAAATATTGAGTTTTATGAAGACTTAGCGCATCGGTCGCCGAAAGACAAAGCCACATTGGCTACACAAAATGGCTACTACCTGACCACATAAACAATTTTCAATAAATATTTAAGGGTATAAGTGCCATATTATGCTATTACATTTCATTGCTGAACTTGTCTTTGTGGATTAATGTGCTCTCTCAGTGTTTATGTTGTTGGTGTAAAAAAAGTGCCTTATACGGATTAAAGTAAGTATTTTTATTAGTTACTAGTTGTGTGCCGCGGTTTCTATTGTATTCTATTTGGAACGCTGGATGCACCTGAGTCGTATCACTTTTTTCTATGATTTTGTTTAACCTTGTGTTTCAAACTATTCTTTCACTTCTATGTTTTTTGACTTTATATTTTACTATATCTACACATTATTATTAGAAACATAAGTCATTTTATATTATAGGTACATTTTATATGATATTTTTAGGCAGGTCGAGTTTGGCGCTATCTGAAGACTAACTCAGTTATTTGTTGCTGCTTGGTGCGCTGTATACAATATATTCTTGACATGGCATCACAGGACGAACAAATATCTACCTCGCAAAATAATGAGTTTACCTTCGTTACATCTAAAAGAGGTACTCAAGTATTACTGCATGAGGGTTATCAATATAATAAGAAAAGAGATAATAAAAAGGGAACAAGTGTGTGGCGATGCGCCACTCGATTATGTCACGGAATTATCATAACCTTAGACAATCAAATTCTTAAACAGTTACCTCATGATATGTGTTTAGTTAACTTCGCTAGCAACGAAATAAGAAAAAAAGTTGACATTTGTAAGAAGCAAGCCTCATGTCTGGAAGGAGACCCAATTCCTAGTTTATACAAAAAAACACTTACCTTGGTTAAAGATAGTGGAATAGATATCATTCAAAAATTTCCATCATTTACGAGCATGAAGACATCACTTTATAATGCTCGCAATAAAGCACATGGTGTCAAAAGAACATCGTTTAAAAAACTTTTCGATGTTGAAATACCAGACATATACAAGGATTTTCTATTGTGCGATTATAGGGATAAAAATGACACTGGCAATAGAATTATTGCATTTATTTGTAAAGAATCTCGGACCTTTATGCAGTCATATAATCATTTTTTTGGAGACGGAACATTTAAATGTAAAGTGTCACCATTCTATCAGTTATATACAATACATGCAGATTTTGGTAGCACAGAGGTAAAAACAAATATTATGCCACTGGTATATGCTTTACTACCGAATAAAAAGGAGGAAACATATAAAACCCTTTTTTTAATGATTAGGTCACAAATACCGGACTGGAAACTTACAAAATTTACATGTGACTTCGAAGTGGCCGTCATGAATGCTGTACAATTCGTATTTCCGCAAGCTAACATTAAAGGTTGTTATTTTCATTTTGCACAGGCCCTATGGAAAAAAGCAAAACAGTTGAATTTAAAACATGCAATTGATAAAAAACATGTTGCAATGTGTATAGCATTAGCTTTGATCCCTCAGGAATCTGTGACTGATGGATGGTTATACATCATGGAAGACTGCCCTAAAGGAGATGGCATAATTAAATTCAACGATTATTTTGTCAACACGTGGCTAGAAAATAAGTATGCAGAAAAGTGGAATGTCCACGATGAACGGCACAGAACTACTAATGCGCTCGAAGGATGGCATGCAAATTTAAATCGTCAATTTTCAAATTCAAAAAAAATGAACATTTTACAATTTTTGAAATTGATTAGTGACGACGCTAAATATCAAAATGCTCGCAGGGAACAAATATTACAAGGAGTTGGGACAAGTCGATTTAGACATCCAAAAGACATAGAGGCGTCAGAAAGAATTAATATGACTATATCGGATTATAAAAGTGGCAACATATCATTAGCTTTATGTTTAGAAAAAATTTGTCAATTTTATTGAATTATTATTAAAATATACATTTTTAATACCTAATAATAAGTTAATTTAAATTTAAAAAATGTATATATTAATAATAATTCAATAGGCATCACTTTTTGTTTGTTGACATAGAGCTGATGATATGTTGCTTCTTTTATAATTCTATATACTCGTAGTAACATTTTTTTTCTGTCGCCTGTCGTTTATGGCGAGCATTATAAAGTAATGTCGAATACAATATAATTGGAATTGCGTATGTGTATAGCTTTAAGAAGATTTCTTGAATTTAAATTAGTTTGCATATTTTTTTTACTCTTTTACAATATTCACTTTTAATACTTTGTTTCATTTCATTATAATTGTGTTTACCATGTTCATAAATACCGAGATATTTATAGTTTTCATCAATTTGAAAACTAATTATATTAGGCTAATTTAAATTGTACATTGTACATACTTAAATGTTGAATTTTATATTTGAACTGATTGTGATTAAACCTTGTTATTATTAAACAGATTGTTAAATATAAAGTGATTTTTATTTGTCTATCTACACTTCTGGAAAACATACGCTAGAATACCTGTGTATCTGTCTGTTTAAATATGATTTGTTTTCCGTGTGGTGAGCGGCAAAAAACAGCACCATGGATTTTTATAATTAAGGCCATTTGCCTTTGACTGTACTTGTTGGGTCGAATAAGGAACAAATTTTGGACCGTAGCAGGAATAGAAACCTATTTTTATTATTTGGGGCATAGGAGGAATAGCTTTTGGGTCGTACGAGGAATATAAATTAAATAATATAAAAATGGGTCATATAAGGAACAAGTTTTGGGCCGTAGAAGGAAAAATAAAAAGTGGGCCGTAAAAGTGGGCCGTACGAGGAATCAATCCCTACCGATTGTTTCCTCGTACGGTCCACTTTTTCGGCCCATTTTTATATTTACCTAAATTTCTTCCTTCTACGACCCAGTTTAGTTATCTATTCCTCGTACGGCCTACATTTTTAATTCAATAAAGTACAGACAAATACAAAAGTTGTAATTTTAAATAAGTATTAATTTTAAAGAAGTTTTAAACTTAGTTTCTTATCATCTTTTATATACAATAGCCTAATGCAAAAATATTTTCTATTGTTTTATCAGGTAGTTTTAAAAATAAGACTACCTGATAAAATTTTTTATTGTTTTATCAGGTAGTCTTAAAAATAAGACTACCTGATAAAACAATAGAAAATATTGAGTTTTATGAAGACTTAGCGCATCGGTCGCCGAAAGACAAAGCCACATTGGCTACACAAAATGGCTACTACCTGACCACATAAACAATTTTCAATAAATATTTAAGGGTATAAGTGCCATATTATGCTATTACATTTCATTGCTGAACTTGTCTTTGTGGATTAATGTGCTCTCTCAGTGTTTATGTTGTTGGTGTAAAAAAAGTGCCTTATACGGATTAAAGTAAGTATTTTTATTAGTTACTAGTTGTGTGCCGCGGTTTCTATTGTATTCTATTTGGAACGCTGGATGCACCTGAGTCGTATCACTTTTTTCTATGATTTTGTTTAACCTTGTGTTTCAAACTATTCTTTCACTTCTATGTTTTTTGACTTTATATTTTACTATATCTACACATTATTATTAGAAACATAAGTCATTTTATATTATAGGTACATTTTATATGATATTTTTAGGCAGGTCGAGTTTGGCGCTATCTGAAGACTAACTCAGTTATTTGTTGCTGCTTGGTGCGCTGTATACAATATATTCTTGACATGGCATCACAGGACGAACAAATATCTACCTCGCAAAATAATGAGTTTACCTTCGTTACATCTAAAAGAGGTACTCAAGTATTACTGCATGAGGGTTATCAATATAATAAGAAAAGAGATAATAAAAAGGGAACAAGTGTGTGGCGATGCGCCACTCGATTATGTCACGGAATTATCATAACCTTAGACAATCAAATTCTTAAACAGTTACCTCATGATATGTGTTTAGTTAACTTCGCTAGCAACGAAATAAGAAAAAAAGTTGACATTTGTAAGAAGCAAGCCTCATGTCTGGAAGGAGACCCAATTCCTAGTTTATACAAAAAAACACTTACCTTGGTTAAAGATAGTGGAATAGATATCATTCAAAAATTTCCATCATTTACGAGCATGAAGACATCACTTTATAATGCTCGCAATAAAGCACATGGTGTCAAAAGAACATCGTTTAAAAAACTTTTCGATGTTGAAATACCAGACATATACAAGGATTTTCTATTGTGCGATTATAGGGATAAAAATGACACTGGCAATAGAATTATTGCATTTATTTGTAAAGAATCTCGGACCTTTATGCAGTCATATAATCATTTTTTTGGAGACGGAACATTTAAATGTAAAGTGTCACCATTCTATCAGTTATATACAATACATGCAGATTTTGGTAGCACAGAGGTAAAAACAAATATTATGCCACTGGTATATGCTTTACTACCGAATAAAAAGGAGGAAACATATAAAACCCTTTTTTTAATGATTAGGTCACAAATACCGGACTGGAAACTTACAAAATTTACATGTGACTTCGAAGTGGCCGTCATGAATGCTGTACAATTCGTATTTCCGCAAGCTAACATTAAAGGTTGTTATTTTCATTTTGCACAGGCCCTATGGAAAAAAGCAAAACAGTTGAATTTAAAACATGCAATTGATAAAAAACATGTTGCAATGTGTATAGCATTAGCTTTGATCCCTCAGGAATCTGTGACTGATGGATGGTTATACATCATGGAAGACTGCCCTAAAGGAGATGGCATAATTAAATTCAACGATTATTTTGTCAACACGTGGCTAGAAAATAAGTATGCAGAAAAGTGGAATGTCCACGATGAACGGCACAGAACTACTAATGCGCTCGAAGGATGGCATGCAAATTTAAATCGTCAATTTTCAAATTCAAAAAAAATGAACATTTTACAATTTTTGAAATTGATTAGTGACGACGCTAAATATCAAAATGCTCGCAGGGAACAAATATTACAAGGAGTTGGGACAAGTCGATTTAGACATCCAAAAGACATAGAGGCGTCAGAAAGAATTAATATGACTATATCGGATTATAAAAGTGGCAACATATCATTAGCTTTATGTTTAGAAAAAATTTGTCAATTTTATTGAATTATTATTAAAATATACATTTTTAATACCTAATAATAAGTTAATTTAAATTTAAAAAATGTATATATTAATAATAATTCAATAGGCATCACTTTTTGTTTGTTGACATAGAGCTGATGATATGTTGCTTCTTTTATAATTCTATATACTCGTAGTAACATTTTTTTTCTGTCGCCTGTCGTTTATGGCGAGCATTATAAAGTAATGTCGAATACAATATAATTGGAATTGCGTATGTGTATAGCTTTAAGAAGATTTCTTGAATTTAAATTAGTTTGCATATTTTTTTTACTCTTTTACAATATTCACTTTTAATACTTTGTTTCATTTCATTATAATTGTGTTTACCATGTTCATAAATACCGAGATATTTATAGTTTTCATCAATTTGAAAACTAATTATATTAGGCTAATTTAAATTGTACATTGTACATACTTAAATGTTGAATTTTATATTTGAACTGATTGTGATTAAACCTTGTTATTATTAAACAGATTGTTAAATATAAAGTGATTTTTATTTGTCTATCTACACTTCTGGAAAACATACGCTAGAATACCTGTGTATCTGTCTGTTTAAATATGATTTGTTTTCCGTGTGGTGAGCGGCAAAAAACAGCACCATGGATTTTTATAATTAAGGCCATTTGCCTTTGACTGTACTTGTTGGGTCGAATAAGGAACAAATTTTGGACCGTAGCAGGAATAGAAACCTATTTTTATTATTTGGGGCATAGGAGGAATAGCTTTTGGGTCGTACGAGGAATATAAATTAAATAATATAAAAATGGGTCATATAAGGAACAAGTTTTGGGCCGTAGAAGGAAAAATAAAAAGTGGGCCGTAAAAGTGGGCCGTACGAGGAATCAATCTACCTACCTATCTATAATAAAATAAATTTATTGTCTAATCAGTTTAATTTTTAAGAATTATATTCAGTTATTATTAAGACCTGTTAGTTTGTATCGTATTTGTGTTTTAGGGTCTTTAAGCAATGCTCCACTTCCGCTTTTCTCGTCTTCTATGGCGCTCGCTTCATTGCCATTCAATGACCCGATTCCCCCAGGCGTTTACGCAGACCCTATTCAAGTTGACGAAGAATACGACGTAGCAGACATACGAGTTGAGAGCCATCATCAATTCGGTACTATAAATACCTATTTATTGACATTTAAATATAAGTACATGGTGATATTGAAAAGTTGACTTTGAGCCCTTAGTGGTCAAATCAAAAATCTTTTTCCGTGGAACCATGTGTTATGTGTTCCATAAAAAAAGATGATTAATTAGTAAAGCCACATATTATCCCAAAGTATAACTACATCCTTTCAGATCACCATGCATAGATTGTTTTAGGAAGTTTTATAGTATAGTTTTTTTTTATTGGAGCATGGCATGTGAAACCTTTGCCACACATTAGGCCCGTTCCGTTTAAGAAAATTTTAGCGCGTTAGTTCCGTTACCAAAACATGTTATCGTAGACTAGTTTGGCGTTGTATCTCAAGTCGTGGGTTCGATTCCCACCCATGGCAAAAAAAAAATTGTACGTTTTTTTCTGTACAATTTGTCATGGTCTGGGTGTTTATAAAATATAATATGTATACGTAGGATCTTAAATTACTTTAGGCAAAAATAACTTCAGTGAAGTTCTGCAACCGCGGAATACTATTACCTATACATTCTTATTATCTATTATCATTATTATTGAATCCCGTAAAAATAAAGAGACGGAGATAATGTAAAATGTGTATATTCTCCCCGAGAATCTTGGCCCCCCTGGAAAATAGCCCAACATATAGCGCTTTCTAATATTAGTATGGATAAGCCTAAAAAACGATTTTTTAATAACCAATCAACTACTCAAGAAGTAAGAACAGAATCATAAGGTGTAATACAGCACTTCAGTATTAAATATATTATTCATACATTCATGGTTTACGCAGACATTTGTCGGTTAGAATAATCTCAGTCAACAAGTTTACCGGGAATTATATATAAGTATACGTATTATTATTGAAGGGCAGCATCAACGGCATGTGACTTTGCATCTATCTGGTCGTAAGCAGACATACAAAATCCATAAATGGGGTCTATTAATACGTTACGAAATAGGCGGCGACAAAGGATTTTAAGTTACGTATGAACCTATTATTATATACTCGCTTCTTTTTCATCAATTAAATCGCCTGTTTCTTAATAATTATTTTTATTAATTAGGGCCTAATCATACCTATTTATAATTATATTTCTTGGGTTATTCTTTAAATTTACATTTACAATGTGTTGAATTATATGACTGATATATACCTATACCTATTCATCATTATGCTTTTCATCGAAATTTTCTTTTCATATTTCACTGTGGGCATCCATTTATCTTATTTATCTTACATACATATATATGCAAGGTTTGACAGTTCAAGGGTATGCAATAAGGTGTCTGCAAAAAATTCTTAACTAAAAATTATTTTATTTTATTATTTATCTAATAGATGTACATTAATAAACCACCAATTAATTACTTAGTAATATTTTATTGATATTAAAATCGTGTTTAAGAAATCTGTCAAACCATGCATCGTGCATAAAACTAAAAGTTGAACTATACATACTCACTCTAAGCTCAATTAAATGTACTGCATTATAATAAGATTTACGTAAGTATTTTTAGTGAATAGTATAGAGATGAAAGGGATAAAGGATTTGGGGATGTGAAAAGGTTTAGTGTTAGTTTTCCATGCCGTTCTATATTTCTTTTAAATTCTCCCAAATTTAAACAGCAGTAATGATCCAAGAACGCTGATGGAACGCTCTTTGCACATCTAGGTTTTTTTTTATTAAGAGGAGCGTCTGGTGAGGCAAAACTGCAAAGCATCACCTCTCCCTGCGCATGACGGTGAGTCGGTAACGCTACCATACATTTGTATGTACCTAAACCTTCCCCCACCGACCCTCAATAAGAGAAAGAGCACGTATGAGATTATATCTACAATTTAGGCGGCAAAACCACTTTCGGCCCAAAACTGTTTTCTAGGCCTAAACTTTAACGGGTTTGAAAAAAAAATAGTCTCATTGTATTAAAGGGAAAATAGGAATTATTTTAATATGAGGGTAATGGATTATAAAAACATGGTCTCATTTTATTAAAGAGAAAATAGAAATAGGAATTATTTTAATATGGAGGATTTTTTATCGATTTCGTGGGATGTCAGGGGTTGCCATTATTTTCCTATAACAAATTTAAAAAAAGGATAACGTACGATAGTCGTAAGTGATGGTCGGTTGGTTAGACAGTTTTGTCAACATTTAATTTAATAAAAATCCGTTACCCTCCGGATAGTACGGTAGATATACGTTTTACCTCTATACATACTCCACATACCTACCTTGTAAAGTGTAGGTACCTAGCCTGTCAGAATATATACATTTCCGATGTTTCTTTTAATAATAAAGTTTAAAATAAGAAACATATATATAATCTTTACAGGGTTTAGTGCGGCCGGAGCTGTCCCATATTACCGTTAGTATAAATATACATTATTTTGAATATAATTTATAATTAATATACCAGGTGATTTATGTATCCATTACATTGGGGTAATATTATGTTTGTAAGTACTTTATGCATTTGTTGTTTCTAAAATGGCGTCTACATTTAGCATCTGACCACCACGGCTTAGTCATAGGTGTTGGTCGGTTGGTTAGACAGTTTTGTCAAAATGTAATTTAGTAAAAACTTGATGACCACTAGATAGTTATCGAGTAAATGTAAACCTAGCCTGACAGCATAAACATTCCCGATGTGTTCTTTCATATAAACTCTAAACACCTAATATGAAATATATTATGTATATAAAATATTTACAGGGTTTAGCGCAGACGGATCTCTACCCAGTTACCGTTAGTATTATTATTATTTTCATTATAATTTATAGTTTATATAGGTACCGGGTGATTTATGTATCCTGCCTGACATTGGAGTAATGTTATGTTTGGGATTATATATTAGGTTAAGGATATTCAAAAAAATACATTAATTAGGTACTTCTTTCCATAACAAAAAAAACTTGCTAGTAGGTACAACAAGTGACCTAATAAATAATAAATAAATAAATACCATCACGGGTGCCTATTTGGCTCCCAAGAACCGTTTAAACGGCCTCAGGGTACCCAGCGGAGGGATTAACCCATCCTCATTTCGCCGATAGTATTCGGAGGCAACACCTAACAAATGGCGAGCTTGTTGCGGTGTTTATGATGAAATAACCTCGTTGTATAAAGCGGTCACCCATCCCAGGCCGGCCTTGTTGTCATCTGCTTAACCTTGTTATCAGTTGCGCAGTGACTTAACCACTAGGCTGGGGCCGCTTTTTTTACCTATATTACCGCAAGTGACCTATTACTAACAAAAATATTTACATTCATGTTTAGCATGCGCACAGCCTTTCTAATGGGCTAAAAGGAGATAGCTATAGATTATCAATCAATCCATGCACTTTTAAGCAAATTTGAGTTGGTTGTGACGGTTATCATAAATTACAGAAAACTCATATAGAACACCAATATCCTACAGTGGGCTTCCAAGAATAACAACTAGCCGAAGACGGGCACAGCCAGCAAAAACGGACCATGAAAGTATGAATAATATATAGAAGTGCTGTAACACACCTTTTAAAATAGAATTTACAAATATTCATCTGTCTTGTTCGCACTGTCTCAAATTTACATGTAGAAAAGAGATAAATAACTAATTTATGTTTCTTTAAATTTTCGATCCAAAAACATATTTTAAAGTTAAGAACATAATTATATCTTACCTATTTTTATTTTATAGCAATGCAGTCCATGTCATTCCCCGCGCCTATAGTACAATACGACCTTGCAAATAGAGGCTATATAGGTAATTTTTTATACTTATGTATTTTACATTCAATGATTACCTACATACAGCACTACACGTTCACCGCCACGAATACAATTTTGCCCACGTTTTTGTTCTGTTTTTCGCAGTCTTCTTTTATAGGATAACCACGCTCGTAATACCGATAAACGAAAATAGCGAAGCGCGAACATTGTATTACGGGATGAAGCCCCGCCCTGTAGGTACTACAATTCTTTCCCAGTTATTTTACCTCTAGCTGTTATATTATTATAAGCATTTTTTTATATACATTTATTAGTAAAGTTTGTTTCACATAATAATTCCTTTGAACGGAGCGTTGCAGTCGGGTAAATGATGATGGCAACCCAGTTTAAGACTCCTAAAAATAATTGGAATTTAATTTATTCTAGTTTTTTTATATAAAACTAAGAAAATTATGTTGACAACGTCAACCCACTAATATTTATACATATAACTCTCAATTTTATTAGTTTAACTTTATGTTCTGGAGAGGAAATTCTTTCGTGAAAAGGATATCATCATTTAGTACTGGCAACCTAGCGGGCAACCTTCTCAGAAGTACAATCACTGTCAAAGCAATGTATTACCTTATTATTACGCCCTGGGTCCTTTCTGGACAGGGTGGAATTTTTTTTAGCCCTTTTGACAAAATTTTTAATCGTTTTTACCTAAATTGTTACGTTACGATTCATCGCGACGCATCCCTTTTTTTTATTACGTACCTTGCAACGTTTGGTTGTGTTAAAAGTATTATGTATAATGCAATAGTCGCCAATTGTTTATTTATTATACCGTCGAATTAAAAAGTAGGTACCCACAGTAACTACTAGTTTATAAGGATTGTCAATTCAACTTATAAATTAAAAATAGGTATTTAGGTGGTATTTAGGTAAATAAAGAAACGTATTGATAGTTGTCACATCACTATCATTATTCTACAACTTATTTACCAAAAAACTATATTTTTATTAATCTTAAAATTATTATATATTTATATTATATTATATATTTATATTATTATAAATATAATAATATAAATAGCTCTAGTAATCAAAATTTTGTTTTAAATATAATAAAAGGTTTTAGAAACAGTTTTCCTTCATCCAAATTCAAAATTTGAAACTAAATTGTAGTTTTTGATATTTCTTTGAACAAAGGATAGTACAATTGGCATTTGGATCGGAACTAACGCAATTTTTACTTATCACACTACTACGTTTTTACACGTTTAATAATACTGAAATCATTTTATTATTATTTTAATATATATTTATGTTTAATGTCTTTATAGCATCAACCACTCCACCTACATATATACAGGCAACTGAAAAAAATCTACTTGATAAATATCGTTTGAATGAGTTCTCCTGGACAAAAGACCTCCTGAAATCTGACGCAGATGCTATTGAAGTTTCTGTCAATGGTACAGTCACCAGCCTTAAGCTCAGCACTGATGAAGCGGTAAGTGTTTAGCAGTCATTGTACAATCTACAATACTATGGTGTCAAAATACGAGCAAATCTCAAAATAAAAGCTAATAAGCTGAAATCTTAAAAATATCTTAATATAAAATAATAGTTCATAATTTTCATAGAATCTTGGTCAAATGACACAAAAAAATACTTTAGATAGGCAAAAACTAAAACTAACTAGATTAGATCCCTACTCCATTATTTTCGGCAATATCATTGCCGAAAATAATGGATTACCAAAACTGGCGAGTTTCCATTTCTCTGGCGAGTTCATGTCACAATTTACGCGCTTCTAGATAGCTGTATTATTCATTTTACAAAGTGGACAGGACATAATTAATAATATTTAATACATATAATAATAAAATTGCGTTATGTTTTATCAATAATTGTTATAGAACGATCCTGCAAGTGACGGCGGCGAGTGTCCAGACGATGTGTCTGGTGGCGGTCCCGGCGTGTGCACGTACCTGGTGCGGTGCGATGCGGCCAAGACCATCACCGCGCAGGACTACAACACCAAGTACTGCGATCTTAATGGGTCAGTAAACAATTATATCAAAACCATTTTGTCGTTCAGTGTCGATTCAGTGTTTCCATCCGCGCGAGGTCGCGCAAGCGATTCAACGCAGCCAAGGGGCCTTACATACTGGGGCCTGACCAAAGAACACGATCGCCAATCGAATCGCCTCATCGATCGATAAAAATGTATAGGAATTTTACTCTATGGGTAGAGTCCGATCGCCGAGAAACGTCAAATCCCATACATATGGCTTTCGATGGTATTTCGATTCGATTATCGATCGGCTCTTTGGTAAGCCCCCTGGGAAGCCACATCGATAAACCGATCGACGCATCGATTGAGAAAAAATGCCTATGGATAGAACTCGGTTTTTTCTCTAACGCCCCTGGTAGGCCAGTGGATTTACAGATTTTCTGTCAGTACTATTCAAATTTTGCCAGTCTAGATACCGACACACTTATACGACCGCGTATAGCAATAGCGGTCATAAAGCGGTCTGTAATGCGTTGATAATTTAAATTGTCATCGCCCTTATTTTCAATGCAATAAAGGCTCCAATTGCAATCGATCACGATAACGATCTGCCAAAATTATTCATATGAAATATAGAGTATTCATGAGATGATGAAATATATAAAATATTAACTGGTATCTTAGGAAATAATAAATAAAATAATAACTTTAATTAATACATTTATTGTATCCATCACAAAAATATAATGACAACGTCAAATTGACTTTTTACTCCTCACTTGTAGTAGGATATTGTATATATCCCCAAAACAAGATGAAATAACTCATAAAATTAATTAGCATAACATTTAAAATATTTCGTATTTGACTATTTTATTTCCAACATTATTATTATATTAATTAATTTTGGCATATTTATATCGTTACATTGACATCCATTCTAAATTAATTTTAATAATATCTATTATCTTTTCAGATTCGCTGGAGTGTGTTGTCCAAAAAAAGAAGAAAAGTAGCTTCCGTAACTAAAAATGTAAATTGATTGATTTTTTAGGGTATTTTATTTTTATGAGGTTTTATTTAACACACACAGGTGCCTAGTGATTATGTGAAGTGTCAATCGTTAATTTGTATGATATATCTATTATTAAAATTATGGGTGCTAGGTGCGAAAATACTTATTAGGTATGTCTCAGAGACCTAATGTGCCATTCAGAATAGTCATTTAAATATTTATATCAACACATGTAGGTATTTTATTTTGTTCTTTATGTTTTAAATACTCAGTTGTCAATTTTCTATTGCTTAATGTCCGCTTTGAATTAAATAAAGTAGGTGATAAAATCTTTCTTGTTAGGTTATAGATAATAATTTCATTAGAATTAAGACCACAACACCCCACATTCATCATCGATATACTTTACCCAAGGGGATGAGGAGATAGCAACGAAGAACGGACTGCTGAATTATCGCATCAAGATAAGCGATAGAAAAAGCCAGAAGAAAAAGAAAAAAGAAGAAGAACGGAGAGTTATACTATTTTCAAAACATTTATATGTACCCTTAATAATAATGCTCATATAGGGTTGTAAATAAATAAATGTAATTTACTATCTTGTTTTTATTTTCTAAGCGCCGACCTACATTACAACCATTTCCAGATCCAACGAGAAAATTACTACCTCTTTTCAGGATCGGAAGAAGTAGGTACTTATAAAAGAATAGAAGATTTATCAAAAAAAATGTACGAAACTACTTTGGATGGCGTGACATATTGCGTCACTAAACTTTTGTTAAGAAATGTGCCCCTAAAACTCTTTGGGGGCTTAGATCTGATGTACTCGAAAAGCACTGAAGTACACTCTCTGATGTGATTCTTGCTGGCTGAACCGATTTTTTTTACGTTTTTTGAGAAAAGTATTGCGTCACTAACGATTTGTTATCCTTATCCACTTAGCCTAAAGGGGATGCTCCAAAATTCAAATATTATTCAGAAAGAGACGGAGATATGTACTTAAGTAATTTACTCAGACGAAATATATATGATATAATAATATATATTTTCCCGAGAGACCGACGGGTAATCATATTTGAATTTTAGAATAGCCTCTATGGCACGTTAAATGTATCTCGGAGAGGCAACCAGGTGGTAATCTGTGCCTTGGAGTGGTACAGAATCCCCTCGTATCGGCCGAATTGACCCCAAGTGGACAAGAGCTGTGATATGAGGGTGGGGCAAAAAAAAAATGTTTAAAAAGGCAACCGGATATAAATGATATGCTTGAAAGCCGAAACTGCCCATCAGAATCGGATGGCATTTTTTTTCCAAAGTTTAGTGGTGTAAATGTTAACCAATCCCATATGCCTATCCGACATACATATAACGTGCCATTGCCTTTTTGGCTAACGACGTGGCTAGCGACTCACGCAACAACGTCACCGTCGAAAATAGATAATGCCCTTCGTATTAGTCAGTCAAAAAAAAAACAATATAATAAGTAAGGTGGTCCAACCAGCCCGAATGACATGAAACGGTATTATTTGGAACTAGAGTGGAGACAACCACCAGTAATCGGTGATATAAAAAAAGAGGCGGGATAAACTCAAAAAAGGGTGTCTAGCATCATTAAATTTTTATAAGTCGCCTATCACGGACCACTTTAAAACTACTGAACCGATTTATATGCAGTTTTTCGTTGAATAGCTTTTAGCCTTGGGGTGTAATAGGTAGGTATATGTATGGCCAGTTATACAAGGCGTTGGTGCTTTAAGTCTTTAGGAAACGTCTTAATATACCATCAGATTATATATATATATATAACTATATGAAGCAAGATGGGGTAAAATGATATAAACTTATTTTTATTCGAGCACGGCATGTGACTTCATTTTACCTGATGATACTCTTCCCATCAGTTAAATATCTCTGGCTAATAGACGAAGCCTGGTTAGGCTTCGTCGTTAATTGGTTACTTGTTTACTCGTAACCACGAGTAAACAAGATAGCTGTTGTCAGAACGGCAGCATCGCACTGTATGTGTTAATTGTAACCTACTAGGAGGTCAAAACATTGTGGTAGCGTGATATATTTGGTTACAATAAACGGAAAATATACTGTGTTGACTGTAAAATAATTAAAAAAATATATAAATTTAGTGTTCAGCTGTGTTTTGTTCATCATATAGATAGTTTGTTCTTCGAAAGTATTGGTGATTTCGTGAAATATTCCCTTTAGAGACTTCAGAGTTATAAACATTAAAACCTGATGTTTGTAATACTATTAAAATATAATTTGAAGACTTGGCGGTATGGTTTATGCCCTTGCCTTTCCCACAAGGATAAATAAAACCTCGTCATCATCAAAAAAAAAATCTTCCAAAAATAATCAATAATCTATTTCCTCTTAAAATATTGTTTGTGAAATATAACGAAGTTACAAATCTAAAGGTATGGTTAATTTAATGGATACTCTAATGATCAACACAGTGGCAGAAGGCACAATGGGCATTTTGCGCCATATTGTAAGTTGATGTTTAGAATAAATTATTATTTGTTTACCTAATATGATGCTTAACATGAATAAAATATTCACCTAGTAGCAATTGTACCTTATTAATATACTTTTGTGTTGTAGGGTGTCTTCAAGTCTAAATCCGTGGAAGCTCCTCCATCACCAATAATGGTTAGGGCTCCTTTGTGGCAGTTAGCCCAAGAGGCTGGTCCATTCGTCAAGCTGGCGGGACTGTCCGGCGCCACGGCCGTTGTGTTGGGAGCTATGGGTGCACATCGCACATTCCCGGAAACTGAGAATAAAGAAGATTTAAAGAAAATATTTGATACTGCCAATCGGTTTCATTTTTTGCACACACTGGCTTTGGTCAGTGTACCTCTATGCAGGAGACCCTATGTGGTATGTATTAGAAGATAGATTCTATAAATTAGGGTTTATTTTTTATGAAATAAAATATCAGAATTATTATTTATTAAATTGCCTTTAATCAAAGTAATGTCCTTCACATTATTATTGGAAGATTAGGTATCTTGCTATACCTACATAATATTTGTATTATTATTTCTTCTAATTTGGGGATATGCTTGTAAGTATATATACAAATGTATAAAAATCACATTTTGTATGGAAAAAAACTAAACTTTGATATCAAGCAAATATCCAATTCCTTTAGTAGTATCAGGCCCCAGAATAATTCCTAATGAATACTCACTGTTGTAAAATATCTTATATTTTTATGTTTTAGGCGGGTGCATTCTTCATAGCAGGGATGACATTGTTTTGTGGTACCTGTTATTATCATGTCTTCACTGGTGACCGCAGCCTTCGAAGTCTGACACCTATTGGGGGATCTTGTCTTATTCTTGGGTGGATTGCAATGGTTATATAATTTATAGATGTATAATATATTCCAGTAATTATAAAATTACATAATTTTAATAGACTGCTTTGATATGACAGTGTAGTGTATACTATGTAGGGGTAGAATTTTTTACTTTATTTTTATCTGTTAGTTTATACCCATTGTCTAACTATGAATGTATATAAAAATAAACTGGCTATTGTAATAATAAAATTAAGTCTACACTATTAAAATATTCTTAAACTAAGTTTTTGGTAATATGCCAGGAACATAAATACTAATACATATTATAAGTAATTTATGAGATTCAGACCAAGGCAAACTACATAAAACCAATAAATATTGTTCTGCCTTAAGTGGGAATTGAACCCAAAACCTCCGGATTCAACGCTAATAGTGTATGCGAAAGGCCACCAAGGCGTTCTTTTGCAGTTTATGACAATATAGATATTTTCAATTATAAGATTAAAATTTTACTTATAATTTTGTTATTTAAGATGTAATAAAGTTTATGTATTTAGAGTAATAGTTTCATTTAAACTCCATTGACCCTTATGTCTACATACTTTTTTCTTATGTGAACACCACAACATCGTGATGTGATATTATATGGTAGATGAATACCGGTATTCATAAAAACTTATTCGAGTCCTTGCACAACAGTTTAGTTAAAGTTGATGTTGTCTCTTTTTGTTGCATATTTTAACTAAGTGTTGTTTCATGGACATAACCAAAAATATTTTGTCTGTTGTAGAAATGCATCAAAATTTCCTAAACATGGATTGCTAATTATGTATCTACAGGCTCTATGGTGACAAAGAAGTAATTAACATAATTTGGACAAATTACGTCTTTTTCACTTTCTGGCTTCGGACTATTTGATCCATATATGAATATCCAAAAATGTGTCTACCGCGAACTTTGATCAGACGAAAGATTTTCGTACCTACATTATGTGCGTCAGGATTGAGGGACCAAAATTTTTATAATAAGAATTTGAGAATAATTGTTAATTAATGACCAGAGGTAGTAAAAATCAATCTAAAATTTGTAAAAACTCTCTAAATAAATAAAAACACTTTTTGGTATTAAAAGCTTCCTTTTAATGCATTATAGTGGACTTGTGCTGAGTGGACTCAGTGGCGGATCAGAATCATAAAAATGTATATAAAAGCAACAAGCATTTTTGAAATGTTACAATTTAGGACATTATCAATAATAGTTGACAAAAAGATGGATGTCGCGTTCCGACCTCAGCATCACTGGTGTTTTTAGCCCAAGTTGTTCCAGCAAGTGGAAATGTTAGTAATTCAAGTTACCACTAATCGTTCCATGACCAGACTAACACTAAAAGTTAGCAATTGTAGCTCGGGCTAAAATGTGGTTTTTCGTGTTACTTTTTGACAGTTTAAAAACGCAAAGAACTCTGCAGTTTCTCTGGCTTCTGTCTGATATTTGATGTAAACAACATGTAAATATCTACCTACAAATTGGAATTTAATTATTTTATATATTCATATCTGCTTTAGTTTTAAAAGTTCAATTAAACCAAAAAAAAAAATATTGTGTAAGTAAATTCAGCTTTGGTATGTTTAGTTTGCTTGTTAATTAAATTAATATTGTAATATTATTTAATTTAAACTTTAGTTAATTAAAAAATATTGATTTATTATATAATGATAAGGTATTTTCCTTATCATAATGTATATGTGGTGGCCGAGTGTATACGTTGTGGCCGAGTGTATACGTGGTGGCCGAGTGTATACGTGGTGGCCGAGTGTATACGTGGTGGCCGAGTGTATACGTGGTGGCCGAGTTGGTTAGACCTTGGACTTAAAAACACTAAGGTTCCTGGTTCGAATCCCGGTGGGTACCAATGAGTTTTTAATTAAAAAAAAATATGTTTTGAACGAACCTGGTACACCCAAATATCTTAAAGACAGATTCACTTTTCTTGGCTCGCACGACAAAACTCTCTGATCTACCTCACATTATACCACCTTTGTTTCTTAGTCTTTTGCAGTCGTCGTCGCTGCAAGACTTGCACCCGAAATCACACGTGGTGGTCCGGCGGGTTTCACGCATACGGCTACGCCCGTGCTATATAGTATACTTTTAATAGAATTCTAAAGGAGATTAAATGAAACAATTTGTTGATAGTTTAATTAATGGTTTATTGAAACTCGTACATTAAATTTTGCACTTTCAATTATTCATTAATCATAGGTACTTAAATAAATCCAAACATACACCATTTGGTAGTAAATGCTATGACATTATAAGTTTGAGGACTCTCGAATGAGACTCGACAATGGTCCTTTAAGATAAATACCTTACGTTTACAATTAACCAAGTAGGCTATGTCCGAGGACTTAGCTCCGTACAGACTACAAGAGATCCAAAAAGAACCCCACTACTATATTATATACTTTAAACAAATATACAAAGCTATCACATTAAAGTAACACATTAATATAATAAACATTTAAATTAAAATTCCGAATGAAAAAAAAAACAAAACATTTGTTGTGGGGTCACTTGAAGTGACCGGGGAGATTGCACATCACCTTACTAAGAAAACATCAAATATGACTGCGAACACCGGCGCTTCTGCCTAGGACATGGGGTTACATGCTAATCACACTAGTATAGAAGTCGCCAGAGATAACAACTCGCTAGCGTCACTAGTCCGTTGTACACCTTCCTTGTCATCAACCAACAATAACAAACATAAAAGTTGTTAAGCCTTTATTACGAATAGCATTAAAGATATTAAAGTAGTGTTATAATTATATTCTCGTCCTTATTTACAACAACGAGACTTTTCTTCGTTTACATCTAATAATATTATTAATTAAGTGTATATATGTATGTATATATTTACTGAATATAATTTCGAATCAAATCACTATCATATTCGTTCGTTCGACTGCAATAGATCGTAAACTACACTCAATTAGTTAATGACTCTGATTAAAATATAACTACAGAGTTATTAGGATAGGCCCATGGCATAATGAAGATAAATCCAAATAATATTAGTAAAATTATACTATTGATATCATTAGATTGTATTTTATTATGGTGGCATGGTCGCTTAGTATAGAGAATCATCACGTGTGGCATATTTTGTAGGCGGACCAATTATAAACAAAGCACCTATGAGAGTTTTGTGCTTCCTTCGACCGTGGAGTCCAGTTGTTGGTAATCTAAACAAATAGTAAAGATTTTAGCTTAAGAAGCCAGGAAATTGATTGACAAACTCGAACATCTAAATTTTGTTAAAAAATCTATTTTATCTTTTAAAAAGACAACCAAAGTTTGATTTATGAATCTAATAATATTACTTTACAATGGGGTTTTTTATAAATAAAAATATCTAATTAGCGTAGTAAAATCTACGCCTTCATGTACTTATTTCTTTTTAAAAAATCTTTATTCTCACCGAAAACAACATTTAGATGTATTCTGACGTTTGAGTTCCATTCCCTGTCTATTTAAGTAAAATTGACTGCGATATATTTTACTTTTGCTGTTTACAACTGGACTCTTTAATAACATACCATTTAGTATTGTTTTGTCTAGTATTAGGCTCCAGTTGCACCATCCGTCAAAGTAATTGTAACCATTAAAGTTAAAAATGGCGTCGAATTTTAATTTGAAAGTCGAATGACGGTTGGACATTCGACGCCATTTTTAACTTTAATCATTACATATACTTTAACAGACACTTTGGTGCAACCCAGCCTTAATCTTATCATATCACAACACAATTTAGATATGACAAGATATTAGATATTTATCTCTACATGAATTCAATTGTTTATCTATGTTCATGTGTTTGGCCTAAGCAGTGCCGGCAGCACTCCATCAGACTACCAGTAGATAATAATATGATACATTTCTGAGAGCTCCAAAACGATATTCCGATAAAATCTCTAAATCCTAATTTTTTGTCTAACATCTGTCTGACAAATAAAAATAATCTTTATTTAATAAATATTTTTTTATAGTCTGTCCAATTTATTTAGCTTTCTTTGACAGCTCCACTTTATTTAATTATCCCATTTATAACATTAATAATGGCTTTGTATCCCAAAATTAATTATGCTATTGTATAATAATTAAATAGAAAGGAGCTATCATGGAGAGCTTAATAAAATGGATGATGTACCTATGTTGTATTTTAACATAAATCTATATTTTTTTTAAACTTTCTGTTTATAGTAATTTAAAATTTGTTTTTATACAACCAACCCATCTGGCAGGTGACTTAGGACAGATGGAAGGAGTGTTGACCTTCCGAGGCCGCGAGCCTGAGTTTGGCCCTCATGACCTCCGGGCTGGAGTAGTCTGGGAGCTTCAGGTAGTTGACGCAGGTCATCACGGAGGGGAGGTACTCGTCGGCTGACAGAGATGACTCCAGGGACTTGCGGACCACTGTCAGAGGCGGGTTCAAAGCTTTCAGGCCTGGAATTTAACAATAATTGTATATTTAAAAAATAGGTAGTTATATCCTTGCATGGATCAAGTACTAGCATTTTTTTTCGCTCAACAGCTTCTCCATGAGTTTTACAACACATTAATTTGTGTAAAGTTAATATTTATTATTGCCAATAATGCTTATTTTATTTTTGAATTATACTTAGGCAATACTTTATTGTTAATAAACATTAATAATTAAGTTTATTTATTAATAAAAAAAAATGCCCTTACCTAAAAGACAAATACCGTCAAAATGACGCATTTTTTAAATCAAAATAACACATTTTTATATGGGATTATTTTTATTTAATATCTTTAATCTATGGCCAATTGGAATAAACTGGTAAAAAAGACATTTAAGTGCTCTCTTTCGAGTCGTGCTGACGCCCATACAAACGTCCTTCTTCTTTTAGTTAATGGCAATTATAAACAAAACTTACCGCCAGTGGGCAGTCGCGGACTGCCGGTCACAAACTGCAGGAAGAGCCGGCGTTCGTCGCGGGAGTAGGAGGCCAGGATGTCCACCAACATGCGGATGGCGCGGGACGTGGCCGTGTAGCCGTGGTCCGGCCGGATGCACTCCGATAACAGCCGGGGCTCCCAGCGCTGGTCACGACCTAAAAAATACAAATTTCCATCTAGAGATAACAAATTCACAGAAAAAAAACAAAATAACTGTAAATTCAGAATTGTTTAATAATCGTTTTAAGGACTACTGCATTGATTTCTTGTCGATATGCTAGTCTCCTTTCAGGGTACGGTTACAAACTTAATTTGACGATAAAACTGTAGTGTACTCTGAATGCAAATTAGTGTTTTGGACTCTCAAGTTCAATTTCGTAACTGCATCATTTAGCCGGCACAATTAATAATCAATGTTGTTAAGAAACAATATATTGATCGACCCCTTTCATGGACTTTGTGATTTATTGTATAGAACATGAGTTTCTAGAAACACGTATGCCGCTTAATAAACTGTAAAGTATTATCGGACCCAAATTTTACTTAACTTCGCGGTAACCCGAGGAAACCAATAGAAAACATTGCTTGTGACATTGACATGTCAACTTCACTTTTTTTTTTAAAGTAGCCTGTTTTTTTTGCCATCGCTATAATCACATATCACAAAATAAATAGATTAAAAATTTAAAAAAATAATATTGTATAAAACCAGTTTTTTAATAAAAAAATACGAAATTCGTTTCTTATTTTAGCCTATATTTTTGAAATTAAATATATATATATGTTTCTCGGAAGTCTATTGGCTTATTCAATAATGTAGGAAAACCAAAATTTTAATTGCTTTATAAGCTTAATTGGGGTAGAGTTTTGACTAGTAAAGAACTTTTTTACATAAAGTTTTATAAGCTTACAAAAAAATTGCATTGATTTACAATAAAACTAAACTGAAATGAAAATGGACACCAATAATATTATGAACACAAATTTGTGAACATTTGGTTTGAACTACTAGAAGAAGTTAATCTCAGAAGAGCCTATGAAACATCAAAGAATACACAATCTGTCATAAATAATATAATAAAACTTATATATTATTTAACTAATAGTTAAATCATTAGAGTAAACTTACTGGAAGAAGTACCACAGAAGACTTGCTCCAATTCTTCTGGATAAAAAATCTTAAGATTCGCGAGAGGGAATACTGATTCAAATCCTTCCCGGAATGCTTCAAATTGTCTGCTCACACCTGCAACATAATATTGTAAATATATGCAAAATGAACAGCTAGTTTAGTAGGCTAGTTTTATCCGAATGAGGGGTATAAAAAGACTGGTTTAAGGTTTGATTTGTAGATTGTTTAGCAGCATCAAGACTGCGTTCATAGATCTTTAAAAATAAAATACATTTGTTAGAAAAATCGTTTAAAAAAAAAGCTTCGCCATATTGCGGATCATCACTGGAACTAAATTAGGTATATGCAATACTGCAATATATGTCATCTATCTATTGTAGCTTTGCAAATTAGGTATTTTAATAATGGGCATGTTACATAAATGGACATATAAGTTAGACCTTACTAGTAAACAGATTTTGTTCCAATATGGTATTTCTAGATGGGTCTTATTTTTCCGAGCTTCCGTAGCTCTACTAAGAGTTTTTGCTGTGTTTATTATTGCTGCTAGTAATTATAGATAGGGCTCGTCCAACAGGTTTATTTAAAGCGATACTATTGGTTGAGCCCTATCTGCAGTTAAGTAACTATATCAAACACAGTTAGCAAAAACTTGTGGTGCTCCTGTAACGTTACATACGTACCCTCAAACAGTAGCCAGTGCGTGACGAGTGCTATGTACTCGTGCAGGTTGTGTGCGGTGACTGGCAGGTCTCGGCCGCCGCGCCGCAGCTCCGTACACCCGTCGCCTGGGAGGATGAAGTCTAAGCCCAACTCCTCTATGGGACATCCATCCAGCTCCAAGGCACCAATCTGGATTTGACAAATATATAACACTGACTTTAAGCGTTTACGCAGCGCACGTAACGAAAGCTCTCAATAGGAATATTTTTTTCCTCGGGTAAAAGTTAAGTTCTAAAATATTTTGCACCGTGACTTCCGTACTACAGGCTGTATTACTTAAAGACCCTCAACACACGTTCCTTGAAATCAGAGGCGATATTAGGGAAGTGGTGGGGAGCGCCCTAAATCGCCTCGTGTAGAAGCAAATCGTAATCATTATTATTCCTCCTAACTCTGACACCGGGACAGGCGAACCCACGATTTAGGGACGATTATAACCTAGGGAGCGTTGTCGTATCGTGTGTAGGGAAATCGGGACCGATTTCTTGCACTGCTTGCGAGTGCAGCGGCGACAGGATGTATTTTTGTGGTTTTAAGTCGTGACGAAGAAGAAGAAGTAAAGATTATGAGTTGTTGAGTAGATGTCGTGTCTAAACCAGACGTCTTGTGTAGGCACGACGTTGAACATGCAGCCGACAAAATTACTAGTATGCGCGTGTCTTATCCAACATAAGAAAAAAATATCTTGTAATATGTATGGTCTCATATAACAATCAATGCGAATGAATTTCTTATAAGACGCAAAAAAAAATCTTATAATGTGCAAAATGCCTAAAGGTACATACCAGGCGCTCCCGCTGCTCGGGCGTGAGGCGGGGGTCCTCCCGGTGCGCACGCGCCCGCGCCGCCACGTCGCGCAGCCTGCACAGCGAGCGCCACAGCTCCGGCGCCACGTGCCGCACGTCCCCCAGGCACAGCCAGCGCTCCTCTCCCACCAGCCACCGATATAGCGACGTCGACAACGGGATGTCCACCTGTGAACAATACAATCAGTTAAGGCACCAAGTATTCATTACATCATTTACTTTATACATGAAAAAAGCAATAGATTTATGAGAGAGGCGCGAATCTTTGTCGGTCAGTTAGGCGTATCAGGTAAACCGATTTGTTCATGCGATAATATTTTTTCATTGTAAAATGAGATTGATAAGTAAGTAGAACAAGTTTTAAAACACATATTTTTAAATATTATAATTAAAATATTATAAAGGGTGATTTTTTTAAGTGTGCCTTCAAGGAAAAATCTTAAACTACAAGAAATAGCGAAAAATGCTTAAAGGAGCCGATTTTGATTAGTATTCCTTGTAGTTTAGGATTTGGCCATGAAGGCACACTTGAAAAATTCATCTGTATAATAATAATTTATATATAGAACATTATATACATACTGCCTTGGGGGGTTAGATTAGATTCCCAAAACGTTAAATCATTTGAAGTTAACAATTATATTTTTAGTAAATTGGTAGAATAGCGAACTGAGAAAGAACATCTAAAACATAACTTGTAGTGACAATTTAAAAACGCAATCGTCTGTCAGAGAGAGGCTTGTACTACTATGTGTTCTATAAAAAATGACACTACTACATAGTATATCTTACTTTTTAAATTGGTTTACAAAGCCAACGTGCAAACGCTAGACCACAGAGGTGGTCAATAATCCGGTAACACAGTACGAAACAATTTGTCAAAAACTTACCATCCTAGAATCCATAACAGCCTTAGCCATAAATTTGCCCAGGAATCTGAACTTGGCCTTGACCCGTGTCAAGTGGGTCGCCCTGGAGTTCCGCCCCAGAGCTTGCGGGAACAAGCCGCACGCCCAGGCCACCAGCGCCGCGTCGGTGGTCGGCATCACCGGCTCCTCCTCGCTGGTGGCGGGCTGGGACTTGACGATGTCTCCGCCGAAGGCCGCGGGCTTCTGTTTGAAGTTCTCGCTGCCGTGCCATAGGTCCAGGTCGGCGCGCTGTAGCTCCTGGGAGACCAGGGCATAGAACTCTAGGGTGGGGCCGAGACCGGTGCCCACTTCGTTTTCGTATTGGATTTCTAGGAGGGCCTGAAAATAAAATAGAAAATAAAATAGAAAATAAATAAAGGAATAATAGATGCATAAACCTAGACCTAGTTTGACCTTACGGCACCCGAGGCCGCTTAGACCGGGTACCCAGCAGAGGGGCTTTTAATCCCACCTCGTCGTAGACTATGCTATTAGTCTACACCGAACAAGTGGCTAGCTCGTCGCGATGTTTGGATACAACCGGTAAACGCGGTGGCCCAACTCAGCCAACACATTTACCGTTTTGCAGAGAATATTAGAAAGATTTCTTGTTAAGGTGGTAGTATTTTTTTAGGATACGGTTACGAACGGGAAGTTGACAAATGACGAAAAAGCAGCGAGAATTTAAAAGTAGACTAGAATACAATTGTTTTTGCCGCCAGCTATTCCGTAACAGCATTAATTAGCCGACATAGTGGGAGCGATGAATGCTGTTAAACAACAATTGGTCGACCCTATTCATGGACTTTGTAGTCCTGCTTTCCATCGGATAGATACTGTCACATACCATGACCCTATGAAAAAATTAATTAAAAACAAGAATTAGGGTAAACGAAAAAATAACTGTTGCTTAAATGACACTGTATACCTGTTTTATGTATATATTTTGTGAATCTGCTTCTTAAAGTTAAAAAACCTCAATCTAAAATTAATTGGACTTATGATTTCCTTACCTTGGTATGAGCAAACTCATGCATAACATGTTCTGCCTGCCGCAGCACGTTTTGTCGCTGCACCGTCCGCTTCCGTCGGTCGAGGCGCGGCGCCACCCGTTCCGGCTCCGCTCCGCCCACCGCGCCGCGCTCGCCGCCCGCCTCCAGCAGCTTCTGCAGCGCGCGGTCCCGGTCAAACGACACCACGTAGAACAGGAGGTAGCGACACTCGAACGGAAATACGAATGGACTGAAAATTATTACATACGTCAATATAAAGTCCTTGGATAGTAGCGTAACATACATACATATCATCACGGGTGCCTTACAGCGCCCGAGACCGCCTAGACGGCCCCAGGGTACCCAGCGGAGGGGTTTTAATCCCACCTCGTCGTAGCCGCTGGTCTCATACCAACGGCTACACCGAACAAGTGACTCAATAACCCATCTATAACAGTTTCACAAGTTGGTATAGTGATACCGGGACCGATAGCTTAACATGCTCTCTGAGGCCCTTATAGTGGTGTTGTCAAACAAATGTACATTTTTTTAAAATTAAAAACTCATTGTTAGACACTGGGATTCGAACCAGGTTTCTAAGCCTTTTTAAGTCCAAGGTCTAACGAACTCAGCCACCACGTATATAAATAGTAGCGTAAATAGAATATTTATTACACCCTTAACAAAAAAAAAAAATTTTTTATAAACTATAAAAAGAACCGATAGCATTCAGTAGTACCCATTTTTATATTTTAAGCATGTTTAAGTTGTGTGATCAAACGGTAACAAAAAATGGTGTAACTTTCATACCTTTTAAAAAAAAATATTTAAATTCGACGACAGATTGTTATTGGAACACGAATATATTTATAGCCAAAATGCATCTCATGAGAAGCTAACTATGGCTAGGTTGCATAGTTTTATTATTACGGAGTTCTACCTTCCGGTTTCATCACCATTATGCATCATCTGATGATAAGCTAGAGGTAGACATGTCATTGGAACTATTCATGTGACTGAAAACACCACTGGATGACATTTCTTTCCAGTTATTATGATTTAAAAACCAATTTTAATTATTTTATTAAACCTATTTTAATTAAATTTACATTGAACCAATCTTAAAGTATATATATCAAATATATATTAAAAAAAAAAACTAAATTGATATATAATAACGGAGTTCTGAGGTAACAAAAATAATAAAAAAATGATAAGCTCCTCCTTTTTTGAAGTCGGTTACAAATGGTAACGGCTTATTAAAATTTGGGTGAACAACTCATGATGGCAACGGTTTTGCGACGATGATAACCTAGATTTTCGATTATGGTTAGGAAGCCGATATAATGGTGTACAACAAATACTCACCATGCATACGCAATTTTCTTCAGCCAAGGAGGAAGGTTTCCAGTCATAATCACCAAAGGATCTTGTAGCTGACGACTGGCCTTTGATGCAAGCTGCAAACCAAATGAGAATATATTTAGCAATTTTTTTTTAAATTAGAACACAAAAGTAGTTATGTAGTAGTTTTTGGCAACATTGATGTCTGAATATTTGAGAAATTGTATTTAAAGGTTCGCCAGTTGTATTGACGCCTCATATAAACGTACTTCTAGTATTACAACTTGGCTGTTAGTCGTAGTCCAATATTATTGTTTATGTTGATAATCGTAAGTAAAAATCTTTTTTGTTTTTCGCTTAATAATGTTTTGTCTACAACCAAAAGTTTTTTTTTAACATTACACACGACAAACAGTAGCGGAGAAATACCGGAAGTGTGATAGCTCATTTTTATTAATTTATAACAATGAAAGTTTTTTACTTTGTCAGTGTTGTATGCAAAAATTTTGAAAAAACTGTCAGAAAATCTAGAATTTTGTCTTAAATGGAAGTAGTCGCTCTGTAATTTTATTTGTTTTCTGAAAATAAAAGCTTGTGTTATATTTTGGTGTGTTTTTAATTAATACCCAAATAACCGTTAAATTTTTATGCAGAACAAGCTTTGTGGTCACAACTGGCTTATTTTTTTATTCTTAATCCAGCATGGTGGTATTAGGTTCACCCATGAAACTAATAATAATATATAGAACCGCCCTAATACCTTAAATGGCCTATAAAACGAACTGTCAAACGTGTTCATCCTGCAATAATCTGTTCTCAGTTCAACCAATCAACTCAAGTGCTGTTTGTCGCAGAATTAAAATAATATTTTTGTCGGTCATTGTATTTATTAATCTGTTAATATAATTTTATAAATTTTGTTATTTTTTGTCTTTTTCGGAATCTAAAAAAAATTCTATATAAATATTATAATACAAAAATAATTATTACTCATACAACAGAAAGATTTTTACTAACAGCCAAGTTGTAAGGTTGACGTTTGTATGGATGTCAAGTCGACTACAGAACCCTTAAGGCCTAAGGGCGCTTCCCCCTATCTCATCTCAATGGGTCCACCCGTATGACATACCTTGTGGTTGACGAAGTCTGCGGTAGGCAACAGCGGCCGGTGGTCGGGCAGACAGGCGGCGCGGTACAGCGTGTGCCAGTGCCGGCACAGCGCGTGTAAGGCCCGCAGCACGCCCAGCGCGGACAGCGAGGGGTCCGCCTCGCCCCCTAGCGTGAACGGCCGACGACGCAACAGCGATACCAGTGCAGACTCGCGGCGGGGGACTACACCCTCTAATCAATTATAAATAATATTATGAAATAAATCATACACAATATTGATCTGCAGGGTAACGCTGTTTTGGTAATACGAAAAGTGAAACATCGTTTTTTGAATTAACCATTGCATAACTGAGTATAAAAGTAAATAAAAAAAATCTAAAATTATGAACTTTGGAAATACAATTTGTATGAAATGGCGTCATTTTTAATCTCAACTCGAACGATAACTTACGGTATCGGAGTCGGTGGTTACTATGAGACAACTAAGCTCTATGCTTCTACTATATGTACCATAAATATAATAATAATATGTAGGACATTTTTTACATATTGTTACTCGTCAATATGTGTTGTTTAGTTTTTTAGGCCAATGTTTGTTTTTAAAACTTTTACTAATTTATAACTGTATTGTAACACACATAAAATAAATATTGCGCTGGTCACAAACTAAATTAAGCTTGTACTATGTGTACCAGAAACAACGATACTTATACATTATATTTTATAAACGCCCAGACTGTATAGAAAAACGTACTTAAATTATTTTTCCATAAGTGGGAATCTAACCCACGACCTCCATCTACAACGCCAAAGGCGCAACCAGTAGTCTACGGACAGGTTATTTATTACCTGTGCTTTTAGTGGAAACTTATCTGTAGTTGTTAACGACTATATTCAACTACAGTTATCGAGAAACCTAAACCATACTGTATGTAAAAACACAGATGGCAGATTAATGAAGTATAAAAGTAGGTATTCCAAACGCCTCTAACTCAACTATTGTTTAAAATTGTTTTATGCATGCATAAATAATGTTGATAATGGGACTAATACTGAGTTGCACCAAAGCGTCCGTTAAAGTAATAAGCTATCATTCGACTTTCAAAATAAAACTTGTACATTCGACGCCATTTTTAACTCTTAGCAGACACTTAGGTGCAACTGGGGCTTAGGACAACAGCATCGATAGCCTTGATACGAATCGAAACTTCATTTTATAGACAGTAAAATTTTATTGATATGTTTATGCTAAGCCTTAAATATCATGTGGAAAATCTTTGAGGGTAGCCCGAAGACTGTAGACGTGTGTTTCTATTATAGTTTTCATATTTAATATTATTGTGCAAAAGTGTACTAATTTTGTAGAATAAGCATTCGAATAGTGATATTAAGTGTGAGAAGTGTAGCATTTACGCAGTGTTCTCGGTATTTGTGCTATCTTAAATAATAATAAAAAATCTGTAAAATGGCGGTACCCATTTTACTGTTGATGCTTTCCTCCTTCACTTGATATTGGCAAGACTATACCGTATGCTTTCATACGGTCACGTCGCCATTCCCTTTTCTACTCTAATTTCCCGATTCCTTTCCATCCTGTTATCCCTCTTTCACAAATATAATAATTATGTGAAGTAAGTATGACATACCGTTCCACAGAGCGTCAGGTTTGCGTCGGGAGGAGGTCTTGGTCGGCTGCCCCTTGCCCTTGCGGCTGGTGGCGGCGGTGTCGACGCGGGGCGGCTCCGTCGTGTCCACGGAGCGGTAGTAGATCGTATGTGTTTGGACCCAAATGCCTGCGTTAGCTGTAACAAGTTATCACATACAATAAAAATAAATAACAATATTGCTTATGATATCTATAAATACATGACGGGTGCCTTTTTGGCTTCCGAGAACCTTTTAAACGGCCTTAGGATATTCAGCGGAGGGCTTAACCCGTCCTCATTTCGCCGATGGTATTCGGAGGCAACAACTAACAAGTGGCGAGCTTGTTGCGGTGTTTATGATAGCATAACCTCGTTATATAAAGCGATCCCAGGTCAGGCCTTGTTGTCTGCTTAACCTTGTTATCAGATGATTTCTATACATATTATAATAAAAATGTAGACTTTTCGTGTCTGCGCGATAAACGATTTTCAAAAAAGTACGCAAGACAGACTCAAGAAACAAGTAATAGAATGTAAAACATTTTTTGTAATTAGGTTTTTTCTTTTCTGTTATTGGATAGAAAATAAAATTACTGTAACATAAGAGGCTAAATTGTGGGTAACATTTAGCGTTAATTTTATTAAAATGGACCTACAGAATCTAGCCACATGCATAGAAGCACGAAAATAACACGCACATGTAGTTGCGGGCTAACAGTAAATTAGGAAAATAAAAGGTTTCTGTACAATATAACTACACTCATGCTATCACGTTTCAAAGAAACTGCTTATCAGGAATTACAATGCAATACATACCTAATGGCGTTTCGGAGTCAGCATCGTTGTCGGCATGTTCGCCGTACTGTCGCACAGCTTGGTACACAGTCATGTTGTATGGAAGTACTGTTTCGCCAATCAGGAATTCCAGCTTATGGTCGGTACTGTAAAACACAAGAATAAATTCAGAAATGACATTGTACATAAACTGCATTCTCCTTTCAGGATGCGGATATTAAAATAGACTCGTTTAATCGTCATTACATTCACAACAATGTATTGTCGACCCCATTTATTGTAGGTCCGATTACCATCAGGTGAATAAAAAAGTGCATACTCTGTGGGTTGAGGCTGCGGCGGCGTGGCGAGCGTGTCGTCGACGTCGTCGTCCGTGTTGGCGTCGTCGTCCGAGTGCGCCGTGCTGTCGCGCGCGCGCGCCGACGCGTATCCGCGCTGAGACAAGTATCTAAAACAACCATGGAGATTAACATAGGGAGGAGCCCATGAGCTTTAAATCGCCTTTCATGTCATGTCATGAGAACTGAAGATATCATACAAATTAAAAAAAGTGAAAACAAAAGCAATCACTGAGCCATTTAAGGCATTAAGGCGGTTTCATACATTATTATTAGTTTCATAAATAGACCCGATTCGACGAAAATCTTTAATATAGGTCCATTAAGGTATATATTAGAGAGCCGCCCTAAAGTATTGATTTTCTAGTCAGTCGTAAAAAGCAGTGGAAAAACGTTACTTAAACGTTGTTTGGTCAACAGTATGGCGTTTCCTACACAGCATTTTTGACACCATAATGTCAAAAAGCGGTGCCGCTATTTGAATTCCTACGCCGTCTTTACGGAGCTGAAGATTCTTCTAAAATTTTTAAATAATGTTGAACAATTTATTTTAAAAGTCAACTTAAGCAGCGAAGATGACGAAATTTTAATAGATTTTATGCGGGTTAATGAAATATTATATTATAAGTCATTGCTATTGGGATGACTTATAATATAATATTAATGCTATTGGATGACAGTTTTTTTTTTATTGAAATTGCCATGTTGCAGATGCTTGCTGGTGTTGAGTACGTTTTGTGGTTAGGTATTTATAAGTCTACTAGTTTTATAGTTTCCATAACGCCATACCTTTCAATGGCTTGAACTAATGCTAGGGGGTCAATCCGCACCACACCTCCTTTCCATTGCTTGAGAGTTGTGCAGTTTGGATGACGTTTGAGATCACACTGTAAAAAAATAATGTAAATCAAATAAATATACTATAACCGAATGAAAAGAAGGTACAATGTAATGCTTTACCTTGAACCTGTGTAAATTTGTTGATGTAAATTATGTTTGTAATGCAAAAGTAATATTACTAATCAAATAACACCAAGAATTGTAATGTTAGAATTATAATTTGAAAAAAATAATTTGATTGAAATATTTGCATCACCCTAACAGGGTTTATGTACACCGAATCTATGTTATCATGTGAAGAACTTGTATGCGTGCATGTGTGTGCAGGTGGTTACCATCAGTTGGTGGGTGTTGAAGAACTTGAGCGCGGAGGTGGCGGGTCGCGCGGGCAGGTCGTGCACGCGCACCGGGAACTGCTCCAGCTGCGACACGCAGGCGTTCACCTTGCTCACCAGCATGCCCAGCGCCTCGCACGACCCCAGCGACGTCCACGTGTTGCAACTGCAATATTCAACACAATAATACATCGTATAAAAAAATAATATACGTGGTGGTCGAGTTGGTTAGACCTTAAACTTAAAAACACTTAGGTCCCTGGTTCAAAACCCCGTGTGTACCAATGAATTTTTAATCTAAAAAAATATGTACATTTGTTTAACAACATATTGCCTCGGAAAGCACGTTAAGCCGTGTCAGTCCCAGTTTCACTATACCAACTTGTGTAGATGGGTTGAGTTTGTTCAAACATCGCGACGTGCGAGCCACTTATTTGGTGTAGACTCCCATCGGCTACGACGAGGTGGGATTAAAACCCCTCCGCTGGGTACCCTGAGGCCGTCTAGGCGTCTAGGCGACCTCGGGCGCCGCGAGGCCCCCGTGATGACGATATATTATAACATCGTTAACAGCAATATTGGTTGTTGGTTTCAGTAGAGTAAAATCCGACTATGTATCTGTTGTTTTTTTTAATAATCTTTATTTAGCAAGAATATGTTAAGCATGTTAACTGCAAAACTTCTATTCTATCTATATAATAATATCCAACAGCGATAACGAATATCGGTAGATTGACGTTGTTGGAATAATTGAATAATAGGCAAACAGATTGCTGATATGCCAATATCAAGTACTGGTGTTTCTTTTATTACTGTTTTATACATTAGCGGTTAACTCTTCTCCAGTTATTTTTTTTAAAATCCTAACAGTGGAAGTTTTCACTAATATTGTGGTAGCTGGTTTTAGTTCTTTTTTAATCCTATACATTTAAAACATTCAGAAAGTTAAAATAATATTGACTACAGTATCTAGAACGTTGGTAAAAATAATTTATGAACAAAATAACATAGGAACAATAATTAAGTGAATATGTCAATCTCATTCTTGACAATTTTTTTAGTAAGGTGTTAGCGACTTACTCTGGCGGCAAGTCTGCAAACACGTGCAGGAAGAGTCGCAGTCGATCCTCGCAGGAGGCTACGGTATCGTCGTGCGCGGCGTCGGCGGCAGGATCCGTCTCCGCCTCGGGGTCCAGGCCTGTCAGGAACTGGAGAAGAGCACTCAGCACACCAGAGTGGTTCACCTGTAACATACATTCTTGTTAAATATCAAGTATCATAAATGAAGACATCAATAGAGAACCAAAATCAACGGCAAAAACATTAAGAGTTAATAGCTATAGTATCAGTGAGGGTCTCGATTATCTTAAATTAACTTTAGTTCGCTAATACGCAGTTATTAACGTGACATCATATAATCACATTTCATATTCTGTTAACCAAAAGCCTGAATAAAATAAAAAATACCGAGAAAGATCTATATGATTCTATTAAGTAAGTTAATTTAAGAGAATCGGAGCCCTGGTCTTATTTACTACATAACGCTGCAACAGCTGGTGAAGACAGGATGATCTTCACGCACATCGGTGTATCTTATATTGGCCTTAAGTAATCGCGAACTCCGCGTTCTCCATACCAAATAAACTTTCGCACTTCCAATAATACTCGATTACTGTTCGCAAGGGCGTAGCCAGGATTTTATATAGGGGGTGGCAGACTTAGTTTATTTGGTCTTATAATAGCGTCGCAAGCTATGAAGCTCGTCAGAATTACAGTTTACCAGCGGACGACTGCTCTTTTAAGGGGGGGCAGCTGCCCCTCCCTGCCCGTACCTCGCTACGCCCATGACTGTTCGTCGCAAAATTAAAATAATATTTTTGTTTGTCATTGTATTTATTAATCTTTCTGTGTTAGGTTTTATTTTTTTTGAAATGAAAAAAATACTTATTACCCACAACAGAAATATTTTTGCTTACAATTACGAAGATGATAAAAATAATAGAAGTTCAACTAACAGCCAAGTTGTAATATTGGAAGTATTTTGTATGGAAGCTTAAATGCTAGACAATATAGACTACGAGTGAGCAGTGATCTATTGTAAACTAATTAAATCTTATAGAAACTAAAAGTTAGACAACTACAAATTTAAAAGCACAATTACCTCAAACGGAGATACGTCATGGTGGTTGAGGGTGTCCCTCAGTTGCTGCAGCGCTGAGTGCTGTCTAGCGGGGTGCGGCAGTGCAGCAGCTAGAGCCGCTAACTGTTCGAGAGCCCCTCCACTGTTTCCTGCGACGCCCCACTCGCGCTGTAAGCGACCGGCGCGCCACTGAATCCATTCCCGTACTTTTTCTCTGCAATATAAAAAAATAACTTTAGAATTTACAATTCGTTATTTGAAAGTCAAACGGACGGGTTTTACTTGCGTCTGTTCGGTTTTCTAAAATATATTCCACGGGAATCTAAACGTACTCCATTATACACAAGAATGTAAAATTTATTTAAAATACTTTTTTTTTTTCACCCTCACTCTTCCAAAGTTCAAAAAGAATTGCACTATAGTTTTGCTGGCTGTTTAAGAGCAAGTCTTACAGGCTAACCTGTTAAACATAGGGGTTTCAAAAGGGTTACCTACATGTATAGGTAACCCTTTTGAAAGGGAACTTTGACATGCTTACCCAATTCAACTGCTATAGTTGAATTGGGTAAGCAAGTCAAAGTCAAAATCATTTATTTCATGTAAATCTTTACATATATTTATGAAGTCAAAAAAAAAAGTTTAACAATGAGGTCTTAGAGTGCGTTTGGTTAGGCAGCAATTCATTAACAAAAGAGTGACAATTATTTATTATACCTCGATATCAGATTTAGAACTTAAATGCGAATGGAAATCTTAATATGAAAAATACTACTGAACCTAACACACTCTACATAACCAACTAATGTAAGACTAGGTTAGCTGATTCCATTGACCTGCCAATCATTATCTGCCATACAAGAGAGCCACCAAGGCGACCAACTTCACCGACCATATCCACACTTTAAATGTTTATTGTAAATAAAAGGTAAGTAACCAATCACATATAAGTAAAGGTATAAGGATCGGTATTTTTAAGGGCGTAAACATTAACTGTAAAGTCAATGCCCTCAGAGACCCCCCGGAGAAAAAGAAACCAGCAAGTAAAAAACTCTAGTGCTTCACACAAACTAAAAAATGAGCACAGCTATTGATTGGCTTATGCTATATAGCATATATATATATATATGGTAGCATACTCAAGGTGCACCCAACTGATCAGCAAGCGTAAAACACCCTATGACAGATTATTTGTTACTGTACCAATGTACAGAACTACACAGTATACTGTAGTTTAAATTAAGTATAAATAGGTAAGTATTTTTTTTTTTTAATAAATAAGATTATATTTCCTTTCAAAAAAATTTTCTATCATCAATATTTAGGGTACTTTCCCTCCAACCACTTTTTTCCCCCGTATAATACTGCACTGACTTGTTTTGTAGGGTGTGGTTGTTGTGTGCGAGCGGAGCGGTTAGCAGAGCGGAGTCCTTGTGCGGCGCGCGTCCCCAGCGAGACGGGTTGAGCGAGGAGAGGAAGGCGGCCGTCTTGGACGCTCCGCCTGCCCGCGCGCCCGCTCTGGCGGCCAAGGCTGCAGTTGATACTGCGGCTGGAGACAAATACACACAATGAAGGAAGAAATCGCCTCGTTAGTCTAGTTGGCGTTGTATTCAGAGGTAGTAGATTCGATTCCCACTTATGCATTTTTCTATTCAGTATGCCATGGTCTGAGTCAATCAATGAAATATGTCATCTTTATAGTTTAAAAACAATTGATATTTTCGTATAATATAGACATATTCATAAACGTTACTTACTAATAATAATGATTTAATAAACAATACTACATTTTTTTTCCTTTAGATCACCTATTACAAGTTCCTATGTACATTAACGGACGATGGGCAAATAATATTAGCACATTTTCTGTACATTGTTTTGGTCTGAACGTTTATTATTACCTTTTGAATTATTATAACTTTATTTTATTATTAAAAAATATCAAAAACTTCCCATTATTGTTTTATTGTTATAATATAGAATAAATACTTTACCATGAGCGGCAGGCGGCGTCGGCGTCGGTAAGCCATCGTCGCGTCGCCGCGCGTGGCGCTGTGGGGCGGCGCCGGAACGCTTCACGGCGCGCTTACGTTTTAACATCTCCGCCAGTTGGAGAGGACTTGCCGATCTATCAAACCAAAATTATTATGTATATTAACACAAAATCTACAAGTATTTCAAAATCCTAATAACAATTTATTTGTCAGATCAACCAAACTTGGTGGCTGAGTTGGTTAGACCTCAGACTTAAAAACTATAGTACTTTTTAGTGATTGATTTTTTTATTAAAAAAAATATGTACATATGATTAACATCATCACTATAGTGTCTCAGAGACCACATAAAGCTGGAGGTCCCAGTTTCTGGGGCTTGTGAAACTGTTTATAGATGAGATTATTGAGTCTATCCAAACATTGCGAGCGAGAGGTGGGATTAAAACACCTCCGTGATCAGGAGGTTTTGGCACCTATAACGATGTTTTTTTATTATAATTATAAGTTCACATAAATATATAAATGTTCTCTAAAGAACATTACATAGTTATTCTCTTTGTGATAAATCATTATTTATATAGCTGTGCTCCTTCAAACTATTTTTTTATCATATTCCATCATAGAATGTTTTAACTCTAATTTGTTTAGATTTTTTTAAATGAAATTTAAGAGTTTTCAATTTTAATAATACCTTAAGCACGCGAAAAATTCTTAATATGCTTATACAGGGTGAATTTGTTGATCAGTAGATAATCATATTAGCCCAAAGGTTGTAACCTTTCAAAGTCACCATGTATAATTAAACAAATTACCTTTGAGCAGAAGCTTGTGGTTGTTGCGACCCCGACACAGAAGGAAGAGCATTCTCTATACTACTAGCCTCGCTGCTACCCGCTGTCACACCAAAACCTATATCAAACATTCAACATTATTTAATGGCTAGGTTAACTTTACACTAAGTATATAATAAATATGTAAATGAAAAAAGCTTTAAAAAAAAATATATGTAAGACAATTTACACATATTGCTCTGCGGCTATATTGTTTCTTATAATGTGATCGTTAGAATATCAAAATAACGATTTCCGCTATTAGCGCGCTCTCCTTTAAGGGGGAATTCGTATATGTGACGTCATCACCTTCTGTCAGATTTCACTCAAAAATGTTTGAGATTATTTCTTCAATTTATTCTAACTATGGACAGTTGAGCCCAAAAGTCACTCTGTTGAAATTTCATTGTATGGAGTGTTACAGTTTATTAATTTAGAAATCTTACTATTTTATTTTATGTAATGTATTGTCGAAATAGTCAAGAAATGTAATTTTATATGCGAGGATTTAATGTTTCAATAAAATTGATGTATTACTATAATTTCCAGATAAGCGTACAAAGTGTGATATTACCGGTACATTTTATTAATATATATTAATTTTAACAGTTTAAATTTATTATAAGGCATTGGTAAAAGTGACTATTACTAGACTCCACTCCGTAATAAACTAATTGGAATAAAATGTAATGAATGTAAAATATTTTATTTTAAATAAATTAGTTTTTTTTATAGTAAAATAACTTAGATACACATACATTTAAATTTATATACATAACTTCTACACGGCCTCAGGGTACCTAGACTCAGGGTATTCAAAGCAATCATAATCTCTACATTATATATATCAATTATCTGTCTGTTTGTTTTGAACTTGTCTCTAATTAACACTCATAAAGCTTAAATATAAAAAGATACGTAAGAAAATATGAAACAATTATTGACATTTAAAATCTGCACGTACTAAATTATGCAAGTTAAGTATCACGTTCTTTCATTTTACAAAATATCTTCGGTTTACCGATTTTGATCACCTAGATATTATACCTATGTCCATTCTCAATAATTAGTCTATCATTTTTTGACATAACATAATATATTATCATAAAATTTACCTTACTGTTACACCATAGCCTACAAAAATATACTCTTCATACATTACACACACGCACCATACATACAATACACTCAGACGTGCACTACACATATTACACCCATACACATTCACTTTTATCAATAATTCTTATAAACTTTAATTACTTACTTACCAGCGGCCATATTATGTTTTTTATAACGTGAGCGTTAGATTGTCAAAATAACGATTTCTGTTATTAGCGCGATCTCCTCCAATCAGAAAAGGTTAACAACTACTCTGATTGGAGGAGAACGCGCTAATAGCGGAATTTGTTATTTTGACAATCTGACGTTCGCGTTATAAGAAACAGAATGTGGCCGCTGGTATATGTATAAAATTGTAAAAAATAAATAAAAAAATCTTTTCAGCGTTGGAAAATGTTTTTTATTTAAATATTGTAAAAATGCAATATTATTTTATAAAAGCAGCTGTCACTATTTAAAAAATAAATATTGGTTACTATTATAGTTGTATTGGACACGAGCTCTCGGTCTAACAGAAGTATTGTCATACTTAGTAGGTGTGAGACTACCTACTAAGTATGACAATACCCACCAATAAATACATGAAAAATGATTATTTACATTTACAGACAAATATCATATAAACTATCCTTTTATTATGCGTCAAAAAATATAGATTGATTATAGAGAACGGTCGCTAGTTATGATTTGGATCAGGCGTGGAATTTTTCGATTATCGAGACGGTAGTCTCCTTTCATGGTGTGGGTAGTATAAAACGCAGTAGCAGTTAATTTGTTGAAAACTCAGAGACCTGGCATTCCACCAATCATGTGGAATAATAATAATTATTTTTTAGCCTAATATTTTCAATATGTATTTTAGTTTTATACTTAGCGTAAAATAAATCAAACAATGTTCTAGAAATTGCCCACGCCAGTTTCTAAAGCACAGTTCGAATTATTCTATGCTAGAAATTATTTATTATTATTTCGTATTGTTCTTTTTTATCGCCGCCCATTTGGTAACAGCATCATTGGCCAAATGAATCCATAAATATTGTATGTTTGTCATGAGTTAGATACAAACAGTCACACATGCTATAATAAAAAAAACTTTGATTTTGTAATAATATTAATGATGATAAAATAAGACAATACATTATTATGTTAGTATTTAAATGTTAGGTAGATAATAAAATTGTTGAACTACTCTGCCATTTATAAAAATAAAGTTTTGGATAATGGATGGAACCCTATTGAGCTTTGCTTTGGACATATATAAAAAAAAAAATTAAAAAAATAACAATTAAAATAAATAGGTAAAATAAGTTTAAAAATTGTAAAATAATGTGCGCCCGACGATACATTTTATTAAAAATATAAAAGCGACCAAAATAAATAGCTGTTGCGTAGTTTTAGTTACATCGGACAGTCTGTCTTTTTTTTTTGTAAGGTTATACTGACAGTGACAGTTGGTGAAAATTGCATATTTATTTTAGCTGAATCTGTAGTTAATCGTGTTAAAAGGTGTAAAAACATAGAATATAATCAAAATAAATATGTACTTGTCTTATAAAATTCCCAACAGTGAATATATAGTGTTCCGATAGTGAAATAGAAAAAAGCGACGCGGAGCCACCTTTCACAGACGGGATCGCCCGCACAATGACGGCCTGTCATGGATTTTGTATGAAGATTTTTGTCTGGCAAGTTTTTGTAATTATTTAATTAATAATTTTCTATTAAACTTGCAAAAATCTCTCCATACTTTTTTAGAATACATAATAAACTATTGATATCTATTTTTTTACCACTATAAATTGTTGTAGTTTTGTCGCTTGCAGCGATGTTAAAAAGTACAAAATTTTCATGTTTTGGAAAATATAAATACATTTTTTATTGAAATAATATATGGAAGACTATATTAATCTCTTCATACATTTCAAGTTAAAGAGTTACTATTTGCATAATAATAGTTGTCTGTGAATATCGAGTAAATTTCTTTAACAAACATTTTTAGTTTTGTAGTTCTAAATTTTCAGAATACAGCCTTAAGGGGGAATTCGTATATGTGACGTCATCACCTTCTGTCAGATTTCATTCAAAAATGTTTGAGATTGTTTCTTCAATTTATTCTAACTGTGGACAGTTGAGCCCAAAAGTCACTCTCTTGAAATTTCATTGTATGGAGTGTTACAGTTTATTATTTTACATATCTACTTTTAGAAATCTTACTATTTTATTTTAAGTAATGTATTGTCGAAATAGTCAAGAAATGTAATTTTATATGCGAGGATTTAAAGTTTCAATAAAATTGATGTATTACTATAATTTCCAGACATGCGTACAAAGTGTGATATTACCGGTACATTTTATTAATATATATTAATTTTAACAGTTTAAATTTATTATAAGGCAAGAGTGGTAAGAGTGACTATTACTAGACTCCGCTCCGTAATAAACTAATTTATATTAAACAAAACTTTTTTTTTATTTTGGACTAATTCAGCCAGTCTAAGTATTTATTTAAAAAAATGCTGTCATATGAATTGACATTACTAAGGATTGGGGTCTGCGTTACTTTAATCTACTTACCCATCTATCTACATTAAAAATATTCCGAAGTTACCTAATTGGAATAATTTTATGTAAAATATTTTATTTTAAATAAATTAGTTTTTTTATAGTAAAATAACTTAGATACACATACATTTAAATTTATATACATAACTTCTACACGGCCTCAGGGTACCTAGACTCAGGGTATTCAAAGCAATCATAATCTCTACATTATATATATCAATTATCTGTCCGTTTGTTTTAAACTTGTCTCTAATTAACACTCATAAAGCTTAAATATAAAAAGATACGTAGGAAAATATGAAACAAAAATTGACATTTAAAATCTGCACGTACTAAATTATGCAAGTTAAGTATCACGTTCTTTCATTTTACAAAATATCTTCGATTTACCGGTTTTGATCACCTAGATATTATACCTATGTCCATTCTCAATAATTAGTTTATCGTTCTTTGACATAACATAATATATTATCATAAAATTGACCTTACTGTTACACCATAGCCTACAAAAATATACTCTTCATACATTACACACACGCACCATACATACAATACACACAGACGTGCACTACACATATTACACCCATACACATTCACTTTTATCAATAATTCTTATAAACTTTAATAACTTACCTACCAGCCATATCTGTTTCTTATAACGTGAGCGTTAGATTGTCAAAATAACAATTTCTGTTATTAGCGCGATCTCCTCTAATCAGAAAAGGTTAACAACTACTCTGATTGGAGGAGAACGCGCTAATAGCGGAATTTGTTATTTTAACGTTCAAATCTGACGTTCGCGTTATAAGAAACAGAATGTGGCCGCTGGTAGGTATATGTATAAAATTGTAAAAAATAAATAAAAAAATCTTTTCAGCGTTGGAAAATGTTTTTTATTTAAATATTGTAAAAATGCAATATTATTTTATAAAAGCAGCTGTCACTATTTAAAAAATAAATATTGGTTACTATTATAGTTGTATTGGACACGAGCTCTCGGTCTAACAGAAGTATTGTCATACTTAGTAGGTGTGAGACCACCTACTAAGTATGACAATACCCACCAATAAATACATGAAAAATGATTATTTACATTTACAAACAAATATCATATAAACTATCCGTTTATTATCCGTCAAAAAATATAGATTGATTATAGAGAACGGTCGCTAGTTATGATTTGGATCAGGCGTGGAATTTTTCGATTATCGAGACGGTAGTCTCCTTTGATGGTGTGGGTAGTATAAAACGCAGTAGCAGTTAATTTGTTGAAAACTCAGAGACCTGGCAATTCACCAATCATGTGGAATGATAATAATTATTTTTTAGCGTAATATTTTCAATATGTATTTTAGTTTTATACTTAGCGTAAAATAAATCAAACAATGTTCTAGAAATTGCCCACGCCAGTTTCTAAAACACAGTTCGAATTATTCTATGCTAGAAATTATTTATTATTATTTCGTATTGTTCTTTTTTATCGCCGCCCATTTGGTAACAGCATCATTGGCCAAATGAATCCATAGGCCAATCGATCTAATTATAAATCGGTCAAGTAAATCGGTCTAATTCTATAGAAATTACATCGTATTGGTCCCTATTCATAAATATTGTATGTTTGTCATGAGTTAGATACAAACAGTCACACATGCTATAATAAAAAAAACTTTGATTTTGTAATAATATTAATGATGATAAAATAAGACAATACATTATTATGTTAGTATTTAAATGTTAGGTAGATAATAAAATTGTTGAACTACTCTGCCATTTATAAAAATAAAGTTTTGGATAATGGATGGAACCCTATTGAGCTTTGCTTTGGACATATATAAAAAAAAATATTAAAAAAAATAACAATTAAAATATATAGGTAAAATATGTTAAAAAATTGTAAAATAATGTGCGCCCGACGATACATTTTATTAAAAATATAAAAGCGACCAAAATAAATAGCTGTTGCGTAGTTTTAGTTACATAGGACCGTCTGTCTTTTTTTTTTTGTAAGGTTATACTGACAGTGACAGTTGGTGAAAATTGCTTATTTATTTTAGCTGAATCTGTAGTTAATCGTGTTAAAAGGTGTAAAAACATAGAATATAATCAAAATAAATATGTACTTGTCTTATAAAATTCCCAACAGTGAATATTTAGTGTTCCGATAGTGAAATAGAAAAAAGCGACGCGGAGCCACCTTTCACAGACGGGATCGCCCGCACAATGACGGCCTGTCATGGATTTTGTATGAAGATTTCTGTCTGGCAAGTTTTTGTAATTATTTAATTAATAATTTTCTATTAAACTTGCAAAAATCTCTCCATACATTTTTAGAATACATAATAAACTATTGATATCTATTTTTTTACCACTATAAATTGTTGTAGTTTTGTCGCTTGCAGAGATGTTAAAAAGTACAAAATTTTCATGTTTTGGAAAATATAAATACATTTTTTATTGAAATAATATATGGGAGACTATATAAATCTCTTCATACATTTCAAGTTAAAGAGTTACTATTTGCATAATAATAGTTGTCTGTGAGTATCGAGTAAATTTCTTTAACAAACATTTTTAGTTTTGTAGTTCTAGATTTTCAGAATACAGCCTTAATCAGAGTAATTTTTTTACCTTCGATGATTGGAGGAGAGAGCGCTAGTAACGGAATTCGCGTTATTTTGATAATCTAACGTTCAAGTTATAAGAAACAGAATATGGCCGCTGGCCACAAACTAAGCTCTAAGGTAGTACTATGTGTACCAGAAACAATGATATAATACATATTATATTTTATAAACACCCAGATCTTGAAAAACATACTAATATTTTTTGACATGGGTGGGAATCGAAGCCACGACCTCCAAGTACAAAGCCAAAGGCGCAACCACTAGTCTACAGAGGCAGTATGGACTTTAAATAAAAGGTGGCCAACCAGTTGCTTGTATGGAATTTTATAGGTATTTTTTTACACTTTTAGGTCCTTTAACAAACTGTTAAGATTTCGATGGATATCCTTTAAATATGTATGAATATTGCAATAATACTGACGTAATGACGTGGCTAGGAAGGAGCCGGACGCGGAGAATGCCAACGCCAGGTTACTATGATCCAGTGGCGCGGCGGACGTCGACGCTGTCTGCGACGATGGAACAGCACCAGTCTGGTGAATAAATAATATAACAGTATTAATTAATATTATCTCATACTAACCACCGGTATTCATAGAAACAACTCTTTAAAGAACCCTTTAGTATAGGTTCCGGCTCTTTTTAGCAACAAAAATTTATATGTGTAAAAGAGACAAAACCTTATATAACTAAGTGTTTTTCAAGGACTCAATAAGTATTTTTGAATAATGCCATAAGTATATTATTTCTATTGAAGTGATCACAACTTTTGTATTACACAGGGGGGAAAAAAGTGAGACAAAGGCACTTTACATATCTCTTAAAAGGGTACCTTACTCTATCTTACTTTTAAATATATTATTATAATAGATTTTTTGTCAAAACCAGAATAACCCGAATAATACGATTACTATTAAAGATATAGTGCCTCAGAGAGCACTTTAAGCTGGTAATCTCAGTTTCACTATACCAACTTATGAAACTGCTTATAGATGGGTTATTGAGCCTATCCAAACACGACTACTCACCGAGTGATCATAACCTTCATATAAAACGATAATTCAATTATACGGTAAGACTTTATTTCAACTATAAAGATAAGAAAACTATAATTAAATATAAGAGGATTCATAGTAGTATAACTTACAGTCTTCTTGGGCTGGGTTTGTGGTTGTGGCGCAGGCTGTGTGGGTTGAGCTGGACTCAGCACTCGTTCAGCTAGCTGCGCCACCTGATGCAGCACTCCCTCGCGACGGAATTGAACGCCCATCTCCTCGGGTAAACGCTGCATGAGGATTTCCGCTAACTGGAGAGATCCCACCACAATACGGAGATCGCTGGATGCCATCATGCCGGCTATGTGAGATGATATCACCTGTTGAAGTAAACATCTTGTTGTGTATTTTTTTGAATGCGACAGTTGACCAAAGTCATTGAACGCATATAGGGTATATATGTAATATGAACATGCACCGATGAATGAATACTAAATGTTTTGGCATAAAATAAAAACTATGGTAGTTTTTATTGTTTTTGTTGGATTTAAAATTAAGATACCAACATGGTAGTTTTTTTCGCGGTATTCTTATTATATGCAAAAACATTTAGGTGTTCATTCATGGGTGCATGTTCATATTAGGGTACAACAACCCTATGTAATAAAAAATAAGTATATTTGGGTCACACGTATATAACTAATGTACCCCTTATAGTACGTATAACGCTAGGGATACATTAAGTCCGTCGTCGGCGGGGGTACGCTTGGGAGTCGTCGGCTGAAATCGGCAGATCGAAACAAACATATGTTATGTACGTAGATTATTAGAGGGTGTATATGAGAGGGTGTCACTAATACAACCGACATACTCCGCGACGCCCGACAAACGCCGATAAACCGGATATAATATCACGCTACGACCAATAGGAGCGGGGCATCAATGAAAAATATTGGGAAAACGGGGAAAATTGGATCCCTTTGAGCTTCCGTTGCGTGCGCTGCGTAAAAAGTTAAGAAATTGCGCGAGTCAGCTAGTGTTTAAATAGTTACCTGCGTCTTGAGAACCTTCGCCAGTAGCACATTGTCGGCGTAGTAGACACAGCGCAGGATGGCCTTGAGTGCCTGCGAGCGCAGCGCCGGGCCGGCCGAGCTCCAGTACACCTCGTGCAGCACGCTGAGGAGCGAGCGGACCAGCGACGGACTCTCCCGGACCATGCCGATGCGGGGGTCTGCTATTCACAAATACTACATTAATATTGCAAACACTTTTTTATAACGAAAGTTAAACCTGATCAATTTTATCAGTCAGTACAAACAGACTGCGAGGTAAAAAGATTTCAAATTGCATGTTAGACTTTTTGCAACATAACCGAGTGCAGAATACATGTTCCCAATAACTATACTTGCAGGAATCACCTAAAGCTGGGTATCTAACTGCTAATTTTACTAGTTGTTATTTTTCCGCTGGGAAACTCGTTGCATGATATGTTTGAATCGGCTAGTGTCTTTATAGTTACACTATAATTTGATGGCGGGTTTGAGTTGGCGGGACATACATACCGAGTGTGGGCGGCGCGCTGGGCAGGTCGCTGGCGGGCGCGCGCTGCACGGGCCGCGCTGTGCCGGTGTGCTCGTTGAGTTGGCGGGACATACATACCGAGTGTGGGCGGCGCGCTGGGCAGGTCGCTGGCGGGCGCGCGCTGCACGGGCCGCGCTGTGCCGGTGTGCTCGTTGAGTTGGCGGGACATACATACCGAGTGTGGGCGGCGCGCTGGGCAGGTCGCTGGCGGGCGCGCGCTGCACGGGCCGCGCTGTGCCGGTGTGCTCGTTGAGTTGGCGGGACATACATACCGAGTGTGGGCGGCGCGCTGGGCAGGTCGCTGGCGGGCGCGCGCTGCACGGGCCGCGCTGTGCCGGTGTGCTCGTTGAGTTGGCGGGACATACATACCGAGTGTGGGCGGCGCGCTGGGCAGGTCGCTGGCGGGCGCGCGCTGCACGGGCCGCGCTGTGCCGGTGTGCTCGTTGAGTTGGCGGGACATACATACCGAGTGTGGGCGGCGCGCTGGGCAGGTCGCTGGCGCTGCGCGCTGCACGGGCCGCGCGGTGCCGGTGTGCTCGTTGAGTTGGCGGGACATACATACCGAGTGTGGGCGGCGCGCTGGGCAGGTCGCTGGCAGGCGCGCGCTGCACGGGCCGCGCGGTGCCGGTGTGCTCGTTGAGTTGCTGCATGGCGGTGAGGTCCACGGTGTAGGAGCGGCCGAGCGCCGTCAGACACACCTCTTCCTCGCCGGCCGCAGCGCCAGACTCCAGCGCGCGACTCTCTGCCCACGAGTAGGAACGCCACACGCCTGAGTCACACAGTTTTGTATAGTTTATACACTTTCATACTCTACTTCTACTCTTAGCAATGAAGCAAACAGAACTTTCTTACAATATCGATCGAAAAAAGGATTTAATATTTCCAATAATTAGTATATTATATAAATAGAAGTTTTTTTATGAAGGTTTAAATTTAAATTAAACAAAACATGTGAAAAAACCAAATCCTTGCAAAAATTGCCCGCAAATTACTACTTTGGCTACTAACTATATTTAATATGAAGGACATAACAAACATATTGCTCTGGTCACAAACTAAGCTTTAATACATATTATATTTTTAAATATTATTTGATATATCCTTAGATTGTAACCTATACAGGGTGAATTTTTCAAGTGTGCCTTCAAGGCCAACTCCTAAACTACAAGGAATATCAAAAAATGCTCAAAGGAGTCACGGGACCGATTTTGATAAAAACTAAAACTGCATCATTAGACTTTTGAAAAAAATATTCTCCTAGCCGGGAATCGAACTGGTTGATTTTGAAAAAAAAAAGTCATGCTGTATTTTTGCACCAGCTGATAGTGTCGCTTATAAAAACTAATAGTTCATCATTAGATTTTCGAAAAAAATATTCTAGCCGTGAATTGAACCAGTTGATTTTGAAAAACAAAGTCATGCTGTATTATTGCACCAGTTGATAGTGTCAACAAAGCCGGCCTGGGATGGGTGACCGCTTTATACAACGAGGCTAAATCATCATAAACACCGCAACAAGCTCGCCACTTGTTAGGTGTTGCCTCCGAATACCATCGGCGAAATGAGGATGGGTTAATCCCTCCGCTGGGACCCTGAGGCCGTTTAAACGGTTCTCGGAAGCCAAATTGGCACCCGTGATGGTATTAATTAATCAATAATTGATAGTGTCGCTTATAAAAACTAAAACTGCATCATTAGATTTTTGAAAAAAAAAATCTCCTAGCCGATCCTATCTTTTGAAGATAATAAGTTTCAAATCAGTAAAAAAGGTGTCCAGCGGGAAATTTTCAACTTTAAACGGCAATTATCGAAGTAATAGCGGGATGAGGTGGGCAGGAGGGGTACCATTGAAAGCGCGGTACTTGCGGATTTGTTAGTAGTCATGAGTCACTGGACGGGAGCGCACCGCTCGTTCGCGGTTGAGCAATATCTAAAGAATGGTGAATCGTTGGTTCGCGCGCGTCGAACGTTTTGTACTCATTTTAATATTCGGCGTTTAAGTGATGGGCCGAGCACGCAACTTATCTGGTCGTGGGTACAAAGATTTAGGCAAGAAGGGACAACGCTCAACAGAACTCCTTCAGGACCATCAGCAGCAACGCCCGAACGTGTGCCTGAAGTTCGACATGAAATCATTAGAAATCCACGCAAGTCGATTAGGAAAATTGCAGCCTCCAAATGTACGCCTGCGACAGACATACTATTTTTGCACTGCATGAGATCTACACAAGTCCAAAATGAAGGACATAAAATCGAATTTTGTATTACAAGTAAATGTTAATGTTGTTGCTACGTAATGAACAAATCTCGATATTTTCAAATCCCGTTTCTATATTCCCTTGTCCCAAAAATATTGCACTTTTCGGACAATATCTCAAAAAATATTTTATCAATTATTTACTTTCATAGACAATATAAATGTGGCATAGACCAACATTTTCGTACTGATAGGCATTCAACAAAATAAATTGCAGAATAAGGCAAAAACTCGTTTAAAAAAATACAATTAATTTCAAAAATAGTTATGACCACCATCCAAAAACAGTTATTGTTACCTCTATCATCCTTCCACTGCCACAGCACGGCGCGCTCAGTGGGCGCCGACCAGGGCCGATCCAGGTGCACGTCCACTGCAAAGATACCGTCAGTGGGCAGCCGCGGCATCAGCTCGCCGATCAGACACGTTATCTCGTACAGCTCTTGTGGGGACCGCGGCAGTAACTCGATTTGCTGTTGAATTGTTTATTTTCCGTTTATTATAGTGGCATAATAAAATGGTATAGACCAGTGTTTTTCACACTGTAAGCCCTTTCAAGCCATGTTTATTTTTATGTCCTGCACTACAATAAAAAATAAAATTTCAGTTAGAAAGATAGGCTTGTTTATTTTTCAATAATTCGTCAAAACATGCTTCTATTTTTGGGATGTTAAGTTAATATATCAAATCATTTTCTAGTTTTGTTTGTTTATGCCTTTTGTTAGTTAGAATTTTTTAACTTGTAAGGGATCGCAATCTCAAAAAGATTGAAAAACTCTGGTTCTGACCAACAATGCCTATATGCTTAGTCTCCAGGAACAGTTAACAACAAAGTCAGTAATAAAACGCAAAACAGTAGTTTTGTTAATTAAAAAATATATCATGGTTCAAATACAAGATGTTTAGTGTACATCAGTGATATATTTTCTTTCATTAATTACAGTTACATGAAGTAGAAAATAGAAGTTGGCCTGGTAGAATAAGAAAAAACTAGTCAATTAATTGTGAACTAATTGCGAATAAGTGTCACTTTTAATTGACTAGTTTTTCTTATTCTAGCCTTATTATTCAGGAATATTTTGGTAAACCAGGCCAACTTCTATTTTCTACTTCATGTAACTGTAATTAATGAAAAAAATGTCCAAATGTAAACACAAAATGGCGTTATAATATTTGTGTATTTTTCGGTTTGTTCGTGCGCCATCACGCAAAAACTACTCATTGCATTCAAAATCGAATAACTGAAAAATAAGAAAAGCTTTATTGGACAACATATTCTACGTGTCGTTTTTTTTGGTTTTGTTTTAAAATAACACGCACAAGATGTTGCGGGCAACACCTAGTATTGAGTAAGAGCTTTGACTTTCATGTATTACCTCGTTCTCTAGGGTTGTTCCAGTGAGTAGACAGAGCAGAGTGTCTGCGATGGATCGCTGCTGCAGAGATATGGCGAGCGCCGGGCAAGCGGCACACATCACCCACAGCAGTCGGAGCACGGTGATGAATGTGGGGCCTGAGATCAGTGCCGGTTGGACTACCAACTGGAAACCAAAATGTTTATGTTATAAATAGACTAAAATAATATTGATTTAATTTTATACATGGATTGATATTTTTAACTGCCTCTGTGGTCGGAGAATTAAGTGTAATATTGCTTGGAGAATAAAGTGCTAATTATATTCTCATTTTCTTATCATTGTCTTTTTTTAAGGGCTTTACAATCCTAATTATCTGGCCACAAACTGAGCTTTAGGCTTGTACTATGTGTATCAGAAACAATGATATCAATATTTTATAAACACCCAGACCATGACAAAGTGTACAGAAAAATGTACTAATATTTTGTTGCCATGGGTGGGCCCAACCACGACCTCCGAATACAACGCCAAAGACCCAACCATAAGTCTACGGATGAGGTCAGTCTTAGTGTTATATATTATTTATTTAAATCTTTATTGCATACAAAATACAAAGGCGGACTTAATGCCGCTATTATTATTATTATTTTATTGATAAATTTTCTTACCAATTGCTGTAAGTTGGTAAGTAATTCTGGGGTGGCAATTTCTTGTAGGCGAGCTGGATCATTTTGGAAACTGTCCACCAGACGAGAGAATGCCAAGCAAACAGACTCCACTGACTTCTTGTCTTGTTGAGTTAATCTGTTAAAAGAAATAATTATGCTAACTAAATCAACAGATATGATATTAAGCAACAAGAACCCTTTAAAAATCTTTGAAGGTTGGTTGACAGTATTTATAGTATAAGTTCGTTTGCAATGTAGCATTGACTTTTAACTGGGTTGTATGTGTAAATGGGCTAAATATTGAACATTTTAACTTCCCAGTCCCACATCCGGATCAATGGGCTATTGAAGTATATTAGTATAAAGAAGTGCTGCTAAGGCCTAAATTCCTTTTACAAACATGAGAAGCAAAGATAGCCGCCCACCATACAAGCCAAAACCAAAAATATTATAACCAATGCTAAAAACTGAGAAAAGATTATGGCGGCAACGAACATGTTCGTTATTTCTCGAAACGCGAGAGGCCTTAGGGCTTCCATATTTATTCACTTTTATTGGATAGCTGCATTCACTACGCTGGCTCTTTTCCATAATAAACCCATTTTTTAAGTGATATTTAATGTAATAGAAAATACTGATATAATTAAAAATGAATGTAAAAGTTTCCACAAAACATTTGACCTAGGAATAAACCTTTTATTGAAGTCATATCAAATTCAAAAGACCCCTAAAATAATAAAATCTTACCTATTAGCAAGAAGATGTAGTGAATCCCTGACCAGAAGGAATTCATCCGGACCAAGGTTTTGGCAACAGTTAGCTGTTATGGACAATGCAGCCCGCTGAGCATTGATGGAGAAGAAGTCCAGATATGTCAGGCAGGCTGATACACCTCTCTGAAATATATTTTATATTATTTAACTGCTGAATATTGACAATAGCATAAACATAGGGATAGTATTAATATCTGTTAAAAATTAGTCTGGTTTATCACACCCTATAGGGAAATAGAAACTGCCTCTCACTGATAAAGCCGATCAAGACTAATTCTGGAATCATGAACAGATGGACCTTCTAAACTTACCACCCTGGCCAAACAAAAAGGTGGACAAACTATGATTCCATGAGAAGTTGTTTGCCTATATAAATAATTTTACATATCATCACGGGTGCCTTACCGCCTGGACGGCCCTAGTGTACCCAGCGGAGGGGTTTTAATCCCACCTCGTCGTAGCCGATGGTATGAGTCTACACCGAACAAGTGGCTAGCTCGTCGCGATGTTTTGAATAGACTCAATAACCCATCGATAAACAGTTTCACAAGTTGGTATAGTGAAACCGGGACCGACAGCACAACGTGCTCTCCGAGGCACTATAGTGGTGTTGTCAAACAAATGTACGTAATTTTTTTAATTAAAAACTCATTGGTACACACCGGGATTCAAACCAGGGACCTAAGTGTTTTTAAGTCCAAGGTCTAACCAACTCGGCCACCATGTATAAATAAATAATTTTGCTAGCTATATTTAGGTTCTTTTGTTAAAGTAAACCTAGTTAATTACTCACCGCCTGCAGAATAGACTTGGCGTGCCGACGGGAGAGCATGTCGAGCGCGGTGAGGGACTGCTCTGCCACGTCCATGCAGGTGATGGCCTGCAGCTTGTCCAGAAAGGCGGGCACAGCCAGCGCCACGGCTCCACTGCTGCGGGGAAGCGCTTCCAGCATGTAGGTTAGGGCTCGGCAGGCATGGTTCATCTGTCAAATATATGTTTAAATTAGTTTTCTTCTTCTTCTTTTACCTAAATGGCCTTCTACGCTTTACGCATAATTTTGCCAATGAATTCGTTTTACTAATTTAGAAAAATTAATGGAAAGGAAATTGAACCAGTACAATAATTGGAATATTTCCTATATAATATTGAACAGAATTAATATATGATTAAAATAGGTTTTTGTTTTATGTATTAATTAACTCCACTTCTGGAATTTTAAATTTTATCCTATCATCAAATCAAATATTATTTATTTTCATGTAAACCTTTAGATATTTATGAATAGTCAAAAAAAAAAAAAGTTTTAACAATAAGGTCTAGAGTGCGTTTGGATAGGCTGCTGTTCAACTGTTTCGAAGTTATTAAGTAACAAACATCTAAATTAAACTAGCACATTTACAATAGTATAGTTAAGTCCACATTATAAAATTTATTTCAAGAGTTGGTAGCAATTATGTGTTAAAAATACTTACCATATCAAAGTTATGTTCAGCAGCTAGCAGATTAACCAAAGCTGGAACCACCTGTCTCACCGGGAACCCGGCCAAGGTGTCTTCATTGCCCATCACCAGGAGTTGGCACATCTCTATGACCGCCTGTAGCTGCTGGCCTTCATCCCCTGTGGCTTGGAGGCCGGCCAGCAGTTGGGCTGCCTTTGTTGCCGCTGTAACAATATTTTACTTAATACATACATACAAACAAACAGCTTTTGCTAGATAGTGACATCAGAAAATGAAGTTTGTGTAGGTTTTTTTTTTGGAAAGAGAATGTAACATTACAATGATACAACTTGTAGCTGAATTTCCAAGTATGAAAAACAAGTAAAAAATAAGCAACAATCACCAAACTAACAGAAACAGGTTTGGTCAACTTATACCCAAGATGCTGCATTAGTTCCAAATCAAAATAAGCATAGTTGTAATTTGAGATGCATTTTACACAACTGGCTAAACTCCCCCAGATTTTCTTGGAAACCATAATAATAACTGTGGTTTTAACATGGGAGTCAACAGCACTTTAATACCATGGATATTCCAACAAAACTTCTGAAAGTTTTGCAACCCTACAAACTTATCTGAATCCCAAGGATTACTGTTTATGGAATCTTAGAGTCAAGGACTGTAGACTGTCATAGAAGGGACAGCAGACTGTCATAGAAATCATCCCAGCCAGTCATATCTACTTATGATTGTCATAACATAATACACAACTGAGAGGTTTTCAGGTGGGAGGAATGGTTCTTAATTTCGTTACGCCGACCGACTCGTTATGTTGTCTGCCCAAAAGATGCAAAAACTGATCCAAAATGTTTTTGACAAAACTGTCAAGTGACCTGGTCATGTCTCGGTTTTAGTTTGTGGGTGCACCGGTTTTCAGAAGACTACTGCATTGATTTATTTATTATCGAGGTGATATTCTCCTTTCATGGTGCGGCTACAAAACGGGTGGTTGAATTAACAATAAGGCAATGAGGATATTACATCAATTGGTCTCTGTTGCCAGTCAATTTGTAATGGCATCATTTAGCCAGCATTGTAGAAGCAACCTATGTTTTTAACAACAATATTGATCAAATCTATACATGGACTTTGTAGGTTCTTTCTCACCACCAGGAACCACAAAGATACAAAGTCACATGCAGTGCTCTAATAAAATTTTAAAAAAAAGCCTAACTAACCAGAGTTAGCAGTGACGGTGCGGTGCAACAGATGCTGCATGCGCGGGCCGAGCGCTCCCAGCAAATGCGGCGGCAGGCCTCTTGCTTCTAGCAGCGCCTGCAGTCTCCCCACTTCCCCCTCCTCGGAGGAAGACTCCTCGGCAGCACCGCTGGTGGTGTTGGCCGGGGTGGTCACTCCGCCTGACGCTCCACATTCTTCGGCGGACGACGACGCTGCCAATTGAAGTTTATATATAAACGCGCCATTACTTATATGTTATAATGGGAATGTTAAAGCTAAATATGAACTTTTGCTGTTATTAGTTTGTGAAAATGAAATAAACCTGTTGACTTAAACATTGCTAGTAGATACTATCTAAAACTCTAAAGCATTCATTAAGAGCGCCCAAGTACATTTTTTAATGGGGAATAAATAATTTAAATAAATATGGCTTAAGATTCGAAAAATTACAAAAATGGTTTCAAAAACGATTACATGTCAAAAAAAACCTTACACAAGTTTTAAGGATCGGATTAATAGTCGTTCCTTAGTCTTAGCTTGGAATTGTCAATTTTATATTTTAAATATTCAGTTTAACAGTCCGAAGCATTCGCTAAGCATTAGCACTTAGCAATGACAATTAATACGTCCCTAAGACTTGGTCCTCTGTAACATCAGTCACCTTCATAATGGCATGTCTGACGTGTAGTAGCAAATAGAATATGAACTTTTAACTAACTGACGATGAGAAATATAACTGATGTATAGTAAATGCAAACCTAGTTCTTCTATACCTACTGTAATTAATTTTAATAACTTGTGAGAAACTAAAAAAACAACAGTGTCTTATGCGTATATTCAAATAACGTTTTATTCTGATTTCGAGAAAATTAAAAAAACAATACCTGACAGAAAGATTAATAATTACCATGACCGAAAAAAATATTATTTTAATTCTGCGACAAACAGTAATCAAGTATTATTGTTGGTAGTGTGAAAACCCATTTTGTATGAAGAACGAAGACTTCGCTATTACAAATGTAAAACCTTAATAAAGTGGCTAACACTCACGTTTGACCTTGGGTTTTACATCGGGAATGGCCTCGTCCGGCATGGCGGCAGCTGTGGAAGGCACTGGCGGAGTGCTTGAAGTAGACGCTACAGCTCCCTACAAACATACATAACATAAATCATTTACATTTAATAGACACATATACATACAAATACATTATGCGTATTACACACGCGCACATATAATATATACACTAACATTACTCATTACACATACTATATAGGTCACAAACTAAACTCTAGGTGTGTAATATATGTTATACAATAACGATATTACTACATATTATATTTTATAAACACCCAGACAAACTGTACTGAAAAATGTACTAAAATTGTTTTGCCATGGGTGGGTGGAATCGAACCCACAATCTCCGATTTTCTAGTATATAGTACCAATTTAATAGTATATAGTTACCGTGGTTAATGTCTGGGGGTGAGACCTGCTGGACGCACCTCCAGTACTGGCACAGGAACCCAGACTGTTTTTGGCTGAAACAATATAAAAAAGAATAAATTATAGTTCATCAGAGAGCATGTTGAGCTGTCGGTCTCAGTTTCACTATACCTTGTGAAACTAAATGAACTTGTGAAACTGTTTATAGATGAGTTATTGAGTCTATATATATAAATCATTTACATACCTACAATTATGTCACCAATGAGTATAATTTTCAAAATAATTCCTCAGCTGGGTACCCTGAGGTAGTTTAAATGGTTCATGGTAGCCAAATAGGCATCAGTGATGGTATTTATTATTATCAATTTATATATATCTGCAAATCTTAGATGGTTTATTTTAAGTAAACCTTTCTCAATCCTGGACAAAGCACAAGACTGGAAAATATTCATGGATACATTCAAAATACATTACAAGATTCCAGACGAACTAGCAGTTTCAGCCTATAGACCAGGCATACTGTGTATTCTCGGTGCTTGAAGAAATTAATACTTATAGAACTCACCGTTCCGTGGGAAACAAACATACCTAAGGACCACAACATCAAGTCGGACAAATATTTTGATCTCACAAACGAAATTACTAGAAACGGATTTAAAACTGAACTTTATGCAGTGGAAGTTGGTGCAAGAGGAATTCCAGCAAAGTCTTTGCACCGTCTATTGAAGGATCTTGGCCTTCCGAGAACAGCCGTCGGAACTTTTATGGAGGGTGTTTCCAGGATAGCGCTAACAGGATCATATAGTATTTGGTTGAGTAGAGAGGGTAGTGAACACAGTGCAGGTTCAAAAGGCCTTAAAACCTACTTCGCGGTCTCAAGTCCGGGAACGCTGAAGTTCATTCCCCTGCCTTTCAACCACGAGATGGACCTGGCACCCGCACGGTGAATCCATGGTTTGCTAAGAACATTGTCTCTCTCTTGGTATAAAAATAAACCATCTAAGATTTGCTGACGCTAACTGAAAATCCAGAAACCTTACAGTTTATGATAGAGGACTTTGAATTGAAGAGTAAATAAGCAGACATCAATGACTAAAACAAAAACTAAAATAATGACAAATAGATAGAGTACTATGACTGTAGAAGATGAAAAGGTTGAATATGTCGAATCATATACTTGGGGCAACTCTCAAAATGCTACAACAAACAGAATGCAGAATCGCACTCTTGAAAATGATTTTGGTTCTTAAAAAGCATATTTAATAACAAACAATACTCTTCTTCTTCTTTTGTGTAACGCCGTATAGGTTTAATTTTGCCAATATTAAGTTGCGGGTAGATTTAAAAAGCGGGTATAAAGTAAAAGTGGGATAATAGGATGGAAAGGAATCAGAAAAGGACTAGGGTAGAAAAAGGAATGGCGACATGACCGTATGAAAGCATACGGTATAGTATTGCCAATATCAAGTGAAGGAGGAAAAAGAATCAACAGTAAAATGGGTACTGCCACTTTACTGAAGAATGTGGAATTATTTGAGATAACACAAACACCGAGATCACTGCGTAAATGCTACACTTCTCACATCATACTTATTCTACAAAATTAGTACACTTTTGCACAATAATATTCAATAAAATTAAATATCTACAGTCTTCGGGCTACCCTCAAAGAATCCAAACAATACTCACTTACAGTCAAAAGAAAGTTGTTTACCTCTTATATCCTATCAAAATTAACCTAGGCATGCCAAACATGGGCAATTAAGCAATCTAACATTCAAAAAACTTAGAACTTGCCAAAGGCTTACAAGAGGCTGAAAACGAGCAAAGATTTAAGGAAGGTAATAAAATGGGAGGATGTAGAAAGTAAAATTAAAATGGATATAGAGGCCTACGCTCAGAGAAAAGACATCATAATGGACCAGGCTAATAACAGTTGGGACTCCTCGTTATAACACGAAGAGAAAAAGAGGAAAACATTTGAAGAGATGGCCTGATGATCTAAGGAAAACTACAGGTCTGAGGTCTACAGTTCTGAAAAGGCTGGAGAAGGCCTTTGCATCAAAGAATGCAAACATGTCAAAGAGTTATTTATTATTTTTGTATTTATTATTGAACTCTGTAAGCAAATAAAGGCTTTGAATATTAATTTATATAATAAACCTAAAATTAAAATAAGAAAATGGTAAAACAAAGGATTTTATTATTATTATTATATAATAAACTAACTTCATCTGCAGGCACAATGGAGGCTCTCAAAAGGAACAATTTTTCCCCATTTAGTCAATATTTTTAATTGATGCTCAGCACCTATTGATCGTAGCATGATGTTATATAGTCATAGCTGTCCTACATAAATGGGCTATCTAACACTACAAGATTTTTTCAATCCTAACCAGTTGTTTCTGAGATTAGAGCGTTCAACCAAAAACACTTATATTTTAGTATGGATAGTCGTTACCTTTTTTATCCTTTCGCGTCGTTTGCGGCTGCGGCATGTCGCGAGCCCTTGCCCGCCGCCCGCCCGCCGCACTGCTCGAGCCTGGCTCGCCCTATAAACATTACCACTTTGTTACAATCATGGAGATAAAATACCATGGCCCTTAAGGATACCTGACTGACCAGTTTATGTATTTAATTCAAACAAAATTGAACTTCAAGAGCTGCCCCTAGAGCCGACTATCGAAGCGCATAACAGCTGACTGATTCCGACCGCTGTCGCACGAAAAATCAGCAAAATTATATTAAACACTATGAAAAACTATAAAAAAGAATATTATAACAACGAAATGATTCGTTTTTTTAATTCTCTTTTTATCAGTGTAAGTATTGTATTGATGAATAGTTTAGTATAAAATAAGATGCAGCATCCTAATTTTTTTGTTATTTTTTTTATTTTGAGCTACACACTTGTAACGGAGGTGTCCAGTTCAATGCACTGTTTTTTTTTTATTTTTGTCCAAATGGTTGAAATAGGATTAGATAGAGCTTAAAAAACCCTTAAAACACCGAAAAGCGGTAAAATTGGAAAGAACGGCCTTAAATCGCCTTTCCAGTTTTGAGAACAAAAAATCACTGAGCGTTGACTGGTTGAAGTGCGAACAGAAATATAGCGGCAACGAACTCTTTCGACATTTGGTTTTATAGGCCATTTAAGGCACTATGGAGGTTCCATATATTATTAGCAGTTTAAAAGTAATAATAGTGGTCGTTTTTATAATTATTTATTTATTTAACACTTTATTTATTACAAAAGGGCGGACTTAATGCCTCTAGGCATTGTCTACCAGTCAACCACCAGGTAATTTAGGAACAATCAGGTAGTTGTCAAAAATGAGAGTTTACAACAAGTTATTATCATTAGAGAGATATCAAGCAGTTTATATATAAAATCCAACATACACATAACATATACATACATATATTACATACCTTCCCACAACAAATAGCAAAATGATTATTGTAAGGATAGAATAAATTATGATAATGTTAGTGATTTTTTTTTAAATGAAAGTAAGATTTTTTTACTGGAATAAGAATAACAAGTATATAACTTAAATGAATTGAATGAATGACATTTAAACTAGTTCCAAATTACTATTTTCATATTATATTGTAATATTAATTTATGTAGGAAAGGAGATCTGGCCGCCACCATACAAAATTGGCCTAGTATATTGTACCGAATCATTTGGTATAGGGTTGAAGATATTAATTTTGAGATGCTCATTTAACGGTATTTTTATTTAAGCCAGTAAATGAGAAATATAGCATTACAAAATATTTATAAGTAAATAGTAGCAATACTTGTGCATTGCTGGTATCACTAAATGTTTCGTTTCACAAACATTTCTCAAGCTTGTAAGTTATTGTCGCTATCGGTATATAAACTTATTATATAATTTGTTAATAATAAATTAAGCCAGAAGTAGTATTTAAATAAAACTACTAATTAAAATAGGTATAACGAAAAAATAAAGTTGGAGAGAGACAATGTTCTTAGCAAACCATGGATTCACCGTGCGGGTGCCGGGTCCATCGCGTGGTTGAAAGGCAGGGGAATGAACTTCAGCGTTCCCGGACTTGAGACCGCGAAGTAGGTTTAAAGGCCTTTTGAACTCTCACCTGCACTGTGTTCACTACCCTCTCTACTCAACCAAATATTATATGATCCTGTTAGCGCCATCCTGGAAACACGCTCCATAAAAGTTCCGACGGCTGTTCTCGGAAGGCCAAGATCCTTCAATAGACGGTGCAAAGACTTTGCTGGAATTCCTCTTGCACCAACTTCCACTGCATAAAGTTGAGTTTTAAATCCGTTTCTAGTAATTTCGTTTGTGAGATCAAAATATTTGTTCGACTTGATGTTGTGGTCCTTAGGTATGTTTGTTTCCCACGGAACGGTGAGTTCTATAAGTATTACTTTCTTCAAGCACCGAGAGTACACCAGTATGTCTGGTCTATAGGCTGAAATTGCTAGTTCGTCTGGAATCTTGTAATGTATTTTAAATGTATCCATGAATATTTTCCAGTCTTGTGCTTTGTCCAGGATTGAGAAAGGTTTACTTTGAGTTTTCTTGAGTTGTCCCTCCTTTACAAAAGTAGTCAGTCTTTCATTTGTTGTTAATCCTTTTCTGGCTCTAGCAATACTGAGACTTACAGCTTCACGAATAATTTCTAGAACTTTATCATGTCGGTGCGAATAATGACCTTTTTCAAGTAGAGTTTTGCACCCAGCAAGTATATGTCTGGCCGTCCCTACAGCAACACCGCACAATGTACATGTCTTATCTGTTGCCTTCCCCCATCTTACCAGATTACTCTGATCAGGTAGGGACATTTAAAAGGCATTCAGATAGAACTTAATAAGTGCCGGAGACCAATCGTACATGAGTGTGCGCCATTTCAGGGCTGGAGGAATACAAACTTCCCCCAAAGTAAGCCATTCATTCTGTACTTCTAGGGTCATCGCGTGAACTCTGTAGCCATGCTCTTCATCTTCCTTAAGGAAAGATTTAATAACATCTTTATCACTTTCCTTTTTCTTCCAACCTAACCCCCTTTTGCTGATCTGGGCACCGCTCATAAATGATTTATGAAACTGAAGTCTTGACTCCATCTCAGAAGCCAATGAGTCTTTTGGGAGAGATGCAATTAGATTATCCCGAGAGTTACTCAGGATTTGTTGCTTGGTTACACGTAGATGTTTGTACAACTCAGATGGTTTTTTAAAATTCATCCCAAATTGTTGCTGTCCCCTGAACAGCGTAGAGGAGTCAGCGCCCTGAGCTAATCCAAGCCAAGACTTAAGCTTTCTTATGACAGTTGCATCCAGATTTACCAAAAGAGTTTTGTTGAAGTCGTATACAAGAAAAGGCCATGTTAGACGAGATGTTAGGTAGTTGTCATAAATCCAAGCTTTCTTGACATTACTAATTGGCTGTTGATCTACCTTGTTGATGTCATTAATAAAGCGTTCCACAACCACATCTAAGGATGGTGTTCTTCCTTTAAAATCGATCCTTCTGCCCAGAAATAGAAACAGAAGGCATGGCTTCCTCTACTGGGGCTACTTTCTGCCCTGCTATGAATAGTTCTGGGTCGTATGACGTAAACCTAGTATTTCGTCTGCCCAGACACAGACAGAAGCATTTTGATGGTTTTGTTCTCATGCCGTTCGACCATACACAGAATTCGTCTACCAGAGTAAGCAAATTCTGGCATTGTTTTGGATTGCGTGTTAGCACTGCTAGGTCGTCTGCAAATGCTAAGATGGACTCCGAATATACATTATTTAACTTAAATCTATATCCCCACTTCTTTTCACTAGTTTTAAGTTTGTCAATTAAGATGTTAATAATAATATTGAAAGCTATTGGTGAGAGGCAACAGCCTTGAAATAGCCCAACATTATATTTAAGAGGATCTGTGAACCCATCTTTATTTGTAATGACAAATCTTAAGTTCTTATAATAATTAGCAATTATATCCATGATCACTGTTGGGAAGTTATACCATTTTAGGGCAACTTGTAGCAATTTATGCTGGACCGATCCAAAAGCATTTTCCAAATCAATCCAGCAGACACTCAATTGACGCTCGTGCTCCCTGGCATCCTTCAAACATTCCGAAAGTAAGGTGTTGTGTTCCAAACAACCAGAAATTCCCGGAAGAAATCCTTTCTGGTGCTGGGATAAAAAGTACTTGTTTGTGATCATAAACCTCGACATTCTTGCTTGAAGTATAGAAAAGAAGATTTTGGACATAGTGTTTGTTAACGCAATAGGTCTTGTATCTTTAGGATCAGTAACCTCAGGCTTTTTTGGTATAAGAACAAAAGCTGCTTCTCCGAACACAGTCGGCACTTGTTTGCTTGACCATATTCTACAGTAGATGTTATGTAAACACTTGCGAATGTGAGGACACTTTTTATATACAATGTAGGGTATGCCATATAATAATAATATAAATCACGAACTTTCATATTTATGTAAATAGGAACGTGAGGTGTTCAAAAATAGGTGGAATAAATATAAAATGTAAATATTCCTTAAAATAGGGTTTTGGTTAAACAATTATAATTCTGTATATTCATTAGTTTAGATTGTTTTTTATTTTGGTTTTTAAGTTGCATAAATATTAAATATCGCTTTTGTCATTTTTTTTTCATAATATAAAAGCAAAGGCCTTTAACATCTTTTTTTTTAGGCAAAAGTTGTTCAATTCTATTTATTTTTAAACTTTCTGCTCTTAAAAACACGAGAACTTTAAATATTTGTTAACTGAATAATTGTTTTATAAATAGATTCTAGTCTAGTATTTTTTTATTATAATTTGATCTCGGTACAATTGAGTAAGCCAAAATGCAGGTGTCCTTTGTGCTGAACTATAATATGTATCATTTAACTTGTGTGTACCAATGAGTTTTTAATTAAAAAAATTATGTACATTTGTTTGACAACACCACTATAGTGCCTCGGAGAGCATGTTAAGCTGTCGGTCCCGGTTTCACTATACCAACTTGTGAAATTGTTTATAGATGGGTTATTGAGTCTATTCAAAACATCGCGACGAGCTAGCCACTTGTTCGGTGTAGACTCATACCATCGGCTACGACGAGGTGGGATTAAAACCCCTCCGCTGGGTACCCTGAGGCCGTCTAGGCGGTCTCGGGCGCCGTAAGGCACCCGTGAAGATATATAAATATATATATTTAACTTCAGGGAAATTGTAGTTGATATAAAATACCTTTCAGTATCTATATATTTCAATAATTGTATGTACTTACAAATATATGTGTAATAGGAAATTCTAAAACAATGAGTCGAGATGAGGCAAGAGACAAGTTTAACATTGTGTACCATGATTATAAAAAAAAGATACAAAACCGCCATATGGCCTAATAAAATAGCCTAACATGATCGCCGCCACCATATTCTGTCTTTACTTTTATTTAAGGTTTGTAAGGCGGGCTTTAGGCCTTAGGATGTCTCCCTATATCTTAATGTTAGAACATACATTTCATTTTCTTTAAGCAGGACATATTACACATATTGTCCAGGTAACAACAGGTAACATTTTTTTGCCATAGGTGGGAATTAAACCCACAATCTTTGTTTAAAGTGCCAAAGGCACAACCACTAGTCTACTGAGGGGGTCATAATGTTAATATACCTGTCTCTTGGAGGACTCTTGACGATTCCTCTGAGAAGAGCTAGCACCTCGCGTTAGGCAAGCACCCAGGGTCGCACCCGTGGCAGCAGCAATACTCTGCAGCAAACATTATACAAGGTCATTTTTGGTATAGTATGTTTTTTATATATTCTGTATTTATAACAAAAATAATGAAGATTTCTAATTTTTTGAGTCATCTATAAAGCACAAGAATGTGTTCAAATCACTTGAACTTTTACTTTTGTAGTTAACACTCATCCCATGTGCCAACACTTGCCTTAAACAGTGTTTATTTTAGACTCGTAGGAACTTTTTTTAATATAAATGATACACTTAAAAAAATATACATATTTAAAAAATATTCTGAAAGTAATATTGAATGGCTAAAACATTTTTCGGCATTGGCAATATGATATTTTTTACAAAATAATTTGTTATTGTCATTGAGGTATGCACATACTGCATGCAAGAGTTATTATTATTATCTTTTTAATATTTATCCAACCTGTTTTTAAACAAGACCACTAATAGTCTTAATAACAATTACTAACACTTAAATTCTGAAACTATTTTTAGTTTAGGCACATGATTGTTCCAAAATAATATAATAATATGAAGGACATATACACACATATTGCCCGGTCACAAACTAATATCTAGCATTGTACTATGTGTTCCAGAAAAAAGAAAAATACATATTATATTTTAGTTTATAGAAAATTTATGTTACCAGTCATATGCCAAATCATTCATCATATCATATTATTATGTGCCCTATGTTATATTGTTTATATATGATTAGGCAGTGTGGTCTGAATATTAAAAAGTTGTGAATTAAATTTCTACTTAGTTCTAAATATTGATACATTTTTCTATGTAGTTTGGCTTTCTTTTATACATATTTTATAATAACAATTTGCATTGAAAGTGCAAGTTAAGCCATTGATCCTAATTTCACTAATACAGATGGAAAAATTTGTACAATGTGTTATATCTTGCCAATGCATCCATTTAGGTTATACTACTATTTGCCTTGAAAGTGCAAGTTAAGCCATTGGTCCTAATTCCACTAATACAGATGGAAAGATTTGTACAATGTTTTATATCTTGCCAATGCATCCATTTAGGTTGGCTTTTGTAGACCTTTTCCTCCAGATCTACTAATAATGTATATTTTAATAATCTCACCCTCCTAGCGTTTGTCTGTCGCAAGTATGGGAGATCACGGGGAACAATCAGCAACTTGCTGTTTGAGCTTGAAGCCTGAGATGTACTTGTTTCTGAAAAAAAATACATTAAATATAATTACCTAATTACAAACTACATTATTTTAATTACTGTATTTTATATTAACTAATCATTTTCTACTAAAACAACATAATAATGAATATAATTAAAAATCCATTAGGAAACACAACTTTTGTTTTATTTTATCAAATAAAACAAACAAAGGCATACTATTCAATTTATGATTGTGAAATATAAATATTTTATGATGCCATTCACATTAAATTGTTTTGTTAGGTTTTCAAAGAATCTGCACACTGATTTGATAAACAATACCTACATCTATAAAGGTAGAGTAGATAGGACTTAAGAAACATTTAGAAATATAAGATTATTATAATTTAAAATAAATAAATAATCATAACAAAAATATTATTTTGCAAAGTCATATCAATGTTTATAGGTTATAGTTATCTCTGACAAGTCTCAATAAAGAACGAATGAGCTACTGATAACAAACATATAAATGTTTGCAAGCAATGTAAATATTATAGAACATATACCTGAAGTATTTGTAGATGGTAGAGGAGTCAAAGATTTTCTGCTGTGTGGGACAACAGAACTCCGTTTTTGTGGGGGAATATGGTTTATTAATGCTTCACTTGAAGATGGACTCACTGAAAACGCAATATAAAAGGATCACTGACTTATCAGTAAAGAACATTTATTTCACCTGATAACAGCTGACAAACTAGATAAGCACATTTAATAACATAATTGAAATGGGCATGTATATTACAAAATGCTTACATGCATAGTATGGAATTCTTACATGTATACTCATAAGAAATAATTATAGGAAAATGATTTTGTTGAATTAAAAAAGATGCTTTTTCTTATACAACTATAAATTAGGCATGATTATAAACTTAATGCTTGTGTATATGTATACATATTATGTTCTTAATGGTATCAAATAAAGTAGTTGTTTTTATTGGAGCACAGCATGTAACTTTGTATCCACCTAAGGTAAGGAGACCAGCAAAATCCTTGAATGAGGTCAATAAATCTATTGTTGTTTTAACAGCATTGGTCGCCCAGGTAAATGATACAGTAATGAAGACAAGGAGTCTGTTAATATCATCACTGTTTTATAAACTAATCAACCGTCTATTATGTCATAAAGAACTACCACCTTTATAAGAAATTGGTGCAGTAGTCTTCAGAAAACCACATACTAAAACCGAAAGATTGCTAGGATCTTGACAGCTTTTGCATCTATAAGGGCGGTGGTTATGCAACCTGTAAGTCGGCCTAGCTAAGTTATAAAGCCTCTAAATTAATATAATTAAATAACTTACCAGAACTTTCTCTGGTGACAGTGCAAGTTGGTGGACCTAGATCACGGCGATTTCTGAGAGGATATGCACACAGCTGGGAAGTTTCGGACTGTCTGGATCCACTAGCTTGTGGATCAACTAAGCAATCTTTTTTTGATTCTACCCTTGACTTTTTATGAGGGTATGCGTCTACTAAATGGTTACTCCTTTTACTGGATAAAGCTCTATGAGTAGAACGTTTCCTCTTTTTGCCTTTACTCTTATGGGTTGTAGGACTGTACACTGAATAATCAGAATCAATTAAATCTGTGACAGTGGATGAGCTGAATGGGGAATATGCAAAATCTCTTTCCTCAAGAGGTAGCAGACCACCTTCACTTTGATTACTTGGATTTTGTGGGTTAAGCTGAGATGTGTTTAATGTGGAGCTGTACCCCAAGTCGGCAGTTGTGTTATGGCTTCGGTTTGAAACTAGATCACAGGCACTCTCATTTGACTGAACAACTGTCTTTGAACGGGTACAATGAGCAATGCACTCCTCTGGAGTATCTATACTGAGGGGTTGACTACTTTTATGCTTCTTCCTATCATGCGTTGACGTTTGGCCCCTTTTATGGGGGACTGTTTGTGGAGAGTCTGTTTTGTAATCCGATGTGTCGTATCGGGTCTCGTAGGTGACCGGTCCGTAAGACCAGCGCTCGGCGAAGGTATAGTCAGAATGGTTCACAAGTCGAGAGCTCCTCCGCAGTTCCTGTTGCCCAATTGGCTGCAGACTGATATTGAGAGCTTGTCTACTGGTAGCTTGCGGCGGAGTCACTTGGCGGCGGCTGTGGCTAGCTCTACGCACCAGATGCGACCACCGACCGCCCACCACCCTGCTCTGAGAAGACCTGAAAATCATTACACATTATTATATTATGATCGTAATTTTGAAACAAGATTAACCTAGTTTAATACTCTAGTTTTAAAATTACACAAAGACCTGAAATAATTTACCCGGGTCACTCATATGCATGTAAAACTTTCATGCAAATACATTTGACACAGATTTTGTATAGACTAATGTATTGTAAAAATTCAGCATATATTTGTAAATGTCAACAAACACTTGTAGGTTTGCATATTCATGAGAATGTGAGGGCCCTGCACCAGCAGGACCTTCAATTGACATTCTGTTACAAAAATTGTGAAATAATAGATCCTGAGCTAGGAAAAAAATCCTGTACTGCAGACCATACAACAAGAAATAAAAAATTGAGCAAGGTTAAAACAACATGGTGCCCTTAAGAAGGGTAAAGGATGTAATATAGGAGATAGGCTTGATGAAACAACAGCAACAAAAGGAAGAGCTTGGACAAGGATAGCGCTAGACAAGTAGCAATTGGAAAAAGTTGGAGGAGACCAGAGGCTCTACCATGGGTTTGCGCATTGTAGAAACGTAACGTATTCATTTACGTATACATGAGCAACAACCAATAGTATCGCTTTAATTTTGGTAACAGGATCGAATAAAGCGATCCTATTGGTTGTTGCTCACGTATACGTAAATGAATACGTTACGTTTCTACAATGCGCAAACCCATGGTAGAGCCTCAGGCAAACAGATACAGAAACAAATTGATGATACTGAATATGCTGGTTAATATGCTGCTCAATCATAAGCAGAATATTATTATTATTCATTTATATGCATTATATATAAACATGTTAAATTTTACATCATAACCATTTATATTTACAAACATTTGGTGCACATTAACCCATGCTTTCATAAACCCTGGTAGGGATAATTTTCATTGTCAAAAGTATTCTGTTACAGTTCACCTAGCTGCTGTGCTAGGAAGGCAAGGTTTATATGGTATATGATTTATTGGAGCTGATTAATGGTCATTAGGTTTATAAATCAATATCAGTTAATGATATATTGTATATTGAATATAAAGTTTATATGTCCAGTTTATATGCTTTATTGGCATTAAAAAAAAATATTTAGGAGAAAAACTAATTAAAAATTATGAAAATTGAGCAGCGTGTTATGAAAATTTACTTTTCATTGTTGGGTCTGTGATCTCATGATCAAATTTAATTCTAAATTATTAAATATATATTTATTATTATGCCAGGGAGCACAAGCGTCAATTGAGTGTCTGCTGGATTGATTGGAAAATGCTTTTGGATCGGTCCAGCATAAATTGCTGCAAGTTGCCCTAAAAGGTATAACTCCCCAACAGTGATCATGGATATAATTGCTAATTATTATAAGAACTTAAGATTTGTCATTACAAATAAAGATGGGTGCACAAATCCTCTTCAATATAATGTTGGGGTATTTCAAGGCTGTTGCCTCTCACCAATAGCTTTCAATATTATTATTAACATCTAAATTGAGTAATCTGGTAAGATGGGGGAAGGCAACAGAAAAGACATGTACATTGTGCGGTGTTGCTGTAGGGACTGCCAGACATAGTACTTGCTGGGTGCAAAAATCTACTTGAAAAAGTTCTAGAAATTATTTGTGAAGCTGTAAGTCTCAGTATTGCTAGAGCCAGAAAAGCATTATCAACAAATAAAAGACGTAACTACTTTTGTAAAGGAAGTCAAGAAAAGTCAAAGTAAACCTTTCTCAATCCTGGACAAAGCACAATACTGGAATATATTCATGGATACATTCAAAATACATTACCAAATATTTTGATCTCACAAATGAAATTACTAGAAACGGATTTAAAACTCAACATTATGCAGTGGAAGTTGGTGCAAGATAAATTCCAGCAAAGTCTTTGCACCGTCTATTTCTTCTTGATCTTGGCCTTCCGAGAACAGCCATCGGAACTTTTATGGAGCGTGTTTCCAGGTGTTAACAGGATCATATAGTATTTGATTGAGTAGAGAGGGTAGTGACACAGTGCAGTTGAGAGTTCAAAAGGCCTTTAAACCTACTTTGCGGTCTCAAGTCTAGGAATGCTGCAGTTCATTCCCCTGTCTCTCAACCAGTGTTTGTAAATAATATATATAATATATATATAAATAAGAACAATGGACCTGGCACCCGCACGTTGAAGCATTGGTTTGCTAAGAACATTGTCTCTCTTTATCTATTTATTATTTTTAAGAGATGATTTAAACTTATATTTGTCAAACAGATTTTTCTTTGGAGTCACCATGAGGCTTAAATGAGGGGCATCATATAAACTTGTTACTTGGAAGGTAATACATAAAAATATTCTGGACAACAAGAGGCAAAACATATATTTCCTATGGTGCATCTGATTCCCGTTCTATTTTGCAAAATAAAGCTTCTAATGCCTATACTGTATTATATTGAAACGTAACCTCACTATTATTCATTGAAAAGCGTTAAATACAAATAGGTTTAAAACTTCTTTTTCCTCACAATTCAATAAGTTCTTAGTCAACCATGGATCCACAGGTTGGGCGACAGATATATCTTGATATTTTGAAGTAATTTTTACAGTAAATTTCATGTGTGCTCTACTTTAATAAAATATAACAAAACCCCCTTACTTTTGAACAACTTCAAGTAAGGAAAGTTACAAAGTATAATAATAATCAGAAAATGATTCCAACAAATTACTCTAGTCATGTTTCTCAGAATCTATAAAACATAGATTAGACCACTTTTGGAATATGGGTTCCAAGTCTGGAATACATACTTTAAAGGATATAAACCAGCTTGAAAGTGTACAAGAAGGGCAACAAAATTGCTTTATTGCTTGTGGAAAATGACTTACGAAGAAACATTTGAAATTTTCAAATTATCAACAGTGAGTGACATGAATGAATGCATGGAGATTTGATTGAGACCTTTAAAATTCTCACACGCAAATATGACTGTCCCCACTTGGCTGAAATGTTTCATTTCAATGATACTATATTTCCCCATCATGACATGAAACTTTCAAGGACTCTTAGCAGCTAAAATGTTGGACATAACTTTATCAGCAACAGAGTGGTGAATGTGGAAAAGACTGCCATAGTACACAGTCATCTCCTCTACTGTAAACACTTTAAAGAATAAACTTTGAAAATAATAAAAATTAAAAACTATACAACAGTGCTTGATTATAGGCATATCAGCAATACGCTGCTCCCTTTTATTTAATAATAATAAACCAAAATAAAAAAATACCTGCTGGACTCCTTGGTGAGTGCAGAGTGCGACGACGGTGTGGCAGGTTGCTCGGCCATAGACGATGTTGGAGAATTGCTGTGGCTGCTGGTGAGGGGCCTGCGCCGGCCACCCGCGCCCGCTAGCTGCAGCCTGGCACCATGCCTAGGCCTGCTGCAATTGCCCTCCTCAGCATTCACAGTGGTCAAATTAAATAAAAACCTCACAAAAGACACTAAACCACCCACTCTTTTTTAAAATTTTCAATCACTTTTAATCTGGAACAAAGAAAAGTTAAGATTAAACGTCAATACTATAAATTGTTATAGTTACAGACCATTTATAATAATTCTGTGAGGGTGACTTTGCAGTAACTAAAATTATGTGTGCACAGAGGTGAGCAAAGATATGGGAACTGCAGCTTCTTAATGCTTTGATTAAAACTGTTTCAAATTAAACAATTGTAACAAATTTGGTGCAATCACTCTATCTTTTTTGAGTATTAACTTATTAGTAATACATTTATGATCTTATTCATAAAAACTTGAGTCCTTGAAGAACACTTTAGTTATAGAAGGTTTTCTCTTTTTTTTTTGCAACAAAAATGAATATGCCTAAAAGAGACAAAACTATTTTAACCAATGTGATCCTCAAGGACCCAATAAGTTTTTATGAATAAGGCCATTACACTTTAAAACAAAGTCGCTTCTTCTGTCTGTACAGTAGTTCTTTTAAACTATATTTATAATTTTTAATTAGGTTTTACTATTGGAATATTATTTTTGATGGTAATATACTAGTTTGTGAGGATGGATGTATGTTACTCTTTAACTAAAAAAACTACCAACTCATTTTAATGAAACTTAACATTAATATAGCTTATACATGATGGTAACACATAATCTTTCGAAATTTCCACGAGAACGAAGTCGCGGGCATATGGATAATGGATAATACATTTAAGTATATTACATAAAACTCAGTACGTCGCACAGTACCCGTGACAAACAGGCTAGCAGTGCCGATCAGCTAGTAAATAAATGATTCAGCAGCAATCTATTGACATGCCTGTTGAGCTAGGACCTACCAATCAAATTTTAAACAACGGAATAATCAACGCACTAATCACATGAAAACAAGAAGATTTCACAAGTATCGCACATTTTTTGGGTGGATGATAATAATAATAATAGTATATCGTCGGTGATGCGTTACATAAACATAATATACCAAACCAAACACTGTTCCTTCATGAAAAATACTTCACTCGATAAATAACACTATTTTATATGTAATGAAGTAATTATTTCATCTGTTATAACAAAGATATTACCACGTTTAAAATAAATATCACAATGGATGACACATAGAAGTCGATACGCTTGCTCCTTGCTTTCAATTAATTTTTCAATAGATTTTTTCTTCACAGCTGGCTGTCATTGTTAATGTTGCCATTATAAAAAAAGACAGAAAATATAACGTAGGGGAAAATTTATGGGAAAATCTTCATAACTCTGGGGGGAAAATGTATATTTTTTTTATATCTCTCGTTAGATTGTTAACGATTTCCGCTATTAGCGCGCTCTCCTCCAATCACTAGTACTTTTTTAACCTTCGCTGATTGGATGAGAGCGTTATTTTAACAATCTAACGCTCACGTTATAAGAAACAGAATGTAGCAACTGGAGTACGCATAGGCTATTTGACTACATTAAAAATATACTATAAATTGTGGTCATCCTATCAGGAAATGGCGTAAAAATTATTGTAAAAACTATTATTTGTAGATTACACGAAATACAATTGAATATTTTTTACAATTTTATTTACAACTAAAACATCTTTGATTGTTTGATGACTAGTGACGTCACAGGCAAGTAAACAAAACAATACACAGATTATAAATCATGTGGATGAAATAGCATGAGTATAATATATATAGGAGATTATTTAATCTGTGCTTGTTTGTTTACTTGCGTGTGACGTCACACATAGACTGCAAAACGGCGTTTTAAGCGAAATTGTGGAAATTCAAACTTTAACTTAGATTTTTATTAATAATAGAGTAGACATCCTGGAAATATCAATGTAGTATGATTATTATGTAATGGAGAATCATATAAAACGGGTTTCAAAAAGGAGACAAATACCATATTCCTTGAGGTTATAGTATATGAAGCTGCAGAATATGAAGGGAAATGCACCTACATACCTAATTAGTATAGTATAATTAGTTTTTTTTATTGAATATTTCACATAATTTGCAAAACCTATAAAAAAATCCCTCTAGCTAGATTATAGAGGACATTATTTTTATAAAAAGTAGAACACCGCAAATCGTGAATATGAGAGGAAATGTAATATACTATACTATAATTCTTTTATTTTAATTGATACTTTCCTATAATTAGCGGGTTAATAAATAGAGGGTTTTTTTATAAGCGAATTATGAAAAAGTATCAACCTAGTTATTAAAAAGAAGGAATAAATTGAGCCAGCCCCCTAATTATGAAACGAAATTTTGACTGATCGCTATTGCGATCGATTGTAATTGGAACTGTCATAGTCTTTATAGCTTTAGAAATAAGAGCGATGACAATTAAAATTTCCAATGATTTGACAGATCGTTCGCTGTTTTATAATTAGGCCACAAATACCACAATACATTTTCATGAAATTACGGATACATTACAAACAAAAGTTACATTATTTTTTTAATACTACTAAAATCTATTATTAATAAAATTGCTATATTAAGCACTTGTACTCTTATGTTCGGATTAATAGTCATGGCCAAGGAACTTAATACTCTCTACGAGAGAAGAAAGCCAACTTCATAGTAAATAAATGCCGACAAGTTTTAAGCGCCACAGCGTTAACCCTGGGAACTAAAATTTAAAAAATACAAATTATCATTCTGTCTCTCTTGTTTCCGTATTGTTGTATTTTAAAAAATACAAATTATCATTCTCTCTCTTGTTTCCGTATTGTTGTATTTTTTTAATACTACTAAAATCTATTATTAATAAAATTGCTATATTAAGCACTTGTACTCTTATGTTCGGATTAATAGTCATGGCCAAGGAACTTAATACTCTCTACGAGAGAAGAAAGCCAACTTCATAGTAAATAAATGCCGACAAGTTTTAAGCGCCACAGCGTTAACCCTGGGAACTAAAATTTAAAAAATTCAAAATGGCCTCCTGATATAAATATTTAAAGTTTTTTGAAGTGAAATTTAATTGAGTAGAAATCTGATTTTCATCAATCAAATACGTACTCAATTAAACTTCACTTCAAAGAAAAATATATAAGGGTAAATTAAGTAGGTACAGTTGAATAAAACATCATTTCATAATAAGTTTTTAATTTAATTAATTAAGCATATTGTAATAGAAAATTTAATCGAGTTAGGCTTAGTAGCTGCGGGAAACCTATGAAAAGTTCAGTATACGAAAAAATTAGTCCGCACTCTGCATTTACTACACTTTCCTGTTTCCATTACACAGAAATTAATAACACAAAAACGTAGGATTTCTCTAAACGACACAAGTTCATAGTCACTCAATAAATTATTAATGCAAGGCAATTTCAAGTGTAAACATTTGCAAAAGTTTAAGAACACATCACAAATAAATAAACATTAATAAACAATATGCCGCTCTTTCGTAAAATAAATAAATATCTTTCTTTTACTTGTTAAATGGCTTCTCGCTTTGCGCGTGATTCTGCCATGTTTAGTCAACAAGAAATTAATTTACACTGTAATTACGCCGTAGTTTAATGAAGAAAGCGTTTTATTTATATATTTATACCAAAAAGTACATCTTTATTTAATATTAATAAAATAAAACCCATGTTTTATTAAATTAAAAATAATTCTGAAAAAAATAGTTCATTTGCTTTCCGAGTAGAAAAAAAAATATGTATCCGTTTTGTAATGTCTTGTGTCCGTGTTGTTGTATAAGTATATCATTCTGTCTCTCTTGTTTCCGTATTGTTGTATATAGTCTCTTTTTCGCATATTTTGCCCAGAGGTGGCGCAAATGCACATACCGTAGTTGATACCCCTTGGTCATGGCTAAGCACTGGCTCAAGTCGTGCTCACGAAAGTAATACTCAAACGATGCTTAGCCGAGCAACCACTTCGCACTATAATAGTCGAGTAAATATACGCAGCTAAGCCAAGCAACGCCTCAAGCGAATGCTCGCTGAAATATGTAAATTACTTGGAATCCTGGTGCAAAAAACCTCAAAGTATTGAGAAGTTATATTTCCATGGAGATAGGTAACCCTCTACTGTTGAAGTTTTATAATATAAAATGTTTAATTTGCACTGAAAACAGAAGAAATCATAGATTTTGTATTAATAAATTATGAAATACACAAAAGAAATAAAAGAAAACTAGAAGAATAGGGAACAATATTTTTAAAACGACAAAAAAATTCATAATTACATCAACAGAAACTTAAAAAATAACAGTCTAACATGAAGAATCTAACTCTGATCATGACTTAAGTAAAGGAATATCGAGACTAATGCTTAGCCGAGCAACGGCTCAAGCTTTAGCCTGAGCCACCGCTCGGAGCACCGACTATTATAGAAACAACTGTCACTTTGATAGTTCTAAGCAATGGCTCGTGCTAAGCACTGGCTTAGCAACAACTATTAATCCGGACATATGTCTCCAACAGTTTTAGTCAGAAAGTAATAGTATAGCCTAAACCTGATAATTAATGTATTTTGCCATTTTTGTTTTTTATCAATTTGACAGAGCTTCAGCAAGATGAATAGAGCAGAAAAAGTTTAGTTCTTTACCTCGAAAATGCAAAATTATGGTTGTTTGGATGTCTGTGGCTAAATCGAGAAATCTATCTAGCTAAGGCAGTTACAGTTAGGATCTACTAACGTGCTCGCTTAATAAAGCTATACTTACTACAATATTGATATATGTGTAAGTAGATATAGGTAGTTAAAAATGCATAGTAGAGTATTATACTCGTATATGGTCTAGCTAAATAGTATACTATTATATTCCTGTTAAAAGATTACAATTAACGGTACAGAAAAAATCTTTAATAAACAAGACTTACCTACAGAGATGCGATTTTTGAATGTCATCGCTGAGTTAGATATCACACGTGAGAAAAATATCACCAATGACTAGGAAATCACGATTTATCAAAAGTCCTATTTTTGAAAGCCATATGTGTCAAATATAAAAAAGCGGCCCCAGCCTAGTGGTTAAGTCACTGCGCAACTGATAACAAGGTTAAGCAGATGACAACAAGACCGGCCTAAGATGGGTGACCGCTTTATACAACGAGGCTATTTCATCATAAACACCGCAACAAGCTCGCCACTTGTTAGGTGTTGCCTCCGAATACCATCGGCGAAATGAGGATGGGTTAATCCCTCCGCTGGGACACTGAGGCCGTTTAAACGGTTCTCGGGAGCCAAATTGGCACCCGTGATGGTATTTATTTTATTTATTTATGTGTCAAATAATTTCTCATTCACAAAAGCTACTAGCGTTTCGTTACACGAAGAAACATTGTTTGTCATTCTTGTTTCTCAAAATAATTAACATGTACTAAGCCAGTTGTAAATGTTCTCAGTGTGTTCAATTAAATTTTGTTACATATTTTTTTGTTATATTTCTTCATATATTTTTTTTATACAGACATATTTGCAGGACTCTACAAACTGTTTTTTGAAATACCTTTCAGTAGGAAAATATTGGTCTATGCCACACTTATATTGTTCTACCTACTTTAAGTTATGTATTGTACTGTTTTTCCTCGAATAAATAAAAATAAAAAAATAAAAATGTAAAAACATAAAAACTCAATGGTGGAACGAAACTTAACATACTATTACATTATTTGCGATGATTATTATCTGTCATCGGTGACTTTATTTTACGAGTGGTAGGAGGCACTCGTATTGATATCATAGGTATGATATTTTAGTTATCAAAAATACGAACTTTGGAAATCGAATTTGACATTTCAGTGATATTTTGTCATCCGCTGATATTCAAAAATCGCACCCCTGCTTCGATCAACATACAACACAGCTATAAGATCAAATATTTTCTCTAATATAATTTTAATGCTTGCAACATTTAGCAATGCAGCGCCCTCTGTCCGCAATTTGAAATGACAGCGAAGTTTGCAAACAACAACGCAAAATAATTTGTACAGTCAACTGCAAGTTTCTTTCATTTGGAACAAATTATTAGATCATGGTAAATATTATCTAATCTTCGCATTCAGTAAAATTTTAATCCAAAAAACAATGCCCACTAGGGGGCCATCCTTTATTCACAGGGGCGCTAGTTCGACGCCCAGCATTTTAAATCACTTATAGCATTATAAAAACTTACATATTTATTAGTAGATTTTTGAGGTAAATTTTGATGATTTTTTGGCATGAATTTCTGTAAAAACGTACGAAACTTAGACCCAAAAACAGAAGCTGAGAGGGAATCCCATATCTCTGCCGTACAGTTTAAAACTTAGAACAAAGCGAAATCGTAACGACATAGGTTTGGATGGAATACCTCTCCACGTCTGGTTGACACACTCCGTGGCACACTTACCGAAATGTAACCTATAAAATAAAAGACGAGAAACTTTTCGTACCTATGTGATACAGACTATCGTTGCCTTAAGTCTCTTAATTCGGAGATGAATAGAGCCAGGGCAAGAAATTAATTCCAGAATTTCGCACAAAAAATTGCAACACTGCAGTAATACCTTCACCTGACTCTAAAGGACTTGTATCCAGAGCCGTTAAATAAATTACCTTCACCTGAGAGTTCTTTTGCCATTCTCCAAAATAAGAAGAAGAGGATGCCGAGATTCTTGGTTTGGTTTAATCTCTATACTAGGTCGCCATTAGTTTAAGTAGATCTAATGAGGGATGATAATATAATATTGCAAGACTTGGTTTATAGAAATATTTCTACTAACAGACAGACAAACACGAATTCCAAAACCGTTAAATTACTGTTCTTTAGCATATTTGGAGTAGATCTGGCCTATTTTTATTCAAATCAATGCATAGTTATTGTACTGCTTTATTATTATGAATATTTAGCTTACTGGGAATAGACTTTTAGTCACTACCTACTAAAGATTTTTCCTATTGTTTTTTAAGTACACTTGAAGCTTAATCGGCCTACAACAGCCTACTAAACAGAAAATAAAATAAGCCTAAAATTTGGGAAAATTAGATTTATCCAATTAAAACCACTTTCACTCAGGTCATAAAAATACAATACTATGCCCAGTCGTACTCTGAAAGCAAGTTTTGTTATCAATATAAATATCTAAAGGTACAAACAAGCATACTCAATGATGTTATCAACGTATGTATGTATGTATATACGGGTCCCGTAAAGGCAGGGCAGAGGCTTTCTGGTGAACGACCGCGAGCTGGCGGTGTCGCGGTCTTCGGGTTCACTCACAGTCCGTTTCCTGCTACGGATTGAGTCAAACAGGCTCTCGTTGACATACAAAACCTCAGTGAATGTATCAAAATAATTATTGTAATATTGAAGGTTATTTACAAAACAAGATGCCAACTAAAAACATAAGCTTATCTTTGTGTACACACGCGATATTAATTGTAAATCTGTTTTCAAACATTGATATGTAGCTCTTCTCGGTAAGAAAAAATGAGCTTAATCAGAAACCTGTGTAGCCAGTAGCCAGGTGTGGGTCCGGGTTCAGGTAGGCAGGTCTACGTCCCGGTCGCTACTGTCCTTTTCCGTTTTTTCTGACGCTTATCCCCACACGTCAAAGAAGGTTATTGACAAGGTGCACTATAAGAATGTAAACAAAGACGAGATTGCGATTGAGTCCACATACGGGTGCAGTTTTGTAGCAAGAATACACAAAAAAAAACTTGATTCAGGTTGGCGAGCAACGAACGCGGCGGATACACTGATTTGCGATTCGAATATGACCTTCCTTGACTTCGGACGCCGTTTAACCTTCCATCGCACGGGCTAAATAAGTGTTTGTTTAACACGTATTGTTTTAAACAATTGAAGCAAACAGAATTATTATTCATAAATGTAAAGTCAAATGCAGCAAGCCAGTTGTAAAGGCGGAAATCAACAACCGCGCCATGACTTTAGTCAATACCACACATTGACAAAAAAAAAAGTTGTTTCAGGACCAAAAAGGAAATTTGCTATTGATTTGCAATGAAATCTCCATGTTGCTGAATTGCGTAATATTATTTCTCCAAAATCCAAACGAATCATCAATATAGAACCTTAATCAATTTGCCAAAAAATAGGACCCTCGTGTAGAGTTGAAAGATACCCTGACGGTAGCGATATAAGGTTGAGATTCTAGTGACGTTGGTGGAGGGTCTTCCCAGCCCCAAGGCCGCTCTGGCGGTCACCAACCCGCCCGCGCATGCTACACCCGCTTACCTCGTCAACTACTTGGTACTGTTTCCCTATGCGAACTACAAGGTGTAAATTACCACCACAATATTTGCTTATAAACACGCAATATTTCCTCTAACCGTCTATTGTTTAATCGACTTCTCATGCACAAACCACTTCATCAAACAGTAATTTATATTATGCAATATGCGTACTAGTTTTCACACACCATGATGCCTGTTTCCTTTAGAATTTGTCGGCACTTTGTTTATTTCTTCGGCTTCCACAAGGAACACCTATATACCTAACAATGTAACTAATGCAAGTCACATTGTGATACTGTCCATTTTTTTCTTTAATATTTTTTTGTAATTTTAATTAAGATAAAATGTACCTTGGTAGAAATTTACTAAGAAATTTTATTACACTGTCGAATATTATAAAAAATATAGTGGTCGTAGTAAATGTCAGAGTTGAACAAAGGGCTTACTTCACGTTGGAGACATAAGTACATAAAGCAACAGAGAGTTGTGGATATTAACAAAATCAATCTGGTGGGCGGACCGAAACGTTTGGGGTGAATATGAAGTGCACCCTCAAACGGGTGAACGAAACTCACGAGTGCAGCCACCGACCGGGGGTCCGTCTAGTTCAACGACCCCTACCCTCCTCAGCACTGTCTACACGGGGAGGATGTGAATGCTAATATACAATCAGCTGTTTGGTATCAAAATGTTGACGTAAAATTAAGTGTCATAGAAGGGATAAAATTTTTGATGCCTTTTGGAATATTTGTATATTTAGGATTTAACTATTTATTACCAATTAGGACATCTAGCATTGATAGGTTTTTAGCAGAGTAGCGAAAATTTTGGTTTTAAATTAAAAATGTTAACAACCTAATTGAAATTTTTAATTAAAACTAAAAGCAAGATGGAGAATTAAGACAAACATGAATAATGCACCGTAGTGAAACGTTGTTTTCGTGCGGCTTTCAGGGCAAAATAAATAATTACCAAAATGGCGGAAGGTTTCTTTGTGATTCTGCTGTACCTACACTTCTTTGTTTAATATAATTTGGAATTTAGGTCAAAATTAAAACAGACGTGATGAATATAGATTATGATATCATTAGTAATTATAATAAAGTAAACATCATTACAGCATTTTGTCACGTTTAGTTTTTATAAAGAATGTTTAACTCATTATAAGATCTTATAATTTTTGTAGAAGAGATAGAAGCATGTAATAAGTCTAATAAAACAATGAAGTTGCAGCAGATGAACATGTTAGTATAACGCTGCAATGTTCACGGTGCACGGTATATTGATTAGTAGGTTAGTGGCAACTTAACGCGACTAAAATACTTGACGAAGAATTACATCGATTGAAGCATAACAAAGGCCGACTACGAACGATTACATACACTCTAACATAATGGTGTGGAATAGCATTGGATTGGGATTATGCAACGGTACTACATAAGTACTTAAATAACTAATAATCAATTCTGGTTTGGGCCACGGTTTCGACAGAGGCTAGGCCCTTCCAAGCCAAGGTTGATCAACTTTAAGTTAGACAGAAGGTAACGGCGATAGATGTCTTCAAACGTTGATACTATCTACATAATAAATTATGATGAGATGAAAATGTGGGTATTTTTTATAGAAATAATATTACTTACCAGTAAGAACATTAGATTGAATAATTATTAATGCATTATTTTGTTTTAATATTGATGTATAATTATTAATGCATTATTTTGTTTTAATATTGCATTGATTATGTTAGTAGAAGACGACAGTCTTCTACTAACATAAGAAGGTAATGTAGACGGCCATTTACAGCAGATGCATTATTATTTAGTATATCTGTTTATTTTTAAAGTGACAATATCTCTTTTCTTTACAGCAAAATAATAATTTATACTTCGTATGTCTTACTACAGAGCTCTTGTACATTTTGACGTGCCCAATTGTTACGGTGTTGACAAAATGGATGTAAAAGTGAAAACTTAAACAAAATTACGCATTTCATTGTTTTTTTATATATTTGGTTTTTATTATTTGTTATTTAACAACTACGTAATTATTTAATATCGTTATTTCTGGTACACATAGCCTAAAGCCATAACATAAAGGTTAGATTTTAACCAGAGCAATATGTATGAAATGTCTTACATATTTTAATCTAATGCTGGCAACATGTTAAGACTAGGAGATGGTTTAAAAGGAGTAATTGATTTTTGCTAGTACTTTCATGTAATGGTTTGTTATACTACGTATTTGTTTGAATCACAAAAAACTTAAATTATTCGGAGTAACATCATATTGCGGACTAGCGTGCACTAAAGGTCATTCGTAACTTCTTTGACCTTACTCGATTGCCTGCATTACGTATGTACCTAGAGTTGGCTAAAAATGTGGTCTGTGGTAGACCTATGGTTGAAGTTCATTTGCACGTCATTAAACAATAAGGTTAATTTTCCCTGGCAGTATACCTACTATCTTTATCATTTATTGTAGTGACGTTTAAACTACGTTCTACGTTCAAACTTAGTGATATGTTTATGAGAAGGCAATAAGTTTTGTAAAACTTGATAGATCACTTTCTTGTCGACTGTACAAGTTGAATATAAAAATAATTTATTTAAAAAATACACAATTCCGTCTAACGTTTAAAGAACTTTATTTTATAAGAACAAAACCATTTTTTTAACTAATGCCGACAACAGAAGGTAGTTACATACAATAAAAATACATATAAAATATAGTATAAAAATTAAAACGAGGAATAATAAATAAAGTAACGTACTAGATACCTAACAACAATTCAAGAACAAGGCCGAACCTGGGATGGGTGACCGCTTTATACAACGAGGCTATACCATCATAAACACCACAACAAGCTCGCCACTTGTTAGGTGTTCTCCGAATACCATCGGCGAAATGAGAACGGAATAATCCCTCGGGTACCCTGAGGCCGCTTAAACGGTTCTCGGGAGCTAAAAAGCACCCGTGATGGTATTTATTGTTTATTATTAGACACCTAACACGATATTTAAAAAAAAACATTATTATTATTTAAATATGTATTGCATACAATATACAAAGTGGACTTAATGCCGCGAGGCATTCTCTACCAGTCAAACCTACTTATTAATAACTTAATAAATAATATTCTTTATACCTACGTTGATTCCATATGTGACAATATGAATTACATTATTGCGTTTGAACAACATAACAAAGAATATTGTGCTTACGAAAACACTACGTCAGAACTAACTCAGAGGTGAGCTACTATCGCCATGGTTGCATAACAAGGCGCCATTATGCTACCATAGAAAAGGGATCAATGGGTTACTTACTTATACAATCATTTTCTCTAAACTCTTTCTCAAACCTTTCTAAAATTATCATGGCCGATAAACAAGAGCGGCTACAGATAGAATCGAACTTGGTTGACAAACATTTTCTTATAGCTAACATTAGTAAAAATACCAAAGTTATTGGCACCATTTTGTTGGACAAGTTATCTTATAAAATGGACACAAAACTAGTTATCAGAAATGATAGAAAATTAAACACAAACCGAAATTCAATGAACAAAGATAAGGGTACGACAGCAGAATCAGTTCAAGTGTGCGACCGTTTACGCAATGTGATCAACTAGGCCAATATTGTATCGTTGTCATTGGGCGGCATCTCTCTATGCTCAATGTTGGATGAAATTTGTTCAGCGCATTATATCTAGGCCGAACATAAAATCAATTGGTAATACGATAATTTTATAATAATAATAGCTTTACGACACTGAAAATTATCTATAAATATTCTATTGATAATTTTAAAGGTACCATCGTTGACATCGCCTAGTTGATATATATATATATATCCTATAGGGATTTGCTTAAAGGCCCTTAAATCGCCTTTCCAGTTTTGAGAACTGAAGATGGCCGTCGCCTCAAATAAATAAAAAAGTGAGAACATAAACAATTACTGAGCGTTGATTGGTTGAAGTGAGAACAGCAACCACAGACAACGAACTCGTATAACATTTCATTTTATAGGCCATCTAAGGCATTAAGACAATTCCATATATTATTATTAAGCAGTCCCGTGCGCCTTAAGGTACTTACTAAAATATATAAATAGCAACGGAACACATCAATGACAACAAAATAATTGTAACGTTGTCTATAAATGAAACTATAATAAAATAAGCTAAATAAACTTGGCAGAAATAACAGGATGAAATTGCTACAGCTGATCTAGTTTACAGAGCATGCCGGAATTGAGAGAAACGAGAAAGTGAAATGTGTATACCTAATGGGATCAAAAACGCCATTTATAGACATCTTACCGGTACAATTTTTAATGTCTAATCGCTTTAAACATTTGAAGACTGATTGATCTCAATCTCAATTGTAATACTAAAAAAAATAACAATTATGGATGGAAAGCAAAAAAAAACAGTAGAACAACGTCTAGAAAGTAAAAAAAGGACATGTAAGCCTAGGTAGGTACTTTCCTAAGGGTATTTTACAGGCGATAAGTTACATACCCCAGGGTACCCAGCAGAGGGGTTTTAATCCCACCTCGTCGTAGCCGATGGTATGAGTCTACACCGAACAAGTGGCTATCTCGTCGCGATGTTTTGAATAGACTCAATAACAGGCGATAAGTTGTTTTCTACTTATCCATGTTGTATGTCCTATATAGAATGAACAAAGAACAGAAAAGAACAACTTAAAATATGCCAGCCCAAAAACAATAATAGAAAAAAAAAGGGAATGTAACGACGAAGTTAGATAAGATGAATCATACCTAAATTAAAAATTATCTAGATATAAAAATTACTTTAGCTAAGAATAGAGCAAAATTGAATGGGCATCAAAATAAATAAGCAGAACCACAAAAAACTAAACATCTACCACTGAGTCGGACCTGGAAATATTTTGTAGTCAAGTTTACAAAGAAATACCCTAATGATAATGATTAGAACTTAATCAAACCCTAAACTAATAACAAAATGTTATTTTAGATGCAGTATTAAATGCGACGTGCTTCATTCAATGGCAAAGGCAATGCAAATAAACGTGACATAGTTTAGTAGGTGGGTATGCCTACGTAAAATCCCAGTCACTGGAAACCGTCTTGACTGCCGCAGACTATAATTTTCGCTGCTTATGCAACACAAATTATAAAAATAGAATACGCTGGTTGCATAGAAAAATGTCAGAAATGACTACAACAGCTGTAGCTTCTCACAAACGTGGCATAAACTAGGACATTTTTCATATCAAATGTACGAAAATACCCAAGTAGAAAAATAGAGTTCATTTATATTTAAAAAAAAATAGGTTGCAGATCAACAATGGTATAATTGATATCAATGGAATCACATGTATATTTTAAATAAACTAAGAAAATAATAATTTTGCGGTTTGTACTCACGCGCATTTCAATAATAATTATTACTACTACTAATCACTTAATTATGTGCATCTGGATTGAGAGATCTTATCAAAACCAAACAAAATGACTATGTTGCCATTTCGTAGCATAATGTAGAAACTTAAATATAAAATATTTTAATTTGTAAAGGCGAGGAAAAAAAGTTAGCGTCCAAAAATAGGAGCTCTCAATCCTGACGTTTTTGAAAAAATATAAAAAAATATTTTTAGAAGTATTTACTCTATGTTATATTTTTTTGTACTAACATTCAGTACACACATCGTAAGAAATAATTATAAGAATTCAAAATATTTGGAGGTAAAATGAAGAAGATATAAGGCAAAACATGGATCTCTCAATCCAGATGTTTTAGATTGAGTGATCCTTTGAAACACCATGTTAGGCTGAGTAGAAGCAAAAGTTGATTATCCCAGCATTTAATAGTACTTCTCGACATTATCGCAAAAAATAAATAAATATCCAAATGATAACCGTTAAAAAGTTATAGCAACTTCGTCATTTTTAAAGCATCAGGACTGAGTGATCTATATTTTCACATATATCTACTTTTACTTTCATCGCACGGAAAATCTAAAATTCTACGAATTATTAAAAAAACATCTTCTAAATCCTGGCATTTAAACAATTTGTGTAAAGGTTCCACTTTATTAGATTTATAGATTCCAAATTTACCCATACAGCAGTCGTGTGGGGTGACCATGTTTTGTTTTTAATTTTTATGAAGCATGGCATATTATTCTGTAAATATGTATAGTTTAACTTTCATTTTAATGCAGTAAAATTACAAGTTGTGTGTAAATCAATGCTAAAAAAATACATAATAAACCATTTGATTTGCCTATTGATTTAAGTGTATAGATTTCATCACTACAAATTACTGTCACTGATGACGCCGCTCCCCTGAGAGGCGAAGTAACTTAGATATTAATATATTTCGTTTTGACGTTTATTTAAGCACAGAATACTGGAATACTATATTGTGTGAAGGTATTATGGAAGTATAAATATTAAGGAAATGCTGTAATAATTTTCACAAAGTACAAATTACTTGTTAAACGTTTCTCTGTGTCCAGTTATCTATTTTGGATTATCACTTTTTGAGCATTGAATGGTTATAATCACTTGTGTTCTCATTAGGGTACCGAATTTATTTATTTTTTCAAAAAAAGAACTCTTCTTAGGTGTCTGTTTGTCGGCATGAATATCTCGAGAACCGCTGGTCGGATATACTTGAAATTTGTGGTACTTATATATATATATATATATATATATATATTTAGTAAAATATCTCCTAATAGGTGTAGGTGTAAAAGGGTCCAAGTCAAAGATAAGCGCACGTTAGGCTTTCGGTCCTAGTTTCACTATATAAACTTGTGAAACTGTTTACCGATGGGTAATTAAGTCTAAACAAATACCGCTATGAGTTTACCACTTGTTCAGTGTAGTCTAGACTCACAATTTGCTACAAGGTGGAAATAAAACCCCTCCGCTACCTTCGGAACACTCCGCGGGCGAGTTTTCGCACTTGTCTGTAATTTTTTTGTATTGACTTTGTGTCGCGGGTGGCTATATTTTGTTCTCATTTTTAGACGGGCTATTTTGGGCTTAGGGTACTTCCTGGTACCTTCCCATTTATAATATCATTTTTTTTAAAACATTACAGTTTTAAAGAAATTTAAAATGACTAGGTTTTAAATGTATTGTTTTAAAAATGATTTTTTTTAAAACAAAACAAAAATTTAAGATCAGTCGTAATTTTATAATTACGACTGATCTCGAATTTTCGAGCTACCTGAAAAGCGGTACCTAAACTCAGACTAATCCCGTAACATAACCGTCGAATCTCCTGAAAACCCGTAAACACTAATAATGTGTTTAAAAAAAACATTTTTAAAACACATACATTTAAAACCTAGTAGATTTATTTTTAAGGCATCAATCTGTGGGTTTACCGTTTTTCAACATTAGTCTATGGATTTACTGGTATTAGTAAACACTAAAATTTGTTTCGGAATCAACCTGAATTTGTATGGTTTGGCATGTGTTCATACCGAGTGCCAACAAAAAAAAACATGGTCACCCTACACGATTTGCTGTATGGGTAAAATTGAAATCTAAAAATATAATAAAGTGCAATCTTTACACAAATAGTTTAAATGCCAGGATTTAGAAGATGTTTTTTTAATTATTTGTAGAATTTTAGATTTTCCGTGCGATGGGTGTAAAAGTAGATATATGTAAAAACATAGATCACTCAGTTCTGATGTTTTAAAAATGACGAAGTTGCTATAACTTTTTAACGGTTATCATTTGGATATTTATTTATTTTTTGCGAATATGTCGAGAAGTACTATTAAATGCTTGCATAGTCAACTTTTGCTTCTACTCAGCCTAACATGGTGTTTCAAAGGATCACTCAATCTAAAACGTCTGGATTGAGAGATCCATGTTTTGCCTTATATCTTCTTCATTTTACCTCCAAATATTTTGAATTCTTCTGATTATTTCTTACGATGTGTGTACTGAATGTTAGTACAAAAAAATATTACATAGAGTAAATACTTCTAAAAATATATTTTTATATTTTTTCAAAAACGTCAGGATTGAGAGCTCCTATTTTTGGACGCTAACTTCTTTTCCTCGCCTTTACAAATTAAAATATTTCATATATAAGTTTCTACATTATGCTACGAAATGCCACCATAGTCATTTTGCTTGGTTTTGATTAGATCTCTCAATCCAGATGCACATCACTTAATTGTGATATATGGTCCCCGGTATTTGAGCAATATTAATATATAGACAGCCTCCGTAGACTAGTGGTTGCGCCTTTGTGGTTGTATCCGGTGGTCGTGGGTTTCTATTCCCACCCATGGCAAAAAAATATTAGTACGTTTTTGTACAGTTTCTCATGGTCTGGGTGTTTATAAAATATAATATGCATTATATCAATGTTTCCGGTACACATAGTTCAGGCCTAGAGCTTTTGTTTGTGACCAGAGCAATATGTGTAAATTGTCCTACATATAAAACACAAAAAGATTTTAAATTAAAATATTTGAGTGTGCGATATAATATCAACAACATATATATGGATGTAGGTGCAGTTTTGTCAGCTGATATTTTAAATAGGTTTGCTACATTTGCTCAAATGGCCTTCAATTTTAGTGTACTAGTCATAAGGAAGTTAGATGAAACATTAACATTGAAGCGCGACGCAACTAACTATGGTTATACGTAGAGATAGATAACGTCTTGTATCATCGAAATAATAAATAAAATACTTAATCTAAAATATCTGCACCAATAGGTAGTAGGTTAGGTAAGAGACTTGATACCTAAATTACTATTAACTACGATTCATTGTATCTAGGTATACCTACTACTACTAGCAGAGGCGTAGCTACCTAGGGGCTAGGCGGAGCAGTGCCCCGGGGCCCTCAAGCTCAGGGGCCCCCTCGAATCCTTACCAGAAAATCTCGATCGATGTGAACTTTTGAAAATTTCTCCCATTTTCAAAATAAATATGACAGGTTGCAACCCGACTTTTATCATGGCAACTCAGTTGAGAGAAATTCGAAAGTTATACCTAGGGAATTCCCCTAAATTATTTCTGTGTGTCAATTTGATAAAACCTAACCAGTTTAGATAGCCGCGGGGCGCCATTCATTGATTTGCCCCAGGGCCCTTGGTTACCTAGCTACGCCACTGACTACTAGCATACATACATACCATCACGCCTGTATCCCAGTTATGGGGTAGGTAGAGAGCAATGTACGTTACTTCGTATGATCCCTACATACTTCACCAGCTTCCTCAACATTCATATACTCATACAGGCGCGTCATTTCGGAGACTGCGATTTTGACCCTTCCTGAGAAGATCACCTATTTGATCGAGATAAACGCGCCTTGGTCGACCACGTAATCCACTACTAGCAAAATTCACAAATTTTCATTACGGAATGAAAAAAAAGTCTCTAAATAAATTGACATCGATTATAATAAGTACAACTGCTATAAGTTGGATTTTTGGATTTTAGATTTTTAAAGTATTTTATTTACCATATGGAAGTAGAAATCAAACATGGAGCATATTTTTCTGATAACAAAATAATTAAGAAACGTACGTCTCGTACTCTGCAATGTTATTGAATTTCCAAACTTGATGCAGTACCCGTAGCACGGCCAAGATTGAACGGCATTTATGAAGAGTCAAAAAATCTATGTTTTAGCAATAAAATGGCAGCCTAGCCACAGAAGAAATAATAGTACAAGTAGCCTAGCCAAACGCACACTTATGATTAGAGGTCCTAATCATAAGTGTGCGTTTGGCTAGGCTACTTGTACTTTCGTTTCTTCTGTGGCTAGGTTGCCATTTTTCCTGCTCACACCAGATAAGGTCCTGCCTACAACTCCTGTTCTTTCTGATCGTTTCATTTTATTTTATTGGTAGGTAAGTACTGTGTTTTATTATGCAGTCTGCAAATTATTTAATACCCGTCATTAAAGTGTGAAAGTAGTTTAAAACCTGAGTCTAAGGAAGGAATATTGTTAACTGACCAAATCTAGTGTCTATGAAAATACACGAAACCTTCTTGTTAACTTATTACTACTATTTCTTGAAAAACAGGATGAGAAATCAAGTTGTATTTAATAAATACTATTATGAAACTATAGCACAATAATTGATTAAACTGTTTGCTTACAATTAACGGGAAATAAACTACTAATTAGGCATTTAAGGGTATTTGTAGACCCAACGACCTCAACATTATCTAATTGACATTGGCAGAATTACGTGCGTGATTCTAAGCATACAATGAATAAGTATTAAAATAAGAGAGAAAATACAGTCAACTTTGTAACTAATGAACATAATGATATGATACTTCCTATAATACATTATTCTAAATAAAAATTACAGCTATGGACGTTAATATTTTTTCTATAGGAATAACGGACCATTATCGTAGTCCCAGTACAGTATCTAATAGTTCTCAACCAAGAATTGCAAGTCCACTACCTCGCATGAGACTCTAGCTAGAGTCTGGAATAAAGATACCCCAAATCACTGTTTGCGCGTGATAAAGGCAGTTTTAAAGAGCTGCCCACCTAGCCAAGAGCATGGTCGCTTTTTACGCTCGAACGTCGCAGAAGGTATTATCCTATTGGTGTATCTATATTGTAGTCTCGTTTTGGTTATTTCTGCAACGATAAAAACGAAAGTGACGTCATCATCAAATGTCATTTTCATACTAAAGTTTCGTTAGCGTTATTTACGACTGCGCTCTTGGCTAGCGGGGCTGGTCATGAAATATGGCAAGCTTAGTAAACGGAACCGTCCCAAAAAAAAACCAGACATGGACGTACGAACTTTGTAACCAGTTAGAGTTTAGGCTTATTATAAAAAATCTATATCATAAAGCTGAAAAGTTTTGGATAGCCCATTTATCGATGTATGTATGTATGCTACGGAATAAAAGCCTAAAAAAAAGTTGCAAAAACGGAGAAAAATTTATATACCTATACCATGAAGGTAAAAACCGTTCCCGTCCGCGCGCCCGGGCGCGTTTTTTTAGCTTCATGACCTATACAGACGAAGTTACGCGTATTTTCCATGTGCGAAATATATTTTTTTTCCATTTAAAAAAAAATAACGACAGTTACCTTTACAAAACTGATATAGGTAGGTACATGGTAAATTAACAGGGTTGTACTTGAGCTAATATGTGGCTCCACTGATTAAATCACACAACTTTTCCCAAGGAACCATGTGTTGCAGTTGCAAATGAAAAAAATCTTTGACTTCCCCATACAAATTGTTTTTTAATTTTCATTTGCGATGCGACACATGGTTCCATGGAAAATGTTGTTAGATTTGATCAGTAGAATCTCATATTAGCTCAAAGTACAAACTTAAGTCACCATGTAGGTATAAGTAGATTTTTTTTTTAATTTATTCTAGACATGTTAATTTTCTAACTGCAAAATGCAGCCTTGTCGTACGAGGCCGTGTTGCCGAGGTACCTTCGCCGCCAGATCGATACCGCGGCAGACATCTCTCGCTCTATCCCGCCACCTTCCATCTACCTACCTCAGCATACTCTATTAAAATAAACCCGATAACGATCAGCAACCCTATAACGTCGCAATAAAGCCTAATTTAGCAAAGTTGTGGATATTTAAGTCGTGTATGTTTTTTTTTTGTTAGCTACCAACTAACTAAAATAAGGTTTAGGTATAAGTGGAAATTTTAGGAGTCATGGAATGGTTTTCGCAAAATATTATTTAATATGTATTAAAACTCAAGGGCGTATTTGATACAAGTGACAAATTCATTATAGGTAGGTACATTGCTTTGTTTATTAATAAATTATTGACTTTGAACAAACAAAACCAAGCAATGTATTTTTAATTGTTATTGTAAATTACAATTGTCACGTTTATTTTATGACATGCCCGCGCTGTTTATTTGAAAGAAATACAATACAGCCTATGTTACTTGCTGATAATATAGATAATATTCTATTGGGTTTTTTTTTTAATCCAGCGGTTTTTCGTCAGTATATCCGGAATAAAAAAACAAACCTACATATTTTCTTTTTATAATATTAGCCCCCTGGCGTCCATTTTAAACGTGGAATAACATATACCTATCTAATGGATAATACCTCAGAAATACATGTTTTCAATGACGTAGGCATTTGAGGCATTTACAATGCCTACGTGTTCACCTACATTAATAAAATAATTACTATTCCTCATAACATGATATTTAAATGATATTAGGTATATTTTTTATTCAAAATAGCTGCTTTAATATTTTTACAAATTATCAAACAAGTAGAAGGTAGGTAGGTACATATATATATATATATATAATATATTTAAGATGGTTTAAGTTTTTTCAGTATTTTGTATATTTATGTATTTTTATAATATCTTTCCTTATTAGGATAATCTTATATATATTTTTTATAAGTTCAAAATTTAATGCAAAATATCCTGGTGGGACTCGAACCTTTCAAAGCTTTCGCAGCAAGGCACTCAACTACTGAGCCAACCAGGTTCCAATCACCCCTCATGAATTTTGTCATTGCTTGTTATCTACTTATATACACAGACGACCTCTAGTTAGAAGTCCTGGTTTCTAATACTAGATGGCAGAGGAGTCTGTTTTTTGTTTTATATTTTAATCTTTAAGAAAAATAATACACACACCGGCAGAATTAGCGTAACACAAAAAAAAGGGAGAGTATAAAATAGTTGGCTTTATTTTTAAACAAATAATAATTAAACATGAAACAACAATTAAATTAATATGTTTTGACATTAATTTGCAAAACCATACTTAAAGTTTAATGAAAAAAATAACTTATCTATTTTAAACAAAATGCATTTTTCTTAGATTTCGTAGTGACAAAGAAACAGTTGAAAATTTTAGATATTATGACGGTTTAAAATTAATTAAATGAATGTTTTATAACGAGTGTTTTCCCCCCGTGCCCTGATTAAGGTTTCCATCCGTCTAGGTATGCTGCGAATGATGTTGTTAATGATTTCTTGGGGCAACCTCTGCCATTCTTCAACTAATGTGTTTTTCAGCTCGCCCAGATTGTTAGGAGGTGGCATTCTTGATTTGACACTCCTCTTTAGCAAGTCCCAAACGTGTTCAATCGGATTCATATCCGGGCACCGTGCTGGCCACTCCATCACCGTAACACCAACATGGTGTAGGTATGCCTGTACTGAGCGAGCACTGTGAGCCCGACCATTATCCTGCATTTAAATGAATTCGTTACCAATAAATGGGGCAAATGGCACAACATGTTCCTCTAAAATCTCTCTAATATACCGATCAGCATTCAGATTCCCACCGTCGACTACCACTAAACCCGTGCGAGCTCCTAAACATATCCCTCCCCAGACCATAATTGAGCCGCCGCCAATGTTTTTTCAAAATTAGACTGTAAATAACGCTCTCCTTTGCGTCTCCATACTCGCTGCCTTCCATCAATCTGATTTAACAGAATTCTACATTCATCAGTAAAGAGAACCTGTCCCCACTCGTCAAAGTCCCAATGATGATGTTCACGAGCAAAGTATAGTCGGTTTGTGCAGTGGTGTCTCTCAAGTTTTGGTGCTTTGGCGGGTATAAATGAGCCTATACCAACTTCCTCGAATCTTCTGCGAACTGTCCGCTCACTCACTCTTACTCCTAGAACCTCCTCCAATGCATTTCGGGCCTGCACCGCCGTAAGTCTCGTGTTCCGACGAACTTGAAGTTGTAGAAAACGAACCTTGAAGTACACCTTTTCCTGCCTTGTCCTCTTCTCCTCACTAGAGAATCTGTACCATTTGATGCTACGATGAATCGTTGATAACGATGACGAAGTCTTGTTACAATCGATCTGTAGGATTGACCATTTCTTCTCATTTCATCTGCCCTGATGATTTCTGATCACATCAGGCATACTTAGATGTTCGTAACTTATCAATAAGCAAGAAAACACAAAAGTCTCATAAAACTGCAATATAATGTGATTCAAATGGAATTTATGAACTTTACGAAAACGGAAAATCTATTTCGAAGCAGTCGATAGAGATGTATGAATGAAAAATTAAAACAAAGGAATGAAAAAAAATACTGTTGACATTTTTAAATGAGACGTTTTTAAAAAATATATGTAAAAAATTATAAAAAAGTAATGTAACTGGCCAGTGCTATAAAAAGATTAATATATCTTTTTACAAAAAAAAGGAAGAATTAATATATTCTTCCTTTTTTTTGTGTTCCGCTAATTCTGCCGGTGTGTGTATAATATTATCCTAAAAGCAATTTATAAAAATGCATAAATATATAAAATACTGAAAAAAGTAAACCAAAAATGTAAAATATATATATATTAAGTACTATAATATTAATTTTATGATTAAATAGTAATATATATATATATATAAATCCAAAATGTTCTTAGCCTAGTACCACGAAGATGTGTTAGCCCCTACACTAATTGGAAAGTACAGACCTTTGTACAGTAACAAAACCAGAGGCCTATTTCTTCGCCACTGCCGTCAAATATTTTGGAAACCCCCTAGTTAATAGTGGAACATCTCTTATGAATTTTGTCATTGCTTGTTATCTACTTATATACACAGATGCCCTCTATTAGCTTTCTTCTAATAACTTGAGTGAAGTTAGAAGTCCTAGTTTTTAATACTAGATGGCAGAGGTCCGTTTCTTCGCCAATGCCAACAAATATTTTGGAAACCCCCTAGTTAATAGTGGAACATTGTTATAGATTTGGAACTTATATTACAGAGTGTAAAAACCTGGATAATCATACTGAATCCATCAAAATACTTTGTAATACAAGAAAAGCGTGAAGGTGCCAGGTCCGGATGGCATACCCTACATTGTTTATAAAAAGTGTCCTCACATTCGCAAGTATTTACATAACATTTGCTGTAGAATATGTTCAAGCTAGCACATACTGACTGTGTTCATGATCTTAAAAATCCTCACAAGCATTAGCTGTATGTTCCATTACAATACTGTATTTCCCCGTCGCGACCATGATATGAAACTGTCAAAACTCTTTGCAGCAATAATGTTGAAGTAATCGCAAGTATTTACATAACATCTGCTGTAGAATATGTTCAAGCTAGCACATACTGACTGTGTTCATGATCTTTAAAATCCTCACAAGCATTAGCTGTATGTTCCATTACAATACTGTATTTCCCCGTCGCGACCATGATATGAAACTGTCAAAACTCTTTGCAGCAATAATGTTGAATATAACATTATTAGCTACAGAGTGGTGAATATGTGTAATAGGACACTCTTAACTCCTCTACTGTTAACATTTTAAAGAATAAACTGGACAAGTGGCTATTAACTAACAAATTGGAAAATAAACAAAATATATACACCAGTGCTTGATATAGGCATATAGCTGCTCGCCTATTATTTATTATTATTAAGCATATTCTGGTCACCCAATTTATCCAAATTAAGAGCCTGGTCATCAAGTTTCTGAAACTGCCTATTACACAATTCACCAGAAAAAGTTCTAATACATTGTTTGTTACTACTTCACTAGTAATATTTTTATGGTTAAAGTAAATTATTAACCTATGAAAATTAACTTTTTTGCGACATACTAGACCATACTTATTAATAAACTGGCTGACCAATGCAACTTTGTCGGCATAATATTAACCGTTTATGCAGCGCATGCAACAGAAAGCTCTCAAAAGAAACAAATTTTCCCTATTTTGCCACCATTTTTCATTGATGATCCACTCCTATTGGTCAAGGGTGATGTTATATAGCCTATAGTCTTCCTCGATAATTGGGCTATCCAACACTAAAGAATTTTCAAAATCGGTTCAGTAGATCCAGAGATTACCGCTTATGTTATAATGCATTTTTTTAGGAAGTATAATATCAAATTATTCACTGTTAATGTTCTTAGCTATCCACTTTTTCCCCATGCTGGTGCTGGTCCATCACTAAATCTTACAAGAAATTCATAGATAATAAAGTATGGGTGAGATGGGTCGATGATGAATGGGATAGGTTATAGAAATTCCCATTGTTCTCTTTGTGGTAATAATGGCTTACCCATTACTTAAATTATACATGATTAATTTATTCAAAATATTGAAAAAATATTTTTGCATCCATTCATGGACTAGAAAATTTCGATAAAAATCAATCAGGTGCATACAAAGTCACATGCCCAGTTAAAAAATACCTATTGTAGTTGTATCTTGTAATATTTTTAATCAAATATGAATTATCAGTCTTTGTTCTAAGAATGTATTATTGGTATTGATGGTAGGGTGTTTATATATAAAAATACACAATTAAACTTATCTAAATATAAATACTTACTTTAAATATACAGAAATATTCAGGTGACACCAGCATTACACAAAATCACTATCACGAAAGTTTTTTGCAATGACCTAATTCACAGCTGTGGGTAGCCTAAATATGACGCAGTAAAGTTATAAACGAAATCAATCTATTGAAATATTCACACGAAGTCTAACTTCTAAACACACATTAGAGTTTTTACACGATACATGCTAATTGTAATAACGCTGAAATTTTGATATTTATTCAAAATTATGAAGCGTAAAGCACTTCGTTCCAAAGAAGAAAGAAAAACAAAACAGCTGGCTGTTGTTCATTCATTCACTGTTATTCATTTTGTTCAGAACGAACGAACGAAATAGAAAGAGTGATCTTTTTGCGGCGAACAAACCTATATAGAACGAATGAAAATCATGAACAGGAACGAATGTTTCTTTTGGTGTTGCTAATTTTAATATTTGTAAAATAAAAACCGATTTTATCGGTTTTTATGAGATCCAGTTTCGGGTGAACATTTCACAATTGTGGCGTTCACCACTTAATTATCGTACACTTTCAGATTAGGCTTGCTTATTGTAAATCAAACTACAGTTCGTTAGCGTGCAGCAGGCGCCTCGAGTCCGGAGTTGAGAGCCACTGAACAAATAAGTATTGAGAGCATAGATTCATAATAATGTCAGTACCAAGAAGTGTTGTCACACTACCCAACTCCAAACCGAGTCGCTGCTCGATTTAATCGAATGCCACATCTCTTTCTTCTTACATTTTTTTAAATAAAATATACATTAATTAGGTAACATAACATAAGGAATACATTGCATATATTTTTAAATTAATAGTATAATAATGAATAATTAACAACTACTAACACTAGTCTATATCTATACTAATATAATAAAGAGGAAAGATTTGTATTTTTGTATTTTTGTATGTTTGTAATGAATAAACTCAAAAACTACTGGACCGATTGCAATAATTTTTTCACCATTAGAAAGCTGCATTATTCAGAAGTAACATAGGCTATATAATATCACGCTAGGTCCTATAGGTGTGGAGCAGTAACCAAAAATGATTTAAAAACGGGGGAAAAGTATCGTTTCTGAGGCCTTCCGTGGCGTGCGCTGAGCATATAGTTAAAGTTATACAAACCTGTGCGAAGCCGGGACGGGCCGCTAGTTTTTAATACAATAGTTCTTATTATTGAATATATACATGAGTGTCTGCAAGGGTTAAATGAAACAAATATTTATTTTTAAATCGGGAGGCCTCAGGCATTAACAATACAATTACTTATATTACAGAAGCATTTAGCTTCCTTCATCTGTGTGCGATGCTATATTATTTTTCTCTAATTCATCTGAATTACAAACCTTCCTTCATTTATTTTAGGTGAATTATATTCCTTCTACATACATGTCCTGTAACATCATTCCTAACATTTATATCACTTCCATTAGCGCTAGTTACAGTATGCGGTATAACTAGCGCTATACTAACATACACCTTTTCTCCTCTTTACTACCAATTCACAATCTTTAGCTCTCCTTTTTCTATCTTCCCTAATCTTTTCCTTTTGTTTAATTTCATGATCTCTATCTTTATAATCTGCACAACTATTTTCTGCATCTAATGCAGATGGAATTTTATCCCTTAATTGCCTATTATAAAATAAGTCTGATGGAGTTTTCCCTGTGGTTGTATGCGGTGTACTATTGTATATTGTTAAATAGTCATAAAGATCATTTTGCCAATTGGATTTTTGGAGTTGACAAATTTTTTAACTTTTTGATTATATCGCGATTTTGTCTTTCAACTTCGCCGTTTTGTTGTGGCCAATATGGAATTGAATTAAAAATTCTTATACCGAATTCTGTACAAAATCTTTTGAATTGTTCACTCGTAAATTGTCTGCCGTTGCCTTTGATCATGCTAACTGGGATCCCAAAGCGCGAAAATATCTCTTTTAGTGCCGAAATAGTGTCTAAAGATGTATTTAATTTCCTTGCTTTAATTTCTTTATATCGACGAAAGTAATCTATTACAACAAAAATATAATGTCCACGAAAATCTACTGCTATGTCTATCTAAGACTGAGACAGTAATTCTCGTCTTTTCATTGGAGCTGGAAAACTGGGACCAGAAACTAACGTGCAACCTTTGCAATTTTTACTGCTGTTTCGGCGTCCTTGTCAATTTGGGCCACCATACTTTTGTCCGTAATCTAGACTTTACAGCCACGATTCCGGAATGTCCTTCGTGAGCAGATCTAGATACTTCATTTCTTCGTTTGTTGTTATTAACCCTGTTATCCCAAATGTTATGTAAAATACCCTTCCGAGCTAAACTAAATTCATCGTCATCCTTTGAAGCTGCTTTTAAATTATATGCTATCCCTATTATAATTTTTACTCCCGCATCTACTGCTTTCGATATTTGCAAATCTAAACGGCATCTTTGATGTAGATTCTATCTTATTTACTTTATTCTTAGAAGAGGGCCATTCGGGCAATGTATAACGTATAGTTATAATGTATAATGTATAGTTTCTACCCTAGGCGTATGTACAGCTCCCTTCCAAACACCCTGTATATTAATTATTTTATTGTATAAATATGATTAAAGTTTGTTGAATTGGCGGGTAGCAAAGGTAGTTCTGGTTTAAATATTTGGTATCACAATATCGCTTCTTCTCTTATTTAAGATTTTCGGATCATACTTTATAGATTTGTGGTAGTTGCTTTATAGTAGTTCTTTTCGCTCAGTTTTTCAATTCAATTTTGGACTTGTGATAGATAAGAGGATATATATTAATTATTTTATTGTATAAATATGATTAAAGTTTGTTGAATTGGCGGGTAGCAAAGGTAGTTCTGGTTTCAATGTTTGGTATCACAATATCGCTTCTTCTCTTATTTAAGATTTTCGGATCATACTTTATAGATTTGTGGACTCTGAGTATCACATATACGATGTATACCTGTAGTATGGAAAGAACATTATAAAGCGAGTACAATTATTCAGTTGGATACCTATATGGTTTGAAGTAAATAGACCTTACCTTAAGCAATGATCTCTGAGCCCTCTCTGTTTAAAATGTTTCAATGTAGTGGGTTTTGCAAGCACCACCCCATACTTATATGCAATAAAATATTTTTTCCATTGAAAAAGTTATAATGTTTAAAAAAGTGTATTTTAATGTAATTTTTGAAGACATGTTTTTACATGTACTTAACAAACATCTATTATAAAATATAATCAAAACCCCACCTTTAAGGGGCCTCTAGTCAAGGGTAATAAATATTTTTGTATTATAATATTTAAAAAAATTAATTTGATTTTGAAAAAAATAATAATAACCCAACATAAAAAGGTTAATAAATACAATGTCCGACAAACATATTATTTTAATACTGAGACAAACAGTAATCGAGTATTACTGGGGCCTTAGCAAAGAGCCAATCGATAAACGAATCGAAATACCCATTGAAAGCCAAATGTATGGGATTTGACGTTTCGATCAGGCTCTATCCATAGAGTGAAATTCCTATACATTTTTATCGATCGATACGGCGATTCGATTGGCGATCGTGTTCTTTGGTCAGGCCCAGAAGTGCAAACGCTCATTTTGTATAGGGACGAATGCAGTGCCCTTGAATGAAGCACCGTAGGGTCACCGGTTTTCGGGAATTGCAAGAATTTCTAGCAAGGTGGTTTTATTTTTTGACTTATATTATCCATATCTTGACTCGTATAAAATCGGTATTAAGGGTTACCTCTTTCTTATAATATCGGTATTACCCATAATACCAAGCAAATTGAAAACATTAAACGTATGGATTAATTTGAGCATTATAATAATCTAATCGAATAAAACTATAATTACTTTATAATTGAATAAAAAACTCAGTTCTTTTTTTTAATATAATATACGCCATAGTTATTTAATGTAGATATGCAATGTTAGTCGATTTGCGTTTAACAATGCAATATTTTTCCATAAAGTTACGCAAGTTCCACTTTATGTTATTTCAGTGTCAAATATTAGCTACCTACGGTATTTATTAGCTCATATGAGAGGGAATATAAGAATAAGAAAGGGAACAGTAAAGGAGTCCAGAATCTTCCGTATGCATATTCCTTAAAAACATAGTTTTAGAGAATTACGGGTTTCAAGGGGTAGTAAAAAGTTAAGACTACCATTAGGTAGTCTTAACTTAGTTTTTTTTTACTTTTTATAAATTCCTATTAACTATTAAGTTAATAGGAATTTATAAGCTACTAGAAATTGATATTAAAAATAGGATTTATACCGGGAATATAAAGGAATTTATATAGGGAAACCATATTATAAACTATATATAATAGGATTTATACATAGTTATTTTGTAGCCTATGGAATAATTAAAATAGGCATAACGAAAGTAATGTTTAATTACCAAGAAATATAATTTACTTTGTTTTATGTAAAACTATTTATAACAACTCAAATTCTTTAAAAAAATCATGAATAACATCATTATTATCCTGCGGGGAATTGTCTTGTTCTGACGATAAGCATAAGTTCCTTAGTATTTCAGATGGTGACGGAACATTATTATCTTCACTTGGTAAGGTCTGTATTAAATCTTCAATTGTAGTACTGAAAATATTTATGGAACGACTCTTATTTTCATCCTCATTCTTTTTGTTATTATCATTATTTTCTGCGGTATTATTCTTAGTATCTTCTTGAAATGTAGGGCCTAATAACATAAAATTATCCTTTTCTGTGTCTTCTAATGACAATTGTGCTCCAGATATCATCATTTCTGAATCGTATATATCAATACATTCAGATGTTTGAGGTCTTATAACTGTTACACTATTTGGTTTGTCAATATGTTTCTTCTTTAGTTTTTCAAGTAGTTCACCAGTCTGTCTTATTACAGCACCAGGTGGCTGGGCTTGGCATTTGTGAGTTCTTTGAGACACCTTTAAAATAAATATTTAACATAAAACAAATGATTTATGACTAATTATATTTAAAATTAGGCAAAAGGCGGTATACTTTATTGTTATATTTCGGATTCCATACTTGTAGAATCACAGTCGTTCTTCCTATCCAGCAGATATAATGAAACAATTAGATTTAGTAGTTTTTAAGTAATTTACCAAAGCATTTTGAACTTAACTAAAATTATAAATTATAAAATTAAAATGGCGTCTTCATCATATATTTTATTGTGGATCAGAAAGGGGTGGCTCATCAACAGCATATTCTATTTAAAAAAAAAAGTCTAAGATGCACTGGAATCCTGGTCATATTAGTATAAGAGGAAACAAGGAGGCTGACCGATTAGCTAACTTAGGAATAGAAGAAGGAGAGGAAGTATATATGCTCCTCACTATTTAGAACTTTTGCCTAAAATGTTATATTGGATGGAAAGAATATTTTAATGAAAAATCACTGAATAAGGCTATTTGGTACAAGACAGTTCAGAGTGAACCTCGGTCAATCCCCTGGTTTTCATCCATAAAGCTTAACTGAACGAGTTTGATTAACTCTTTCAGACTTCGCACTGGACACTTTCCTTTTAACAAGTGAATGATGAAAAAAGTGAGCTCTCCTAACTGTGAGGCTTGCGGAAAGCTAGAGGATGTTACTCATCTGTTATGGGAGTGTGTGCGGTGCGAGGCCCAAAGAAAAAAAAAAAGGTACATTTGGTTGAGTAGAAGTGATAATGAACACTTTAGTTAATTGGTAATGCAAAAGTAAGATTAAATACGATAACCGATAAAAATATGGTTATAATCTTACGACAAAACACGTATAGGGAATGCAACTTCGCGACCGCAAATGTATTTTTTTAACCCTACTTTGCGTTATTATGTTCGGTAAAACAGCCATTCACTCCGTGCTCTATGCTTTCCATAAATAAGTATTTATTTTCCAAAATGTTACTTTCTCATATCTCTTTTTTCTTTTGTTTTACGATTTGTATTAGGTACGTAAGTTTGTGCATATGCACTCGTCCTTTCTTATACGGAAGTTATCTCATGAATTGGTATATAATATACCTACACCGTATAAAATTATTTTCTCAGGAAGCGGTACAAAATGCCTTCGTAGACTTTGAGGGGTTCTATTAAAAAAACTATAACAAAGGCTTAATTCATTTAAGCCTTAATTATAGTTTTTTTTTAATAGATGGGTAAATACTATATTCCGTTTGTAACGTTTTTTTTTTCTGGGAAATTAATCCCAGAAAAAAAAACGTATTTTATATAAGTAAATTAATATTATAATATTAAATAATTATATAAAACTTGTTTATCCATTTTAGTGTAAAATCAAATTTAAATTATATAATAAAATTGTCTAATATGACAGTGCATATAATTTTAGAAAATAAGTTTATTTATCTGTTTTATATTTATGTTAATTAGTTTTCCAAGCTGGGAAAAATGTTAATTATAAATACAAAAATATATGATTATATAAGAAGTCAGGGGGCGGCGTAGATTGTGTGGTTGTAGGTTGAAATCCGCCGCGAAAATTAATGAAGGGTACTCGCAAAACGATTTTGAACACGCATCCCATAGTAATGCAAGAGAAACCATTAATAGGTGAAATTGTGAAGATGTTGTTGTTTATTCTGGACATTAAAATCCAGATACTAGATTTATGATACAGACACCACATTTTATGTGATATCATAACCATGACCTTTTTTTTTTGCCCATTAAAAAATTTGCAACAAAAATTAAAATAATTAAATTTGACGAGGCTTAAACGCCTTAAACCTTATTATTAAAAAAAAAGGTTTAAAAAAACTTGTCCCTTTTAATCTTGATCTAAAATTTGGTCATCTACATACTAGATCAATTTAACTAAAAAAAAGTAATTTAATTTCTTCATTATAGATTATATAAATATTTGGTTAGAAAGTTTGTTAGGTTTAGCAAGCAGTTGTGCATGAATAGGGGTCCCAGACTTATTTTGTTTTTTTCTACTAGTCAAAGATATTGTTGATAGGGATCAAATAAATAAATAAAAAACAACTGAAGGACTTGTTTCCAAGCCATAATAAATACATATACTTTACCAATAGAGTAATCAGTGATGTAAAAACATACCTTATAACGAAAACTTTTCTCACAAGCTGTGCATTTATATGGCATTACGCCTGTATGTATACGTCTATGCACCAAATATGATACACGCTGTCGGAAACATTTACCTAAAATTAAAAAATTAAAATAAATTAGGATTAAATACTTTTTTATTAATCAACGAGAATACAAAATTGGCATTTTGGCCAACAAACAAACCATAATAAAATATTTTGACATTCCATTTTAATATTATTATATTTCTATAACGAAATCTTTCAATTTCAAATTAGTTTAAATATGTGTTGTCTCTTTTACATAATATTCTTTTTTTGTAACTAAAAAACTTTTAACAAATGCGTTCGTCAAGGACTCAATAAGTTTTTATGAATGATCTTCTGGGAGACATCGTAATTTAATAATTTCCAAGAAGCTGACACTATAATTATTATTACGCACCAATCCATAATAAAATCAATGTATAGTTACCACAAGATTCACACGAAAATGGTTTCTCTCCTGTATGAATCCTTTGATGATTATGAAGAGTAGACAATTCTTTAAAAGCACGACCGCAAAATGTACATACATGAGGTTTTTCGTCGTTGTGGTACAATAAATGTTTGTGATATGATTGCTGGAAAGTAAACGTCTTATTGCATTGGGTACAAGCATAGGGAGTTTCACCTGAAAATAAATAATAAGTAATTAAAAATAAAAATTATAATAACCCCATTATTGGACTTTTTGGTCTGCTTACCATCAAATATAAGTATAAAACGTCACATGCGTGCTCCAATAAAATATAAAATATACACACTTTCTAAATTCACAATATTTTATATTTAGAATAATTTACAATATTTACATTTAAGGAGGTGACGAGGGATCAGAAAATGTGCCCATAGCACTAACTGCATTTCCGCGTTGTATGGCCATTGATATTCGTTGGCCTAAAAGAAAACCTGAACGCGGATCCCCTGTTACCTGTTTAAGCTTTTTACCTAAAGACAATATAAAGGATTTTGCGGACTTAGACCAAGTACCCATTGTCTCGACAATGAATGGGACAAAAAAATAGGAATTTGAAATTTGAGTGTATTTGTTAAATTTTTTTATGGCATAGGCTTCAACGGCAAATCCGGCCGATTTTGAAGACCCTGAGGTATACGAGGGAGCCAGAGTGTCCACACATACATTATATACAGATAAACACACTTTCTCTTATTACACCTTCTCTATTTAAAATACTTATATGAAATAAATATTTCAGGCAAAAGCAGACCTACTCTAAAAGGGAAAATCTCGCGCTTTCTACATGCATATCGGCTCTATATATTCGAATAAAACTGACAGTTTTCTATGGAGATCGGATGTCAAGTGAACTTATAATCATGTTTAAGTATTGTTTTAGTTTAGTTTATGGGTTCACCGGTATACAGAAGCCTACTACATCACATCTACTACTACTACATCGAGGTATGCCTAAAGCTATTCTTATCGTAGTAGTCACCTGTCAGACTGTAGTTATGATACAAGCAGTGATTTGACGATGAATAGCAAGAGAATATGATATTACAAATTTGTATTTGTTGCCGCACATTTTGTAACATTTAGCAAGCTCCCATATGAGCAACCAATGCTGTAAAGTTTTTGTAATGATTAAATAAATAAAACTTTAATAATTAATAATAATATCAATCAACGTGTACTTTGCTTACTCGCACTGCAATAAATTAAAAAAAAACATTAATATGGATAAACCTACAAAAAATAGGTATCGTTATTTTTGCAATAAAGAATATTTGCAGACCGTGTAAGTGTATAGGCACGAGATAATATTGTAAATTAAAAATCCTCGAAAGCATTAGGGGGATTAGTATAAGAATGGTACGAGAATATGCTTATTACGTATTATTAATGTAGTCATAATTAATATCACCCACTCACATATCAACGATATAATTCAAAATCAAGCAACAAGGTAGTTTAGTTTAATTAGTAAAGGTAGTTTATTGTTGATTGTATATGGTTGTTAGTGTTAGTGCGATTTACCTCTATAAAAACAGCGATAATGATTTAACCTGTATGAAGACGTTTATGTTTTTTCAAAAAGTATTTTGTTGTAAAACATTTGCGACATACATCACATTGCCATTGTTTATTGTCATTTTTTTCAATAGCTGTTTTATTATTGGGTTTAGTTGTGTCTGATGCCTCACATTCATTACTGTCTTTTGTTTCCAATAAATTATTGCCATTTTGAAATCCATAATGAGCAACTCTCATATGTACCATTAATGACCCTCTCATTTTAAAATTCTTCGGACAAATATGACATTGGTGTCTACTAAATGTAACATTTGCATTTTCGTCGATATTGTGAATTAAAGAGCGATGCATTTTCAAAATATTTGCATTAAGAAACTGTAGGCCGCAAATGTTACAAATTGTTTCACTTGTATTTATTTCAGTAATGGTACTTTCAGTTTTAACTGATGGAACATATATAGAATTTGTAACGTTGATTTGATCATCAACCGATGACCCACTAATGTTAAGAACTGGCACTGCATTTACAGAAACAACTGGCAACTTCGGATAAATTCTCACATATTTCACAGGCGCATTAAACACAGTTGGTTTATTTTTAGTTCCTGCTATCTTCGTTTTTTTATTTTGCGAAATATTTTGATTAACACATTTATTTTTGTTTTTTGATTCTTTTGGAATATTTGTAATTTTTGTCGTCGAAGAAACTAATTTCACATGACTGAATAAATGTATAGTGAGTTTATCGATACCAGTCACTTCTTCCTGGCAAATCGGGCACAAAATATTATTAGTCGAAACGAATATTAATCTATCTCGTAAAGTTTCTGTAGATTCGAAAACAGAATGTAAACAAACAGGACACGGTAACAAAGCTGCATCAGCACTCATTTTTTTAAAACAAATATATTTTTATAAGAATTTCCTTTGCGGCATGTTACTCCGATGGAACTATACTAAAGCCCATCATAAACTATTTTTGGATCAACACATCCAGTAGTGTTGGCATCGTTTCAAATAAAAAAATGTTGCAGGAAGTTTTTACAGAATGGCGATTTAATAAGAATATATCTATTTACATATACAATTATTTGTTTTATTTTTTAATAAATATACACTTTATGAAATTAAGTAGTTATGCTGGAGTTAAATGTGATAAATTCTTTCTGCGGTTAGTTAGACAGAAATTTAATGCTTACTTAAAGTTAAGGCAACCCTAAAATGATCTACTTGTCTAATTTAATGCTAACAAATTACAAATAATTGTTTAATAAGAACGTATTCATTAAGGGTATGTAATTAAACTAAAGATGGCCATGCCTTCAATTTAGTTAGCTGTCTGAAAATTAATGCATAGCTTCAGCTCATTTACCTAAATTCCTTAAATTACTCAGTTAAGTTTTTATTTAGAGTAGGTATAGGCAAGCGCGCACCAGACACTTTTATTTTATCGAAATCTAAGTCAATAAATATGAACCAATAACGTAAAATACTGTGCGATCGTACATCCAAAAATGGCAATTCATTATTTATAGTTCAAATTATTACTGTTTTATAGAGCAATATGATGTGCTAGCTAATAGTTTATTCACTAATTATTTATTTATTGAACTTACCTTTTGTTTATTAATTAAACTGTAGGTAAATAATATCGTAAAATCATAAAACATATAATATTAAAATATAAACTAAAACTATACTTAATAAATTAAAATATATACTTACCTATTAAACCTAACTAGCTAAATAAAACCCTATAAAATAAAAATATAATCTAAATTTTTGCCGTGCACCCATGGTAGAGCCAGCACTATGCCAGTGCTCAGAGGTTCTACCATGGGTTTGCGCATTGTAGCAACTTAACATATACGTATTCAGACCTGTTACCAAAAATAAAGTGGCCCTGTTGATTTTTGCTCACGTATACGTATACGTTACGATGCTACAATGCGCAAACCCATGATAGAGCCTCAGGACACTGGCGGCGTTTCCTCTCTGTATAGTTAAGACCCTAAAAACTAAATTACAACTTGGCTGTAGTTTGAAATTCCAAAAAAAAGGAGAAAATATTAAACATTATAAATATTATGGTTTTCACCTTTCTCTAATGATAAAGAATATTTCCTTTACTGGTGATGTCAAAGCTTTTAGAAGGACCACTGGATCCACATCTTCTCCAATAACACCGACCACATTTTATTATTTGCAGTCTTGTTAATTACAGTCCGTATAATATACTGACTGTACGCCAGCATGACTTGCATCCACTCGTGTTTTAATTTTCTACTGTTTTTTTTTGACAATAAGTCGACAGTCGATACTTCTTGCTTGCATTTGACAGAAAATGCTCTTGTTGAACAGTAACCATCATGGTCAGAATCCCGGAGTGTACCAATAAGTTTTTAATAAAAAAAAAATTTGTTTTACAACACCACTATAGTGCCTCGGAGAGCACGTTAAGCTGTCGGTCCCGGGTTCACTATACCAACTTGTGAAACTGTTTATAGATGGGTTATTGAGTCTATTCAAAACATCGCGACGAGCTAGCCACTTGTTCGGTGTAGACTTATACCATCGGCTATGAGTAGGTGGGATTAAAAACCCCTCCGCTGGGTACCCTGGGGCCGTCTAGGCGGTCTCGGGCGCCGTAAGGCACCCGTGATGATATGTGTGTTCGTAATATGACCTATAAACTTAAAATTGGGACGTTGCATATCTATGCAATGCCAAAATTATATAACATTAGCCTGAATCTTAACAGGATTCTCAAATGGTGCTCCATTTATATATCCATCTATTGAATAGTATTGCCTGCTAAGTAAAAATGATTTAAGTTTATTTTTAAATAATTTTACGTTGCCAATGTCTTTTATATTATAATAGGTACTTGAAATCGAATACAATGAGGGCGAATAACTAAATCGAACACGTTTACTCTATACCTAGCTAGTACATAAAATTTAAAGTTTTTAAGTCAAATGGTTACTGAAATCCTTATTATCCATACTTCTATACTATCCATCCATCCATATTATCCATACTAATATTATAATTGCGAAAGCAACTCTGTTTGTTTGTTTTTTACGTTTTCACGTTTAAACCCCTGAACCAATTTAGATGAAATGTGGTATAGAGATTGATTGAGATCCTGGAAAGGACATACCTTTCCAGGATCTCAATTTCTACACAGCTATAGGAAGTGCAGATTACTGCAGATACACAGACTGTTTGCGTTTTAATAGACTCGTATATATATTTAAAAATAAAAATAAACTACTAAAACTAAAATTACATAAGTACCTATATATTATTTTTATTTTCCCTAAAGTAATTATTTTAGCTACTAATTATATCTTGAAAACCTCGTTGATTTTGACTTTGACGAGTGATGTGAGTAACTAGTAGTGAGGAACTCCATAAGAGGTTAATTTACACATTACTCCGTGATCTTTAGCCGTTATTTCTTTGCATAATAATTAAGTTGTTAATAATTAACATAATACTTATTGACTTTGATTTGTTTTATACAGATTTGTTTTAGCTTGATTGTGTTTTATTATTCATTATGTTCGTTTGTTTGCTTTAATGAATTGCATGTAGTTTTGATATTTTCTTTCTTTATATAAAGTCTGTTATTCTAAAATACTGTATCGTACTAAATATTATATCGTATACTCATAATAGTAAGATGTAGTCCAGATGTTAGCTCAATTGTGTACCTTAAGCCTTTTACAACAATGTAATGGCTACATCTTGTCGTGAGTATCATATTTAAATAAATAAATAAATAAAATAATACCTATATATAATTCTAGTCTTCATATCGAAGCAGTTGGAGGCTCGATTTATAGCAGTTGTTATAAAAACACATTTATTTATATTTTAATAATTTAGGAGGAAAGCCCAATAATTTCAGTTCATCTGGGTTGCTTTCCCAGATATTGATATACGTGGACATATGGTGGCCGAGTTAGTTCTACCTAACTCGACCACCTGACCTCAGACTTAAAAACAGTTTTAGTCTCCGGTTCAAATCCCGGTGCGGTATGTGGTACCAATGTTTATTTTTTAAATAGATACTGGGTGCCGACTTCATAAAGTAGAATCCAATCTGTTATTTAACACTTGTTAATATTCATTATATTATATAATATTCATTATAGTTTTTAGTGTTTTTGAAGTCGTTTTTTTTTTGTTTATTAAAAGTTGGTATAGTAAACAAATGGCAACACCACTATACTGCATCGGACATAACGTAGCTGTCGATTCCAGCTTTACTGTACCAACTTTTAACAAAAAAAAAAAAGACTTCAAAAACACTAAATAGTATAATATAATGAATATTAATAAGTGTTAAATAACCGATTGGATTCTACTTTATGAAGGCAGCACCCAGTTATCAATAATAGGTATGATTTTTGAAGCTAAATTCTAAATGACGCAATAGCTTGGCACCCATGAAGGTAAAAACCGTGCCCGTCCGCCCGCCGCTACTGGAGTAAGCATCATTCAATTTGCAGGATGCCGCGCGAGTGACAAATTTCTCACTCACACACGTTCACATTTTTTACATCCTCAGTCTGATTTGTGCGTTCGGAGGAGAAAGTGGAAAAGAGCTCCGCTTTTATTGTCGGAAAAATGGTTAATTGTGCATTAAAGCTGTGTAGAAACACTATTAAAAAAAAGTACCTAGTGTCACGTTTTTCAAGTATGTATTTAACATGTTTTTCTTATATTAAACCTTAATAAAAGATAATAATAAAACCCATAATTAAAATATAAAAACTGACGGTAACTGTCAAACTATGTTCATCAGTTAGAAGTTGAAGAACTAGTGATGTGTTTTTTTATTTTTAATGAGAATTTCGATACTTTAAAATAATTTATAATCATTTAAATTTAATTTAATCAAAAGGTATGGCGACAACAGAACCGTCCAACGAGGTTTGTCAGTTACAATTTAGTGATGTGATTTTGTAGTTGATAAACTCGATTTTTGTAAATACTTTCATGGTTATGAGATATTATACAATTATTGATTTTTTTTATATAATACTAATTATAGTTTCTATACATACAGTTTCCTGAAAGATCCGGAATTAAAACGTAAATGGGTAGAGGCAATTAAAAAAGAAGAAAATTGGTTACCAACAATCATACCCGTATATTAGGCATTAAGTCCGCCTTTGTATTTTGTATGCAATAAAGATTTAAATAAATAAATAAATAAATATATGTTCAGTACATTTTGAGGAATCAAGCTACGATTTAATTGTTTTTCGCATCGACTTTAATAACTTCCTCTTGGAGGTCGGTCAAAAATGTTGAGATTGCGTTTAGTAGGTAACATGTAGTTAGTTGTGCATGTGTTTTAATTTAATAAAGTAGGTATTTTAATTTATTGTTATATATACCTACATATTTTAAATCCACTAGTATTATAAATGCGAAAGTGTCTATCAGGGTGAATTTGAAAGGATGTACTTTGGGCTAATATGAGGTTCTGCTGACAAAATCTAACAACTTTTTCTATGGTCTATATCTACCATATGTCGCAAATGAAAAAAAAAATTGACTTGCCCATACAAATTGGTCATTTTAACGTTACTAATTTGTATGGAGAAGGCCATTTTTTTTTCTTTTGCGATACATGGTTCCATGGGAAAGTTGTTTGATTTGATCATATTAGCCCAAAGTATATCCTTTCAAAGTTATTGAGTCTATTCAAAACATCGCGACGAGCTAGCCACTTGTCCGTTGTAGACTTATACCATCGGCTACGACGAGGTGGGATTAAAACCCCTCCGCTGGTTACCTTGGGGCCCATGATAATATGTGTGTGTATTACAATTGTATATCGATAAATAATTATTAATCTTTGATGATCTCTATAAATCCCAAAATATTTGGTTTATATCGATAAGTTATAATATTTGTTGTCAGTGGCAACACTATCGAAACTATTAAGTATGTAATTTAATATTTAACTTTTTATAATAAAAAAACAATACACTTTATAGACTCGCGCACACATTCATGTTTGACAATAGCAACTTGTATCTCTTTTTTTCTCAAGCAGTTTTTTAAGTGTCAGACGCGTTGAGCTGCCATTTGAAGCCACACCTTTTTCCTCGTTCTTCATTTGTTCGCCTCAGAAATTGGCGACACCGGTATCGTACTATTATAAAACAATTTATGTATCATGCTTACTCCATTGGCGCGGGCGCGTTTTTTAGCTTCATGTTGGCACCAGACATTTATTTTAATGACAAATATTATAATAATCGGTGCCAGCTTCAAAAGTAGAATCCAACGCACTAAATAGGACTTGTAAATATTCATTATTTTATACTTTTTAGTGTTTTTGAAGTCGGAATATGATAGGAGGCTTTACGAAATAGGTACAAACGATTGATGACGGCGATTTTTTGGCTCATTAATGTAAAATATGATAACAGGCTGTATGAAATTAGTACAAATGTTCGACGAAGGCGTTTTTTTTTTGCTTATTACCGTAAATATTGACGATGGCGATTGTTCTTATTTATATATTGATATTTGTTTGTGTAATCTATCCAATGTACTGCATTTGCTTTACGGTTTTACCGATTATTTAATAATTGTAATTTATATAACCGGCTATTATAAATAATATTTTAATGTAGCAACATTATCAAAAACTGTCATTTATTTTCTACACATTTGTTTGTTTACATTCATTAGCATTTCATCTATCTTTTGTTTTGAATTTTCTTTGCAAGCAAATAAATTATTTATTGATCAAACATTTTCAGACAATTTATAATATTTTAGAAGAAAAGAGTGTACAACTTTGGTATAAAGAAACAAATCATGGAAGATAGTAAATTAACCAAATACATGGAATTATTTTTAGGAGAGCTGGGTTGGGATAAAGGCACTAGAATCCCCCTGGCTGATTTAGATAATAAAAATCTGGAATCTTTATTGTTATCCAGGTATCTTATTATATCTTATCTACATACAATTATTGATAAATGCCATTGGTAATACTTTTTAATTTATTTAGGCAACAAGAGATTCAGCAACTTAAAGAAGTTATTATATTGCAATCTAAAAAATGTAAAGACCTTAGTAATTACAAAGAACATGTTATAACAGAATATCAAGAAAATACTGTAAGTAAAAATATTTATTAAAAATGAACACTTTCCTTTAGTTTGCCGCTTGATATTACTTACCAGGATTTAATTCTTATAAGCAACAATATCCAAAATCAAATGGTTCGATTCCCGTCTAAGAGAATATTTATTTCAAAAATATAATGATGCACTTTCAGTTTTTATCAAAATCGGCCTCAAGAGCATTTATTGCTATTCATTCTATTTTATTTTTTTGCCTTGAAGGCACACTTAAAAAATTCACCCTGTATATACAAATATTTTGATTTATTATATGGTCCTAAACAATAAGATTTATGCTCAAATATTTGTGTCCTGCCTGTCACCAAGTGTGAGTCACCAATAATTTTAATAATTAAATAGTTATTATAAGTTTTAGATTAGAATATGTAATTTACTATAAAATTGTCAATTCTACAGAAACTCCTGTTTGCAAATAAGCAACAGTTGGAACAGGAGATCAAGCTGAAGCAACTGGCTTGCAGTGAAGCAGATGTTTTGGATCATGAGCTGGTTTCTAATAACAAAAATATCAATGACATTGGTTCGCGAGTTGACAGACTACAAAGTATGTGCATTCATTTTTGTTTAATCATTATTTTTTTTATAGAACCTTAGGTACAGTTTTCTACCTAAGATTACATTTTTATAACTGTGCACTTGAAGTGCACAGTTGTCAAAAGATTAGTATTTTAACAGCAAAGAAATCACTTGGCTTCAAAGAAGCTCATAAGCTCAAGCTGTATGCAAAATATTTGGATAAATCCAGCTATAAAACTCAAGGCCTAAATTTCCTCTTACAGGAAAGATTTTTGGGCAATGATCCTACACTACTTATCTCTGTCCCTGCCCTTGTTTACATGACCCTTGACTCACTCAAGCAAGTAAGAGAGTGAACAAGTATCTCAAGACATCATCACAGAAGACATAATAGTACAAGTACAAAAGAACCACTTCCCGAAATTTAAATTAATAGCAACTCTTGCTCGGACACAATAAAGTTGAATTCAGGTCGCACAGCACTAATTACCACTGTTATATTCTTGTACAACTTGGCTCTCTTTTTATAGCATACCCTTATCTCTTCTGACAACATTAGGGTTGGGTTATTTTAAAGTATAATTAATATGAATATTTAATTACCAGTTATGTGTGAATTACAAATGATCTTAAACCTAGGCTAGGAACTTAGTAGACCATAACACTATTTTATTTTACGATGTCTACATTGTAGAGTATGAGTCGGTAAGTATGCATATCAGATCAAGAAAATTAATTGAATATTATAATTATTTTTCTACCTACGTAAATACGATAGACATAACAAAAGTTATCATAACATTTGGTAGAGTAGTAGAATGCGATGCAATATGCTTTTGCCTTAATTTTACTTAATAGTATCGTGACGTGACGCGTGAGTGAGTTTCGAACGAAGCTAACCACGGTTTGTGTTTTTTTTTTTTCTCTGGCAAGGGCAATAGTTTATTCATTACCCGTTTATGTTTTCAACATTTATCTGTGTGTGTATGTGTGGGAGGAATGGCGACTTAGTCAAGTGCACACTCAAACCTTATATATACATTTTTTTTACTTTTCATAAATACATGTAAAGGTTTACATGAAACAAACTTTTTTGACTTGACGTGCGACCCGGCCCAGAGCGGCCCGGGCGCGCGGTAGCCCTCTAAAATAGGCCCGACGAGTCGGACCCACCGCCGGGTACTTGAGCTTTATACCTAAAGTATGGAGTGCGCATGGCCTAACAGCGAAAAGTAATTTGTGGGGGAGTAATAAAAATAAAATAAATACCATCACGGGTGCCTATTTGGCTCCCGAGAACCGTTTAAACGGCCTCAGGGTCCCAGCGGAGGGATTAACCCATCCTCTTTTCGCCGATGGTATTCGGAGGCAACACCTAACAAGTGGCGAGCTTGTTGCGGTGTTTATGATGAAATAGCCTCGTTGTATAAAGCGGTCACCCATCCCAGGCCGGCTTTGTTGTCATCTGCTTAACCTAAATAATAGCTGAGAGTAATATAGGTCTAAAAATACTAATATATCCTTTCTGATTAGCAACAACACTTTGATGATCAATTATTTCTTTTATAGTAAATATTGGACGCTTGCTGAAGAAGGCGGATCTGCTTAAAAATGAGGTGTGTGGTGAACGAGGGGCTTTGCAGGAGTGGCGCGCGGCTCTCGAACGCAGTGCTGGTGATATCTCTGCCATAGAACAATTCACTAAACAGGACATTTCTAAAGCAAAGGTATGTCTGAGACACTCACAAATACATAAAAAACAATGCACAAATTTTATTTATTTATTTAATTAATTATTTATACATTAAAGAAAATTCGCAGCATTTCATGTTTACAAAGTATTTTCATACAATAACAAAACATAAAGCCATGTTGATTTTTTATTATATTCTACCATAAATTTAACACTGAAAGGGGTGGGGTGCAATTACTGTATTTTATTTTATTTTACTGGAGCACAGTTTGTGACTTCGTATTTATTTTCAAAATCAATCAATAAATTGTTGTTTATTAGTTATTTTAATATTCTCACTGCTTTATCGTCAAATAAACCACCCGTTTCGCAACCGCACCTTGAAAGGAGACTACCACCTCGACAAGAAATCAATGCAGTAGTCTCCCAAAAACCGAGGAACCCACAGACTAAACCGAAACATGACTAGGGTTTACTACGGTTTATGTATCTGTATTGGCAGTGGTAACGAGACCGGACGGCCGGCCTAACGTATGCATGCGTGTGGAGGTATACACTTGAACTAGATCCCAGTTGCAATAATGATTGTTTCGATAATATGTTTATATATTGCGTCTATTATATTATATATTGTGTTTAAGTAGTTTAAGTATTATTATGCATTATTCATGATATCAAATGGTGGTCAACAAATCATGAAATTCGTTTGACGTAATTTATTTTATTTGGCCCCTAAGCTCTTCCTATGTTAGGTCTACTAAGTAGTATTATATATACTATACCTATGATTTTTCCAGAAAATCAATAAATATTTTGTATGTGCCTTACGCCGCTAAAGAATGCCTAGACGGCCAGACTAGCGGTGGGGTTTTGTTCCCATTTCGTCGCGGTTTTCAGCAGAATACTGCTTCGAGGTGGTAGTCTCCTTTCAGCCGGGCGATTACGCGCACAACGCTAAGCTAAACTTCAATCGATATGATGCAATTCTGACGTAATGCAAACCTTGTGACATTTAAAAATTACAAACAACTACGTCATTTTGGTTAAAGTTTATCTTTAAGTTGTGCGGCGTAATTAGCCTACAACTGGTGCGGTTACGATTTTTTTTTTCTTTTCCATTGGTTCCATGGGAAAAGTTGTTCGATTTGATCAGTAAAACCTCACATTAGCCCAAAGTACACCCTTTCAAAGTCACCCTGTATAAATTAATATGTAGGACAGTTTAATAGTTGTGCTTACTACTGCTTACCATACGTAGATACAAAGTCACATGCCGTGCTCCAGTAAAAAAATACAACGCCAACTGAGTAACCACTAACTATAGACCATGAAATTGGTATTTTTTATATTTTAAAAATAAATAACCTAATCTTAAGGAAAACTCTTTTTCTTCTTCTATAATCATCATCAAACTTCTTTTATAATCATGTATCATGACATTACAATCATACACACAGACTCACTTTAACATTTATAATATTAGTACGGACAATAATAATTATATTTTGGCATAATTGCAGGCATTGGAGACCAAACGACAGAAGTTGAAAGTGGAACATGACCATATGCAGGAGCGACTTAACCAGCTGGTATCCAATCTTAGCGCCGAGGAAAGATCCTGTGAAAGAATCTCTGTACAGGTAACCACTAAAATAATATGTGGGATAACCATGAAATTAATAATAATATATGAAACCGCCTTAATGCCTTAAATGGTCTATAAAATGAAATATCAAACGAGTTCGGTGCCGCTCAGTAATTGCTTTTGTTATCACTTTTTTTTTAAATTGTGTTGCGGCGGCCATCTTATGTTCTCACGACTAGAAAGGCAATTTAATGGCCATGGTCCTATCTTTATCTCAATGATCTTCATGGGGATAACGTACACGGGTGCCTTAGCCTATATTATCAGTGCTTAAGACCGCCTAGATGGCCCCCAGGGGTGGAGTTAGTCTTACCTTGTCTTTGCCGATGGTATTCGGAGAACACGTAGGAAGCTACTTGCGGTGTTTTGTATTGACTTTGACTGAGTTTCTCAAGTTGGTATAGTGAAACTGGAACTGACAGTTTACGTGTTGGTTTGTGACAAACTAAACTCTAGGCTTAGTTTCGTCGAAATGGTCTGCTTTCAGGGTCCGGTTATGAAACGCCCAGTTAATTTAACATTAAGCTACTTGTTACTATTAAAGTACTTGTAATTCAAACTCATCTTTGTCGCCGCCTATTTCGTAACCGCATAATTTTGCCGGTATATTGGGAGCGATTGATGGGTTTTCTCAATTAATGCCTTGACTGAATATGTCGTCACGTTCGGCACGTAGCATTCGGTTAATTTCACTCCCATCCAAACCCGTCCTTAGATGTTTCATATAAAATAATAATAAAAAGTGTATTGCATGATAACAGATCAGTATTAACATCAGAAAGTTGCAGTCCTGCTGGGCCTAGGATATCCCAAAGCCCCAGTAATTGCTACTCAAACTCAATATTTACTCAAGTGACCTAAAATGTTTCGGTTTCACCAGTTTTCAGGAGACTGTTGCATCTATTTTTTGTCGAAGTCTCCTTTTAGGATGCGGCTACGAAACGAGTGATTGAATTGACGATTAGGCAGTGATATTAAAATATACATGGACTTTATAGGTATCCTTCACCACCAGATAGATTAAAAAGTCAGACACCATGCTCCAATAAAATAAACAAAATATATTACTAGTGTTTATTTTGTATGAGATCATTTCCTAACATATCATGGATCAACTTTCCTCCTGCCACTCTTTCTCATGTTTAACTTAAGGGCTCTATTAGTCGACTTGACGCCCATACAAACGTATTTCCAATATTACTCGGCTGTTACTTCGACTAACGACTATTATTGGAAATATCAATTATTATTTTAATGTTGGTAATTCTATGCAAAAATCTTTCTGATACATATTATTTTTGCTATATGCATATGATGATTGCATATGATTATTGCATTATAATATAAAAAAGTTTTTTTTCTGATTTCGAAAAAAATACAACACAAAAAGATTAATAAACATAAACACAATGACGGTGGAAGTGCGAAAGTTCATTTTGTATGGAGAACGCAGACTTCGCGATTACGAATGCAGTGCCCTCAATACAATATTATGGTATCCATTTTTATTTTCAAAACTGTTCTGCGCCCTAATTATATTTCACTCTCTTAAAGATAAGTTAGCAGATACAATTAACATTTGGGATGTCTTCAACATTACAGGTATTGGAGGGAATGGATCAGCGACAACAGATGATGGAGATGTGGTCGAGTGCCGTGGAGAACTTGCGACAACGAGACAACGACATTAAACACATTCGAGAGGTTAGCTTTGATATGTTCAGGTATAGCGGGTCTTTGAACCCTAACCCAAAGTCTAGACGCGTTTTGTTGTTATATTTTTCATATTTAAGTTTAAAATAATAAAAAAATGCCATCACATCACGGGTGCCTATTTGGCTACCGAGAACCTTTAAAACAGCCTCGGGGTACCCAGTAGACGGTATAGCGGGCCTTTGAACCCTAACCCAAAGTCTAGACGCGTTTTGTTGTTATATTTTTCATATTTAAGTTTAAAATAATAAATAAATGCCATCACATCACGGGTGCCTATTTGGCTCCCGAGAACCTTTTAAAGAGCCTCAGGGTACCCAGTGGACGGTTTAACCCGTCCTCATTTCGCCGATGGTATTCTTAGGCAACACCTAACAAGTGGTGAGTTTGTTGCGGTGTTTATGATGAAATAGCCTCGTTGTATAAAGCGGTCACCCATCCCAGGTCCAGTCTTATTGTCATCTGCTTAAACTTGTTATCAGTTGCACAGTGACTTAACCACTAGGCTGGGGCGGCTTTTTAATTTAAGTTTATGTGATGTTATTGTGAAAATGTACTCATTTTGTAGAATAAGCATTCGTAGTGATCTTAGTGTGAGTAGTGTAGCATTAACGCAGTGGTCTCGGTGTTTGTATTATTTTTATCTTCGTTAAACTGGCGGTACCCATTTTACATTGATCTTGAGATTGCCAGAAGTACTGTGTGTGGGTGCATATGGTTCCTTATTTCTATAGTATATTTACACATTTTTATGGGTTTATGTAAATTACTGTAGGACTACAAAGTTCTGGAAGAGGAGTCCAATCGTATGACGGAGCAGTGTCGCGACCAGCAAACGTTCTGCGACCAACAGCGCGGCAACAACGCGGACGCCGAGCGGGACAACATGGCGGCCGCGCACCAACTCTCTCTTATGAGACATGCGCAGGCGCAACTCGTCGAACAGTGTGTTACGCTCGATACTGAGGTATTAAAGTACTTTTTTAAAATATTAATATTCTATTAAGGGTATCTTACGTCGCTTGAGACCATCAGGGTACCCAGCGTAGGATTTTATTCCGACCTCGTCGTAGCCGATGGTATGAGTCTACACCGAACAAATGGTTAGCTAGCCACTTGTTCATCATCAGGCAAGATTGGTGTCAACTCGTGTCATTAAAAAAAAAACCTATGATCAGTTTGCACAAGTTGGTATAGTGAAAACTAGCTTAACGTACTCAATAAAGCAAGAAGTACTATAGTGGTATTATGAAACAATTTTACATATATTTCTTTTAACTCAATTCCCAGTGTCATTCATCAACTCATTGGTACACACCAGGATTTGAACTGGGAACCTAAAAACTGTAGTTATTAAGTCGAAAGTCTAACCAACTTGGCCACCATTTATATCTATTTGCTTATTAATATATATTTATACCAAACTAACTGACCATGCGCAACTTCGTCTGCGTAACTTTAACCGTTTACGGTGTGTAAACGGCAAGCAACGGAATTTCTCAAAAGGAACAAATTTTCCCCGTTTTCCCAACATGTTTCATTGATGCTCCGCTCGTATTGGTCGTAGCGTGATGTTATATAGCCTAGAGCTTTTCTCGAGAAATGGGCTATCCAACACTAAAATATAAAAAATCGGATCAGTAGATCAAATCAAATATTATTTATTTCATGTAAATCTTTACAGATATTTATGAATAGTCAAAAATAAAAAGTTTTAACAATAAGGTCTAGAGTGAGTTTGGTTAGGCTGCTATATATATAACCATTATAGATTAATTAATAAAGGGTTTCATTAAATAAAAATACGAACGCACGCTACATAACCAACTAGTGTAAGACTAGGTGGTTAGCTGATTCCATTGACCATTCGATTATCATCTGCCATACAAGGGTGCCAGCGAGGCGACACCCCGGAGAAAAAGGTACCAGCAAGTAAAAAACTCTGGTGCTTCACACAAACTAACAGAGGAACATAGCCATTGAGTTACCGATATGCATATCGCATATCGCAGCATACTTAAAATGCTGTAATCCTACTAAAAGCATGCACAAAACACCCTATTGGCAGATTATTTAACAGTATAGCAATTGGTTACTGTACCAATGTACAGAACTGCAAATACTAAAGAGTACAGGCACTTTAAATAATAATATATAATAACAGAATACCTGCATAATGTAAATATAAATAAGTAATCATAAGATATACCTTATCCAAAGATAAAAAGTTAAATATAATAAAAAATTAATTAAGTAATAATAAATTATTACAATATCAGATTTAACATACCTACTAGGGTACTCAATTGAAAAAGCAATACTAGTTGTGAGACCTCAATTGCAGATCAGAACGGGTCCAGACGTGTTTATCATTAATATAGTCATTAACTCTATAGTAAGCCCTATGTATTAATGATTGTTTTATACTATTTTTAAACTTTATATCACTTAAATCTATAATACTTATAGGTAATTTATTAAATAACCTTATACTTTTATTGACAAAACATTTATTAGTTTTTTGCAGTCTAAACTTTGGAATATCAATTTTATCTATATTTCTTAAGTTTAAATTATGCCTGTCGCCATTTTTACTAAACATACTTAAGTTTCTCTTGACGTACAATAAATTCTAATAAATATACTGATATGGTAGTGTCAATACATTAATCATAGAAAATGTTTCCCGAAGAGAATCACGAGCCTTCATCCAGAGTAGACCCCTACAACCTCACAAACTTCTCTTTATAATATTTATTTATTTATTTTTATTTAAAAAACTTTATTGCACAAATTTAGTACAAAGGCGGACTTAATGCCGCTAGGCATTCTCTACCAGTCAAACCTTTGGGACAAATTAAGCAGTAGGTAGGTAAAATAGGTGCAGTAAAATATATTTAAGAAATAGAGTATATAAATATTATACATACACACTAATGCTGACTACATATTATACATACATATCATAAATTATATTAATAATATACATACATAATAATAAAATAGCAAATATTACAGCAAAAGCACAATATAGCACTACCTACAGCACAATAATTATTTAAAGAAGAAACACAGGATGAGATGAGAGAGAGAGAGTGAGCCCAAACGAATAATAAAAAGGTGACACATTTACACATTCAGAAAGTGTATATACACTAGTCTCTTATGGTACGTTTGAGTACTGCTTAAAAGGCTTACAAAGCTAGCTTAATTTACTTGACAGGTGTTTTTTTAGTACTTCGCTTTGCTTTGGATTTTTGATGACGTTACAGAAAAAAAGCGAATTACGTCATCGAATTCGCTGCGAACGCTTTGAAAATACGAGTAGTGCAATCAAAGTAAATTGTCTATGGTCACAATTATTGTGTATCAAATACTTTTTTTGTTTATTTATATTGGGAGGAACCCTTTCACTTAACAGTTTTAGCACTTTATTTTGTATTCTCTTATAAATTTTATATGATTTTTATTTATGCACATAAAACTGTTCGAGTACTCCTGCAAACGCTGCGATTGCTTAATATTGGCTTAAAGCCTAAGCGCTTTAAGCGAAAAACAGTAGTAAACGAACACACTGTTAGAGATACCCCTGTTAGGAGCTTGTCTAATGTCCACCGGTAGATCATTCCAGAGTCTTGCAGCAGCAACAGAAAAATATTTTAAGACAAAGGTAGAATGATGAGAAGGTATAGAAAGAGGTGAGTTACACCCGTATTCTAAGACGATACCTCATGCTCACCTCAGCTTAAACTTCTTGAAGGCACTCGAAGGAGCGATTACAAGAAATCGGTATTCTTACACCCGTATTCTAAGACGTATTCTAAGACGTTACGATTATTGATTTAATTAAAAAAACATAAGTTAAATAAGCTTAAAAAAGTAGACCTAACCACTGTAAGGTGCCTGTAAGGTAGATGCCAATGTACCTTAACTTTGACAGTTCGTCGAGGACCTTGAATAAGGAAAGCAAAGGAAATTCCTTAGGTAAGGAAGATTTTGACAACTAAAAATACAAATGTCGTTCCTTAAGGGCATTGAGTAATAGTTGAGGTAACGTCTTAGAATACGGGTGTTAGAGGCAGAACGAAGGATTCTATAATGATGCGAACCGAGGGATGTAAAACTATCCTTGAGGTATTTAGGAGTGTTAGGTTCGTTTAACAAAGAGTAGAGCAGGTAGAGAACCCTGCTGTTTCTCCTACCTCGAATCCTCAACCATTTATCTCGATAAGGTGTGACGTGATCATATTTGCTCAGACAGAAAATGAATCTGAAGCATGCATTGTGTAGTCGTTCCATTTTAGTAATTCTTCCGTGAGATCTACACAACACACGTCACCATAATCAATCAAAGGAAGAAGTAAAAACTGAACAAGGGGTAACTTTAGCTTTTATAGGCAAAAAATGTTTAAGTTTATGCAGCAATAATAGTATAGATAAATATCAATCCCAAGAAAATTCTCCTACATATTATTATTATTTCTTTCAGGTGCAAGCAATGCAACGTGAACTAAGCAACATCCGCGTACACCTGGAAAAGTTGCATATGGAGAACCGCGGCATCATGGATAGCCAACATAGAAAAGATGTCGCTCTAAACGCTCTCAACAATAAGGTAAGTAATCTTTGTGGCGGTTACAACAATAAAGAAGTAATGACAAAAATGTGATTTAGTCGGTAGTGCCCTCCTGCCGTGTTTAAAGCTCTTAAGGACACTGCATGCAATCGAGAAGTCTGCGTTCTTGTCACAAAATGAGTTTTCACCCTTACTGTAATACTCCATTACTGTCTGTCGCAGTTTAAAATAATACTTTTGTCGGTTATTGTATTCATTAATCTTTGTGTCTTGGGGTTTTATTTTTAGAAATCTGAAAACTTTTGTTATAAGCAATCACTGAACGTTAATTGGTTGAAGTGAGAACATAACATGACGGCAACGAAGGCAATTTTAGGCATTAGTGTGTGTGGTGGACACTGGATAACAATATATTACATTTTATTAATATTTACTTTCAAAAAACTTAACCTCAATCTTAGATACAATATTTGTTCAAAAAAAGTTTTTTTTAAGAAGCTGGGTTCACTTCCTCATACCCTAATATCCACTTAAATAATTTCCAACAAAATAATAAAAATAATGAATCTCACATTTATTGACAAAGTTAAAAAAAAACTGATTTCCAATTAGGGGTCATCCATAAATTATGACAAACGTAAAGAGGGAGGGAGGGGTCGACGAAGTGTGACAAGGGAATGGGAGGGGTCATAAATTTCGTGACGTCACATTTCAAAACATATTACATTTTAACGCCCGATCCCAATAAACAAACTGTCATTCTTTTTAAACCATTGTTGACAAAAAAACTAATTGCCATTTGGCTTTTACGTCCCAATAATCTATGTAACTCTAGTTTAACTACAGATGTTTGTGAGTTATTACCGTTAATCAGAGTTTACTCATTATATTGTAATTACTTTTTTTTGTAAAATTGCAAAATATGTGACGTCACACTAGGGAGGGGGGAGTCTCATAAATGTGACCAGCTGTGAAAAAGACGGGAAATCATAAAATTCGATATATTTAAGATAAAATATACTGTATTGAATAATAAATTAAATATATTGTACATTTTTCAGATTGAAGATCTGAAGGAAAATAAAACTGGTACACTGGATAAGACTCAGTCATCTGAAAAACGAGCAAAAGAACTTGAAAGGATGTTGACTGTAAGTATATTGATTGCTACTAAAATTCACCATTACACCTTGTATATGGATTATGAATGTGAATGCGATGCGAACTGCAGTTACAGGCCTTTTTTATCAACATTAAGCTACTAAAAGCCTAAGGCATTAAGTCCGCCTATATGCGTTTTTTTGTCTTTTGGGCAATAATAATAATAATATGTATTACAAATTACACAAATTGCTCTGGTTACAAACTAAGCTCTAGGCTTGTACTATGTGTACCAAAAGCAACGATATAATACATATTATATTTTATAAATACCCAGACCATGACAAACTGTACAGAAAAAACGTATTTTATTTTTTTGCCATGGGTGGGAATCGAACCCACTACCTCCGGATACAACGCCAAAGGCGCAACCACTAGTCTAGGGAGGCTGTCATTATTATTTAAAACAAGCATGATTCCCTTTTACTGTGCTCTGTACCTATTCAATTAAATACTATACGGTCCTGTCGACATAGTCTTAGAAACGCGCTTTTTTTATGAGAGCACAACATTATAACCTCACATCCACCTGTAGGCCTATTACGCCCTACAACGTTAAGCTGAATTTCAATCAAAATAACGTAGTCTACCAATTTTCAATGTCATCAGGTTTTAATTACATCGGAATTGTATCATATTGGTTAAAGTTTAGCTTAGCGTTGTGCGCTTAATCACCCCGCTGATGAAAGCAGGATAAACGGTCAAGAACAAATGCAACCAATATTTACGAGACGTAACCGTTGTTTGCAAACAACGGTTACCTCCTGGCCTTAACCGTTAATGTGTATGCACATTTTTTTTTTTTATAATAATAATAATAATATGTAGGACAATTTACAAATATTGCTCTGGTCACAAACTAAGCTCTAGGCTTGTACTATGTGTACCAGAAGCAACGATATAATACATATTATATTTTATAAACACCCAGACCATGACAAACTGTACAGAAAAACGTACTTATATTTTTTTGCCATGGGTGGGAATCGAACCCACGACTTTCGGATACAACGCCAAAGGCGCAACCACTAGTCTACGGAGGCTGCCGATAAGGCCAGGACCAACGTGAAATCAAAGGAAAAAGAGTCATTTTTCTTCGTCATATTTGATGCATTAAATAAAAAGCGCAAAAAAAAAACACTAAATAACATATATTAAATTATGAATAAAAATAGTAATCGAATAAACAAAAAAAGAGAATTGAGTTTCTGAAAAAATAAAATCAACAATAAAAAAACTTTGATTTCGTAATACTCAATATATTCAGCGACAACTATTTTTTTTTAAATTGTTTTGTTTTGGTATTATAATGTTCTAAAACATTAATCGTGTACTTTTTTATTTAGCAATTTTTTTTTAAATATTATTAAAAATCTACGAATTTTGACTATAATTTACGGATTTTTGTCACACCACACAATGTTTGTATGCGTGCAAATCAGTTTTGTGATTCAAGTTCGTCCTCGCCTTAAACACGCTTTGTTTAAAGGACTCCAAGTTATAAGATTCTTCAATAGACGATGCTAGATAGATGTAGAAGATGCTAGTGGTGGGTATTTATTCCCACCTTAACCGATCATATTCTGAGCTACACCGAACAAGTGGTCGTCTCGTTGCTTTGTTTGGATAGACTTACTAACCCATCTATAAACAGTTTCACAAGTTGCTATAGTGAAACTAGGATCGTAACCGGGACCTAAAAACTGTCGGTCTAACAAACACGGACACCACATAAAATCTATAAAGTTTTTATTTGGTACCTATATATTAATGTCGATTGTTAAAAATGACCGTAAATCGATTGTTATTGTGTATGTATTTATGTGTATTTTGTGTGTGTTAATAAATTAAATAACTATTATTGTCAATAGTTTTTTTTGAATAAGATGTAACATGTCGCAGGATGAAGAGCGGTTCATGAACCAGCTGAACATGAGTCAGCAGCGGGCGATGCACTGCTCCTTTGTGGAGCAGCAGAAGCTGTCCCAACTCACCAACGAAGAGAAAATGTTTTACATGCAACTAAAATGTTTGTTTTTTTTTTTTTAATATTTTTTCATTGAAGCCCAAACCATGGTTTCTGTCTCTAACTGATGAGAAGAAAGACTTACAAAGTTAACTGATAGATGACGCGGTTACGAAATGGTGGTGGAATGGGAGACGAATTTCCATTACGAGTTTACTGGTGCTTCATCGTCACAGCCCGTTTTGTAACTGTACCCTCAAATGGTTCTTACTTTATCCATACTAACATTATTATTATTATACCTACCTACGAAGTTCATGAATGTCGTCGATCAATACATGGTTTATTAACAGCATTGAAAGCTCTTACTATGTCGTCTAAATGATGCTGTTGTGAAATGGGCGGCGACAAAGACGAGTTTCTATTACGAGTCGCTGATTTATCACCAAAAAACTAGCATTTCGTATCCGCATCCTAAAAGGAGACGTAGTTTTTTAAAAACCCGATGAACCCACAGACTAAAACCGAAACATTCCTAGGTCGCTTGACATTGTTTGCATATGTAATGTAAACGTTCGGTCGGCCTAGCAAACGTAGCAGAACCCTTTCTATGTATGTATGTATTATCACGGGTGCCTTACGGCGCCGGAGACCGCCTAGACGGCCCCAGGGTACCCAGCGGAGGGGTTTTAATCCCACCTCGTCGTAGCCGATGGTATGAGTCTACACCGAAGAAGTGGCTAGCTCGTCGCGATGTTTTAAATAGACTAAATAACCCACCTATAAACAGTTTCAGAAGTTGGTATATTGAAACCGGGACCGACAGCTTAACGTGCTCTCCGAGGCACTATAGTGGTGTTGTCAAACAAATGTACATAATTTTTTAATTAAAAACTCATTTGTACACACTGGGATTCGAACCAGGGACCTAAGTGTTTTCAAGTCCAAGGTCTAACCAACTAGGCCACCACGTATATACCCGTAAAACCCTTTCTCCCATGTAAATAAATTAATTTTACGCTATTATAAGCTCAAAGTATATTTAAATATTTATAGCATCGAAAGCAAGCATATCTAAATTGGAAACTAAACACAGAATGATAGAAAAGAATCTTCTTGCTCAGAGGGAAACTCTATACGGCGTCGTAAGTCAATATGTTACTATGCACTATGATTTTAAAGCACTATACACCTATTATCTAAGTGAACAAAATTATTTGTTCTTTGGTCGACAATAACTCAAAACTAGAAGGGACACATGCAAAGTATATTTCATATAAAATTATTGTTATTTATATATGTAACATCTTCTCTCTTTCTCTTGGCACTGGAGACCGCCTAGCATCGGCGAGTCTGTCTGTCAGTTTATGGGTCTATCCGCAAGAACATCTCTAACTATACTAGGAAAAGGGTATAACTTTACCTAAATAATTTACAAAATTTAATAGGTATTAAAGTTTATGTCCGAATATATATATATATATAAGATATATTATTATTATATCTAAAGAGAGCTATAACGATGCTTATTTCCAACTATTTTTATATGATTATATCTAATTTAGTTCTGTTTTTCATTAAAAGATCAGAAAAATTACCCTTTTTTTTCGAAAAAGATAATAATGATATATAGGGTAATTACTAATTACCTATGGGGTAAATGAAACGGCAAATAATATGCTGATAATAAGTATAAGGTTGTAAGAAATAAAAAACAAGAAACAGTAACCGAGTTTACACACTTGTCGGGTTTATTAAACATATTTTTATTTTATTAATGATATTTTCAGTTCTATCAAGTTGAGACCATAGGAGCAAGAGTATCTCACATGGAAGGAGTTCGATCAGAGCGAGAGTTCTCTGCTGAACTGGTAGAGAGAGAGAAAAGGTTGCAAGATGTCCGTGCGAGACACGCGGCTCGGGTAGCGCTCCTAGAACGCCACTCTAGTAAGCTAGAAGACGACCTGAGGAGACTAACTAAGGACTTGGAAGCTGCGGGACTTGTTCATAATAAACTGGTATGCATGCTTCTATACATATTTCGTGTTTTTAGTGTCCGACTGAAACTCTTTACGACGAAAACCGAATCTCGGCATCAGTCTCAGTTTCGGCCGAAACCGAAACTTTCTTACAAGGATGTTTTGAGGGAAAAATAAAGAAAACGTTATTATAATCAGTTTTTTTTCTTTAAATCACAAAGCTTTATTTTACCGATTACAGCGGGTTTACGAGTTTCGGCAGGTTTGCCGCCGAAACCAAAACTCGTTTTTTTTGCCGAAACTTTCAGTCGAACACTAGGTGTTTTATTTACAATGATAATTATTTTTTAATGCCTTAAGTATTACTTATAGAATCCATTTAATAGTAGATATTTTAATCTTCAAAAATAAAGCCCGAAAAAATATTTACCATATGAACGCATAGGTATATTCTTAAAATTACTCTTCTTACTAACATACATATTGTCTTCGTATCAAATATATCGTTGTTTCTGGTACACATTGTACAAACCTAGAACTTAGTTTGTGACCAGAGCCATATGTGTAAACTACATATTATTATTATCAAGCAAGTAAAACACCTATACACAAGTGGCGGGGTCTTAATCGTGAGTTTAGTATAAAAGTTGCGGGATTTGTAGGCCTTTTTTGTACTTTTTATCTTAATGTTTTTGTATGGGCGACACTAAAAGAAAAAAATACGAGTTTCATTATTTTTAGCATAGAACGTCATAATAAAATTGTATAACTGTGACAAAAAATACCCTGTACCTATATAAAAAACGATAAGTCAATTACAAATAAATACTTTTACAATAAGTATTGCACCAATTCTTTCTACATTTTATTTCATTCTACTTTGGCAAAACACTTCAAAATATATTAGTATATATTTTTTGATTTAGAAATTTACGTTAAAGCACTAAAACCACAATTACCTATTTTAAAATTTACATTTACACTAATATTATAATGAGAAAAGATTTGTAACGTAGAAACTCAAATTTGACCAATTAAAAAAAAATACTATTGGAACTATATTATATATTAGATACGATTTCTTTTAAATTAAACGCGAGTGAAACCGCGGGATCAGTTAGTTAAATGAACAACGATAGCTAACGTTAGGTTTTTTGAAAATATTGATAAACTTTTCGCACGTTTACCACTTTAATCCAAGAGCCTTGTTAAATTCGTAGTATGTTAATTATTTTCAAAGACTAATCTCCATACACTCATCGTGTATTATTGCACCAGCTGATAGTGTCGCTTATAAGGATCTAATTTTGGTATTTAATATCAAGCAGTAAAATAAAGGAAAGTGCTAATTTATAATAAAAAAATATTTTATTTAATAATTTTCATTTTACTTTACCAACAAATCAAATTGTTTGAATTATGCTCTTCAAAATCCATCTACATTGATAACAACAATTTTTCTTTTTTAAGTATAAGTAAGAAAAAACCTATTGAAAACAATGACTATCATTTCAAACAATTTATTACTTAGGGCTTAAAACACTTTATTTTAGTTTGCCGTTTGAAGTTGCTTTCTACCATTTTTCCTTATAAGCGAAACTATCAGCTGTTGTAATATTTTTTTTTTTTTCAAAATTAACCGGTTTGATTCCCCGCTAGGAGATTTTTTTTTCAAAAATTTATGACGCAGCTTTAGTTTTTATCAAAATCGGCCCCAAGACTAAGTATTTTTCGATATTCCTTGTAGTTTAGGATTTGGCCTTGGAGGCTCATTTTAAAAATTCACCCTGTATAGTACTTGTATATTATTTATTACTTATAATCATGAAGCTAAAAAAACGCGCCCCGCGCCAATGGAGTAAGCATGATACAAAAATTGTTTCATAATAGTACGATACCGGTGACGCCATATTTTGAGGCGAACAAATGAAGAACGGGGAAAAAGGTGTGGCTTCAAATGGCAGCTCAACGCGTCTGACACTTAAAAAACTGCTTAAGAAAAAAGGAGATACAAGTTAGCTATTGTCAAACATGAATGTGTGCGCGTGTTTATGAAGTGTATGGTTTTTTTATTATAAAAAGCTAAATATTAAATTGCATACTTAATAGTTTCGATAGTGTTGCTACAACAAATATTATAACTTGTCGATATAAACTAAATATTTTGGGATTTATAAAGATCATCAAAGATTAATAATTATTTATCGATATACAATTGTAATACACACACATCACGGGCCCCAAGGTTTTAATCCCACCAAGCGGAGGGGTTTTAATCCCACATCGTCGTAGCCGATGGTATGAGTCTACACCGAACAAGTGGCTAGCTCGTCGCGATGTTTTGAATAGACTCAATAACTTTGAAAGGATATACTTTGAGCTAATATGATCAAATCAAACAACTTTCCCATGGAACCATGTATCGCAAAAGAAAAAAAAATGGCCTTCTACATACAAACTAGTAACGTTAAAATGACCAAATTGTATGGGGAAATCATTTTTTTTTTCATTTGTGATATGTTGTTCTATAGAAAAAGTTGTTAGATTTTGTAAACAGAACCTCATATTAGCCCAAAGTACATCTATACAAATTCACCCTGATAGACACTTTCGCATTTATAATACTAGTGGATTTAAAATATGAAGGTATATATACAACAATAAATTTAAATACCTACTTTATTAAATTAAATTATTTACTAAATTAAAACACATGCACAACTTACTACATATACGAGTTCCTTGAGAAACACAATATACTAGTACCAGAACAGTTCGGATTTCGTAAAGGTAGTTCAACTATACTTGCATGTTTTGATCTTATTAAAGTAATTACTGAGAATATTAACAATAAAATCCCAGTTGTATCTGTGTTTCTCGATATGAGCAAAGCCTTCGATTTCGTGAATCATACTAAATTATTACTTAAATTGGAACATTACGGAGTTCGAGGTAAATCTCACGATTGGCTAAAAAGTTATTTAACTGATAGAAGGCAATGTACAGAAATATCAAATATATCACAAACTAGAAAAATTCCAATAAAACAAATATACAGATCACATTTTAGAGTTAACAATACTGGGATTCCTCAAGGTAGCATCCTTGGTCCTTTGCTCTTCCTTCTGTACATAAATGATCTGCCGAGCTGTACATCACATAGGTGTGTTATGTACGCAGATGATACCACTCTACTAGTTAAGTGTAACAATAAGAGTTCTTGTAGTCTATCAGTAAATACTGCAATAAAAGATATCATAGATTGGATGGCCACTAATAATTTAAGAGTAAATGTAGATAAAACTAAAGTTATGCAATTTAATTCGTATAATACAGATAAAATACAAATAGATTATAATAATATTAAAATGGAGGAGTTAAATAGTATAAAGTTTTTAGGTATAATTATAGATAGAAATTTAAATTGGAAGGAACACATTGACTCCATTTGTAAGAGACTAGATCGTTTTGTCTTTGCATTGAAGCGCCTAAGACAAACAGTTTCGCTCGAGGCCGCGTTAGTGGCTTACCACGGTTACGTATCTTCGGTACTTAGCTACGGACTAGTACTATGGGGAAATTCGGTTGAGGTGGAAAGAGCTTTTAAACTCCAAAAAAAATGTATCCGTGTAATGAGCGGAGCCCAATTTCTCGATAGCTGTAGGCCGCTTTTCAAAAACCATAACGTTTTACCTCTGCCATGTATGTATATTAAAGATATATGCATATTTGTAAAAAAACATAAGGGATATTTTACAAAGCGCAGTGATGTTATCTCAAGATTGGCAAGAGAGAGTAACAGAAACAAATTATATCGACCCATTTGTAATAAATATATATATGAAAAAAATGTATATAATATGTGTATTTTAGTGTACAATAAATTGCCCTACGACATAGAAGTATTGCAGGGTGAATTATTTAAAAGAAAGCTTACAAAGTGGCTTCTATCAAACTGCTTCTACTCTGTTATGGAATATCTAAACTCCTAAAACCATGAAATTTTAATAGTTAAATAAGTTGACATGTACAAACAAATATTAATTTGAAGCTGTTTGGGAATATTTATGTGAATGGTTATATATATGGTATTGTATTGTAATGTATTTTAATAATTTGTCTGTCTTTTATGTAATGTGTAATTTTTGCGTGCCTGCTGCTCAGGCTGAATACTATCACCACACCAGTTTGTATGAAGATCTTTTGTAAATGTATTCTGGCAAATAAAAATAAATAAATATATTTCATTACATGTTACCTACTAAACGCAATCTCAACATTTTTGACCAACCTCCAAGAGGAAGTTATAAAAGTCGATGCAAACTACAAAAGGCGAAAAACAATTAAATCGTAGCTTGATTCCTCAAAATGTACTGAACATACACGGGTATGATTGTTGGTAACCAATTTTCTTCTCTTTTAATTGCCTCTACCCATTTACGTTTTAATGCCGGATCCCGCGGGAAACTGTATGTATAGAAAATATAATTAGTATTATATAAAAAAAAAACAATAATTGTATAATAACTCATAACCATGAAAGTATTTACAAAAATCGAGTTTATCAACTATAAAATCACATCACTAAATTGTAACTAACAAACCTCGTTGGACGGTTCTATTGTCGCTATACCTTTTGATTAAGTTAAATTTAAATGATTATAAATTATTTTAAAGTATCGAAATTCTCATTAAAAATAAAAATACATCACTAGTTCTTCAACTTATGCACATAGTTTGACAGTTACCGTCAGATTTTGATATTTTAATTATGGGTTTTATTATTATCTTTTATTAAGGTTTAATATAAGAAAAACATGTTAAATACATAGTTGAAAAACCTGACACTAGGTACTTTTTTTTAAGAGTAGTTTCTACACAGATTTAATGCTCAATTAACCATTTTTTCGACAATAAAAGCGGAGTTCTTTTCCACTTTCTCCACCGAACGCACAAATCAGACTGAGGATGTAAAAAATGTAAAAGTGTGTGTGAGTGACAAATTTGTCACTCGCGCGGCACCCTGCAAATTAAATGATGCTTACTCCAGTAGCGGCGCGCGGACGGGCACGTCCTTTGCAGGGTCGATATAGATTGAGAGGTCAATGAAACCAGCTAACCACTTAGTCTTATAATAATAATATGTAAGACATTACGGACATATAGCTCTGGTCACAAACTAAGCTTGTACTATCTACTAGTTTGTACTATGGTGTACCAGAATCAACGATATTAATTAATACATAGTATATTTTATAAACACCCAGACCATGACAACTGTACAGAAAAAGGCACTATATTTTTTTTGCCATGTGGTTTGTGTTTTGTTTGGTTTCTATTTATTTTTGTATATTGTATATGGGAAGTTTTTATTGAAAAAAAAGTACATGGAGGTGTAGATTTTACTTACTCGATCCTAATGACTTAATTTATTTACTTATAAAAAATATGATCAGTTTTAAAATGACAACTAAAGTAATATTTTTAGAATCATAAATCGTCGTCATTTTCGTTGTCATTTCATAAGTTAATAGCTTTTTATAATGAGACCGAATTTATTTACTTATAAAAAATATGATCAGTTTTAAAATGACAACTAAAGTAATATTTTTAGAATCATAAATCGTCGTCATTTTCGTTGTCATTTCACAAGTTAATAGCTTTTTATAATGAGACCGACTGATCTAATTAGGAAAAGTAATATTTACACCTCCACGTTCTTTTTTTCTTTAAAAAAACTTTTATATAACTAATAACAACGTTTTTAGACGTTTAAGTTCGTGAATACATTTCCTGGCTTCTTAACATGACAATATTTTCCAGCAAAGTCGTCTCAAAGGTCTGGTGCTAAGCGTGGAGGGCGGTGACAAGGAGGTCCAATCCAGTCGCGAGGCGTGGCGCCGTGCTCGAGTGGATGAAGCATTGTTGCGCGTGCGACTGTCGCAAGCCACCAGAGCTCTCACGGCGCTTACTGATGCCGCTTATAATATGGACACGCAGAGACTCAATTTAGAAGCCGTAAGTTTATATATTTTTATAGGTGACTTTATCTGTGTGTTTATGACCTGAAACAAGGCCGACAAAATGATAACAAGGCGGGACCTAGGATGGGTGACCGCTTTATAAAACGAGGTTATAGCATCATAAACACCGCAACAAGTTCGACACTAGATAGGTGTTGCTTTCGAATACCATCGGGTAATCCCTCCGCTGGGTACCCTGAGGCCTTTTAAACGGTTCTCAGAAGCCAAAAAAGTACCCGTAATGGTATTTATTTATTATTATGACCTTAAACCTTATTCTATAATACCCGAACGGTCTCGGTACCTCCGCGCATATAGATGCAAAAATCGTCAAGTAACCTAGTCATGTTTTTAGATTTTGGGTTCACCGGTTTTCTGGAGACTACTGCATGGTTTTCTTATGCTCGCCTTTCAGGTAGCGGTTAAGAAACAGGCTGTGGATTTGACGATAAAGCAGCGAGAATATTATTAAAATAGACTTGTAATGCAAATTCGTTTTTGTTGCCGCCCATTTCGTAACCGCATCGATTAGCCAGCATAGTGGGAGCGATCAATGTTCTTAAAAAAAAATGTTTACTGATCGACACCATTTATGGACTTTGTAGGTTTGCTTAACACCAGGTAGATACAAGGTCACATGCTGTGCTCCTATAAAAAAAGTGAACTACAATATTTAGGGTAGAACAATAAGATTTCACAAAAAAAAACACACCTTGAAGGTTGCGTTTTATTGCGATATTCTCAGTTGTCGTTGTTAGCAGCTAAAAAAAGTGACACGACTTTTTTATCGCAAGACGGTATGTGATTTTGTATCTGCCTGATGGTAAACAACACTACAAAGTCCATGAATGGGATCGATCAATGCATTATTATCTAAAACTCCTTTTTACATTACATTACAGTGGTGTTATTATATGAAATGCTAGAAAGATTGTCATTGGCTAGTGAAGACATTTAAACATGGTCCTTCGAGCCGGATAAGTTTGTTCGGAGTTCCTGCTGAGATATACAAACAAACCTATAAATTTTCAAAAAATTATCTTACATTGTTAATGTTTTAGGCTATGAAAGAGCGACTGGTAGAAATAAACGCCCGTCAAGACATGTTTAATGTGCAAAAACGCGCGTTATTCGAGGAGTGTGGGAAACTGAAGACTGATATAAAGGAAAGGGAGATACGCATAGCGCAGCTTAAGAAGAGGTTCATCTATTTAATTATTGTCATACGCCGGATTCCAGCGAGGTAGACAGGGCTTAATATAAATCTATCACGATAATCCATCGATTGTAGTCCTTGCCAGTTTTATTAATACTGCGATAAACTTGCTAGTTGTTCAGCGTAGATTCAGAATACCATCTGTGACAATGAAGTGGTTAAAATCGCCATTCGTTCAGGTGGTCTCGTGCGCCGAAAGTAAGTCACAAGTCCTAAGCTTACACAGTATACTGTTTTATCAATGAGGTTTAAGTTTCGATGTTTTATATAATTTAATTTCAAACATTAAGTTTTTGTTACTAATATGTTTTTTTTTTCAGATATGATATTTTTATTGCTTCGTTGGGAAAAGATGATTCCGGAGAACAACTATCAGTTACGTTTTTTAAAGTTAAGGTAAGTGAAAACGTTGTTTTCCGAAACTATTTTAATTTCTAAGAACGATCCTACTACTACTAATGCTTTAAATTTATGACACCTATATGTACATCTATACATATAATAAAATTTTAGACAGAGAGTTATCCATACGATTTACTGATTGGTAAAGAAACCTTCTACTGGGCATGTAATATCATTCTTAGATTTACCCCAAGTAGCCTATAGTTTTCGAATGTAGTACATATTTACTTATACCTCTAGTAAGCCTTAACACACTCCAAAAATGTTTCTCAAGAGGTTTCCGGATCAGTCACTTCACTCATGGGATGACTCATAATGGATGAAAATCACTTTATATTGGGTTTAACTCGAGATCAAGATCCAGAGTTAAGCTCATTCGCGGGTCAAACTTGGCAGAAGTTATGTCCAAGATCATATCTACCGTAATATCTTACCAGCAGACGGTTTCTGAATCAGTCAGTTTGTGACTAGTTTTTTAAAGCTGGCCTTGACCTGGGGAAATTTGAAAATGGTATTCAGGCTATTGGGGCATCAATATGAATTATATCTCATGCCCAGCAAACGGTTTCTTTACCAGTCAGTAAATCATATGGAGTACTTCCGGTGCCAATACGATATAGACGTGAAAAACTGCAGTGCGCTTATTAAAGTATTAATTTAATACACAAGAGCTTAAAACTTATAGAAACAACAACAACTTTTTAAATTAGTGAAGTGACAAACTGTTCTAGGCAAAATATAGTGGATTAATAGTGATTAAAGTGAATTTAATCCATACAAACAAAACATAACCTCAATAAATAACGCAATGTAATGTGATACTTTAGACTTTTCTAATACCAACCTAGAAATATAACTGGAGAAATAACGATGCGTTCGTAGTTCGTAATTTATAAATAGGGTTGCCAATTTCAAAAAGTATTTATCAATAAAACAGAGTTGCCAATAAATAAAAAATAATTCCCATTTTCCAAATATATTACTTTTTAATAAAAATAAATATATATTTTAATTGTGTAACTAAAATATTTAAAGAATAATGGATTCACAATTGGAAGTGTTACTAATAAAAATCAAGATTGAAATGGATAAACAGAGTGTGTCTCTAACCGAAACAATAACAAGCAATTTGGTTAAAATAATCGACTCAAAATTAGAGCCCATATTAGAAGAAAATAAAAAGCTGAGAGAAGAAGTTCAAAATCTAAAAGATAAAAGTAAACAAGATGAGAGAGAAAGAAGAAAAAACAATTTATTATTTTTTGGAATAGAAGAAAAACATCAAAACATATCAGAAAACATAAATAATATTGCAGGAATTATTAAGAATATCACATTTCATCCACAAGACATAAATAACGTTTATAGGGTAGGAAATCAGGATTCAGGAAAAACACGTCCTATCTTGGTAAATTTTATAACAACATGGAAACGAAACGAAGTATTTAAAAATAAAAAGGATTTGCCAGAGAATATATATTTGAAAGAAGATTTTAGCAAAGAAATATCAGAAGCAAGGAAACTGTTACAACCTATGTTAAAAGCCGAAAGGGAAAAAGGAAACCTTGCTTATTTAAAATACGACAAAATAATTATAAAAGATAAAAACCCTACAGAAAATAATATTCAAGATGAATCTTAACAAAGATGTAGCAGCTCCTCGCAAAATAAATAAAATTGACGCCTTCATCCACATGAGAGGCAGATCAAATTCGCTATCGTCCAAATTAAATAACTAGCAATTAAATAACATTGGCTACCGGATAAAACAATAATACCTAAAACCAAAAAATCCTCCCCCAAGCCGACTGGTCACCGTGGGGGATAAAGACCATAACCCTTCAGCAAATAATAACAATAAATACTATATAGCAACACTAAACACAAGAACATTAAGAGAACTAGAAATGGCACTTACAAATATTAATTGGGATATTTTAGGACTAAGTGAAGTGAGAAGACTTGGAGAAAAAATCATAGAGCACGAAGAATATATATTTTATTACAAAGGGGAAACAAAAGGACACTACGGAATCGGCTTTATGGTTAAAAAGCAACTCAAAAACTTAATTGAAGAATTCATAGATGTCTCAGAAAGAATTGCTAAATATAAAACTCCCAGGATATAAACACAACTGGTTTACATTGCAAATTTATGCTCCAACGGAAGACTCTTCAACAAGAAATTTTTCAATAACGTTTATATAAACGTTATTGAAAATTTTTACGAATACTTATCCAACATATTGTAAACATAATTGGAAAAAGAGGAATAGGAGAAGAAACAGTCATAGGCGTTTTCCATTTTTACTCTTTTTCTCATATCCAAATTGATATGGAAAAAAGAGTAAAAATGGAAAACGCATTATTAACATGGCATTAGAGAAAGAAATGACCATAATCAATAGTGTATTCAAGAAAAGGCATAATAACAAATGGACCTGCATCTTCCCGGACGGTACTTATAAAAATGAAATAGATTATATAATAACTAATAATCCCAAGTCGTTTCAAAATATTGATATAATTAACAGTCTAAATTTTAATACAAACCATAGAATGGTACGTGGAACTATATATAAACAAGAACCGCGAAAGGATAGAAACCATTTTTCCAAAAATGCAAGTAAGAAAGAATATATTACTATACAACATGCTTTGGCAGACGAATCAATAGACGACAAAACAAGAAGCATGAATTTAGAAATACAAATAACCTACAACAATATAATAAGCGAAGACACGAAACAATTAATGGAACAGAGGAAAATACTAAATAAATTTAAAAAAGACAAAGATACACTAAAAGCAATAACCAAAATTAGTAAAGAGATCAATACCAATCTAAAAAGAGACAAAGCAAAGAGAAGATCAAACGTATTAATACACCACACAAGAAAGACAGGAGGAATAAAGAAAGCTTTAAAAGAACTAAAAGCCACAAAAGACTGGATACCTAATTTTAAAAATAAAGTAGGAAGTAAAGAAACGAAAAGGAAAGATATACTAAAAACTGCCACAGATTTTTACCGTAGTCTTTATAGTACTCAAAATACACCAAGTATACCATTGGAATCAAGTAAGATGGCTGAGACGACCGTACCAACAATTTTGGAATCAGAAGTAGAATACGCAATAAAAACTCAAAAAAAAACTAAAAGCCCGGGTCCAGACCATGTCACCAACGTAAGTTTAAAAACAATTACAAATGAAAATTTAACAAACTTAACTAATATATTTAACAAAATTCTAACATTCGAAATAATACCTACCCAATGGTTAAAAAGCGAAATTATACTAATTTTTATAAAAGGAGATAAAAGCATTATTGAAAACTATCGGCCTATTAGTCTAATGTCTAATGTATATAAAATATTTTCAAAAATTATTCTAAAGAGACTAACAAATATATTAGATGAAGAGCAACCTATAGAACAGGCAGGATTTAGGGCAGGATTTTCAACAATAGACCACATTCATTCTCTCAAACAATTAATGGAAAAATGTCAAGAGTTCCGTAAACCTCTATACATAGCATTTGTGGATTACACTAAAGCGTTTGACTCCCTCGAGCACAACAACATTTGGAAAGCCCTTCATGATCAAGGTATCCATAGTAAATACATACGAATTATAAAAAACATATATGAAGGCAGCTTTTCATGTGGAAAACTAGAGCAAACTGGAGAAATTTTCCCAATTAAAAGAGGAGTCAAGCAGGGTGATCCACTATCGCCAAAGTTGTTTACGGCAGTATTGGAGGGGGTGTTCAGAAACATGGAATTGAATTTGCGTGGTATAAATATCAACGGAGAACGTCTAACCCACCTAAGATTTGCGGATGATATAGTTCTTGTATCGAGCACTTCACGCGAACTTCAGTATATGCTTCAAGAACTTACTATACAGAGTAAGAAAGTAGGCCTTAGTATACAAAAACAAAAATAGTTTCTAATGAAGAGCAGGTTGACATAATGATCGAAGGTGAAAAAATAGATTATGTAGAATCATATGCTTACCTAGGCCAGTATATTTCTTTCAATAACCAGATGAACGAAGAAATAGTAGAAAGCTAGAACATCCAGCGCATGGAGGAGATTTTGGTCTTTGAAGGAAGTTATGAAGAACAAAAATTACCGTATGTCGGACAAAAGAAGAGTATTTAACGCCTGCATTCTGCCTTGTTTGACATATGGTAGCCAAAGCTGGAACCTAACTAAAGGTAACACAAATTCTTTACAAGTTTGCCAAAAAGGAATGGAAAGAAGCATGATCGGAATAACTAGAAAAAACAGGATTAGAAATGCAGATATAAGAGTCATAACTGGAGTGGAAGATGTAAAAAGGAAAGTAAGGCTACTTAAGTGGAAATGGGCAGGACATATGATTAGGGAAAAAAAAAATCAAATGGTCGAAAAAAATTACAGAATGGTATCCTAGAGATGGCACAAGAAAAAGGGGTCGTAAATTTAGAAGATGGAAGGATGATCTTAGGACAGTGGGAGGTCCAACATGGATGCGATTGGCCCACGAAAAATCCGAATGGAAAATGCTGGAGGAGGCCTTTGTCGAGAGGGCATACTGATAATACCTACCTTGTTTAGTCTGTTACCAATGTTTTTTATTTTTCTACTTTTCAATATTTTTTATTTGATTTTGTTAAACTTACTTGTATTTATCAGTAAATAAAGGCTAATAAATAATAAATAAAAAAAATCATATGGGCACCTCTCTAACTAGTCTTTCTGTGTCTCTAAATTGAAGATTTTTGCAAAAAAAAAGTACTGGAAAACGCGAGAAATAAATAAAAAAATCTTGTAAAATTGTGTGGGCGCCCATCACACAAAAGCACTTATTAAATTCAAAATTAAACAATTAATGAACAATAAGAAGCTTTATTGGGATTAACATTTAGCGTTTATTTAATAAAGATCAAATACAGACTCAAACAATCAAAATAATAAAATAAAAAAAATCATAGCGCCACGTACCTTGTGCAAATAAATTTAATAATTATTATAGTAAACTAACATAGGTTTTATTGATATAGATAGCAGCGGAACGGGCAGAGTTACGCGAACGAGGAGCGGCGCTGGACGCGGCGCTCTCCCGCGGCGAGCGCGACGTGGCCGCGTTAGAGCACGCGCTACGTCTGGTGAGCGCCGCGCACGCACACTTCCTGCGGACGCTCCAACCGCTCTCCGCTCAAGGTGAGCGATACATTCCTATGGTCCAAATTGCGCTTACATCAAATACGTACACGAACGTATTTGATCGCTGGTCCAAATTGGTTTTACTCGACCGATTGGTATACACTGACAGCTAGGGTTGCCAGCTCCCGTTTTGTGTTAAAGAGAATTTGTTAAGGGAAAATAAAGGACTAAGGATGAAAATTAGAGAATAATATCCGATTTCACCAACTGTAATGGAACCCGTAACAAAGTTTAGGGAAAATTAATGACGGTTGTTTCTTAGCAAATATGTCAAAATTATTATTTAGGGGCTCTTTTAGAGTTAGGGATCGTTGGTGAAATCGGGCATAATTAAAGTGCTCTACCTGTTTTCCGTGTGCAGTCGTATTCGACCCGAAGACAATAATATACGCGATGCCAGTGACGTCACTTGAAATATTTTCGAAAATAAGAACATCTTGAAAGGTGTTTACAGCGTATACAGAATACGTATTCAACGAAAGCGCAAATTGGACCGTGGGGATTGATGCTATAGGTAGCAGCAGTATGAGTTATGCGCATGGACATTAGATGCTGCGCTACTCTCCGCTCTTAGTAGACCATTGCTGAACATAAACATTTCCCTTAGCATATTTAGCCCGCACTTTGTTACTCGTACTTCTAGCCCACATTTTCTGCCAACATATAATCCTATGTTAGAGCACTCTAATATATAACAAATAACTATATTTTTCTAAAGAGGCGTAAAAATAAACTTTTATATACCTATGTACATTTATTTAACAACACCACTATAGTGTCTCGGTGAGCACGTTAAGTTGTCGGTCCCAGTGTCACTACGAACTTGTGAAATTGTTATTGAGAGGGTTATTGAGTCTATCCAAATATAGCGACGAGCTAGCCACTTCTTCGGTGTAGAGTTATACCATCGACTACGACGAAGTGGGATTAAAAACCCCTCCGCTGGGTACCCAGAGGCTGTCTAGGCGGTCTCGGGCGCCGTTAGGCACTCGTGATGATATGTATATACATATATGTCAATCATCCAATAAGAAAACTACCCTACCATTAAGCAAGGTGATATTTAACCTTAAATAATTTTATTTCAGCCCCAGAAATGGAAGAGGTACAAGTTCTCCACGAGAAGTTCTACAATCTCCGGGAAGAACTGCAGCAGCTGCGTGCGCGGTGCGACACCGCCGAGCGAGAGCTGGGGGAAGTGATCGCCGCCCACACCAGCGCCGCCGAGACCAACAACCAACTTACTGCGAGGGAGTATGTATCTATGTACAGTTGTAGTAATGCCACGGGTGCGTTGCGGCGTTCGCGACGATTAGGCTGTGTTGCACCAAAGTGTATGTTAACGAAATTGTAACGATTAAAGTTTAAAATGGCGTCGAGTGCACCAGCTGTCATTCGAATTTCAAAATAAAACTGGTGCATTCGACTTATGTTTAACTTTAATCGTTACAATCTCGTACACTTTGGTGCAACTAGAGAGCTTAGTCGGCCTCAGTGTACCCAGTGAAGGGTTTGATTCTTATCTCATCGTAACACCATCGGTTATATTATATTTTGAGTCTACACCAAATAAGTGGTTAGCCCTTCGCGGTGTTTGTTTAGACTCAATGGCCCATCTGTAATTTGTATCTATATGTAGGATATTTTACACACATTGCCCAGGTCACAAACTTAGCTCAAGACTTGTACTATGTGTACAAAAAACAACGTTATGTAAACAATGCTAGTAATACAAATTATAATTTATAAACACCTGTAACGTGATAAACTGTGGGAATCGAACCTACAACCTCCGGATACAACGTCAACGGTGTAACCACTAATCCACGGTGGCGGTCATATTTATACAATGGAAGTTGGTGCAAGAGGAATTCTAGCAAAAACCGTTGAAACTTTTATTACGTATTTCTAGGGCGGCTACTACCTCTCTACCAAATAACTACTAAAAGATAGAAAGATAACTACGAAAAGTCTTTTAGTAGTTAGTAGGATAGGTAATGAACACAGTGGAGCTAAATATTATTATATATAAAGACCTTTAAACCTATTTTCCGTTTACTTCTCTTCTATATGATAATATTAAACTCGCACGGGGAATAATTGGATATGATGTCTACGATGGGATACGACAAAGTCTCTTAACCTTTCCCTGATGGGCGGATCTTTTATCATCTGATTTTTGTATTTACATATAATATAGTAGGACCTGGGGTGCCATATTTGAATTTCACCGATGACTAGGATATCACGGTTTACAACTTACAAATGAAAAATGTTTTCATTCATAAGAGCTACTTGCGTTACGTTGTTGTTTGTAAAATGTTGCTTGTCATTCTTGTTTCTCATAATAATTGACATGTCAATGCTTAAAACATAAAAACTCAATGGTGGATTGGAACTTAACATACATTATCTGTGATGATTGTTATCTGTCATCGGTGACTTTATTTACGAGTGGTAGGAGGCACTCGTATTGATATCATAGGTATGATATTTTAGTCACCGGGTTAGAATCAAAAATACGATCTTTAAAAATTGATGTCAATTTTGATATTTCAGTGATATTTAGTTATACGCTGATATTCAAAAGTCGTACCCCTGTGCTTAAAAAACTTCCACACAATGTTTGCCAAAACTCTGATTCTGAAGTCAGTAAAACATCTTTACCAAATTGGTTCTGGATTGCTCCAGGACTCGTTTGGACCAGCAGATTTTGGTTTATCGATAAATATTCAAATTATAGTTTTGTCATATTTTAGAGAAACTTTTGTTCTAGAGATTATTATTTAAAAGTATTGAAATTAATGCTTACTTACCTAGGCAATTTATGGGTACTTCGCACGATACTAACGCAGTACTCATATTTAGACCTCTTGACATGGTTTGGTATCTCAATATTGTATTATTGTTTTTGTAGATCGGACATAGAGAGCGAGTTGGAGGGAGTACGGGAAAGTCTGCGGAGACAAGAGAGCAAACTGGACAACGCGCGAGAGAGTCTGCGTCTTGCTGCAACCCGAGCCAGGAAACTGCTGGCTGATGACAAGCAGTGGACTCTGTTCCAGGTGACTAACATATAGAGACATAGAACGAACGCAGAGTCTTCTTGCTGGCACTTCAACATGGCCCTCAAGTAAAATGCCAAATTTAAAATTGTCCTTTTCCCACAATTTAAGCTCTTTGCACAAATGATACCCTCGGGTATTTCTTTTTATGGCTGACAATGCCGAGAATGCATAATAGTTTACCTTCTTGACTCGATAAATGAATGTCTATCTTATTTATTTTCTATCTATATATATCTTGATAATATGGAATTGCTGTAACACCTCTTGTAACAAAACTTTTGATTTAAACCAGTAGTACGTCTTTCTCAAAGTGGGCGATATGGGCGCTGGAGGCCTAGAGGGGGGCGGTAAGGGGTTGAGAAAAAACGAGCAGATACTCTTAATATTTTTAAGTTACGTTTCAATTGCTCTTACTGGTAAAAAAGTCTTGTTTATAATTTAAGTTTCAACCCCAGATCAATATAGAACTCTATAATTAAATTAAAGTAATGAATGTCATTGTGGTTTTTAAGAAGTGGAAAAGTAAAAAAAAATGGGGTCGCTGGAAAATAAATGGTGTGTAATAAAAGTGTAATAAAGTGGGCGGGTAGATTAAATAAGTTTGATAACCTCTGACTTAGACCCATGGAGATATATAGGGAGCCGCCCTAAAACCTAAAATTCACCATTTCAAACGTGAGAACGGAATATGACGGCAAAGAACTCGTTTGACATTTGGTTTTATAGGCGATTTTAAGCCTTAGGGGTTAGAAGAATTTTAAATAAATAAACTATGAATAATATAATGGAACCGCCATTATATTATTCATAGTTTATTTATTTAAAATTCTTTATTGCCTTACTTTTACTTAAGGCTTTACTTTTAATGCTTAACCCCGGTTAGTCTGAATAAGTATACTACTTAAACTATAGGACCGGGCACATGTATCGAGCGAGCGGCTTCCATAAAGAAGTATATTTTGTAGAGCGCCCTCGTGAGAGTATTTTATGCTCGTTTCATCATTTGCAGACTAGTATGAAGAACTGTTTTTTTTTTTGTAATTAAACGCTACTTATCTGGGCCCCATTTCTCTTAAATGAATTTACTTCAATCAAATAATCACATCATAATAGAGTTTATTTTGACAGTTTTCTATGGGCAATAGGTTATCAGAACTTGAAATGTGAAGTTAAGCGATTATGATTCTATTAAAAATGCGTTTTTTTTTTAAATGGAGGATGACATATGACCTTATATTTACCTGATGGTAAATGGCAATGTAAAGTATGTTCTCAATCAAGAATAGCAATTTTGCTAAAATTGGTTGGGTCATTATGTCTGCTTGAGGAACTTGTTCACGCATGAAGGAAGAAGGGAAAATGCATGCAGGTATTCCAGTTTTTTATCGTTAGACATATATAAGAATCGCACAAATCTTTTAGTTCTGGTGGGCTTGTCTTCCAACGCATTTTACTGCCAGTGCGTGTAGTGCGGAAGCGAAATTGAGAAGGAGGGATAAGTTCGAAAAGTTTTTCATAATATTAATTTAATGTAAGAGAAATGAGGACTTGTTGAATATTTTCCTTTTTCTTTGGATACCAGAAGTGATTGGTTATATGGTCGGTGTATTGAATTGAATTTAATGTGCCCCTGCTCGGCATATGTTGATGTGTGTGCTAATAATATAATCAAAAATGATTTATCAATATAACGACCTAAGTGGACAACATAATTTAGGACCGATACTGTAAATGGGCTATCTCCTTTTAGATTTATTTTCTATATGCAGTTTGACAGTCCGAAGCAACGGCTAAGTCTTAGCGCGTGCTAAGCAACGACTATTAATCTCAGCCTTAGACATAAGTTATTGTTAGAAACTCCTTGTGTTAATACCAACTACAGACAATAATTCCTTCGTGTGGAGATTCTCACAAAAATCCAACTCCAAATAGATATAGATCTTTTGTGTACTAATACCTCGTCAATTAGAAGAGCTCTGACGAAAATCTATTTTGATGTTTATTAGTTTCATTGTTTTTATTTCTACTTATTATTATAATACAGAAACTAGAAGCACAATACATATATTTCTAGTTTCTGTATTAAGTATTTGTGTTGTACCAGTACCAGTTATTATTAATGCTATTTTGCTGTAAATCTTCTACATCAATTAAATTTATTTTCTAACGATAAAAAACTCGGGCTTTATATGGTTATTATTGGTTATAGTTAGGCATGTGGGTCCGCGAGTACGTGTGGTCGGCGCACGCGGCGCTCTCGGCGCTGGCGGGGCTCCCTGATGCCACCCTCCCGCGCACCCTGTCGGTGTGTCTGGCGCAACATCATCTGGACTCTCTGCTGCCCAAACAACGAGCTCTACATAATGTCTTGCTAAGGTTAGGAAAAAAAATAACTAAACATCATCATGCCAGCCTTTCGCGCGTCCACTGCTGGACATAGGCCTCCCCCAAGGATCGCCACAATGACCGGTTCTGCGCTGCCTGTATCCATCGGCTTCCCGCGACCTTTTTCAGGTCGTCGGTCCATCTTGTGGGGGGCCTGCCTCTCCTGCTTCCTCCAGCACGCGGTCGCCACTCGAGAACCTTAATACCCCAACAGCCGTCCGTTCTGCGAGCTATGTGGCCTGCCCACTGCCACTGAAGTTTGGCGATTCTGGAGGCTATGTCGGTTACTTTGGTCTTTTTGCGGATCTCATCGTTTCGAATACGATCCCGCAAGGAAAAGCCGAGCATAGCGCGCTCCATCGCCTTTTGTGTGACTGTGAGCTTTTTCATGAGGCCCATAGTAAGCGACCACGTCTCTGATCCGTAAGTCATCACTGGCAACACGCACTGCTCGAACACCTTAGTTTTTAAACTGCGGTATTTGGGACGAGAAGATATTACGTAGCCTCCCGAATGCTGCCCAGCCGAGTTGGATTCGACGAGAGATCTCTTTCTCGAAGTTGGATTTACCTGTTTGGATTGACTGTCCTAGGTATATACAGGGTTACAGAAAAAATCGTGCTAGATCCGTTCAGGGACTGGTGTACCCATCAGTTCTGACTTATTTCTCTATGAAACACCCTACCCTAAATTTAACCCTTTTCGAGATTTTCGACTATTAATTTTGTTTATTTTGTGTGCCTTATTATTATTATTATTGCATTTTTACATGTGTAATAAGATGCTTTAGGACGTCAATCATTAAAATAGTGCGTAAGTTAATTGAATAGGCCGTAGTAGACAAGTGAAAGTTAAGAAATTACAAAAATAATTAGCAAGTTTTTTTTTCTCTAAGGGATATCTAAAAAAAATATTATGGCAGTTGTTCGGCAGATGTATTTTAAAATATCTACGTATCATAAGCTATCTAGCATTAAGCATCTAGAATTTGTATTACATTTTGTGGAAAAAAAAGTAGTTGGGACGCTTCAGGTAGTAGTTCTAACGGACCCGCACCTATTGCTTTTCAAGTTAAGACGCACCGTACGAGCGAGACAAGTGATGATTTATGCAGGTGTAAGTGAAAGAAAAAATGTGTAGAGACTGATTAGGTCTGGGAATACAACACAGGATATTGTTTTGGTTGGTATTCTGCTTTTGTGCTTCGTACATAGTAGATGTGATATCGTTTTGCTCTTTTTCTCGACTTGGCTGTGATTCTCGACTATTTCTTCTGATTTGTGTGCTTGTTAACCGGACTCTGATTTGTACTTGTGATACGGAAGTGTGAAGATGACGTCCTACACACCTGAGGAATATGCTGATATGCTTATTTGTTATGGATACTATGGCCGTTTTTGACAGAGTTTATTGTATTTATTTTTATTTATTAAACTTTATTGCATAATACAAAGGCGGACTTAATGCCGTTATCGAAGACTTCGAGAAACTGGCTCTATTTTGAGACGAAGTACAGACATGGGAAGACCACGAATTGATGATAACGAAGAACAGGACAATTAGATAGTGCAACGCTTTCGAGCGGATCCGATTACTTCCACTAATATTGTTGCCTGTGATCTGGGACTTTCGCAATGGAGAGTATGGTTTACAGTGCATACTGCTGGCCTATACCCCTACCATTACACGCCGGTACACGTTATTGAAGAAGGAGACCCCGCGAGAAGGTTGGACTTCTGCAGATTCATGCTAAATGCTGACGTAGAAGAACCAGATTTTCTAAGAAATATCTTGTGGACAGATGAATCCAAATTTGATAAAGATGACATAACTAACTATCACAACGCCCATTACTGGGCCCCAAAAGAACGAAGGAATCCCAATAAGAAAAGAGTGAAGGGGTCCCAACGAAGATTTAGCGTGAATGTGTGGATGGGCATTATCTCCAATCATTTGATTGGACCTTACTTTCTCCCGGACAATCTAAATGGGGAAAGCTACGAAAACTTTCTCAGAGGAGACTTGAATGATTTGCTGAATGATCTGTCACTCAACTTGATCAGGGACATGTGGTTCCAACAAGATGGTTGCCCTGCCCATTTCAGGAGAAGTGTCAGAGACTGGCTGGACACAAATTATCCAAACAAATGGATAGGACGAGGTGGGCCGTTGCCATGGCCAGCAAGAAGTCCGGACCTAACCCCCATGGATTTTCATGTGTGGGGGCGCATGAAAAGTCTTTCTACAGCGAGCCAAATCCAGTTTCGTCTGTGGAAGAATTAAGAGAAAGGATTGTGGATGAAGGAAATCAAATGAGGACAACGTTGACAACTGGAGTAGTGAAGACTGGTCTCCGTAGAAGGATGCGACAATGTGTTAGAAACAGAGGCGGCCATGTTGAACATGAACTGTAGAGTAAGAAAAAGTTGCGTGAAAACCTGATTTAATAAATAACATTTCTTGCTTACCTATTGTTTTACTTTACTTTTAAGGGCTAAGTATTAACTTTCTTTCCCACTGTCGCCTATCAAACTAAGTTTTTGCCACGAAATGTAATACAAATTCTAGATTGTTATACCTCGTTAGATAGCTTATGATACGTAGATATTTTAAAATACATCTGCCGAACAACTGCCATAATATTTTTTTTAAATATCCCTTGGAGAAAAAAAACTTGCTAATTATTTTTGTAATTTCTTAACTTTCACTTGTCTACTACGGCCTATTCAATTAACTTATGCACTATTTTAATGATTAACGTCCTAAAGCATCTTATTACACATGTAAAAATGCAATAATAATAATAATAAGGCACACAAAATAAACAAAATTAATTTTAGTAGCCCAAAAATCGGCAATTTTCAATAAAAAAATTAAAAGTCGAAAATTTCGAAAAGGGTTAAATTTAGGGTAGGGTGTTTCATAGAGAAATAAGTCAGAACTGATGGGTACTCCACGCCCTGAACGGATCTAGCACTACTTTTCTTGTAACCCTGTATAATTGTCAACAACTTCGAGTGCCGAGCTCCCTATTTTTAGAGGAGTGGGTATAACATGGGCGTTCGACATGACTTTGGTCTTATCCGTGTTCATGTTTAGGCCCACTTTTTTAGAAGCCCCGCTGAGATCATTGAGCATTATGCCGAGGTCCTCCAGGGTTTCAGCCATGACTACGATATCGTCGGCAAATCGAAGGTTAGTGATGTACTCGCCATTAATGTTGATGCCAAATCTTCTCCAGTCCAAGAGTTTGAAAACATCCTCCAATGCCGCAGTAAAAAGTTTCGGGGAGATTACGTCTCCCTGTCTTTCTCCTCGCTGTAGCTGGATGGGTCTTGAGGTCTGGTCTTGGAGGCGAACTGACATGGTAGCATTTTTGTACAAACACTTTAGTACTTCGATATAGCGGTAGTCAATTTGGCACCGCTGGAGTGACTGAAGCATCGCCCATGTTTCTATCGAATCGAAGGCTTTCTCATAGTCCACGAAAGCTAGACACAGGGGCTGATTATATTCATCGGTTTTTTGTATAATCTGCCTCAATGTGTGGATGTGGTCTATGGTACTATAGCTTTTTCGGAATCCGGCTTGTTCGGGAGGCTGGAAGTCGTCAAGCCTACGTGAGAGACGATTCGTGATGACTCTCGAAAACAGTTTATAGGCATGGCTCAGAAGCGAGATGGGTCTGTACCTAAACATACTAACATACTTTTAATTAAGAAAATAAGCTTTTTTTGATACCCTACATAACTATTTTTTTATCTTTATTATTATTATATAAGGTGAATTTTAATGGATGTACTTAGGTCTATTATGAGGTTCTGCTGATTTAAAAATAATTGGCTTCTCATACAAATTGGTAATTTTAACATTAGTTTGTATGGAGAAGACAATTTTATTTTCATTTGCAACACATGGTTCCATGGGAAAAGTTGTTCGATTTGATCAGCAGAACCTGTTTAGCAGTTTCAGCGTATAGACCAGACATACTGGTGTACTCTCGGTGCTTGAAGAAAGTAATACTTATAGAACTGACTGTTCCGTGGGAAACAAACATTCCTAAGGACCACAACATCAAGTCGAACAATTATTTTGATCTCACAAACGCAATTACTAGAAACGGATTTAAAACTTAACTTTATGCCGTGGAAGTTGGTGCAAGAGGAATTCCAGCAAAGTCTTTGCATCTATTGAAGGATCTTGGCCTTCCAAGATCAGCCGTCGGAACTTTTATGGGGCGTGTTTCCAAGATGGCGCTAACAGGTTCATATTGTGTATGGTTGAGTAAAGAGGGTAGTGAACACAGTGCAGGTGGGAGTACAAAAGGCCTTTAAACCTACTTCGCGGTCTCAAGTCTGGGAACGTTGCAGTTGATTCCTCTGCCTTCCAACCACGCGATGGACTCGTTACCCGCACGGTGAAGCCATGGATAGCTAAGAACATTGTCTCTCTCTTAGTCCATCTTACCATGTATATCTTTTCAAAATCACCCTGTATATTGTTTAATGGCTTGAAGTCTACGAGTCTTCGAGTTAATCCTCAATGAATCTCCCTTTTTTAAAACCATTTTTACCCTGAACCTATTAGGAAATTTTGACTTATACTTAATTTAGTTTGATATTTATTATGATTTTCTTTCAGGATAATAACAAATTCACAACAAAGAGGTTCTTCTGAGGATCTATACGATGGTAATTACCAACTAACTCCCATTACTTAACTTATCTATGACATTTTTTTTTATAAACAGAAAAGATTTGATTGTAAGTTACGGATAAACTCAAAACTACTGAAGCGATTTTTTAAATCCTTTCATAAAAAAAGTTCTATTATCATCGAGTAATAAAGACTGTATTTAATTTTCGACCCGATTTTTTATTATTATTTATCTTCACACCAGCAGGGTGATTACGCGTCTTAAGTTCGCTCGCACGTCAATCGTTATGACGTCATGCTGACGTATATCAAGCTTGGCTTCTTACCAATGGCTCCAAAAAATCTTTGAAAATTACGTCATAACGATTGGCGTGCGAGCAAACTTAAGACGCGTAATTACCCTGCTGGTCCCTTACGAAGTAGGCAGATACAACCGAGCGCCACTTGTCCCTATCCCTACATACTCCTTTTGCCTCTTCTACAGTCATAACTCTTCTCATACATGCACGCCAATTTCGGAGACTCTTAATAGCACCGTCTTTTAAAACCTTTTCAATTTGGTCATGGTACGTATGTCTTGGTCTCCCTCGGCCACGTTTACCCTTCACCTCGCTTTTATATATCTGGTTCGTCAGTCTTTCATCACTCATTCTTTCTATATGCCCAAACCAGCGGAGCATACCTTTTCTCATTTTCATGCCTATACTCTCTTTCAGTCCCACTCATTCTTGAATTACGTCATTGCGGATTCGGTCTGTTATTTTAACACCGCACATTCGTCGCAATGAGCGCATTTCTATTGCATTTATTTTGACCCGATTTCTTTTAAATTAAACGGCGCGGCGGGTGAAGCACAGCTAAAATATAATTTGGATAAGAGATTTAATAGTAATTTTTAAAGTGTTTTTAACACTCGCATTTTTCTGGCTCTACAAAATCAGATTAATTTGTTTAGAGAAAAAGTTATATGTAAGGTTTTTAATTTTTATTATAAGATCGGACCCAGTAGTACCCGCGCTAGGACGATATTGTGTAGGTATAGCAGTAATCAAATAACAAGGTAAAAAGTATAATTTATTATCCTTGACCACCAAAATCATTGCAAATTATAACACATATAAAAGAATAAAAAAACGATTCGACGGGGTCACGTGACTGTATTTTTAGTAAACCCTTAAAACCTAAATGTGTGAATAACAATTACTGTGTACTGTACCACATCCTGTAAAGTACAAATCAACAAACTCGCTCATTGAAATCTACACATAGAAAACAAATAATCAAGATTTTTTTAAATTTTTCTAACGAAATTTCAAACTTGTACGTTGCCGCCATATTCTGTTGTTAATAGTTTTTGTTAAAAAAAATTGTTTTAGTTGTGGCTGCCTGACCATCTTCTGTTTTCGTGTGTGGAAAGGCATTCCGTATTCATTCATACTTTCATGATAATAATACTTAAGGATCGGTTATCATATTTTCAGAATCGTTACTATCCCGCGCCACGTCCTCTCGTACAGCCAGCAGCGTGGTGAGCGGTAACACCCGCAGACTGCGCGCCTTCCGCCACACGCTGGCGTCCAAGCTGGACGAGCCGTCAGTGAGTACTCTACACGTCGCGTCGATGGCATAGTGCGCAGATGTGCTATGTGGAACACATAAAAAAATTACAGGAGACACTAAATAAAAGCATTTTTAACTTACAGTATACTATAATTATATATTACATACCTACCTAATAGATACATTTAAGTATTTTACGGTTTCTGTATTGCACCTATCTTATTAACTGCTCGGAATTATTCATTTAATGTTTGTATTTCAGTCCTCAATAAAATAATCAGCTATGGGAGGGTGAGGTCATTTGAAACAAGTATTAATTTACTTTAAAAAATAGCTCAATTACTGTAAAGAAGTGTACTCTTTGGAAAGAAAGAAACATTTTATTTATTTATTTGGATTGTCTCAAAGGTTTGACTAGTAGAGAAATTAAGTCCGTCTTTGTATTTTATGCAATAAAGATTTAAATAAATAATTTCACTATATTTTAGCAATTCGTCCAGTACTTACCACATTTGTACAGAGTAAATTTCATATTCAATAGAAATCGTGTCTCTACTTAACTAATTTTCATTAAAACATTTACATAACACATTTGTGCACTATGCAATCGTTATTTAATAATTGATGTTACCATCTAGCTAGATCGCCTCCGTGGTCTAGTGGTTGCGCCTTTGGCGTTGTATCCGGAGGTCGTTGGTTTGATTTCTCCCATGATAAATAACTACTACCTTTTTTGTACAGTTTGCCATAGTCTGGGCGTTTATAAAATATAATATGTTTATGTCTTACATATAATTAAATAAAGATAGTAAATTTCGTATTTTTTTTCCAAATTAACAATTTCAAAATGACTCCTTATAACTCTGTGGTCCTTACAAACATATTGTTATTTGTTGACTGTTGATAGACTGTCATTTAAAACAATGTCAAAACTTCTTCCAATGCGTCAAATTGATTATTTTATTATAAAAGTTTAAAAACCGACCATGGCACGCTGTACAGAAAAAGGAACTAATATTGTTTGCAACGAGAAAAAGAAGATAAAAGGAATGTAGTTGCTTTAGATAGCATAATGCGAACACGTCGAAACCAGAGATCATGAAACTAATAATAATATATGGAACCGCACCAATGCCTTATATTTCCTATAAAACGAAATATCAAACGAGTTCGTTGTCTATGGTTGCTGTGCAATTCAACCAATCAACGCTCTGTGATTGTTTTTTTTTATTTGCATAGTGGCGACTATATTCTGTTCAGTTATTGATTTTGTTCTTACTTTTTATTTATATGGTGGCGGCCATCTTCTGTTCTCAAAGGTGGAAAAGCGATTTAAGGCCCATGGGCATCTTCCAATTTTTTCTCCATGACTGAGACTGACAAAGTTTTACACTAGTAGTTTGTACACTACAAGTTTGTGGTAATATTTCACAACTAGAAAGCAACTACATTTCTTTTAACTGGTAAATCGATTTAACAGTAACATCTCCAAAAATCCTTCTCCTTATTTTAAGTCGGTTAAAAATATTTTTGACCGTCTCCCTCGTCTAGTGATAAGCCCTTTGGCGTTCTTCGTATGTCTTCATTTTTGCCAATATAAATTGTTTTAAAAGTTTTGTTCACGTAATTAGTATAGCGTTTGACGCTTGCGATTTTTCGGAAATTGAAATAACTGCTTAATAACCCCTCAAGCGGGATAAAAAAGAAGTTTTAAATCCCATTGGCGCGCTCGTCGCGGTGTAGTCAAAACCGTCATTATGTTTTAATTAATTAGGTATTTTTGTTTCAGCTGGCGACTGACAAAGATAATGGTAAGTTTTTATGTCTTATATGACCTACGAGGGGCATATTTTTTATAATAAGAATTGCTTTTAATTCTTGTGCCCGGAGTTAGCAAAAATTGAGTTTAAGTTTGTAAAACTTAAATTTTAAAAGCTACAGGAATTATAATTGGCCACGATTCTATTAAAGTGCACTTTAATATCTTCAAATCTACACTAGTTACAAATCTACACTAGTTACAAATCTACAATAGAATCTACAAAATTTTGTTGTAATTTCCATGTTAAGTGAATGTAATGTTCTTTTGGAAATAAAGATTCTTTAAACCGAAAAATTAAAAAAAAAAAAAATTAAATTAGAAATTAGGTTTGGTTTGAAAAAAAATATACTCTTGAACCAGGCAAATCTCACTTCAATCCGTTTAGTATTAACGGAAATATTTGAAAAAGAAAATACCCATGTACCTTTTTATTTTAACTTTTACAAATTTATTAATATAAATAATTTTATAAATAAATAAATTGTGTTTAACTAGTAGACATTAATAAAATTATAGCTGTTATAAGATTATATAGTATAAAAAATATATAATAAACTATAGATATTTTTATTTGTGTAATAAATAATGTCAAAATAGCGTATAAAAACTATTTGTGCGCCATTAAAGTGGCAAAGTATAGAGGTCAAATAATTATTTAATGCTATACAGACGTTAAATAACCTATATTTCAACGAATAAATGAATTTGTATTTGTAATAATAAAATTACAAGTATTTTTTCCAAAAAAAAAAATTTTTTAGAAAAATAAAAAAAACGTCGAATTATACTTATTATCTACTAGGTATAGGTACACATAATAAAATTGTAATAAAATCTGTACTTTGATCTGATTAAAAATATATATATGGGTTTCATATAAAATGTTTGATTTCAGGCTCACGATCCAGTGTGTCCCTGCGCGTGGTGACGCTCGGCCTGGACCACCAGTGATAGCGGATCCGAACCAACAAAAGCTCAATAACTATGCCCTATTTATTTAATATATCGGTTTTAATTGTAATATACTTAATCGTTTTTTTCCTCATCTTGTAATAATCCCACTATGCCGGTTAAATGAAGCGGTTAGTAAACAAAGAAGCTGTTAGTTCAGCGTAGACGTTAAATCGATGCGTCTGTCTCTCGAGAAATGAATAACCCCAGGGCCGTGTTCGGAAACTAACACTTTAACACTGGGTAATGTCACTACACTATATGCATCTCTTGTTCTCTAAGCATTTTTCAATATTTTTATCGCACTCTGTGACATTTCCCAGTGTTAAAGTGTTACGTTTCCGAACACGGCCCAGACATGAGTGACATTTTTCGATTTGACAGTGCTATCACACTAGCGGCCATATTTTGTTTCTTTTAAGGGGTGACAAACGTGCGAGCAAGTGCGCGTACTTGAGGCTCGACAACCTTACTCGCCCGTGTGTCATCTCGGCGACGCCGACAAACTTACTCGGGGGTTTTTAAGTACGTGTACCTACTTAAAACCCCCGAATAAGTACGTCGGCAATCCAACATGTTTGAAATTTCACTCGTAGCCCGCCGTCTGTCACATCCACGAGTCGTACACTCGTGAGTCATCATAAACATTTATTCTTTGTAATTTTTAACCGACGGATTTTTTTAAATGAAAACTTCGCGGCACTGGGGCCCTACCGGGAAGTTACATGAAATACCGATCAACACGTCGATCGATCGAAAGCGAAAATAAAATGTATGTGGTTTGTCGATGTGGCTTCCCGTTGTGAGAAAGCTTGCACGTGTGTCACCGCGTCGAGCCGAGTACTTACTCCGCTCAAGTTTAGAGTTACAAGTTCTAGAACCGCGATTTTTAAGCTCGTACGTCTGTCAGCCCCTTGAACGGTAATGTTAGATTGTCAAAATAATGAAATGCTTTATGTACAATGGCGAAGACACAAAATACTTAAATATTTTAAAACACGCACCAGTAGGTAATACAAGCGGTACGTTTGAGTACTGCTTAAAAGGCTTACAAAGCTAGCTTATTTTACTTGACAGGTGTTTTTTAAGCTTGTGTTCGTTTTGGGACATAAACATGTTCACAACGATCACGATGTATATTTATGCGTTTTTTTTTGAGATTTCGGCGGCAAAAGTGGCGATGTGATCTGCCACAATGGCCGTTTTTTTTGGCCCAGAATGCTACCGTGAACTGATCACAATGACCCCAGTCGATAGGTGAGGCGTTGTGAACATATTTTGACATTTGTGTTTGTGACAGTTTTAAACGTCACAGCCGTCTTATATTTTTAAGATCAAATTTATTGTATTTTAAATCGAAATGATTTTAGAAAGATTTGGCATATAAAATTAGTGGATTGTACGATTTATCCTATATTTTACTTGACAAGTGACAGTTGACAGATTCGTGATAACAATTGCGTTCGATTTGGATAGTGGTAATTGTGGCATTGTGATTGAAATTAAACAAAAAAAACGCAAGTTTGCATAATGTTATTATGATCATTGTGAACATATTTCGTTCCCAAAACGAACGGGCCCTTAGTACTTCGCTTTGCTTTGGATTTTTGATGACGTCACAGAAAAAAAGCAAATTACGTCATCGAATTCGCTGCGAACGCTTTGAAAATACGAGTAGTGCAATCAAAGTAAATTGTCTGTGGTTACAATTATGTATCAAATACTTTTTTTTGTTTATTTTTATTGTTCCCTCCCTTTCACTTAATCGTTTTTGAACTTTATTTTGTATTCTCTTATGAATTTTATATGATTTTTATTTATGCACATAAAACTGTTCGAGTACTCCTGCAAACGCTGCGATTGCTTTGCTTCGCTTTGTGTACTTTGACGGCTGTTTAGATTGGCTTAAGCAATCAAAGTAAATTGTCTGTGGTTACAATTATGTATCAAATACTTTTTTTTGTTTATTTTTATTGTTCCCTCCCTTTCACTTAATCGTTTATGAACTCTATTTTGTATTCTCTTATGAATTTTATATGATTTTTATTTATGCACATAAAACTGTTCGAGTACTCCTGCAAACGCTGCGATTGCTTTGCTTCGCTTTGTGTACTTTGACGGCTGTTTAGATTGGCTTAAAGCCTAAGCGCTTTAAGAGAAAAACAGTAGTAAACGAACACACTGAAGGTAATAGAATTCCCAACGTTTTATTTTTAGCTGTTGCTGACTGTCATTTTTATGGTATTTAATTATTTTGACAAGCTAAGGTTTCCGTTACCTAAGAAACAGAATATGGCCGCAGTCCCCCTAGTGTTGGTCACAGACTATACTGGTGAAACTGTAGATGGGTAATTGAGTTCAAACACCGCCACGAGCTGATTATTTGTTCGACAGTTCGACTAGGTAGGAATACCCCACCGTTGGGTTAACACTGAGGCCGTCTAGGCGGTTTCGGGCGATGTAACCAAAAAAAAGAACTTTTAAGCCGTACCTCCCTCAGTAAGTAAGCTTGACAAGGACAGTAATTACTGAAGTTAAGAAATGAAAAGGAAAAGAAAGGAAGAAATCCAAATCAAATCAAATGGATTGAGGTGGAAATATTACTTACTCGATCCTAATTAGATAGACTATACGATAGACTACATAAAATAACCTAATGTATGTTTACACCTTCAGGATTTGTAAACACGCTATACTCGCCATTTTTGGTGAGCAATCATAAAAAATCAAGGGTTTCCACCTACAAACACTCAACATACGCCGCCCCATGTGTACTACCCCATACAAATTTATCTATTTCCAAACATTTCGGGAGGGGTTTGAACCCCCGAACCCCCCCCCCCAGGGCTACGCCCATGGGCGGTTCTATAGGGGTAAATTTTTCAAGTGTGCCAAGGCTATAGAATTATAACTGTGTAATTTCTTAAAAAACGTTTTTAATATTATTGAACACAAATCACAATATATAAGCAAAGAAAATAGACTAAACAAAATAAAACTATTATTTTTGCAAAAAATCAAAAAGACAACACTAAAAACTATTTAGTGTTTTAAAATACAATCGCAGAAATATCAAAACATCCAGTGTTTGACTACCAAGCCTGCTTCGTAGTTTATTGCCAACATAAGCAGAAAACGCTCGCTCAGCTTCTACGCTGGTTGGAGGAATAGACATTAGATACTTATATGCTGTGTCTTAGTGATATCTATGAACTCCTCCATTTTCGAACAGGCTCGTTTCACGTTTATTATCTGTAACTTTTCCTTTAATATCAATTGGCGCTGGGAGGTTTCTAGCCCCAACATCTTCTAAACGAATTGGATGATTGAGATCTATAAAGCTTTTTGTTTTTAAAAGATAAAATCGCTCCAGCATTGTTAAAAGACTTTTCCACCTGGTTTTACAGTCTACTAATGGAACAGAAAAGTGTATAAACCTGGATCAGTGAGCTGTCTCATAAGACAGGTTTTTCTAAAACTTAAAAGGAGAAGCTCAAAGATAATTGTAACATTAAAATAGTACTTGAACATTGAATATATGTACTTGAATGAATAAACCATTTTTATTTATTTATTATTTAAGCAACCGAAATGTGGCGCAATAAGCTTTAGACCTCATTTTAGTTCATATTAAATATCGCGACGAGGCGCGTTAGTGAGTATCATACAAATGTGCGACTCGGCCGTCCGCGGCAGCCCTCATAAATAAAACCCATCCGTGGGTACGGCAGGGTACTTGTTTGTAGCTTCATACCTTAAGAGCGGAGTGGAACACCCCTGATAAAAACTAAAACTGGATCATAACTGTCAGATATCACACCACGGATTTATATTTGTATCTCGACTTTATTAAATAAACTGGAAATGATAGCCATTATTTTCAATAGGTACATAGCTGAATTCGTATTTTGTTATCTTTATAAAAAGAATTATGATGTTGTTTTCAATATGGATGGGTTTGAAGAGCATTATTTCAAACAATTTGATTAGTTTGGTAATGTAGACGGTTGTAAATAATGGAATATTTTTATTAAAAAACAGGCCTTTCCTGGTTTAGTTTGCTGTTTGTTTTACTTACCAGAATTTGATTCTAGTAAGCAACAATATAGGATGCAATAATATAGGATGAGGTTTTTTTTCAAAATCAACCAGTTCGATTCCAGGCAAGGAGAATAAATTTTTCAAGAATCTAAAGATGCATTCTTAGTTGCAAGCCTTAGCACAACTGGGGCATCAGCTGGTGCAATAATATAGGATGAGGTTTTTTTTCAAAATCAACCAGTTCGATTCCAGGCTAGGAGAATAAAATTTTCAAGAATCTAAAGATGCATTCTTAGTTGCAAGCCTTAGCACAACTGGGGCCTGACCAAAGAACACGATCGCCAATCGAATCGCCTCATCGATCGATAAAAATGTATAGGAATTTTACTCTATGGGTAGAGTCCGATCGCCGAGAAACGTCAAATCCCATACATATGCTTTCGATGGGTATTTCGATTCGATTATCGATCGGCTCTTTGGTAAGGCCCCAGAATCGACAAATATCGATTTTATCAACGATTAATAAACTCATTTTATAGATTGTCAAATTATATCGGCGTGGTCATGCTAAGACCCATTCTGTATCTTTTCCAGGGGCCTTACCAAAGAGCCAATCGATAATCGAATCGAAATACCCATCGAAAGCCAAATGTATGGGATTTGACGTTTCTCGTCGATCAGGCTCTACCCATAGAGTAAATTTTCTATACATTTTTATCGATCGATGCGGCGATTCGATTGGCGATCGTGTTCTTTGGTCAGGCCCCTGATCCTCATCTCCTGGGGCCTAATCACGGGCTGCGATCGTCTTCGACAAGACGTTGAGTAAGCACTAAATATGGAAATATAAGTTCTATTTTTTTAATTATAGAGTTGAAATTCCAATCCTCAAACATGTTAAAACTGGCGAAGAGTGTGTATATTCAAAATGGCGGCATCTTTATAGCCAACCTTATACAGGCCTTAGCACAACAGCATCGATAGGCTCGATAAATCGACACATATTGATTTTATGAATGAATGTTCATTCATAAACTTCATTTTATTGACTGTCGAACTATATCGATGTGGTTATGCTAAGGCCCTTGACCATTGGAATAGAACAGTGCCCCTAGTGTAAGTTTTCTAACTATTACTTTGCGTTTGAGTTAACTAAAATTTGTATGGGAAATTGTTCAGCGCTCCAAGCGGAAATTTTAAGAACTAGAAATGCGGCCGTGTGATTGGTCAAAATGTTAACGCGGTAGTATAGTTAACGCGAAAGTAAACGTTAAAAAAACTCACACTAGGGCTACAGTACCCCTAGTGTGAGTTTTCTAACTATTACTTTGCGTTTTAGTTAACTAAAATTTGTATGGGAAATAATTCAGCGCTCCAAGCGGAAATTTTGAGAACTAGAAATGCGAGCGTGTGATTGGCCAAAATGTTAACGCAGTAGTGAAGTTAACGCGAAAGTAAATGTTAAAAAAACTCACACTAGGGCTACTGATAATTTTTACTTAACGTCTTGTCGTAGACGATGGCTGCCCGTGATGAGGATGTTTAAACAACTGAGTGTGTTTGTCTGAGTGGAGGAAACACTGATAATCCAAATAAAATGCTAAAAGTTTTGCGAGTGATTATTTAATACAACATTTCAATTTTCTATTTTAATAGTGAACGATCAAGCTAAGGTATTAATTTTAATACAAACAAAAGATTAATACTTTTGGCAAGAAATATAACATTCCATACAATACTTTAAAACATTCAAGGTGGGTTCAAAAATTATTGTCACATGACTATATTATATGAATTGTTACTACAAATTAGCTAATGACCAAATGGTTTTGTATTATAGACATTTGTTTGATAGTCGAAAGTACCTATATATAAAACTTGTAAGTGTATATAACAGGTAATTTAGACATTTTTTTTTATTGAAAAAGAAAAAAAAGGGAATAGAAAATACCTCAAAAATTTTCAGCTACTACAATCAATGAACCTTTCCAAACCTATGAACTTTTACAAATTTAGGTTAAAAAAAATGCTTATGAAAGCAGAGATGTTTCTAACAACTAATTTGAATAAGATTTATAAAATGCTCTTTGTATTACAACTAATATGTTTATTATATTAAAGGATTATAAAAATTATCTCTTTGATTTTATATTGTTTCACATAAACTCTAAGGATTGGATTAGTAATCGTTGCTAAACGATTGCTTCGGACTGTCAAACTAAATTTTGACAGTTCTAAGCAATGGCTCAGGCTAAGCAATGGCTCAGGCTAAGCAACGACTTTAAATTCGGCCCTTATTTGCTAGCTATTGTTTGGAACTGTCAATTTTTTTTTTTCATAGCAATTGCTTAGCAACGACTATTAATCCGACCCTAACAGCCTATTCATAAAAACTTCAATGAGCGTTAAAAATTTTAAATGGTATTTTACCAAAAAGAGACGAAATACCATTTAAAATTTTTGTCAAATCAATCAAATCATCTGAGAAAAAGGGATAAATCACAATTTTAACTAAAATGGTCAATAAATATTTTATGAATAAGAGGGTACGCGACAAGAATATTACTTCTTTTTATATTCTCCGCCAAAGAATACAACTGCGCCGTTGTATCCAAAGGTCGTAGTTCCGATTCAAGGCAAAATACTAATAGTACGTTTTTCTGTACAGTTTGCCATGGTCTGGTCATGGTCTATTTATAAAATATAACATGTATTAGAATAGTTGTCTAGTACACATAGTACAATTTTATGGCCTTGTTCATAAAAACTTATTGAGTCTTTGAAAAAATACTTTAGTTAAAACAGATTTTGTCTCTTATACGCATATACATTTTTTTTGCTAAAAGAGACAAAACCTTCTAAAACTAAAATATTCTTCAAGGCCGCAATTTTTTTTAATACCAGTGTTACGAGTTTAGTTTGTCATCAGCCAAGAGCATGAGTGCTAAAAGCGCACACGAAAGTTTTGTATGAAGATGACATTTGATGATGACGTCACTTTCGTTTTTATTGTTGCAGAAATAACCAAAATGAGACAACAATATAGATAGACCAATAGGATAATCAATTTGTTATCTCCCTCTCTGTCACGCTTCTGCGACGTTCGAGCGAAAAAATCGACCATGCTCTTGGCTAGGGGGGCTGGGCAGTATGTGTGAAATGTTATATTACTATTACTATCTTAACCAATTAAAACAATGTTTACTTCAAGAATATATGGTTTCCAGCATATATGAAACAATATTTGTCTTGATAAAGAGGATATTGTTTTGGTCTGTGTAGCTAAACTACTGAACCAATCTTAATATAGAATAAATTTAACCCTGGAATTCATAATACATAGTTTCTCAGGGTGTATATGAATTCTGCATTTACAGTTCTATTCTTTTCTATTTCAATGATGGTTATTATATAAAAAGTAAGGTCTACAATATTTTTTAGAAAAAATCTAATTAATTTGACAACACAAATTTGATACTTATTGTAAATTAAAAGCTTCTGTCCTACCACTGTAAGCTACCAAGTGCAATGCTTATATAATACTTAGGTACATGTTTTCAATGTTTAGTAAATTTTAATAAAAAAGTACATGCATTAGAAACAGACCTTTAAAAATTTAGTTTATTATTATTAAGAATATTGTAGATGCACAGACATTTTCTAAAACACTACTCATAGTGCCTACATTTATCTAACTACTAATCAGGCATCTCTACTCTACCTAATACCTAAACTTATGGCCAAATACCCTCGTAGGGGTTACAGAATCTAGTGAGACATTTACTCTACTTGTGTTCAACCAGCACACTCACACATGTTCATATACGATTTGCAGAAGGCACAGGTGACCACTGTTTGAGCCTCTAAATATGGTGGAATGAAAATTTATACTACACACTGACAACACAGATTTATCTTGCTAACAAATATTAACTAAATTCTTGATCTACACATAAATACTTTATCCAAATATTATTAAACAATACAGATATCATATACGGAATATAACAGAAATACCATGATGAGTAGAGAGGGTAGTGAACACAGTGCAGGTGAGAGTTCAAAAGGCCTTTAAACCTACTTCGCGGTCTCAAGTCCGGGAACGCTGCAGTTCATTCCATCATTGCACGGTGAAGCCATGGTTTGCTAAGAACATTGTCTCGTCTCATACAGCTCTTCACATGGCTTTCAACCATGACTTCAGAGAAAAAAAATGCTGTTCCATATATTCTAGTTGTGGACTGAATGAATGTATGAAACCGCTGATTTAATTTTGCTGTGATAGTGACTTCCATAAAAGTTGTTTATGCTCAATAGAGCACCTCAAAGCACTATAAATATAGTGTTTCTGTTACATCCTGTAGTTTTTAAATTACAGTCACTCCTTATTTTTAAGTAAATTACAATAGTTTTTTTTTTCTTAAGGACCAATCTCAAGCCCCCTTACATTAGACAAAGTCTATTGTAAATTTGTATATAATAATAATTAATGAACAACAAATTATCTACAAACAGTTATAAACATCATGACATTCATTACACTAATGTGATTATTATGCAATTTTAAAATATTATATAATTATGCTATTCTTGTAATAAAATGAACCAAAAACCTGGCTAGTACATCATTTGTATGGTCAAGTTATTACTTTGTATAGCCAATACTGTAATACCTAATTAGTAAATTATTTTTTATTTCTTTTATGTATTTTATTATGTTTTAACACAACAAGTGTAATTTGTAAATATAAAGAAAATTATTTCATTGTTATAATTTTTACTATATATTGTTAACTTAACAACACTCAATTGACAAAACAATTTGTTAAAGCTAAAATAAAATAATAACATGAAAGAAAAGTTCATTTGTTAAAGCAGTCAAGTACAACAAGAAACGATTTGGTTCTAAATCAAAATATTTAAAAAATCAATCTAACAAGGGGTCCTACCGTGAAGCTACATCGACATACAAATCAATGCATTAATTAATAAACATGTATAGGACAATTATTCTTTTGGGTACAACTCAAACAACGAGAAACGTTAATATATTTGATTTTCAATTTCTATAAATTGACGGCGCGTCAATTTATAGAAATTGAAAATCAAATATAGCCAATCAATGTGGCTTCCCGGTAGGGCCACAGTAGTTATTTTGTAACTCACAGTTACTATTAAATTGATTATGAATCTTAAAATTATAAAATCATGTAACACTACTTAATAAAATCAATGGTAACAAAAATAAAAGTGTAAAAAATTATAAAAAGTAAAATACACAAATTGTGTCCCAAAGTTTGGCATAGATATTATATTAGTTGTACCAAAATAACAGAGAGCATTAAAGCTAAATAAAATAAATAACTAATGAAAAATACATATAAATAATTATCATATTGACAGTCTAATGCCAAAGCCATGAATGTAAGATAGTCCATTTAATTTTTTTTATTTAAATTATTGTCCTTGAATAAACTAATAGACATGTTTATTTCAAAACATTATATACACACCAAGATTTTGGATTAATATCTAATAAATAATGCATTGAATGACCTGCGCCAGACATACATACTTGACAGCATATTTTTACTTCTGCTTTACTATTCAGTCTGATAGTTCTCTTTTTTGTAATCAAAAAATTACATACACTGTCCTTTCTATTTAGAAATGTATTGCTAAAACACAGCTATCTCAGCGAACTCTGTTTTCTCCCAGTCATATTCACATGAACAAACAATTTGGAACACAAATTAGGCTAAAACTTGTTTTAGCAAAATGTCTCTGGAGCTGTTAGTATAGTGGTCAGTGCAAGTCAACAGTTGCATACATTAAACCAGATCATTTACAGAAGCAAGGAGATTGTAATCCATATAATTGCAAAACTCAAGGACACAATCAAGACATAACTAAATTATATATATAAAAAAATAAATAATAAATCTCAAAAAAGTTTTACATTATAAGTAATAAAAATAATTTAAATAAAAAATCTAACACTGCTCAATCAAATATACACTAGTTACTCAACATAAAGAATACAATGGCTGGAATATGAGCTGCCAAAACCAAACAACATCGGAAACTCAATGCTGAGGACCCTAGCAGACTTCAGCACATGTTTGTAACGGGAGGCGGACCGCTTCCTGTGCTGCTCTTTATACAATACACTATCATGGCTCCAAGTCGGTTGTTCATCTATATCAAACAGTGTTAGAATATCAAAGCGTCATAAGTCAGGGAACCTAGTTGGATCCTCCACATAGTTTTTGGGTATATCAAACATGTTGGCCGTCAAATCACTTCGGAATTCAAACTTTTGAAATGTTATTTTAGCAGTTACAGTTGGCAGTATCGGGATGTCTACTTTTACCGGAAATCCTTTAGGGAGCTTCATAGCTACAAAATCTCTCAATTTAGCAAAATGTTTGAATGGTGCAATTACTTCTAGAACATTTAGCAGCATTTCAACACTAAGAGGGAAATCATCACTCATGGCAACCGTGGCTCGGAAGTGTCTGGAGGACTCTTTGTAAACAATCTCTCTGCCGAGGCCAGGATACTGGCCTGTCTGTGCAGCAATGTAGGTCTTCCAATCCACACTACTCTCAGGGGGTGGGTTCAAAGAAGCCCGACGAATGAGTTCACCAAGAGGAACTAGATTTCCTCTAGCAAGTGTTTCAATAACTGCTTTATTCTTCTGCAAATCATCAGTAGACAAGTGTTCCCTCCTCTTGCGGGATTCCAGCACTAATCCTGTTATTGTGTAGATATTACTTTTATAAATTCCAGCTACAATTTCCTTCCTGTCTTCTCTGAAGATCCAGCCTGATTGGGCCCGGAGGAAAGATATTCCTTTGGTTGACATTTGGGCAGCTAGAATATCACTAGACATCAGAATATCCACTTCGTCTTCTATCTCGGTTTCGGTTTCCTCATACCTCACATGTTGGTACACTTTGGTCTTATTGTCCAGCACGGTCAAAGATTCTCCCGGAGGGTGTTCCCCTTGAAATATAAATGATATATCTCCCCTTTCCCACTTCATGTCAGTAAAATCAACAAGAGTGGTATCTAAACGAATACTGGAGCCAGATTTGTATATTTTGCAAACATCTGAAGGCAACATTCTGGACACAAGTGGTACCCAGGAGTGGAAATCCCATTTTAGTTCCATGTAAAAATCTTGTATTTTAGATAATGCATTAATTAGGTCAGGTCGCCTTACTTCCATTTGTTCTCGAGCTTGTGATTTTAGTTTGCGGACCAAAGATGATATTGTCTGCCTGTCTCCATAACTGATGGCCTCCGCCAGGGGAGACCATCCCGCCAAGTTCTTCACTTTGACGGGTGCGCCATGCGCTAACAGCAGCTGTACACATTCTTTGCGACCCAACATGACCGCCAGATGTAATGCAGTATTTCCATGTTTATCTTTTTTAGTCACATCGTGAAATCGTAATAATGAGGACAACTTACGAACGTCACCACCGAAAACACATTCGTGCAATGGATATAAATCTTCTTCTATGTTTAGCGACATGATTATTTTAATAGTTATGGTCGAAACATTTCTAAACAAACATAAATCACTCCAATCTGTAGTTTTTTGTTTCTATTTTATCTAATCAATGCTTTGGTGATAGATAAAACTTGAATAATCTCGAAATTTTATTAACTATAAAATATAGGTATAGATTCTCCAAACATGTTGAAACTTTAAAACACGCTTCGGAAACAAATAAATAATGCAATTTCAGTTTATAATGTATACTGTGAATGCAATTTTAAATAAAACTAATATTTTGTTCACATTTTGAGGCAATTTCTTGGCAATTATTTTTCTTTTTCATTAGTGATAAAAAAAAAATGTTAAAACGCGTTCCGTAAATATTGGCCAGTGTTACCCACTGAACAAATAACCAACAAGCGACTAACACAAAACTGTAGGCCTATTACGCCGCACAACGTTAAGCTAAACTTTAACCAAAATGACGTAGTTGTCTGTCAATTTTCCATGTCACCAGGTTTGCATTGCGTCCGAATTGCATCATATCAATTAAAGTTTAGCTTAGCGTTGTGCGCGTAATCACCCCGCTGGGTCATAATAACGTGAGATAAGAATATAAAAACGATACTAAGAGAAAAAGGGATGCAAATAATATCTTCTGTCCCTTACCGTGTATGTTTGGCCAATAAGGAATATGCATGTAACGCCAATTATTATTATTTTAATATATAATGTTCCTTTTATGTCTTTGAACATATTTACAGTAATCTATTTTATTTTGATTAACTATCTTTTTTATAAATACGATTTCAGAAATCCATTTTTTTGTAGATGTGGCTTCCACATAAACTTACCGGGAAGCCACATCGACTGATGTGAGAAATATATAGAAAGTCTCAAAGTTAATAAACATGTAAACGGGTTTTCGTTAATAACCGTAAAAGACAGAGGAGGTCTTTTAAAAACTTCTAACGATGTTACAAAATTTTGCAGAATAGGTTTTGAGGGAGTATGAGGTGTGTGTAGGTTAGTGGCGGATCCAAGAGGAGGGGGGCCCGGGGCCATGGCCCCTCCCGAAAGCAAAATGTATAGAAATTTATGAAAAGTGTTGAAGAATTGGTTACAAAAGTTTATGCAAAGGGTGAAAGCCCTGTGGAAGTTTTTGTTTTTGGTCATCAACGTAAATGATAGGATACTTAAATTCACAAAACTGGAAGAATATACACATTTTGCCGAAACGGTGGGCCACTCACAAGGGGCCTTACCAAAGAGTCAATCGACAATCGAATCGAAATACCCATCGAAAGCCAAATGTACGGGATTTGACGTTTCTTGTCGATCAGGCTCTACCCAGTAGTAAAATTCCAAACATTTTTATCGATCGATGCGGCGATTCGATTGGTGATCGTGTTCTTTGGTTGGGCCCAAGGGTTCGGAGGGCCGCTTGCGGGTCGCCTTAAGTTGAGTATCGCCGGGCTATACTATATATGAATCTACCAAAGAATTTGGATATCAACTGGATAAAAAAAATCTTATCTTATGGTTTTATTAATAGGAACTTATTGGAGTCTTTAGTTGTAGAAGGCATTCCTTCTTTTCGCCAATAATTATTGTTGCTAAATAAATGAGACAAAACCTTCTATAACTAAAGTGTTCTTTAAGGACTTAATAAGTTTTTATGAATACCGGTGTTAAACCTAAAATTTTAAGGTGTTTCGAGTAAAATTAAATAATCGTTGATATGATAGTCATAGCTTATATTGGTACAATATAATAAAAAAATAATTGGATATATTTAAAACAATCTTTATTTAAATAAATAGGAGAGATAGTTGAAGACATCAACGATCAAGTCGTTCCCACCCCTATTTCTTCTCTCCCTCTCGTGTTGTACCTTGAGCAAATTCGGTTGTGTGTGATATTTTGGGCAGTGGCGTAGCTAGGTAACCAAGGGCCCTGGGGCAAAATATGGCCCCACTGCTATCTAAACTCAAAACTGGTTTGGTTTTATCAAACTGATAACACTGCCAACCCACAAAAGGAATTTAGGGGATTTCCCTAGGTATAACTTTCGAATTTCTCTCAACTGAGTTGCCATGATTAAAGTCGGGTTGCCAACCTCATATGTCATATTTATATTGAAAATGGGAGAAATTTTCAAAGGATCAGTTCAATCGAGATTTTTTAGTAAGGATTCGAGGGCCCCCCTGAGCTTGAGGGCCCCGGGGCATGCCCCGCCTAGCCCCTAGGTAGCTACGCCTCTGGTTTTGGGGTCCATTCCATATTCCCAATTGCTGTAACCTAAATACTTTTCAACGTCTTATTACTAGGAAATCTGCAAAAAAAAAACAGAAGACATGTCCGCATTAATAGTCATGGCTAAGCACTGGCTCAAGTCGTGCTAACGAAAGTAATACTTAAACGATGCTTAGCCGAGCAACCACTTCGTACTATAATAGTCGAGTAAATTAACGCAGCTAATCCAAGCGACGCCTCAAGCCAATGCTCGCTGAAATATTTATATTACTTGGAATCCTGGTGCAAAAAACCTCAAAGTATTGAGAAGTTGCATTTCTATGGAGATAGGTGGCCCTCTACTCTTAAAGTTTTATAATATAAAATGTATAATTTGCATTGGAACAGAAGGAGTCGTGGATTTTGTATGAATAAATTATGAAATACACACAAGAAATAAAAGAAAACTAGGAAAATAGGGAATAATAATTTTAAAACGACAAGAAACTTCATAATTAATGTCATTGTGATAAATTGATATCATTGTGTGTAATGTGTTGAATTGTTGTACCTGGGTAAGAAAGTGCGGGAGTTTTTATTGTTATTGTCGGTAGTAATTTATGTTTTGTTTTAATATAAGCAAACAAAACTAAAAATATCAGTAATCGGCAGATAATTATATACGAGTATAGGTAGGTATAGATCATCTAATTAAAAATTAACAAGTAATCCTAAAAATATAGTTAAAATGAATATAACTATTCGAAAAAAGGCTTCTTCTATGGCAAAAGCTGCTTCGTTAGAATCATTATATAGTACGTCTTCAATTGAAGAAGGAAGAAGTTTAATCGATTTATCAACACATGTTAACAAATACGAAATTGAAGAGCTAAAAGAAGAAATAAAAGATCTACGTCAACAACTAATAATTGCCAATAATGAGATTGAAAACTTAAATATACAGAATAAATCTCTGAAAGAAAAATTATGTCTGCAAAGTAAACAAACAATGAAACTTAAGTCGTTATGTACCAACACACCATTATCGAAGGCTAGGATAAGGAAACAGAAACGGATAAAATTTATAATGAATAGCTCAAATGACTTAAATGATAGCATTCAGAATATTAGCAGTATTGAAACTGAAAATAACACAAATAATATATTTGATACACAAGAAAATAAAGGAGGGTCTGAGATGGTGAATGATAATATAAATAACGTCAATAAAAATAATGAAAGCAAAATATCAAATAATAAGTATATAATAATATGTCATTGGTGGTAAACAGAGTGTCGGCCTGTCTAATGAATTACTGAAGATACGGCAACACTTAAAAAACACAACTAAAACCTATCGTGTACAGTCATTCATTAAACCTATCCAACCAATACCAACCAATTACAAAAGAAATACTTAAAACAATAAATATATTTAAAATAAGAAAGGAGGACTGGGTAGTGTTATTATTAGGAGAGTATGATGTAAACCCGTTAAAAACAATCATAAGTCTAATAAATACATTAGAATTACTAAAAGAATCTAAAGTAATAATATTGGGAGTCATAAATAACATACATTTAAATACAAATAAACTAAACTATGAAATAAAAAATATTTGCAGAAATTACAACAACATAACTTTTATAGATACATTTAAGAAACCACGGGTTCATAATAAAAAACTTTACTCAAATCATAGGCAGTGATGTAAACTTTATCATTGAGAATACTGACTATAATGAAACATTTTTAGACATGACAAAAGTTAAAGAAGTAATGTATAGTAATAATGAAAAAATTAAAAAATATTACAGAAACCTACAATTAGAGAGCCCCAAAATTGGTACTATACCTTATTACTTTAAAAAACAAAAACATACAAAAAACTCTACAGATGATTCCTTTCGCCCATAATATATATAATGAAAATAATTTAGGTCAATATACATTATTACACCAAAATATACAAGGAATAAGAAATAAACAAAAACAGATAGAAGTATGCATAAATGAACTACTAATAGATAATATATATCTAGATATTATTTGTCTTACAGAAACGAATATAAAAAAAGTTTGGAATCGGATATAGGTATACAGGGATTTGAACTCGCGGACACATTCTGTAGACAAAATAAGAACCGTGGAGGATCTTGCATACTAGTAAAAAGTGGTATTACATTTAAAAAAATCTCGTGTCTAAATAAATTTGCAAAGGAATTAACCTTTGAATGTTGTGGTATTGAGTTGGATGAACAAAGAACATATGTAATAACAATATATCGAACACCAATATCAGATGTTAACGATTTTTTTAATAATTTAGAAAATTTACTTCATAAATTGTCTCACAAAAAGAAATATTATAATATTATTATAGCGTGGGATTTAAATATAAATACAATGAAACAGACTAAAAATAGCAAAAAATTGTTAGAAGGGCTCAAAAACTATGATATTAGACTACACATTGATGAACCAACAAGATTAAACAACTGTATAGATCACATAGGCAGTAATTTAAAGAATGTCAAGTGTGAAGTTATAAAATTATATTTATCCGATCATGATACAGCACAAGTTATAACCTTAGAGTTAAGCGGAAAAAAAAATTGTAGAAGTAAATATCACTATGTAGAAAGATATGACTACTGCAGTGAATACCTTATAAAATTTTGTCAGTATCTGGAATGTCTGAGTTTTACTGAAGTATTTACTGCAACTGATGTGGACAGAGCATTTGAATATTTTCACTATGAAATAAGACTGTTTCACAATTTATGTTTTCCGAAACTAAAAATTAAAATATTTCATCAATCTAACATATTAAAATGGATTACTAAGGGATTAAGAAAGTCTTGCAAAGAAAGTAGGAAACTAAGATATTTATTTTATAAAAACAAGTGTATAAATAACAAATTGAAATATAAGAAATATAATAAATTTCTTCAAAAATGCATCAATAGGGCGCAAAAAATAATAAGTAGTAAGTATATGGAGGAATCAAAGAACAAATGTAAGGCGGCATGGAATATAATAAACGAAGACAAAAATTGTGTAAGAAAAGAAAATAATATTTAAAAAAATATACATAAATACAAAATAATTAACAAACCAGAAATAATTGCTGAAGAGTTTAATAAATATTATACATTACCTCTGAAAATTGAATCGGCTAAAAATTATGAAAATGTCGGTAACAGTACTTCTAACTCCATATAAAAACTCCGTGCAGTGTGGAGGATGTTATAAACACTATTAAGAAGCTAAAAAATACAAACACTGTGGGATATGATCTTTTGCCCACAAGGATCTTAAAATATAGCGTGAACCTAATTGCACCAGTTTTGTGTTATTTAATAAACTTGTCGTTTCAGAAAGGAGTCTTTCCTAATAGATTAAAATACTCAATAATAAAACCCCTACATAAAAAAGATGACACAACGGATATGAAAAATTATCGTCCTGTTGCTCTTATACCAATACTTGCACGCTGGCAGGCTTCGTATTGGTAAAAGAGGTAACAAGAAATATGAACAACCGAAGACCTATAACGGTATTATTGTATGACATGACCAAGGCATTTGATTTCGTTATACATAAAATATTGTTGAGTAAATTAGAATTATATGGGATAAGAGGAGTATCACTAGATTGGCTAAAGTCATACTTAATAAATAGACAACAATGTGTTGAAATAAGTCAACTTAATAATAAAAATAATACCATAATAAACTATAAATCAAAGTATACAACAGTCAAGTATGGCGTCCCTCAAGGCAGTGTTCTTGGTCCACTGCTTTGACTTACCTAAATGACTTATATAAATGACTTACCTGAAATAACAGAAAACAAATGTATATTATTTGCCGATGATATATCTACCATAGTTACCTGCGAAAATATTGATAATTACGAATCTGTCCTAAATAATACGATGAATAGTATAGTTAACTGGTTGAGTTTCAATAATTTGCATGTGAACCTTTCAAAGACCAAATATATGCAATTTTGTAATAAAGGAGGCCGGAAATTCGATCTTTGTATAAAGTATAAAAATGTTACGGTACAGGAAGTAGCATCATCAGTATTTTTCGGTTTCGAGTTAGATTGTCATTGCGATTGGTTCAACCATATAAACAAAGTAAGTGCCAAACTTAACAAGTTTATATATCCATTAAAAAGACTATATCTAACAGCCTCACAACAAACAGCACTTACTGCCTACCATGGATATGTAGCGTCAACACTTAGATACGGCATTCTGTTGTGGGGTAACTCTTCATTAGTCAAACAAGTATTTATTATACAAAAGAGATGCATTCGGGCGATTTGTGGTGCAATACCGACAAATCCGTGCAGACCTCTCTTTAAAAAACTAAAAATTTTAACTTTGACTAGTATGTTACGTTACATTTTTGAGGTTTGCGTTTTTGTGAGGAAACATGAAAATTTATTTACATTTAATAGAGAAAAATATCCGAAATCGCGTTATCCACAAAATTTAGTGCTGGATATTTTGCCAAAGAGCAGAGTACTTGAGAAAAATTCATTGTGATGTGTGTAAAAATATACAATAAATTACCTAAGGATTATAAACAAATAACAATGATAAAGTTTAAAAAAATATTAAAAAAGTTACTAATCGATCGAGCATTTTATGATGTTAATGAATATTTAAATGACAATCTGAAATAATTTTTAATAATATTATGTTATAAATGGAAGTTAATAATATACAAATAAGTAGCTAATAATAAAAACAATAATAAATTTTCAATGAATTTAATGTATTACACATATTTTGTAGCCAAATAAATAGGTATAAATAGGTTGTCTTCGTTTTATTTATAAGATAACAAAAGATAATTATCAATATATACATATATATATATGTATATTTTTATATAAATATTGAATATTATATTGACAATGTAATCATAATAATAATTGTAAATCTTCAATAGAATTTAATGTAATACACATCTCTTATAGCAAATAAGTAGGTAGGTACTTTGTTTTATTTTAAGATAAATAAAATAATAATATTGACAATAATTGTAAAATTTTTCATATAATTAATATTAGTAAATACATTTTGTTTAACTAGTAGACATTAATAAAAGTATAAACAGTACATAACAGGTATAACATTATATAGTAAAAAAATATGTAATAAACTATAGATATTTTTAGTTTGTAATAATGTCAAAATAGTGTATAAAAATATTTGTACGCCATTAAAGTGGCAGAGTATAGAGGACAAACAATTATGTGAACATCTGTATAACCTATATTCCAACGAATAAATGAATTTGTATTTGTAAAAAAAAATTACGTAATCAACGGAAACTTAAAAAATAACAGACTACCGTGAAGAATCTAACGCTGAGCACGACTTAAGTAAAGGAATATCGAGACTAATGCTTAGCCGAGCAACGGCTAAGCATCATAAGCTTTAGCTTGAGCCACCGCTCGGACGGAACACTGACTATTATAGAAACAACTGTCACTCTGACAGTTCTAAGCAATGGCTCGAGCTAAGCACTGGCTTAGCAATGACTATTATCCGGACGAGAGTAATAGGGAATATGCATGTTTTTTTATTATTTCATTACTTGATAGAGTAACTACATTAGACGCTAAAAACAAATATTAAACATTTTTTAAAGGGTAATAACACAAAAATAAAAGGGTTTAAACTTTATCTGCCACTACCTACCGGAGAAGAAAAGTTATGGGGCCTGAAGTACCGTAGTAAGGTAAAGAAATAATTTTAAGGGCAACTTTCTATGGGGTTTAAAAAAAAACTAACAGGGTTGGAGTTCTTCTGATTTTTTTAAAACATTCTTAGTCCATGCCCTTTCTAACGATATGCTAAAAGTGTAATTATCACTTTTAGTTTTAAAGTTATTAATTAATATCCGCAACTAGGGCACTTTAAGCAAAAATTTCAACTAATGAAAATTAAATGTGTTCGATCGGCTCTGTTTTTTTTCCTTGAGAAGTAAGTTTTAGTTTGATATTTTATCCAAAACATTTTCTACGTTTATATATCACTAAATAGCACTATATCAATTATTATTATACTATAGAACAGGGGCCTGACCAAAGAACACGATCGCCAATCGAATCGCCGCATTGATCGGTAAATATGTATAGGAATTTTACTCTATGGGTAGAGCTTGATCGCCGAGAAACGTCAAATCCCATACATTTGGCTTTCGATGGGTATTTCGATTCGATTATCGATTGGCTCTTTGGTAAGGCCCCTGTATAAAATCTTTTTGAAAATTTAGATATACAACCGCACCATATTGTTTTGAAATGAGATATAACCCGACTAAATAAAAAATACTAAATGAAGATATTACACGAACGGCATCAACTTAAATTCGCATTTCGGGCGGTTAACTCAACCAAAGGAACACCAGTTCTTTACAAAGTTGACATTAGATTAAGAAATCACCACTCGTTATCTCTTTCTCACTTATGCAGTATTTTAGTTTGTATGACACGATAAACTTTAGACCTCTAGTTTGTTATTTTTGACGCGGATTCTATGTTATTAGTATTCTGAGATGTACGTAGTACTTCTAACAAAACAATAATTATTTTTTAATGATCGTAATGAGAAGTTTTCAAGTAGTTATTATTTAACGCAATATAATTTAAGCGCTATCTACAAAAACTGTTAAATCAGATATTGGTAATATAAAAAATATACCCAAACTAAGGGTATATAGGAAAATAAATACTTTATAATAATGATTTATAAAATAGTCAACTATTATTATCGGGGTAACACAAATTATGAAACGAATTTTGACAGACGCGAGGATTATAGTTGGAACTGTTAGTCTTTACTGCATTGGAATTAATATCGATGACAATTCAAATTAGCACGCATTGACTCACATATAAAATAGAGTAGGTACTACGTACATAGAAAACTCTGTCTACGACTACGTACATTGACATGGGTCTGACCAAAGAACACTGTCGCCAATCGAATCGCCGCATCGATTGATAAAAATGTATAGGAATTTTACTCTATGGGTGGAGCCTGGGGCTTTATTCCTAGTTTTGACACGTTCACCGTCACGCATTTTGCGTAAAGTACGGGTATTGAAATATAAGTTCTATCCTATTAATTATATAGTTGAAATTCCAATGCTCCAAACATGTTCAAACTTGCGAAAAATTCGTGTATTTCAAGATGGCGGCATTATTATAGCCAACCTAATACAGACTATATAACCATTGGAATAGAACTTATATTTCCATATTTATAGTTTACGCAACGTCTTGTCGTGTTTAGCGGTTGCAAACACGGAATAAGGCCCCTGATCGCCGAGAAACGTCAAATCCCATACATTTGGTTTTCGATGGGTATTTCGATTCGATTATCGATTGGCTCTTTGGTAAGGCCCCTGATCGCTGATCGCTATTGATCGCGTTCACTGTTTTATAACTTAGGTACAGTTTGGTTTGGTAAATAAACGCTTCATGCGATTCATTACAATTTTTTTTTTACTTCATATATTAAAAGTATGATGCATCAAATGTTTACATTTTTGAAACGACTTTTACGTTATCTTTTCTTTGAAGAACGGAACGCTTATCAAAATAAATAAATTGACAGATGCGCAAAAGGTTCGCGAAACGCCTTCGTTTGTGTTTATGTTACCAAAAAATAAATATTATCTATAAAAATTAACTTTTCTGTATTTATTACAAATCTTTGTTTAAAATGTTATTCGGATAATTAATATCTGCCTAACTATACCTAAAACTGTGTCTGTGTAAATAAATTGTTCAAAGACAATGACATTTATTTGTATTTCAACCGGTATTGATTGTTACGTAGTTAATTATTTTCCTTACTTTATATTATTTACTTGAATATAACAATCGTGTTATATATCCCTCATTAGCAAATAATTAATTTTAAGGAAATATATTTAACGGAAAAGTATACGTAGGTAATAAATAATACAATTTTGAAGAAAGAAGAAATCTAGCCCTTCGCAATGTGAGTATTTTAATTAAATTATTTAATATATCTAGTACTTTTAACAAAATTAAAGCAAAATTTAGTATTTAACTTATAATAGCTTAATTTATAAAATAAATTTTGCTGTGTAGAACAAACGATTGGTAAGAATTTGATCAAGTACTTATTTGCTTAGTTTATGTTTACGTATCATAAATATCGTTTGTTGTGCTCTATTGATAAATTATTAGAGTGGATATTATTTGCAGTGTGAAGGTAGTAGAAATAGGTTTTTTTTAAGAGGGTGTATCTGGATCAAAACATTAAATTATTTAATATTAAAATATTTCTGACAATACACTAGACCCAGATTTTATTATTATTATTATTTATCTGTTCTCTGGGCTATGCGGTGTCAGTTTCCATTATTTATATTCCAAAATGTAAAAATTAGCAATGTTTTCTTATATATTTTTTATAGACATCTAAAAATTTTATTTACCTACTTATCTACATTTTGGTGACTACCATTATGCATTCTGAAGATTTTCAGTAGGTGGATAACTGCAAATTTGTGAGCATATAATAAAATTATAAACCACCTATAACCAGGGGCCTGATTCTACTAAATTAAACAAAGGTCAAATTAAACATTATGTTTTGATTTTTTTTATATTTTGACTTTGATATCTAATTAATATATAAATCATTTAATTTCATATAATCTACAGTAAATAGATGGGCCTGGTAGACTAACCACAAATGAGAAGCAAAATGTATATAACATATAAAATCTTTTTTTTTAATCAATGTAAAAGTTCCAAGTATATTAGGACAACTTGTTTGGTCATAGCTTTAGAAGAAGAAAATATATGTAAATTCTCATAATACTGTGTCATTTTATTTAGAAAATCTGCACTGTCCAGACAGAAGCACATATTATATATCTTAGAGAATTTGCTTTCCTATTTACTATTTTAAGTACATTGGTAAAATAAATGTCAAAAAAAAACAAACTAATTTGTCACCACAACAGTTTAAACAACTACTGTATTAATAATGATTTATAAAATTAAAGTTGTTGTTAAAGCTAAAGAGTCAAGCTTAAAAGTGTACACTTATACTACAAAATAGTTCAAAAATATTGACTTATTAATTAAACTATTGATAGGTTATAAATAAACTGGTATTTATTATGTTTATATGCTCATTTAATAAATTACTTACTTATATTTCACATTTTTATATATTCACTATAAATTTTAGCAACATAACGATATGTAGAGAATTATCTCTAGGATTATTGTTTTAGGTCCATGCTCAGTCAACAGTTTTTTTTAACAATTTTTGTTTTGTTTATGCAATTTGTGTTTTAATAATATTGACCTTTGCTTTATTTCAGTACCTACCTAATTAATCAAAAATGTTAGTTGATAATAAGAACAAAATAAAACTTGTTTACTTGTCCATGTTTATAGTTAGGTAGTTAACTTTACAATCTATGAGGTTATCAATTTAATATTATTGCTATAATAATAGCTAAACCTTAATAGAATTATTAATAGTTTAATTAAAAGCCTCTATTAATTATGGGAGCCCAAATTATTAGTAGTTGTAACAGTAGGGTTATCTTAATGGGGCTATTATTAAAAACACATTTTTGTTTTGCTTTAAAAAGAGTGTCTGGTTTTTCATCTGTCGTCCTATATAGGATATTTCTGTGACTAATTTAACACCACAAATTTAAGAAAGTGTAATATTCACATAATGAAAGAAAGCTTCAAAAAAAGAATTGATGCTCTATAAAATATGCCAGGTTAATCCTGCAGTACTTGCTAGGTATTTACAAACATGAATACTCGCTACCGGGTAAAAAATACCACAGGGTTTAATTGACATTAATAAAGAAAATAGGTAATGCTTTTTAATGTTTTACAATCAATTTGTGATATTGGTACTATTGTTTATAAATAAAAGAAAAATCCAAGATAAAATATTCATGTCATATAAAATAAATACTTATTCAAAAATATTTACATAAAGTTAGTTTTCTATAGTAGTCTTACAAACATCAACATAAACATGTATTTCCTTATCAATTTAGCAAAATTGAGAAATCAAAAAGAAACTTAGCACACTAACAAAATGACTATTAAATTTGATATTTTTACAATAAACGAACATTGAGAGAGACAATGTTCTTAGTAAACCATGGATTCACTGTGCGGGCGCCGGGTCCATCACTTGGTTGAAAGGCAGGGGAATGAACTGCAGCATTCCCGGACTTGAGACCGCGAAGTAGGTTTAAAGGCCTTTTGAACTCTCACCTGCACTGTGTTCACTACCCTCTCTACTCAACCAAATACTATATGATCCTGTTAGCGACATCCTGGAAACACGCTCCATAAAAGTTCCGACGGCTGTTTTTGGAAGGCCAAGATCCTTCAATAGACCGTGCAAAGACTTCGCTGGAATTCCTCTTGCACCAACTTCCACTGCATAAAGTTGAGTTTTAAATCCTTTTCTAGTAATTGCGTTTGTGAGATCAAAATATTTGTTCGACTTGAAGTTGTGGTCCTTAGGTATGTTTGTTTCCCACAGAACAGTGAGTTCTATAAGTATTACTTTCTTCAAGCACCGAGAGTACACCAGTATGTCTGGTCTATAGGCTGAAACTGCTAGTTCGTCTGGAATCTTGTAATGTATTTTGAATGTATCCATGAATATTTTCCAGTCTTGTGCTTTGTCCAGGATTGAAAAAGGTTTACTTTGACTTTTCTTGAGTTGTCCCTCCTTTACAAAAGTAGTCAGTCTTTCATTTGTTGTTAATCCTTTTCTGGCTCTAGCAATACTGAGACTTACAGCTTCACAAATAATTTCTAGAACTTTATCATGTTGGTGCGAATAATGACCTTTTTCAAGTAGAGTTTTGCACCCAGCAAGTATATGTCTGGCCGTCCCTACAGCAACACCGCACAATGTACATGTCTTATCTGTTGGCTTCCCCCATCTTACCAGATTACTCTGGTCAGGTAGGGACATTTGAAAGGCATTAAGATAGAACTTACAAAGTGCAGGAGACCAATCGTACATGAGTGTGCGCCATTTCAGGGCTGGAGGAATACAAACTTCCCCCAAAGTAAGCCATTCAACACATCTGTAACTCAACCGAACTGGCTGCTACGTGGCTGTTAACTATCGGTTCGATGCTACCTAGAATTTAGGGTTGCTAGAACAATCACAAGTCCAAATCCATCCAAATTAAGGTACTCTGTGGTAAGTTTTTACCTATTAGCGAGTGCTGCCAGATTAATACAAGGCTAAATATTTTATTTTATTATATTAATTCAAAAAACAAACAGATATAATACACCTTATAAATAGATATTTTTTAACGATACGATTATGGATAAATCAATTGCTTATAAAAAAATATATATATAAGTAAAAGTAAAAACAAGAATAAAACATTAAAATAAATAAAACATGTACAAAGTGCCAACCTTTAAAATATTGATATTTATACAGGTAAATCTACAATATGCAGTAATTTTTTGTAGCTAGGTAAAGACAAACTAAACATATCGAAATTAAAATACTTTAATTTATACATATTACATGATCTTACTATAAACCTATTTTGGGAATAATTCCTACGACAAGCATATATGTGGAATAAATCGCACGATCTTAGATTACGAGACGAACACTTAAAACTTATTTTATTCAGTAAATATTCTGAATCTATCAAACCGTTGACAATTTTAAACAGAAAAATTTGGTCCCTGTTTTCCCTACGTTCAATGAGAGCATTCGGGGAAAAAGAACTGAGAAAATCATGTTTGTGACTAAATTTGAATTTTTATATATCTGATAATTTTTTTTTGCATCTTTTCAATATTGTCAATGTATATGTTGTATTGAGGATACACACGATGCATATTCTAGACGAGAACGCACTGATGAGTAAAATCAATGTTAAAAGCGTTCTAGGTTAAAACTTACCTTAAATACTTTACCTACTCTCATAATAAATCCTAACATTTTATATGCGTTAATCACAGTTGTGTCTATATGGGATCTGAATAATAATTCTTTATCTAGAATAACTCCTAAGTCTCTCACCTCGGACACCCTCTTAAGTACATTATCAGATAATTTTTAATTAAAGTTTATGGGGTTTTTTATGCCAGAATGATATTTTATAACACAACATTTATCAACGTTTAGTTTGAACCGATTTTCAATGCAATATAAAGATAGGTAAAGTATCCAAGCAATGATAGCAAGCTACTAAATCTATAGGCGTATGGACTTTGTAGGTTGCATACCACATATAAATTTAAAAACCGTTAAGTTACCTAGTCATGTTTCGGTTTTAGTCTGTGGGTTCAACGGTTTTCAGGAGACTCATCAATTTATTATCGAGGTGGTTGTCTCTTAGGTGCAGTTAAGAAACGGGCAATTAAAGTGACGATAAAGCAGCGAGGCTCTTAAAGTAAACTCGTAATGCAAACTCGTCTTTGTCGAGTATTTATTATTAATATTGACTAACTAATTGTTGAAAATAAAACTTACATTTGAACAATTATTGAAAGTTAATAGAAATTAAAAAAAAAACTGTAAACAGATCGCAAGGCGTGCCTAATAATCAACTTTTGAGGTATATGTACTGCCATCGAAAGTACACCTTTTCGAGCAACTGTATTGAAAAATGTTATATGTATGAGTATCGTTGTTTTCGGTAGATATAGCTTTGTGACCAGTCTTTATAATAATATTAAAAAAAAAAAAAAAAAAAAATGGCCTTATAAAATATGCTTAAGGGATGATAAAAGTATATCCTTGAAGATTTTAAGTGGTCTCCGAAATAAAGGCGAGTTGGCAACTGGGTCCGTTGGGTTGGGTCAAGGCCTCTATATAAGTACCTCCCAATTTTAAGCTTATGAGAAGATCTTTACTGTCAGATTTTTTTTGCATATTTTGTCCAAACTCATCCATCAATAACTCAGTTTTTTTTTGTCGGAGCACTGCCTGTGACTTTATATCTAACTATGAAAAGCAGATCTGCAAAGTCCATGAATAGGTCAATACATTGTTTTTTAATAATGTTGATCGCTCTCTCTATGCCTGCTTAATGATGCGGTTAGGAAATGGGAGGGGACTAAGACGTATTTGCATTATGAAATGAAATTATTTGCCTAGTTTCTTAGTAAAGTTAGTTGTTAGGGAGTTAGTATCATCAGTAGCTGCCACAGTAAAAACCATCCAATACTTTACAAATCAATTATTTTACATAAATTATATTATAATTCCTACTATTAATCTTACAGCATTGGGTACCACCAATTGCTATTGGTAAGGGGACTATTTTAATATGACCACAAGTCTATTTTAATATCCTCGCTGCTTTATCGTCAAATCAGTCTTCCGTTTCGTAACCGCATAATAAAAGGAGACTACCACCTCGACAAGAAATCGATGCAGTAGTCTCCGAAAAACCGGCGAACCCACGTGGGCCGTCTAGGCGGTCTCGATCGCCGTAAGGCACCCGTGATGATACATGATACAGTAACTAGCGACCAGCCCCGGCTTTTCACGGGTACAATGTAGGCCGCGAACGCTTTTGTAGACCTTTATAACATGCACAATTCCGTAATACAATATAATGTTTTTACAAAGCATTGAATTTTCATAAAAAATATTCTGAAATACATATTATCTAAATGATAGAAGACCGCGTTAAAATCCGTTGCGCAGTTTGAAAGATCTAAGCGTACGTACAGACTGTCAGACAGACGCGCAAAACGACTTTGTTTTATATTATGTAGTAGATTTTTTTTAAACTGGAGCACGGCATGTGACTTTGTATCTACACGATGGTAAGAAGTCCTACAAAATTAATAAATGGGCTCGATGTACACATTGCTGTTTTTTGTACAGCATTGGCCATTCCCACTATGCCATGGTTACGAAATAAGTGGCGACATAGATAAACGAATTTTATCTAATTTATTGTAACTAATGGAAATACATCTACATATAAAAAACTAATATTAATTAAAATGCAATAATTTCACCAATATTAATTTGTAATTTAGATATTAAAATCTAGTTTGACGTAAAAATCTGTCCAAACTGGCTTAAATTGAAGTTGTACTATAATTTTTTTGCCTGACTACTCTGAGATTTGTACTGAAGTCAAAATGTTTTTCATTATCGAAAACTACGTTTTCTAAGATCAGTCCATATGGTCAAGATTGCTCTCAAAAGCTCTAGATATCTCGAGTTTCTCAGATAAGGATACAATAAAAATATGTTGATATAATTAAGAAAAAGTAAGTTGCTATAATTCCAGGACATCGTGTTTAACGTGGATACAAAGTCACATGTTGAGCTCGTATAAAAATAAGGGGTATAACTATTAAAACTTAGTAAGCTAAACTGGTATGACGTTCACTCAAATATTCAGAAACCAAAAACCCTTACACACGAAACTGAAACTTCGTATGTCGCGCGATTTTTCTCACTTTCTAATAATTCCGTATGTCTCACTAGGTTCCCTGTGGCCCTATTGCGAACTTTTTTCTAAAATTTTCTCATCATAGTAGTGAGCACTCTCCGCCAATCAAATGAGCTTATTTTGACAGGCTTAGAAAATTAAGTGATCCTATTGGTGGAATCGTCACTTAACGCAATGGAAAGTAAAATAAAACTCGCACTAGGGCCTCTGATCGATTTTTAACACAGAAATGACATTGTGCTGGCGAGTTCGAAAGAGGCGGCACCGGAAAGCGAGGCTCGAGGGTTCGGGTCTCACCTCCAGGAAATTTTTCATTGCAATTTTATCTTCATAATTTAATTTAAATATTATCCTGGTCACCAAATGGTACCCAAGATAGTGTTATAAAATTGCTTGGACCATCAAAAAAAAAACATTAGATTTATTTTTGTCAAAAGTATCGGTAGCCCTAGTGTGAGTTTTTTTAACATTTACTTTCGCGTTAACTTTACTACTGCGTTAACATTTTAACCAATCACACGCTCTTATTTTTAGTTCTCAAACTTTTTCTCTCATATCAAAATAGTTCAGCGCTTGGAGCGCTGAACTATTCCCCATACAAATTTTAGTTAACTCAAACGCAGAGTAATAGTTAGAAAACTCACACTAGGGGTACGGAGCATAATAAAAAGTAGAGTGGTCCCATTCGTACCATTCTCACTCATGATTAATATCTAGCATTATAGCCCAGTCACCAAAATATCACTGAGAAAAGAAAACATGTTCTTCTGACAGACATCTGTTTCTTACTCGACGCCATTTGTGAACGCATCTTAACTTTTGTAAAATACCTTTATTCACCATCATTAGATACTTTCATAAACAAATACTAGTGTTTCTTTAAATGATGTTTCCGGTGGTAAATTAGAGTGTCCTACTTGGTCTCCACCCCATGGAAGTGACATCACGTAAGCGGCGGTATTGAGGTGGACACGGTCAGTCTAGCACGGGGGTGGAGCGTGTATAGCTTCACTAATTTAGGCTTTATTTAACCTCACTTTGGCATGCAATTTTGTCGTTAATCAATCAGTTATTGTATAGTTAATGCACGGTATCAGTAGATACAAGGTGATTAAAAGTAATATTATTTGCCATTTTTTTATTACTCAGTGTATTATGACGAAACTCTACAGTGTCTAATTCTAAAAACCTCGTTAATTAAAAAGTAACATCAAAATTTGGTAAAGGATTTTTATATCTAATCAGAGAAAAGTAACGGTTTATGGAACCGAGCAATCTTATCATTGTTGCAGACTCCTCGGCAAGTACCTTTAATTAAATTAATTCGCCTGTACTTTGAGTTAATCAATGTTATACAGTTTTCCGATATCCCTTACAATGGTATAGGTGTCGAGAACCCTCGTGTGATTATGTGTGGGTGGGCTAGGGGGTAGAGGGTAGGGGTCGCAGCGCGCCTGCTCGCGCCCACGCCTGGCTCTGTTGTCGGCGTCAGGCAGTAGCACGCGGACTTCGCTCCACACTCCCGTCCGCTCGTTATGCTGAATTGTACCGCTGTGGCGAGGAATCTACGCACAAAACCTATCACCTCCTCGGTTCGTCACATCGATGCATGGTCCACTTTAGAAGCTTCTATGCACCACTATCATTCGCCTTTCATACTAAGACCATCCACATTCAATGTCACTTTCATTGCCTCTGTTTTGTTTATACCGTGTAGGGGAGCAAAATGATCTAAGTCGAAATGAAATTATGTACAGGTGATTGGATTTTGTCATACATGTCATTAATTGTCATACATTATAGTTGTTGTTTGAATCAATTATAGATTGATGTAATTATTTAGCGAGCAATGTATGTGGATTTAATGTTCTACATAGTTTTTATGCTTTAGATAATTACTACTTCAATATTTATCAGATAATAAATCATAATAATATAAGAAAGCGATGCAATGTCTTAATGTGAATCAATATTAATTTTTGATTATTTTTAAGGCCAATTATATTTTTTGTATAATTCTTAATTATTTATTACAAACCTTGATATTTTTTTATTATAAATAGTTTAGCTAGGTATCTTCTTAGAAATGTTATATAGGTATAACATATTAAACAATTTTTTTATTGAGCGGTTTAGTGAAGTTGCGTTATAACCATAAGTGTTGTTTTTACAATAAGATGTAATTAAAAAGACACGCTATAATAATTTTGGTCTGAGCAACTTGGATCAGCTGATCGCAGGCCTACAGAGGGCGCCATTTGCCAACGAGCAGGCGCGCTGAGTCCACAAGGTCGCCTGTATCGAGCGGCAAACGTCAAATATTTAAGTGTAGCAAACTTGCCCGGGAAAGCCTCCTTTGTTCATGATTATAGCAAAAAAAAAAAATCAGTCAAAAAACTAGTAAATAAAATTTAACACCAGACTTTTTGTTTGGTTTCTTCTTAAGTTCATTAAAACTATCATTTGGATTCTTGAAAAAACCTAAAGTTACAATTGTAATGTTCAATCGTGAATCAGAATTACCTACTTGGTATCTATAATACCAATTAAATAAAGATGAAACCGACTTTAGTTAAATCCTAACTACGCTTCATAGGTTTGGTAAAATCTTTTAACGTGTTTGGAAATTATATAACCTTTATACTATTCGGTTAGTCTTACTTTCATTCTAATCACGAATTTTTCATTATAAACTAAAAAATAGTTGCTGGTGTAATGTAAAATAGTTTCATCAGTCAACTAAACCTTAGCAAAACTGAATCAATAAAAAAATTTACTCAAAACTTAGGGTTACTTTTAAGGGTTTTATAGTTTATCCTCTTAATATTCCGCCAAAAAATTCACAACAGCATCCCGTCCCGCAGGCCGACCTTGCTCAGTCAAAAGCTATACAGCGTGTTTCTTTTGTTCGAGATCCCTCTTAGTTCCGCTCGTATCCGCTGCGTAGTACCCTCGCCGGTATTCTCTACCTGTATACAACAATGTACATACATACTCTCTATTATGTCCCGTTTAATTACCCGTAGCTACTTCAAATTTGTATGCTTATGTCGTTGTTTACGGTATATTTTACGGTCTAGGTTAAATTTTAATGAATTAGTAATACTTGAGCGTGGTGTAAATAACTACGGGGAAGTATTATGTGCTTCTCCCGCTTAAGGGTGTTAGCTCTTCTGTAATATCTCAGTTTTGCCTTAGATTTTTATTAAGCTTTAAAACGGAAAGAATTCGTCCGTCTTATAAAGAAGCTATTATTTTTTCACGGTTTCAAATTCTGATAAAAATGGATCAGAATTTACCATTAAAAACGACAATTAATTTCCCATTAAAAAGAGGAAAATAGCCCTACAAAATGAAGAATATTTGAAATGCGTTGGAATATTAGGTAGACACAAAGCTAGCCACACATCACTTAAATCGGAAATCCTCATCATCATATAGCAACAGCTATTTCTATCTGGCAGCTGTCTGTGGCTCTAACATCTAGGAAATTGCTTACGTAGTTGTGTACGTTGCCACCTATAACTTCCACTGAAACATTTAATTTCCTGAAAATGTTGCTGTTCCAAATGTGACGTGTCCAATCCCAAAAATAATTAAGCTGAAATTGAAAATGTCTATCATATAAACTTAAATAAGTATCTAAATGATATTCTTTAGAAAGTCATATAGGTATATATATAACAGTCGGTTAGGTTCAAATTACTTCAAATAGAATGGCCATTGTCAGTGATAAAGGTTACAAATCATAGGGATCAGCTGGGCACGTGGCCTTACATAAGGCTGAGGCGGGGGACGTAGCGGTCTAGGGCCGATCGATACCTTTGCTCTTGCTGAAACCCTGGTACTTTTTAGTTTCAAATACATATAAAAACCTAAAAGATTATTCAGTTAGATTATACAGTTTATTTTATATGTAAAGTCTCTTCGAAAAATATTGCTCTCGTATCGATTTCAGCCCTCCGTGTTCAATCGTTTTAAGAAAGAATGAGGCCAAGGCTAGAGCCCCAGGTGAATCCATACTGTAGGAAATTAATATGTTGCGAAGATACCGAGGGCTTTGTACAGTCTTCAACTTTCCATTTATAATTAATATTCCACATACCCTACATTCGTAAAATAAATTAGTATGCGTCCCTTGCGTGGATCTATCTACAAACGAACTAGTGACAAGTGAATCACTACAAGTAACCGGAAGCAGATAAGTTGACGGCGCTAGTGGAGCGGATGTCCTGACTGTATATTATTAACTGGCTCGTTATTTGGACCGTGTGTGTAGTATGTTGTGCTATATAGCAAGGTACGCTTAGTACCGTTTGTAACTTTGATTTACTGAAAACAAACAATTCTTTTGGAATATCTTTGTTTTTGGAGAAAATATTTCTGATCGTAAATTCAAGTATCGAAAAAACCTACGCCTGTCATGTTTTCAGAGATTCATGGGTCTCAAAGGGACTCAGATTGACATGTAATTTGGAAGTAGTCCCAGAGCGCTCCGTGGTTTTTATTCCAAAGACGGGAACGAAATAAACTTTATGTCGTACTGCCGGATTGGAGAGCTTGACGTTTTTATTAAAATTGTCGCGTAAATATTGCATGCTGTTACCATTTTTTTAGGCCTTGCTAAAGCAAAAAGCACTACCTATGCAGAAAGCGCTTTTTCATAATTCGCATTTTGTCATTGACATCGCAACTTTTTAATATCTTAACCTGGCTTTTAAGTCCACAAGCTCTGTCAAGTCCACAGGTTCTATCAACTCCAGAGGCTCTAGCATGAGGTTCTAGGAAAGGTATATGTTCTGTTTTCAAAAATAAAGCGTACCTATTGGTGGTTCCTTACGTATTAACAATACGTTAACACGACAGTAAAGACTCATGGTAGAACCTCAGGTTAAGTCCATGAAAAATATTAAAACAATTTAAACTATAAGAATATTAAACCACCGACGTTCATCTCTATATGGTTGTTTATATAAGATACGCATTATACACATTGGTGTTTATTTCTGAAAACACCATAATTGAATCGTTCTATCCCATTCTCTATAGTGTAGCCCTTAATTCAATGCTATACTTCAAACAACCATATCATTATTATCTCTAATGGAGTATATCCATATTAAACCAATATTAATTTCAGCATGACGTAAAAATCTGTTAAATCTAGCATCCAATTAAAATAAACTATATTTTTTATGCTTGCGACTTACGAAATATTCGCTTTCGATATATTCGAATGAAAAACGAAAGATTCCCATATAAAAGTCAGTCAACTCAGTTTCATTCGTAATTTTCACGGCGAAATGCGTATACAGCGCTATTTCCCACTGTCCCTTGATTTTTCTTTTGTGGTTGACTGACCTTACTGTATTAGAAACCAACGTATAATTTTTAAACAAATTTAAAAAACGCAATCAGGACTTGGATACTCAATAGGTATAGACTATATAGAGATAAATGAACTTTAGATAAAGCTTGAAATATGAAAAAGATGAACGTCGATTGGTGATAGATACTTATATATGAAAGTGGACATACGATACAAATATTAGGGCAGCATTCATTTTATTTTGCTTTATTTTTTATTTATGCAGCTTTTTGCTTTTGGTGGTTTTGCAGTGCGCGCGTGTGTAGTGCCGTATGATCGTAATGGTGTGGTAGCGGCGCGATGTCTTCCCCTGCGCGCGCGCCCCCTGCTCCTCCGGCCTTGCCGCCAGGCCCTGGCCCTGGCCCTGGACCTGCAAGGCAGAGATCGCTAAAGGACCGCTTGAGAGAAGGCATTACAGGACCTTTTCATTGGCAGTAAGTTTTTTTTAAATTAAGGCAGTTGAAATTCTAGATTGGTTTAACCTTTAATGTTTCATTATATGAAAAAAAAAAGGTTTAAGTCAGTCCTTTCTTTCACTGCCCTATTTTTTTCAGGTCAGCCTAGAGTGTTAGTTTATTCTAAATTATGTGAACGAGCATGACCGCCTTTTTGTAAATGCACTTTATTTTTCACAGGCACGACTTAATAAATTTAATTATGTTTAGTTTATTAACATAATAATACATGCCACAGCCATATTCTTTCCACTATTTAAACCGTCACACCTTCTAATACAAAAAATAAACACCGAACAAAAATATGTTTTCGATTTAAAGTCTATATTCAGCAGTGATACTGATAATGCACCAAATATACAAACAGATGGCGATCGTATGTGATGAATACCACACGAGTCTGTTTTGCCGACCGAGGCCAACTTAGCTTGTTTGCATAGAGATTGCTACAGCCTACGAGCCGTTTTACAGTAGTTACATCGGTAAATATTTTGACAAGATCCCATTCTATCTTCTATCCATACACACATCACTGTTCCTATGTTTTCTATGACAAATCATATTGTAAATATGAAAGTTTGTATATTTGTTAATGAATTACGTTGCAACTTACCGATTTCTGTCTCTTGACCTGTTTTGTTTGGGGATAACAAACCCTTACCACCAAATAAAAAAAAATCATTGCAGTAATATAGTGTCAGATCAATGCTGTAAAACAATGTATTGATCTGGCTGATTTATAGACTTTGTAAGTCTGCTTACCAATAGGTAGATACAAATGACATGCCTTGAACCTAGAAATATAAAATTTGGATAGTAGCTTTCTTTTATTATGTGAGGACTAAGAACGTTTTTTTTTATAATAACAAACCCACGATGATAAAAAGAAATTTTCAAGAATGTGAATATCTCGGTATCGAGAAGTTCTAGTCTTGAAAATTTCATGTATACTCGTAGATATTGTAACATTAATTACATAATAAATATGTGTTTAATAAAAAAAAAAGAAAGTAATTTAGACTTTTTGATAAGGATTTTGGAAGAGATATTATGGGACCCCCCTAGGAAATTTCCAAAATTTACACTAGTCTTTAATTTTCAGGAAAGTTAATATTTTTGTAACGGTATGATCTCTAATGTCGGTTACTTTGGTCCTTTTGCGGATCTCATCGTTTCGAATACGATCCCGCAAGGAAACACCGAGCATAGCGCGCTCCATCGCCCTTTGTGTGACTGTGAGCTTTTTCATGAGACCCATAGTAAGCGACCACGTCTCTGATCCGTAAGTCATCACTGGCAACACACACTGCTCGAACACCTTGGTTTTTAAACACTGCGGTATTTTGCAAAGTAACCGACATAGCCTCCAGAATCGCCAAACTTAAGTGGCAGTGGGCAGGCCACATAGCTCGCAGAACGGACGGCCGTTGGGGCATTAAGGTTCTCGAGTGGCGACCGCGTGCCGGAGGACGCAGCAGAGGCAGGCGCCGGAGGACGCAGCAGAGGCAGGCCCCCCACAAGATGGACCGACGACCTGAAAAAGGTCGCGGGAAGCCGATGGATACAAGCAGCGCAGAACCGGTCATTGTGGCGATCCTTGGGGGAGGCCTATGTCCAGCAGTGGACGCGCGAAAGGCTGGCATGATGATGATCTCTAAAACCTTTTTTTTGGAGGGAGGATGTGATTTTAGTTTTTGTTTTTATATTTCAGGATCGAGAGGTTCACACATAAATCAATATAAAAAGATGAAAATTTTGTAATAAAATTATTTTTTTTCTAAAATAAAAAAATAATAATTACGGAACTAGTATTTTCTAAACTTTTTTTAAAATTTACGGGTAACTAATATACAGATGTTTTACAAGATTTAACTCAAATAATATGACAGGGGAAGCTTGGTTAACAAAAGCTTGTTTATTATAAAGTAGCCGTACCCGCAGTTTCACCCTCTGTATAATTGAAAAGAAAACGAATAAAATTACCCATGTTACTGATAATATAACTTTCTGTTGTTTTTTTTTTTATTGGAGTACGACATGTGACCTTGTCGACATCTACCTGGTGGTAAGCAGACCTACAAAATCCATGAATGGGGTCAATAAATAATTGTTCTTAAACAATATTGATCGCTCCCACTATGCCGGCTAAATGATGCGATTACGAAATGGGGGGCGACAATGACGAATTGCATTACGTATATTTTAATATACTCTCTGCCTTATCGTCAATTCAACTACCCATTTCGTAACCGCAGCCTGAAAGGAGACTACCACCTCGGCAAGAAATCGATGCAATAGTCTCCTGAAAACCGGTGAAGCCACAGACTAAAACCGAAACATGACTAGGTCGCTTGACGGTTTTTGCATCTGTATGGGCGGTGGTAACGAGACCAGCCAGTCGGCCTAACGAAGTTATAGGAGACCCCTCCCACCTATAAATTTAAAAATCGGTTCAGTAGTTTTTGAGTTTATGCGGAACAAACAAACAATTACATCTTTTGTTGCTCGTGATAATAGAACTTTCTATTGGTGAAAGATTTTTGAAAATAGGTTCAGTCGTTTTAGAGTTTATCCGGAACAAACAATCAAATATTTTCTAGTTGTATATTAGTATAGATATAAAATAGTATAGATAAATGTGTACACGTGAACAATAATACCTTGAACTTTTCTCAGATTAGAATGAGTATAGGTTGACCACATGAACAATATAAAACAATGCAATACCTCAAAATACATAAACGTAGTTTGACCATTAGTAGGAATACGCCTGAATTTTTCGTGTTCTATTTACTACACTTTATAACCGCAGTTGTATAAAAAAATATGGCGTTTTTTGTGAGGTTTTTAAAATCATAATGCTGTCAGTTTTTAGGAGACTACTGCATCGATTTCTTATCGAGGTGTCAGTCTCCTTTCAGTATGACATCACGAAAGGGACACTTGATGTTGAACTTACGAGGATATGAAACTAGACTCGTGGTTCAAACCGTATTGTGTACCAATGATTTTTTAATTAAACAAATTATATATGTTTGACATTACCGTGTGGCGCCTTGGATATAACGTTAAGCTGCCAGTATCAGTTTCACTATATTAACTTGTGAAACTATTTATATTGAGTTTATTCAAACACCGCGATGAATTGACCACATGTTTGGTGAAGACCTCAGATATACAAAAAGTAAAAAAAAATGGTGGTCTATGATAGGCAGTTTACATAAATATCGCCAAATAGACAAGACTAGCTGTTCATAATGCAGTGGAAGTGCCACACGGATGTTGGGAGAACGCAAGCCCAAATGTAGGGGAAATACTCTCATTTGCGACGAATGTGCGGCAATAAAACATTACACCGAATCCGCAATGACGTTATTTCTACAGTGAGACTGAAGAAACATATATCAGTATATGAATTTGAGCAAAGCAGATAGGCATGATCCGTTTAATCTGCGTTTGGGAATGTGGAATGAATAAGTGAAAACAATATACTCTATTTTCCTTTTTTACATGCTCAAGTAATTTTAATATATTTCAACTAAAATGTCTTTACCATAAGTATATTGTTACAGTTAATGGTACACATGTGTTTATGTGACTCTATTTAGGTACAAATAACATAATATAATTAAATTGTAAACTTTTCGTGACTGAAAATTGAAGTTTTTTTCAAAAAAAAAAATCGCTAGACATGCCGGGCGTATAAGTAATAGGTTTATTTTTATTTTTTTGTCTGTTTAAAATAATCCGACCCAGCGTTTGTGTGAGCATCACGTTAAAGCCACTAATTGGATTCAAAATCGAATTACTGAAAGTAAAAACCTTTATTGTAACATTTATTGTTTATTTCATCAAAATAGACCAAATGTTCATGTTTTTTTAGACACACGCTACTTATAACAGCTAGTATAAAATAAATTAATATAATTTTTAATTACAAATTCGTTAATTTTATAGGAAATTGTTAAAGGAGTTGGTCTCTCCCGGAATCTGCTCCGGGAGATTGTATAATTGAGCCGCGCCCTCACTCCACAGTTCGCTAATTTTACCATCAATCACAACCCGTCCTTGCTAAATGGTTTGAAACTGTAAAAATAAATTCTACAACTTCTACGAGTAATACAATTTTAATGTAATCTTTTTCGCATTAATAAATGGTTAAAGTAATTTGTAGATCAAAATTTTTTTAAAGACTATAATGCTAGTGTGTTGTCGCTGGATCCAGGCCCGAACAATTACCTCCTTACGGAGTGCGGCTACGAAACTAGTTTACAGGACCTGCATCGAATTCTTTCGAGGTAATCTCCTTGCAAAGTGCGTTTAATAAATGGGAAAATTTTACTATAGAGCTGCGAGAATATTAATGTATAGATATAAACTGGTAATGCAAAATTAGTTATTGTCACTGCCCATTTCGTAACCGTATCAATTAGGTATAGTGGGAGCTGTCAATGTTTTTAAACAATGCTTTTGTCGTCGACGTTCATGGAATTTGTAGCTCTGCTTACTAACCATTAGGTAGATATAAAGTCAAATTCCTTGCTCCAAGTCAGTATGAGCACAGAAGATATAAGTAGTATGAGTAGGTATAACTTATATGAGTTTCTCTACGTTCCAAACGGTAGCGCGGGCAGTTTCTCGTGGTGACATCAAAAACCAGCGTGACCGCTCGTTTCAACACAACCATGTAATTTTTTTTAGCGATGCTAAAATGCAGCTCGGAAACGATCGGTGTTGATTTTTGATGCCACTTTTTGACAAGAAGCACTATTTTGAATTAAATAATTGAAATTACAAATACTACCTTGTCATTATATAATAAATCAATATTTTTTTATTACCTATTGTTTAAATACAATGATTTTTATAATATCACAATATTAATTTAATTAACAACCTCAAACTAAACATACCAAAGCTTAATTTAGTTACACCATATTTATTTTTTAGGTTTAATCGAACTTTAAGATATGTGATGATACTTTAAAACTACTTTTAGATATGAGTAGGTATATAAAATAATTAATTAAATTCCAATTTGTAGATAGATATTCACATGTAAACAAATATCTGTCAAAAAGTAGCCTGGCTAACTTTTCGTGTTAAAATTTCTGGCCACGGAACGATTGATGGTAACTTGAATTGCTAACATTTCCACGCGCTGGAACGACTTGGGCTAAAAAAACTAGCGATCCGTGGCAGCGATGCTGAGGTCGGAACGCGGCTTATGTATACAACAATTGTATCAATAAAATCACTGTGTCATGCGTCATAGAGCACGTTAAGCAGTCGAAGCTGTGTAATTGTTAGTTAAAGATGATAGGTTATTGAGCCTATTAAAACAAGCGACAAGCTCGCCGCTTATTCGGTGAAGAGTTATATATATGTATAGTAATAAAGAGGTGAAAATAAAACTCTCCTTCGGTTCTTCACTGTGGTGAACTACTTAGTATTTGTTATTGTAAATTAATTTAAAAGACAGTACAGTACCTATTATTATAAGGTTTCAGTGTGGCGCTGTTAAGGCACCCGTCATGGTACTTGCGTATGCACGTATGAAATCATACAGGGTGAATTTGAAAGGTACCTTGGGCTAATATAAGGCTCTGTTGATCAAATCGAATAACTTTTCCCATGGAATTATTTGTCGCAAATGAAAACATTTTTGGCTTCCCCATTCAAATTATTCATTTTAACATAGTTTGTATGGAGGAGGCATTTTTTATTTGCGACATACGAGTATAATTCCATGGGAAAAGTTGTACAATTTGGTCAGTATAACCCAAAATACAACCTTTCAAAGTCACCATGTATAAAAAATATTTTGATTTTACCTTTGGCGTTAACCGAAGGCTTCTGCAAATTATCTTGGAAATTTTCCCGAGAACCTTATATATAAAATGTTGATCAAGAAATACGTCATGCCATTTACGGGTTCCTCCATCTCCCGGATGACGTTAGGAATCGTTCAAACGTCGATCGTTCTTTCTCGTTATTTGACACTAAACTTTTATTGGCTTTCGAGGAGAAATACCAGAACATGTTGACATTGCAATATTAGTCCCTATGTCGATTCCGTTATCGGTCAAATTGCTTAAAGAATGTAATTTTATTTCATGTAATTCCCGAGAGAATCACTGAGTGTTATTTATTTTATATCTGTATCTATAACATATTGAGTGCTATTCGGTTTCATAAAACCAAGTTATGGGGTTATGGGGTCACGGGGTATCCAGCGGAGGATTTTACTCAGCTTTTTGCTCGTAGATGGTTTTCTAAAGCTTTCGACCACTAATTCTAAATAAAACCCAATTTAAAGTGATAGCACACCACGGACACTCGACTCAAACTGCATAAATAAAATGTAACCTAGTACCTACGTATACCTGAGCCGAGCTGCTTTTGTGCACGTATAGACACAAATGCGTGCACAAGCTGGGTTTGTAAACGTTCACATAAAAGTGTAAATAATATAGGGCTCACGTGGACATCGCGCGCAGTTCATAAATGTCCACAAAGTGTCTGGCGAGGCATGATATTTAAGATCCAGAAGGGCGATGAGTGTCCATTCTACACCTATATTTGGATATGGATACAAGAGCGATAAATAACAGAAATTTTGTTTAATATTAACCATTTATTAAATTAAACATTAAATTGATAAAAACCAACATATTTTTTAACCGAATGGGTCTCATAAGTAAATATATCTAAATCAACTTGCTAACTATATTTTATACATTCGTTTCTATCTGGAATGCAAGCTGGATTGCTAAAAATGAATTTACGGTTGTACAGGAAGCGCTCTGGAGACAGTGAACGGGCAAACCTAGTCAGCTCTGGAAATTGGATTTAGTCTGTCTGCACCCAGCGGAAGCCTGCTCAAAATTTAACTATTGTCCTGAAAACTGTCCAGATTAAGCGAGCTTGTTCGATCTAATCGAATTTAATTAAAAATATCGCTTCATCAGTTAATTCTGATTGCACGAAAAATAGGACTTCATAAAATTAATTTATTTCATTTGATTTTTAATTCTGATAACTTGGTTTTGTTTAGTAATTTTAGTATTGTTTATTCCATTTCATTGCCCTCGGTAAAACTTGATACTCACAATATTCTTTAAATAATTATCTGACATCCTTTGTTGACCTAATTAATTTTCATCTTCTTTGTTATTAACTTTCTCATTTTATTTATTAATTGGGAGCACAAAGAAATTTCTAGTAACTTCACAAGTATGTAAAGCTCCCAAGAAATTTTACAGCATATTAGATATTAATTTACCCACAAAGAGAGGACCTGGGGCGAGGAGCTTCCGAAACTAAGTCTGGCTTGTTTGCTCCCGTCCTCTTTATACAAGAGCATACGTAATTTAATTATATCTTGTTTTCATTAACATCACAGAATTACCAAGGAGAAAGCTCAGTTTGTGTCACCGCTGTTTGAATATTCTCCGGGATTGTGTGGAAGCTCCTGAATTTGTGGGTGTTATAAAATGTGTCTTTAATGATATTCTTAATACTGTATCATGGTATATTAACAAACTCTCCACCCAGTAGAAATAAATAAAATGAAAATCACGAGAGTAATAACTAATATCTATGTGTTGTATCGACAAACAGGACGGGATCAAGTAAAGATTTTAAGATGTATTTTTGTTACATGTATTATGGATAATATGCTAAATTGTCGTATTGGTTCGACGATCAGCGCGTCTTTTGCCAGAAACAACCAATGGTTTTAGTAGATTTAAAAGCCAATTCACATAGTATTAGGAAGGCCTCGGGCTCTATCTCGGATCCGCAACTGCAATACTACACTAATTGGCAGATAATAAGCTAATTAAGGACCGATTCGACCAAAATTGGGTATAACTTATACCGAGATTAGTAATGTCAAATCACATACAAATAATTATTCTAAGGGCCAATTCGACCAAAAGTGGGTATAACTTATACCGAGATTAGTAATGTCAAATCACATACAAATAATTATTCTGAGTATTAATAATTTAAACTACGAATAAATATTTGTATGGAATTTGACATTACTATCCCCAGTATAAGTTATGCCTTCTTTTGGTCGAATCGGCCCTTAGTATTAACAATTTAATCTACGGATAAATATTTGTATGGAATTTGACATTACTATACCCAGTATAAGTTACGCCCTCTTTTGGTCGAATCGGCTCTAAAACATTTAAATAAAACGAAGCTAAATGTATGAAAAGTAAACGTGCTTTTCTACAATCTAAGCCAATTTTAGTTGAAGCCTGAAAAATAAGTTCGTAAAAACAATTCTAACTTTTCGAATTCCCTCGGGGCTATGTTTTTATTACAAGAATCATAAAAAAATTAACTTGCATAAAGTTCTTCTTAGCGTATTTTTCTTTTCTAAATTAAAAATTGTACTTCGTGTGCTTTATTGTATGTATTTACATAGAACAACCCAACAGAGATAGAGGGGCGTCCTTGGGCGATAAAAAAAATGTTTTGACGACAAATACTGAATGGGTACAAAAGTGGGTCGGGAGTAGGTGAGCAAGCGCGATGCTCCTTTGTGGATTTCTGACATCAACCTTCGTATTTGAGGATAGATAGCGCAAGTTTTATTTTTATTTTTTTTGGTGGAGCACAGCTTTGTATCTACCTGGTGGTGAACAGACCTACAAACTCCATGAATGGGGTCAATAAATAATTCTTCTTAAACAGCATTGATCGCTCCCACTATGCCGGCTTAATGAAACGATTACGAAGTGGGCGGCGACAAAGACGAATTGCATTTTAATATTATATACTAGCTGCTTTATTGTTCAATTTAACCACCCATTTCGTAACCGCATCCTGAAAGGATACTACCACCTCGACAAGAAATCGATGAAGTAATCTCCTAAAAACCGGTGAACCCACAGACTAAAACCGAAACATGACTGGGTCACTTGACGGTTTTTGAATCTGTATGGGCGGTGGTAACGAGACCGGTCTGTCGGCCTAACGAAGTTATAGAGACCTTCCTCCCACCTAGAAATTCTGCTTTTGATTTCAATATTTATAGGCGAAGTTAATTACCTCGTTCGTAAATACGAATTTTGTGACAACATGCACTGATATGAGTATGCATATGCAAATCTTTTGAGATTGACAACAGCACATGCTGACTTTAATGAATAAATTATTAAATGCGATGAATCTTAAAATGTAGGTTAATAATTTTTTTATCGATAAAGTAATAAATCTTTAAAATTTTTTTTTTTTTAAATTATGCTGTATTTTTCAATTGCCAATGCATTTGGCTGAAGAACCGCCCTAGAAAGAAATGCACAATATAATAAATAGTAAACATAAGTTATGTAGGTACAAAGGCGAACTTATAGCCTTAGTCTTTATGATTGTGTACAAAGATGAGAAGGGTGGTGGTGATATATATATATATATTTTATTGGAGCACGACATGTGACTTTGTATCTACCTGGTGGTGAGCAGACCTACAAAGTCCATGAATGGGGTCAATCAATAATTGTTCTTAAACAATATTGATCGCTCCCACTAGGCCGGCTAAATGATGCGATTACGAAATGGGGGGCGACAATGACGAATTGCATTACGAGTATACTCGCTGCCTTATCGTCAATTCAACCACCCATTTCGTAACCGCACCCTGAAAGGAGACTACCACCTCGACAAGAAATCGATGCAGTAGTCTCCAGAAAACCGGTGAACCCACAGACTAAAACCGAAACATGACTAGGTCACTTGACGGTTTTTGCATCTGTATGTATATAAACAAACACATACATATAGATAATAATAAAATGTAGGACAATTTACACATATTGCTCTGGTCACAAACTAAGCTCTAGGCTTGTACTATGTGTACCAAAAGCAACGATATAATACATATTATATTTTTATAAACACCCAGGCCATGACAAACTGTACAGAAAAAACGTACTAATTATTTTTGACAGATCGCTTTCGTTGTTTTATGATTAGGCTCCAGGATTGGTTAAAAAATATTTAATGGACTTTAGTACGTATTACTTATGCCCGATTTCACCAACTCTTAGGGAGGCCCTAACTAAGTTAAGGGACAGTTAATAACAGTTGTTTCATAGCAAATATGTCAAAATTCTTATTTAGGGGCTCTGTTAGAGGTATTGTTGGTGAAATCGGGCATTAGACTATCTATTATGTAATATCTTAAGCCCTACTTTACCTACATACATACGTGTCTACTTTTGGGTAGACAGCAGTACGCACCGTTGCGGTTTGCGGCGCTTCTCCGAGCAAGAGTGCTCGATCTCGTCTCCCCTATTCTAGCTCGTATTATTCCTAATCCCACCAACATGCTACCTATTCTAGTGAGCAAATGCCGTGCATTAACAGATAATGTAAAATTTACATTTTGGGTATAGATTTATACGGAATTTAACTTGATTTTATAATGTTAAAACTAAATTCTTTGTAATTTGTGATTCGGTAGCATTTATAAAATATTGTATAATATGTTTTCTCGGTACCAGGCATACAAGATATCTTAACGCAGGAACGCTCTATTTGATTGTTTGTTGTTTTCGATATAGGTTTGATAACTTTGCTAGGGATAGTTTTATTTCTGGTGCTAATTCGGTTGTGATCTGACGTTTTTCTAGTATTCAGGAGAATTCTGTCTGCACTTATTTTTTGTTGAAGTAGTAGTCTCGTTTCAGGGTGTGGTTACAAAACGGGCCACTTAATTTGGCGATAAAGCAGCGAAGCTATTATATTGAATTCGTCGCTGCCCATTTCGTAACCGCGTCATTTAGCTGGCGTTTTGGGGGCGATCTATGTATTAATAGATCACATTTATGATTTGTTTTTATATATTTGTTACTCTTCTATTTTACCTAATTAATCATATTGTTATTATGGTATATAAACATATATCAGTTTTTTATTTTATTTTTCATAATTTGTTGTTTCCATATTAATAATTTGTTGGTTCAGTTTTTTATTAAACTTTTTATATACTAACACTTTACTTTGTATTTACAATAGACTGTGGGTATTTGAATATACTTTTTGTTGTTGCTTATTTTGTGTTCATTTTCGGTTGATTTGTGTTGTTTATTATCTTATTTCATATTTAGTTGTTCTAATATCGAAACTGTAATATATACCTAAATATTAAATTGTTTATTTGTAGGCTGTTTACTTGAAACTAGAAAGAGACTAGCCACCACAACACAGGGAATCCTAGCGTGGTGACTAGGGTTCTATATTAACAAAACTAATACTTATATAACTATGTAACACGATTTTTTTTTGTCATGTTTTCTATGATTAATACTCCTCTTTGCCTTTTTACACTTTTATGCATCCTATTTTCTCCGGTTTTGGTTGGCTATTATTAATTATATAAGACTAGTAGATTTATAGGCAATTAAATTTTAACGTTTTGCAATTATCTGACTACAACTTTAGGTGCTTGTGAACTAGATAACACTGTTAGGTCTGCTTACCTACCTATTAGGTTTCAGAAAATATTTATTATAAATAATTATGTGAGTGTACTTTTAATTGAATGTATAAATTCAAAATTCGCGAATTACAAATTGCATATTTACCCGAATAAGATGGATGACGAATAATAAATAACATGTCCGCTTGTGTTTAACATAGCTTGTGTTTAATGAGATAAAATGTTGACTTTTCATCATTTCTGTCTTGTTTAATAATTGCTTCACAGTTGTCATAACTGTAGCCTTCGCTTTATTCACGTTCTATTGGGTCAAATTAATTGATTTCTTTTTTAATTACTACATGCTTCTTAATATTAATTGCTTTTCACAATAATAATGATTTCGACGCCAAATTCGTTTTCTAATATTATGTTTCTATTGATAATTTTATATTCATACTGGACTTGGTCTATGAAATTTGTTAATAGGAGCAATCTGCACAATTGCAAATAATAAATATAAAAGGACACATGCCGAGTTAAATACATTTTAATATTATAGAGAATACAAGCTAGCCACTTGTTCGGTGTAGACTCATACCATCGGCTACGATGAGGTGGGATTAAAAACCCCTCCGCTATACCCTGAGGCCGTCTAGGCGGTCTTGGGCACCCGTGATGATTGTAGCAATAGTATTAAAACTGCAATTGCAAAAGTTTTACGTACCATTTCAATAAAAATAATTATAGAACTACGACTAACAGCAAGTTTTAACACTGGAAGTACGTTTGTATGGTCGTCAACACGACCTGCAGGGTAACCACCGACTCCGATACCATGAGATCACGTTCCAGTTGACATCGAGAACGGTGTTTTTAGTACTACGAAAAGAGAAACACCGTTATTTGAATTAACTACTGCATAACAAGTTTGAGCACCTAATTAATTACAAAAAAATATTTATAATATTATGAAGTTTGTAAATATGATTTGTATGAAATGACGTCATTTTTGATGAATGAACTCGAACGAGAACTTACGTTATCGGAGTCGGTGGTTACCCCCCTGGACAGTGGCCATCAAAAATACATAAAAACAAAATTTCAACTCTCTATCTCAAATTCTATAACATAATAATTTATTTCTAAAATCGTCAACAATAAATCAATATCGTATATTTTTGAGAGAAATGGTTAATCGCTTTTTTTGTATTCAAATTAAACGCGTGTCTGAAATATATAGTTTCTGAAAGAGTTTCAGCGTTTGTTGATATTGTGTCCAGAATCGTGACTGCCACAACAGTAGACGAGGCCGCGTGTCCATTGTCCCATTGAGCTTCCTAACCGTGTCGTCACGCGGCCACTCCGACCTACGTGGTCCCGTGACATGGTTTTCTTCTGTGCCTGCCTATGGTTTTGAAATGAATACAGAACTCCAGTTCACGATTATATTTTGAAACTACAATTTTGTGACGAAAATTAAAATTGTTTGTGTACAAATTTGCGTAAAACATTATTAAATTCTCGTATTAAAGGTTTACCTAATAATAATAATAAAAACATTTATTAAAAAAAAAAAAATACAATGTTAAATTATAGTGTAAATATTTGTTGAAATTAGAATACAAGGTTAGAATTTAGACTGAATTTAAAGGTCACAATTTGTTTCTTTAATAATAATTTATATAACTGTGCACTTGGAGTTGTTAAACATTTTGAACAAGCTTTTTTAACCTGGTACACTATGGGGCTTAGCATGAATGGTTCATTCGTAAACTTCATTTTCATCGACTGTCAAATTATATCGATGTGGTTATGCTAACCCTATTTTTCAATAAAACAAAATAAAAATTATGTGTTGTCAAAATATTAAAGTTTTGACAACTCAAAGTACACTTGTTTTATTAAAAAATCTAGTAAAGTCTTCCTTTAAAAAGTAAAGTAGACGAAAATTATGTTATCCGCTTAGGTTTTAAATTGACGTCGTATTATGGACCCTTGAAAAGATCCTTGGACTAAACTCTTTCAAAGACGGAGCTAGTAAAAGACTCGAATAAAAACATTGAGTACCTACTATGTATTATTCTTATGCTATCTTCACTGAGAATCACAATGTTATTGTAATGTAAAATGGAAAATTAATATTGATCTTTACATACGAGTAGAGTACCGCACATCAAGGAAATAGCTGCGCAGAACGATAATGTTGAATGATTTGTTATTATTATCTTAGATAACAGACGAGCCCCTGTACGTACATGTTGTTTGCTTTAGACCTTGTTTGGCTACTTACCTATTTCAGGATAAGATTATTGTACCTTGTTTTTAACATTAATGTCATTTATATCAAGTGTAATATTATTATGAACACTTGTAATTTGTTTTAAAAGTCTATTATTAATAACTAGTTGATTATTATAAATACTTTGAGATAGCATAGATAATTTATTACATTAAATTGGATTATTTTACTTATAAGAGAATGTGTCTAATATTTAAGCGATTGGCGAAGTTTCCGCCAGTGGAAAATGTCTAATGATATTTTAAGTTATGTTATCTTTTAGATGTGTACTCAATTTTCGTAAGTTACATCACCTTTTTTATTTTCATTAGAGCAAGGCATGTGACTTTGTATCTACCTGGTGGTAAGCAGACCAAGATAGTCTATGAATGGGGTCGATCGATATTGTTGTTAAACAATGATGCGATTACGAAATGGGCGGCAACAGAGACGAATTGCATTACGACGAGTATATGTTAATGTCCTCGCTGCCTTATCGTCAATTCAACCACCCCATTCGTAGTCGCACTCTGAAAGGAGACTACCACCTAGATTATAGATCGATGCAGTAGTCACCTGAAAACTGGTAAACCTACACACTAAAACCGAATCAGGTCTTGGTCACACCTGTTTTTCGTGTCACGTGTTAGGTTGTTGGAGTGGCGACCTGAGAAATATAATATTTATAGAGTACTTGGTTGTTATTGACTGCAGCAGGTTAATAGTATAATAGATCTCAACTAGCTAACTGCACATCACAATATTTCTGCTGATGAAGTAATGGCTTCACAATGTGCGTCGTAGAAGTGCACTTACAAGGCGATCACGTACACACTTCCCCGCGTCACATTTAACAGTTGAAGACGCTCCAATTGCACTCATTTCCGAGTGTAAATTGAATAAGAGGTGTACGGCGCCGGTCGAGAGATTCTTCTTGACACTTAACGCCATATAGTCCTTGAATGCGTGCTTCCTATTTTACTTGGTTTTTTCGTTGTATCTTCTTATATCACGAAACTTATTTTCTTTTAAAGTTTGTTTTTTCCTGATCTTATTATCCTTGCCAGGACCTCACTTCTACTAATTTGTCTAGTACTGTCTAACGGGCCTCATAGTACCCAGCGGGTTTTTTCACCTCGTTTTAGCTTATGGTATTCTGAGTCTATGGTCATTTTCAAATGACTGATATTGTCTAAATTCAGTATATTTCTTTTGGTTACTATAACCTCTTTAGGTTTAAAAGTATGTTCTAGACATATTTGAAGAAATGTAAACACTTCTAGGGAACATTCGGTAGTTCGGTGATACACCATGTTTTGATATTTGCTTCCAACACAGAAATTGAACTTTTACAGCGCATGCGACTTTAGCGCAAATGTTGAAAAATATATAATTTACTAAAGAATTAAAACTTTGGCGCAAAAGCTACAAGTACCTAAAATCTATTCATTACTTAAAATGGTCATTAATATAATGAAAAAACACTAAAATCTTTAAAACATACATTTCAAAGAAATTTCCCATTCACATTTAAATTATGACGTATTTTGTTATGCATAAACAATATCACGAGTAGCTGGAATCGTGTGTATCTAATTCTCCACGTGTTTGAAAACGCTTTCGTAATACATTAATGCATTACTTGAAATCGGAGCAGATTGGACGAGCCTGGTTAGTGTTTCTTCCTTTGTGGAATGCAAGATATTTCAGATTATTTGCTATCTTAACTCTCCTCCCACTTGGCTTCCAATGATGTGATTGTGCAAATGGATTCTGATTCAAGCTACAACGATTTTAGCAAAAATAAATAAATATGCCAGAATGATCGATTAATAACGTTTTAATCTAAGTTTAGCTTCTGGCTTTTTGCTCCTAGCTGTTTAGAGGCGTTGAAAAATTTGCTAGGAAATTTTTATTCGTCATATATTTTTATTATATTTATTAACGAGCTAAGTATTATAATTAAACTTAATATAGAATATTTGTTATAGAATGAAACTGTTTTTCTTTTGAGATAGCTCGACATACGACGTACATGAACATAACTTTTAAATTAAACTTGTTGACAACGACTGATACCTATTTGAATTAAAATGAGAAATAGGTTTCTTATTTTATCCTAAAAATATAAATATTAAATCATATTTAGTTTTTTTGTTGTCTAAAATGGACTGATTGAATGATCTTTTTCTATTTAACTCACAACTTTTTTTATTTTAGAGCATGTTTAATTACAATGCTCATTACTTATGTTATTCTTGAATAATATTTAACCGATACGTCAAATTAACGTCGTTTAGATACGAACAATTGGGCTTAAACAGTTTATTTTAAATCTAGAGTTTATATATATATATTTAGCTATATTTTCAGCAAAACAAGTTAAACTATATTTTTCTTTTTGTTAGCCCATGTAATAACTTTCGGATCGAGTAAACACATCTGATTAGCAATTATTACCAAGCCAAGTAAAACATTTCAAATATACCACCGAAGAATGTAACCATATACGAAAATATTTATTTAACTTAATTCTGTAACTTCACAGTTATTTTTTTATTCTTGAAATAGCTATCACCTGAATAATCGTGTTGTTTGTAAACATTGTGACGGGGAGATGTGATATGGTTATTTTTAAGAGCTGACATCTTCGCGAAGTTTGCCTTGGGGCCACAGCACAAGCTGTCAAGATAAACGTGATTGTTTCAACAATCCGCTTTTGTTCTTTGGTTTTGGGATGTTGTTTTAACCCCATTACGGTATAACTAATTATATATTACTTACGCTTTAGTACGTTCGGTCTCTTTGCGCCAGTTGTGTCTGCTTTTGTAAAGTGCTATGACCTACTTGCCAATAATGACAACACAAGAGTGCCTACTTTCAATATAGATACTTTTACTTTTTGTAAAATAATTTACAAATGGTTTTGTACTACAATTACGTTTTAGCTTAGCGGTTTCGACCCCTTTACATTAAGGAAGAAATAATTGTAGTTGTATTTTATTCTTTAACCTAAAAGTGGTTTAAATAAATAATGTCATATGATTGAATACAAACATAGAATTTTAATAGATAACATCTGTTTATCTAAAGATAGCAGTAGATCTGTTTAAAAAACAACCAACATTTTACAAAATGTTGAAACTTCAGCTATTTGATTTTAAGAAGATGCCAAATCTTCTTTACTAAATTTTAACCCATAACAACCCAGTTATAAATTGTAAAAGCCACTATTCTGACAAACTAAATAATACAAAAAAATGTGTGTCACGTGATTTTAAATTTAATCTATTTCTTACCCAATATTTACTTCAGTTTTAGGATATACTGTCCCAAAATAATGTTATTAATTTTCTGAATAAATATTAGCCAATCAGGATCTTTCTTTACTTTTATGATTTTTAGGGAAGTTTTCAGTTAATTAACAGCATTTTTTGTTCTAAACGAAGTGTTTAAAACAAACGTTGGTTATTAGATAATAGTGCTCCTGTTACAAAGGGTTTTTGTTGTGCTGAGAACAGCGCTGTAAAAAGTAAATGTGATGCTGGAGACCTAATTATTCAGGAGAAAAAGCGCACCACTTTGTTATCTTAATTGCTATTTCTTCGCGATTATATAATGTATAAAACATATTATAATAAATTATTCTGTTTATATTTAAAACTAAAAGTCGACCCCTATGGTTGTGTGCCTTCTATTAAATAATTGTATATCAAACATTTGACAAATTTTGTATGTATATTACCTTTTTAGTATCGTTGCTGGTACACATAGTACAAACCTAGAGCTTAGTTTGTGTCCAAGGCAATATATGTGTAATGTCCTTTGTATTATTGTTATTACTTTTAAATTGGATTACCTTTGCCTTTAATATTCAAAAAAAAAAAAAGAATTAGGGTTCGGGTATGAAATTTCTCATTTTCTTTTGTGTTTCTTACGGTCCGAAATGACATATCTATATAAATCCAAATAGTATTTTCCATTGGACACTCTGCAGTAAAAACAGTTTTTAATATAATAAACAATATTTTTTTATGATTTCCAAAGCGTTCGGTTTTGTTTTATTTTAGGATTTATATTATAATGATGGAAACCACTTTGAAATAAAAGCTTCATCAGCCTGACATTTTTTTTATTTCTAATAAATATTTACAATCAAACTATTTCAATATGAACACAATAAAGGCTTTATCATGTTTATATTATATTTATATGTAATGTAAAAAGCCTAATATGGTAAGTATAACCTCCGCTTCCAATTTACTTATAGCAATTCTGTGATGCGTAAACAGACCCGCGGTGTTTACACCTCAACGGGTTTATATGGATAACTCTGTCATAAATTTACCTGCTATATAGAAATAGTAGATTTTTATTTTTATGTTATAGGACTTTTTAAATATATTTAAACTAGATTTCGTTGTCCCGGCTTCTCCCGTTATTTTATTAGTACAAAAAGCGTAGCATATAGTATTATAAAATATAATATGTATTATATCGTTGTTTCTGGTACACAAAGTACAAGCCTTAGGAGCTTAGTTTGTGACCAGAGCAATATGTTTAAATCGTCCCATATATATTATTATCTATATATGGCATATACATGTATAGATAATAAATTATCGCGTACTTTTTGGTAGACCTGTAAATAAGAAACAATAATAATATAACATATAATGTCTTTATTGTTCACAGTATTTTTACAGTACAGACAATTAGGCAGCGTTTTCGATGGAAGTTTTCAGACCGCTTAATTTTTTTGATATCCTCGGTAATCATCGTCATATTTCAACCAATTTTCACGAAACCTTTAACGAATTATACACCTTTTTCAGGAATCACTCTGGTAATAGGCGAAAACCGCATTTTTTGCAAGCAATGCGTTCAGTAGTTTGAGATCATCCCGAACATATAGAGAGTCTGACGCAGCGGACTTTGTTTTATATTATGTAGTGATAAAAAAGTCGGGTTAAGTCTGTGTGTGATTGCTTTTTGTTTTGAATTATTGTGATAAAGGTATAATCATATAGTACTTCTTAAAGATCATGCGTTATTTCACACACAAAGCTGCTATGGACGGTCTATTACAAAAATGCAGGTACTAGGAAAGCAGAAGTAAGAAGAGAGTAAAGGCGACGGCTTGTATAGCGTGCCACTAACACTATGTTCTAAGTGACCACCACAAACTACTCTGTCAAGAGTGTAGCAACTAAGAATAAGAAGAACTTGCTTTACAGAGAGACATACGTAATAATAAATGTACACAAATCTAAATGAATTCATCGAAATCAATAAATCCGTTCTCGAGATAAAATCAAAAAAGCCTGTCCATATAAGAGCATTTTTATTTTCGTATTTTTTCCGATGTTCTATAGTTTTTATGCTATTCGGGGTAGAGACAAATACAACAAACCAGAAATCATAAAAATCGGTCCAGCAGTTCTTGAGTTATAAATGGTGTAATAACCCGACTTTGTTTTATATACCTATATAGATTTAGTTTTCTTGTAAATATATAAATAACCATAAATATTATCAGGTGTATTTTCGTATGCCAATCTTCTTTAGAAATTAGGTTTTGGTATTTTACGTTACTGGTTGCATTGTTATCTACCACTTATAGCTGTGAAAAATTGAATTTGATCTAGTAAATTTGCATATATTAGACTGTATTATTCATGTTTGTATGTATGCAATAGATTTCTTAGAAAATATATTATGTCGACACATTTGTCACACGTTTTGTAAACAACTCCTGCAATCGTCTAAACTCGAATATGTATAACTCTATGTAATGATGTATACATAATAATGATGTGCGCAGTACTCGTAGATTTATTTATAACATCTGCCCAAAGATAAAACAACCGAACGTTTAATGCTTTCATAAATGTCAAAGTTGTTTTCCAAAGTTTGTATAAAACATTTGGTTGATTCAGTGCTTCTTTATCTTGAAAATGTCTCAATCATCAAACCCCAGCCCCGCAGGCAAGACTTCGGTATCACGATGAACTTGTGCGTCTTTGACCTGTCCCGTTCTCATTGTATTTAACGAGGCCATATTGCTTACAGTTATTAACATTTAAACTTTTTTACATATTGTTAAATTGTTATGGAAATATAAGGCATTGCATCAAGAACGATTTACAACCAAATTATTGGTTATTATTGATGCATATTTGGGTGAACTCCTTTCTTAAGAATAGCACGTCCGCTTGATGGAACATTTTATTTCGCAATTTTTCCGTATGGCTGTAATTTCATCGCATGTTATTTGCAATTTATGAGATATGCATGATATGCAAAATGACTTTATATTAATGTTTCAAGTTTTCAATGGCAATTTTTTTCGTATTACTTACTAAATGTTTGGTAGTTAAGTTTTATCTTTCCTTTAATGATTTTAATTAATGGTTTAAGAAAATTGACGGACATCAAGTTCATAAAAGTCTTTTGGCGATGATTGTTTTTTTTTAATCAAATTATAAACTCGTTGAGTATATTGTAAAGGATGATTAATTGGCTTGCGACCATTGCGTCAATTCTCCGCAAAGTGCTGCACGTAGTGGTTGAAAGGGCGGACGTTGCATAACTGCCCTAATAAATCACACGGCTGACCTGACATCTGCATACACATTTAGGCATACATCATATAATTTATGCAAAGAATGTTCAAGGAGAGATATTGTATTATTATGTTGCCACATATTGGGGCAGTTGGTGAGCTAATCTACTCTATTTGATGATTAAAACTTCGAGCTAATTACCTATATAACAATTTTGATAATTAATTCATCGTCATTATGTATATTGTTTGCTCAATTTAGCAAACTTGTAAAATATATATTGCTATCGTTTTTTCGAATGCTTAAAGATTGTAGTAGATACACGTATTCGTTTACTGCCTCAGTAGCTCGTCATTACAACTAGGCGCTGTTGGTTATCAGCTCTACTATGAGTTTTTGTTAAATAATCTTTCACTTTAATATCCTCGTTGCTTTATCGCAAAACTAACTGCTCGTTTCTTAACCGCATCCCGAAAGGAGATTGCCACCTCGATAATAAGTCTACTTTATTTATCATCAAATTAACTGCCTTTTTCGTAACCTCACCCTGGCTCGAAGAAGTTGATATATTATTATTATATATTAGCCTTCTGTAAACAGGTGAAACCCACAGACCAAAATCGAAACATGACTAGGTCACTTAACGGTTTTTGCATCTGTATGTGGTAACGAAACCGGCATTTGGCCTAGCGAAGCTATAAAGACCATACTCTCACCTAATATACATATGCTGGGTCTACCTATGGTGGACACTAATTCATTTCTGTTTCCGCATACAATCTCGTCCAGCCACATTACGTCCTCATCGTATTTTTATGCTATTACGCAACTAAATCACATGTTCTAAAATCTACAAAAAAATAGATTCTGATTGTTACAAACATAAAGGACGGCAAGACCATGTTAGTTAAGAAGTAAACTTAAACCAAATCTGAGCGGTTACCATATTACATTCTTTTGTTGCAAGGGGAAAATCTCCAAATCATAATATGTTTCTAAATGACACGACTGACGTCAAAACCTACACTTTCTGTTTAAGATATTTGCATATAAGTTTAGTGAATTTGGTTCTGAAAATGGGGTTTCCATTGTGTTTATCGACCGTATTGGATGACGCGCCTGCTGATAGAATATGGATCAGTTCCAAATTTGTTTTCAAAATTTTCGTTTGTTCGTGTACGGATTTTTCTAAAGATCTAAGATTCTTATTTTAATAAATACATTTAAATTGGTCAGTATACAATTTTCAAAATTCCTATTTACATGGTATTTTACTTTAACGCTAACAAGGATATATTAAGCTATTTGGTCAAATATTTGTCTAAATACATAATTTGAATAATTTATTCTATATGATACAGTATTCTGTAAACACTTTGCTATGTGTCCAACTGAATATTATAATATTTGTACCTACTCTGAATTTATTATTCTAAAATTGAGTTCATGTTGTTTTTTTTATCGTTTGCCAATTGTGTCTATTGTACGTACAGTAAATTGTGTCATGTGTGTTTATTGAAGCTACAATCTCGCGTAGAGACAAACTGGTTTGATACAATTCAACATCGTTTTTTGGCCTGGTTAGGATATTTTAATTCTCAATAGGTCACTTAGGTTTATAGATTCACATTTTTCCTATCTTATCGACTTCAACAACATATTCTTACGTTATATATAACAAATTATGAATTTACAAAACTAGGTCGAAAGTAGAACCGTTCTCAGAAATTATTCAGGTGGTGTTTTCCATGCACTATTATTGATAGAAAATCGATAGATATGGACACTTGTAGTAGGTAGTCGGAGGTTTATTAGTTATTCATTATGAACGTTGTATGTAGTTTATTCGATGTTGTATAGAATTTATTGATTGTAATTTGCATTCTGTCTTATTGTACAATCTTATCATTTATGATAATGATGAAAGTCTTGTTTTCCTTGAAATGTTTTAGTGGAAATTAGGTTTTAAGTTTGTCGACCGGCTTCTGTATTAGTAGGAATATGACGCATCCCATCAATCATGTCGGTTGTTGGTGCCTCATCGGAGACGAGTTCTGCTGCGTTATCAGAGACAGGAGATAAGAGAAGAGCCTGGGCCCCTCCGTCGGTGTTTCGCGCGCTCTGACGGCCGGCTCGACAGTCGCACGATCAGCGCCGCTGGGCTCGCACGCGAGAGCACGCGCATGTTCTACGTCGTCAGTCGCAGTGAAAGTTGCGCGGGTGTCAGTACGATTTCGAGTGCCGGCGTTTTCGTCTAGTTACTCTGTTTGTTCGTTGCGCCAGTGCAACAGCGAAAGGAGGTCGGCGGTTCCTCTGGTGGGCCACGCTGTACCACCAACGGTGATTTGTGTTAGAAAATAAAATTGGTGTGGTATTTGATTTTGAGGACTTAATATTTTTTTAATTATTATAATATGTCGATAAAGTCATTGGATTTATATAACAAATATCAAGTTGCAAGTTTCCCGGAAGACTTAGTCTGAAACTCGGCAGTCAGTTAAAGTTTTGTAACTTAGCTTCGGGAGTTGCTCGGGCTTCCACGTTGTAGCACAAGTTCGCTTGTTTTATAACATTGCTGACCAAACAGTCTCCAATGGACGAACTATTGAATACTTTACTGAACAATATTGTTTGTTATCTTATTCAATCTCTGCTATTTGTTTTTTATTGCTCATGATAATGATTATTGGATTTAGTTTTTATTTTCTATTTATACTACTTATTGAAATTTTTATCAATGCCGTAATCAATGCTGCGTAACTTTTTATTTCTTCATAGTTCACTTACTAAGCTCTTTGTCTACATTTTTTTATTAGAATCAAAAGTTTTTATGTTTTTCCAGTAATATCAGTAGGTACAGCAACTTGAAAACAATCAGTCGTTGCTTCAGCTCTTTTACTCATTATGATTGCTGACCCATCATAGAACCTACTAACAGTTCACAATACACAACAAAAGCTCTTGATGGGTTTTTGTTATAAAAAGGCTACTTATGTCTCAATTTATCGCGGTGACTGAAGGTACAAGACATTGTAATCTCGTTTGATCTAGGATTTTTACAAATTAGTCAAGTCTATTTCAGTCCTAATACGTCTCTTTTATTCTCTACAACTATTAATCAGTCTAGTTAATAGCAGTAGTTTTTTTAATATTTATAACTATAATATATATATAGGCACATTAGTTAAAAATAATATTTTTATTATTAACAAATGGAGGTAATTGTTTAATAATCATATCATCTTAAACCTTGAAAGTTATCAAATAATGATTAGATATAAAGTCACAAGTAATAGATAATACTCCGATTAAAGCTTTCTTTAGTAAGATTGGGTTTAAGGCAACCAAATTATTACTAATACTTACCTATTCCTAATTAAAATTTAATTCAAGATTATTTTGTTGTCTTTATAAAATCATTATTCTTTATAAAATATTTCGTAATTGCAATGGAATGTTTCGAGTTATTACTTCAACTTGATGATGACAGCTGGTGTCGCAATGTTTTCGAAATTGAATGCTCTACAATCTACATAAAATAATTATAATACCTACCTAGTTCAGAATTGATGACACCTAAAAATAATAATGCTGTCTTTCCATACTAGGGCTTATTCAAAGATTTTGGCTTTAATATGTAGGTATGAATTAATGATATAAATAATGTATTAAGATTAAATATATGTACGTATACCACAAGGTACAAGGAACAAAGAGAACAAATTTTCACAATAACATTATCTATTTAACACCCTTCCTTCACAAATTTGATTTTATGTAATTTAGCTTTAAAAATCGTTTAGATTTTTTTTGGACCTTTTGCTTTTGGGTTATTCCAAAATACATCTATTTGATTGTTACCCTCTTAAGCATTGCCCTATCTCGTTTACCTTATGAATAATATTTTGTTACAAAAAAAATGGTTTAACATCTCGTTCAGGAAAAACCCTAATGCTTTTTTTATGTGTAACATTATTCCTAAAAATATTGTTGTTTTTTATTATGACATCTAGACAATTTTTTAAGTTTCTTCTTAAATTTAAGAGCTAGGCTCTTGTCGGTGGAGCAATCGCCATTCCTGCCTATTCTCAACCAACTTTTTTAACTTATTTAAAATAAAATACTTAGTTTCATTCATTTAACTTAAAAAAATATAAAACTAACATCTAACCTTATGTTTATTATAATGGATTCTCAAGATTAATATTTAGCTCGCAAGTTATAACATACAAAATTCCATTTTTTTTTAAAACCCAATCTTGCATTTTCAAGCAATAATTCGAAGAAGCTCGAGACAGTAGCAGTATTTTAAAAACAACATTTATTTATTGATACCGTTTACATTTATGTGGGTCACATTCTGCTGACTGAACTTCAACAACACATTATAAAGATTTATTTATGCACAAAAATGCGCTCCTTTCCACAAAAGGAATTATATGTGTGTAACAGAATTACCTACTGCAGAATCTAAATGAGGCCTTCATGTTAATTCATTATGCCTTTTTAAAGAACATTGTTTCTTTTTAGCGTAGCATGACATGTGACTGTATGACTTGTTGACAACAATTTTCAACACAAAGTTCGTTTTGTTTCGGTTTTAGTCTGTTGGTTTTCAGGAGATAGCTGCATGCATTCTTGTTAAGGTGGTAGAATTCTCCTAGAGTAAGATTTGACGATAAAGTAGCATTAAAATAGACTAATTATTCATATTCGTTTTTGTCGCCCATTTCATAAACACATAATTTATCTAGTATTGTGAGAATGATCAACAGTGTTAAATAACAATTATTGGTCGAACGCCATTCATGGAATTATTATATAGGTCTGCTTACTATCAGGCCGATCCAAAAATAAGGAGTTTACAGCAATCTTGGCTTAAAAATGTGACTTTTAAACTGCAGTCACATTCGATGCCATCCTAGCTTTTTTTTTCAACTGTTCGTGAGCAGACCTACGAAGATTTACAACATTGATCGCTCCCACTATCCTGTTTAAATGATGCGATTATGAAATGGGCGGCGACAAAGACGAATTGCATTACGAGTATATTTCGTAACCGCACCCTGAAAGAAGAGTACCACAAAGAAATCGATTCAGTAATCTCCTGAAAACCGTTGGACCCACAGACTAAAACCAAAACATGATTATGTCACTTGAAGGATTTTGCATCGGTATGGGCAGAGTTATCAAACATAATTAGTCAATCGTACTAACGTATAAGTAGTACATCGAAAAATTTGTTCATATATTTTAATATAGAGTTAATATATCTGTATACTTTTATTGCTGATATTCACATCAACAAGTAATTATTCTTTGAAGTATCCGCACTCCATTCATTTGTTGACAGTTACACTTGGAAAGCTTTCGCATACCCTTCCCTTATACCTTGACATTTTTTCTTATGAAATTATTCTCGATGACGCATTTTCTTAATGTCATATTGTAAATTTATATGCACTTCTGTAATTTCTTTCTGTTTTAATATATAGTTCTTCGCAAATGTCAGATCAAGTAGATATCCGGACACGTCATTGATGATTACAATTATCACAATTTTGTATTTATCAAATTGAATTGATTTTTGTTTTGCAATTGTCACTTTGCATATATATATACATTCATTTATATACAATATGATGATAAGATTGATAAGTGTCATGTGATATTGTTTATCATACAGTAGATTGTTTTTTTTTAAACTAATTCTTGTACAAGTCGTTCCTTTTTAAGTAATATACATGGTGACTTTGAAAGGATGTACTTTGGGCTTATATGAGGTTCTACTGATCAAATCGAATCATTTTTCCCATGGAACAATGGAATGAAAAAAAAATTGGCTTTCCCATACAAATTGATTATTTTAACATTACTAGTTTGTATAAAGAAGGCATTTTTTTAGCAAGTTTTTCGATTTGATCAGCAGAACCTCATATAATGCGCCTTGTATATTAATATTAATATCAATAATTGGATCAATTTCGATAAACAAACACAAATTGCTGTTAAATTAAGCGGTAACGAGTGAATTCAATAAAGTTGTGTTAATCTGTAATGAAACCATAAGTAATAGTAAAGTTGGTTATATTTGTACATGTTTCGCATAATCATTTGTAAACCGCAGGCTCTTTAATGTTGCCAAACTTGTTTTGGGGGCAATCTTGTTATTTTATTGATCGAACCTTCTAAACTTCTAATAATATACTCCTTTATGTGGCTTACTAATAAATAAATGATTTGTGAAACTTTGTATTTTTCAATTTATAAAGAGGAAGTACGTCAGTAATAAAGAATTTATGTTCCTACTTTGAGAGATTTAAATACGCGAGTAAACGAAGAAGTAATGATATCATAAGCTTATTAAATTATATTTGAAATATTCCCAACATATTCCGACCTTGCATCTAAAACAGGAAATAAGGCATAAACATGTCTATCATAGGGGAAAAGTTTTGGTTTCGTCATAATAATATTTCGTATTAATCATCTAACTCATTGGCCATCTATACCATCAAGACAAAATCACAAAAAATTGGGTTACGAATTTTGGAAGGTAGTATCTCCTCATATTGTAAGGGTCCAATTTTTTTTTCAAAATATAATAAAATAGTTTGAGAAAGTAAAAAAGCAGGCGATTTTTGATTTTTCTTAATTTTCAAAGTGTACTGTGGTTATTAATTTATTCTAAAAAGCCCCAAAGGTGCGAAAACTCCGATCTTGATTTTTATTCAATTGTATAGTTTTTAATTTTTAAAAAAAAAATTTGGAAATCTTAAAAATTATTATTGTTTTAATTGCATTTAATATATACTTGTTAGTTTTTTGAGAGTATTACATGTATGTCTCGGGAATGAGGGATGCTACAATAATAATACAAGCAAGTAGGTACGAGTTATATCAAATATAATTCCGCATGTCAGTGCTTGTAGTGCGCTTTCATATTTCTTATCATGTGCTCGTGATCTGTACTCTATATTTAGAATACTGTTTAATTGCTTTTATGTTCTTGATTTATTATTAAAGCAATAAATCATACTCGTTACTTCAATTAAATCACCCCTAGGTAATGTCAGTCATTCTTTTTTATGTATTGTTTGTAAGAAATGAACTGACTGGCTGAAAATTTGCAATGCCCAGTTGATAATAGAAATTCTAAAATTTGTAATTCTTATTTATGTAGAGATCCACTAAATTGGGTCTTTTCGAATTTTATACCGTAATAGGTGAAATTGCGATAGAACCTGGAAAATTTATTTTATATTTTATCCTAAAAGTATATTTTAGGGTTACTTAGAAATATAAATTCATATGTGCGGACAGTTATTATATTCGAGTGTTTTTAAAACAAATCTCCCTACCATAAAGAAAACAATGCTGGATAAATAATAGCTAGACTAAAATAATATCGGAGCGTATTTTTCCTTCCAGCATATTTTTAATGGGTAATATATTCAGCATGATTGATAACATCGCCCGAGGTGTGAGTGAATAGCTTCGCAGTCGGTCACCCGTTAGCGTCACGTCGTCGCGTCGTCTAAATATCCCGTTGTTAGAGCATGTCGACCAGCAATATGTTACGCTTCACTGTCGACCGATTTAAGCCGCTTGCATTATTCTACTGCAGTTCTAGTTTATTTGTTTACATTGTCGATACGCTTTCATGTTTTACCTATACAATGATATCTGTACAGTATTGGGCTGATGCAACTTTTATTTGACAATAACCACCGACCGTATCAATCAGCAGAATAACATGGCCTTATTGCCTATTATATTCCACAACAACTTCCATGTATCGGAAATAGACATTATAATTTATGTAAATTTGTTGTCATCTTGGGGTATTAATGAGATATTATTTTCTTTGTTCTATGTAAATGTGTTAAACAAACACTATTCATCGACATTCGAGTCGTGTATCGGCGCTCCTTGTTACCACTGACCAATGCTACGAGTTTTATGTTTATATATTCAGTAACATAGATACGTATTGAACATGTTTTGCTCTGCCGCGACCGTCAACAATACCGTAGTCCATATTGTAATGCAAACAAATGACCAACAAGTCACGTATTAACATCAATACTACATTCAAGAATATGTTTTAAATAAGTAAATCTAAATCCACATTCTAAACATTTAACCATTCTAATCGGGTTTCTGTACAGTTTATGATTATTTAAATTTTATTTTATACTTATATTAAACTGCAAATCCCTAAAACTTGATCAGTTACAAAAAATAAGGATATAATATTTTACATATTTTAGATTTTACTAAAATGCAAAATCTAATACCTTACCTGCTTGTACGCATATTTTGGCAAATAAGTGTTAACATTTAAATTTCAAACAAATTTACAAAATCAGGGTCCCAAAATTTTAATTTAAATGCGAAGATAATCAGTTTAATATTAATTAACATACAGGCAGATACTCGGTAACATTTCGTGCTTCAATAAAATAAACATATTTTATCAAAGTATACCTAAGTTTCTTTCTCGCAATGATATTTTGGAAACTGAACTACTACTATCTATTCTCACACAACTAGTTATGTTCTTCATAAGTACTTATACATTGATAAATTAGATTATTTAGATACTCATTTTGTATTTAAAAAAAACAATGAACTATATGTATATTTGTTACATAAAATATCAAAGTCTACTTTAGTATACTTTGTATAGCTAACATCAAAAGAGCATTATGTTCTACTGGAACAAATCTGCCTGAGACTGACTCCACAAACATACTTAAAATGTATGATTTACGCGTTGTTCTCGGTGATTAGACGTTCTTAAATATTTTACGACGAGTCTTTATTACTTAAATACGTGTTGTATCGCTTCGAGGCGCTTTTGCAGCGGAATACTATGTATTTCGTAGTGGGCTATTGTTTCTGTCAAGAAGTAGCTCCAAGGTCGCTCTATCTGTCACGCCCTAACACTGTGCAGTACTTGAAATATGCATTGTTCTAAACAACCTATGGTAATCAAAGATAATAAATATGAACCCATAATCATATATCCTTTATACATAGAATACCTAGCGTATGCGTCAATTAAAAATGTAATAAAAACTATAGTGATATTTGACACTGAACGGATACATAATTTATCAATGATTATACTAGAGTAATGATATATGCTAATACCTGTTCAACTATAAGACAGTTATGTGGGTTGATTATGTAGCGAGCTAATCTCAACCCACGCTAAATTTGTTTTTTTTTGCTATAATTACATTTTGCATCACTTGATGCAGTTGAATAAGAACATTTAAATCTCAAATGTATGAGTACGACATTTGAGAATTATTGGAGGCTTATCAATGTTGAATATTTTTTTACAAATATTTAAAACAGTTTTTCATGATTCTTGTTTTTTAGATTGGTTTTTAGATAAAAACCGAACCCTTATAGTAGTAGATTTCAGTATCTTCTCAGTGACCATAATGTTATAAAATAATAAAAATACGCTCCCAAGGGGAATAGGGGAAAAGATAAATTTTAGAAAGTACCTATTGTCACAACGATTAGAGATGTATATAGAAAGTTGAAATTTGAAATATTTTAGATAAAGGCACAGAATAAATAATAGTACCAGTAGTAAAGGTTCTTTTTTTTCTTTATTGTTCAGACCCCTAAGTGCGCAAACAACATTTGCGCTTGACCGATTTTTTTAATGTATTTTTATACTTTTACAACCCAATTCTTCTTTATCATACTTTATTATTTGAACGACACATATTATCTTCACCAAATTCTACTAATTTATCTCGTGTGTGATGATATTTTAAAAGTACTCAGTACTATACTTGTACGTAGTTTATAACATCTCGCCCAACGTTACTGACGCAATTATTAATGTCCTTGGTAGAAATATAGAGTTTGATAGTTGGTAGACAACTGACAGCGAGCATTGCGTACGTCTATTCCGGGCGATTCCTACATCTTTATTTATAATTTCGTAGCGACAATAATATGATAACAACTCTACTGAAACTGTCAATCGTATATCCTAAAGTCTTTACCTGAATTAAGACAGGTCGGGTTTAATACTAGAGACTGGATTAGTAAGTCATGATGTATTTATAGATCAAAGTACCAAGTACTCCGTAACTTTCTCCACGAGGCGCGTGCTGCGGCTACTGGTTGTTGACAAGCTGCTGTTACGAAAGTTGCGACACCTGTCTGCATCTAGTTTACTATCACTGAGGACTCACCTAGTGTCTTCAATACTTCTTCATTTTTGCTCGAATTAAGACAATAATGTTTATTACGGTGCTCGACGTTGATGTAGTATCCAGTTACGGGTTGTACAGCTTAATGCTCTCATTCATTAGCGCCAATTAGCCTCACTATTGTGAATAAAATGGAGCAATTTATCGGTCGGTGCGGACAAAAGCCACATAATACGCTAATTCTATTCGCATTTGGACAAGAGTCAATTTACATCATTAAACCTCCGCTGGAAAGTTGTATAAATCCAATTTCTTTATTATGACTAGTTAATTTACATTTCTCTAATATTTATAATATGTTAATTATTATTATAATCTTATGTCACACCAATTTGTAGTAAATATTTATAGTTATTCTGATATCAAAAATACAATAACTATTAAAAATCGATTGATAGAGTGAAATAATGTAAAAATGGTGGAGCCGTGATAAAATTACTAATTGAAGTGAATGTTCTTTTGCGTGCATAATTAACTATTTAGTTTGTGAGAAGCATTGTAATAAAATGAGTGGAGCCGAACCAACATTGGCGGAGTCGCCGGTACCTCTGGCTTTGTCCAGGCTGCAGGGCAGATCTCCCGGAAGACCTGCACAGGGCTTGCGCGGGCACCGGCCGAGCTTGCCGCTGGCCAGCCTTCAGGAGTCCGTTGATGAAACTCCGCGACGTTTTAGCGATGAAGCCTACACTCCTACCGATGAAGATGAGGCTTATAACATTGATTTTGAGGTGGTCACGACACCACCGCAGCCGAGGAACGGTCGAAGGGCTTCTGACGCTGCATTCGCTGAACGCTATAGAAAGTTGACCGAATTCGACGAAGTTACACCGACGGATATGCCTCGTAGAGCGTCTGTGGCCGTGACTCCCGCTGCGGTGAATGATTCTCCCCCGTTAAACATGGATAAAGGTCGTAGGCGTTCATGGGCAGCGCGGCTCCAGCTGGAGAGAAAGAAGCGCAAGTCTGGTGGCAATGACACTGACGACGAAAACGATCCTGCGACATACGTGCGCCAAAAGCGACCTTCCTGGTGGAACGTTTTCGTTCCTGAAAATGTGCTGAAGAATAGGTAATTTATTAAACTATTTATTTCCTATAGGTACACTACACATTGCATGGAACAGATTTTTTTCTGAATAATTTAATTCCTATTTTTTTAAATGCCATAGTAACAGACATTATAAATATAATCATTCTGTTCTAAAAATTTCCATTTTCATTGTTTTTATTATAAAATATTCTAGACTATTTTTTTCTTTAGAATCTGCCTGATTTATAGTGTGTGTTGATAACCGTGGCAGACAAGAGTGAGTAGACGTAGACGTTGTCGAGATAAACTTGATTTACTTTGTTATCAAAGCTAACACGAATTGCCGTGTAAAGTTATGCCAAGAGTTCACTATTCAAACATTTCCATAATATATGTCAAGTATCGTAAATTTCGGTAATAGTCGGTAAACATTTTCTTTATTAAGGCTAATTTGATAAAATCAATCAGTTAATATCATAATCTTAATACTAAAATGTTTTGTGGTCAATTCTTGAAAAATTGTTTAATTTCATTTTTATTTAAATGTAATCAAACTCATTATTGGTTGCGTTTGTTATTATTATTAATCTGAGTGTTTTCCATCCGTCATAGTATGATTATATTTTTTTAATAATAGATTATATTGATTAGGTAAGTTTCAATTTCTAGACACAGTTATAGTTACTTCTGCTAAATGTGAAATTAATCTGATAACCTTTAGTACGATACATTATAAGCTTATGATTTAAAAACACATTCATCATTCCATGTTGTCGTGATGTTATATATAATAATGTTGATAGTCGTTTTTTTATATCTTTTATTTATTTATAATCGAAGGTCAAATTATATTTTTTTTACTGTACATTTTCAATTTAAAGTTTGCCAAAGCGCTTCCATACTTGACATAGTTTATGTATGTTACATTTTACAATTTATTTTATTTACAATGTATTATTATGTCCTCACGATTTATTTGAGATCCTATGGATAAAACGTGCTTAGCTTATTTATGACTAATGTCCGGACGCTTCGTTGCCACCTTGACACTTTTCCGTCATGAACCAGTAACAGTAATAAACATGCTAACATTTGTTACAGTTAAGAATTCAGTAGAGCAATAAAGCACAATATCGGTCAGTGTTTGTCTATCGACGTCACTGAAAACCAAGGTGTAAAAAATAACATTACATTCGGTAATGTTATTTTGGAAAACAGTATGCAATACTTATGTAGTACTAAAATTTTGTTCTAACCTTGTTGTCGCCGATGGTAGGTATCCTATATATCCTAAATAAATTTAGCATAAGTAGAATGATATAAAATAAATAAAGTAAAACATAAAATTATATCAAAATATTTATTTTTTATAAGCATTTAGGTAGTTTATTTTATTATATCTACAAAAACCTCTACAATTTTTCTTTATTTAAATTCACGTAAAGAATAAATGCGGTTTGTAATACATCAGTCATAAAACAATGTGGCAATATTGTTTCATCACAAGCGACGGCCTTTGCGCTTTTGTTTCCGCAATCGTGCATTCACCTTTTTGCTTCGGCTACCTCTTCGGCCACTACTTTAGCAACCACCCCGTCATCAGATAATGTTTCTTTATCTTATTAATATTGTCATTCTACATCAGTTTCCCTGTTGTTTAAATTATTTGTTCTTAAATCTTTAACTTTTTTATTTATTCATTTAATTAACTTTGCAAGTAACATAGCTCTCTCATATAATATGAGCTGTACTTCTCTGACATCTGCTGCATCTAAAAATATTTTCTCTACTTAACCATCATAATAAAACTTTTCGAATATGATTGATGCCGTCAGTGTTTGGTCCATTGCTACCTTTCTATCACCTGCTACATCTGTTGAATACGTTCTTAGATTAGATTGTATTTTGAACTACTTTAGTAATCACAGTCATGTTTATCAATAGAGTATGTTGAATGTTTATTTAGGTCGCTTGTGTCTGTTCTAGTCTTATGATTAACTTCGGATTTATTTAAATGATTAATGAGTTTCGGAGTACTATTGAATTTCTTAACTTGTTTCTAAACTTATCTTCGATAGATCTCTTTTTAAATTTATGGATTTTGTTAGGAAAATTATTAATAATGAATTAAAGTACTAATTAAACTTGTTTATTTACGGTAAATGTATTTCTGAAGGTTATCCATTTATTATCTTTCGCGTTTACGTATTTTTTTATATGTTTAAAATAAATAAGATTTTAACTGTTAAAACAATATCGTATGGTACATTACTATTTATACATACACTCTTAATTATTTATTTAAAAGCAATTTTTACAACATTGTGTGGGTTAATATAACAAAATGTAAAATATTATAAAATGATTGATGTCTAAAAGCTATATTCTCAAAGTTTATCCGCCAATTTCCACTAGGAAACGATGTCGGAATTTTGCCAACTTTTCGTTTACGATACTGCTTTCAACTGCATTCAATCGTTAATGAGTCTTTATCGCTTCTTGTGTGAATATTAATGTTTACTAACTTATTATATCTATATATATACACAGTAATATGTCTGGCGCTTTATTCATTATTATAACTAAATGAATGGGGTATCTTTTTGCCATACAAAGAATTAGGACTCTCAACTCTTGTACGAGTACTGTCTACATACAGCACAAACCACTAAAACTATCTAGAAATTAATAAATATGTATAGGTTGCTTTACTGCTTTTAACTTGTCCACTATAAAATCTAGTATAAAAAAGTATAAAGAATGAAAAAAAAATGCAACTATAAAAAAAAGTAAATAATATTTTGTGTAAAAATATTATTTAAATATTATTAATAATATGTTTAAATTGACTATTCTTTTTACGGTTCAATATGAATTTAACTTTGATTAACGAAAAACATATTTTATTTTATACGTAAGACAATTTATACATATTGCTCTGATCACAAATTAAGCTCTAGGCTTGTACTATGTGTGCCAGAAAGAACGATATAATACATATAATATTTTATAAACATCCCGACCATGACAAACTACAGAAAAACGCCAAAGGCGCAACCAATAGTCACTAGTATCTTAAGTTCTCCGAAGTCGTATCTATGGCTGGTTTTGATGACTTTGATTGTTATGCTATAATAATGTTCTTTTATTTAGATTATGTATAAATGAATTTAACATTGTTATTAACATTGAGTCATTGTTAAACATGGCACTTTGCCAAGAGGTCTTCTCGGTTTGCTTTTGGATTCACGAGTTTTTGCACAAATTTGTTTGTTAGTAAATATCATTTTTTGAGCGTGTCTCACGGTCGTGTGTTGGTATTCATTCTGATGCCTGCCTCAAAGACAACTAATGTAAGCTTTTAGACTTGGATTAATGCTGTTATTGAACAGATCAAACGATTAATAATGTTTGTACGATTTTTTTTAAAAACAGTATATATAGTTTTTAAGGTCAGGGAGGCAATTCTGGTGTCTACATGTCGATTCGATATATTCGAATGAAGCTGTCAGTTTTGTATGGAGATCTGTCACTTATTAGTTATAACTAGTGATCGGAAATTCGGGTGCAATTATACCAAAACTTAACTTTTTCCGAGAAAAAAAAGCCTTTCTGAATATTTTTCTATAAATGGTCCCGCGAATCTGGTATTTAAAAATATTCAGAAAGTCATTTTTTGTCGTGGAAAAGTGAACTGAACCCAAATTTCCGATTTCTAGTTATCACTCACATATATCGAATAGACTCATTAGTCGAAAGCGTCAGAATTAAGGTCCAGAGGCTCTACCATGGATTTGGGCATTGTAGAAATGTAACGTATTCATTTACTTATACGCGAACAACAACCAATAGGATCGCTTTATTCCATTCTGTTACCAAAAATCGCTATCCTATTGGTTGTTGCTCACATATACGTAAATGAATACGTTACGTTTCTACAATGCGCAAACCCATGGTAGAGCCTCAGGTGTGAAACCCCTATTATCCTTGGTACACAATAATTTTCAAAATCGGTTCAGTAGATCCAGAGATTACCCCCCTACAACGTCACAAACTCACAAACTTTACCTTTCTTTATAAAATTAGTTTAGATGTTAGTTATACACATGGTTGCTTGGGAAACGTTGTTCGATTTGATTAATAGATCCTTATATTAGCCCAAAGCATAACCTTCCAAAGTCACCGTGTATATATAATATCCCACTAAAGACACAATATGTTTCTATACAATGCTATCTAATACAAAACAATAGATACAAACAAACGTTGTCGTACCCACAATAGCTTCTCTTATCCAAAGATTATAATGTCAGATAGCCAACATTCGTCCGTCATCTCCACCGAGGCAGTTTTCCGCCCCAATAGAGCCGTCTCCCTTCATTACAGGCCGACATAATTGAGCCAATCTAGCCATAAGTAATACACTTGCTCCTAATGTTCGAGAACATTATTACTATAATCAATGTATTTACAAACCAGCGTTATTAACGTAAATTACATTATATTACCTAACATAATCTTAACGTTTGTAACGTTTAATAATAAAGTATCAAGAGGCTGATTTTGTTGACTTGCTTTTGATGCCATTGTAATTAAATTTGGATTTGAATTTAATAATTAAAGTCCTTTCAGGAAGCACTAAAGCATCGACGATATTATAGTATACCGTGGCGGATGTACTATACGTTTTGGCAATTCTGTCGTACTATTAAAATGTGGAATGCTCTACCAGCTTGCGTGTTTTCTTCCTCTTATAACATAGACTCCTTTAAACGAAGCGTGAATAGGCATCTTAAGCCGGCATGATGATGGCAACCAGCGGTGCACCTGTATGCATCTGCTTGTTGCTACACATTGACATTGCATACTGCTTAACATCAGGTAGATGCAAGGTCACATGTTAAGCTCTTATAAAAAAATAAAAAATAAATTCGTAATGAAAATTCGTCTTTATTGTCGCTCATTTTCTAACCACATAATTTTACTGGCACAGGAGCGAACAATGCTACAATGAATTGATCGACTCAATTTATGGACTTTGTAAATTGGATTATCATTAGACAAATTGGTTAGACAAATTTTAATACTACCTGTTACTATACTGTTGCTATTTTAAATACTTCCATGTTTTAAAACAATTTACTACATAGCATTATTATTTTGGTCAGGAAGCATGGCGTTGAATATAAATACAATATGACTACAAGAAGCAATTACGAAGGCAGTCAAAACAAATGTCTCAATGATCAATAACGATCTCATTAACACGCTGTTCTAAATTTAGATGTTTTGTTAATAAAACTCATTCACATGGCTCAATTTATTGAAATTATTGACAGAATAACAGAATTAGCATTTGATATTATTTTTTAAGAAAACACTCCATATCTTTATCTTTGCGATAGATAATAACAACCGCATTATAATCTGTGACGACAACAATATTGTTATATAACATTTCTTTTTATTCATATCTTCAAAACTATAAATGTTACGTGGTTTAAGCTTTCATATATTGTGTGCTTTCATATACCTCCAAACATCTTTTAATATTTGTATAAAGTAAGATTGTCACATGAAATATAGCTATTATAAATCCTGTTTTTAGTGCCACTTATGTCGCACCGTCATTGTGTTATGATGAGTGGGACCTAAAGCTTTTATGAAGGATATGACAGACCCTCAGGAGTTTACCAATTTACGATTGCTTTATATCGGTCCCTTGGGCGGTCATCCAGTGGCTACCTACGTACTGATGGATTTTATGAAAGTCCCTCGGTCGTTAAAGACACGCTATGTTGGAATTATTTGCATAGATTACTCGAATTGCTGCTTGTTTATCGTTACTTAGTCAGCAACTGTGTTAGATTTACAGTGATTGGTACTTTATATTGTGATGTAAATGATAGAGCACTATGTGTGTCCTACATATTATTATTAATTAACCGATTTTTTGGTTAGAGCCATGGGGAAGGTTTTATTAGTTTTTTTTTGTATTTTACTTTATAGAATAGGAATCCGAAAATATAATATGAATTGACCAATAAACCGTTCCTCTAAAAGTCTATTAAGATATCCATCTGTATGGCAGAAAAACTTATTTAATATGAACGCGTTGTCATTAAATTTATTAATCTACCTGCTTATAAACTTACAACCTTAATGCTTGACATTAATAGACGTGATACCAAGGATAGTAAAGTCATTATATAAGTATTAATAAAGAGCCGAATAAAAAATACCATCTATCCAACCATAAGTTCCAAGACGTAGGTAGTGATTTAATCTCGCTTCAAGTAGAAGTGTTCTCGTTGCCAGATTTTCGAGTATGTAGTTACCTCCAGTACACCAGATAGCCGAGCTGGTGACCTACATCCACCGACGGCGACCCGCCTCGAAACTGACATTGTTGGCAGCGCAGTGTCATGCAAGGACGTTCGCATTCATATGTTACTACACTTGCACATTCTGTATTTATTTTATTGCAAATTTATGCGATCTAATGCCTCGAGCACTATCTGGAGCTCGTTATTACACACATAAGGATATAGTATTACTACTGACATGACGTAGGTAGGCACATAACACACATCTGATTCTGTGACTCGAGGATTAAGTGTATCGATTCAATCGCCTATTATCGTAAGTTGTTCTGACGTTCCTATGACTTTCCTGCTTATATCTGTGATTCATACAGATTATTAAGGAGATCTTATTGATACGAAAATTTGACACTTTTAAGTATTATTTCTTACTTCACTTATCAATGCAATCTTTTGGATTCATGAAGCTTAAGCGCATTATACTTGTTGTGGCAATAATTGTGTAATGTGCAAATCCTAATATCTTTGCCGCAGTGAGATACATATCTTGACAAATTGATGATATTGAATTATTTTACAGGAAGCATGTGCCTCACCCACAACACTCATATCTAATTGTATAGTTGTTTGGTGACTTTTCTGAGACCTCTATTTAAAATTCATAATATTTTGAGGAAGGATTATTTTTGTTTGTTACTAATAAATTTTGTCATAATCTTTTTGTTAATATATTTCATTCGTTTCAGATTTTATATGCTGGTTACGAAGTTTTTTAAGATGGTTTAAATTTTGAACGTGTTTATTCGTTTAATTTATTACTATATATCCCAAAAATAGATAGAAGAATTCTCCGTTAATAGGTATGTAGTGCCGTACATGAATGAGTAGGTAAAATGGGAGGTACATGTTCATTTCCTACTCATTGTGCCAATTGTGGTTATTACCAACGTCATTTGACTAATTGTTCAGCTCCTTAATTAGTAAGGTAGCTCTGAACATTGAAATTTTCAATTTTATTGTTTACATCATCATCAACATCTCTATGTAGTTTTATTTTCAACTGTAACTGGTGGTAGTCTCCTTTCAGGGCGCGGTTACGAAATGGGTTGTTGAATTGACGATAAAGCAGCGAGTATTGAAATATACTCGTAATGCAATTCGTCATTATCGCCTATTTCGTAATAGCATCATTTAGCCGGCATATTGGGGATATTGTTTAAGAACAGTTATTGATTGACCCCATTCATGGACTTTGTAGGTCTGCTCACCACCAGGTAGATACAAAGTCACATCAATCATCGAAACATGACTAGATCACTAGACGATATTTGCATCTGTGGTAACGAAGATTGGTTGGTCGGTCTAGTCAGTTATACTCGTAGATACCCTCCAAAAAATCTCTGTCTTGTTTCCTTCACATCCTGATGATTATGATCCTTACGTGAAGTTATAATAGGATATTCTTACTCATATAATTGTTTTGTTAATAATTAAATCCGTCTAGCCGAGCCCTGTACCTGTGTCAGTCGTATGTGTCGAGTTGGTGACAGATGAACGCGGGCAGTGATTTTCAAGTCCTGTCTGACATGAAGTGAAGACGGTCTGACATTTTCACTATGGAAGTCGGAAATTCACAAGGGTTTTATAGGCATTAAATTCTTATCGTTTAGCTTTGGCTTTTGAAATATATTTCATTATAATTTTAGAAATTATATGTACAGACAGATCTATACCAATAAAAACCGTAAAATTTTCTCAAGCACAATTATGAAGTGCTGTCTTCCTTTTTCGTTTTCCCGAGTAGTAAATAATTTTTCAAAATTTCAATCCAGAAAGAGTACTGTGCTTTTTATTGTTTGTTTTATACCTAAAAGATAATAGAAGTTCGTAATGTGTTGTTGTATGGTCGTTTTAAATTTCAGAATTCTATATACATTATAAAAATCTTAACTTTACTTTTATTGAATAAAAATCCGCTCCGCTGGGAACCCTGAGGCCGTTTAAACGGCCATAAAGGCACCCTTGATGGTTTGAATAAAAATACCTACTATAAATACCTATCTACCTGATGGTAAGCAGACATACAAAGTCCATAAATGGGATCAATTAATACATTGTTCTTTAACACAATTGGTCGCTTCCACTATACCGGCTAAATTATGCTATTACAAAATGGTGAGTGATAAAGTATTGGATTTAAACTTTACCTTAAAATTGCTTCTTTATCAATTAATTTCCCGTTCTATAACTGCAGCTAAGGGTAGTCAATAAATAATAGCTCGTCAATAAATCGATGCAGTAGGCTCCTGAACTGATGAACCCACAGAATTAAACCGAAACATGACTAATGATAAATAATTAAATTAACGTAAAATTTTATAAATCCAGCGTAAAGGCCTTCTTTATTGAGGTTAGTTCTACCTAATCCTTATAAATATGTATTTACAGTTGGCAATTTACCAATTGCCTTTAGGTAACAAACTGAACTTGGCATTGGAATCTACTGTGTGATAATTGCAAACTTTAATAACATTGCTTGTAATAATGACTATTCTTAGAGGCATGGCACGCTTCCACTGTGTTTAGTAAACATATCATTGTTATTATTTTTATTCTTGTATTGTATACTACAAACATTCAGACACATTAATTCAAAAAAGATTCTTACAAAGACAAAGTAATTTACAAATCTTTGCCAAATTGTTGCTGAAAAAAAAATTAAAAATTTGTTTGGCTTCGTTTGTGATTTTGTGAAATAAATATTTTATGCAAAAAATCTTAGATGGAATAATAGTAAAACCTATGTTTGCTTTATTCAGAAATATTTCGTTTAACCAGGTTTATCCTTTACGTAGTCATAAATATATTTTGTAATATATATTTATTATATATTTGTTCCATATCAAGGAGAAAAAAAGAGATTTAGCAAGCCTTGGTGTACGAAACGATATTATTCTTATCCCAGCTAGTATAAGAATATAATATAACTTAAACTGCATTTTATCGACTATATCATAAAAGTTTAATAACAAAAACAAAATTCTAACAATTTTTTATCAAATTCATCCATCCTCACAAATTTTGCGTTTTCAATAATATTATTGTAATTAAGTCCTTATGTATTTATCTATAGGTACCTTACTACTTAGGTAGTTTATCCTCATACATACTTATACTTATTTATTGTTATTATGGCAATTTATTTATAATTGTTATTATTATCATTATTACTATTACCAAATTATATTACTATTTATTTTATACATAATTCTACATCCATAAATAACAAAACATTGTTGCTTCCCTGAAAAGATAATAACTGTTTGATATTTTGTTTATAAAACCACCATAGTTATTCATACATTGTCACGATGCGCATTAAAGCCGTAAGATGAAACTTGAATATCATATTAAATATTAATATGAGTCTCGGTGACTCCAATACTAAGAAGCTTCAATTGTTGGATATCGGTAATAACAAGCCAACTACGCAGTTAGCCACATCTATTGCTTCGTGTGTTACACATACAAATATGGATATTGCAACACAAGTTGATTACATTGAGAGTTCATTCACACACATTACCTACACCAAATCTTTGGTCAGCTAAATTTGATTTGCAACCTACTTTGAGGATCACATATTTTGTTTCTTTTGTATTATTTATTTTGTTATTTTATTCTTTATTTTTGTATTGTTCTTCATTAATTTTTTCAGGCAATCTAGGTCTGGTTATGTTAATAGCTATTTTAGTGTTGTTTGTTGTACTATTAACATTTGCATTTTTATATGTTTTATATAAAAAGGTATCTTGTTTTTTGCCTCTAATAAAGATTCCCGTATTGTTTTTTGAAATTTTAATTCTCGGGTCATCTAAACTGTGAGAAATAGATGCATCTAAACTGCGCCTACGCTAAAGAATGCACGTAGGCCATAGCTATCTCCCGTTCGATGACCTCGCCTTGAAATATTGGTACTTCCATTGACTACAGACATAGTCATAGGCGCCTATCTACTTCCTCGCACCTTCAATGTTACACCGACGCTAATCGCAATTATCTTGATTGATATTTAACACAATAAACAACATATGCTTAGTACCTTACCTATTATCTATATGATTGCTACATAGTATAGGTATGCTTACACTATTATAACTAGTTTTTGCATTAGTTATATAGTAATTGTAAGACACATACACACATATCTGATTTATTATTGTAACTATGTCACTTTACGGTATATTATTGTTTGGCCTACATTTGGTATTTTTGCGTTTGTGTTAAAATTTTTGAAGTTCTTAGTATGTTCTTTAACAGTTTCATGTTTGAATTTAAACTTATTTTACAATTTACTAATATTGTTTTTTATTTGAATTATTTATTTCATAATAATTGTTCATAGGTTAGCTTAATGTCTTAGCATTTTCTTCCAGCTAAGGGCATTGGGAAAGTAAAATATGCTTTAGGTGCATAACAATTTTGAAAATAATTATATATTTATGTACATTTATAATAAATGCTATATTGTTTATGTTATTATTACGAGTATGTCACGTCTGTTTATCCTTTCTGAAATGTATTTTAAGTTTAGTTTATTATAAGCAGTAACATTGTTTTTATTAGCGTGTATTTTTCACACATTTCACGAAGCTTTTTATTATTTTTAGACAAATTTAGCTAGTTATTTTTAGCACCAATGTCACCTTATATATGGTAAATATTAGCTTCCATACATGAGATGACATTGGTTTCCAAATTATGTTAAACCCTACTTCAGATCTTTTATAAATCCTTACTTATTTTCATTTTTTGTAAGTAGCTTAATCAGTAGGTATCCAGGACACAATAATAATAACACATTAAATTAATAAATTATAAACATGTATTACAAGGAAGGGAACTTACAAATATAATAATCGAAAAACGTCACTTTGAAACAATTCAAAAGTAATCATATTTTTTTCATTTTAAATAAAAATATGCCAGGATTCTTTAAACCTAACATTTATAGCCCAGAATATGACTGAGTTGTATGGATAATCCTACAATACTACCAAAAGATGGTGTGCAACATAATAATAATAATACCATCAAGGGTGCCTATTTGGTTCCCGAGAACCGTTTAAACGGCCTCAGGGTACCCAGCAGAGGGATACCTAACAAGTGGCGAGATTGTTGCGGTGTTTATGATGAAATAGTCTCGTTGTATCCCATCCCAGGCCGGCCTTGTTGTCAGTTGCGCAGTGACTTAACCATTAGACCTCTTTTAAAAATAGGATCTTCCAAACAAAATTTTACTGAATAGTATAATTTATGTGATAAGTAGTTATTATTTTGGTTAATATGGAAATAATTATGATAAACTATTAAGGTTACTTTGTGTCACAAATGTCAGTATGTTAGGGTCGAGTTTTTCCTGTTCTGCTTACATCGATTAGTGTCTCCGGCGTGGGTTATTGAATTGCTTCGACTCCTTCCGCCGTTTATTGTAGGCTTTGTGTAGGAAACGATTTGCCTTCCTCGTCCTCACAAGCCTTAGCGGTATCTCTAACTTAATCACTTTAAAGACTTGCTTTGATTGTTGGAGCTTTACCATTTTCTATTGCATCAACTCTATTGGATATGGGTAGGTATACATTTTGTTTAGTTGTTTTTTAAATTTTTTTTTTAGTGTAATTGTTCTTAAACAAAAATTGATCGCTCCCACTATGCCGGTTAAATGATGCGATTACGAAATGGGTGGCGACAAATTGCATTACGAGTATATTTTAATATACTCGTCTTATTTTAAATTCAACCCATTTCGTAACCGCACCTTGAAAGGAGACCACCACCTCGACAAGAAATCGATGTAGTAATCTCCTGAAAACCGGTGAACCCACAGACTAAAACCAAAACACGACTAGGTCACTTGACGGTTTTTGCATCGATATGGGCGGTAGTAACGAGACCGGTTAGTTTCTTTTTCATAAATAATCTAGATGCTTTGAAGTTAGAAGGGTATAGGAAGAGTCATTTATATTTTATGGGTATGGTTTACTGTCAATTTTAGGTAACAATTTCATTAAATTAAATCCTATACATTTTTGACTCTCCAATTGTAGGTGCTGTATATATTTATATAATAAATAGATTTTATTTAGTTTTAGATATTTTGTTTATTCCACCACAAATCTTATCTGTCTAATTTATTTTTTATTAATCAAAGTCTTTTTGCAATTCTTTTTTATACACTATAACATGTAGACCCTACATTACTCCCTCTTCCAAAGGTTAGTTAATAGTCAATGGGACCTGCATACTGCTTTCCATCATGGTGATGTTTGGTCACATGCCGTGCTCTCAACAATATTATTTATTAAAATTTTGTATAATTGACATTACAAATAACATAATGTTCAATTTTTTAATTTTATTATTCTATCTAAAATGGTACTGAAATAATAATTTATTTATAAAAACATACATCCTAGTATAACTGGATAATTTATTAAATAGGGTGAAAAGTTTATTATGAGAAAGTAATTACGTATTTGAAAGGGTCATAATATTCTTTTGTACTAAACAATAAATATAAATAAAAATAATAAATAAAATTTTTTTGAGTCACACAAATTAGTTTGAAAAATAATAATATATAAAAAATTAAATTCCACCTAATGACAGACGTTTGTATCACTGGTTCCTTACCCTGTGTTACAGGAACCAGTAATAACCGCTCCTCAATATTATATTGAATTCATTCAATATGTAATAATTTCAATACAATAATACCTAATAAAATTATATAAAAAAGTTCAAATTATATGTTATATACGTGGCTGAGTTGGTTAGACCTAGGACTTAGAAATCCTTAGGTCCCTGGTTCGAAACCCGTACCAATGAGTTTTTAATTTAAAATGTACATTTGTTTGACAATACCACTATAGTGCCTCGGAGAGCACGTTTAGCTGTCTAAACGTGCTCTTTTTTTGAAACTGTTATGATGGGTTATTGAGTCTATTCAAAACATCGCGACGAGTAGTCGGTGTAGACTCATATCACCGGCTACGACGAGTTAGGATTAAAAACCCCTCCGCTGGGTACCCTGAGGCCGTCTAAGCGGCCTATAGCGGTATATATATATATATATAAGTTCAAAGAGAGAGAAGACCTATAAGATAAGGTACTAGTATTAAAATAATGTTTTAGTTTTACTACACTTGATACCTGCGCCGGATCCTCTTACGACGACCCTCAATAAGATACGCCCACGATATACCAGATATCAATTATCAAGAAATATTAATGTTGTGTAATATTATATTATTCTTGTTATTCATAAAAGTGTCAGATTTATTTTATTTATTTAAATCTTTATTGCATACAAAATACAAAGGCGGACTTAATGCCGCTAGGCATTCTCTACCAGTCAAACCTTCGGGACAATAAAAGCAGTTAATAAGTGAGGTAGGTGCAATATAGTAACTGAGTATATAAACCATGTAACAGTTCAACCATATAACATAATTGAATTTCGTCTAGCGTCTTCTTTGGACTATTTTCTTGATTTAGAGTTAATAATTAAATATTTAATTAGCATTTATTTGTTTTAAAAGACGGTGCAATTGCACCGTCTTTTAAAACAAAAGCCTCTGAAGTCGGCGTGAGAAAAGTAATGATTGTGGAAAGGCGAAAGGAGTATGTAGGGATATGGACAAGTGACGCTCGGTTGTCTCTGCCTACCCCGTAAGGGACCTGGTGTGAAGATAAATATATAAATAACAAATTAAATTAAGAAGAATGACAGAACTAAATTAGTTTTTTTAATACTTGTATTTATCTATATTTTATACAATAAAAATTGAAATGTGATTTTGTATCTTTCTGATAGTAAGCAGACCTATAAAGTCCATGAATAGGGTCGATCTATAGATTATTTTTAGCTGGACGGCATCAAACGAATTTAAATTACGAATACCTAAATATCCTCAGTGCTTTATCCCGGAATCGCCTGAAACCGAATCCTGAAAGAATACTTTCTTAAAAATAAATCCATACAACATCAACTGAAACCGAAAAAATATATTTGCACGAACCCACACGACTAAAACCGAAACATGACTGGTCACTTGACGGTTTTTGTATCTGATATTAAACCTAAATCGAACAAATTTGTAATTTGTAATTGACAAGACTAAGAGGTCTTTTGGACCCTATGGTTGATGATAAACAATAAATACATAAAGCACTAGACAGCACTTGGTTAATAAGGCATTTGCCAATACAGTTCTATTATATATACAGGATGAATTTGAAAGGATGTACTTTGGGCTAATACAGGAGGTTCTGCTGACCAAATCGAACAACTTTCCATTTGCGACAACCATGGTACCCAAATGGAAAAATTCTTAGCAGTTAAAATCACCATACAAATTGGTCATTTTACCTTTACTACTTTGTATTGAGAAGGCATTTTTTTTTCATTTGCGACACATGGCTTCATGGAATAAATCCTTGTATATTTAAAAAAAATACAACATTACGAAATAAAGAATATATTTGCGTGTTTGCAATTGTGTATCAGCGTAAAGTCGTCGCGCTCGCCCGGCCAGTGTCAAGGACGCGCCGCCCTATCCTGTGTGCTCCCCCGCCCGCCTTATAGCCGCCGCGCCGCCTGACTACTGTATACCGATAGAGAGCGCAAATACGTTTAATGGCAAGAATTCCGGGCCGAACTAGTACTTAGTGCTAAGAAATAAAGTTCTAAATCGTAAATCAAGGTCGCCGCGTATTTAATAAATATTAACTAATTTTATTGTATAAGAATATTTTTTATTATACTTAGTTAAATATTGTAGAACATTTAAATCTAAGATTTAAAAAACAATAATCGAAAATAAAACAATACTTACCTAAAAAATGTAATCCTCACAGGTGTCGCGCGGCATGGTGCCCAGACCGCTGTATACATTTCTTTGTATAATTATACTAAGTCTATGATATAGGTATGATCCAGCCCTCTGGTCACCGGTGACGTCCACTAAATATAATGATAAATAATTCATAAATTGATATGCACTTTGATCCCATGATCCCATGGTTTCTACACCAAGCGGCGCAAATATGTAATTATTATAAATTTGACAATATTTGCGTCTTCAGGTCTTCAGCGGCTGCGTTGCCAGCCCCATCTGCTGTCCTCGGAAGATGAGAAGTTGCTAAAGTGTCCCACACTAAAAACTACCCATCTTATGATATAATAAATCAGAATAACAAATTAGGTAGATATGTGTTTAATGTTTATCATAATATGAAACTATAATAATATAATAGAGGTTTACTTACATAAAATTTGAAATTTTGATATGTGTTTGATACCTATAAAATTGTTATTCCATCTTATTCTTGGAACATTAAAGCATTCTGCAATATTAATGATTGTGGTGTCTATCTAGCATTCATATAATACTGGGTCGGTTACCCCCATTCCTAACCGGGTACAGACTCCCTCTGGTGCTTATTTCTTCCTACAATGCGATTTAAAAACACCTCTTTCTTTTCCTCTTGCTTGCTTTTCTTTATTTTGTTTGCTTTTATCAATATTATACTAGATGAGATTTTTGTATTTATTTTAATTTCCAATATACTCGTACTATACTTAGGTACTTTATTTCACCGCTTACGGAAGTATTAAAAAAAATCTGCATCAAAATCTGTTGCGTAGTTTACCAGAAACTTTAAAAAATTTTTTTTTTGTGAGCGATAGTTTTTTTGGTAACTACCAAATTTTTTACGGAGTAGCGGTAGTTACTGTCCATCAATTACATTATATATGCAGATGCATTTTAAACTTATTTCCCTGATCACAAACTAAGCTATAGGCACTATGTGTTCCAGAAAAAACGAATACATATTATATTTTAAAACATCCAGAATTTGAAAGTCTAGTAATAAATATTGTTTTTTCGTGTATAAAAACAAACCCACGACCTCCGGATTTAACGCCAATGCACCGCAAGCACAAGACTACGATGGCGGTCAAAAGAGTATTATGCCCGATTTCACCAACTCTAAGGGAACCCGTAACTAAGTTAAGGGACAATTAATGACAGTTGTTTCATAGTAAATATGTCAAAATTCTTATTTAGGGGCTCCTTTAGAGTTAGGGATCGTTTGTGAAATCGGGCATTAGACTACTAATGGCCGATCCTTATAATCAAAAGCTTCATCTGTTTTTTTTTTTAACTATGAAAATAACAAACTGTATCCGTGCCGTAAATTAACTATGAAGTGAACTAAGAAATATAATAAAATTCGCAGAAAGACGAGTAACATCTTTGTAAATAATTTTTGGTTGTTTTCATTCTTGAACTCATGTCTCTAGTTCTCTATATACATACACATATACATACATATTATTCTTGTTGTGGCCTACAAGTACTACAAAAAAAAGGGAAATAGTAACTATAAGTGTGTGTTATACGTATATATGTATAATACGATAATCATATTTTCCATATATACTAGTTAATTTAGCAGTTGTTCAAATATTTTTTTATTATTCAGTCTAACACCGGATATTAGCATAATGTATTCATGAATTTTAATATAAGCGGGACTTTTTCAAAAGAATGTGTAATATATTGTTGGGGTAAATCTGAAATATTGTGTTCAGTAAAAGCTTTATATAGATATTTATATAAATAAGTATATTATGTTTTTCATAATATGGGGAGGGTCAAATTGGGTATAACGAGAAGGATGAAATTTTGTAAGTGCTGCCTATAAAACTAACAGAATTGTTTTTTTTTAAATGACAATGAGGGCAAATAATTAAATCAGGTACTATTTTTTGTACAAATAATATAACGGGAGAATTGACCGCCTCCGTAGACTAGTTGGCGTTGTATCCGAGGTCGTGGGTTCGATTCCCACCCATGGCAAAAAAATATTAGTACGTTTTTCTCTACAGTTTGTCATGATGTTTATAAAATATAATATGTATTATATGATTGTTTTTGGTACACATAGTACATGCCTAGTGCTTATTATATACTATACATATTATTATAGAAGCGGGGTCAAGAAAAGCTAGTTCGTATATAAGTTAAGATTTACACAAAAAAAAATTAGGTAACACATACTTTATCTCTGATGATATAATAATATTTTCTTGTACATGCTTTTTAAAGGTTTTTGTAATCTAAATTACTTTCAATAAAAATCTGTATCTTATCACGTTCACTTTTGAAGTAGACTACTGCATTGATATATTGTCGGGACATTTCGTAGTATACTCACATCAATTTACTCATATCCCTACTTTCCAGATATTACGCTGGTAACATCATAAACTAACCACCAACGTACAACCGTCCATATATGATTATGAAACGACCGATGTTGCTTTTTGAGTTTTTATATATAAAATAAAAGTTAAAAAAAATAAATTTTTTTTTTTAAATACAATAATTTAATGATATAACTTTTATTAAAAACCTTAAATTAAACATATTTTAAAAAAACATCTGTCAAAAGGTAACACGAAAAAAATGTTATTGTAGATTACTAGATTTTGATGTTAACAATTTCAGTTTGGTTTGGTAAAACTAAGCATGAAGTTAGAATCAGATTTTTTTTTAATAATCTCTACCAAAAAAGTCAGCATTACATGCTAGCATTTTTTAAAACGGAACGCCGCGCCTCTATATTGAATCTAAAAGTAGCGATTATGATGCAATTACGATTCGATTTCTGTATTCAGTTGATGATAACCAAAGCAACGAGGATAAAAGTTTCGTTGAGCTAATAATAACGTACCGTGCTCCAATAATAACACAATAAATTATTAGTGACATTTTAATTGCTTTGTTTTTTTTTATATTTATTTGTTAGCAAAAATTTTGTTTGATAAAACTTATTTTATTTATATCCTATGGTTTACGATGTCAAGTTGATTATTTGATGTCGCAATTACCTTGTACCTACTGTATCATAATATCACAATTGTTATTGTTTCGCAAGTCGTAGTTACCTTGTTAATCAATCTAATTATTTATATGTTAATTAAATGCTTTTAAACGATATATTGATGTGTTTATTACTTATTTTGCACATATTTTATCTGTCTTTATACTTTGTACATCTATTCTAATATAAAGAGGTAAAGTTTGTGAGGTTGTATGGGGTACTCTCTGGACCTACTGAACCTGTGAATCTGTTTAGTAGATCAAGAACTGAATTATTTAGTGTTGGATAGCCCATTTATCTAGGAAGGCTATATAACATCACGCTATGACTAATAGGAGCGGAGCATCAATGAAAAATGTTGGGAAAGCGGGGAAAATTTGTTCCTTTTGAGAGCTTCCGTTGCGTGCGCAGGCTCTTTTAAACGATATATTGATGTGTTTAATACTTATTTTGTACATATTATATCTGCGTTTATACTTTGTACATGTAAGTATATTATTTCAAAAGTCTGGTGTTAACTAGACTTTTGGTCTAAATGCAGATTACGAGTAATTTTGACAACACAACTATATTATTATCTGTTATCTTGACAACAAAATTTGGACAAATCAACAAATTTTGACAAATCAACAACTTTTGACAACACAACTATGTTATTATCTGTTATCTTGGGCGCTATGACGTTGTTGTAAGATTGAATGTATGTATCATCACGGGTGCCTTACGGCGACCGAGACCGCCTAGACGGCCCCAGGGTACCCAGCGGAGGGGTTTTAATCCCACCTCGTCGTAGCCGATGGTATGAGTTTACACCGAACAAGTGGCTAGCTCGTTGAAATGTTTTGAATAGACTCAATAACCCATCTATAAACAGTTTCACAAGTTGGTATAGTGAAACCGGGACCGACAGCTTAACGTGCTCTCCGAGGCACTATAGTGGTGTTGTCAAACAAATGTACATATTTTTTTTAATTAAAAACTCATTGGTACACTCCGGGATTCAAACCAGGGACCTAAGTGTTTTTAAGTCCAAGGCCTAACCAACTAGGCCACCACGTATATATGTTGTAAGATTAAATAAATATTATTATAACGTAAACTATTTTAAACCGACTTTAAAAAAAGAGGAGGTTTTTTAGTGTTTGTTACCTCAGAACTCCGTCATTTTTACACTGATTTGGAAAATTCTTTTTATGTTTGAAAGGATATACTTTCCGATTGGTCCCATTAAAATGGGATCAAAATCGTTTTAGTAGTTTGGTTTTTAATACAAAATAACTGTAAAATATGTCATTCAATGGTTTATAGTCACTAGTCCCAATAAACTGCCTATCTTCTGGCTTTTATTATCAGGTCATAAATGATGATGATGATTATAAACCGAAACGTAGGCACCGGAACTCCGTTATAAAAAAAACTAATCTAGCCGTGTTTGGGCTTAGTGGAATTGTTATGAGATGCATTCTGGCTATAACTGCTGTATATTTGTTAAGTCGTATATTATATGTGGTCTTGATTGTCGTAAGACACATTTTGTAACCTCAAATTTCCGTTAACGATCTGTCGTCGAATTGAGTCGGCTTTTTACTTTTTTTCGAAAGATTCTTATTTACTTATATATTTAAACGTAAGTACATAAATAGTAGTACATATCCTGATTGAAAGACGAAACAAATATATAAAGTAAAAATACAGAATGATAGTGGATTACGTGGTTGACCAAGGCGCGTCTTTACAGATCAAATTCGAGAAGTCCTTAACTAAAATACAGACGCGCCTGTATGAATCGGTGCATGGATGTGGAGGAAGCTAGGGAAGTATGTACAGACCGTGCGAAGTGGCGTACATAACTCTCGGCTTACCCCTTAACAGGGATATAGGCATGATGCTATGTATGTATGTATGCATCCTGCTAGACGGACCATAGACTATTGTGATAACTAACATCAACGTTTTGTAAGCAATAGCATTCTAATTAGCTGTTGATACATTTTAGCTAAATATATAGTTATTGTTGTGACCAATTATTATGATGTTTTGTCAATTACAAATAAATTTTATCGCAATAATAAAAACAAAACAAACTGATAGCAAACTAGTTTTTACAGACTATATTATATAAATTTTATTTTTATTATTTATCTAAGGTTATCCTTTCTTTACATAACCTCTATCTTAGATATACTAGGTCACATGACTGCCGTGTAACAAGTGCAAGTAATAGGTACTACTTAAATATTTATTTATACCTATATATTTTTGTTGAATTAGTTACGCATCTTGTTCATTAACAAAATATAAAACATCTAACCTTATTGAAACTCATCGATGTGCATCCAATTCTTCTTACTAGGTTTTAGTAACATCTTTATTTTCTTCTTTCTCTTACATTTCATTTCTTACAAGTCCTTCTTCTCATCATTCTCATCTTCTTCTCTACTCTTTGTTTGTCTCTTAAAATAAAAATCTATTGCAATTTCATAAAACAATGCTCTAAAAATATTTTAAGAGTGGCTTTTAACACAATGACAATGGTTAATATTTATAGTGTCTGTTACCTACTATAAAAACAAATTACCAAGAATCATATACACAACACATACATTTAGTAGAATCTACACATTTTTTATACATCATTTTATTTAAGTTTAGTTTAATTATTTATTTATTATTACGTAGATAAATGTTTTTATTTACATATTTATTCTACCTCTATGTATCGCATGAATTGATGTGGCATGTATTTATGTTAATTTTATCTCACCTAATGATTTTAGTTGTCTGTCTCTATATCGTCCTGACACTAATGTTCAAAATATCTTTTATATAAAAAATAAAACTTTACTACCAATGTATTTCCAATTATATCTCAAGCATTGTCAGTAGTTAGAAGAATTTTCGAGTATTGAATTTTTCCATATTATTGTTGAACATTAGGCGTCTCGTCGGTATAAACATTCAATGGGAAGTTTTCTTTGAAAGATATACTTCAAAATATAAAGCATAATTGAATAATGTGCCAATATTTTTCTCTAAAATATAATATTTTCAAATGGAGAACTTCGTAATTTGTTTTGATTTATGGATTTAGTTCCAAAACAACAATTTAAAATAAACAGTGATTCACGTTTTGGTCGTAACAAAGGAGTAACCACCGACTTCAATACCGTGAGATCTCGTTCGAGTTGACATAAAAAAAAATACGTTCATACAAATTAAATTTCCTAAATTCATAATATTATGAATATTTTTAATCGAACTGCAGTAATAAATTCAAACAACGCTATTTCACTTTTTTGTAGTACCAAAAACATCGTTCTCGATCTCAACTCGAGCGAGACTTCACTGTATCGATATCGATGGTTACTCTACAGGACAGTAACCACCGACTTCGATACCATGAGATCTCATTCGAGTTGGGATTAAATTTTATAGTTAGAAATAGTCAACACAAACAACGCTGTTTCACTTTTCGTGGTACAAAAAACTCGAACGAGATCTCACGGCATCGATCACGGTGGTTACCATTCACTTCACAATTCTAGCTCACAGACGTTTGCGTAGCAATATGAACTGTTTATGCGAACTAATATAGCACGTTTTTCTTTAACATTAAGGGTGGTTTTTCATGGCACCTAGAAAACCGTCCCATTGAATACATAAATTGTGTGCACTTTACTGTTGTGTGCATGTATGTTGCCTGTTTTTTTAGAAGTATTGGTGTGTTTTTGCATGCAGAAATAGGAGAGCATCACAGCAACTTTCCAGGAGCGCCGAGAGCATCGACCAGCCCATACGCAGGTAAAGCACTTATTTATGTTTTATATCTTAGGCTAGGAACGATGGGAGCTAACGGCCGGTCTTTAAAAAAATCGACTGTATTTTTACCATTCATGATCGCTTCTGTTATACTTTAGTATTATTATCTTAAGTTTTAGTTAGGGTTGTCAACCGTATTATAATATATAGTATTGTAGTATATTTCGTGTATCCGTACTACATATATGCAATGTAATATGTAACATACAAATGCTTCGTTTTAAAAAAAATAATTTTAGATCAAACAAGTGCAAAAAAAAAATTTTTACAAAAAAAATATAATAAATAAATATATCTTTGTTTATTTTTAGCTTTTTTAATAAAATACTATAATTTTTCGAAGTGTACTAAACTTTTTAGGTCATTTTGAAAACTACTGTATTTCCCTGAAGAAAAGTTGGCAACCCTAGTTTTAGTCAACCTGCGTTCGATTTGGTTGTTATTTTTGCACGAAATGTTGTAAATTGAAGGTTTTCCATTAGCTCATTGTTTTGGGAATAAAACAATCAATGTATTACCTACCTTAGATGGCATTTTGGGCAAATAATCGATCGTGTGTGCATTCGACCAAAATCGAATGCACACACGATCGATAGTTAGGTCGGCCGATTACTTTAGCTATGCGCTCCTAGCCTAATGCAGCAGTTCGAGCCATTGATAAAAGTTAATGCCTCTCGATTTAAATTGTTTTAATCCTTTAATCAATAAAAAGTAGATAATAAATATGATAAGTCGAGAGAATTAAAAAAAAATGTTAGTTGATTTTTATTTGTAACAAAATTTTAATCGACGAATCAAGCTGCGGCAGTTATTTATTTATTATTTATTTTTACACAAAGATATATGTAGTCACGCTTAGCATTTTTTTTATATGAATGGATTGCATTTATTTAATAATTACTTGAGAAGCCAGAAAATACATTCACTGAAAATAACGTTTAAATATGTTTTAACGTTCGAGTTCGTGAATCCATTTTCTGTCCCCTTTAAACTATATATTAGGTGTTATAACTCCAGTTTATTATGTTACATAATTATAGTTTTTTATAAAATAATATTAAAATATTTTATTTATATTTTTTATATTGGTCTTTCAAAGCAAATGTATACTTATATTATTATGTATATTCTATTTCCTTCGCCCACTAGGCACATACCAAAATAGTTTTTTTAAAGAAACATAAACAACACTCAGCTGCCAAGTTTAGTTTTTTTTTTATTAAGATGCGTAGACACAAATGTTGACCGTATTTTGAATGAACATGAATATTAATTAGGACTAAATTATTTTTAAACCTGTTGCAAAAAAACCGGTGATTACCGTCGATGTATCGTGATCGTGCATAGAGACTTTATTTGATAAATCTCATCAAACAAGTGCAAAAAAAAAATTTTTACAAAAAAAATATAATAAATAAATATATCTTTGTTTATTTTTAGCTTTTTTAATAAAATACTATAATTTTTCGAAGTGTACTAAACTTTTTAGGTCATTTTGAAAACTACTGTATTTCCCTGAAGAAAAGTTGGCAACCCTAGTTTTAGTCAACCTGCGTTCGATTTGGTTGTTATTTTTGCACGAAATGTTGTAAATTGAAGGTTTTCCATTAGCTCATTGTTTTGGGAATAAAACAATCAATGTATTACCTACCTTAGATGGCATTTTGGGCAAATAATCGATCGTGTGTGCATTCGACCAAAATCGAATGCACACACGATCGATAGTTAGGTCGGCCGATTACTTTAGCTATGCGCTCCTAGCCTAATGCAGCAGTTCGAGCCATTGATAAAAGTTAATGCCTCTCGATTTAAATTGTTTTAATCCTTTAATCAATAAAAAGTAGATAATAAATATGATAAGTCGAGAGAATTAAAAAAAAATGTTAGTTGATTTTTATTTGTAACAAAATTTTAATCGACGAATCAAGCTGCGGCAGTTATTTATTTATTATTTATTTTTACACAAAGATATATGTAGTCACGCTTAGCATTTTTTTTATATGAATGGATTGCATTTATTTAATAATTACTTGAGAAGCCAGAAAATACATTCACTGAAAATAACGTTTAAATATGTTTTAACGTTCGAGTTCGTGAATCCATTTTCTGTCCCCTTTAAACTATATATTAGGTGTTATAACTCCAGTTTATTATGTTACATAATTATAGTTTTTTATAAAATAATATTAAAATATTTTATTTATATTTTTTATATTGGTCTTTCAAAGCAAATGTATACTTATATTATTATGTATATTCTATTTCCTTCGCCCACTAGGCACATACCAAAATAGTTTTTTTAAAGAAACATAAACAACACTCAGCTGCCAAGTTTAGTTTTTTTTTTATTAAGATGCGTAGACACAAATGTTGACCGTATTTTGAATGAACATGAATATTAATTAGGACTAAATTATTTTTAAACCTGTTGCAAAAAAACCGGTGATTACCGTCGATGTATCGTGATCGTGCATAGAGACTTTATTTGATAAATCTAACCTTTTTCTTATTTAATTTAATTACTAAACATAAAATATATGTGGTGGCCGAGTTGGTTAGGCCTTGGACTTCAAAACACTTAGGTCCCTGTTTTTTCGGATCCCAGTGTGTACCAATGAGTTTTTAATTTAAAAAAAAAAGTATTTTTTTTTGACAACACCACTATAGTGACTCGGAGAGCACGTTAAGCTCTCGGTCCCGGTTTCACTATACCAACTTGGATGGGTTATTGAGTCTTTTCAAAACATCGCGACGAGCTCGACACTTGTTCGGTGTAGACTCATACCATCGGCTACGACGAGGTGGGATTAAAACCCCTCCGCTGGGTACGTCTAGGCGGTCTCGGGCGCCGTAAGGCACCCGTAATGATATGTATGTGTGTACTAAATATAAATTTAACTGTCGTAAATTGTTTATTATTCATGTTAATTCGTATGTTTGTGTCATGTATCTACTTGATACTAAACAGATATAATAATAAACATAATGGGATCAAACAATACATTGTTGTATAAAACAATTGGTCGCTCCCGCTATGCTGGCTAAATGACACAACGACTGCGATTCCACGTCTCTGTTTTTAACGATCTCAAAATGGGACCAATCTAATATTATGTTTAATCGATGACTCAAGGTTTGACAGTTAAAGTTTTATATATAAGGTATTACGGCTGAATGTAGAGAATAATAAATTTACGACTTTTGTAACCTGCATATTTTTAATGTTTTGTGCCATACCATCACGGGTACCTTTCGACAAACTCAGGGTGCCCAGAAAAGTCGGGGTTTATTCCCTCTTCGTCGTAACAAATGACTCTTTGAATCTATATCGAAAAAGTGGTCAGCTTGTCTCAGTGTTTGGGTAGATTCAATAACCCATCTATAATAATAAAAACAATAATAAATTTAATAGGTATGTAGCACAATTTACACATATTGCCCTGGTGGGCAATTCTCGCGCTTTCGACATTCATCTCGATTCTAGATTTTTAAACGAAAAATGACTAAATATGTCATTTTTCGTTCAATATTTATATATGTATTATTTATAAATTAATATTTATTATTTATTTCGTTTAATCTTCGATATTTTTGAACGAAAAATACCATATTTAGTCATTTTTCGTTTAAAAATCTCGAATCGAGATGATTGTCGAAAGTGCGAGAATTGCCCACCAGGTGGGCGATTCTCGCGCTTTGGAGATTCATCTCGATTCGAGATTTTTATTATTTATTAATTAATATTTATTATTTATTTCCTTTAATGTTCGAGATTTTTAAACAAAAAATGACTAAATATGCCATTTTTCGTTCAAAAATATCGAACATTAAAGGAAATAAATAATAAAAATCTCGAATCGAGATGAATCTCGAAAGCGCGAGAATCGCCCACCTGGTCACAAACTAAGCTCTAGGCTTGTATCATTTGTATCAGAAACATCAAATATAATACATATTATATTTTATAAACACCTAGACCATAACAAACTGTACAGAAAAACGTACTATTTTTTTTTTGCCATGGGTGGGAACGGAAAGCACGATACTAAACTTCTTCCGGATACAACGCCAAAGGCTAGTCCACAGAGGCGGTCTATAAACAGTTTTACAAGTTGGTATAATAAAACAGGGACCGACAGCTTAACGTGCGTTCGGGGGCGTACAGTGGTGTTGTCATACAAATTTTAAGTCTAAGGTATTAGGTCTTAGTATTACCAACTTGGCCACCAACTTATTTATGCTTAGGTGGTAATCAATATTAAGTGAATAGAGTCTAATTAGCCTAATCCGTTTATAAAAATGAGGTCGTAGATTAAGAAGAATGTGACGTGATTATCTCAGAATGTTAGCGGGTGTGTCAACATCGACAGTTGTATGTTCTATTTTTAAATTCCGCTGGTTATTTGGAACGTTACATTTACTTGTTGACAATTATACGAGCGTTGACCTTTGGAGACCATGTCATGACCCCACATTGCTCTGACTTCGGTGCCGAATGCGTTCTATGTACTAATTCAATTAGTATTAGGCAATAGAGGTCATCATTATATTTGTTTAATTATATGTTATTGTCACTAATTCATAACATTTTAATAAAAAACATTTTAAGTACCTACTCGGAAATAATGTTAGTGTCATTTTACGAATTTCTAGAATGCACCTACAAAAATAATAATTTATCACTCATATTTGACTCATATTTTTTTATAATTAGATTTACAATTTATTAAACAGATAGAAACTTTTATGGAGATTAAGGGCCTATTTTATATTCGTTAGATAAAGTTATTCAACAGATAAATTGTATAGAAAATTAATAAATTTGACAGTTCTTCGTACAAGTTAACCATCTTATAATTTTATCTGACGACTGAAAAATCGGCCCTAAAACAGGGAAAACACTTAAAATATTTTAAACGTGACTAGTATAAAATCTCATGATATCGTGTATAATATACAGAATTTTTCAAGTGTGCCTTCAGGGCTAAATCCTAAACTACAAGGAATATCGAAAAATGCTTAAAGGAGTCTCGAAGCCGATTTTAATAAAAACTAAAACTGCATCAGAAATTTTTAAAAATAAAATATTCTGCTAGCCGGGAATCGTACCGGTAGATTAAAAAAAAAAAATAACCCGTATTATTCCGCCAGCTCATAGTGTTGTTTATAAAAATCAATTTCTGGTAAGTAATATCAAGCGGCAAACTAAATTAAAGTGCTCATTTTTAATAAAAACCACTTGAAAAATTTACTCTGTATACAGGGTGAATTTAAAAGGATGTACTTTGGGCTAAAGTTCTGCTGATCAAATCGAACAACTTCTCCCATGGAACCATGGTCGCAAATGAAAAAAAATGTTGGCTTCCCCATACAAATTGGTAATTTTAACATTACTAGTTTCTATGGGGAAGGCAATTTTTTTTTCATTTGCGGCATCATGGTTCCATGGGAAAAGTTGTTCGTGTTGATTAGTAGAACCTCATATTAGCCCAAAGTACATCCTTTCAAAGTCGCCATGTAAATATATTTTTTAAATAGAAACATCTGAGTCTTCTACTATTAGTTTTTGCTTCGTAAACGTGATGTCAATACGTGAGGCACAACCAATAAAATAGCTTATTTTTGAATATAAAGCGATCTTATTGGTTGTCACTCACGTATTAACATTACATTAATACGAAGCAAAAACTTGTGGTAGAGCCTGTCAACCCTAAACTAGGAAATAATAATAATGGCAATAAAGACTTTTAAGCTCAAACCGGAAAAGACCATGACCTCGCCATTACCATCACGATAAAATCGCCTACTCTGGCCATGGCATTAGAACTGTCAAATTTAATATCTAAAAACATATTTTTTTCAAGTCCAATTTGACTGTTTTCTTAATCTTACGAGAATTAATAATGTGATTCATTAGTTATGGATCACTTTTATACCTTACAATATATTAAGTATTTAAGTTCAAAAATCTAAAACAAAATCTGGTAGTGCCCAAACCACTTACATATGTTTTTCTACATTATGGCACAGATTAGATATATTAAAATATGTTTGAGCTGTAGGTATTCATAGCCATAAATCACTACTATTTAAGTCGATGTCACCCTAATTAATTAGAATTTGCATTTAAAATTATACAACGTACGAATGACAATATATTAAAACGGCAAAGTACCTAAATAAGTATGTTGTACATATGTCGTTTTAATAAATAATCTCAGTTAGGGCGATTTATGTGAATAAATTATTATAATAATGTATATATACGATATATGTACTGATGAAAATGGGTAAACATATAAAGAAGACGGTCAAAATTGTCATATACATAAGATTTAAAAGCTCAGTGAGACCAACAAAGTGCATTAGAAAGTAAGGTCATGTTGGTGTGTTGCAGGTCTAAGAGCCGGTCCGTGGACCACGGGTTCGCCGCGCCGGTCGACCTGGAGGCCCTGAGGTCGAAGGTCGAGAGCAGGTTCGACGCCGTCAATAGAGGTAAGACCCGAATGTAAACACTTTTACAGGTTGACCCTTTAGACCAAATTGGAACTAGCGAAACTAGCCTAATTACCATTCCATTTTTTTTACTGTACGATATTGTGTCGGAACTAGAGGTCCTGAGGTCGAAGGTCAAAGGCAGGTTCTACGCCGTAAATAGAGGCAAACAACACTTCCAAATATAAAGGTTGGTCCTTTGTTAAGGACCAATTTAAAAAACTAAGTAGGATTTTTAGTTATTTTTATTTACAAGATTTTTTAACCTTTACTGTACTCTATTGTTTTGATTTCCTGAGGTCGAAGGCCAAAAGCAAGTTTGATAGAGAACAAGGCCCGTTAAAACAACCCTTAAATATACAGGATGACCCTTTAGTTATTCACTAATTTGAAACTAGACAAACTAGTTAAGAAGGATTGTTAATCCCCTTTCCAAATATTATTCATTACTTTATAGTATTTCTTATTTTTAAACTTTACTGAACAATATATATTTATATAACTGAAGGCCCTTTATGCCGCGTCGCCTTCAGTCGAAAAAGTATGGATTTTGACAGGTGACAACGTACCTCACACCTATAGTCCACACTATCAACTGTCAAAATCTATACGTTTTTGACATATGCATGTCGCCTCGCCTGAATTTTCTCTAAGGCCCCTAAGGTCGAAGATCGGAAATGTTTGACCCCGTCAATAGAGTAAGACCAAAAAAGAATCAACACTAGTAAACATAAACGTTGATGCCAAAGACGAATTTGCAACTAGTTTAGCTATTTATTCTATTTATTTTTATTCTCTATATACTTTATAGTACTTATTTATATTTGTTGTTTTCAAATTTTATTCATAAACTCTTTTTGTAAAAAAAAACTGAGTTAAGAAAAGCTAGTTGCAGAATAAAACAGAACGTTTTATTTTAACAAGTTACGACACATTAGAAATTCCTGGTTGGTACTCGTAACCCGCTCCCAAAATTAGTTACGAAATCGGCTTAGGCGGAATGTAGAACAATAATGCAGTGATCGTTTGGTGGGAGTAACCTAAATATAATAATAGGCATTCATAATCTGATCCCTGGTTCGAATCCCGGTGTGTACCAATGAGTTTTTAATTAAAAAATTTACGTACATTTGTTTGACAACACCACTATAGTGCCTCGGAGAGCACGTTAAGCTGTCGGTCCCGGTTTCACTATACCAACTTGTGAAACTGTTTATAGATGGGTTATTGAGTCTATTCAAAACATCGCGACGAGCTAGCCACTTGTTCGGTGTAGACTCATACCATCGGCTACGACGAGGTGGGATTAAAAACCCCTCCGCTGGGTACCCTGGGGCCGTCTAGGCGGTCTCGGGCGCCGTAAGGCACCCGTGAAGATATATATATATACATAATCTGATATGAAAAAAAAAAAAAATTTGGAAACATTTTATAGAGTCCGTGAATAGACCAGCAACCATTACATGGCAAGTCAACCAGCAGGCGTAGCACGGCCACTCACAGTCTTGTCTTGAATGCTTGTCGCATTGAAATGAGTTCGTCTTCAAAAGTTCAAGAGTGCCTACGTTTTTCGTTTTTAAAAGAACATAAATTTTATTGGTTGCTAATTACTCGTAAATACAAAGCTCAATACTTTTTTTTTTAATAAACCTCTTATTAGTTAAGTTATGAGATTCGAAACATGAACTTTGACGTAAATTTGCGACTACATTTCTTGTCTTGGTGTCTTGGGTTGGCTGTGCTAAGGGTGCTGCAACCACATTCCTGCCCATTTATACTACTTAATCTCGGGTAGATGCAAGGTCACTTCTGTAGACCCTGAGGTCGAAGGTAGAGCTATTGAAAATTAAAATAATAAATTTGCAAGGTTTTAGAAACTAAGTGAATTAAAAAATAAATTTGCAAGGTTTTAGAAACTAAGTGAATTAAAAAATAAATCTACATATGAATTATGAGAAGGCACTAGCAATGGTTAACGACTATATACGACCTATAGCTCAGAAGAAATAATAGTAGTAGTCCTGTGGAACCCTGCAGTTCACTTCCCGACCTCTCATCCATGCGATGGACCCGGAACACCTACGGATCAGACCCATGGCTAGGCATAAACATTATCTCTCTGATTGCAAAAACATTAAATTTCTTTTAGAATTTCCGAGACTATTTAATAAATCACGATAATTTAGTAAAATATAAACAAACAAATCCATCTAGTTACAGACAGACAGACGTTATCAATATTACGCATTTGCACATGAGAAATGTTTTTATATCAACAAACCTAACACGACACTTCACCTTGTTATATATATTATGCGCACATATAACTAAAGTCCATTAGCATTAGCTAGCGGCTTCGTATATATTAATACATCTTTACAGATGCTGTGTTTAGATTTTTATATAATAACTGATCCGAGAAACTTCATCTGCGTAATTTTAACCGTTAACGCAGGGTACGTACTCAAAAGGAATAATTTTTCCTCGGTTTTGCAACATTTTTTATTGTTACTTCGCTTCTATTGCCTTTCTTGATAAATAGGCTATCCAACACTAAAATAATTTTTAAATTCGAACGAGTAGTTTCTGAGATTAGCGTGTTCAAACAATAACACTTCAGCTTTTTAATATTAGTATAGATAGATAATAGATAAGATTTCTACGTACTCGGTACTTTTCTAGCTTCCTTCAGAGACATGCACTGAATTTATTACTTTTAAAGCGTTTATTACTCTCTATACCTTAAGGGCTGGCATGATGGCGTAGTATATCCTATACTATTTTTGATTCAATTTACAATATATTTTTTTTAATCTAATTTAGAAAGAAAAATAAAGAAGCAATATAAAAATGTTTACTTGAAGGGCGATTATAAATAAACGAAGACTTATTAAAGTCGTTTGTGTCTAATAACATTTTCATAGAATATATGCATTATTATAGTCCCACTTTATTTCTGATCCACTGATGTGTATAATTTGATATTTTTCTTTTAACATGTTTTAGAGTTATTATATTAAAAAAAAACATTCTGATCGCATACTCTGAGAAAAACAAAAAAAAAATACGGGAACCGTACTTTTTTCCGGTATCGGAAAGTAATCTATTTCTGTGCCAAATTTCATCGGAATCAGTTTAGCCGTTTTGGTATGAATGATAAACAAACATCCATCCATATTATGTATAACTTTCGCATTAATTACACAAAAAAAAAACTTATAAAACATAATTAAGTAATACTATAAAACTAAGGAAATAAAAATTAAAACTATTAAATTAAATAAAAAATTTCGTCCAACCCGGACATAGCACCGATAGTCCCGAGAACGGAAGCGGCATTGCCACGTTGTATTGCCAGACCAATTCTTTGGGCCAAAAATGATCGCGCCCGACTATCACCTGAAGTCTGAATCAATAATTGGCCAATAAGGTCCACCAACTGCCGTGCGTCGTTACTCCAAGGACCGAGAGTCTCCACAGCAAAAGCCGAGAATACAAAATTATCTTTTATATGAGAATATTTAATATGTTTTGCATTCTCAGCCTTTGCAGCGGCAGAACCCGCGATTCTTGAAGAACGGGTCAGATTGGTGGGGGCAAGAGTGTCTGTGCACGTTGAATCCCAAACAAGAGATTTACCTTGACACCAGGGAACTAATGTCATACCGTCGGGCCTTTTTCCATCTAATCTGGATACACCTAAAGGCTCGAGGGTACTTGGGATATTCGCTGATGTCAAAGATCTTCTGAGGATGTCGTTCAACTGTGCATGACGAGACATCCTACCTGCACTCCTGGCACACGACAGTCCGTGATGACCATATTGATCAACTATTGATCCACAAACGCACGGGTGAGGTTTGCAAATTTCGGCGCCCAATCGCAGTCCGACAGAGATCCTCAGGGTGTCTCGGTCTAGAAGCGTACCTAAAGATGGTGATGGATATGCCTCTAGCCAAAACCCCGATTCTCTCTGACTGACTGCAAGCAAACGAGCTTTATCTGAAGGGTTTGAAAGTGAGTCAAGTAATTTTGCACAGGAAATTTTTAAATTAGGTAGGTCCCAGGATTTTTGAATTTTTGGTGTATTGGGCATGTCGTCGTTAGGACATAACTCTCTCCACCGACTGATTCCTTCACTCATTCCGCTGATCTCAAAGTTACCTAAAATAGGGTTCAAGATCGTAACAATAAGATCAGCAGATAAATGTGTAGAAGCCAAAAATGCTGGAAGAGAAAGATCTGATAAACGACGAATGCCCAACCCACCAAATTTGATAGGTTGTGTTGCTTGGATCCATGAATTTTGGTCTAATTTTACATTCAAAATGTTTTCTAAAGAAGTTTTGCAAATATCATCGATTTTTTCTACCAAAGGTTTATACATCCAAAAAGGGCACGAACGTATATAAAAAATTAGTCTGGGAATACACAGACAATGCCTAAGTAAAAACAGTGCTATGTGGGGTTGGATTTTTTCTAAACGGCTTACAAAATAACAAAACTTATCCACTTTGTTATCTATCAAAGATGGCAGACCTTCATTTTTAATTGGACATCCGAGTAGATATAAATTGTTATTATCTAAATATTTTATATCTGGAAGCAATTGTTGAAGATTTTCATTTAAGTGAGAAATAATTTGAGGAGTAGTAGAATTTAGGCAGTAATATTCGCATTTTTGTGCATTTATATTCAAACCTATTTCCAAAAACTTTTCTTTTATAATTTTTATGTCATTAAGTACTGTTGACGGATTTCCAATTAATGTCCCATCATCGAGATACCATAAATTTATAGTGCTTTTTAAAGATTCAATAATTTTATGTATAGATAAACTAAAAATTGCTGGGCCTAATGGGTCTCCTTGTTGGCAACCATTACATGACTCTATAATTTTGTTCCCATAAAATAAATTGGTGTTATTTCGGTAACTTTGCCATAAATAAGGGTATATATTTGGTATTTTCTCTTTTATACAACTAAGAAAATGATTTCTATTCACAGTATTGAAAGCGTTGGTCACATCTATTTTTACTAAAATTTCAGAATTATTATTATTTGCCAAATATGTACGTACTGTGTGTACGGCTACTTCACAGCCTGCAGAAGTGCCAAACCCTAATTGGGAAGGTCTAAAATAATTGCCTAAAGACTCCATTATGTTATGGCATGCTATTTTTGAGGCTAAACGGCGAAAGGTGCAACCGATCGCAATAGGTCTGATTCCACCGTCTTTTTTAGGTAAAGCAAAAAGAGAAGCCCCATAAAGAAATTTAAGAAAACTTTCACAAACTTTGCCAGAAAACATAAAATTTATTAAGTTTGTTATGCGCATTAAGAGCATTCGACCTACATCGCCGGTTTGCTTTGATAACAAATCTTTTAAATGTTGGGGTCGGAGACCATCAATACCAGCTGACGAGCCACTAGAAAAGGAATTTATACATTTACTAATTTCATCTGGATTGGCTATAAGGAAATTATTATTGGAATCGGGTGCATCAGGATAATTACCCACACATTGTGTAGGATGTTTTAATTTCAAAGTTTCATAAACTTCTGAACTATTTGACATGAAAGAGTCATCTGAAGAAATAATTCTAACTGCGCCGCGGATGTCTCCGTCCGCTATTTTAGTTTCAACTTTAGTGGATAAAGAAGACATTTTAGAAAATATAACAGAATAATTATCAAAATCAAAATCTTGTTGACTTAAATTATTTCTAATTTTTTTAGACAGTGATATAGTTTTGTCAAATGAATTTATACGAAGATATCTATAAGAAAATAAGAATAAATTTTCCCAATCACTGAAACTGTTTTGTTTAACACAACATTCCAGTACATCACATAATTTTCTTGCAACTTCAATACGAACACTTTTTGGTATTCTACGAATTATTGGACAAGACTACTTTAATTTTAAAATAATATCATCAAAAATCTGAGAATTTGGAGTTGTAATTAAGGGAACAGAATTGTTTAAATTTGAAGGTGTTTGTAATTTGTGAACTTTACTTTTATGTATACGCAAGCCTCTTTGAGATAAAAAGAATCTATTACATAATTCACATTGAAAAGAGCTGCTATATAAAATTTGAGAATTAACTACAGAATTATTGCCATTTCAACAGACAACAAAGTGGAGATTACAATAAAAATTAAAACCTAATCAAAAGCAAAGAATGTTAAAACAAAGTTAAATAAAAATAAATGAGACCTATAAAAATTAAAATAGTTCTGAATAAACAATATTTAATTTTATAACAAAGACAGAATGTCAAAATTAAAATAAAACCTAGTAAATTTGCTGTAATATAAAAATAAATAAAATAATAATTAGAAAATAATTATTGCTAACGAATGAAGGGTATGGAAGGATGTATTACAAATTTTGATTTGAAACAAAATTTAAAACTTCTCCAAAGGTATCCTGGAAACTACACTTCTCTTTAGAACTCGGTCACAAAGTTTTATTTTAAAATTTATCTTTCTTATTTTCTCTTCTAAACGTGCTTGCGAACTATTATTATCAAAGTAGGTAGGAAATAATAATAACCAGATAATATTCGGACGGGTCCTTTTCTTCTATAGGGATATATAAGGTTTTTAATAGGTACCTAACCATCTGAATAGGATTTTTTTAAACTTCCTCCAAACGGCAACTAGTATTTTGAAATCTCACTATCCTTTGGGCACTCAAACAAAACGTAGAATCCCTTTCTTAACAAGTACCGATTTATTTACATACCAATATAAAGTAAAGTATGTATATTTGCAAATAACTGAAAAGAAGGAGCTGAAAGAAAGAGTTGAAATTTGCTGAAGACGTTAAAGAAGATTTATTTATTTGTTCGAAATGTATTATTTTATCCTATGCATATTTGTGAATATTTATACTGCAATTTTGTAGCTTATTTTCCAATAAAATTATTTAATTAGGAAAATTATATATTTTTTGGACTTTATTGTCAAATGTCGACTTATATTAGCAGTAAGATTATGCATTTTTATAAATTCCTTTATAGGATAATCTTATATTAATTTTTTAAAGATAAAAATGCAATGAAAAAATTCCTGGTGGCGGGACTCGAACCTTTATATTAATTTTTTAAATTATAAAAATGCATAAATATAAAATACTGAAAAAAGTATAAACAAAAAACAGACTCCTCTGCCATCTAGTATTAGAAACTAGGACTTCTAACTTCACTCGTATAAGAGTTATTAGAAGAAAGCTAATATAGGGCGTCTGTGTATAATTAGATAACATGCAATGACAAAATTCGTGAGGGCTGACTGGAACCTGGTTGGCTCAGCGGTTGAGCGCCTTGCCACGATAGCGAGGTTCGTAGGTTTGAGTCCCGCCACCAGGAATTTTTTCATTGCATTTTTATCTTTAAAAAATTAATATAAGATTATCCTATAAAGAAATTTATAAAAATGCATAAATATAAAATACTGCAAAAGTAAAAACAAAAAACAGACTCCTCTGCCATCTAGTATTAGAAACTAGGACTTCTAACTTCACTCGTATAAGAATTATTAGAAGAAAGCTAATATAGGGCGTCTGTGTATAAGTAGATAACAAGCAATGACAAAATTCGTGAGGGCTGACTGGAACCTGGTTGGCTCAGCGATTGCATGCCTTGCCGCGATAGCGAGGTTCGTGGGTTCGAGTCCCGCCACCAGGAATTTTTTCATTGCATTTTTATCTTTAAAAAATTAATATAAGCAGTAAGATTACAAATATTATTATATGACGTGCCGGGTCAATAAAATCTAGATGAAAATTTAATTATTTATTAATAATTAGACCTATTTTTTAATGAATTTGCAGCCGCAAATGCGGTTTTGAAACGAGGTCGTGCAATATAAAAAAAACATATTTGCTCGAATAACACCACACATTTTAAGGCGCGGTGGTACTTTAATTTTGTACCATTAAGAGGCCAGGAAAAGAATTCGCGACCTCGAACGTCTAAAAACGCGTAAATGTTGTTTTTAGTTATATCAAAGTTTTTTTTAATGAAAACAGAACGTAGAAGTGTAAAATTACTTACTTGATTCCAATTAGATAGTCTTTTTATAAAAAATCTATTAACTTTTGTAAATGACACCCAAAGTTTGATTTATGATTTTTTAGATGTCATTTCAAAACTTAACAGATTATGTAATTAGGATCGAGTAAAATCTACGAATAAAATCTACACTTCTACTTTCTTTTTTTATGATGACGCTCGATACGCGAATCTTTTTTTTTGTTGGATTTCCCCTATTATTATTTTTTTAATGGCCCTGTATTCACTTTAGTCCACTTAAATAAAATAAAAAATATTCAAATTGGCCTAGCCATTTTTGAGTTTTGCTAGATTAATGATTGTCCTTAAAAAAATGTTTAAAGTATTTTAAAAAATATTATCTAAAAATTAAAGCATTTTACTTTTATTGTTTATTTAAGTAAAAAATATTTGCTGTCTCCACTGAAAATATGGACATTAAAAGATTGAATTTTAAAATAAGCATTCGATTTTAAATATTTAGCAAATTTTGGCACAATTTTATGCTATAAGAGTTATTGACGTAATATAAGCATGTGGTGTTTTTTAATGATCTCTTTAATTAGACGGTTAACGTCTATCAAGAGTAGTTATCTAAATTTACACGAGTAGGTGTTTGGCTTCTGAACATGTTTAGTAAATAAACTACTGCGAAAAGATGGTTTTATGCACTAAACTGATTTATTTTAACATGTTTATAGTTACTTGTTTTATTTTTTAATCGTCAGATAAAATTATTCTACAGATAACTTGTATACGAAGAATTGTTGACAATTCTTACAAGTTATAATAATAAATAATTACTATCACGGGTGCCTTTTTTTGACTCCCAAAAACCGTTTAAACGGCCTCAGGGTTCCCAGCGGAGGGATTAACCAGTCTTCATTTCGCCAATGGTATTGGGAGGCAACACCTAACAAATGACGAGCTTGTTGCGGTGTTTATGGTGGTATACATAGATAAGTTAATTTGTTGAATAATTTTATCTAGATAATAATAATAAAAGACAAAGAACTTGACAGTTTTTGCATATTTAACTGCTTTTAGATGCATTATTGAGTCTATATAAACACTACGATGAGCTAGACTTTTGTTATGGGTAGACTCAGAATACCATAGGCTGAGGTAGGGAATTATAAACCACACCGCTGGGGACGTTAATGCTGTCTAGGCTGTCTCGAACACCTAGTAAGAACACTACCTATATATATAGAGGTCGTGGATTCGATTCCCACCCATGGCAAAAAATAAATAGTACGTTTTTTCTGTACAGTTTGTCATGATCTGGGTGTTTATAAAATATATTATGTATTATATTGTTGCTTCTGGTACACATAGTACAAGCCTAGAGCTTAGTTTGTGACCAGAGCAATATGTGGAAATTGTCCTACATATTGTTATTATTATATTTTTCTAAAGAAGGTAATGACTAAATTAAATTATGACATACATTTTCATATACTCTATTGCAGTGTTTTTTTTACTCCTTAGGGAGAAATCATACTCGCGAGGTCGCGTGCAAAAGAAAAAACGAGTTTCTAAGTCCTACACTACAATAATAAAAATACATTTTCAATGAGAAGGATGGGCTTGCTTATTTTTCAATAATTCGTCAAAACGTGGGTCTATTTTTGACATATTAGTAATCAAACCATTTTTTAGTTGAAGCCAATTTCTCTCCTTAGTTCTAGATGACTAATAATGTAGAGTTCTCGCAGCTTCCTTGCAGATTGTATATACATACTTTATTTTTTATTCAATTTGGACCCCAAAAACATCAATTTATAACGTAGGCTTTCAAATCACTAACACTTTCTTTATGACCCTGGCTAGAATTTTTTTACTTGTAAAGGGTTCGCGTACCTACTCAATTCAATTTCTTATTTATATGGCCTCTTTTTCACGAATTTTACCAGTGTCTAGTCGTGAAAAAAGCACTAACACTAAGGAGCAGAAGGTCGCGTACTCAAAAAGATTAAAAAACACTGCTCTATTATTGTGTCTAAACTTCTAGTAATGGCACAACTAACTTTCCACCAATCAAAGTCTTCATAAAATTATTTGAATCATAAATTAGTTTAACTATCCTTTTATAAACCGGTTGTTTGTCTAATAGTTTTTAATTCGAAAAATATAATCCATGTAAAAGCTTATCGTATGCTATAATTTGTGTTTACTATAATGTTAGGTTGACCAGTAGAACCTATTAAATCATCATTCGATCAATCGATGCAAACTCGTTTTGCTTTGAAGTTCGCTTCCACTGCTAATGAAAACATAAATAATTAAGCTTATGAAAACATAATAAATAAGTAAAATGAAGTTTATAGCTTCAGTATAATTATGAATGACGAGTACTTTATACAGAGTGAAGTATGGATCCTATATAATAACTCCTGCCTGACACAATTATTGAAGTCTGTAATGATTTCTTACCTATTTTATTTAGCAAAGGCCCAAACACTAGTGAGGCAGCCTATAAACTAATAGCATTTTTATATATTTACATTTAGCATTCATAAAAAAAACTTAACGAGGCCTTGAAGAACACTTTAGTTTTTAGTAGGTTTTGACTTATATATTGGGGGAGGCCTATGTCCAGCAGTGGACGCGCGAAAGGCTGGCATGATGATGATGAGGTTTTGACTCTTTTTTAGCAACAAAAATACATACGCGTAAAAGAGATAAAACTTATTTTAACTAAATGTTTTTCAAGGACTCAATAAGTTTTATGAATGAGGCCATATATGGCTATTATAGTTTTATAAAAAGAGTTAATGCTGTAGCACGTCTCAATTATGAGATATATAACAGTTAAAAATCAGCACCCATTATTTTTTGAACCAAAAATTCAAAAAGGCTGAAAGTCCTATCATTGATTTAAAAAATAATAAAACACTTCGAAAAAAAAAAAAATTTCTTTGCGAAATAAATATTTACGCATAGATAAAGAATAAATTATAAATAACATCACGGATGCCTTACTGCGCCCGAGACCGCCTAGACGGCCTCAGGGTACCCAGTGCGAGCGGAGGGATTGTTAATCCCACTTCGTCGTAGCCGATGGTATGAGCCTACACCGAACAAGTGGCTAGTTTGTCGCGATGTTTGGATAGACTCAATAACCCATCTATTAACAGTTTGACAAGTCGGTATAATGAAACTGGGACCGATAGCTCAATGTGCTCTCCGAGGCACTATAGTGTTAGTGTTATTAAACAATATATATAAAGAAATAAATAGATAAAGAAGTAATATATTAAAGCAACACCTATACTATATTATTATATTAAATGAATAAAAACGTTACTTATTTTATAATATATGTGGAGTCCGAGTTGGTTAGACCTTTGACATAAAAACACTTAGGTCCCTGGTTCGAATCCCGGTGTGTACCAATGAGTTTTTAATAAAAAAAAATATGTACATTTGTTTGACAACACCACTATAGTGCCTCGAAGAGCACGTTAAGCTGTCGGTCCGGGTTTCACTATACCAACTGGTGATACTGTTTATAGATGGGTTATTAAGTCATTCAAAACATCGCGACGAGCTCACCACTTGTTCGGTGTAGACTCATACCATCGGATACGACGAGGTGGGATTAAAACCCCTCCGCTGGGGTACCCTGGGGCCGTCTAGGCGGTCTCGGGCGCCTCAAGGCACCCGTGAAGATTTGTATGTGTGTATTTTATACGAGTATAAACGCCTGATTTATAAAACAAGGCAACTATATGTTGCCTTGTTTTATAAATCAGGCGTGTTATTAACAATGTTAAATCGGCATGAAATGAATAAGTGACATTCTTATACGAAATGCTTTATTTATACATATGTTTAACCATTTTATGTAAGTAGATCCATCCTTAATAGTTACGAATATATGTAGGCTATTTCACATATATAGCATTATCATACAAACTAGGTTCTTGCCTTTAGTACTTGTACTGTTATTTTTTCTGTGCTGTAGGTACTGTAAACCAGGAACAATGACTGATACCTACAATCCTATAAATTATCCTGACGCCTCCGAAGTCTAGAGGTTGTATCCAGAAGTTGTGGGTTCGATTCCCACCCATGGCAAATTATTAGTACCTACGTTTTTCTGTACAGTTTGGGTATGAAATATAATATGTATTAGTATCATTGTTTCTGGTACACATAGTACAAGCTATGTATATTCTGGTACACATAGTACAAGCTGTATATATTAGTTTGTGACCATATTATTATCATACCTCCATATATATATATATATATATATATATCTTCACGGGTGCCTTACGACGCCCGTGACCGCCTAGACAGCCCCAGGGTACCCAGCGGAGGTGTTTTAATCCCACCTCGTCGTAGCCAATGGTATAAGTCTACACCGAACAAGTGGCTAGGTTGTCGCGATGTACATATTATTATTATATTCGAGTCTATGCATAAAGGTTTATTTAAACCAAGGTTAGTTAAACCTCTGTTGTCCCTATCATATATATAAGTATAATATTATGCATTTATTATATGAGTATAATATTATGCATTTATTATATGAGTATAATATTATGCATTTATTATATGAGTATAATATTATGCATTTATTATATGAGTATAATATTATGCATTTTTTATATTAGTATAATATAATGCATTTATTATATGAGTATAATATTATGCATTTATTATATGAGTATAATATTATGCATTTATTATATGAGTATAATATTATGCATTTATTATATGAGTATAATATTATACATTTATTATATGAGTATAATATTATGCATTTATTATATGAGTATAATATTATGCATTTATTATATGAGTATAATATTATGCATTTATTATACGAGTAAAAATATTATGCATTTCTAGAAATAGTTTTTCCTATAGAATTTCTCAGGAGATTTTGTAGCAAGGTTTCTATGAAAGATAACTACTTCGTACCTTTATTAGTATAGAAGTCACGTAAAAAGTGCTGGAATTATTGGAGTAAAATAATTGCAGTGGGTAACAGTGGTAAATAACATTTCTAAGCTAAATAAGGTTTAGGCTAAACCTTATTTAGCGAAACGTTACGCACATTATATTTTACAAACATGTAAGTTTGGCAAAAAAAAAAATACTATAGTCGCTATTTATATTGGGATAGGGATCAACAAATAGGATAGCTTTATTTTTCAAATAAACCTTTCTTATTGGTTGTTTCCTATCTATAGTTACTAGCGAGTATAGTAAAAATTGCAAAAGCTTGTGGTAGAGCAACTGATTGCTGGTAAATAATTTTATTGTTTTATATTGTTACAGATGAAGATGATCATGTAAAAAGACTGCCACCCCCTCCTCCAATCAAAACTATTACTTACACGGTGAGTAAATATATACAAACTACCTAACTCAATGGTTCCCAAAGTTATCTGGGCTACGACCCATCTAGTATAGGTTTACAAACTCGGGACCCATCTCTAGGAAATTAAACTCGTTACCAATATGAATCTTTAAAATAACAAACAAAGTTTAAATCCATTTTTATGGCCATTGGCTCGGTCGGTTGGTGTGTCGTTCTACAGGCAGGGCCCACTCAATATTCGCTCGCACAGTCGCGACCCACCAGTGTCCAGTGGTAAAGAATCCTGTCATTTTTTAGTATAGTAAGCTAGATAGTAATTTATTATCATAAAGTTCATAGTAGTAGATATAATATGCTTTATTATCACAAGGGCAGTCTCGTGTCACAGACACCCAAACACCTACTATCTTATCACCGGTTGGTTATGTATAGTTCATATTGTAGAGTGGACACTGGGCTACAAAGCTTGATATATTTATATTTTGCATGTAGATATACAGGGTGACTTTGGGATCTACTGATCAAATCGAGCAACTTTTACCAAGAAACTGTGTCGAACATGAAAAACTTGCTTCTCCATCCACAAATTGGTTATATAAAAAGCCATTTTGTTATCATGCCTATTACGCCGCGCAATGTTAAGCTAATCTTTAACCAAAATGACGTAGTTGTTTGTCAATTTTCAATGTCACCAGAGGCTCTACCATGGGTTTGCGCATTGTAGCAACGTAACGTATTCGAATTTACCAAAAGCTTTATTCCCTGTTCCTGTTACCAAAAATAAAGCAGTCCTATTGGTTGTTGCTCACGTATACGTATATGAATACGTTACGTTGCTACAATGCTCAAACCCATGGTAGACCCCTGCCTCTGATTTGCATTAGGTCAGAATTGCGTCATATAGATTATAAATTAGAATTGCGCGTATCATCCCGTTGATCAAAAACTATGCTTTAAGCTTGATACTAGATAGCAAACACAACGCCACTAATACACTTTATATTTTATAAACATTCAGATCAAACCAAACTGTATAAAAACGTACTTATATTGTTTTGTCATTTGTCGGGAATAGTACCCACTACCTCCAGATACAATGATAACGACAAAAAGCACTTGACGACACAGGCAGTCTAATATTAATCATAATACCTACTATATATACACTTTTTTTAATAAGTTTATTACGAGTATAATATTATGCATTTCTAGAGATAGTACTTATTTCTTAAAGAATTTCTCAGGAGATTTTGTAGCAAGGTTTCTATGAAAGATAACTACTTCGTTCCTTTATTAGTAAAGAAGTCACGTAAAATATGCTGGAATTTTATTGGTTAAATATGTGCAGTGAATAATATTTCTAAGCTAAATAAAAAAATATGATTTGACCAGCGGCCATACTCATGTTTCTTATAATGGAAACGGCTAGCTTGTCAAAATAACTAATTCCTTCTCATTAAAAAATTAGCCATAAGAAAAACTAAAAACTAAAATTACAGGTGCTTTTGCCTTAAAAACTTAACCCTTTTGTGTCATCGCCATAACATTGTACATAAGATTTTGTTATTTTGACAATCTGAAGTTCCCTTTAAGAGAAACAGAACATGGCCACAGTAAACTAATATTATAAAAATAAAATATATTTAATTGTAACAAATCTATGGCAAAATCTTTATAAAAAAAAACTCACATCTACATCCTTTACTCTTTAATGATTACTTCTTCAAAGTGGATATAGTTTTCTTTTTATATTTGTTTTCTGAACCGTCATACCTGTCAAAAACATTGATTGGTTCCCACCGTTATAAAAGGGGGTTACAGGAGTGGGAGGCCACCCCCACTCAATGTTGCACGGAATTTATCGCTTTGCGAGTAGCTTGCTGGGAAATGTTGGGAATTTCACCCCGACATAGTTACCGATGAGCGAGTACAAAGTGATCTGACATCCGTAAGGAATCTCTTGTCGCTATATGCAGCCCTGGTACTTCTCTTTAATACCTAGGTGTTATGTAGTTTAAGAGCGTTACATAATAACTATTTACCTAGCGTGACGGCAAGCCCCTGTCTTAATATTAAATATTATCAATTATTACTTATAACAAAGCATAGAAGTGAAGTGAAAAATTTGGGCAAAAAGTTTAGGCGCTGTACGAAAAAAAATACGTATCATAAAACCGAGCGGCAATTAGAAATTATAATAATAAATAGTGTTTATTCATTTTATGCGTGTGAGTAATGCCACCCTAGTACCTATGATCATAAGACTGCCCTCGTGGACTAATAGTTGCCCCTTTGGCGTTGTGTCCGGAGGTCGTGCAATCGATTCCCCCTCACGGGAAACAAGTAATATACTACGTTTTTTTTTACAGTTTTCTATAGTGAGTGTTTATAAAATATAATATGTATGAGTATGGTTGTTTCTGGTACACATAGTACAAGCCTAGACCTTAGCTTGTGGCCAGAGCAATATGTGTGACATGTCCTATATATTATATTTAAAAACATATATATTAAGGATCGTTCTGACTTTCAGGTTCGCGACATAGACACGTTGACGTCTCTTGCCGCCAGGTTTGACACCACACCCTCGGAGCTCACCAAACTGAACAGGCTCGCCACCCAGTTCATATTCCCTGGTCAATCTCTACTGGTTCCTGATAAGAGAAAAGGTAAGAGAAAATATGCCTAATGATGAACAGGTTTTATTATTTTTCATACATGTTGAATTACTTACCCATACTTGTGTGACATTCCTAGTCCAGCGGAAGTCTGGAATAGCGAACTACATAAGTGACAAGACTTCTTTCTCTACGTAAAAATAAACTAGGCCTAATTTAGGAACGCCTAGGTAAATTTTGTTTTGTGGGATTTAAGTTTTATATTATATTTATTCATCGGTTGCTGTTAGTACATCACGTGACGCATATGCCTCCTCTAGCTTCTTCCATTCTTGTGGTTATTGTCCAGCAGGGTCCAGCTATGATATTTATCTCGTCTTTCCATCTTATTAAATTGCTATTGGCAGACTTATTTCACTTAATTATCTACAGTTCTAAATTAAAAACCTGTTTAGAAAGAACACAAACACTAAATTTAAATTATGCAATTATAGGCTTGCACCCTTGATATTTACAAAACGCCTAACGATCACGCGCTTAGCTTCCATAATGTCGATAGCGTTAGCGGTAAATCCAATTTTGTATCGCATTGTGTGATAGATACATTAGCAACCTACGCTTATTGGGATTTAATATATTGGCGGAAGTCTGTTTATTGCTTTACTTATTTGGAATAGTCAATATTTTATTATCCAAAGACCTTTTAGTCTATTCTGGTCGAAAATTCATAAATATAATAAATATCTTCATATTAGATTATAGTTCGAAAAAAGAGTTAGTGCCTACATTTTTTTCTATGTAATTTTATAATATACGTTTGGTTCGTAGGAAATGAAAAATATTTTCAGGCGCTTTTATGAATACTACGTCATTCTTATAATTTAGCTTGGTAATCTAATCATTTATATATTTCTATTATTAATATACTTTCATTAGAATTTTCGTTTTCTTTTCGTTTGCTGTAGAAATTTAATCTTGCAATTTGCAAATTGTGCCATCTTGTGTTAGAAGAGAGTGCCATCATCTCACCCTATAGCCGTCTATGGCACTGTTGGATGTCGATCTCTTCCGAGGCTCAAATACGTTCAATCGTTCTTATATACAAAAAATCCTAAAATATACTATATCTAAATTTTAATAAAATATATAGGTGAGTTATGCCCAATTTCACCAACGATCCCCAACTTTAAAGGAGCACCTAAATAAGAATTTTGACATATTTTCTATGAAACAACTGTCATTAATTGTCCCTTAACTTAGTTATCCCTTAGAGTTGGTGAAATCGGGCATTAGACCCAGGCTGCGCCTCCAATTTTTAACGTTTCAAATTTATGACATTATCAGTTATAGTTTTGACTAATGCCCGATTTCGCCAACTCTTAGAGAGCCCCTAACTAAGTTAAGGGACAGTTAATGACAGTTGTTCCATAGCAAATATGTCAAAATTCTTATTTAGGTGCTCCTTTAAAGTTAGGGATTGTTGGAGTTATAGGGGCTCCCTTAGAGTTGGTGAAATCAGGCATTAGACCTGCAATTCTGGACAGCCACTAGCGGCTGGAGTCTAGCCATTGCATTTTATTTTAAAAGAGCATTATTTTATATTTTCCCATCTGGCACCGGCCGTAAATAACATTTTAGCTGATTGTTTCCCGATATCTAATCTTATCTCGTTCCAACGCTTTCTTTAATTCTCCTAACGAATTTATCGCGACTCGCTCCATCACGCAGTGACCTCATTTTCACCGCAATTAATCTACTGAATCTACTGAAGTCTGGACTGTATAGAGTGTATGTTAGCAGAAATCACGTTGTCTTTTGCATGATAAAAATAACAAAAGTTTAAACGGTTTTACAGATTTTTTAAAAAGTTTCAATATAGTTATATTTATTAGAAGTTATATTTTACAGCCTCCGTAGACAAGTAGTTGTTTGGCGTTGTATCCGGAGGTCGAAGGTTCAATTCCCACCCATGGCAAAAAAAAATAGTTCGTTTTTCTGTACAGTTTATAAAATATAATATGTATTAGATATATGATTGTTTCTGGTACACATAGTACAAGCCTAGAGCTTAGTTTGTGACCAGAGCATATTATTATTATTATATTAATTATACCGCATTTCTCTTCTCTATCTATGTTCTCTTCTGTATTGTGCTTTATATTTTGAATATACCAGAAATAGAGACCGCTAGTTTACTAGCGGTCTCTATTTCTGGTATATTCAAATTATAATTTATAATTTACGTTGAGTTATGTGGTTAATTCTTACTTAAAGAGAGAATTAATTACGAACACGTGTTCATATTTGGCGCTCTACATGCGTCATCTATTACGTGAGTGTTAGAGGCGTGACGTGCTCATGATTAGTTCCAATAAAGAACAATTATAGGATAATGGCAGCCTCCGTAGACTAGTGGTTGCGTTTCTAAGGTTTAGTTTATTATTTCAATTTATTCAACAAGAAATTTTAGGTGGCAGTGACAGTCATATTTGACAATAAAATAATAGTTTTAAAATAAGGCCTCAATTCATGTAAATCATATCAGCTAGTAACTTTGTCAGACAATATCATTACCCAAATTCATCAGGGTAGGTAAATATAAAAGTAAAAACATAACAAATAACCCCCATGCAAACAGAACGCGTTGCGGCCTGGGGCTACGCGATAGCGCGTTGTATTCTATAGTAATTGATGTGACATAAAATCGTGCACTGGTTTCCGAACCACGCACGTTTGACGTCGCTATATTTATTATCAGCTGACCCGCGCAACTTCGTCTGCGTAACTTTAACCGTTTACGCATCGCACACAACGTAAGCTCTCAAAAGGAACACAATATCCCTGTTTTTGCTCCATTGATACTCCGCTCCTATTGGTCGTAGCGTGATGTTATGTAGCATATAGCCTTCCATGATAATTGGGCTATCCAACACTAAAACAATTTTTCAATTCGAACCAGAAGTTCCTGAGATTAGCGCGTTCAACCAAACAAACTCTTTAGATTTATAATATTAGTATAGATACAATACAACTCTCTATAGTTATAGTTTAATGATGGGTACTAACTAATACATTCCAAAGGTAGAGAGACTAAAAGAAGTTTTAGGTAGGGTAGAGGCCGCTTTAGACAAAAAAAGACTTGAAAAAAAGACGCCTGTCTCTATTACAGTTGGGTTTTAGGAATAAAGTCCACATATTTATTTGTTGGTATTCATGTTTTCGAGGAAAAACAGTACAATATATAACTTACAATAAGTATAACAATATATAAGTGCGGCATAGCATAGACTAACATATTCTACTGATAGGAATTACACAAAAAAAATGGCAGAAAACTGCAACAAGATTCTAAAAAAACTAACCAATTAAAACTACTGCTTTACAAGCTAGAAAAAATATGAATAGTGGCATGCATTATATAATAATAAGCCTTTATTTACCGATAAATATGTAACAAAAATTCAACATTGGCAATTATACAAACAACAAATTATCAGTACGTCCTTCGACGAAAGCCTCCTCCAGCATTTTCCATTTCTTTTTTTCCGAAGCAAATCTCATCCATGTCGGGCCACTTACTTTTTTTAATTCATCCGCCCATCTTCTGTGTTGTCGTCCCTTTTTTCTTTTCCCATCCCGAGGGTACCATTCCGTCAGCCTTTTAGTCCATTTTTGTGTTTTTTTCCCTTAACATATGCCCTGTCCATAAGAACATTGAAATGGAAATGCATTATATAATACCTGTCAAATTATTTTAAGGCAGTCAGAGTTACTTTACTTTCGTATGAACTCGTTTTACTACCTTTTAACCTCTTTGCGGGTCTCTACAAAGAGGTTAAAAACTTATATTAAGTATCAGTAGTAACCAAAATTTAGAAAAGAACAAATAAACGAAAAACGAAAATCGGAACACAATGAACTACGACTAGGTGGAAACAAACCCCCTCCGATAAAGCAACCGCGATGAATTGATTATACATACATATGAAAATTTAATCAAAATAATGTACAAAGAAAATACATAACAACATTTCTTCTACAATCCCGTCATTCGATTGTTTTGATGCTATTTTTGGAACTTTTTGATATTATATTAATTAGGTAAAATTTGTCTCCATACAAATCGTACTTTTGCTTTTATAATATACAAAAATTTACGTCTACAGTTTTTGAGTTCGCGCCGACTTTTTTAACTCAAATAGTTTAGACGTTATTTTTGTTATTTTAAAAACATTTTTTTATAAAAAAAATACTTACAGGTGTAAATTTTACTTAATTGATCCTAATTTTATACTTTTTATTAGGTATTCATTGAAATAAAATCTATACTAATATAATAAAGAGGAAAGATTTGTATTTTTGTATTTTTGTATGTTTGTAATGAATAAACTCAAAAACTACTGGACCGATTGCAATAATTTTTTCACCATTAGAAAGCTGCATTATTCAGAAGTAACATAGGCTATATAATATCACGCTAGGTCCTATAGTTGTGGAGCAGTAACCAAAAATGTTATAAAAACGGGGGAAAAGTATCGTTTCTGAGGCCTTCCGTGGCGTGCGCTGAGCATATAGTTAAAGTTATACAAACCTGTGCGAAGCCGGGACGGGCCGCTAGTACTTTATAAAAGATAAAAACGATATAGGCATTTCGCCGTAGGCTTCATCAGACGTCTGATATTTAATAATAAATAATATAGGTATTTAATAAAAAAAAAAGGTTTTAAGATATTTAATTATTATAAAATATAATGTCAAACGACTGATGAAGCTTACGGCGAAATGTAACGTTTTTATCTTTTACAAAAATACTTTATAAAACATAAAAACGTTTCAATTAATACCTATTTTTGCGAAAAACGCTAATAAATATATACTTATTTGAGAATACTTTTTATTATGAATTCTGTATTTTTTTAAATAAAAGCTAAAATTCCATTTGTAGGGAGACAAATTTTGCATTAGTTGTACAAAATAATCATATCATTCATCAATGAACAAAAATAACTTACTATTTTAAAAGTACCTACTATACTACTACTAGTGGCACGTACCGCCAGCTGATACCATCTCATTTAGAAATAATAAGCTATGTATTATGTATGCCATAGTATTTAGAGCGTCCTTGACCTACAATGGTTATGTAACCTACTCGACGTATGATACTACTGGGCTTACGTTCCGTAGAACAGTAATCACAACCATGACTATACTTACATTTCAAGTTTAATGACCGCAGTTTAATACTACTGGTTGAACAGTAAAGTTCTGTGTTCAGCGAAGTGAATTGAATCATTCATAAAGATATACTAGAGGTCTCAAGCGGAGACGTAAAGCAAATGCCCGCAAAATTCACTTCGTTTTCAGAGTTATAGAGTAACACCGGTATTCATAAAAACTTATTAAGTCCTTGAAGAACTCTTTAGTTATGGAAGGTTTTGTCTCTTTTATTTAGCAACAAAAATGTATACGCGGAAATGAGACAAAACATTCCATAAAGTGTTCTTGAAGGACTCAATAAGTTTTTATGAATACCGGTGTTACTCTATAACTCTGAAAACGAAGTGAGTTTTGCGGGCATTTGCTTTACGTCTTCGCTTGAGACCCCTAGTATATCTTTATGAATGATTCAATTCACTTTGGGTTGGTGGCAGGCGGCCATATTATGTCGTCATGTTTGGAAACACATTCTCTGTGTTCTAAATTTTTACAATAATAGGCACAGAATATTAGATTTGATTTATTTTTTTGTTTATTAGAGCACGACATGTAATTTTGTATCTACATGACGATAAGCATATCTACAAAGTCCATGAGTGGGGTTGATCAATATATTGTTGTTTAACTGCTGTTAAGCGGCTAAATAATGCGTTTCAGTAAATATATCTATTATCGTCCATTATGAAGAGCCCGGTATTTGGAATCAATGAGTTATGAGCGCCACTGTAGTGCCTCGAAGAATGTTAAGCAGTCGGTTCCAATCTAACTATGTCAATTTATGAAACTGGGGCCTTAACGGGAAGCCACATCGACAAACCGATCGACGCGTCGATGGATAAAATTGTATAGGAAAATTTGTTTATGGATAGAACTCGGTCGCTGAAAAACGTCAAATCACATACATTTTATTTTCGCTTTCGATCGATGTGGCGATCGGTATTTCATGTGGCTTCCCGGTAGGACCCTGTTTATATGTCTATGCAAATATTGCAATGATCTTGCCCTTGTTCAATGTAGACTCAGTATACCATCGAAGAAGGAAATAACGTCCCCCCACTGGTTACGTTGTGGCCGTCTAGGCAGTCTCGGGTACGTAAGGCACCCTTGATTGTACGAGAATTTTATACTATTTGTACCCCGCGATTACACTCGCCGATTAATTTAAAAGACATTGGATAGAAAATAAAATATAACCTATGCTACTCGCTGATAATGCTACTCGCTGATAATGTAGCCATTCTATAGGCGAAAGAATTTTTCAAATCGGTTTAGTGGTTTTTGAGTTTATCTGGGACAAACAAACAATAAAATATTTTTAATAATATTTAAATTAGTAATATAGACATTAGATATAGCAGAAAATAATGCTTGTCTTGCGTGACGATGATTTCTTTCAGCATTCTTTTCAATTCAAGTGCTTAATATAATATTACAACACTAACATTTTATTATAGTATTATTATACCTGATCTAAAAACCTATTTTTTTTTCTTTCATTTATTTAAAACTACTTTAGCTGTATTTACAAGTAAATATAATACCTACCATTTTACAAAATTTCAATAGAACTTTTGGTACAGAAGTTTATTGTTCTAGCAATATTAAACATTTTCATTAATTAGACAGATGTTATTTATTAGTGAAAAATTTCAAGGTTGTTGTAATCATCATATTTATTTTTGTGAGTTGCTTATATCAATGTATACCTATAGGTACTTACAATATAATATGCAAAAACATGTTTTGATAAAGTTTCACTATTCAAATTACCATTTTATTGTTTTCAATTAGAATATACGCTTTATTTTATTCGAGTCGTTAATAAGGTTCAACGCCCACTGCTGGATCCCAAAGAACAAGCTACGATACGACGTTTGTCTTTACAATTGGCGCCGGGCGAGCCTTAATGGTGTGTATCGGTACCCAATCGACCTTGAAGATATATACAATGACATTAGCAACATTGCATACAAAACTAAAATACCTAACGAATCTGAAATTTAAATTTAGACACATAAACAAGACTATAACAAATGTTTTTGTTTTTAACGAGACTTATTAAAGTGGTCTAACATGGATGAGATTGGTCCATGAAAAGTGTTAATGGTAAATGCTGGGAAAGGTCTCAGGTGAAAATATTTAGTCATAGGTTTGACTGGGATTTGAACCTGTGACCGAAATGTAAGTATAGTCATTTTTAAGTCTTCTGTCTTTCCAACTCGGCTAACAACTAACACCGGTATTCATAAAAACTTATTGAGTCCTTGAAGAACACTATAGTTAAAGAAGGTTTTGTCTCTTTTTGTTAGGAACAAACCTACAACCTCACAAAATCAAACTTATTGAGTCCTTGAAAAACAAAGTGTTCTTCAAGGACTCAATAAGTTTTTATGAATAAGGCTTTTAGTATATAATACTATTTACTAATACATTTCTAAAACACTGGATCCAGAAAATATCCTATACAGGGTTCTTTTTCATTGTTAGTAGTACTAAAATTATAGACTACAAATATAAATATAATATAGGGCCATCCTATTTTATAAACGTAACGATTGTAATTTATAATTGAAAATAAGAAATAAATAAAACACTGGAGCCTTTGCACCTGCGTAGAGAGGTTGCATCGTTGAGCGTATTCTACCGCCTATATCACGGACAGTGATCTGAAGAACTGTTTGAACTCATCCCTCCTTCCCCGTTTCGTTTCCGTACTACACGCACTGGCAATAAAATGCATACACATACAGTGGATGACAGACCCACCAGAACAAAAAGGTATGGTGACTCTTATATATGTCGCACGATAAAAAGGTGGAATGCCTTGCCTGCGTGCGTTTTCCCTTCTTCCTTTAATCCAGAGTCCTTTAAGCGTAGCGTGAATAAGTTTCTCAAGCAGACATAGTGGAATCAACCAATTGAAGCAAGCACCATAGCTACTATTGGTTAAGAACATTCTTGGACGTTACATTGGCACTTACCATCAGGTGGATGTAGGGTCACATGTCCTGCTATATAAAAAAAAAAAAATCCTGAATTTGCTGATATATTCCTATAAGTAAGTTTAAACAATAACAACAATAGTAAATAAATAACCATTTGTAACAACTCAAATTACAATTATTATTTATCAGTATGTTTTTCGTCTAAGACTTCCTTCACTATTTTCCAATTGCACTTTTCGTGGACCAATTTCATCCATGTTGGACCACTACCCTTAGTGCGTCCTTGTCTTATTATGAACCATAACAACTGCGGTATTTGATATTTAATTTATTAATTACCAATTTAATTTGGTAAATAAATACCCAAGTTGAGTATATTATGTGTTATAATGTTGCGACCTTGAACGCTCGTTCAGCTGTTACGTGTACATAAAACACATTTTTCTTCTGTTTACATGTACATAGGTTTACATAGGCGTCGTCACCGCGACCTGATTGGCGCGCTGACTGCAGTACGACCGGCGCTTGCGCACTACAATAACGTGTTTATAAATATCTTAGTATTTCGCCGGCTAATACTACCGAAGTATAGAGAAATATTGTTATAATCGGAATTAGTATTTATCGTGCCAGGTGAAGATAAGTTGCGATATAAATGTAATATAATGAACTCTAGGTAGAGAAGTGAAAATATGTTCAGTTTCGAATTCCTGAAACGCTGGTATCATAGTGCGTATTGTATTACATTTCTATTTTATTTAAGGTCGTGTGGTAGTTTCCTTGTTTAAGGCGAGGTGGTTTCTGCTGTATCGGTCTTAGTTAAATAGGTTAATATTTATTGCACAACATATCGTTTGTAAACGATAAGTTTTAAGGATTTACATAATTATGTTTTATATAAAAAAAATACATTTTAATAAAAAAAAGTATTCGTATGAATATCTACGTTTTTTTGAACTGAAACAATTGAAAAGTGATTACTTAAAGTTAGCTATTATATCACATAGGCGTACTTTATTCCACACCATCCCACGGCTTATCACATTTGCCAAAAAAAAAATTGTAGAAATCAACACTTTTTAAGTATAGGCGGATTGATAAGCTAACGAATAATACAATTTATACGTAGCAATTGTTACTTATAATTTCCAAAACTATAGTGCTTGCATTAAACTGTAATACTATAGGAATAGGCAACTGTGTTCAGTTCATATCTTTCTCATGAAAATTCGGTGGAGTTTTGATAGTCCACGTCTTAAAAAACACAAAAAATAATAATAATAAAAACGTTTATTTCAATTAGGTCAACAATTTACAATGGAAAATAAATAAATAATAGATAAAAATACGCACCTAAAATGGATGTTTGTATTTCTATGCTAGGTTTCCCTGTGTTACAGGAATAATACATATATAAATAAATAAAAATCGTTTTAAAATGTATTTTAGTAGTATTTTTTTCCTGTAACTACGGAATTCGTGCGGCTAAGGACGACAACCTAAATCCATGTGTATTTAATTTGTTTTTGTGCGATGGCTTTTTGCTTTACGTGTAATTGTGCTATTGTAAATTTGTCGAAATCCATGTTTATTGATTTGGCTTTATATGTCGCTTACAGATGGCGATAAGGATTCGGATGGGCCTTCCGAGAGTGGCGACAACACATCTGAGTCAACTCAGGGTGCCACCAACGAACCGACGCAGGAAAAAGGTGGGTTACCAACATACAACATACGTTAAATGTATGTACGAGTATGTACATTTATAGGACCTTTTGGTACAATTAAAAATATTTCCACTATTCGGGATGGTGCTGCTCCAGATGCGGTAGGTAGTCTTGCTGATATATCATTCATGCGTATCGTAGCAAACTCCTAAAAAACCATAGACTGATTCCTCCTTTTTATACCATTAAAACATTAACACTATTCGTGATTGTGCTCTTACAGATGCGGTAGGTAGTCTTGTGGATATATCATTTATGCTTCGTTGCAACCTCTTAAAAAAACCATACACTGATTCCTGAAACATGACTTTATCGCGTATTAAATTGCTGCTAAAAATATTAGTTTTTCGTTTGCTAGAACGAGATAAGGACATCTTAAGATTTATTGTTGTAATAAATTGTAAAAAAAAACATTTTGGACTTCCTATTTTTATAAACATTATTAGTTTTTTTTTTATGGTGACAAATAAAAAAATAGTGTCGGAATATTTTGTAACTGCAGGCATAGAGGTCTTTCGTTAGTTACCAGTGCGACCTTGAGACTTGAGTGAAGCGTGAAGAGACATTTGTCTGACTTGATTTTCTTACATCACTTACAATTTTTCTTGACTTGCAAATAGGTACTGTAAATAAAAGTAAATTTAATAATAGATCAAAGATGTAGATTTAGTACACTTTATCTTAGGTAATTCTCTACCAGAAAAAAAAAAATGTCATTTCCTTTTATTACATGTTACGTTTAATAATTTAAATATCTTGCCCTCCAATTTGTTAAAACATGAGATAAAATTTTATGTACCTACTGTTTATATGTTTACTTTATTTATTTTTTTAATTTATTTTAACATAGCACTGGATACAAGTCCATCGGCCATGTTTACTTTATGTTTCTTGTAAGTTTTTTTTTTAAATTTCAATAACTTGATTTCATTTGACTTTTTTATTCTATTTAGTACAACTAGTTTGACTTAAAAAAAAATAGGCATTTGAACTAGTGGAAAAAAAAAACCCAGCGGTTGAACTAAAGTAGTTGTACTACTGGGAATGAGTCAAACTGTCACTAAAAATTATAGGTAAGTAAATATTGTATCAATGTAAATTGAATTCTATATATATTTTATCCTGATATGACGTCAATGAGATTAAATAAAACCACGTTGTTAGCAAATATTCCGGTGACTTTTTTAAAAAATATAATATAGCACGACATATGGCTGAATTGCTCTTGAGATAGTAAGAAATGCAGTCCATGAATAGTCAACCATCAACTCTAGAACAATTAGATGCATCGTAAGCTTTTTTAAGGAAAAATTCACACTTCGATGTGAAATACCCGGAAGAAACGACGAGCACGCTGGCATTTTTTATTTTCTTAACCATCAAATGAAAGTATTTTTTTAAAGATTTTAATCAAAGAGATAGTAAAATTCAATGTCAAATGTAATTTATTGGTGCACTCATGTATTTTAGGATATTCATTATATAATCTATATACTATAATATAATAAAGAGGAAAAGTTTGTGAGGTTGTAGGGGGTAATCTCTGGATCTACTGACCGATTTTGAAATTTGATAGCCCATTTGTCTAGGAAGTCTATCATGCTACGACCAATATGAGCGTAGCATCAATGAAAAATGTTGGGAAAACAGGGATAATTTGTTCCATTTGAGAGCTTTCGTTGCGTGCGCTGCGTAAACTGTTAAAGTTACGCAGACGAAGTTTCGCGGGTCAGCTAGTAACATATAAATAGGTACATTTCCACAAGTAAAGATAATTAACATCATTATTTTGAAGAATCATAATGTAAGTCATTATATGTTTATATACTTCCTTCCTTATGTTTTTTTTTCTTATTATTTGCAGTGACAGGGTAAAATTGGAGAGATATTCCAAAAAAAACTTAAACATTAGTAGATTTTAGGTAAATTTTTATGATTTTATAGCCCGCCACTGCTGGCGATAGTACCTAAATTGGAGTATTTTTGTAACTAAATAGGTATTTTTACAACTTAGCGCCCGCGCTGGTTCGACCAAAATAAGGCATAACTTATACCAAGATTATTAACGTCATATAACATACAAATAAATATTCTCAGTATTAATAATGTAATCTTTGTGTAAAAATTTTGTATATTCTTTTTTTGGTACCTACCTACTTGTACACTATACCAACTTGTGAAACTGTTTATAGATGGGTTATTGAGTCTATTCAAAACGTCGCGACGAGCTAGCCACTTGTTCGGTGTAGACTCATACCATCGGCTACGACAAGGTGGGATTAAAGCCCCTCCGCTGGGTACCCTGGGGCCGTCTAGGCGGTCTCGGGCACCCATGGTGATATTTATGCTTTATTTTGGTGGAATCAGCGCTAGGTCAGCTTTCCAGATTTTATTTCTTTAATTTTATTTATCTAATCTATTGCAATGAAATGGCTATAAACAGATAGATTATTACATTTATTGGAACTTTCCTTTTGTTATCGCCATTAATTTAGTAAATATTTGTTTATTCAATTATCCTTTTACTTAGGTACCTACTAGTAAACGACTATATCTGCAAATAAGAAAACGATGTTCATCGAATGAGAGTATATTTTAACGTTTAATATAGTAGGCTTTAAATATAAAATTAGTTAGTGCCTTATTATGATAAGGTCCTAACTAACTTTCATCAACAACTTTGACACGCCGATTCATGAAAGCCGAAATTTCTTTTTTTTTAATATTTATTCTCTATACTAATATTATAAAGCTGAACTTTGTTTGTTTGGCTGAACGCGCTAATCTCAGGAACTACTAGTTCGAATTGAAAAAATCTTTTAGTGTTGGATAGCCCATTAATCGAGGAAGGCTATATATACATGGTGACTTTGAAAGGATGTACTTTGGGCTAATATGAGGTTCTACTGATCAATACGGACAACTTTCCCCATGGAACCATGTGCCGCAAATGAAAAAAAAATATTACCTTCTCCATACAAACTAGTAATGTTAAAATGACCAATTTGTATGGGGAAGCCAAATTTTTTTTTCATTTGTGACACATGGTTCCATGGGACAAGTTGTTCGATTTGATCAGTAGAACATCATATTAGCCCAAAGTTCACCCATTCAAATTCACCGTGTATATCGACCAATAGTAGCGGAGTAGCAATGAAACAAAAACCGGGAAAAAATATTCCTTTTGAGAGTACGCTGCGTAACCGATTAAAGTTACGCAGGCAAAATTGCGTCTGCGTAACTTTTAAAGTTAGTCATATTGTTATACCTACGATAATCCGTTAGATAGGCCATTTATATTAATAAACAAAAAATCCCACATTGATGCTATTTTTATGATTTTTTTTTAAATTGGAAACAAAACACGAAATTTTGTATCTACCTGATACTACCTACAACGCCTATGTAGGTATGTCGATCAATAGGTATTTTATTCATAGTTGTTTAGCAGTATTTGTCCCTTCCACTATGCAGGCTAATTGATGTGATTACGAAATTGGCGGCGACAACTTCAATATTCTCGCTGCCTGTTTCGTAACTGCTCGGTAAAAGGAGTTATCGACAAATCTTTTTGTAGTTTTTGAATAATAATAGTGTGTGTATAATGTTTCAGACTTTCTGGATAGCTTGAGGCCGGTGTCCCCCGAGGCGCCGGTGAGCAGCGCTTCTGTTCAGAAATTCCTCAAAATTGATGTTCGACATATCACGGATGGACAGGTTCGTTGAAATCGTCACACGAAATTATATGCCTAGGTATATGAGTATTAGGTCTTACGGTCTATTCCTAGATTTTTTTATGTATTACTTAAACTGATACCGGCTGCTTTATCGATAAATCAACTGCCCGTTTCGCAACCGTAGTCTGAAAGACAGGAAATCGATACAGTAGCTTTCTGAAAAGTGGTGAAACCACAGACTAAAACCAAAACATGACTAGGTAGTATTTTTGCATCTGTATGGTTATAGAGACTTCCAATATCGGTTACGTACATGCAAAGGCCTAAAATATTTACATGCTACATCACATGGTTCGCGGTATAAATATGATTTACAAGGTATTATTAAGTGATAATTGAAATAACAGAAAACCACTGTTCTGATGTTTATAAACAACTATAATAGAAATGTGTTTTTTTTCTTAAATAAATTACGGAAAAATAACTTCATTAGATTTTTTTTAAATTGAAATATTGCTATTTTTGGTTAGATTAATGGCGATCCAAGTATTAGTTACAAGGTCGTAAAGAGATGTGGCGTCGTTGGGCGTATTTACCGCCTTTACCATGGACAGTGCTCTAAAGAACTATTTCATAATATTCCTCCTTCCCCTTTCCGTTAAAGAACCTCACGAGCAGGTAACAAAATGCATGCGCATTCTCTGGCCGACATTGGCAGCCTCCGTAAAGTAGTGGTTGCGCCTTTGGCATTGAATCCGGAGATCGTGGGTTCGATTCCCACCCATGACAACAAAATATTAGTACGTTCTTTCTGTACAGTTTGTCGTGGTCTGGGTGTTTATAAAACATATAATGTATTATATCGTTACTTCTTAGTACTACATAGTACAAGCCTAGAGCTTAACTTTTTGTGACCAGAGCAATATGTGTAAATTGTCCTACATATTATTATTATTATGTACCAAACCGCACTAAAAGATTTGGTGATTGGTAAATATGTCGCACTATTAAAATGTGGAATGCTCTACCTGCTTGGGTGTTTCCTCCATCCTATAACCTTCAGTTCTAGATATACCTATTCAGGTATCTGAAGCCGGTACGATGGATAAAACTAGCTCTTACAACACAGTAAGTGTTGGTTATTGGCCTTTGACCTACATACTGCTTTCCATCAGGTAGATGTGGGGTCACATGCCGAGCTCCTAGAAAAGAAGGGAATATTTAGTCTCATTTTATTCCTTAGTACGTCCGTGCGAATCTGGGAAGGGTTGCTAGTTTACAAATAAAATAAAACATTGGTACACGGGTTTGATCTCGACCACTACGTATGCTCTATTAGCTATCGATTAAGTATAATTTATATAGATAACACATTTGAAAAAATATTTTCTGACGCATGAGCCGATATATTGTTATTTACCTTACATTTAGTTATACTAAAACCTTTGTTCTCCCATACTTTTATGGATATGTCTTGTACACATGCTATATAGCATGCCTGTAATTTCTACTCTTCTATTATTTATTGTGTATCAAAATTAGAACAAGGTTGAATATTATTATGGTTTAAATACTTATACCAACATGATATAGGTTTTTTTTTTAATATTCATAGTATTAGTAATCTAAAATATACTATTTTATTGTAATATATTGATTACCTCCGTTTATGTGAAGCCTTATTCTACCGGGTTGGTTAGACCTCAAACTTAAAAACTACAAACTAAAGTTTTTAGATCCCCGGTTTTAAACCCCGGTATGTACCAAAGAGTTTTTAATTTAAAATAATATAATAATAATAATATGTAACACAATTTACGCAAATTGCTCTAGTCACAAACTAAGCTCTAGGCTTGTACTATGTGTACCAGTAATAACGATATAATACATATTATATTTTATAAATACCCAGACCATGACAAACTGTACAGAAATACGTACTAATATTTTTTTGCTATGGGTGGGAATCGAACCCACGACCTCCGGATTCAATGCCAAAGGCGCAACCACTATACGGAGGATGTTAATATTATCGGCCACAGTATATGTATTATGTAGATATGTATCATATGCATGCGCATGCATATGATACGTATCTACATAATACTTTATTAAAGATTGTATACCGAGTCTATCCTAGCATCGCGACATACTAGCCACCTGTTCAGAGTAGACTAATACCATCGGATACGACGTGATGGGATTAAAAACCGTGATTATGTTTAACTCTTTTATATTATTACTAAATAATATTATTATTTTTTTTCACAAATATAGCTGAAAAAAGTGTTTTAAAATCTATTAAGTCAAATATTTTTAAATTCGTATAAGTAAGAAGATTTTAATCTCGAAAAGGTGTAGTTTTTAACTTGTTATTGGTTAAAACTACAATTAGTTCTGTAAAGCCCGCGTCTAATTACTTTTGTAAAACCAACTATGTTATGTAACGCCTAATTATTTTGTGTAACGCCCAATTATTTTTGTGACGCTCAATTTTTGCCGACATAAATGTTGTAACAATGACTACACTATAGCACATTTTTATTTAATTTATATGGGCAGCCTTTAATACCATTGAAACTAAAAAAAAATATAATACAGCTCTTTTCAAAGTATTCTACTTATGCATGTAAAACCGTAACATGACTAGGTCACTTGACGGTTTTTGCATCATTTAAAAATTTAAGCCACCTTTAACCAAAAAAAAGTGGCCTTAAATTACAATAAATACTTTAATACTTGATTTTTTTACCTTAATGATCATTATGAATTTAAAGATCATTAATTGTCAACAGGGAGTCGTATCAGGCGTTTTGCTGGTGACCCCCAACGCCATAATGTTTGACCCCAACGTCAGCGATCAGCTGGTCCTGGAGTACGGCCCCGAGAAGTATGGGGTCATCGCCCCCATGGAGTATGTGGTCAACGCAGCCATCTACTACGATATCATGCATATGCGTGCCACCGTGCAGGACACCAAGTGAGTTTGTTAGGGTTTTGAACTTTAAAAAGACCTCTATAGAGATCTTACTCCAACGTCAGCGATCAGCTGGTTCTGGAGTATGGTCCCAAGAAGTATGGGGTCATCGCCCCCATGGAGTATGTGGTCAACGCAGCCATCTACTACGATATCATGCATATGCGTGCCACCGTGCAGGACACGAAGTGAGTTTGTTAGGGTTTTGAACTTTAAAAAGACCTCTATAGAGATCTTACTCCAACGTCAGCGATCAGCTGGTTCTGGAGTATGGCCCCGAGAAGTATGGAGTCATCGCCCCCATGGAGTATGTGGTCAACGCAGCCATCTACTACGATATCATGCATATGCGTGCCACCGTGCAGGACACCAAGTGAGTTTGTTAGGGTTTTGAACTTTAAAAAGACCTCTATAGAGATCTTACTCCAACGTCAGCGATCAGCTGGTTCTGGAGTATGGTCCCGAGAAGTGTGGGGTCATCGCCTCCATGGAGTATGTGGTCAACGCAGCCATCTGCTACGATGCCATGCATATGCGTGCCACCGTGCAGCATACCAAGTGATTTTGTTAGTGTTATACAAGTGTTGTATAAGAAAAGTATCCTACTTTATTTTATATATCTGCCCATATGCCGCATTAGTAGCTGTCCATACATTTGTAGCGGTGCAGCTGTTGTTGCGGTATGTGTGAAATCACCCTTACTAAGCACATGCCCTATATGAGAAAATATATATATGCAGAGACAAAACTCATATTATCTCAAAAAATTAAACGCAATATATTTACACGTATGTTATTGTGATATATTATATTATATTATTATTATGAAATTTTTATATTCCTATCAATATCTACTTTCGTTGTATAAAGGCATTAAAATGTCTGATAAACAATATTGGGCAAGGCTTTGTTGACTGTTTGTGAGACGTCTCGGAGATAAGAGACGCCGGTACTTTCTCATATACGTAGGTAATGAGGCACGATTGCTTCTATCTCTCAGTCTCGTTAAAGTTAAAAAAAATTAAAGATAAGTTTTCCTTTTCTTAATAAGGAAAATGAAAATTTAAACAACATTAAAAGAGAGTGTGATAAATAAATACTCATATTCTTAGAATGGAAATGAAAATTAAAGCAAAATTAACCGAAAGTGTCAAAAATATAAATGCGGGTCGATTATTATCTTTAGTCTCGTAAAAAAATTAGATTTTTTAAAAAGATATTTTATATTTTTATATAACTAAAAATTAAAATGTATTTTAATGTAATATAATTGTAAAACTAAAATAAAATATCACAAAATTTATTTTTTTCTGAAAATAAAGTCTATTCCTTTTTAAGTTAAATAAGTTTGTCTCTTTCATTTCATTCGACCGTCTCCATAGTCTAGTTGGATACACTGGCAGCTATACATCCTAAGATCATGGGTTCGATTTTGACTCATGGCGAAACAAATGGTACATTACTCGCCAAATAACTTATTAAATAATAACCCCTTTTTAGATGTAAAATCTGGCGCCATCTTGGATTTTATTATTTGGCGTATACTGTATGTTTTTCGCTACAGTTTTCTATCTCGTGGATTTAAAAATAATCATATGTATTAGTATCTTTGCTTTTAGTACTCATAGTACAAGCCTAGAGCTTAGTTTATGATCGGGGCTATATGTGTGAAATGTTCTACTTATTATTATTATTTCTTTTGTTAAAATTTGTTCAAAAGAGACAAGACATAGTTTGGTAAATATTAAGATTGAGCACATTTAGTAATATGTAAATCTCTAGTTTTATTTAAGTTATAACGCACCGTAAAGGCTGTTACTTTAATCAAGGATTTCACCTAGCTTTGGTGCAACCGAGCGTTAGGTATTCGATATGATCCATATATTCCGCCTTAAAACCATTTTGTTTTGACTGTTGATCGCACATTGTTGTCTGACAATTGTTTAGTAAACATCGGTGAGTCATTGTTTTTACAACAACAAACGTCAGGTTTATTTCTTTAGCCTTGGTTAGTAATATTGCAGTGTCATTTTGAAGCGTAATAGTTGATTAAATTTCCAACACTTAAAATAAACTATAAAATAAAATATCATTTTAGATTTTTTTTTTAATAGGTGTGATCAATAATTTAATTAAATATCCGTATTTTTCTTTTTTCAGAGAAGAACAAGGTGAAATCTATTATATGAATAATAAGATAGAGCTTTCTCCTGGAAAGGATTCCCTCCTAGTCAAAGTGAGTATTCTTTTACACTGGTTAGTTATGCTACAAATATATTATACTGTAGCATTACTTATTGCTACAATTTATGTATTTAATTAACATTTATTCAATTTATATATTAAATATATTTAATTATAACCGCACGGTATACGATTATTTTTTTTACCGTAAAGGACTTAAAAATTTTAATAGGAGTAGTTCTTAATGACTTCTTAAACTATAGAATAGAATAGGGAGGGGGTGTAAGTATAATTTCAGAAATAAATTATTATCGTAATATCCAGTTAAGATACAAAGTTGCACTTTAAAATATTTGCACATAGATCCATCAGAATTTTAGGTTTAGTTCTTTTATTACCTACCTACCTACATACTTCAGATATTAATAAACCGCAAATTACGAAAAGAATAAAGGTATGTTTAGATCGTTAATACTTCTCTCATATGATTACTGAGATTTTATTTCCTGAATTCGATTTTTTTCTTTTATTATACGGATCCGTAGCCGTAAGGCTTTAATTCCGCCTGAAGATATTGACCAAGAAAAAGACTAAAGGTTTTTAAGCTTAATTTAGAAATTATTACAAATGACGAATTCTTAATATTGGTGAAGTTGTTTCTATTGTAACCGTTTATTACTTGACCGTAACTATGGTAACGATCCAAATTTAAACTGAAGTACGGATAGTTCCCATTTTTACAGGTCGTCAAGAATATATTAGCGATTATTAAGAGCGTTCTTCAATGTACCATGTGTTATGTTTAGGACGAAACGTTCCCCGAGCTCCAGGCTGCTGCAGAAGAGCGGGTGGACCCTGATCACCACGACCGTGGGGGCGACGCCTTCCCCAAAGCCTTCGACCGGGAGCTGGTCACCCCTACCTCCTTGCAGGTATGGTACCGTAGGGTAGTCCGACATGGTCACTCCAAAATTAAATGGTTGTGACCTGCATATCATTTTTTTTACTGGAGCACGGCATGTTTTGTTTGTATCTACTTGATGGTAAGCAAGTCTTCAAAATACAAGTATAGAGTCCATCAAATACATTGTTGTTTAACTACATTAATCGCAACCAACGTGTCGGTTAAACGATGCGGTTACGAAATGGGCGGTAATAAAGACGAATTTGCTAATCGAGTATACTTTAATATCCTCACACAATGCTCGTTTCGTAACTAAATCATGGGTAATCGATGCAATAGACTTTTCAAACCCGGTGAACCCACAGAATAAAATCGAAACGTGACGATCGGTCATTTAACGATGTTTGCATCTGTATGGGCAGTGGTAACGAAACTGGCTTGCAAAAATTAATGCGAATTGTCAAAAAAAAAAATTGTCCAAAGGGCTGGTTATTATTATGAACGGTTTTCCTGATTATGATTGCCTTAGTGGTCTATTCGTTCATGCCTGTACCTAGGAAGGGTCGTGGGTTTGGATCACGATTATGGACACCAATATTGTAAATAAAAGAAAAAAAAATGTATGAAATGTCCTAAGAACATATATTATTAATATAATTATTATATAAGTGATTCTATTAATCGATTTGATTTTTTAAAAATAAATTGTTTGATTATAGCAACAAAGCGCAGAGGAGAGGCGAAAATCATTGCTAGACCATCACTGGGCAATTCCAAGCAAAGACCGTTCGTCTATTGATCAAGGGAGCGAGGTAAATATATTTTTATTTATTTTATATTTATGCATTTTTATAAATTCCTTATAAGGATAATCTTATATTATTATTTTTTTAAAGATAAAAGTTCAATGAAAAAAATCCTGGTGGGTGGGACTCGAACCCACGAACCTCGCTATCGCGGCAAGGCGCTCAACCGCTGAGCCAACCAGGTTCCAGTCACCCCTCACGAATTTTTCATAGCATTTTTATCTTTAAAAAAAATAATATAAGATTATCCTAATAAGGAATTTATAAAAATGCATAAATATAAAATACTGAAAAAAGTAAAAATAAAAAAACAGACCCCTCTGCCATCTAGTATTAGAAACTAGAACTTCTAACTTCACTCGTATAGAGTTATTAGAAGAAAGCTAATAGGGGGCGTTTATTTATTTTAAATACAGTTGTTTCTATACATATTATAATAAAATCGGTAGACCTTCCGTGTCTGGACATTACCTACACATTTATGTGAGTCTGTGGGTTTGTGAGGTTATTGGGGGTAATTCTGGATCTACTGAACCGATTTTGAAAATTCTTTTAGTATTGGATAGCTCATTTATCGAGGAAGGCTATACAACATTACAGTGCAAAAAATAGGAGCGGAGTATTCTTTTGAGAGCTTCCGTTGCGTGCGCTGCGTAAACATTTAAAGTCACGCAGTCGAAGGTCAGCTAGTTAATTATAATTGTATGATCCAGGTGTCATCATCCGGCGTAGAGCCTAAAGATGAAAGCATCGATGGTTCCATAGTGGCCGTGGGTGCAGATAGTGGCGAGGGCCCAGAAGAGGCGGCTGCGGCTGAAGGGGCCCAGCACCTGGTCAAGTTATCCTACCACGACTCCGGGATCGACATCCGTGATCCCTTACTCAATGCTACGCCTAACAATACTAAGAAGGTAGGTTTTTGTTGTCTTTGTATGTTTTTTTATATATATACAGGGTGGTAGTTTGAAATAGAGCCCCAAAGACAGCATCCTTGAATACATTTTTCACTCTCCCAAAGGTTAGCTCGTAGATAATCCCTAAGACTCTTAGCTCGCCTATAATAAATTATTTATCTTAGAACGTGGACATATTTTTACTAATGACAGAATTTTACATTGATACTAATGACAGAATGTTAACTGAAATTCCTAGATAATTCAAATCAAGGACAGTTCGTTTAATCGATTTTTAAGAGGAAATGTTTCTCACGTGACAGGAGAACCTGTGGGAATCAGGGACTGGAATACCTGGTGTAGAAATCAGGGACAGGAAACCTAGCGTGGGAATCAGGGACAGGAAAACCTGGTGTGGCAATCAGGGATAGAAAAATCTAATGTGGGGATCAGGGAAAGAAAAACCTAGTGTGGGAATCAGGGAAAGGAAAATCTAGTATGGGAATCAGGGATAGGAAAACCTAGTGTGGGAATCTGGTATAGGAAAACCTGGTGTGGGAATCAGGGATAGGAAAAACCTAGTGTGGGAATCAGGGACAGGAAAACCTGGTGTGGAAATCAGGGATAGGAAAACCTAGTGTGGAAATCAGGGATAGGAAAACCTAGTATGGGAATCAAGGACTGGAAAACCTGGTGTGGGAATCAGGGACTCACCCATTATTTTAGTTTTTTTTTAAATAAAATACGGTTAAAAGATCAGTTTTCCGTCTCAATTCCCCCCTTACATGTAACGTATGCCTTAATAAGGCAAGATAAACGCCATTGAATGCAAATTCGGCGTCACAATGGTAATGCGACTAGAGCTTATTAATAACTTTATAAATATACCTACTGAACCGATTAAGGTACCTTAATTAATAAGAAAAAAATACGGTAAGCATAAATTCATATCAAGATTAAACAGGTTTATTAAAATGTTTGTCAGTATATTTTTTATGGTAGTTTCGCGCACCATAAATCTACTACACGTCCACTTATAATAAGTTTTGTTTTAATGCCTAGAACACGTCCAAAATACGTCAAATGCAATTTTTGACGCAGGTATAAATTGTAGGTTTAACAGCTATAAACTACGATCCGAAAGGAGTGTTCCAGTTGAAATATAAAAGTGTTTATTTGTTACAAAGTTGTAAATGTTTTAGGATTATTGCAACCATAAGTATCACGACATTGACACCATAATGGAAAAACCAGAAGATTTGTCCGTGTACGATAACGAATACGAGAACAAATTCCTTAACTGTTTCAATATGGACCGACGCGATTCACATTTTAGTGATGTTCGGTCAGAAGACGAGGTGAGAAGACATCTTTGGGTGTCGGGTCCTTGAATCGTGTGCGTTTCTCTACTCTTCTCTTGTTGGTAATCTCGTAGCTTGTCTCTCCTTTATTACTTTTCTTTAAGGTGTCTCCAGTCGACAATGCTGCCATACAAATATACTTTTTATATTAATCCAAATATTGACAATATAAAAAAGGCACTTTAATTAAGCTTACTGTAAGTTATATCTTTATGTTTAACTTTTTTTTTCAATAATTTAAGCTAAAAGCTATAATTTAATTTTAACGATTCCGGTCAGTTTGCCTAGCGAAGTTATAATTAAAATTATAAGTATTACAGCTTTTAGAAAAATTATTTGGAAAAAAAAATATGGTGTTAAACAGTTATATTACTTACAGTAATTGACAAAGTGATGATATGAGAAGTATGTTTATTTGCAACACTATCGACTGGATAAATAAATTTTAATTTTATGTACACATTTACCACGAATACCATTCATTTAGACAGAAGACTATTTCTTACTGCTTCTCTCGTTTTATCCTTAGGTCATGGGTTCGATTCCCACTTGTCTAGTTTAGTATTTATTATATAAGTCCTGCGGCCATATTCTGTTAATTTTAAAGGTAACGTTACATTGTCAAAATAACGAAATTCTTTAAGTGCATTTGTCACCACACGCATTGCTAAAAACTGCCTAAGCAAAAGCACCTGTAACACAAGCGAGTAACGAGTAACTCGCTTGTGTTACAGGTGCAGGCCTTTATTAGTTTTTGTGTTGCTGATTGTTCAATGTCACTTATAAAGAATTTTATTATTTTGACAAGCTAACGTTACCTTTAAAAGAAACAGAATACGGCCACTGGCCCACATAGTAAAGGAATTCAGTTTATAGGCCTGACAATGTGAATAAACCTTAGAGCAATGCGGCCACGGGCCGGACTCCGGGATGTACGGTGGCCGCGTTGCTTTATGGAATAAACATATATCGACAACACTTTATTAAAATATAATTAATATATACGTGGTGGCCGAGTTGGTTAAACCTTGGACTTAAAAACACTTAGGTCCCTGGTTCGAATCCCGGTGTGTACCAATGAGTTTTTAACTAAAAAAATTATGTACATTTGTTTGACAACACCACTATAGTGCCTCGGAGAGCAAGTTAAGCTGTCGGTCCCGGTTTCACTATACCAACTTGTGAAACTGTTTATAGATGGGTTTTTGAGTCTATCCAAAACATCGCGACGAGCTAGCCACTTGTTTGGTGTAGACTCATACCATCGGCTACGACGAGGTGGGATTAAAAACCCCTCCGCTGGGTACCCTGGGGCCGTCTAGGCGGTCTCGGGCGCCGTAAGGCAACCGTAAAGATATATATATATATATATACTTTATTTAAAAAAAAAAAAAGTTTATAAGCACACGTGTTACGAACAAAAGTGTTGGTAAAGGAAGGTCTGTACCAAAAAAACGTAATAACTGTTAAAAAAAAAATTATAAAGAATCGCTTTAGAAGTTGTATGAAAATTATCCGATAGTTAATACTAAGGTCAGTCAGTCATCTCCTCTGCCTTAAAAGAGTGACACCCTTTCAGGACAGTTCGAAGAAGAGACAAAGACGAGGTTGTTGATAAGAGAGAGAGCATAGGGTCTAAGGAATTTCTCTATCTCCGGTTGTTTTGGGTCTCTGAGTGTTTTTCAATCAAAATCATATTTTCTCTTTCATATTGTGTTGTTAACATTTACTCTCTTTTCCTTTTTATGGCTCATTGAGTTGCGGATTATTATCTTATACATTACCGGCTGGGTTGTTAAGGTTGTGAATCTTTTCGAAGTTTTTTTTTTGTAGATCATACATTACTTTCTTTACATTTCTTTCTTTTTATTTTACATTGTTTCTGGTGATCATGGTTAAAATATATTTTTGTTAATTGCAAATTATTGAAAAGTTTATTACTTTAAATCAATAACAATTACATTTTTGTTGACTTTGATAAAACATTTGGATTTTATATTTCTGTAAATAAAAATCGAAAACTGATTTAGCCTAAAGATGGTACAGATGAATAACAATATAAAAACAGAATCACCAATCCAATTATTGGATATTAATATCTCTTTTCGACGTTTAATCTATTATTTTAGTAGGTACATATAATAAAAAAAATAGTTTTAAAAAACTGATTATTAAGTTCTTGCCGCCATACTACAGATACTGAAGAGTTACACGTGTTTTAGGAATATTTTCTTATTCCGCTATTTCCGTGTAACCCTACCAGGTATACAGTGACGCTGACATAGTACTGTCAGCCGACTGGGTCCCACCGGTATGCGTGTCCCGAGCCGAGCCGCCACTCTCAGCCCCACCGCTGGGAGAGAACGAGCGCGCCCCACGGAAGGCTACCGTCTCCTTCTCCTTGGATGGAAACCAGCAGAAGGATGAACAGATCAAGCCTGATAAGAAGAATAAGGTAACTGACTATTATACTGTTTTCTAAGGGCTGATTTTTCAATTGTCAGATAAAGTTATTCGCCAGTTAACTTGTATGATGAACTGTCAAATTTATTCTTTCTCCATACAAGTTATCTGTTGGATAACTTTATCAGACGATTGAAAAATAGCCCTAAGACTGTTAACCTTTAGATGTCAGCCATCGTTAGGAGATAACGAGTAAGCACCAGGGAAGGCTACTGTCTCTTTCTCTTGAGATGATGATTCTGAATAATTCTGATGAAAACCAAAAGAATGATCAGACCAATGATATTAAAAAAAACTTCGAATTTCGAGCACGGCATATGAAGCAGGCTTACCAAAGTCCATGAATGGGGTCGATCAATACATGATTATTTAACAACGTTGATTGCTCCCACTTAGAAGGCTAAATTAGGCGGCTATGAAATGCGCGCCGACTAAAACGAAAAGCCATTACGAGTCCATTTTAATAGCCTCTTAGCTTTACAGTCAACTGCCTATCTTGTAACCGCACACTAATTACTTATCACCTTACACAAATTTAAGGACCTATCACCTAGTTTGAGGAGCCTGTAGCTTTCAGGTTCCGTGTAAGCCTGTCCCAGGTATTAACATTCTCTGCATCACACAAGTGCTGCATGGACTCGGGCTCCAGCCTCCGAAGGCTTAGCATAAACACCAAGTTTACATGGACTCCATATTTCAGATGCTAAAACGTCTTTCGTATCCGTTATCATGGATGGAAGGTCTTACCGGGGAAAACGCGGCACCTGCGGGCAGTCAGCACGGATCTCAGAGTGATTCCTTGCCCAACTCCGCGGATAGTCACAACTCTACCAGTGTCTTCTCTAAGGTCTTTAATAGGTAAACTCATTTATATTATTATATACTTAACCTATGTATTATTTTACGTTGGCAATCTTTATGGAATTGGAGGGGAAATTTTAAAACCGATACTCTCGATACTTGTCCAGTGACCATATTCTTTTAAAGTTAACGTTAGACTGTCAAAATGGCATGGCCCTTTATATAAAATGGTCTCGACACGGAATGCTAAAATCTGTTATACAAAAGTACATGCAATTCAATTCAAGGGAATAGAGTGCATGATTTTTTGATTTTCCTTGTTGCTGATTGTTAAATGTAATTTTTATAGGATTTCGTCATTTTGACAAGCTAACGGTTCCGTTATAAGAAATAGAATATGGCCGCTGTACTAACATATAGAGATGATTATTCCAATAACTAATATTTTTGGAAATTAATTCAATATTCTGTAATTTTATTTCATATTTTAAAAACTATAAATATACCGTTAAATGGAATTAAAGATAAAATAAGTAAAAAAGGTGTTACCAATTCAAAAAAATAAAGATATATTACTACAATATCTACTGGCTACTTATTAACATTATTTTTTTTACGTTTTTTATCGTTAATTCTATTTCAAGGTTTAGATTCCCAATGTCTAATATAAAATTATACTAATATAAATGTATCAAATTTGCTAGCATGTCTAGAAAAGAACACACTAACAATGCAAATATGATACAAATATACATAGATGACATTAAAGACTGTTAAGTTAATTTTGAGATCACACTCAAGAGTTATATGTAAAGAAAAGCTCTCTTGGAGGTTATCTTTAACTTAAGAGCGGGTTATTAATACGGCCCTACTCACATTTTACTTTGAAGTTTACATTAATACAAGGTTATGATAAATACACTGTTTGCACATTATTAATACAATCAACTTCAGACGAGATACATATACTCATGCTAATATTATATTTATCTGTAATATTATTAATAAAATAAAAATGACATTTGGAGCTGCGTTCTCATTTGCGAGTTTTTACTGCAACGTACTCCGCCATTATCGAATTTATTCATTAAATTAATGTACATAATTTAGATTTAAAACGACACACATTTAAATTGGACATATCACAGAAATATAGCAAGATAGAACGGAGTTTGAAAGTGGGCGTGTCAAAAATCTGAAATATATAATAAACATCACTTTTTAAAAAAGTTGAAAAGTAACAATATTTAAAAAGGTAACTTTTATCCGTATATAAAAAAATTATGAATAAAAATAACGATTTATGTTTTATAAATTTAATTTACGTATTTACTATGAATAATAAATTTAGAGCTAATTTTTCAATCATCAGATAAAGTTATTCGACAGTTATCTTCTATGAAGAACTATCAAATTTATTAATTGTCTATACAAGTTATCTGTGGAATGACGACGATTGAAAAATTGGTCCTTAATGTAATAATATAAATTTTGATCCAAACCGTATTTAATATTTTACCTACTTTAAATTTACTAGATACAGTAACTCCTCATACAGCCTGTATGTATCAGTATATTGTCGTAGCCACAGTGTCTCAATATCTGTATAACAACCCATTTTAACTTGATATATTTCTGTGTTTATTCGCTATTTCTACACTTACAACAGCGGTTTGCAAATGAGCACAGAAGCTAACAATGTCATAAATTTTTCCTTGCTCCCCGGATCTGCGACCATCCATTCCGATTCCACTATCTTCATCGCTCAGTTCTCCGATGAACTTAGTGGAATTCGGGACTGGGTTTTTCCTAAATAAGACCCCTTCGGAAGAGGCGCCGCAGGAAGGTTTTCCATCGGGGTACGTCTGCTGTTTGACGTTCGTTTTGTGAATGTTGCCTTAAATATCACACCTCTATTAGAAGGCGTCTGTCCCACTTTATGTGTTTGTTGATGTCATTATTACTCCTTCAGGAAATTAATTTTGGATTTGTATTTTTAATAAAGGGTTTCTTCAATTTCGTTTTTTATCAGGAATGGAAACCTGTCCGCTTGCTTTTTTTACTTTAGAAAACGTTGAATAACCCTTAGTTTCATAAACGTTTATTAAATTAATTTATAATCAACGTGATTGGTGGAAATAAGATGTGACGTGACATTATACCAATCGTGTGTTTTCTTCGTTCTAGAAACTAGGGGTAAATGTATCATTCTAAATTACTTAAAATCATTAGTCATCAACAATGTAACAAATAAGCAGATAGATTTTTATTCGTGAGACGTAAAGAAGAGTTCTTAATGACAGTTTTAGTGAACAATTATTTAAAGCAGAAACCTGTTGGCAATAAATATAAATCCAACATTCATTCCCACTTAGCTACTCGCAGAATGGCATGATGTATATGTGTTAGGAAGGTTTGAGAAGTAAAGTTCTTCGTAGAGGTAATCCCGCCATTTTATAATCATTCATCGACATTTGAATTAGAATTCCCTTTGCCATCAAGTAACTTTAGGAAGTCTATTAAGCGGCGGCCATCTTTATTTTGTCAGCAGCCATCTTGGTTTATGTCATTCATGATCATCATTCGCCACAGCTTTGTCCTAATTGGCACCTTATTCTGTCTTTCCAAAAACATATTGGCATGTTTAGCTTGTGCTAACAAGATACAGTTTTATTTTTCATATATTTTTTTTAATAGTTAATTTAAGATATATGTTTCGTCTATATTTATATCTATAAAAAAATACATGTTTATTAGCTTAAATTTTATATGATGAGAGATGTTTTGTAAGTATATTTAACATATTTGTTTTAAAAGAAATAGCTACCAATTTTTTGTCTTCTAAATATGTGGAGTGATATTCGATGTTTTTATTGTAAAAAAAATATAGTTCCTTGTCATCAAATAATCATCGGAACTAAATGTTTTATTAAATATATTTTATTGCTAAGTTGGAACTGTTATTGTCGTATTTATAAATATGTTTTTATAATGTTGGTATGTGTAATCAGGCGCAGTTCGCTGGGTGGATTTGTTCGGGGATCCACTAAGAGTTCTTCCACCAGCTCAAACCCGCCTCGTCTGGACTACCGCAGCATGGTTTCCATGGATGAAATGCCTGATCTCTTTGCTTCATTTGACAGTAAGTTTTATTTTTTTTAAATTTCTTTATTTTATTACTAGATCAACAGATTTACAAACAAATATACAAAAATATTTTGTAATGATGTGTGTGTGTTTGTCTATCTATCGGATATCTCAATATACAGGTATATTAGTAAATATATAGTATTCTTTTTCATCGAATCTTTTTTCTTACTAATAAGGAAACAGTAAGAGAGAAAAAAAAATTTGTTTATAGGAAATATTATCATTTCATTAAAATTGAAAATTAATTAATAGCCGCCGATTGTGTAACCGGATTGTTTTTGTAAATGTTGTTTTCACAAAGAAATCGACATATTTGTTTTCTTATTGGGAAAACATTATCATACGCATGTGCTAAGAGAGAATATAATAAATGACACATTGTAAGAAATAACATCGCCCTAGGTCCATATTTTATAAATATGCAATTGTAATTATTAATAATTCACAACATTTATATTTTTACCCCTTAATTCTATTTATGATCATCAAAGATAATAAAAAAAATAGAATAACCGTATTTTTTAAGTTTTTTTCTATTATTTAAAGTTTTATAAATCATTTTTTTTTTAATAAGTGTATCTCTATTTAAAGACTTATAATCTTGCAAATAAATAAAAAAAATCGCCTCAATATATTTTACCTGGCGCTAATGATTACGTCTAACTACATAATAACTAATAAAGGCTAGTTAAAATACTGATTTTAACTAGCCTTTATTAGTTCCGGTACCAGCTAATAATTCGCTGACAAATAAATAATTAGATATAATTCGTTTAACCAATTTTGATGGTTGACAACATTGCACAAACAACGCAAATAGTCCGCACTAAATTGACTGAATGAGATGTTTGCAGACACACTATATTAGTGCAGGTCAAGGTTGCACATAAACTCGGATTAAGCTTATTGATCCTATAGCGAGGGTGACACCAGTCTTGATATATTTTTTTAAAGCGTCGTCATGTGACTTACTTATACTATAAAGTAATTTGTACCCAGCGACCATATACTATTTCTTTTAAAGGTAAACGCTAGGTTGTCCAAATAACGAAACCCCTTAAAATTTACATTGAACAATCAGCAACAACAATAACTGAAAAAAAAGTAAGCAATTATTCCCTTGTGTTACAAATACTATTCCTTTGACAACTTTGTAACACAAGGGAATAAAGTGCTTGCTTTTTTTAGTTATTGTTGTTACTGATTGTTCAATGTCATTTTTAAAAGATTTCGTTATTTTATTATGGCCATAATTCTCTTTAAATAACTCCAATCGAATCGTGGTCGTTTTTGAGTTTTCTGTTAGGTGAATACGAAACGTGACAAATTAAGCGATTGTATTACTATGCGATTAAACTAAAATTTATTTAAGAGAATTGGGGCTCGGCCATGCATACAAGATACTTACTACGCGGCGGCATTCTGTATTCATCCATTAAAAATATTATTATATAACATCAATAATACATACTTATCTAATTGTTTTATGTAACTTCTAATTTTATATCTGGAGATGATAAAGGCTACTTTGTTGTATTATAGATTGACCTAGGTCATGTTCATAATTACGGTGCCAATATATTTATGTTTTACATTAATGAATATGTCGTTCATTTTTTTTTCGTTTATTTTTAGACTGATAATAAATAAAATATTTAAAATACAGGACAATCTCGAAATATATATTATCGTACATAAAGACGAGTTTGCATTACGAGAGTATTAATATCTTCTCTTCTTTATCATCAAATAAACGTTTCATTATATCATCCTGTGGAAAGACTAACACCTCAACATTCAGCCATCTCCTTGTTATGGAATAATCACACATGTAATACCGATAAGCAAAAATAACGCACGTAAATTGTTGTACGATCATAATAAAGCCCAAAGGATTCTAGAGAGATTTGCCCTAGGGCGGATCACAGTATTTGGTCGGCATATTATACAATATAGACGTGATGCTGTCAACTATAAAAATATGTACTGTTTTAGCTAGACGACGATATACGTCGCCTCGCCCCAAAAATACCTAGTGTCCCAAAAAAATGCAATTAGTTATATTTGCATTTTTTTTTTGGACACTAGCGCTTATATGCTTGAATATTTCTACAGAGCTAATCCCCCGTCCGGCACGTGCCAGCGAGGACCCTCCACTGTACCTGCGCCTGCGCATGGGCCGCCCCACAGGTCGCGGGCCGCCTAAATCCTCTCAACTCATGAGCTATGGACGAAAGAGGATGCGACCACAATACTGGTTCAGCATCCCTCGTAACAGGTTGGTAATTTTTTTTTACAGTTTTTAATATAGACGGGTAGTCATATAACATAAAACATAAGGGTTTTTTTTATAGTAAAATTTGGTCTCTTTAAGGGAAGAATTTCGTGGATTGACGCCACACTTATCCGCCGTACTCTGTCACAAAAATATAATACTGATTCGTTTATTCGCCAATTTTGCGTTTTACGAAATGACAAAAATACTGTTATTGTAAGAAATTATTCCGTCCGTATAGTTTATCTAAACAAACCATGCATACTGAAGCTTATTTTTTCAAAAACGGTGAGGGATCTTCTACTTTTAGGTAGAAGGTAGTCATCACCGTCTCGGAAACGATTCGTAAGCTTGCTAAGATAAGCCATAGCCAAGTATTTCGCCTGACATTCATTATTTGTATTGAATTTGACATTTATATTTGAGAATTTAGTTTTTCCGGTTTCGTCAAATCGAGCCAAACTTACTTTGAAACTATTGGCCTTATTCATAAAAAAACTTGTTGAGTCCTTGAAGAGAATACTGCAGTTTCAATAAATTTTGTCTCTTTTACGCATATTCATTTTTGTTGCTAAAAATAGAGATAAATAAAGTGTTCTTTAAGGCCTCAATATTTTTATGAACCGGTGTATTACTTGACCTTAATATTTGGTATCTCCACAACAGAGTGGACGACCTATACAAGTTCCTAACCCACTGGGTGGCAGACCGCTACGGGCCTCTAGTTGACGTCTCGGGCCGCGGCTACGAACTCATCGACAGCGACACCGAGTGGGATGACGATGACGCCAAACCCGGGCAGAAGGTAAGACTAGTGTGTAACGTGTAACAGTTGCCGTAACGTGTAACAGTTGCCGTAACGTGTAACAGTTGCTGTAACGTTTAACAGTTGATGTAACGTGAAACAAGTGCTGTAACGTGTAACAGTTGCTACAACGTGTAACAGTTGATGTAACGTTTAACCGTTTATGTAACGTGTAACAGGTACTGTAACGGGTAACAGTTGCCGTAACGTGTAACAGTTGCTATAACGCGTAATAGTTGTTGTAACGTGCAACAGTTGCTGTAACGTGCAACAGTTGCTGTAACGTGCAACAGTTGCTGCAATGTGTAACAGTTGCTGTAACGTTTAACAGTTGCTATAACTTTAAAACTGTTTCTGCAACATAGGGCACTTATAACAGTTATCTCGTTTAAAAGTGTTAGCCTCCGTTATGTTAAGTAATGAGTTTTTAAAAATATTTCCTTAGACGATGCCTGTTAAGGACTCTGTAGTCGTCTTGACGTCCATACAAACGTACTTACAATATTACAACTTGGCTGTTAGTCAAAGTCCTATTATAATCATAAAAATATGTTGGCAATTGTACGCCTCTTTCTGTTTTGGGTAATACATATTTTTGTAGTAATAATATGTATTTTGCACCCAACACAAAAAGATTAATTTAAATTTTGCGACAAACAGTAGTCGAGACATTGCTGTTACACTCTAATAGCCTTAACTATTTTTTTAAGTCTTGTACGGATTAACTGGGTTTTTTTCTGTGTGCCTATAATATAACATGGTTATTTACTATAATAGTTAAATAAAAAAATAATATTCTTTAACTTTTCTTTTACTTACATTGGGTTCTTTATATTTTTTTGTATCTATTGTAAAGTCGTCAAAGTATAATGAGTTGATAATTTATTGATTCTTTATTTTTTTTTTTCTCCAATGAATTATACCATTTTACCTTATGAACGTGTTTACACTAACCTTATATAGGATTATTTTATACAAACACACAAATATTTCTGAACAGTGTGGTGTTCCTAGTGTTATTGTTAACGCGTCTCCAATTAACAGGTCTAATTGTGGACATCTTTGGCTATAAAAGACTTTAGACTTCTAAATATTTTATCAGTTATCAGATCTTATATCTTCAAGCGGTTTATTTTATGTTAAAAAAAACTAATTTATTTAACAAAAAAATACTAATGTTAAATGTTGTATGTGTCTTGTATTCCGTTTAAACATACACTGTTGTGAAGTCTTATTAAATAATTCTAACTCGTGTCCAAGTAAAATATTTACCACACATATTCTTTTTTTTTTTTTCTTTTTTTTTTTCTATAAAAAAAAAATAGCATGTTTGCTATAAGAATGTTTGTGTGATTTGGTCGTATTTTGCTTGTCCCAGGACGAACGATCCGGCAGTTCCGGTGACGTTTCGGATATAACCAGGGAATCTTGGGAGGTAACTAAACATTTACCACCTTATTCATAAAAACCGAAAATGGTAATTTGTCTCTTTCTTTCCAATAAAAATCACCTTTGACAGAAACGAGATAAAAAATCATTTTAATTAAAATGCTCTATAAAGTTTTTATGAATAAGAGTGTTATCATATAAGAACCTCATTATGCACTTGTTCTTTTTTATTCATGTGCTAAAATAAAAAAAAGTTGTCACTTTTACAAACAATATTATATTTCCTTGTACAAAATTTCATTAAAGATTTTTAGTCCTTACCTATAACTAAAAAGTATGAATGAATATATTAATAATATTAATTTTATATGGCAAAAATAATTTTAATATTTATATGTGGAATATATACCCAAGTACTCACATAAGTATAATGTCTAATAAGAAAGGAGAAGTGCATTTATTTCTAATATTTTGTATAATTTTACTCTTTGTGACTAACATAACAATAACAGCTTTTTAACACACGTTTTTATTAATAAGATCAGAATGCGTTCATGTTTATGCCCTATTCACATCACAATACAGTACACATTTAACTATCAACATTTTATTCCGCCATTCTATTGTATTGCACAATGATTCGCGAATCACAGTTATTTATAATATGCCACAAAATATTATTTTTATAAAATATTGTATACTTTACATTTAGACAACTCCTTTTATGACGGATTCCTTTTGCGAATCTCGGAATCAGACGTCAGTGGGGACGTACAAGGAAGTTATTGTCCCTAAACAAGTACACATCCCAATATGTTACTATTGGTTGAAATAATTACCGAACTGATACTATAAACATATTTTACACGTTTCTTTTTATACATATATCGCAGCAATCTGGTTTAATTGTACATTTAGTTTAATGACTAGACATTTAATTATACAATATAACTTTATAAAATTAAACAGAGATACGCTCCATATAAAAGCTCCTTTTTTAACGTTTTCGTAAAAAAAATACGCAATGTAGTTGCGTATTTTTTTTTTAGCAATTTCGGTTGCAGGATTTGTGGTCTCTAAAAACTTAACATTTGGAGCATGTCCAATAGGATCTGCTCCAAATTAAACTATTATAGGCAATAGTTATTGACCAAAACATTAGTGAATAATACCACCCTATATTTAATTAGCCGGCTAGCCATTAAATTTAGGGTGGTATTATACACTAACGTTTTGGTTATCCGGTTAATTTACCGGATAACGATAGTCTAGCCCGTTAATCAAATGTCTTACCGTTTAATTAAATCTTTCAATAAACCAGGATGCGACACATATTGCCTTGGCACATATTTCCGCCGTGCAAAAAGAGAGCACGTGTTAAAAACATTAATTTTCAATCTAACATGACACGATACGTAATATATACATAATAAATAAATGGTTTTAAGTGTTTTTAAAACATATTCTGTGCGCGTTAGCTGCTGAAGGCGCCCTATGTGAAAATATACTCCATCATGAGGAGTCAAGCGGAGGCTCTGGGCGAATCCTTGGGAGAGGAACCGCCACATGAGGTATCGTCTGTACTGCCTGGGACTGAGAAACTTATATCTTTGTGTTTCTATCAGTAAAATTACACGAACTGAATGTTCAGTTTTCTTAATAGACTTCAAAAAAGTTGTCAATTCGGTTTGTAAGAACTCTTGTCATTTGTACATCGTTTTGGACAAATCTTTTTTTTTAAAACTATACCTATGATTTTATTGTATCAACGTGTTATTTTACTGATAAATATTGCTGAAATATCGACGCATAAGTTGGCTTTTAAAATTAATAGTAATGATACCTAAAATTACATATTTTTTTAGATGGCAACATTTAAACTACCTACGTTTATTACACGAATCGCCTAGAGCCAACTTATCTACTGCATATTTCTAATTAAACAAATACCTTTTAAGTTCAAATCAGTTGTACTTCTATTTGAAAAGTACACATGCAAAAGTCACAAAATAAATAACTGAAAAATATTAATTAATGATTTATTATTCAAATACATGGATTTAACTTGTATAGCATTTGTACATTTCATTAAGGTACAATGGTATTTTTCAGTCCCAAGCAGTGTAGTGATCGACACATAGGTGTAATGATCGACACACAGGTGTAGTGATCGACGCATAAGTGTAGTGATCGACACATAGGTGTAGTCTCGATGTAGCACCCGTAGAGATCGTCGTCCTGCACCCGACCTTTAGAATCTATGAACACTTTTAGATTCAATCTATATTAAACTCGATCACTATTATATATTATTAAGTTATTGAGAAAATTAATAAGTATACAGAAATATTTGTCATGAAAAAGAACTTATAAATATGTTACTCTTATTTAATATATAAGGACATGCTTTTTTTCTTCTATTATCGTATATTTAAAACCGCCAAGTGACCAAATCATGTTTTTAATCTGAGGGTTCACCATGCTTCAGAAGACTAATACATTGATTTCTTGTCGAGGTGGTAGTCTCCTTTCAGTATGCGTTACGAAACGGTATTTGACGACAAAGCCGCGAGCATATTAAAGTACTCGTAATGCAAATTCGTCTTTGTCGCCGTCCATTTCGTAACAACGAACAACAATGTATTAATCGACCCTAGTCAGATACATAGTCACGTGCCGTGCTCCAATAAAAAATAACATTCATTGGGTACAGTAATGGCCGCCAATGTAAAATGGCCTCCAAAGAAATATGGCGGCCAATTTTTTTAAATATAATCAAACATTAAAAGTGATCAAGTTTGGTATGTTAAATCGTCTAGGTTTATCTTTCTTCCGCCTAGTATTTTTTTAATGTTATTCGCAAGATTTAGATTGGTGTATAGTTTCAGATAATGATTACTATCTGTTGAATGTAATTTTCTTATCAACTCTGATTGGTGTTAATGTGCATTTTATTATCTTCGATTGTGTATTAATTAGGTGTTTGTTTAAAGATTTATCGGTCATGATATTTTACTTTTGAATTTAGGAAAAAAATATTATTAAAAAAAAAAAAAATCTTAAAACATAGGTTTATAAAATTAGAATTACACCCACATTTACTACATCACTGCAAAATAAAATATAGAGAATAAAATTAAACACCTTTTCTTGATGGCCACGTTTATAATGATATTTACTGTTAAAATCAATGTTTTCATAAAAAAAAATAAGCGCAATAATTTAAAGTATAATGGCGTAATACGCCAACCTACTTATGTTAAAAAAAAACTATGTCATGTCAACAATGCAGAGAGGCGTTCGTGTGGTACCGTATATCATCGCCACATTATAATTGTGTTATTGTTGTCATTTGTCAGACTGCGTTACATAACATGCGACCTATCTCGTCACGTCTATTCTGTCTATTCAAAACACATCCTGTGTTCTACTACTAACAGCATGCATGTTTAAGGCTGCGTGGGAGACTGAAGTATATAAAGGTTTGAGGCGTTTGTTTGGCTTTCTAATTATATAATAATCTTTGAAAGACTAAAATTAATAGAAATTAAAATTCGTTACACTAAATGATAAAATTTATAATATTTTCCCACGGTACCATGTGTCGCTAATGAAAAAGTTGACATCTCTATACAAAATATGGTTATTTTAACATTACTCATTAGTATAGAGAAAGGTTGTTCTATTTAATCAGTAGAGCCACATATTAGCCCAAAGTACCACTTTCCAAAGTCACCATGTATAAACAAACTAACATTTTACCCTAAAATCTATGAAATGACACCTTCCATACTTGACCTTTGAAGTTTATAAATTAGTAGAAAACAGAAAACTACAATATTTAACGAATTTTTAATACCTAAATAGTTATGTCTAAAAATCAAGGGGTATTTTATTTTTATAAAAACAATATTCTTTAGGATATATTATTTTGAATGTACTTAATAGTTTTTATAATGCAGTACAAAATTTTCAGTCATATATAACAATATTTAGATATACCTACAGCTTAGAAATATCCATTTACCATAGCGCCTTAAAATGTAATTTGAATCATAATGAGTCATTTTTTTACACAACAAGTGTTACACATGTTTTTCTGAAACCAAAAAAGCATATCAAAAAAACAAAAATAAACAAATTTCCAATATGCTTATTCCTATTTCGGCATTGTTAAAGTTGGGCAGATTCCATCAGAGTTTGTCAATATATGGCTTGGCGAGCTATATCCGTTCATGATATGTATGGAATGCGTAAACGATCCATATTGGCGAGGTGTTGTCCCGCGGCGCTTACTAACTGCTTATTAACCTTTATTGGTTCGGTGCAGATGATATGATCAAATATTAAACATGCACCCTTTTAGGTTACTAACCATGTTTGTAGACAATTCGTGGTAAAAATTGACTCATGCCGCAGAATAAAAAATAACATAAACACCCAGTTTTTAGAACGTTATTCAAGTTAATCTAGGATTAAAATTACCTAACAATGCACATGATTTGGGTAATATCACTAATTACACCAATCATGAGACCTATAAAATCCACGATTGGGGTCGATCAATACGGTTACGAAATGGGCTGCGTCAAATACGAATTTGCTTTACGAGTTTACTTTAGAATCATGACTAGGTCATTTTGCGGTTTTTGCATCTGTATGGGTAGTGGTAACTAGGCCGATCGGTGGGTCTAGCAAGTGAGATCTTCCACCCAACGGTAAACCCACTAACTAAAACCGAAACAAGACTAGGTCATTTTGCGGTTTTTGCATCTGTATGGGCAGTGGTAACTAGGCCGATCGGTGGGTCTAGCAAGTACTAGTGACCTTCCTCCCACCTTAAGTTTGATCATAGATTAAGTTGATCAACGTTCTAGAAATAGAGAGTACCTAAGTAGTTAGTTTTTTAAACAGGTCATACTCACTTTTATACTATAGATAGTTGAGATGTATAAATAAATAATAAATACCATCACGGGTGCCTATTTGGCTCCCGAGAACCGTTTAAATGGCCTCAGGGTACCCAGCGGAGGGATTAATCCGTCCTCATTTCGCCGATGGTATTCGGTGGCAACACAAGTGGCGAGCTTGTTGCGGTGTTTATGATGAAATAGCCTCGTTGTATAAAGCGGTCACCCATCCCAGGCTGGCCTTGTTGTCATCTGCTTAACCTTGTTATCAGTTGCGCAGTGACTTAACCACTAGGCTGGGGCCGCTTTTTTGAGATGTAATTAATGGTTAATCGTATATTTATGCGGAAATAAAGGACAATAGTTTCTATTGTTGTAGTAGGTAGTATTGACTGCAAAAAAACTAACATAATAAATTCAAATTCAGTAATTATCGCTATAAAAATGATTGATATTTATTATTCATTACTGTTAATTGGTAGTACTTATAATTATTCATACTTAACAGAGTGGACAAACTACAAAAATGATTATGTGAATCAAATTATTTATTTCATGTAAATCTTTATATACGTTATATACGTGGTGGCCGAGTTGGTTAGAACTTGAGTGTACCAATGAGTTTTTTAATTAAAAAAATTATGTACATTTGTTTGACAACACCACTATAGTGCCTCGGAAAGTACGTTAAGCTGTCGGTCCCGGTTTCACTATACCAACTTGTGAAACTGTTTATAGATTTGTTTTTGATTTTGGCACTTACCATCAGGTGGATGTAGGTTCACATGTCCTGCTATATAAAAAAAAAAAAAAAGATGTATGGGTATATTGAGTCTATTCAAAAACATCGCGACGAGCTAGCCACTTGTTCTGTGTAGACTCATACCGTCGGCTACGATGAGGTGGGATAAAACCCCTTCCGCTGGGTACCCTGGGGCTGTCTAGGCGGTCTCGGGCATCGTAAGGCACCCGTGATTATATGTATATATGTATGTAAATCTTTACACATACAAGTATTTATGAATTGTCAAAGTTAGTTGTAGCTAGTGTTTGGTTAGGCTGCTATATACATGGTGACTTTGAAAGGATGTACTTTGGGCTAATATGAGGTTCTACTGATCAAATCGATCAACTTTTCCCATGGAACCATATGTGGCAAATGAAAAGAAAAATTCCCTCAGCTCATACAAACTAGTAATGTTGAAATGATCAATTTGTATGGGGAAGTCTTTTTTTTCTAACCCACTTTAGCAAATCCACTTTTCACTTTAGAAACGTCTGTCTCTTTCCATCTAATTTCAAGTCAAGAAAGATAAGATGACATTTATTCTACTAAATCAATTGTATATCAGCGTCGTATGAAAGTTATATTGTATGGGAAATATGTCAAATTTTAACTTTGACATGCAGTTGATATTCAATTTATTTAGTAGAATTGGCTCCCCAGATCTTTAAGATTCATTGATCTAAAATTGCAGTTTAGGTTAACTATCTATACTAATATTACAAAGCTGCTACTAGTAAAGCTGTTTAAAGGAACTACTAGTTCGAATTTAAAAAAAAAATGTATTGGATAGCCCACTTATCGGAGAAGGGAGCATCAATGAAAAATGTTGCCAAATTTACTTAACTTTGAAGTTGTGTGCGCTGAGTAAACGGTTAAAGTTACGCAGACGATTATGAGGGAAGTGGGTACCCACTTCCCTCATAATCGTCCGTTTACTCAGCGCACAAGCTTCTCTCTTAAAGCTTTTCTCATTTTCTCTATGTTTTTCAAACTGGATACCTTTGAGTCATAACCCCTATACATTTTATTATTCTTATCTTTTTGTTATTAATTATCCTTTGTTAAAAATTGTATGTTTATTATGGCAGCTTCCGTCCTAATGAGTACCTGATCTATAAATATATAATCTGGTTAAATAAATAAGCCTTGAGTAAAGATTGTTAATCATAGCGTGCATAGATAGGTGTTGCCGTTATTCCATCCTTCAGTTTGTCATACACTTTGTCTTTCACAAGTGCTATTGTGGCTGTGAAAATATGTGTGCTGGTCACCCCTCTTCGTTGAGTTCTGCCAGCTGTAAAAATGTTTCAGACAATCAAGGAATTGGTAATGTTATTTGCTATGTTCTTGTTTACCATACCATTATTTATAATTACTGTTGGTAGGCACATGTCCGATTTGCTTGGCCTTTGTTGGAACATATAATAGGTATGACAGGTTAATCAGAGCAACTTGTTATGCAATATTATTGTTAATGGATAATTCAGTTATATTCAGAATTTATTGAAAGATATTGTTTGATTTTTATAGTACTTAGTACAAATTTAAGCAATACTAGAACTAAACTGTTTAGTTATATAAGTAACTAGTTTCTGTCCACGACTTTGTCCGTCTAGATAACTTTTTATATAGTAGATAGACTATAGATAAATAGACAAAGGTAGGTAAAAGTAAAAAAAAAATCCCTGAATTAACTTATTACAATCTTTAATTCTTACCAAGAGTATAATTATGATAAGTTTTAAAGCCTTTACTTGAGAAATGATTGCAAACTTCCAACCCTCTTATCATCCCCTTAAGGAATGATTTTCGGGATAAAAATCTTCCTATGTCCTTTCCAGGGTCTCAAACTAATAAATCAGTTCAGAGGTAACAGACCGACGAACGAGTTACTTTCGCAGTTAAAATATTAGTATGTATAGTATTGTATAAAGAAAAAACTATAATACTGTAAGGTACTGTTCAATGTTCATCTTAAACATTGCGTAATGGTTTTAATTGGAAGTAATTGTTTTAACAGACTTTTGTAGTTTTTGTAACAGATTATGTCATTTAACATTTAAAAACAGCAGCAGGTGGTACGATTACTAGTCTTACTAAATAGAGCTTGCGACCTCGTTTACCTCTTACTGCGGCATATCTTAACTCGGCTCCAAGACTGGTCATTTTCTCCTTCGTCACTCTAGCATTTATTTCGAATATTAAATTACTCTATGTCGTTTGTAACTATTTAATCGTTTTTATCATTATTATTAAGTTTATTCCATATTCTTGAAGTTACTAGTCTTTTAATTCTATTATTAAATTGCTCTATGTCGTATCTACTTAATCGTTTTTACCACTGTTTTTAAGTTATTCCATTTTCTTGAAGTTACCACTCATATTTTTATTGTTAAAAGCACCAAAAATTTGCGTCATACATTTTTTATTGTTTTAAATATATTGTTTCATCTTTATGCACATTAAATGTTACATCATATCTTTTGAATAATTTGTCACGTTGAAATAAACATATAAAGAATATCGATTCGCCAATGTTTACTATTTTGAGTTAACATAAATAGAATTTGATTTGTTTATCGCTTTGTTATGTTTTTTTGTTGTTTACAAATAACCAGTTTGTTCGTGGGTTAGTCGCTAGGAGTTCATGACTACAGTATTCACCGGATATGCGAGGCTCACTCACCTCCAATGCTAACACTTACCTTCCAATGTCATCGACAATACTATTTTGGCGCCGCGCTGCTTCGTTCCTATGTTTTTCGTTTCAATCGACATTCCTTTCATTATTATATTGGTTTTAAATACCCTTAATATAATTCAATAGATATACTATTTAACCAAGTGCAGTATAAGTTGACATTGCTTCATTATAAAGTTTGTATCATGCGCTACACATGCGTGTTAAAATGCTTGTACAGGTACAGTTTACAATTGTATCGTGTTTGCTAGGCTTCTGTGTCTAATTGATTGGATTATTAATAATTTCTCTAGTATAGCATCGCGGTGTTATTTCTGTTTACGACTCGTGGGGAGCGCGGTCGCTCTCTAGTTACCACAGTTTGGTATCGGCGACCATTCGCCGTGCTCGTTCTCGTCGCTACTCGCCGTTATTACCAAAACGGTTTCCATTTAATCATATTTAAACGTGTTCTCGACAACCCACATGAGCACATCGCGTGAAGTGTCCGCGACCTCTAGTAACGCGGCTGATCTCCCAGTACGTCGGCTAACAATTTAGCAGCCGGTTTTTGGCTTGCGTTTGCGCTGCGAGTCGTGTGGGTGTAGCTAATTCTGGAACTTGCATGTAGCATGCCCGTGTTGCATTGTGTTTGTTAAAGATATGGACATGAGTGCCATCGAGATGGTACGGTTCAAGGATTCTTCACAGAAATCGACTGTATTTAAAAAGAAAAAGGTAATTGATTACGAGTAGTAAGCGCTTCTCTAATCGATCGGAATGTTAATTCACTGTCATTAGTATTCGATACAATATCGTAAACATATTAGTATGCAAAATGCATTCCTCAGTGTGTCTGCTGCGTGGCTGAGTGCGACGTCAATTTATTATTACTTTGTAAATGAAATTAAATTACATACATTGTATACGATGACCTAATTGCAAAAAGAAATCGATGTACCTACATCTGATGTGTATGAGGATCAAATGTTATGTATTGTTTTTTGTTGCTGTCGTATATTTAAAATTGAATCAGTCTTATTATAGTTCATTATTTTAAGATGTTAGTTTAAGGTCTAGCTAGAGTTCGTGCTGTTTGCTAGATGATGTCTCAGAGAAAGGCGTGTGGCCCTCACTATCAACATTGACTGAGGTCGAATCATATACTTCCCAAATAAATAGACATTAAAAAAGCAATCATCATTAGTTGGTTAATTTATCTTCTTTTCATTTTATTTCCCTTAATTTAATATACTTAAATAAAATTATTCAGTATATCAAAATGCATTTATTTATTTATTTAAAATTTTTTATTGCACAAAATTGTACATAGGCGAGCTTAATCCTTAGGCATTTTCTACCAGCTAACCTTTGAAAGGGTGAAACATGTTTAGGGCGCAGAACAAAAATGCATATCGCAAAAGTTGCAATAAAGATTTTGAAAATACATAAGTATTTATCTTTATTATTTGATTGTTTGTCTACTCAGTATGTATGTACCCAAAATGTACATAATATATAGATATTATATACATAATATACCACCAAGACCGCTTATTAATCCATGATAAAGGTTGTAATATCAGTATTGATTAAAGTTACATCTTTCATATCTTTTATACAAAATTGCATATTCAAAATATATACAAAATAATTAACATTATCTAAGTCTCTCATCGATTAGCCTTTATATTTGGCAATCATAGTATCTTTATATTAAGTCATAAAGACATTATATGATATCTGTTATACATATAATAGTTGTTAATAAATAACCACGCTTCATAAAAAGCGTGAAATTAACACGTTTTCGTTATTATTACGAATATTTTAATATTTATCAAAAAACATGACTGATTATTTTGAAGACGTCTTTGTTTCTTAACATTGTGAGCAAAACAGGTTCTTTCTTATGTTATGAATAAATTCATATTTGTCACAAACAAATTCTACAAAAACTTTTGTCTCTTTTTATCTTTATTCTTAACGCCAATTTTGGGAAAATATAACTTTAAGCTAAATACCACATACCTAATGTATATTGACTCCCCAACGCACAGCCAAAACTACTGAAGATAGTAGGGACCTGGAATTTGCGGCATTTTTTTAATTTTAAATACCAAAGGGTTAAATGGGAGTTTTTTTTTTTGGAAGTTAATATCTCTTTAATGGGAATACCCCATAATTAATATAAGTCTTTTGAATAAAATATATAATTTTCTACATGTTATTAACATAAATATTGGTATGTATGTATAATAATTGTATCCTCTATTATATTCCTCTTAAATATATTTTACCAACTTACTACTTAATTTATCACAAAGGTTTGACTGGTAGAGAATGCATAGCGGCCTTAAGTCTGCCTTTGTACTAAATTTGTGCAATGAAGATTTTAAATTAAAATAAATAATTATCTTAATTTTTTTTTTATTCCCTTAAGGGACGAGTGTAAGGGTCAAAAAGGAGTGGAGGTTGTTAATTCAACTATTGTTTATTTTTCTTAGAATCGAGAGGTGAAATTTTGTATGACGTTTCATCTTTTAAACTAATGGACACGATTTTTCAAATTTTAAAGGAGAAGTTTCCCAAGATCAAACTTGGGATGATTTTTATATAAAATAAGACAGGCGGAATTGGGTCAAAACAAGTTTGTATGCTTATAGATTATTTAGTAGAAAAAAAAATGTAAACGTTCACAAGTATGTTTGCCTTCCTAAATGCAATCAATGTATATACCGACGACAATAAATAGATTGTATATACGATAAACCTAAAACTATATTAAGTTAAGCATTTAGATAGCACATGACGCAGGTTTTCCTCGATAATTAAAGCTTCGATCAAAATCAATATTGATTTCATTCGTGTGTACTCAGTCGAGGACTGCACCCGTGTGTTTTGATCCGCCAGTTCCGCGTTCGCACCAGGAACAAATTAAAAAGTACAAGTATGGACATCATATAAATTGTACACGAAACTGGGTGCAGTTTCGAAACACTTATTTTAAACTTCTTTAAAAAGTATCAAGACTTGTTTTATAGTAAAAAAAAATTATATACGATGCCCAAATTCATGAAATACATGAGAAGGTTAAGTAGAAGGATTTTAAAACGTATTAGGAAAGCTGAAATGATCGTTTTAGATTTTGTTGTTGACCGACGAGGAACCATGCATTCCATATATGAGGTGAGAATATACCATATTTAGCATTAATTTCTGTAATTTTAAAGTTTTGTATTGTTCTAAACGCAAGAAAACTTTTTGTCTGTAAACTCTGTATTTATATTTTAAACAGAATAACATCAACAAGTGTAATTGGTTGTAATTAGCATGCGTATTAAATGACATTTGACGTGCGACCTTTGTCTGTTGATAATTTAAAGGACGTGCAGTGTTTATATATTGGTAAATCTGTTAATTATCTTGATTAAATTTTATATTATCTATATTTACAGCGTGTATTAATAACCTGACTCCTTACAGGGTTAAAGATTTTTTTTTATGTAGGACGTGTAGGGCTCTACCATTAGTTGTTGCTATCGTATTGACGTAAGGTTATAAGGAACCACCAATGGGTTCGCTTTATTTTTGAAAATAGAACAAATAAACCATTCTTATTGGTAGAATCTTAAAACTTATGGTAGGGCCTCTGTTTAGTTGGCCCCTCAATCCTGACGCTCATGAATCGTTAACCAAAAATAATGGTAGAACTTACCATTATTTTTGGTTAACGATTCATGTGCGTCAGGATTGAGGGGTCAACTAAAACCCCATATAACTTTTTTATTTTAAGTTTTACAAACTTGAGTTTTTTTTACAACTACTGGCATAAGAATTATTAGCAAATTCGTATTATAAAAATGTGGCTCCTTAATCCTGACGCACATAACGATTCTACTATACTTACCATTTACGAATACCTACCTAATAGTTAAGATGCGCTAATAGGTTTGGTTTATATGTACAGTTAACAAAAATTAAATGCTAATGTTGGTCGATCCGAAACTGTAGACGCTAGCGTCTGTAACAAAATCGTAAAACAAAACTCATGGTAAAGCTACTTCAGCTTACTGTATTCAGTTTCAAGTAAATCATTATATTTATTAAAAAAACAAACTATCATTGTTTGAGGATACATTTGATTAAAACTATTTGCAAGGAGCAATTTACTGGTACATGGGTATAATATTTTCTATCAGGTGGATGTAGAGTCACATTTCAAGCTCCATTAAAAAAAAGGTATAGGAAATGGTCGTATATGTATGTATAAAAAGTGGTTAGCATTAAAAGACACGAAACTATTCTTTAATATAACATTGACATTAAATGGGTTTAATAAAAAAAGACTTCCTCAATAAATTCATTTCAATATTTTAAGTCATTTAAATTTATGGAATAATACCGAATAATAGGCCGAGTTATTTATATTTTTGCGAAAACAATGGTAATTACTAATTAGGTACTTATTATAGATACAATTACCTACCTATATAAGTAGCTCATTATATCTAATTTTCGTACATTAAATGTTTTGATATAGCAATAATAATAATAGGTACTTGAATTTGTAAACTATTTGAAACCAATTGCTTCATTTCCTTTCATAAGCAGGAAGCTATATACTATGATATGACACATATTAATTATGTACTTTAAATAAGTGATCAATAAATGATCTATAATCACATTTGCTATTAAAGATGCTTTAAACTAGCTCAAGATGGTTTACATTGATTGACTATGAAATTAGATTTTAACCATAGAATAGAAAATATCTAGCTAGAAAGTCAAAGTAGGCACTATAAGCGTGACTTTACTCTGACATATATATCAGTTTAACTGACGCCTTGGTCTCATATTTAATTTTCTGATAGATATTTTTTTAATTAATTGTAATCCCACCGGCCGACCATTTGCCACTGCGCACCGAAATTAGTTTCCGGCGTACCCCGGCGTTCAGTGTCTTTCGCAAGTGAGCTAGTCTAAAAGTTGAGACGCGGTTAACTTAAAATCTCTGTTACTCGCGAAAGTACTAAGGCTGAATTAAATAGTCGTTGCTTAGCTCAAGTACAAAATTTAGTTTTTCTATATATAGTGTGACAGTCCGAAGCAAATGGTTTGAGGACTTGCTAAGCAACGACTATTTAATTCAGCCTAACAATTGGGAGTCCACGATTTCTTATGCAGTGGGGTCAGTAAACTTTTTTTTTCTCATACCGCGTCCATGTTTGGAAACAAATTCAGTTATACAGAGCAAGGTTTTTTTAGATGTGGTATACACAACCTTGTAATAATAATTAATAAAATGGCGTCAAGTAATGCTAAGAGGCCATAGTGTGAGTTTGTTACTGTTTAGAAAAATAAAACGAACGGAAAACAAAATACTACGGCCTGGTGAGCATCAGTAGGTCTCATCAATCAAGTATTTTTACACGGGCTGTCGAAACAAAATCACGCCATATTTTTAATACAGTTGTCTATACAGTTTAAACCTATGGTTTACCTACCACTTTTGTACTACATTTTCTCTGTGTAGGTAATATGTATGTCCTAGTTGAACACTTTTAGCTGATAATCCCACTAGATGAAGTGTAGTATAGCATAGTGCACGGCACTTCTACCTAATGTTTGTTGAATGTGAACTGTAGTTGCTGATGGATGATGCATCTTCCCCTTCTTCACCATCCATAACATCTCACGATTTTATCTTTAATGTTAATTCCAACATTTCATTTTATCAGTCATGTACAATATCATTTGCTTGGAATTGCAATGTTTTTCTAATTACACAAAGTTTCTCGCACTTGTCTACCTATTAGGTACGGCCTTCTCTTGCATGCATTATCTTATTATTTGTCTGTCAACACGATAAGGTCGGGTCTAATATTTTAATGTTTTTTTTTTAATGCATACCTTTTTTTATTTATTGTATATAAATATGTTATAAAGCGTGTAATAAACACTAATGACTGACAAGATTGAAATAAAATACTGACAACCGATTAATTTCGACGAGGAGACGGATCAAGTAGCCATCTGTCACGAATGAAGGCGCGCCTATCAACTCCTGCGCGCCTAGACGATAGTAGCTCGATAGCAAGCTAAATGCAACTAAAATGTTTCGAGCACATGCTAATAATAAGCATGCCAGGTACCTGTTTACTTATGCTCTTTCTTGTCAGTAGATCTTAGTGTCTTTGTTACACGTCGTATAGTGTTTCTTAATGTTATTTTTCGACGATATGTTATGATCAAAAAGTGATATATATGTTGTGTGATTTGCAGGTTCTGTCGATGAGCGAAGAGCTGCGCAATGCTCTGTACTCGACCTCCATCGACCCAGAACCACCGGAACTCATCGGGACTAGCGAGATCCTTAGCATGGAGCATAGGTAATATAAATAACTACTTGTAAGGTTTAAGAGGAGTGTCTGATGAGACTGTCTCGATTCTCATGTCATTGTTTCAATTGAGAAGTATTAGCTCTCCCCGCGCACGACGATGAGTCGGTAACGTAACGCTACTATACATTTTTGCTAATTGCAAAGTGTAAACCTTCCCCTCGACCCTCAATAAGACAAATAGCACGTATGATTCGTTTTTCTGTCTAAATTGTAGGTATACCTACAATTTAGACAGCAAAACTTTCGGGCCAAAACTGTTTTCTACCCCTTTAATGGATTTTAAAAAAGTGGTCTCATTTTTAATATGACTGATATAAAAAATTAAACCACTTTTTTTCAAATCCATTTATAACGCTTCCAAACTGTTAATAAAAACTCGTGAATGTATGCGAATTGTTTGATCAGACGTTCCTCTTAATAAGTCATGGCCTATTTCATTCTTTTTTAAAATATACTTTATTTATAGTTCTGTGACGTCTACAACAAGGTCTAATATCCTTGTTGATCTCTGGGAATTAAATTACCTTCCAACCAAATTTTATCAAAATGGGTTTATTTATTACTTACCATGAATTGTCCATGAGCAAGCTCGTCACGGTTTTTGTGTCGAGTTATAAACAGCTTACAAGTTGGTATGGTGAAACTGGTATCATCAGCTTAAATTTTAAGCATTTGTTGTAGTCCAATATTTTTTTTAATCTTTTTTATGTAATTAAAATCTGATTGGTTGGTTGGTACATACAGGTGTTTGAACCTTATACGTTTCTTAAGTCTATGGTCTAACAACTCAAATTAACGCTAAATGAAAAACTAATTTTACTGATATCGGTGTTAAACAGATTCGATTTCAATAATAAACATGCGTTATATTTTATATATGTTTATTTTATGGAGCACTCACTTGGTTAAGCAGACCTATAAAGTCCATGTGAGGTCGATATAATATATTCTTGTTTAACAATATTGATCGCTCCCACTATTCCGGCTAAATGATTCAGTCATGTTGAAATGGGTGGCGATATGGGAAGTATTTGCATTACGAATCTATTTTAATATCCTCACTGCTTATCGTCAAATCAATCGCCCGTTTCGTAAGGAGACCACTTATGCCGGCGGAATCCGCCTGAGTATAAAAATAAACATGTAAACACTAGCGCCCTTTATCCTTAAAAGCTTAAATAAGCATTTTACTTAAAATGGTATTTCTTCTCTTTCTTACAAATGAAAAAAAAACTTTGACAGAAAAGAAATACAGAGAGTAGGTTTACATTAGTAATATTCGCAGCCGAATTGACAAGAGTTTAATTTAAATGCACTTTTTAATATAAATAAAATTGTATACCTAGTTCTTTATAATAATAAAAAAACTAGTAGGGGTGTAGGTATGAGGATTTAGGTTAATTTAAAGACACATAATTGTACTAAAATTTGTATACAGCTGCAGCACTATAAAAAATATAGTAAATAGGACAGTATAGATAAACATAGCATGCGGGTGAAAGCTAAGTTTTTATCGGTAACAGAGTAAAAACTATCGAAGGACGTTTTAGTCACAGTAGGTAAGTATTCAATACAATGACGATGTCTGAATTAGGTAAGAACCTAATTTTACTTATAAAGCATAACATTTATATTGTAGAAGGCATGAAAAAGATAACATTGTATTTTTAAGGCCTACATAATAGGCAATTTTCTCATCAGTGTTAGGTCTATTTTGTATCCCTATTTCCCTTGGTCACGGCTTCACGTGTGAACGGCTGGACCGATTTTGCTAATTCTTTTTTTTTATGTTCGTTATTGTCAAGAGAAGGTTCTTATGAAAGGAAAATTAATAACCTTATCCGTATACCTTATGGCATCATTTTGAAATCGCGCTTTTTTGTGAAAATATTCATTAGACAAACTATGATTAGTATAGTTTTACCGTGCATTTTTTTACAAGGGTTATTTTATTTGCAGAGAGAAGTTATGCAGCGTGCTACCGGCGCGTGCGCAGGGTTACCTCTGGTCGCTCACATTCAGCAGCAGCCAGCACGGGTTCTCGCTGGCCTCCATGTACCGCAAGATGCAGCGCGTTGACAGCCCAGTGCTGCTCGTTATACAGGACACCGATCTTAATGTAAGTATTACATATTTTAGAAATGGAATAAGCGCAAAAATATAAAATAAGTTATATTATAAGTATATATAAAAAACGGTTTGTCCGTTTAGATTTATTTTTTGTTTTAATACAGGGGTGGTTGGAAAGGAAATATATAGGAAAAATTCTAAAGAAAACCGAAAAACTAAAATTAAGTAATTTTGTGTGACGGTACACTTTATTATTATTATTTGCTTAAATAAATGGCCTCTACGCGTGCGCGTAATTTTGCCAATGTCGAGTGAGGGTAGATTTTTTTTGATTGATAGGACTAGGTTAGAATAAGGAATGGCCACATGACTGTATGCAAACATACGGTATAGTTATGCCAGTGTCATGTGAAGGAGGAAAGAATCTACAGTAAAATGTGTACCGCCATTTTACTGAAGAAATTGATTCGTTGAAATAGCACAAACACTGAGATCACTGCGTAAATACTACACTTCTCACACTTAAGATTACTTATGAATGCATATTCTACAAAATTGGTACACTTTTGCACAATAATATCCTATAAACTTAACTATAAAAAATATATTAGAAACACACGACTACAGTCTTCGGGCTACTCTCAAGGAATACCGACGGTACACTTTGTGATTGTTTATTTTGATCTGTCATATGTCTTTTTTTTTCTATTATTTCACCAGGGTCGAAAGGCAGGGACCTTTTGACCATACAACCATAAAGCCATCATCTTTGTAGGTGATACAAAATTTACCTGGTCAGCTAGTAGGAAATAAAAAAAACTATTGGTAAAATTGGTGCCCACATTATAACGGAGACACCATAAAAATGTAAAAGATGTCACGAGGCTTGACAGAATTTATGCTATATTATACAGGCATAGCACTTCGTATTATAATGCCGTCGTGAGAATGTGTCGCTAGTACAATGAACTATCTAAAAAGTGCACAGTACTTAATATTTTGGACAGATCATTTGGTATTATATATTAAGAGGTGTGTTACGGATGCCTTTCGACTTTCATTTTAGCATTGTAGGTACTGAATAAATGCGTGTATGTATGAGGTGTATGTGTAAGTGTTGAATGGAATTAATGTGAGTATGTGCCTAATTATAGGTATGAAAGTTTTGTTTATATATCCATGTTATATTGTGATGGCACCTAATGTTATCATATTTAAATGTTTAAATTTACTCTTTAAAATGTCTTGCAATTAGTTTTGAAAATTGTTTAATTTGTTTTATAAACCTAAATAACTTAAGTTAATAAGTTTAACTTTTATTAATAGGTCTTAGCTTGTGTTATTATTGATATTTGTGAGTTTACACATCAGTGGGAAACAATCTTGATCAATAATACTAACTTTATATTTTGTACTACAAATGGTTGTTTGCCGTAGTGTAACCCAATTAAATAAATAAATAAATAACACTTTGGCATTATTAAATGCAGCTTATTATTCTTAGTGGAACCGGTTCATCCAACTAGTTAAACTACAAGGATATAATTGTAACAAAATTATTGTTTACCATTAGATATATAGATTTACATATTATTATTATTGTAACTACTGGTGTACAACCTTTAATTAATCACCGTTTAACGGCCAGTACTTGCTAACTGTCAATAGGAAATTATGACAGAGGCGCCAATCCACTAGACTTGACTAGACTATGTTATTTCAACATTTATATATTTACTAGGTTCTGCCCGCGACTTTGACCGCCTGGATTTTTTAATTTGATTTATAATTATTGTACGCGGACTGATTATATTTGTCCCGGTTATTACTATGAATCTTTTTGTCGTGATTAAATTCAGCACTAGGCCTTTCTGTGTGCAAAATTTCATCTAAATCAGCTTAGCCGTTCCGAAGTTATTAATAGCATAGGAAATGTATTCACAAACTTGAACGTCAAATAACACCTAAAGGTTGTATTCCGTGGCGGTGTAGATTTTACTTACCTGATCCTATGTACATAGTCTCTTCATAAAAAAAAACTTTTGTAATGAAAACGAAGGTAATTAAAAAAAAATGAAAAATCGTACATTTGTCTTTATAAATAATCTGTCTTTTCAAAATTTTATAGATTTTTATAAAGAGACTATCGAGTAAGTAATAATTTCCCTTCCACTTTAGTTTTTCAAAAAAAAACTTAGTTTAAACGTTTTTAGATTTTCGGGTTCGCGAAATCTTTTCCTGAGCTCTTAAGTAAATAATATATGTGATAGTATAGATAAACATTTACAGATTGTATGTCAATTCTTCAGAGTTCTGAAGTTATCTTATAACTATTTCTTGGCAGGTGTTCGGCGCCATAACATCTTGCGCTCTGCATCCGTCAGAACATTTCTACGGAACCGGCGAGTCGCTGCTGTTCGCATTCCAACGTGTACCTGATGAACCAGACCGCCGGACGCCGCAAGACACTGCGCAAGACAAACCGGAAGTCGCCACGGAGACCAAAGAAACCAAGCAGAAAGAAGACAAGGTAGAGAAGGGAGAGAAGGAGATCAAAGAGGGAGAAGATAACGATGTCACTATTACTGAGGAAAAAGGTAAGCTTATTTAAGAGGACCAAAGATACCAGGAGAGAAAAGAAGAGCGGAGGAGATAAAGAGTTTATAAAAAATACTTTTACAAAAGGAAAAGGTTAGCTTAGTCAAGACAGATCGCTAGAAAAGCCGTAGGTTAAAGAAATCAAGGAGAAGTGATAGAAAGAAATAAAAAGAGGGAGAAATGAAATGATTTATTTGCTGAAAAAAATTATGACACGTTTACTGAGCAAAAAAAGAGTTTAGTCGAAAAAGATGAAGACATATTGCTACATAGACCAAAATAATTAATGAGTAAGAAAAGAAAACAGCGAAGGAAATCAAGGGGAGAAATAAATTCACAGCCCTGGTAGCTGGCTTTTTGTCATCTCAACTTTCCAACCTGTTCGTCTTACTGACAGCATATTTGTTGCCATGTTTGCCATGAATTTATTTCTCCCTCTTGATTTCCTTTGATGTCTTCTTTTCTTACTCATTGATTCCTTTGGTCTCGTTAGTGATGCACATTTAGACCACTTTTGCCCATTGTCTCTTGGAATAATATATTTTGTATCTTATTGGTGGTAAGTGGACCTACATGTCCATATCTGAGGTCGAATACTTGTTGATCGCTCGAATTTTGTTGCATTACAAATTTACTTCAATATCTTCACTGCTTTTATCACTTCAACTGCCCGTTTCGTAACCGCATTCCAATTGGAGACTACCACCTCTACAAGAAATCTATTTTGTGGGCTCTTAAAAACGGGTGAACCTACTGAACAAAATCTAAACATGACTGGGTCGCTTACAATTTTTGCATCTGTATTGGCGTTCGGTTGGTCGGCGTAACGAAGTTTTAGAGAACTACCACCTAACCTAATCATACTCGTATGATTAAAAAGTTCCATTTATATAATGTATAAGTCCTCGTTACCCTATAAGGTTACAGATGCAAAAACCGTCAAGTGACCTAGTCATGTTTTGGTTTTAGTCTGTGGGTACACCGGTACACCGGTTCTTGGTGCCGTTACGAAATAGACGGCTGATTTGTAGATAAAGCAGCAAGGATATTAAAATAGATTCGTAATGCAAATACGTCTTCGTCGTCGCCCATTTCGTAACTGAATCATTTAGCCGTTTTTTTTGCTTGTTTGCAGAAGAGCCGCCGCCGTTTAAGACGAAGTTTAAGAACTGGAGCTGGACCGGAGACAATATGTACTTCATCCGCGGCAGTAACGACAACATCTCTATCGGCGCCGGCAAGTCAGTATCACACCATCATACTTCAAACTACTATAACCCGACAAATTAACAGATAAATTAAATATTAACATAGATAAATAATGACCGCCTCAGTAAACCAGCGGTTGCGCCTTTGGCGTTGACTCTATTCCCATCCAAAATAAACTACGTTTTTCTGTACAGTTTGTCATGGTCTGGGTGTTTATAAAATATAATATGTATTAATATCGTTGTTTCTGGTATGCATAGTACAAGCCTAGAGATTAGTTTGTGACCAGAGTAATATATTTATTCCTACATATTGAGCCCGCGCACTGACATGTGGCAGTGCGCGGGCTCAATATAATAGAGATAAATCTTAAGGTATTTCGATACTCTTTATTGCATCTTCCCACATACCTCCTTTGTGAGTAACAGGGTTCTCTGTTAAATTGTTGGGTGATAGTAATAATATACTATTTGTAAGTACATAAACAATAACATATTATTATATCCCAGTCTTTTTAAGACCTCCCCGCCCAAGAACTATATTTAAATGACTCCATTATATGTATTACAGTAACACAAACATGGATATAATTTTTTTTTTTGTGTTCATACATATGTGTAATGTGGTCGCTTTATGTTAAATAAAAACACAGTAAATAAGAGAGAAAATTCATAAATATTTATAAATGCTATTCACAAATCTTTCTATGTAGACAATATTTAATAAATAAAATATACCTATATTAATACAAAATTTAATAATATCGAATGTTCTAAGAAAGGCAAACAATTTGGTTATAGGTACATAGCTGTGATCAAATTTGTTTTTGTAATATTGTATGAATAGAGTTGCTTAATTAAACAGATGTTTATATTAAATATACAACAGCTGTTTAAAGTTTAAATTTCAAAGAATGTTAAATTAGTCTTCAATATATATATATAATATGTTCGTTAGCATTTTAATATTTTTATAAAGCTCAGAAATTGAAATATTTAATATCTCTATTAAATATTATTTACTGAGAAGTAACAGATCTCTATAGAAAACTGTTAGTTTCATTCGAATAAATCGAGCCGACATGTAATAAGACCGACAGCTTAACGTATTCTCTGAGTCGCTATAGTGGTGTTATCAAACAAAAATATACATAATTTTTATATTAAAACTCATTGGTCAGGTACGCTCCGAGGTTTGATTGAACCCGTTACCAAATAACGTGATTTTAAGTTTAAGGTCTAACCCACTCTGCCATCATGTATTTCATGTGTTTATATTATTATGAAATTTTTTTTTTATCGGAGCACGGCATATAAGTTATGATAAGACCTACAAAATCCATGGAAGGGGTCGATGTGAGGGGGTGATTGTTTAAAAGCATCTCGCAGCTTTATCGTTAAATCGACCATTCGCTCCTTCACCGCATCCTGAAACGGGGCTACACAGACGAAAACTGAAACATCACTTACTAACGTCAAACTGTATTTCAGTGGCAAGTTTGGTCTGTGGCTTGACGGCGACCTGTACCTGGGCCGCACACAGCGTTGCACCACCTACGGGAACGATCCGCTCTCCACGCGAGAGGACTTCGTGGTCAAGACCATGGAGTGCTGGACATTCATCTGAACACTCTAGTCAGGCCGGACCATCCGTCGCCATGGTAACGCACTCGTAGAACTCATCTCACTTTGGCCTTTCTTGTGGGCCTATCTATAACTCGGTTGGTGTACTACAGTGTTTAAGGAATTGCCGCATAGTCTTTTTTAGGGTTTAACGTGTTGCCTTTTTATATAGAGATATATATAGGTTGTCCCAAGGCCTAAAATCGCCTTTCCAAACGTGAAAACAAAAGATGGCCGCCGCCATACAAACTAAAAAAAAATATTATCAATCATTGAGCGTTGATTAGTTAAAGTGAGAACAGAATATGGTGGCAACAAACACATTTGGCATTTCTATAGTCGATTTTAGGCTTTAGGATGGCTTCATATTATTAAGATATATATCTCCATGCATTTATACAATAATCCCCTTTCTTTTAAAAATATTTAAGTGATAATTAGTGTTTTTTATCTATTGAATTTTTTTGACATAAGTCATGAGAGTGATAATGACGGAACACTCTAACTCTAACTGTGTTGATTAATAGATGAAGCTTATTTATGCAAATATTAATTATTTATTGTGATCAAAAAAAGAGTAAAATTAAATTATTCATAATAATTCTATATACCTACTTAATTTTGTTTTTGAATTAAAAGATTTTCAATGTCGACAAGACCGGTTGCTTAAAGCATGGTAGAGGTTAAATCGCTCGTCAACGTCAACACAAATACCAGCGAAGTTTATAAAAGAGATGAGTAGCTAAAATAAACCTATATTCGACTTTTACCATGTATTTATTTATTTAGATCAGATTTTATTTTAATTTATCGCTATATAAAGAAAACTTTAGATAAAGACAGTGCGTTTCCGCATAAGGGGAACAATTACTAGCTAGCTAAATACAACATAACTAGCTAAACCCGCATTCCCGCAGTTTTATAAATTGATTGACGAAACTATACCCACATAGACATACCGATCAACGCGTCGATGATAGAAATCGAAAATCAAATGTATGGGATTTGACGTTTCTTGTCGATCAAGTTTTACCCATTGACTAATTTTCCTATATATTTTTATCAATCAACGCGTCGCTATGACGATGTAGTAGACTTCCCGGTAGACCCTCTGGTTTATTTTAAGTCAAAAATTAAGGCGGGAAATTTTTCGCCATTTTGTTCGTTATCCCGCGTGAGGGCTCCCCGAATGCTGTGTATACCGACCGATTTATGGACTACATAAGGAGCCATTATATAGAGTAGACTGTAGCGGCTTTAATACGCTTTGGTAAAACTTTATTATACATTTTACAATATAATTATTGATACCCAAACGGTTGTTTAATTTGTGTAATGTTTTATAGAGTAAGTTCTATTGGGAGTAACTATTGGCGGCAGTCGTGCGCGGCCGAACCGAGAAAGTGCATTACTCCTAGTCAATTGTCTTTGTACGTAAGTCCGGGCCGGAGACCGCGCACCCGGCGACCGGGGACCGGACACGGCGGTCTCGCAATTATCCTGTCAATTGATAATGTATTACGCATCTGTTAGCAAGTAATGTTTGGAAACCAGTGGGCGTTTGTAGAGACTTGTTCTAACCAATTTACAATCGATATCTAACTTAACACTGATTCGTATTTTTTTATATAATAATAAAGTATATTATCCTTTTGGTATTATGTACATGTTAGTTCGCACCGGAGCGTCTTGCCAAATGTTCGCGAGGTCGTTCGCGTATGTAGTTCTTAGCTGTTTGTATCGAGTCAATATTATTGTATAAGTTATGTTATAATTTCACTGTGATTGGATGGTTGCATTTCTGATGTAGCGCGTAGCCGGACGACCGCTGCTTAGTCGACCGATACTCCATCGTTAAATACTTACACGACTCCATTTTGTTTTTGATTACTTTTGCAGCAATCAAATTATTACTTACATAAAAGTTACTGTTTACAATATTTTGTCAGTATAGACAATTTATCTATGGACTTCACACTAGGAACAGCCCTATGATGTCCAAAGAAAATCATTTTCAATACTTATAAAAACTATTTACTAAAAATCCGTATATTTCGACATTCATAATAACAAACAGTCTATTAATGTGAAAAATAATTAATAATATTTTAGTGTAATATTCTTCAGAACCTACCTATATAATATTACTGATCTATAAAGAATATTAGTCAGATTTTAGTATAAAAATAATGTTTGCTGAACTATATCAAACTCTTGCTGGGCAACTATATTATCAAGTAGTAAATTGTTCCTGGCAGGCACAAGTCTAGTGTCAAAAACAAAATGGCGTCATATGTAAATCTTAACATATATTATACCTATTATGTTCATATTCAATTGTTTGTGATGTAACGCTTCGATACAAATATAAGTAGCCATTATTATTAAATTAGTATGTTAGTAGCTTGATGAGTGTAGGTACGGTGATAGTGCTCATAGTACGTGTCACTAGCGCCATGTTACTCAGGTCTATCTGGTCGCATAATATACATTAAAGTTATTTATTTGGGAGGCCAAGGCTTTCCTGTATATAAAATTATATTTCGTTGATGAGATTACCTAAATGTTTGTTAGTGAACAGAGAGTCGATTATGATGTTTACAGTGGTCCATATAATTATACGCTACCTCGAAGCTTCAACATATAAATCGTTACGTAAAGAACGTACGAAGTTTGTGTACTATTGCCAAAATTAATAGTTTTGTTTATACACTCTAATAAATATGTAATCGTCTGTTATAGAAGTGCTCTTGATAGTTTCGTAAAGACAAGGTTCTGTGCTATGACAAAAATTTATAATGGTAATGATACACGTACCAACTCTCATAAATAAGCTTTACTTTAATCAAGTCATAATAGCAGATTTGGTTGTTAACTAATCTATATAAATTTATATAAGGCCATGCCGCGTTCCAAATAACGCCATAATCACTTGTAGCGCTCGCAGAATGTTTACTCCCGTTCTTTTTCTTGTACTCATTGAGACGGGACGCATTCGAACAGCGATTATGTCATAAAATTGCTCGGCTGTTAAAACAAAATGTATTGCACATTAGCAGTTTCATGTCTGAAATACCTTCAAGAGAAATTGGGTCAAGCGACAAAACGCCACCAGTGGCAGAACTTTGCAGTTTTTCCATTACAATGCAATTATAACTCAATTTAAGTAAAGTTAATGTATCGACATATTAATCGATTACTCGACCAGCTGTACATGTCGTAATCGAGTTTTTTAAGTATATTTTGTGAAAGGCAAACGAGGTCGGTATAGGTCCCTGGAGGATCGCCGGCATCGAATATCTTTCTCATCGTCTTGTTATTGTTTTTCCTTATGCTATGTATATCAAGGAAATTTATACTTAGTTTTATAATTAATAATGAAGTAATTGTTACAGATATAGATCTATGTAAAGGTAAATGATTTCTTTAGGAGTTACCGAGATAATTGGAAAATGTTAACACGCTTAAATTTCTGTGAAATTTAAAATATTCTTTAATTTAATTTAAATATTTACATGGCTTTTACTATGTGCATAATTGCAGTCTTGATAATATTTTAATAATGATAATAATTCAGTTAAAAATATATTATCAGTTTCACAGAAACGTTGTAAGCACATTAAAAGTAACCTATTACTATCAACTTTATGTTTCTATGAAGTTAAAAACATATCTATCGACCAGTTTAATAAAGTACAAAATGTGTAATAACAAAATAGTTGTTGGAACTTCTCTTTTTATTTTATTTATATTTTCCAATTATCTATTGGGTCAATGTGTAAACAGAGGTAAATGAATATGTTTCTAATTATTACTCCAATATAACATTTAAAACATTCTGCATGCATAGGAACGTATTTATAATTTATGGTTTATGGCGGCCATTTTGAATTATCAGTGTCAAATGTTATTAAAACGTGTTATTGGAGTAATAATTGAAAGCGTTTTTATTTACCCACTTTGACTATAACTGTAAAGAAAGAAAATAAAATTTATTCCACATAATAAGTATTTATTTTTTAATGTAATAAATAATATGTATCGCTGCATGATATTAATGGTGATTCATTAATTTTAAGTTGTTAATTATAAATGGAGCCATAATAATGAGAATATATTATTTTAAAAAGGAATTTTGTTTTTTTTTTTAATAACGTGTTATATTTGTTTGACTACCACTATAGTGCCTCGGAGAGCACGTTAAGCTGTCGGTCCCGGTTTCACTATATCAACCTGTGAAACTGTTTATAGATGGATTATTGAGTCTATTCAAAACATCGCGACGAGCTAGCCATTTGTTCGGTGTAGACTCATACCATCGGCTACAACGAGGTGGGATTAAAACCCCTCCGCTGGGTACCCTGGGGCCGTCTAGGCCCGTGGTCGTCAAACTGTGGCCCGCCGTCGATATTTGTGCGGCCCGCGACAAAGCAAATAATTTAAATAGTCAACCACATATTATAACAGATTTTGCAAACAAATTATTTTGAAGAGATACACGCTTACTCTATAAAAAGGAGACTACCACCTCAACAAGAAATCGATGCAGTAGCGCCAAATAGCCACCGAGCGTTAATAAGGGAATAAACAAGGTCGGTTTGGCTAATATTTTTGTTACATTTTGCCACTAATCGTTGATGGTTTGTCAATACATAAATTATATTTCAAAACGCGCAATAAAAACTATACATTCTGTCAAGAAAGTACTGAGATTCATTCATTAAAAATACTTGCACGTCGAAATTATTTTTGCCGCTAGGTGCATTTTCAGCCTTATACAATAAATAAAAATTTCGAATGATTTGTCTTAAATTTTGCATTAAAGTTTTTTGTGCAGAAGCATTGAAATTTTGACAAAATTCTTACGGTTAATCGAATTTATCAAAAACACATGCATATGAGTGATACAGACAGGGCCCTAAAAACTGGTCGCGATGTGGTGGTAGATTGTTTGTTTCAATATTGTCGTCCATCAAAGTTTTTAACTGAGGCTCTACCATGGGTTTGCGCATTGTAGAAACGTAACGTATTCATTTACGTATACGTGAGCAACAACCAATAGGTTCGCTTTATTCAATCCTGTTACCAAAAATAAAGAGGCCCTATTGGTTGTTGCTCACGTATACGTAAATGAATACGTTACGTTTCTACAATGCGCAAACCCATGGTAGAGCCTCTGAACTAAGGTAACGGAAATCGTGGCTGGAAATGTTGGTTTAAGTCTGAGAGCCGCTGAAAGTTCGTTGTCTCGCGAATTAATTTGTGCGATTTTAAACTATTTGGAGCATGATAAATGAGTGCCGAAAGACTTGAATTTTCTGCAAAAACTTAATCGTGAAAAAGAGCTAAAGACTTGATTAAAAAAAAAATCCAACCCCACATTTATAAAACGTTTTGTAAAAGGTTAGGTGAAAATACGGGTTATATATGGGTTCACGAGTTATACTCGTGAACCAATCAACTAGGCTGGGCCGTCCAACTGTGCCGAGACCGAAAATGTATTGTCAAAGTCGATTAAAAGTGAAGATGATGGTCACAGCGTTATGAGGCGTTTGAGAGAGAAAATTTGTCGCAAAACACCTGTGGCCAGGTGAGCAATACTCGCGCTTTCGGCATTCATCTCGATTCGATATGATAACGAAAAATGACATAATATGTCAAAATTATTTTACGTTAAAAAATATCGAATCGAGATAAATGTCGAAAGCGCGAGAATTGCCCATCTGACCATAGAACACGATCGCCGCATCGATCGAAAAAATATATAGGAATTTTCTCTATGGGTAGACCGACGAGAAACGTCAAATCCCATACATTTGGCTTTCGATGGGTATTTCTATTCGATTATCGATTGGTCTTTGGTAAGGTCCCAGATTTGACGAAAAAAAAGTAATGGATATTCCACGACGATAACGCGCCATCTCACAAGGCTATTGTGAAAGAAACAAATCTCAAAAGTAATGGATCTTCCACGACGATAACGCGCCATCTCACAAGGCTATTGTGAAAGAAAACAAATCTCAAAGGTAATGGATCTTCCACGACCATAACGCGCCATCTCACAAGGCTATTGTGAAAGAAACAAATCTCAAAAGTAATGGATCTTCCACGACGATAACGTGCCATCTCACAAGGCTATTGTGAAAGTAAACAAATTTCAAAAGTAATGGATCTTCCACGACGATAACGCGCTATCTCGCAAGGCTATTGTGAAAGAAAACAAATCTCAAAAGTAATGGATCTTCCACGACGATAACGCGCCATCTCACAAGGCTATTGTGAAAGAAACAAATCTCGAAAAATAAATATAATAAAAACTCAACAAATCTTATTTTAATAATATAATATACACTTCTAGGTCGTGATTTCAGCCGATAGATAAAAATTAAATAGAATTTACACGGCAAGTACAAAAAATGCGTTTAAAAATAAGTAGGTATTTTGATAATTTATTATTTAATAGGAAAATTTTACTTTAAAAAGTATTTTTTGTATCTACCTGATGGTAAATATTTTTTATAAAGCATCGAGACTATTTTAAATAGACTCGTAATAGAAATTCGTCTAACGATGACTGATTCGTTACCGAATTAATTAGCCGGCAAATATACTTAATATATAATAGGTAATGATAATAAATGCTGTTAAACAACAATGTAATGATCGACCCCATTCATGGATTTTGTAGATCTGTTTACCATCAGCTAGATACAAAGTTAGATGCGCCGTGCTACAAAAAAAAACGAACTGAATAGGTAGTATAAGTGGACAACACCCAAAGTGTGCCGCCCCACAGTAATTTGGTGAAAATATTGCGTACATTTAGGTAGTATAAGTGTAAACATTACCCTTAGTGTGCGGCCCGACAGTAATACCCACATTGTCCTATGTGGCCCTTGGCAAGAAAAGTGTGACGACCACTGGTCTAGGCGGTCTCGGGCGCCGTAAGTATGTTATATTGGGTGTATTTGCGATTACCTACGTTAAATACATAATATGTTACGTTGAATAAATAAATAAAATATCATCTAACTCAGTCGTAGGTACCTATATTAGATAGCAGTCGCGTGCATAGGTGTTTTAGGCAGGGTAGACAAAAACATACTATAAAAAAAAACACCAAAATTTAATGTATTATTTCAGGAAAAATGATGTTGGATTTAGCCACCTCTCATATCCTTAAAATGACTGATTAAAAATATTTGAACATATCATTTTGCGGATACTGGAAGCGGCCCATAAAGGAACGGCCTGAAGTATCCAATTTACACAATAGGTAGTATAGTATACGCATTGAAAGTAGGTAACTGGTGAGAAAAAGGAACACTGAGAGCAGCACTGAATTTTTGTTAAAAATGGCAATATAATGGATTTTGAACCCCTGCTTACCATCAGGTAGATGCCAGTCACTTGCCGCGATCCTATACAAAACACGCGAAAAAATGGCTTTTTAAAACTTGTCTTTTTTCTTCAAAAGTTTAATTTAAAAACTTTTATTTCACTATGTATATATATAATCATTTTTATTTTTTTCTAAACAAAACGTACTGCACATTCCATTTTTAATACCTAAAGAAATTCAAATTAGATCTTTAAAAAACTATCTCCACATTAAAAAGAATCTCACGCGTACCGATTGTGCAAACAAACTACATAAAAAATCAAATTTCTTCATTTTTTTTCATTTGCGGCACATGGTTTCATGGGAAAAGTTGTTCGTATTGATTAGTAGAACATCATATTAGCCCAAAGTACATCCTTTCAAAGTCACCATGTATGTATATCGTGATTATAATTATGATTATTACATGTCGATGACATGCCGTCATCGACATGTGCGAACTGCAAGTATACATTGCATGTATTCTTTATTATAAGTTTTTTTTTAATCAGATTCTAGTTTTATTAGGTTTATTCAATTATGGTTTAAGTTGTAGAAGTGATATTATCTATGTTGCATGTTTTAGAAATTAATTGTTTTATATTATTGTTTATTTTGCACGGGTAGTTAATTTTGTAAGCAAATTATTTATTATCTCCAAATAATAAAAACATAATTATAATTACCTATAAATTTAAAATCTATATAATAATAATAATAAAAATTAAATTAATGAATATAATTCATTGAGTTCCTCTGGAGCCGCGCAGGTGCCGAGAACTGCAGCCGCATTGCCTCTTTGAATTTCTAGCCCTATGCGTTGGAAAAAGTAGGCTCTAGCACGTCGATGATTTTTCTATTAGCAATTTTCCCAACGATTGAGAAAATGCTAAAGCATCAGGTGACCAGGGGCCTAAAGTTTCCACCGCAAAGGCCAGAAATTCAAAGTGGTCTGCGAGCTGGGAATATTTATCATATTTCAAATTTTGTGCTTTAAGAGCTGCGGCCCCAGAGGAAACAGAGGGGAGCTGTAAATTAGATGTAGCTAATGTGTCCGTGCAGGTGGCGTCCCACACTAAGGATCGACCCTTAGACCACGGGACTATGGTCATGCCATCAGGCCTTTTGCCATCGTCACGACTCACTCCTGGTGGCTCTAAAATGCTGGCGATACCCGCGGAACCTAAGGCACGTTTTATTACGGCATTCAAATTCGCGTGCCGCGGCCATCGTCCAGCACTTCTTTTGCACGAGAGGCCGTGAACACCGGACTCGTCAACCATAGTCCCGCATATGCATCTATGTGGTTGACAAAGAGCAGCACCTACACGGAGAGAAATGGCAATGCGAATGGCGTAACCGTCAAGTAGGGTGCCAAGCGATGGTGAGGGGATGGCTTCGAGCCAAGAGCCGGATTCCTTACAGCAAGAAGCTAAAAGTCTTGCTTGGCTAAGAGAATTACTTGAAGATTTAAGCGTGTTTAGTTTTTGTAAAATTAGAGGAATATCCCATATTTTTTGTGTACATGCAAAATGTGGTATTAAAGTGTTTGGACATCTTAACTTCCAGCAATCTATTGCCTCAGTCATATAGCTCAACTCCCTTACGTCTGCAGACGGGGATAATACACTACCGAGAGTTGAGCAAGCATGGACAGAGGAGAGAAATGCTGGAAGTGCTACGTCTGCTGTGCATCGAACACCAATACCTCCATAACTCCGGAAGAGTGGCTTGAAGCCATGAAGAATTTGACAATGAAATGTTTAGGATTACTTCAAGACTATTCTTTAAAGTAGTGTCAATGACTTGAAGTTGGTCTTCTTGCAGCCAGAGTGGACTACAGCGCATAAAATATGTTAATCTTGGTATCCCGAAAGAATTGCGTTATAAAAAAACGTGTATGTGGATTAATGTGGGTGAGCTGCTGTGTAAAGAAATCTAATTGGTTTTGTTTTTTTTTTAATTAATAGTTGTATGGCTTCAGTAGTAAGTGGAGCTCATAATAAAAATAGTTCATTTTGATTTAGACAATTAAAATTTGGAAGTATGGTATTTAATTCTCTAGAGATTTCAATGAACTCATTATGGCTTATATTTGGATTAAAGTAAACTTCTGTTTTTGATGAATTTATTTTCAGACCCAATAATCTGAAATCATCAATAAGAGAGTTGATATTATTAAAGATTCTTTTTTTCCCGCTAATGTTCCATCGTCTAAATACCAAACGTTAAGGTCGGTAGTTAATTTTTCTATGTATTTATGTATGGTTATGCTAAAAAGTGCTGGCCCAAGAGGGTTCCCTTGTTGACACCCTACTGAAGATAGTATGCAATGAGAATTAAACAGAAGATGAGAAGAATGAGCGTAACTATGGTGAATGTAGTCGTATGTAGTTGGAAAATGTTCTCTTATAGTTTTAAGCATAGTATGTCTATCAATTGAGTTAAAGGCATTTTTTAGATCTATTTTAATTAAAAAATCATAATCGTTGTTTTTTTTCTAAGTATGTACGTGTCGCGTGAACTATTGCTTCAGCTCCACATTTCACTGCAAAACCAAACTGTCTTGGTGGAAAAGAATTCGCAAGAATAGGAGAAATTGTGTTGCATATAATTTTAGAAACCAGCCGACGAAGTGTGCAGCCAATTGCTATGGGACGTATGCCACCATTTTTCTTCTTTAGGGCTAATGATGCGCCAAAAAAGAAAGGAATTATATATATGTGAACTGAACCTGAGATAATAAACTGGTTTACAAATTGATTCCAATAAAACATCTATTGGCCTGAGGTATTATTATTTTCATTAGTAAGGTCTTTGATATGTTGGGGTGATAATCCGTCAAAACCAGAAGCTGAACCGGGGGGAAACGAATGTATGGCATTGCTTACATCTTGTACTGTGATTTTTAGACAATCTTGTGAATCTAATAAAGGAGGAAAATTATCTTGTGAAGAAGAAGGTGCAGGATGTTTATTTTTTAATTCTTGAAAAGTGTCGTCGTCGTTCGGGGCTAAGGCATCCGTAGAAGACAAGAGCCTAATTGCGCCTCGGACGTCACCATCAAATATCCTCTGCTTTTTTATAAATTGATTTAGGTCTAGACTGGAAAATTTTACAATCAGAAATATTTCGAGAGTTGTCTTTTGTAATATTATATTTTAATTTTGCCGATAAATACTTTATTTTAGAGTCATTATTGGAAATATGCAGGTAATTAAGTATAAGAAAAAAGTAATAGATCTTCCCAATTGGAACGTTCGTTATAATTAATGCATTTCAAAATTATCTCAGACAATTTAGAAGCAACAGTATTTCTGGCCGCTCGGGGGATTCTTTTAACAACAGGAAAACATTGTTTATATAGTTTACATTTTTCTAAAAATGACTGGCTAAAATTTTGACTAGCATTTAAGATCGGATCTGGTGTGGGGTGTGAAACTGGGAGTGGACATGAGAGTGGAATGTTGTTCTTGTGAATATGACCTACGTGAATTTTCAGTCCACGCTCACCTCTGTATAATTTACCATTATCACATAAATTACAACGTAATAAATTGTCCGTCATATTAAAAAAAGAAAACTCCTAAACATTTAATACGAAAAAAAAACACCTATAATATTATAAAATTAAATAATTTGTCAAAATAATAATGAATTGATTGGAATCTTGTATGAAAGCAAAAAAAAAGTCCTACAAAAATAAATGTAACCTAAACTAAAACGTAAATAATATGTTAAGAAATTTACAATTAAAAAGTTAAAATATCAAATTAAATTAAAGTATAACTAAATTATATAAAACACTAAAGTCTCTTTCCATAAAAAACACCAAACAACAACAAAAAATTAACCAGTTTCAAAAAGTAAAGTTCGGACCTTGTTTATAGCAGACTGATAGGTAGAGGTACTGTAAAGTTTCTTTGATTTTTGAGGTTTTCTAATTGTTTTTATTTTGCATATTAATTTTTTAACATTCTAAAAAAAACAGTCTTCCAAGTAAATATAATTTATCTATTTTACAACACCACTATAGTGCCTCGGAGAGCACGTTAAGCTGTCGGTCCCGGTTTCACTATACCAACTTGTGAAACTGTTTATAAATAGGTTATTGAGTCTATTCAAAACATCGCGACGAGCTAGCCACTTGTTCGGTGTAGACTCATACCATCGGCAACGACGAGGTGGGATTAAAATCCCTCCGCTGGGTACCCTGGGGCCGTCTAGGCGGTCTCGGGCGCCGTAAGGCACCCGTGATGATACATATCTATTTTACATTTTATTTAGGATCTTCTATAGGTATAATCAATATAGTATTATGAAAGAAATTTTCACAATTCTTCAATTTGACTGAATAAAACTTATGGTCCTCAGACTTTGAATACTAGAAAACAAAATGTTTAGTTCTTCATACTGTTAATTGGTATGCATTGGGTAGTGGTTATCCCTTTATTTAGGTATAAGTTTCAAGGCTGAAAAAGGCTGAGAATTCTAATATAGATGTTTTTGAGTAAATGTTTACAGCAACTGTTAATTTTAGTAGGTAGATATTCGTAAAAAATAAACACGTAAACACATATGATTTTATACTATTTTTGTGCACTAAAATTTATAAATTTTCAATAAGATTAACAATAAAATAAGGAATTATAAAAAATATTTGTAAACAATATGTTGTTTGTTGTGAGGTGTCACTTGTCACAAGTAAGGTGTTGTGTTCCAGGCAACCAGAAATTCCCGAAAGAAATCCTTTCTGGTGGGCGATTCTCGCGCTTTCGAGATTCATCTCGATTCGAGATTTTTAAACGAAAAATGACTAAATATGTCATTTTTCGTTCAATATTTATATATTTATTATTTATTAAATAATATTTATTATTTATTTCGTTTAATGTTCGATATTTTTGAACGAAAAATGGCATATTTAGTAATTTTTCGACATTCATCTCGATTCGAGATTTTTAAACGAAAAATGACTAAATATGTCATTTTTCGTTCAATATTTATATATTTATTAATTAATATTTATTATTTATTTCGTCTAATTTTCGATATTTTTTAACGAAAAATATTAAAAAATATTAATATTATATTTAGTCATTTTTCGTTTAAAAATCTCGAATCGAGATGAATGTCGAAAGCGCGAGAATCGCCCACCTGGTGCTGGGATAAAAAGTACTTGTTTGTGATCATAAACCTCGATTCTTACTTGAAGTATAGAAAAGAAGTTAGTTTTGTGTTTGTTAACGAAATAGGTCTTGTATCTTTAGGGTCAGTAACCTCATGCTTTTTTGGTATATAAGAAGAAAAGCTGCTTCTCCGAACACGGTCGGTACTTGCTTGCTTGACCATATTCTACAATAGATGTTATGTAAACACTTGCGAATGTGAGGACACTTTTTGTATACAATGTAGGGTATGCCATCGGGACCTGGTGGGCGATTCTCGCGCTTTCGACATTCATCTCGATTCGAGATTTTTAAACGAAAAATGACTAAATATGTCATTTTTCGTTCAATATTTGTATATTTATAATTTATTAATTAATATTTATTTCGTTTAATGTTCGATATTTTTAAACGAAAAATTGTATATTGTCATTTTTCGTTTAAAAATCTCGAATCGAGATGAATGTCGAAAGCGCGAGAATCGCCCACCTGGCGCTGACTTTACGCTTTTCTTCTTGACTTGCTCCTCAGTTTCTTCAATGCTTGGTGGATTGCATTAAAAGTCTACTGCAGGATTATGAGGTCGTTTTGAAGATGGACCCGGGTAAGCTACCTCTCTTTGTGGCATTGATTGCATAAGTCTCAGTGCAGTGTTTATAAATTTGTTATTTGGTCAGCGAAAGTCTTCCACTCTTTTCACTGAAAAACTTTTTAGCATAAATGAATCGTGATACGTGCATGAATCGGAACGCAGCCGACAGCAAATATTTGTAGTTCGTTTCATATTAACATCGTAGATATGTATGATTTTGGCATATTTTGTTTACGTACTCTCAATTTTGTTAGTTCTAATTATTTAATGTATAATGTGTACCTAGAGTTTAATTTAATTTGTCATCCTTTGACGTTAAAAAATCATTAAATTTCGGTTCAGTAGTCACACAGATACTTTTCTTATTTTTTTTTTCTCTTTGCCCACAACCTTTTTTGAGGGCTGGATCTGCGCCTGGCCCACGCAAATATCGACAGGCTACAAACAGACCAAAACATATTTCTATGCTGTGGCTACATTAGCGGGCTACGGCGAATATTCGTGATAGCGCGATGAGTGTGGCCGGGTAGATCGTTGCAATGCGCACTATTCGGACGAAGACGATGTAGGTATTATCGGGGCGCTGTCGGTAAACTGGCGCTCATCAAAAGGATTTATCGCGACAATATTCGCTTGGGTGGCTACACCTACGTCACTTCAATATCGTCCAGACTTTGTAGCGGGACGGAGGTGCTTGAGTTTTTTGTACAACATATATTTATATTATATATTTATGATATAAAATATTTATATTATATATTTATGGTCCTTAAAAATAGCCCGCTACATCAACATTCATTAAACTCTAAATGCATAAAAAGTAATTGTGCAGTATACTTACATCGTTCGGTTTCTATGAATGGTAGTCATCCACCATCTCCTCTTTCTCCTTTTTTATATTATTTTGTAACTGATACTCGTTCAGTTGTATTTTTTTTTATTGGAGCACGACATGTGACTTTGTATCTACCTGGTGGTGAGCAGACCTACAAAGTCCATGAATGGAGTCAATCAATCCCACTATGCCGGCTAAATGATGCGATTACGAAATTGGGGGCATTACCAGTATATTTTAATATACGCCTTACCGTTAATTCACTACCCATTTCGTAACTGCACCCTGAAAGGAGACTACCTCCTCGACAAGAAATTGATGCAGTAGTCTCCTGAAAACCGGTAAATCCACAGACTAAAACCTAAACATGACTAGGCCACTTGACGGTTTTTACATCTGTATGGGCGATGGTAACGAGACCGGTCGGTCGGCCTAACGAGGTTAGAGAATAGCCTACAATGACAGCCTACGTCATGCCGCCCAACACAGAACAACAAACCCCAGCACACGTAGCACGGCCAAGACAAGAGATAAAGTCGCGAGCGGATGTCAAACAATACATTTTTTTTATATCAGCCAATCAGGTGCAACTTTGCAGCGCTCTGATTGGTTGATATTAAAAAGTAGTTACTTTTGACATCGGTTCGCGACTTTATATCTTGTCTTGGCTTGGCCGTGCTACGGGTGCAGCACGATGAAAAGTCGCGTTGGCGCGCTAAAATATCGTGTCGGGCATACGCGATGATGTAGACAAGAACATCGCGTGAGCCCCGAACACGATGTTCTTAGCGCGACAACGCGACACGAATCTTCGCCCGCTAATGTAGACCCAGCATAAAGCGTGCCGCTTACGCCTATCAGTTCGTTCGTAACACTAACCTCCACGGTGACTTGCATCTTGTGACATCACAAGCACCTATATTTATCTTGGTGGCCCAGGGCCACTTGGGCAGTGGTAACGAAACCAATCAGTCAGCTTAGTCTGTACTGTATTCAAAGTTAGTGGTACCTGCCCAGGGCTACAATTCTCTTAAATTAACTGCATTTGATGGAATGGGCGACCGCTTTATACTAGACTATTTCATCATAAACACCGCAACAAGCTAGCCACTTATTAGTAGTTGTCTCCGAATACCATCTGCTAAATGAGGGCAGATTAAACCGTCCACTGGGCTCCTGAGTCTGTTTAAAGTTGTTGGTTCAGGGCCCAAATACCCGTGATGGTATTTATTTATTTATAATTGCATTTTAATCATACTGATCACACTCGGGAGAAAAATTTTGAATCTTCGAAGGAGTCAGACAAGGAGACCCATTATCTCTCAAGTGTTCTCGGGTGTATTGGAGAAAATTTTCATATGGATTGGGATAGCTATGAGCTAACACAAATGGAAGTAAACTATTGAGATTTGCGGATGACCTAGTTCTGCTCACAGTAGATCCCAGTAGATTTGCAAACAATGCTCGAAGAACGGCAGAATAAAAAATCAGGGCATACACACTATCCAAAACGAAAGCTATGACAAACAAATAAACAAACCCTGAAGTAAAAATTCAAAAAAATGTAAATGAATAAATTTTTATATGTCAAACAATAGCTCCAACAATACAAATGGAGAAAGACATACATAAGTGAAGGTCAAGCTACTGGCCTCTGAAAGAGGTGCAAAAAAATCAAGACATTCCAATGTCTGAAAAAAGAAAGTATTTAATACTTTCATATGCAGATGTTAGACTTGGAGCCTGACAACATACCGTAGTCAAACAAAAGTGTGTCAATATTAGCATGGAAAGGAGCATATTACACATCAAATTAAAAAAAATATATATATTTAAAAATTAATTTATTAGTCACAATATTAGAATTTTATCCTAGACTTAAAAAAAAAACATACAAGTAATATAAATAGTACCTCCACAAATTGATGCATACTGCTCTATTTGGAAACATTTGTCTGAACTGTGTTTATACTAAACCTGTTTAGAAATGGGTTTTGTCACTTTTGTCCCATATCAATGTGACTGGAATAAAACAGAGGTTTAGCTAGCCTTGGTTTGTCAAAATATTTCTAAATAGAGGTGTTAGTCCCTATCATGACTTATGTAATTACTATATTCATATTGTTCTGTCTTTTCATTATAACCAACAATTTATTTTACAAAACCTTTAAGTCATCGTCTTTGGTAAGGATGGTATGACGACCCGTGTGAGTTATATTGTCTATTGTTATAATTATTTCGATTATAATTTCTGTTTCTATTATTTGAATACCTTGGCTTATTTGGAAACCATGCGTCCATAATTGGTGGAGCTTGGGGCTCCGAATTGAATACTTTCATAAATTCCTCATCCTTTTCTGTGTACCTGTCCTTAAGTTCTTCCTCACATTTAGCAAGGAACTCCTTTCCGTCATCATTAAGAATATTTCCACATGCCATTGTTTTATATACACTTTAAGATAAGCTATTATAGAATCTGAAACAGAATAAAAACAATACAATACTGTCTCTAGTTTGACAAAAAGAGCAAATATTTTTTATGTTTATTATTTATAAATACATTTTTTCTTTTTGTAATATTACAATCAGTTTCTAAACTTCTTGTTATGTTCTTCAAACAAACATAGATATTTTTTTTTTTTTAATTCTTCCACCATTGTGGAAAGGCAAAGATCTTTCGACCACACAGCCATGTCTTAAATATCTTCTCATTTAGTAAAAGGCCGAAGCCATGTCATATTTCCTTTCTTAGATAGTTTTAGCCGGTAAAGGCCGAAGCCAAGTCATATTTGGTTATTTTTGTCATTTCCATTAAGGCCGAAGCCAATATTAAGTAATATCCAGTAGTTTTCCTTATCCGGTTATATTAGTCTTCATTGTCAAGTTTCGTCTTTCTTCGACTTACATTTTTTCTTTTCTTATTTACACAATTATTTATATACATCATATTTTATTTACAGTAGTAGTAATGAACTTATAAATAGGTATATATGTTGAGAAATTTTTCAATAAATCATCAATGGCGCGCGGGATAAGGTGAGGTTTCTTGTATATTGTAAGTAGTTCATCTATTAAAATCAGTCGTTGGATATTGTAAGATGTACACTCAAAAAATATGTGGTCCAGTGTTTGAAAATCATTACTATTGCAATCATAACATAGTGGAGATTCTATTATTTTCATCCTGTATAGGTGGTTATTGAAACGACAATGTCCAAGTCTTAATCGTGTTAAAATAGTATAAAATTTACGATTTCTGTATTCTTTAGATTTAGTACAAACATAGATAATACACCAAAGAGTACTTTGTTTTTAATACACTATGCTTGCCTTCGTTTTGGGAAAGAAACATGTTCACAACGGGCCCGTTCGTCTTGGGAATGATATATGTTCACAATGAACATAATGGCATTATGCGAACTTGCGTTTTTTTTGGTTAATTTCAATCACAATTAGACATGGGCGTTTTCGTATTTTTTTGGCATCGATGCGCATTGTTGTTATCAAATCGGCATCCGATGCCGGCATCGTTTTTTAGTTTTTTTGCTACAGCATGAATAGACAAAAAAAGCTTCTTAAAGCCTGAAGAGAATTTTATCATTTCCTAACAATAAAAAAAAATCGGAAGGAGGGGGGTGCCGATGCCGCGGTCGCTCGAAAACAAAACGCAAGTTGCGCCGATGCCGATGCCGGGGACGATGTGATGCGGCATTTGTTTTCTCGGCACCGAAACTGGAAGTCAACCCGCATCGATGCGCGGCATCTCTTACTGGCATCCGATGCGCCGCGGCATCGTTGATTGAAAAACGCCCACCTCTAATCACAATGCCACAATTACCACTATCCAAATCGAACGCAATTGTTATCATGAATCTGTCAACTGTCACTTGTCAAGTAAAATATAGGTTAAATCGTACAATCTACTAATTTTATAGGCGAAATTTTTCTAAAATCATTTCGATTTAAAATACAATAAATTTGTTCCTAAAAATATAAGACAGCTGCGACGTTTAAAACAACAACAACTGTCACAAATACAAATGTCAAAATATGTTCACAACGCCTCACCTATCGACTGGGGTCACTGTGATCAGTTCACGGTAGCATTCTGGGTCACAATGACCCCAGTGGATAGGTGAGGCGTTGTGAACATATTTTGACATTTGTATTTGTGACAGTTGTTGTTGTTTTAAACGTCGCAGCTGTCTTATATTTTTAGGATCAAATTTATTGTATTTAAATCTAAATGATTTTAGAAAGATTTCGTATATAAAATTAGTGGATTGTACGATTTAACCTATATTTTACTTGACAAGTGGCAGTTGACAGATTCGTGATAACAATTGCGTTCGATTTGGATAGTGGTAATTGTGGCATTGTGATTGAAATTAACCAAAAAAAACGCAAGTATGCACAATGTCATTATGATCATTGTGAACATATTTCATTCCCAAAACAAACGGGCCCTATAATAGGAATAGATAGGCAACTCGCGTTTCAAAAAAAATGCGTTTAACAGGTCCCGATAAAAGATGGCGCTTTTTTAGTTCCAGGGGCTTTATTCCGAGTTTTGACACGTTCACCGTCGGGCATTTTGCGTAAAGTACGGGTATCGACATGTAAGTTCTATCCTGTTAATTATAAAGTTGAAATTCTAATGCGTCATACATGTTTAAACTTGCGAATAATTCGTGTATTTCAAGATGGCTGCATTATAATAGCCAGCCTAATACATACTATATAACCATTGGAATAGAACTTATATTTCCATATTTATAGTTTGCGCAACGTCTTGTCGTGATTAGCGGTTGCAAACTCGGAATAAGGCTCCTGATGAGCATTGGAATTTCAACTCTATATTTAATAGGATAGAACTTATATTTCAATATTTATAGTTTACGTAAAATGCGCGACGGTGAACGTGTCAAAACTCTGAATAAAGCCCCAGAAATTTTAACACGAAAAGTTAGCACGGCTACTTTTTGACAGATGTTTGTTTACATGTGAATATCTATCTACAAATTGGAATTTAATTAATTATTTTATATATTCATATCTGTTTTAGTTTTCAAAGTTCGATTAAACCAAAAAAATTCATATCGTGTAACTAAATTCAGCTTTGGTATGTTTAGTTTGAGGTTGTTAATTAAATTAATATTGTGATAATATAAAATTATTGTATTTAAATAATAGTTAATTAAAAAATATTGATTTATTATATAATGATAAGGTAGTAATATTTTTAATTTCAATTATTTAATTCAAAATAGTGCTTCTTGTCAAAAAGTGGCATCAAAAATCCACACCGGTCGTTTCCGAGCTGCATTTTAGCATCGCTAAAAAAAATTACATGGCTGTGTTGAAACGGTTAGTTTTTGAAGTCACCACGAAAAACTGCCGGCGTTAGCTCTCGGAACGCAGGGTAGGTGGTGGTCACTACAGGTGAGCGTTACGTAAAGTAAGTTACAATAAAGTCGTTATTTCTTAAATAACTAATAACGGTTATTATATTTGTAATAACTATTTATTAAAAAACGTAATTAAAAAAATAAACATAATATTATTTTTTGAGTATTAAAAGGGTTAGATATCATAATTTCCTTTTATTAGACTACAAACACGATAGGTCGTAAACCAACGGTTGACGAAATATATTGAAAAAACATTTTCGACCTTAATGACATTTATGGAGTACCTTTTTTTATATTTCATTCGACTTATGACATGGTATACCATCGATTTCTACCAAAAAAATCCGATTGTCAATAAGGTCGAAAATCCTTTAACAAAGCTGAAATTATTTATTGGCTAGATATCATCGATACCTATCGTTAAAGTACAAACACTTTGAGTCTAGGGCCAGAGGATAATAAGTTAAAAAAACGTTGTGACATGACATTTCGCCAGATTACATCCGACAAAAACCTTAGAACGAATGTGCAACCAATCACGAAAAAACTACTATAACAAAAATCACTAAATATCACAATCACGTGAAGTAACAATAACCACCACGTTACAAGAGTTTCCATCGTTAAAAGTTACATCCGTTTCAAGCGTTTCAACAGTGATATCCATATAGATAGGTACATTCGTTCCGTCCGTTTCAATCACACGTGGAATGTGGCGGGAACAGCGATATAGCCCAAAGCGGTAAAATAATGAACTAAGTAAACCAATTTATAACAACTACTACAGAGAGATGGCGCTAATAAATTAAATAATGCCGAAGGTTGTGGTCAATAAAACTTTATTTTTCTTTTGGATATAAAAGTTAAAAATTTATTAAAATAAAAAGACATGTAAAAAACATAATAAAAATATGAAATAAAAAAAATAATGTGCAGAAGCGGGGATCGAACTGGCGTTCTGTGGTTTTTTAAGTTATTTCGGTAGAATAGAATCATGTCGCCGTGAAAAAATCAAAATTAGATAGAAAATTTGTTAGATAAGTCACAGAAAAAAAATTTACTATGTATATAAGTTTTAAAGTTCTGACTGCTGTTTTAACGAATAAGTTTTTATATTAAAAAATCATTGGTACACGGGTAAAGTATTACTAAGTAAAAAAATAATTTGCCACATTATTTTTTTGACCAATTCGAAGTTTTGTAGGTACCGGAGATCGTGAGATTGAACTCCACGGCAAATAATATTAGTACGTTTTCGCTCGCGACCTTACTATTAAATTAAAACAAACAAATCAAACGTTAAACTATATATATGTATATATATATTTGCTTATCATAGCCGTTACGTTACGTTACAATGAAATCAAGTAACGACCCACCACTACTTAGAATACGGGTGGTAGCTATTACGTTACAATAAAATCACGTAACGACCACCACTATGGTTTCAAAAGGATAACAATCGTTTAGAAAACTTATGAACTACGCTTTCAACAAAACCTTAGTACGATATTATCCTATGGTAGCGACGATTTTTAGGAATTACTTACACGAACACGATGTGCTATGAAGCAAGAAACCATTAAAATTACTGTTTTTTTCTACATTATTTTAATTTATTTATTTTATAAATATATATGTTTGCGATTGGTTTTAATTTTTTATAAATAAACACAACGACAATAACCTTAGAACGAATGTGCAACCAATCACGAAAAAACTACTATAACAAAAATACTAAATATCACAATCACGTGAAGTAAAAATAACCACCACGTTACGAGAGTTTCCATCGTTACATCGTTTAAGTTACAACCGTTCCAACCGTTTCAAGCGTTTCAACAGTGATATTTATATAGATAGGTACATTCGTTCCGTCCGTTTCAATCACACGTGGAATGTCGGCGGGAACTGCGACATAGCGCAAAGCGGTGAAATAATGTACTAAGCTTGCGTTCGTTTTGGGACAGAAACATGTTCACAAAGATCACGATGTATATTTATGCGTTTTTTTTGAGATTTCGGCGGCAAAAGTGGCGATGTGATCTGCCACAATACCCGTTTTTTTTGGCCCAGAATGCTATCGTGAACTGATCACAATGACCCCAGTCGATAGGTGAGGCGTTGTGAACATATTTTGACATTTGTAGTTGTGACAGTGTTGTTGTTTTAAACGACGCAGCCGTCTTATATTTTTAGGGACAAATTTATTGTATTTTAAATCGAAATGATTTTAGAAAGATTTCGCATATAAAATTAGTGGATTGTACGATTTAACCTATATTTTACTTGACAAGTGACAGTTGACAGATTCATGATAACAATGCGTTTGATTTGGATAGTGGTAATTGTGGAATTGTGATTGAAATTAACCAAAAAAAACGCAAGTTCGCATAATGTCATTATGTTCATTGTGAACATATATCATTCCCAAGACGAACGGGCCCTAAGTAAACCAATTTATAACAACTACTACAGAGAGATGGCGCTAATAAATTAAATAATGCAGAATAAGTAGGTTGTGGTCAATAAAACTTTATATTTCTTTTGGATGTAAAAGTTAAAACTTGATTAAATAAAAAGACATGTAAAAAACATAATAAAAATAAGAAATTAAAAAATAATGTGCAGAAGCGGGGATCGACTGGCGTTCTATGGTTTTTAAGTTAGGTATTTTGATAGAATAGAACACGGAATAAATAATACAAGTGGAAATGCTATACAACGCCAAATGTATCAGAAGTAATCAGAACCGATGTCGCCAAAATCATATATCTATAAGTGTTGAATCTATAACTGTATCGTCCTGTTGAAAATAAAAATATAAAAGAATACATCTGTCATAATTTTGAATGTTGACTTCTGTCTTAATAAAATGTCTGTGTCGTGAACTTGTGCTTATTAGTTTTATTTATTTAATTGTGCCCTTCCACTATAAATCTATTGATATAAAAGCAGCCTAATCAGCTTTTAACAGGTTATAGGCATTCACCATAATTGGCGCAATTAAATTTGTCAAAAAACTCCTATATATTTGTGTGGTGCTATATGATGGCTTCGGAAGAATCCGCATCCACAAATATGTCGTTCTCCATCGAGAAATTGAGAGGGAGAGAAAACTACGAAACGTGGAAGTTTGCTATAAAGCACTACTTAAAACTTGACAGTCTGTGGTATGCCGTAGTTGGTTACCCAGAGGCCGACACGTCATCCGCTGAATCTCGTCTCCGCAAGGACGAGAGGGCATTAGCTAAAATAAGCTTGCTGGTGGATAAATCGTGTTTCCCGCATATAATTCATATGACGACGGCCAAAGAAGCATGGGATGCTTTGCAAAGGGTTTACGATGACAAAGGACTGAATAGAAGATTACAACTTTTACGAAAGTTATGTTCAGTCAAGTTGAACGATTTTATTACCATGGAACAGTACGTAAATGGCGTGCTATCTATAGGGAACCAACTTTCTTCAATAGGAAAACCCGTGGATGACGAGTTTCTAGGCGTCATTTTGCTCAAGGGACTACCATCAGAATATGACCCAATGGTAATGGCATTGGAACACTCGAACGTTACCGTTTCCAGTGATCTTGTAAAGACTAAATTGCTGCAAGACACAATATGGAGTGAGATGAATGGCAATAAGTCATCCGATGCATGCCTATATTCAGGAAACAGGAAGAATATACCAACTGACCAAAAAAACAAGAAATGGTGTTGGATGGTAGGCGTACAGGACATACGAAAAAGGAATGCTGGTTTAAAGACAAGAATTTGACAGCTAACAAGGAAGATATTAAATCACCAAAAAATACAAGCATGTTAGCCTTGAATGTGAGCTGTGATAGCGAAATTAGCTGGTACATCGACTCTGGTGCGACTAGTCACATGACGGGGTGCAAAAAGTGGTTGAAAAACTACAGTGATATTGAACCAATTGATATCTCTATTGCGAATGGTGATAAAGTTCAATGTACAGGACTTGGTAATGTAGATGTTATTCTTTCTAATAATACTTCCAAAACTATAACTAATGTAATGTATGTACCTAATTTATCTGTTAATTTATTATCCGTAGGTGACCTCATAAAAAAGAATTACGTGGTTGTATTCGATAGTAATGGTTGTAAAATATTCGATTCCGATAGTTGTAAAATAAAAGGAAATCCGTCTATTACTGGTTCGATGTTTAAAAATACTTTTTGTCTTGACTTGTGTCAAAAAAATATGGCAAATATTGTAACAACTAAAAATGACGTAGAACTTTGGCACAAACGTATGGGGCATTTAAGGGGGAATTCGTATATGTGACGTCATCACCTTCTGTCAGATTTCACCCAAAAATGTTTGATATTATTTCTTCAATTTAATCTAACTGTGGACAGTTGAGCCCAAAAGTCACTCTGTTGAAATTTTTATTGTATGGAGTGTGACAGTTTATTTTTTTAGATATCTATTTTTAGAAATCTTACTATTTTATTTTCCCTCAGTATTGCAGTTGGCTTAAGATTAGGCATTAGGATGTGCGAACCTCACCAGTGTTCGTGCGGACGAGGAGTGGACACATCCGGCCACCATGGGTTGTCGTGCGTAAAAAGTGCAGGCCGTTTTTATAGACACAGTAGTCTGAATGAGCTTATTAAAAGAGCACTGACTACTGTGTCTATACCTGCCTTATTGGAGCCGCCCGGTATGCTGCGCGATGATGGTAAAAGACCAGACGGCGTTACCATAGTTCCGTGGTCTCTTGGACGGACTCTTGTATGGGACGCGACCTGCGTAGATACGTTGGCCGCGTCTTATTTGCGAGAGACCGTTCAACGAGCCGGCGCAGCTGCCGAGCAGGCCCAAATACGCAAACGCCGCAAATATTCTACATTAGCTACAGATCACATATTTGCGGCGTTTGCAGTAGAAACGCTCGGCCCATGGTCGTCGGATGCCAAGAAGTTTTTTAAAGAAATTGGTACTCGTTTGGTCCACGCCTCGAGTGACCCAAGAGCGGCGGCATTTTTCGCTCAACAGGTCAGCCTCACCATTCAGAGGGGAAACGCCGCCAGCATCCTGGGCACATATCCGCGCAACACTGGCTTGGAATCCGTATTTTTTTTATAGGTGAGTATTTTTTATTTTATTTTTAGTTTAGTTTATATATAATTTAGTTTATTTTTAAGTATATTTTGTTTTAGATATAAAATATGTACAGTTAATAAATGAATAAATTTTATTTTAAGTAATGTATTGTCGAAATAGTCAAGAAATGTAATTTTAAATGCCGGGATTTAATGTTTCAATAAAATTGATGTATTATTATAATTTCCAGACATGCATACAAAGTGTGTTATTACCGGTACATTTTATTAATATATATTAATTTTAACAGTTTAAATTTATTATAAGGCATTGGTAAGAGTGACTATTACTAGACGCCGCTTTGTAATAAACTAAGAATTTATATTAAACAAAACTTTTTTTATTATTTTGGACTAATTCAGCCAGTCTAAGTATCTGTTTAAAAAAATGCTGTCATATGAATTGACATTACTAAGGATTGGGGTCTGCGTCACTTTAATCTACTTACCCATCTATCTACATTAAAAATATTCCGGAGTTACCTAATTGGTAAATATTTTATTTTAAATAAATTAGTTTTTTATAGTAAAATAACTTAGATACACATACATTTAAATATATATACATAACTTCTACAGGGCCTCAGGGTACCCAGACTCAGGCTTTTCAAAGCAATCATAATCTCTACATTATATATATATATATATATATATCAATTATCTGTCCGTTTGTTTTGAACTTGTCTCTAATTAACAAGTCTTAAATATAAAAAGATACGTAGGGAAATATAAATATATGTTTTTTTGACGTAACATAATATATTATCATAAAATTGACCTTACTCGTATACCATAGCCTACAAAAATATTCTCTTCATACATTACACACATGCATCATACACACAACACACACAGACGTGCACTACACATATTACACCCATACACATTCACTTTTATCAATAATTCTTATAAACTATAATTACTTATTCTGTTTCTTGTAACGTGAGCGTTAGATTGTCAAAGTAACGATTTCTGTTATTAGCGCGCTCTCCTTCAATCAGAAAAGGTAGTTGTTACTACGTGCTAATAGCGGAATTTGTTATTTTGACAATCTGACGTTCGCGTTATAAGAAACAGAATGTGGCCGCTGGTAGGTAATATGTATAAAATTGTAAAAAATAAATAATAAAATCTTTTCATTTTCCAATCGTTGGAAAATGTTTTTTATTTAAATATTGTAAAAACGCAATATTATCTTATAAAAGCAGCTGTCACTATTTAAAAAAAAAATATTGGTTACTATTATAGTTGTATTGGACACGAGCTCTCGGTCTAACAGAAGTATTGTCATACTTAGTAGGTGGTCTCACCAATAAATACCTGAAAAATGATTTACCGACAAATATCATATAAACTATCCGTACTTTAGTAGTTACCATGGTTTATTATCCGTCAAAAAATATAGATTGATTATAGAGAACGGTGGCTAGTTATGATTTTGATTAGCCGTTGATTTTTTCGATTATCGAGGCGGTAGTCTCCTTTCATGGTGTAGGTAGTTATAAAACGCAGTAGCAGTTAATTTGTTGAAAACTCAGAGACCTGGCATTCCACCAATCATGTGGAATGATAATAATTATTTTTTAGCGTAATATTTTCAATATGTATTTTAGTTTTATATTTAGCGTAAAATAATTCAAACAATGTTCTAGAAATTGCCCACTGCCAGTTTCTAAAACATAGTTTGAATTATTCTATGCTAGAAATTATTTATTATTATTTCGTATTGTTCTTTTTTATCGCCGCCCATTTGGTAACAGCATCATTTGGCCGGCCATAGTAAATCGGTCTAATTCTATAGAAATTACATCGTATTGGTCCCTATTTATAAATATTGTATGTTTGTCATGAGTTAGATACAAACAGTCACACATGCTAAAATAAAAATAAAAACTTTGATTTTGTAATAATATTAATGATTATAAAATAAGACAATACATTATTATGTTAGTATTTCAATGTTAGGTAGATAATAAAATTGTTGAACTACTCTGCCATTTATAAAAATAAAGTTTTGGATAATGGATGGAACCCTATTGAGCTTTGCTTTGGACATATATATAAAAAAAAACTTTATTAAAAAAAAAAACAAATAAAATAAATAGGTAAAATATGTTTAAAAATTGTAAAATAATGTGCGCCCGACGATACATTTTATTAAAAATATAAAAGCGACCAAAATAAATAGCTGTTGCGTAGTCTAAGTTACATAGGACAGTCTGTCTTTTTTTTATTGTAAGGTTATACTGACAGTGACAGTTGATGAAAATTGCATATTTATTTTAGCTGAATATGTAGTTAATCATGTTAAAAGGTGTAAAAAGATAGAATATAATCAAAATAAATATGTACTTGTCTTATAAAATTCCCAACAGTGAATATTTAGTGTTCCAATAGTGAAATAGAAAAAAGCGACGCGGAGCCACCTTTCACAGACGGGATCGCCCGCACAATGACGGCCTGTCATAGATTTTGTATGAAGATTCCTGACTGGCAAGTTTTTGTAATTATTTAATTAATAATTTTCTATTAAATTTGCAAAAATCTCTCTATACTTTTTTAGAATACATAATAAACTATTGATATCTATTTTTTTACCACTATAAATTGTTGTAGTTTTGTCGCTTGCAGAGATGTTAAAAAGTACAAAATTTTCATGATTTGGAAAATATAAATACATTTTTTATTGAAATATTATATGGGAGACTATATTAATCTCTTCATACATTTCAAGTTAAAGAGTTACTATTTGCATAATAATAGTTGTCTGTGAGTATCGAGTAAATTTCTTTAACAAACATTTTTAGTTTTGTAGTTCTAGATGTTCAGAATACAGCCTTAAATGTAAATAGTTTGAAATTACTACGGAAATTAACCGATATAAAATTTAATGATAATATTTCTTTAGATATGTGTGAGATATGTATACAGGGTAAACAGTCTAGATCTCCGTTCAGCATAAATCCTGACAAGAAGTTGGCGGAAAATATTTTAGATCTAGTACATACGGACTTATGTGGACCCTTACCGGTGGAATCATATGGAGGTAAGCATTATTTTCTAACTTTTATTGATGACCATAGTAGAAAAGTATTTGTATATTTTCTTAAATATAAAAGCGAAGTTGTTTCGTTTGTTAAGGAATTCATTCATATGGTTGAAAGTCAATGTAGTAATAAAATTAAGATAATACGTTCAGATAATGGAACTGAATACTGCAATAAAGAATTAAACAATTTCTTTAAAAATAAAGGCATAATTCATCAACGAACAGTTCCATACACGCCACAACAAAACGGTGTGGCCGAACGAATGAACCGTACTATTTTGGATAAGGCTAGATGTATGCTTTACGACTCAGGATGTGATTCACAAATGTGGGCCGAAGCCGTGAATACCGCTGTATATATTATAAATAGATGTCCTACAAATAAGCTAGTTAATAAGGTACCTGAACAGCTGTGGACTAACAAAACTATAAAGCTAAATCATTTTAAAATATTTGGCTGTGATGCTTATGCTCATGTTGATAACCATAAACGTAATAAACTGGAACCTAAGAGCAGTAAATATATTTTCGTGGGTTATGATCTTAATTCTAAAGCTTATAGACTATTTGATACTAAAACTAAGTGTATAAAACTATCTAGAGACGTAAAATTTCTAGAAAACACTTTTTCTCAAAGATCTGTAAATAAAATCAATTTAGACCTAAGTGTTCCTATTCAGCTTACTGGAGGACAGTCTGAAACGCAGTCTATGACTTCTAACAATAATAATGTTACTGAAGTAGTAACTACTTCTGAAGTTGATGATATAGACGAAATTTTTTCAGATGCACTTGAAGATCAAGCATCTACATCGAATGATGTTCAACCCAACGAAGCTGCTTCTGTTTATAATAGCAATCAAGGTAGGAGATATCCAGTACGTGAGCATCGCGCCCCTATAAGGTATGATGACTATATTACTTATTTTTGTAATAATAGTTCTGAACCTAACACTTTAAAAGAAGCTCTTAGTTCATCTGATGCTAAATTATGGCAAGTAGCCATGCAAGATGAAATAAACGCTTTTGAAGAGCATAATACTTGGGTTCTGGTAGATAAACCTATAAATAAAAATATTGTTAAAAATAAGTGGGTTTACAAAATAAAACGTAATTCAGACGGGAAGATAACTCGATATAGAGCACGTTTGGTAGCCAAAGGTTTTACACAAAGGTATGGTGAAGATTATACGGATGTATTTTCGCCAGTTGTGAGGCACACTTCACTTCGAGTATTATTTTGTATAGCTACAGAATTAAATTTATATATTGAGCATTTATCTGAAACAAATAAAGTGTGTTAGATGTGTTTCTTACTTGGTAAAATATATAAATTGAAGCTATAAAATTTTATTGCCAAATATTTCGCCTCTCTATGGAGCGGCGTCATCAGTGACAGTGACTGAAGGTCTTTGTCATAAATTTTGAAGAAGTAATTTTATGTCTTTTAGCAATGGTAAAGGCAATGCACTATACAGTTTTGTATTTATTTTTTAGAAAAATATCATCACCACCTAGCCCATCATGGAAAACATCATCAGCATGTTATGTCCATTGTTGGTTCGATATTAATAAATTTACAAAACAAGTTAGACAAAACCTAATGCATTACATTCAGACCAGGGCTATAGTATGCACCAAGCTGCCATATAAAAGAGCTTTCCCATGTTTTTAAATCAATAGACCGAATAGTTTTAGGAAAACTCCTTAATACTCTTACTGTGAAACAATTGTTAAAGGTAGTGTTATGTATACGCGCATGGGTGGGCACAGGTAAAATATTATTAATTTGAGAATCTACTGAATGTCTGTGTCCATTCATGCGAGTACGAAGGGGTGTCGTAGTTTCTCCCACATAAAAACTGTTACAAAATCTGCACTCCAGCATATATACGCAATGAGAAGTAGTACATTGTGCGAAATTTTGAATTTTGATGACAACAGGGTTATGATGAGTTTGTATATTGATATCGGAATTTATTATGGGACATGTTTTGCAACGAGATTGGTTGCACTTGTGTGTACCTAACAATGTGTTATTGCTCCGTGTATTTTTATTTTTTGCCAAAATAGCTTTTAAATTTTGATTTTGTTTATACGTTACACTAGGGCACGTTTCCAAAAGATTTCGTGTAATATTATTATTTTTAAGGATAGAGAAGCTATCCTTTAATAAATTTTGAATTTTGTGTGCCCCGTGGAAGTATGGTATTATAAGCCGAAGGGAATTTTGTTGTTGTGTGTGTATAGCGTTTGGAGTGTTAGAAGGCCTGTTCATGTGTTTGTGTAAAAAGTTTGGGGGATAATCGCGCCTACATAACCCATTGAAGATTTTGCCTTGATATTTAGCCAAAGATGTTGAATTATTACAAATTCTTTTACCGCGGATAGAAAGTGAATGTGGTATAGACCGTTTTGTGTGCGACGGGTGGCAACTACTGTAATGCAGATACTGTAACTTGTTGGTTTCTTTAAAATGAACAGAAGTTGAAATATTATGATTATTATAAGTAATATCTACATCTAAAAATGTTATGTTAGTTTTAGAAATTTCATGAGTGAATCTTAGACTGCTAAATGAATTAAGTTGACTAAGGAATGTATTAAGAGTTTGTAAACTATGAGGCCAAATCATGAAAATATCATCTATGAATCTTAACCATGTTAAAGGTTTGAGAATTTGACTATTTAAAAATTTTGTTTCGAGAGAACCCATATATAAATTTGCATAAGAAGGTGCCATGCGCGTACCCATGGCAGTGCCTTTCTCTTGGTGATAGAATTTATTATCAAAAGTAAAATAGTTATTGGTTAAAACCATTTCTGCTAAATCTAGTAAAAATTTTGAAGAAGGCAGACGCGGGTTTGGGCGGCTATCGAAATACTCTTTTAGGGCATACAATCCTTCGTCATGTGGTATATTAGTATATAAGGACACAACATCTATAGTTACTAAGAAAATATCATTACAATTTGGAATATGAATATTTTTTATAATATTTAGAAAGTGGTAAGTATCTTTAATATGCGAATCTAAATTTTTTACTAAAGGTTGCGCATAAAAGTCTACAAATGATGATATTCTTTCGGTAGGACAATCATAAGAAGCTACAATTGGTCTACCTGGATTACCAGGTTTGTGTACTTTCGGCAACATGTAAAAATGTGGTGTCCTCGGATTAGAAGGAATTAAGGCCGAAATATCATTGTCAGAAAGTCCTTCATCGGACGCATTTATGTAAATATAATTTTGAATTTCAATAACTAACTGTTCACAGGGGTCAGCTGTAACAGTTGTATAAAATGACACGTCATTTAGTTGTCTTAGACCCTCATTAATGTAGTCAGTTTTGTTAAGTATTACTGTAGTAGATCCCTTATCTGCTGGTAAAACCATTATGGATTCATCATTTTTTAATTTTGATAAAGCTATTTTTTCGCTAATGGATAAATTTTGATTACTACTTTGAAGGGAATTTATAAAGTTAGGATCCGAAATTTTATGTAAAATATGATTAATAAATGTATCGATGGGATGACCAGCCGGTAACGGAGGTGGTTCATTTCCCGAAGGTAATTTAAATTTTTGCAATGCCTCATGCAAACCATTACTATTATTGCCAGATGGTACGCGATTATGCCAAAAATATTTCCATTTTAAGTTACGACCAAATGTTAATATATCTTTAGTAATTTCGAAAACATTAATTTTGTTAGTCGGGCAGAATGTCAGTCCCTTAGATAGCACTGACTTTTCTGCGGAGTTAAGAATTTTAGATGATAAATTTATTAAATTACTTTCGTTATTTGTGTTTGTCCGTACTAATCGTTGTTGTTGATTACACGTACGGATAGCTTGAGGCATACAAAATAAACTAGACAAGTTTGTTGGTTTAAGATTTAAAAAGGAAGGAGTTGAAATCTGATTATGAAATGGAATCGGAATATTTTCATTTCGATACGATCTGATTAATTTGGAAAATTTTAATAGTAATCTTTGTCTATCTTTGACTTGTATACCTCTAGCTCTATTTAAGATATCACTTATAATTTTATTTAGATGTGGAAAAGCTAGCAACGAAGCCTGTATAGTGTCATCTAAGTTGTTTTTGTGATGTATGGACAGATAGTAGTATTGTGTGTGTAATAATTGTGTGGTTTGTAAAGCATGTATGTATTGTAAGTCAGTAAATGGTTGTCTCACATCAGGAGGTATGGCATCCAGTGGCACACTGTGTATAAGAGTTTTAGGAGCTATGCCATATTTAAGACATTCTCCCAAAAACTCATAATGACCAAAGAATTGCGCCAATTTGTGAGCATGAAAGTCGATTTTTTTAATAATCTCCCTCATGCACAATTCGGATCAATTCCCGGTGTAATGTAAAATAAATCATATATAAATAAGCTAATCTTTGTAAAAAGGAAGGCGCACGGTGTCGGGAACAGCGTAGCCTCCCCGCCCTCGCTTGTGTCGGCTACGTAGCGCAAAGAGCGCGCCGACGACAGGTAGGCGAATCGTATGAACGATAAGAATTATCTGAAACAAATAAAGTGTGTTAGATGTGTTTCTTACTTGGTAAAATATATAAATTGAAGCTATAAAATTTTATTGCCAAATATTTCGCCTCTCTATGGAGCGGCGTCATCAGTGACAGTGACTGAAGGTCTTTGTCATAAATTTTGAAGAAGTAATTTTATGTCTTTTAGCAATGGTAAAGGCAATGCACTATACAGTTTTGTATTTATTTTTTAGAAAAATTATTAAGGAGTTTTCCTAAAACTATTCGGTCTATTGATTTAAAAACATGGGAAAGCTCTTTTATATGGCAGCTTGGTGCATACTATAGCCCTGGTCTGAATGTAATGCATTAGGTTTTGTCTAACTTGTTTTGTAAATTTATTAATATCGAACCAACAATGGACATAACATGCTGATGATGTTTTCCATGATGGGCTAGGTGGTGATGATATTTTTCTAAAAAATAAATACAAAACTGTATAGTGCATTGCCTTTACCATTGCTAAAAGACATAAAATTACTTCTTCAAAATTTATGACAAAGACCTTCAGTCACTGTCACTGATGACGCCGCTCCATAGAGAGGCGAAATATTTGGCAATAAAATTTTATAGCTTCAATTTATATATTTTACCAAGTATATTGAGCATTTAGATGTTCAAACCGCATTTTTGAACCGTGTCTTAAATGAAGAGATTTATATGTGTCAGCCTGACGGTTTTATAAAACCCGGCAATGAATCTAAAGTATGTTTATAAAAAAGGCAATTTACGGTCTAAAACAATCATCGCGTACTTGGTACATGCGAGTGAAGGAAGTTCTTTTGTCATTAGGATACAACCAATGTACAGTTGAACAATGCATTTTTGTGAAAAGGTCGGCAAAAAGTATTATATATATAGCTTTATATGTTGACGATTTCTTTATATTTTATAACGACCAAGAAATGGCAAATTCACTTAAAAATACATTAGTTTTAAAATTTAAGATTAAAAATCTTGGCTGTATAAATAATGCATTGGGTGTAAATATTAAATATTGTTCTGACAAGGGGGAGCTAATATTATGTCAAAAACAATATATTCTAAATATCTTGGATAAATTTGGCATGGCTGATTGTAAAACTGTAAAAACTCCTTTAGAAACTAATTTAAAATTAACACCTAGTAAAGTTATTAACTACGATTTACCATATAGGGAGTTAATAGGGTCCTTAATGTATCTATGTCAAATGACTAGACCTGATATAGCTTATAGTGTTTCATATTTAAGTCAGTTTAATAATTGTTATTCTGAGGAACATTGGAACTCTGCTAAAAGAGTATTGCGTTACTTGAAGGGGACAGTAGATATGGGACTTGTATATAATAAAAATAAATCTAATAATAATAATTTTAAAATAACTGGATATGCTGACGCAGATTGGGCCAGTGATATAGATTGTAAATCATTTACTGGATATATTTTCAAATTAAATAATAATGTTGTATCCTGGGGCTGTCAAAAACAGTCTTGCGTAGCTTTATCTTCCACAGAAGCAGAATATATCGCATTAAGCGAAGCTTCAAAAGAGTCAATGTATTTGATGGAATTACTAAATGAAATTTTAGGTACAGGTGATACTTCATTTATTTATAGTAGCAATAAAGATATTGAGCTATATAATGATAGTCAGTCGGCACAAAAATTGGCTCATAATCCAATTTTTCATAAAAGAACAAAACATATAAGTGTCCGGTATCACTATGTAAGAGAAGCTATTTCTCAAAATAAAATAACTTTATTATATCAACCTACAACAGATATGGTGGCTGATAAATGTACTAAGGCTTTACCTTATGTCAAACATTCATACTGTGTTAACAAGTTATTTGTACAGTAGGCATATTATGTTATATAAGCAACAGATTACCTTTTAAGAGGGCGTGTTGAAAATAAAAATATAAAAGAATACATCTGTCATAATTTTGAATGTTGACTTCTGTCTTAATAAAATGTCTGTGTCGTGAACTTGTGCTTATTAGTTTTATTTATTTAATTGTGCCCTTCCACTATAAATCTATTGATATAAAAGCAGCCTAATCAGCTTCTAACACGTCCTGATTGGTAATTTTAAACTCTATATGCTATGAAATTAGATTAAAATTAATTTATCAAAAAATCATGACATCTAGTGTTAGTAGAAATAAACTGTCTAGACACTTTGCTAAAAACGTACTGCTATTAGAACACAGGTAGAGTGATTTAATCAATATCTGATTAAGTGTTTTATGCAGTCGGCATAAGGTCTAATATAGTTTATATTTATGCTGTTTGACTATTCTAGAACTTTCTATGCACAAAATATAATAAATCAAGGGCGGCGACATAGTAAAATATTGAAAGGATTGATATCGATGTTTTTTTTTTAATTTAATGTGTGTAGTAAATTATATTTTTCCGATCGGTCTCGTTTCTACCGCCTAAATCCATAATCATGACTAGTCTAGACAGTTTTTGCATCTGTATTATGCAAAAACTGTCAAGGGACTAGTCATGATTCGGTTTTAGTCTGTGGGTTTACCGGTTTTTGAGATTACCACAACGATTTATTAGCCGAGTAGTTTTTTTTCACAGGTTGTGGTTACGAAACGGGCGGCTGATTTAAAAAATAAAATTGACAAGGTTATTAAAATACTCGTAAAGAAAAATCGTATTCGTCATCGCTTATTTCGTAACTGCATCATTTAGGCGGCATAGTGGAAGCCCATTTATGGACTATATAGGTATGCTAACCACCACGTAGATGCAGTCATATTACATGATATTATAATAGTCGTCCTCATTCATGGAGTCTGTAGACCTGCTTACTGAAAGGTAGGTAGAGTCACATGACACGCTATAATAATAAAGCGGCGGTAGCAGACCACCTACATAGTCCATGAATGGAGACGACTGATATTATAAAAGCAGGTCATGTGACTCTGTACCCACCTGTTCGTAAGCAGATCAACAGGGTCAGGACATAAATGGGGACGATTGATATTATAAGAGCATGTGACTCTGTGCCTACTTGTTGGTAAGCAGATCAACGTTTCAATTCAACAGTGATATCCATATAGATAGGTACATTTGTTCCGGCCGTTTCAATCACAAGTTGTGGAATGTCGGCGAGCAGCGACATAGCGCAAAGCGGTGATATAATGAACTAAGTAAACCAATAACAACTACTACAGAGAGATGGCGCTAATCTATACTTAATATTATAAAGCTGAAGAGTTTGTTTGTTTGTTTGTTTGAACGCGCTAATCTCCGAAACTACTGGTTCGAATTGAATAATTCTTTTTGTGTTGGATAGTCCAGTTATCGAGGAAGGCTATAGGCTATATAACATCACGCTACGACCAATAGGAGCAAAGATATAGTGGTAAATGTGTAAAAAACGGGAGAAATTATTTCATCTTTGAAGCCTTCCGTTGCGTGCGCCGTGAAAACGGTTCAAGATACACAAAAAATATGTATTAAAGAATAATCTAAATATATATAACTCAAAGGTGACTGACTGACATAGTGATCTATCAACGCACAGCCCAAACCACTAGACGGATCGGGCTGAAATTTGGCATGCAGGTAGATGTTATGACGTAGGCATCCGCTAAGAAAGGATTTTGATAAATTCTACCCCCAAGGGGATAAAATAGGGGATGAAAGTTTATATGATAAAAAAATAACTATTCCACGCGGACGAAGTCGCGAGCACAGCTAGTAATAATGCAGAATATAAGTAGTTTGTGGTCAATAAAACTTAATTTGTCTTTTGGATGTTAAAGTTAAAAATTGATTAAAATAAAAACACATGTAAAAATCATAATAAAAATATAAAATTAAAAAAAATATGAACTTAAATGATGGAACTGCGTTCTGTGGTTGTTAAATTAATTAGATAGAATAGAATCATGTCGCCATTAAAAAATTAAAATAGATAGAAAATTTTAAATAAAGAAAATTTGTTAAATAAGTCACAGAAGAAATAATTGTACAATGTAGATAAGTTTTCTGACTGCTGTTATAGTGAATAAGTTTTTATATTAAAAAATCATTGGTATACGGGCTAAGTAAAAAAATAATTTAAAACAATGATTGTTTTGAGATTTATTTGAGAGTAAAGTAGGTACATAAAATTAAAATTATTTTCGAGGCACTACGCTTGTTAATTTTTTTTTTTGTTTATAATTAGATTTATTAATAATAACTATAAATAGTTACATAACGGGTGATTAACAAAAAGAAACGTAGCCGTTACGTTACAATGAAATCACGTAACGACCCACCACTAGTTACTTCGACTTGTAAAATGCATCTATTTAAACTACCTACCTGCCTCTTTTGCATTTTGCACTTTTGCAAAGGGTAATTTTAAATCCTAAACTATCCGTTCCATTTCGTGGACCGTCGTAAATTCTTTAACATAAAAAGCGACGTTCCGTTACATTACCCCGCGCGTCCCCCAAGGATTTTTTTAAATCATTTAATTTATGAATAAAAAAAAATCCTTAGTTCGCCGCTGAGAACTAATTTTACACACTCATACTAACCTTCCACTATGCCAGTCATACCTCAATCATTCAGCCCTGGCCGCAGTAACATTCATATTATTATTACTGTGGCGTCCTAATATACTATGGGAATAAAATGATGTAATAATCAAACTATTCGTACTAGTCTCAAGTATAAAAATTAAAGTAAATGAGTAATGTAACTATTAAATTATTTTATTTATTTATGTTAGGGCAGATATTAGAGACCCCTTCAACTCATCAAAAGGATTATCAGCCTCAGTTAGGTACTTACGACAGAACTGGGACAGATATTAGAGACCCTTTTGATTATTGAAAGGATTATCAGCCTTACACACTACAGAACTGGGGCAGATATTAGAGACCCTTTCATTTCATTAGAAGGATTATCAGCCTCAGTCACGACAGGACTGGGGCCGATATTAGTAGGTAACCCTTCTAATAATTAAAAGGATTATCCGCCACAGTTGACCAAACAAAAGGTGGTCCATTTTTATTGACATCCACGAAAATCACCGCAGAAATCAATCCCCGATACTAAAATATCCTCATCAGGTAAAACTTGAGAAAGTTTCACTGCCTGCTTACGCAGTTCCTGCACCGTCCACTGCGACATCGCGAATAAATAACCCGCACGAATGACGAAGCCAACGCGGCCTCCTCCCCTCTCTAAGCAGGTACTTATGTAGTCCTTCCGTTTTTTCGCGATTTTCGTTATTTTGGTACTCAAACCAAGTCCAGTAGACTTTTGATCATTATAAGAAACAGAAAAAATCTGTGAATCATGCTTTATAGGGTTAAAATCCAATTTGTAGATATATTTTCCATGTAAACAATCATCTACAAAAAAACAAACAAAAAACCTATCTCTTCACATTGATGCCCAAGGGTGTGGATGAAATGCATTTTTTTGGCATAAGTTTGTTATCATTCCACCTCCCTACCTCATTTAACAGAAACATTGAGTAGTTTACACATGAAACTTGCCCAAACAGACAGAGAATCATTTAAACACTGGAGCTATAACTATGTTTATTATACTTGTAAAAATAAATAAAAGAAAATAACAAGTCACTATTTTTTATAAATTTTGTTTATTGGTTAGTTTCACAGATCTCTCTATATTTAGGTATCAATTTATCATCTCCCCAAACTCCATTGCCATTAAAATTGTTTTTTTTTTCTAAAACATATAGTGTCAAACTAAGTTCTTGAGAATTGTTAATTTTTTTAATATTTACTTGTTCAAGGTAGGGTAGCTGTTGGTGTAGTTCAGAGTTGTTGGATCTTATTAATGTTAATGTTTCCATTATTTTATTTACAGGATATAAAAGTATTGCACAGTTATCAAATATTTCCTTAGAAGAAAACTTATTAGATATTAATTTATACACTAGTCTAACTTGAACAAGGGGTATATTAACCCAAAATGGATGTATTTTAATCTTTTGTCTAATATCACTTATAGAATATTGATTGCCTAATTCTTGGGAAATATAATATAACAGATCTTTTCCTTTTATATGATCACCAGGTGATTTTACAATTTTCTGAAAGTTTTTCGTACTTCCTGACAACAAATTTAAACTCAAACACTGTCTATTGGTTTTGTACATGTGTAACATCCTCTGCGTGGCTCTTGTATCATAATACATTATGATTTTTAAAAATCTTGGGTGTCTTAAGTATAGCTGAAATTCAGGTTGATCTTTAGCTTTTTCTAACCTTTTTCGAATTGTTTTGGGTGCTAAAGTAAAAATGTTAAAACACCTTATTTGTGCTTCATTATCAATACCAAATTCTTCCATAATATTCTTAATCTGTATAAAATTGGAATAATGAACCATACATAACTTTGGATACATTCTTAGTATTTCCTTTATATCCACCCCAGCAAGATTTCTTACATTATAAACTATGTCATTTAGATTTTCTGAGTTAGCAGAAACTAAAAAAAGGTTTGATTTTATTTTACTATTAGGTATGCCAATGACTTCTTGCAACAAAGTTATACTTTCATGTATCATTTGTAAAGGCCTTAGCTTTATGGTTGGATAGGTTATCAACCCTCTGTTAAATTCAATGTCATTTACATTTAAAGTAAGTTGTAAGTATCTTTGAAGAATTGTTAATCTTAAAATATATAAAGTCAAGTTATTTATATCACTTTGTATTAAAGTAGTTAATAAGGATGGCCACTGAGACATATAACTGGCTAGTTTGTTAGGTACATTTATTGTTGACATTATATATCCAGAGGTTTTTACATCTTTGATAGTCATATTCTTAATTATTTTTAAGCAATAAGCTACATGGCTTCCAGTAATTTCATGAAATCCGCATTCTTGTAGGATTCGAAATCTATGTCTTAATGTAATTGGTGCTAAGCTGAAGAGTGTAGGAATTTTTAACAAATATTCCTTTTTTATACCTAAACTTGTCACAGTATCAATTAGAGAATTTAGGTCTTCATAGCTTAGCTTAGATATCACTGGGTATTTTGTATATAGATATTGAGCTGTGTTTTGTGAGGTTCCTAAAATTTTAGCAAAATAATATGACTTGTCTATATTATAGTTTGATGAATAAAAAGCTTTCTGAAGGCGATAGTACATGAATACTCGACAGTAAAAACGTTCAGTCCAGTATTTTGACATATTTATTCGTAAAGGTTCATAGTGTGTGCCTTTATTAGTAATGTTAAAAACCACTAAAACCGTCTAATAAATAGGAAAATGGAAAATTTCCTTATTTTAATTCAATGTATGTAAAAAATTAAAATAACCTCAAAAAGAGATAAATTGCAAAACCGAAAACGACCACAGATTAAGAATGTAAAAAAAGATTAATAAAATAATCGATTTTTTTTTCTTCAAATTAATCGATTATGTAAAATGCACTTTTAGTTAACTACTTAATCTACTTAGATTTTTGTAAAGCCATCTATGAGCTGAAAGAAGGTTTAAATAGTTAATTTTGCAAAATCTATGCGTTGAAAAAAAATATCAAGTCGCAATTTTTGTAAACTGACGCACTTGGGTGCATTTAGGAAGTATTAAAAGTATTTGAATGAGGAGTTTTCCAGTAGTTATTATTTAACGCAACAGATGGCGTTTAGTCGCTATCTACAAAAACTGTCAAATTAGGTGGGAGGAAGGTCTCTATAACTTCGTTAGGCCGACCGACCGGTCTCGTTACCACCACCCATACAGATGCAAAAACCGTCAAGTGACCTAGTCATGTTTCGGTTTTAGTTTGTGGGTTCACCGGTTTTCTGGAGACTACTGCATCGATTTCTTGTCGAGGTGGTAGTCTCCTTTCAGGGTGCGGTTACGAAATGGTTGGTTGAATTGACGATAAGGCAGCGAGTATATACTCGTAATGCAATTCGTCATTGTCGCCCCCCATTTCGTAATCGCATCATTTAGCCGGCATAGTGGGAGCGATCAATATTGTTTAAGAACAATTATTGATTGACCCCATTCATGGACTTTGTAGGTCTGCTCACCACCAGGTAGATACAAAGTCACATGTCGTGCTCCAATAAAAAAAAATAAAAAAAATAGATAGCGGTAATATATAAAATACACCCAAAATTTAGGGTAAATAGGAAAACATATACACTAATATCCTGAGCATTTTTGCCTTACGGCACCAACTTAAGCAATATTTTATAATATATATTTAAAAAAGCGGCCCCAGCCTAGTGGTTAAGTCACTGCGCAACCGATAACAACGTTAAGCAGATGACAACAAGACCGGCCTGGGATGGGTGACCGCTTTATACAACAAGGCTATTTCATCATAAACACCGCAACAAGCTCGCCACTTGTTAGGTGTTGCCTCCGAATACCATCGGCGAAATGAGGATGTGTTAATCCCTCCGCTGGGACCCTAAGGCCGTTTAAACGGTTCTCGGGAGCCAAATTGGCACCCGTGATGGTATTTTTTTTTTTTATAATATATATATATATATATATATCATCACGGGTGCCTTACGGCGCCCGAGACCGCCTAGACGGCCCCAGGTTACCCAGCGGAGGGGTTTTAATCCCACCTCGTTGTAGCCGATGGTATGAGTCTACACCGAACAAGTGGCTAGCTCGTCGCGATGTTTTGGATAGACTCAATAAACAGTTTCACAAGTTGCTATAGTGAAACCGGGACCGACAGCTTAACGTGCTCTCCGAGGCACTATAGTGGTGTTGTCAAACAAATGTACATATTTTTTTAAATTAAAAACTCTTATTTTTTCTTTTAAATATTATCATATTAGTAATTAAATTTGAATTTCTAAGGTACCATGGTCTTTTTTACGAAGTTTTTCTTGACAGGGTTTCTACTAAAGATTGTAGAGAGCAAGAATAACGAGTAAGTAGATACATATAAAAGTGAGAAAATATAGTAAAAATATAACACGACTTGCAATACCAAAATTTAGTTTTAATTCATAGAGAATTTAGAGTCTATATTTGAGTAGTCTATATAGAAATATAGAAACAGCCTTTTTTGACAGTTTTTATGGATATCTCTCCTGCTGCCATCTAGTGGAACATTTTGGAACCGGCAAAAAGAAAACTCCTCATTTGTTTTCGTTCTATAAACGTTTATACATCAAGAAAATGTAAATTTTAGATGATAGGTCTCTATAACTTCACTAGGTTGACCGACCGGTCCCGTTACCACCGCTCAAACAGCAGGGTAACCACCGACTCCGATACCGTGAGATCTCGTTCGAGTTGACATCGAGAACGATGTTTTTGGTACCACGAAAAGTTAAACATCGTTATTTGAATTGCCCAATGCATAACTAGTTCGAATACCTAATTAATTACAAAAAAATATATATAATATTATGAAGTTTGTAAATATGATTTGTATAAAATGACGTCATTTTTGATCTCAACTCGAACGAGAACTCACGGTATCGGAGTCGGTGGTTACCCCACAGATGTAAAAACTGTCAAGTGACACCGGTTCACCGGTTTTTAAGAGACTAATGCGTTGATTATTGTCGAGGTGGTAGTCATTCAGGGAGCTATTATGAAACGGGGCAGTTGATTTGACGACAAAGCAGCGGGTATAAAATCTAGGTTGACCATTCTTTTTTTTACTATAAGAACAGATGACGAAGCGCCTTCACAAGGTTCGATTACATTTTAAACTAAGCATTTCATCTACTTGTTCTACCAGTATCCGCTGGTTTTCTGGTGACAACCTATAATATCTTTGTTTAATGGGGGGCAAATCACCGGTGTCTATTCGATGAACTATTGCATTAGTACGACCTAATTCCTTACGTTCTAAAGAGATATTTATAAACTATTCAATAATATTATTCACTATTAATTGTTGTGAACTATCTAAATTATCATATGAATTCAAAAATATATTAGTATTAATTTAATATAAATATGTATGTGATGAACTATCTTTTTCTGAGGTAATAGTTTTAAAATTTAGGACATAAATTAAAAACGCGCCAGAAATCTATACCTAAAATAACAGAGGTATCCACTTTTGGTATTACATAAGCTGTAATTATTCAAATGAAATAGGACGAACAATGCATCCTATGGTATTAAGTCTCTGACCACCAGCAGCAGTAATATTAAGTGGGTTATCACTTGTTAACCTAAAACCTTTATTTATTAATGACAAATAAGAATTATTTCCTAAATTAGTGATAGCTGATCCAGAATCCAACAAACCATAAACTGTCATATCTAATATATTCACATACTAATACGATCTTTCACACCATTAGTTTTATGATTCAGGATTGAAGAAGTAAAATGAGTAGGTAGTAAAAATATTAACACATTTCCCAATTATTAGTCAAAATCAAAATCGTTTATTTGAGAACAAAAGGTCTTTAAAAGATGTTACATTAATACTGTTCGCTTTTGCTCCAACTCACGGTATACAAATATAAAAGAAAACAGTTCATTTACAATTTAAACATTACACATTCAATTTTTAAACCTCAAAGTTACTACTAATAATCATTAACATCAAAGTTACTACTACAATCCTGCCTAATCAGTTTTTTGAATTTTCTTCAGCTTTATTACATTTAGTGCAATTATAAAATGTTACTCCATCGAGACTACACTTAAAACAAAATAACTTTCTCTCAGCGGTACCTACACTGTGTCAGATTGTGGGACTCAGAGCGGCAACGCGGACCAAACCTACCCTTAACTATCTTTGACGTGCCTGAGTATTGATTCTGATTACTAGGATAAATATTTTTGAGAAATAAAGTTCTTCGGAAACTGTCCGCTTAAGAATAACTATTATTAAATGATTTATTAGAAAAGTTTTTTTTTTTATTACTTACTATTATTATAAATATGACCCGGGGGCCTACCGATTTTTTTTTAATATGCAAATTCAGGCGCAAGGAAGTTACTGTAAGCTTCAGGAGGTTCCCTAAAATTAGAAATGCGAGAATGAAATTTTTCATATTTTTTGCAGATTTATTAATATATATAATGCTAGTACTAGTAGCGAGTACTGATGCATAACACGGTCTAATATTATGAATCACTGTTTCAAACTGTTCGCTATCGGATAATGGTTTCGATAAACGAGAAAACATGCCGGATAAAATTGACAAATAAATTGTTACATTTTCTTCTTCACCCTGCGTTCTAGACCTAATCTCCGACATTAATCTAAAATCATGATCATGCATAAGCATGAAATCCTCGCGAAGCAAAATACATAATTCGTTCCAACTTCCAACTATTAAGCTTATGTCGAAACCAAATATAAACCAAAATGTAACGCGTCGTCGGTAAATATTTCCAGTTGTAAACGACAAATATTTCTGAACTATGTAACCCGCTCAAGGAACATAATACTCTCTAATGAACGCGTTGAATAAAGGAAGGTACACACGTCGTTCGATTATATTTTAATTTAGCAAGTTCCAAAACAATGTTACGATTGCAAAGAAAATGAAACAATCCTCTCGTAGAGAGTATTTGTTCCTTGAACTTATCCCAATGAAACAGACATTTCGCACTATTATTCTTTTTATTATATACGTAGAACATATTACTAATTACTATATGGTTTCTGTATACATTAATTATACTCTATGCTATATATGCTGTGATTATATATAATAAACGGAATAGGGAATATGCACGTTTTTTTTTATTTCATTACTTGATAGAGTAACTTCATTAGATCCTAAAAACAAATATTAAACATTTTTGAAAGGGTAATAAGAATAACACAAAACTAAAAGGGTTAAAACTTTATCTGCCACTACCGCAGTAAAAAACAGTACATCACTAGCCGCCATTCGTGCTCAAAAAGCATATTAGTTTAATGTTATTGCACCTGAAAAGTTAGTCAAAAGGTTTGTTTATCACAAATTATCGTAATAAAGGACAATACATGCCCGAGAAAACAAGAACCTGTAGACTACAGAACACACGTTGACATTTGTTTGTGCACGAATGACGTCACATGTAATGTCGGAGCGTTTAGAAATGCGTTCCGTTTCTACAATTTTTTTTTTGTTTTAAACGTATTTTTAAATCTATTTTCTACTCTGCTAATCAAAATAAAATAGATTACTGTAAATATGTTCAAAGACATAAAAGGAACATTAAATATATTAAAATAACAATAATGAGGAGTTTTCTTTTAGACGGTTCCCAAATATTTCACTAGATGGCAGCAGGAGAGATATCCACAAAAACTGTCAAAAAAGGCTGTTTCTATACTTAGGTAATGTATATTTTCATATAGACTACTCAAACATAGACTTTAAATTCTCTTTGACTTAAAACTAAATTTTGGTATTGCAAGACGTGTTATATTTTTTACCATATTTTGTCACTTTTGTATGTATCTACTTACTCTATATTTTTGCACTCTATAATCTTTAGTAGATACCCTTTCAAGAAAAACTTCGTAAAAATACCAAGATACATTAGAAATCTAAATTTAATTACTTAAATGATGATATTTAAAAGAAAAATATTACTTAAGTTGGTGGCGTAAGGCAAAGTGCGCAGGATATATATATCATCACGGGTGCCTTACGGCGCCCGAGACCGCCTAGACGGCCCCAGGGTACCCAGCGGAGGGGTTTTAATCCCACCTCGTTGTAGCCGATGGTATGAGTCTACACCGAACAAGTGGCTAGCTCGTCGCGATGTTTTGGATAGACTCAATAACCCATCTATAAACAGTTTCACAAGTTGGTATAGTGAAACCGGGACCGACAGCTTAACGTGCTCTCCGAGGCACTATAGTGGTGTTGTCAAACAAATGTACATAAATTTTTAAATTAAAAACTCATTGGTACACACCGGGATTCGAACCAGGGACCTAAGCGTTTTTAAGTCCAAGGTCTAACCAACTAGGCCACCACGTATATTCTAACCAACTAGGAACGTATAAAGGTATTTATTTTCCTATTTACCCTAAATTATGGGTGTATTTTATATGTTACCACTATCTAATTTGACAGTTTTTGTAGATAGCGACTAAACGCCATCTGTTGCGTTAAATAATAACTACTGGAAAACTCCTCATTGGCGTTTTACATCCATATTTCCCACGGAATAAATAAAACAAGTATTATTTATTCCGTGATATTTCCTAATACGGAACGGAATTATTTATAGTCTGTGATCATAAAGTAATATATTCTGTGATCTATACAACAACACTCACTGAACACGTAGATTTCATAATTTTCAGGATTCAGATTCAGGAACACATTAATAGAGTACTTCAGGAATATGGATGAAAACGTTAAAATTGATTTATCTGGAGAAATCACTGTACCTCCCACAGATGTCCAAAAAAAAGGCTTTCAAAAGTATGTTAATAATATTGAATTGTAAGTTTATAACTACTACTTTAGATGTCACCAATTTTTAGATAACTATTTAATAATTGCATACCTACTTAGGTACTATAATAGAAACTTACTGCAGAAGACTTATCGCCACTATTATATAAGTTAAAATTAAGCACACGACTGATCTTTGTAAATATTAAAAGTTAGCTGTGGTAGAGTGTAAATAAATTGCCCAAGCAACTTGCAGCAGGACCCCCATGTATGTATAATATACTATTTCTTGATTAAATGGCCTCTTCGCATTACGCGAAATTTTGCCAGTGTCTTGTGGGTAGAAGAATAACGGAATGGAAGGGAATCGGAAAAGGACAAGGGTAGAAAAAGGAATGGTGACATGTCCGTATGTAAGCATACTGTATAGTCTTGCCAATATCAAGTAAAGAAAAATAATCTACAGTAAAATGTGTACCGCCATTTTACTATACAAATGCTTATTCTACAAAATTAGTACACTTTTGTACAGTAATATTCAATAAAATAAAATTTGAAAAATATAATATAAACACTATTAAACACGGGTCTACAGTCTTCGGGTTACCCTCAAAGAATCCTAAATAAGAAACATGCAATAATAGATCTGGGTGTTCTTGGGGACGGGATTAACAGATTCCTGACTACTACTTTAACCCTCTGGGACGGAGGTGAAATTATTGTTCATATTCAACTGAGGTGTTCCAATTAGTTTAACTTAAAAAAAATATCAATATATTAAACTAGACTTTATCTTAATAAATTTTGGTGGTGACGACAACTGGGAACGTTTTAGTGCCACCCGTAACTACTAGCAACAACTGGGATTTTTTTTTCCAGTTGTTGTTAGTAGGAACGGAGCAGGTAGTGACAACTGGGAATAACCCATATTTACTATTATTACAGGCTGTTTCAACATGTCCGCAGCGGTGCTGGTCTGGCCCTCCTCTTAGGCGTACTATCTAACAGAAGACCCTGGACTCAGTTTGTGGCTACAGACAATTTTAAGGTATCAATAATGTAATAATAGGAAAGTACCATACTTATCTTACAACTTTGCAAACTATATTTTTCTATATTATAAAATTGTTTAATTTATGTAAAATATTTCCTGTAAGGGAAAAAGCTCTTTTTAGATTGTGGTAATGGACAATTTTATTCTATAAAACAATGTTGTGTCTATACCTAACTCAGATGATTTTCACTTAATAACATTCCTTTATTCTGTAAAAAGTATGATCCTGACAGATGTTTGTGAGATCAGATTTTAATTTAAGTTTAACTATAAATATAATACAATCAGCTGTTTTGATACTTTCAGGCCCCACCATCATTGCCAAGACTAACTCGAAGATTTTATCGCAATGTGGAATATTTCCAGGCCAATTACTTGTTTGTGTTTTTGGGACTTTTTGCATACTGTTTGTAAGTTTTTTTGAGTATTATAATAAATATAAGTACCGGTAGGATACCACTAATACTTTATTGTTATTATTATATTTTTCAGAATAACTTCTCCATTACTTTTGATAGCAATGATTGGTAGCTTTTTCGGTTATAGAAAATTGACATCCGGACCAAATAATTGGAAGGTATGGTATAAATTATATATAAACATATTCGCTTAGTATTATCTAACATACATGAAAATTTTGATTTTATATTAATAAGTAATTGATATTTTACAAGGGTCACTGAAAGTTCTTGGAAAATCAAATACTAAGCTAACTATAGCAAGTTATTAGTTTTATTATATCTTTTCAAAATAGAGTCCATTAACATCAATACATCCGATGGAACCACTGAGAAAAGCACTTTGCCCACTCGTCCTTAGGGGTTTCTTCGACAACCTTTTGAAATGCAGCCACTGCGTCCATGAAACGTGTTCCTCGAAGTTTTTCTTTTATTTTTATTACTGCAATTTGCACCTTGCAATTTATATTTTTACTACGGCGGGTGACCTAGTAATTCCACGTCTGAAGTCGCTAAATAGTCGATCGTTCGTCCGGCGATGTGCGAGGTCGTTTCTCCCGAACTTTTTCAAAGACAAGTGGCAAATAATTGTTAGTGTACACTCTCCAGTAACTGTTTTTTTTGTCCTCTAAAATCATTGTCGCGTAATGACTTTCCCTCCGAAGAACGAGGCCACCATTTTTTTTCCCACACTTCGACCTCTCTTCACTTTAGTTGGCAACTCCTCGGAAGGAAACGCCCACTGAGCACACTGTCTTTTAGTTTTCGGATCATAACAGTAAATGCAGCTTTCGTCACCCGTAAGTATGTCGAACACAGCATTTGAGTCACCTCCGTTAAAAATTAAAAAAATTCACGGCACCAATCAACACGATGGCGTTTTTGGGCCTCGGTCAAATTTTGAGATACCGGGCACAAAGCTTCCTGACTGCTAAATGTTCCTGGAGAATTTTGTGCACTTGACTCATACCGACGCCTAAGCTTGTCCGAATCTGCTGATAGGTCACTCTTTTGTCACTCTCTATCATACGCCGCACATTACTGATATTATCTTCAGTAGTCGCCGTAGAAGGCCGTCCCTCACGCAGAATATAAGTCATAAAAATCATTGCACGAAAATTCATGCTGACGTGTCAATTTTCAATTTGCCGCCAAATCGTAAAACAAATGAATGAAATACATTCTCAATAATATTGCCAAAGAGTTCCATTTTCAAAATTTTAACTTATTTTTTTATTATATTGTTTACAAGCCAATTCTAAAAACTTAAAGTTTGACCCTCGTATGTGATCTATAGATTTTATGTGAGTATACCATATACTAAAGGCTATAATCTGCGGTATCAGTTTCATATTTCCATATAAAAGTGACAAATTAAGATATAGGAATGACATTCCATTACTTAAGCAGTTTGCCATAACAAAGACAGTATGTCACAGATTGGTCACCCATTTAAATTTAATTTCTGGCTTAAAATCAAACAAGAGAGGGCAGTCTCTTGTCTATATCTACTGGTGTAGTGAAAAGTAATCCTTAAAAGTATAAATCGCAATAACTACATATTAAAGATTTATGTTTAGCTTATTTGTATAAAATGGAGTAAATTTTCTTGTTTGACAAATAAATATCTATATAATATAGATATTTATTTTCTCATTACACACATTAATACGATGAATCACAATGAAAAAACAGAATCCATGTGGGACTGGAGCCTGAATTAGGCTTAAGCCTGTATCTCGGGTCTCGAGGAACCCACCCTTTACAAAAATATTTTACAATAAAAGATGATTTAAGAATGCCTTATTAGACCTGCCCTTTCAGATCTAAAAAGGCAGACAATAGCCTTGCAATACATTATTTACATAAACAAACATTAGTTTTTTAATCTTATTATCTGGCAACACTTACTAAAACTGTATCTTTTTCGGCTATATAGATTGGTGGCTGGGAGATTTCCAAAACTCAACAGTATGGGGTTGCAGCTGCCTGCTCAATGGCACTGTGTTGGTTAGCTGGAGCTGGTGCGGTGTTGTTTTGGGTGTTAGGTATGTTCATTGTAAACTAATTAACTTACTATAATACATTAAATTGGTATGATTACTAATAGGTATTTACTGTGTCAAATGTTCTACTGATATTTTGAGAAGATCTTCTCTAAATTTACGATTCAAGTTCCCAGCAAGAATCTAAGACATAAGTTTTTAGCATTATGCGGAATTTTCACGGAATTCTAATCTAAAAATACTGCAAAAAAAATGTATCTTTGCAGATATACGTAGGTGGTGAAGAGGTGGGACTAACAGATGAGCTCATCCTGTAAACCTCACCATCAAAACTCGACAATGGTTGAAATTTTCGAAATTATTTCAATTACGAAATCCCAAAATAGCGCTTCAAAGATATATGATGATCACCTTATAAGCCTCACCCACCATTATTATTATCTCACCTTATAAGTCTCACCATTATTATTATCTCGACAATGGTTCATAGTATCACTTTAACTAAAAGATAAAATAGATATTACTTAAAAAGCCAGGAAAATAATTCGCGATCCAGTGGCGTAGCTAGGTATCCGATGGCCCAAATCAAAAAATGGGGCCCCACGGCTATTTAAACTGGTTAGGTTTTATCAAATTGATAACACTGTCCACCCACAGAAAGAATTTAGGGAAATTCCCTAGGTATAACTTTCGAATTTCTCTTAACTACTCAGTTGATTAAAGTCTGGTTGCAACCTGTCATATTTATTTTGAAAATGGGACAAATTTTTAAAAGTTTAGTTCAATCAAGATTTTCTGGTTAGGATTCGAGGAGGCCTCCCTGAGCTTGAGGGCCCCGGGGCACTGCCCCGCCTAGCCCCTAGGTAGCTACGCCTCTGTCGCGATCTCTTTTTATTCTCGATCAAGTGGTTTTTAGTGATCAAAGTTTTAATGAAAAGAACATTTAGATGTTTTTTGTTGGGTTCGAGTTCGTTTATTTCATTTATTTGCTTTGCATACAAAAAAGCCCTTGATTATCTGTTAAACATTTATAACATGCCAATATAATTTTTCGTATTAGATTTGGCTAGTTATTAATTCTTATTCATTTGTTACTTATGCTGTAAACCTTCTGGATAAAATAAATAAATAATACTTTTCGTAAAAATGTATCAAAATAAAACAATTATCATAACTTTAACAGGCAAAATAAAGTTGATAAGTGGATTTAGTTTTGCGTTTTGTTGCTGCACGACATGTGACTGTGTTTCTACTATGTAGTCCATGAATGGGAGTCGATCCAGTGGCGGATCCAGGGGGGCCATGAAAAATGCAACGAAATGTATAGAAATTTATGAAAAGTGTTAAAGAATGGGTTACAAAAGTTCATGCAATGGGTAAAGGCAAAAAGGTTGTTTTTTTTTGCACATTAACGTAAAATATGATAGGATGCTTTAAGAAATTGGTACAAACGTTTGACGAAGGCGTTTTTTTTGGTCATCAACGTAAATGATAGTATACTTCACAAAACTGGAAGAATATACACATTGTTAAGAATGTGCGGTGTTAAAATAACACAAATAATAATAAATTCGCAATGACGTAATTCGAGAACGAGTGGGACTGAAAGAGAGTATAGGCATGAAAATGAGAAAAGGTATGCTCCGCTGGTTTGGTCATATAGAAAGAATGAGTGATGAAAGACTGACGAACCAGATATATAAAAGCGAGGTGAAGGTTAAACGTGGCCGAGGGAGACCAAGACATACGTACCATGACCAAATTGAAAAGGTTTTAAAAGACGGTGCTATTAAGAGTCTCCGCGGAGACTCTAAATCGGCGTGCATGTTTGAGAAGAGTTATGACTGTGGAAGAGGCGAAAGGAGTATGTAGGTATAGGGAGAAGTGGCGCTCGGTTGTCTCTGCCTACCCCGTAAAGCACCTGGTGTAAAGATAAATAAATAAATATACACCTTTAGCTGAAACGCCCACCACAATATAATCCTGGATCCGCCCCTGAGTCAATCAATACATTGTATATATGGCTGTTCCCAGAATGTGGGCTATGTTATCACTACATTGAAATGTTTTTATAACTTTTGTATAGGTGCAACAGTGACAGTGGTGGCTATCCATGCTGGCATGTATGATGCGGAGACGCTGCCCCAGGTCGAGGACCCGGAATCATTCCAGATGGTGCAGCAGGTGTGACACCTACTTCCACTGTTTCTGCCACCATCACACCCACCAGAGAAGTATAACCATAACACTTTGACACCTATTGAAGAGTTTGAATTGGTCAATTAAGTTGGTTTACACTATTGACTTTGTATCCGGAGGCCTGGGGTTGATTCCCAGTTATGGAAAATAATAATAGTGCCTACTTACCTGTGTTGTTTGGTACAGTTTGCCATGTCTGGTGATTATTAAATTGCGTTTTTCATCATCTGATAAAGTTATTTGACATAACTTGTATGGAGTATAGATAAATTTGACAATCCTTCATACAAATTATCTGTAGAATAACTTTATCTGACAATTTAAAAAGCGGCTTTAAGTATTGGTGCCTAGTATATTTAAATGTTGTAAATAATATTAGTATGACTTGTTCCGCTTTCTCTTAAGTCTGCCATAGTTATACTCTTTAAAAATGGCTTTGTTTAATATAATGGCACTTTTTGGTATAGTGCCGCTAGTCATAAGATAGTAATATATAATTATTTTATCTAGATTGACTTAAACTTAGGTCCGATTTTTGGTAGCTAACGACGTTGTTTTTTTTTAATTAAAATGTGGTAAAAGTATAATTTAGGTTCGTTAAAGCCACTCATATATTTTATAAATTTCTGATGTTTTAATGATTTAACCGCTACCACGCTTTTAGAAACTCGGCCTTGGTAGTTGCAAATTAACAAGGTAGCATAATTAAATTAATTTTCATTCTGCCGTGATAGTATCTGTAAACCGAAACAATGACCCCCACAGACAATGGTAAGGGATTCCATCAGTTGCACCAGTGTCCGTCAAAGTAAACGTAACGATTAAAAATGGCGTCGAAATTTCCAGTTTTATTTTGAAAGTCGAACGACAGCTGGTACATTCGAACGCCGTTTTAACTTTAATCATTACAATTACTTTAACAGCCGCTTTGGTGGCACAAGTGAAATTCTTGTAAACCTTTTACTGTGGAAATAAAGAATTTATTTAGTTTTAATATAAACTATATGGCCTTATTCATAAAAACTTATTGAATCCTTCAAGAACACTTTAGTTATAGAAGGTTGTCTCTTATATTATTTAGCAACAAAAATGAATATGTGTAAAAGAGACAAAACATTCCATAACTAAAGTGTTCTTCAAGGCTGTATGTATTTTATAATATATATATATATATATATTCAATAAGAATGTATGTATTTTTCTTTTTAACAACAACACTGTAGTGCCTCTGAGAGCACGTTAAGCTGTCGGTTCAGTTTCAATATTACCTACAACTTATGAAACTGTTTATAGGTAATAATTGTTATTAGATTTTATATGTTTGTATCTTCCAATTTCAGTTGCCACACGGCCCAAGTAAATATAATAAGATTATAATATACAGGGTGTTTGGAAGGGAGCTGTACATACGCCTAGGGTAGAAACTAGGGATAGTCTGCTACCTACCCCCGCCCAATATATTGACCTTAGCCTCAAGGTTTTTTTTTAATTATTTTTTATTTGAATTTTTTACTAAAACTACCTGTAGCTCAAAATCTATCCATGGGACCGGTCTGCGTTAGAGACTTAGGGTCCTGCAAAAAAATATTTTACACCAGAAAATTGTGGAGAAGAAAAGTTATGGGGCCTGAAGTACCGTAGTAAGGTAAAGAAATAATTTTAAGGGCAACTTTCTATGGGGTTTAAAAAAAACTAACAGGGTTGGAGTTCTTCTGATTTTTTTAAAACATCCTCAGTCCATGCCCTTTCTAACGATATGCTAAAAGTGTAATTATCACCTTTAGTTTTAAAGTTATTAATTAATTTCCGCAACTAGGGTACTTTAAGCAAAAATTTCAACTAATGAAAATTAGTAATTAATTAAAATTTGTAATTTAATGACATTAGTCATTACCAAATTTTTTGTTTCATTTGCCATCCTTTTACGATCGAACACATTTAATTTTCATTAGTTGAAATTTTACTTAAGCCATTAGCAGACCGGTCCCATGGATAGATTTTGAGCTACAGGTAGTTTTAGTAAAAAATTCATAAAAAAGTCAAATAAAAAATAAAAATAAATTAAAAAAAAACCTTGAGGCCAAGGTCAATATATTGGGCGGGGGTAGGTAGCAGACTATCCCTAGTTTCTACCCTAGGCGTATGTACAGCTCCCTTCCAAACACCCTGTATAATGATATTATAGTAATGTACCTATTTGTAAATTAATATATTACTTTGTGAATCTGATTATTAAAATAAAAAATATTTAATAGAACTATAAACTTTTATTTTATAAAATACAACATGTAAAAGCATCACCTTATATTTTATTACAGACCCTAGGGGAAAAGCACACTTTATTCTAATTGCATTCAATAATTTCCCTCTTCTAAATTATGGATATGACATCCTTATAGAAAAATATTTTATTTTATATACAGGTTGTAACAAATATAAAATAGGATTAATAACAGAGAAATAGGAGGATCTTACATCTCTTATAATAAGATATTAAATTATAAATTATATAATACTATTAAATATGAATTAATTTTATCAAAGTAATCCACTTAAAAAAAGTATTATTTTTTGGATTACCTACTTGATTTTTGAGATAAGCATTTTTTTTAAACAACGAATGAATAAAAAATTAAATAATGCACAAAAGCTTAATTGTACATAGGCGAGCTTAATGCCTTAGGCATTATCTACCAGCTAACCTTTGGCAGATTGACCAATAACAGGCAGTGCTAATTAATTTAAACATAATATGACGATGTATAAATAAATTATTAGGTAATATAACAATACATTATATTTAATAGTAAACATAATAATATATATCAATAATAATCCATATGACGTCAGGTAGATTTTGATTCTATAATTACTCAAATAAGGTTATTATAACATTGTTTCAAAAACCAATGGAACATTTGTACTTATTATGGATTTCCACATGTTTTTTTTGTTTAAATTAGAAGAGTTTTTTCGTAAACGTAAAATAAAAAAATGCATTATGGAGATACATAATACATTTAAATGTTATATAGGTATATATATATTATTTCAAAAGGTTATAGAGCCCTCAGAGCAAGAATTAGAACACATTTGCACTAACAGCTGTTTTGTTATACCTATATTTTTTTTCAAGTGCTGGAGTTAGTTGAAGTTCTGATGGCCTATTACGCCGCACAACTTTAACCAAATGACGAAGTTGTCTGTCATTTTTCAATGTAAACAGGTTTGCATTACGTCAGAATGGTATCATATTGATTAAAGTTTAGCTTAGCGTTGTGCCCGTAATCACCATGCTGGGGTTAGTTGAATTATAAGTATATACTGAGAATTTTTAAATACAGAAATAACAAAGCTTTCAAATAAATTTGTAATTGTTTCATTCTTCTATAGGTATATTATATTGAACCTGTTTTTGACAATTATGAAAATTGTGGTTCTGCTTATCGTCAGGTAGATACAGAGTCGCGTGCCAGTAGGTGGTGGATCCAGGGTTCTATACCCTTTCCAAATCTACTATTCCAAGTATTTTAAGGCTATATGGTTTGACATGCTGCGAATCAAACTAATTTGAAACGTTATATATCAGCAAACGCGCACAATCGTTCTGCCAAAATATCTTGTAACAATTTTGGCTTTTGCCAAAAACAAATCCCCCAAAACGTTAAATAAATCAATCCTGGATCCGCCCCTGAGGTCTGGCTTCCTATAAAAATCTATAAACACATTTAATATAATCAAGACAGATAAATATAATATAGTATAACACAAGTCGCTTACCGCGTCTGTCTTTCTGGCTTAGAAATTACGCGGCATTAATGCTGCGGCGATTTTTAAATATTTATCGTTACAGTACTTTATGGAGATCAAAATTTTTTCACATTAATATTTTGATTTGACATGTAGGTACCTAAGTCAAATGCTTTACGAACATATTTTGAAATGTAATGTAAGGAATAGTACATAAATTACTTTGAAGTTTATAAATATATTTTAAAGTTATTATACCTATAATAAATTGTCCGAATACCATCGGCGAAATGAGGATGGGTTAAATCCTCCGCTGTGTACCCTGAGGCCGTTTAAACTGTTCTCGGGAGCAAATAGGCACCCGTGATGGTATTTATTATATTATTATAATAAATAGATTTTTTATACAATAAATTAAAAAAAAAACATTACATTTAAAGTTTGTTTCACGAAAGAATTCCTTTGGAAGGACTGTTGGTAACCTTCGACTCCCCGAAAATAATTTTAGAGGAATTCGATTTATTTTATTAAGAACACTGCATTCGTAATCGCGAATGTATGTCGCAGAATAAAAAAAAAATTTTTGTCGGTCATTGTATTTATTAATCTTTCTGTGTTGGATTTTTTTTTTCTAAATCAAAAAAAACCTTTTAAATATTATAGGTATATAATACAAAAATATTTATTACTTACCCACAACAAAAGATTTATAATTACAAAAATAAAATAAAAAAATTGAACTTCGACTAACAGCTGACATTGGAAGTATGTTTGTATGAGCATCAAGTCGGCTACAGGGCCTTTAAATAAAATTTATATAACTAAGCAAATTTTGTTGATATCATAGGTACACTAATATTAAGAACATTTTATTTGCTCTCAATTTTATCACTTCCATTTTTTGCTGCGGGAATACTTTCATGATACAGACAATAGAGTCAGAACCACTCAAGTCTGATAGCTGTGGCGGTTCTGTAACACACTTCATTGAAACTACAAGACAATTTTTTTGTTCCAGATTTTGTCGCAGGACTTATCAGTAATTGTCAATATTTAATTTTATAAAATTAATTATTTAATATATGTATTTAATTATATCATAACATTCATCAGTCTAGTATACCTAACTAATAGTTTGTCATATAAATAATTAGTGGTATTTATTTATACACAACAAGAGCCTTTAGGAGGTATCCTATAAAATCCTCTCATATAATGTTAGTTCATAAAACTACCATAGCATAACAAACCTATTTGAGAAGCCTTTTTTAAGCAATAAAATAAATTTTCAGGTTTCCTATCTATATGTATATATTTTTTTTATATACTTTAATTAAACATATGTTTTATTAATAATTTAACAAAATAATAACAGTATATCATAATATTTATGAAGTGTATTATAATTTATACAAGTGTATAAATTAACCTATTTTAGAACATAATATAAATTGCACTTTTATTATATGCATATGTCTGTGACAATTGCAACACAAAATATATATGGGGAAATCTTTTATATTACTTACATCAGATGTTGGAAAACAAATTATCACAAGATTAATAACATACATTTTGTATGTATACATAAACATTTGATTAAAAAGCAAATATAATAACATTTAAATACAAAAAATATTCTATACCTATTTTACTATGATATACTTTTCAGTCAAAATGAAGAGTTTCCATTATTAATTTTAGTGAGCTCCATATTGGCAACTTGCAGAATATCATCCCACTTTTTAGCCGGTGTATATGGAGGAGATACTGGCACGTTAGTATTGTCGGGCACAGTAAATTGCAATTTTCGTTTAGATCTACCAACAAATATGCAGTTGTATGGTGATTTCTCTTCATTATTTATTATAGATTGAATAGAAGCTATAGGTGATGGTGTAAGAATATTTATTTTAACTGAATCCTTAATTTTAACAGGTCCTATGTACCTAAACACAGGCTTCTTTAATATTAAATTACCTGACACCTTTTCTATTAAGCCAACTGATATGAAAACATTGGCAATGTCATAGAGCCTTCTCACTTTAGACTTGTGCTGGCGTTCTAATTGGTCAGGGGAGAGACTTTCATTATTCTTGGTAGATGTGTCTATTAAAACTTTCACAGCCATTTCCAAATTTATGTAGGTGTTCTGCAATAATTAAAAAAAAATGTATTAAAAAAGGTTTTCTTGTAATCTCTTTATTACATTAAGTGCTAAAGGGTGTCCAGCAGGAATTTTTCAACTTTAAACGGCAATTATCGAAGTAATAGTAGGGTTTGTACCATTGAAAGCGCGGTACTTGCGGATTTGTTTAGTAGTCATGAGTCACTGGACGGGAGCGCACCGCTCGTTCGCGGTTGAGCAATATGTAAAGAATGGTGAATCGTTGGTTCGCGCGCGTCGGAACGTTTTGTACATTCGTCATTTTAATATTCGGCGTTTAAGTGATGGGCCGAGCACGCAACTTATCTGGTCGTGGGTACAAAGATTTAGGTAAGAAGGGACAACACTCAACAAAACTCCTTCAGGACCATCAACATCAGCAGCAACGCCCGAATGTGTGGCTGAAATTCGACATGAAATCATTAGAAATCCACGCAAGTTGATTAGGAAAATTGCAGCCTCCACAGGAATCGAAAAGTCAACAGTGCATGTTATTTTGAAGAAGAAATTAAGACTCCATCCATACAAAATGCAAATTGTTTCGGAGTCTCAACGAAAGTGACTATCCTTTGCGAGAAACTTTCGCAAGAACAATGCTGGAACGCTTTCGAACACCTACCACGTTGGAAAACATTTTTTTTTTCAAAAAATTAAAACAAACAAAAAGGGCATGAAAGTTTTATTCCGGGGAAAAAAATCTAATTTAATATTATACTCCTTGGCCCTTCCCTCCCTGACTATGGGTTGTGCCTTGGGCACTGTATCCGGAGTTTCAAGGTTCAATTCCCACTCATGGCAAAACATTATTAGTATATTTGTTTGTACAGTTTCCATGATCTGGGTATAAAATATAATAAAAGATTTTCAGAATTCTTTCTGGTAAACATAGTACAAGCCTAGAACTTAGTTTGTAACCAGAGCAATATGTGTAAATTGCCCTACATATAAAAAAAAGTGTTTACAAAACTATTCTTCTTTATTTGTGTGAAACAAATAAGTATAACTTACTTGGGGTTCAACTAAAAAAAGCATCAAAAATCTTTGTGCTAATACTCCTAAAGTTTTGTATTTTGGAGCTGGAGGTTTTGGTGCTTTTTCTCTTAAAACATCTGATAAGCGTAATGCAATGCCCTCCTTTTTCAAAGTTTTCAAAAATGGATTGATTCTGGATGCTCCATGCCATAGGTATGTATTTTTTCTCTTATGTACAGCACATTGGATTGCTTCCAAGATGTTTATAATGTCATACATACGACGTTTTTCTACACCAAGGCGGTGTGCAGTCACATCTAATTGAATTTCAATACTTGCTGGTCCATGAAGAGGATAAAGAGTGAGAAATCTGGAATATATGAAATAGTCTAGATAAATACTTATGTAAAAGATAATTACTTTAAGTGCTGTAAAACATCAGCAATAACCGCTAGTGTATTAAATAATAATAATGCTACATCCCAACCTGGTAGTATCTGGAATATTAGTTATAAGTACACTCTCAGTGAAAAAAAAGTTCAGGTACATACATAAAACTGCCTCAGGGTACCCAGTGCGTTTATTCCCATACGCCACCACCATCTCCTCCACCAGTGGTGGTATATGGGAATTATTGCCCCACGCGCCACCACTGGTGGCAATCGACACGAATTTTATCCCAATCGCCACCACCGGTGGTATTTATTTCTTCAATGTGAATTTTAGTATATTTTCAAATATATTTATGTTCTTATATAATAATATGTTTGTTTCATTTTCCTCTACTAGTTATTAACAAATAATTAATATAAGGCTTTTTCGATATAGGTTATATAGAAGTTGTTGATATATTTTGATTTAGTTTGTTAAAAAAAATATACAGAATATTCATGTGATGGATCTCGTCCATAAATGATAATGTTATGATTTCGTTCAATCCGAATAAACAATGAAATAATATTCGATATTAAATCGAAAGTATTTATTAATATAAAATTATAGAAAACAAAACAAATTTATTTAAAATGAATGAAATTACGGTGCAGGTTGGAGCCGTGAGAAAAATCAGGCGAGACGACATGTCGCGTAGCCCTAGCCAACATCGTGAGTTACGCTGTCAACTGTCAAAGTCAAATCCATGTTGAAAATACATTCACTGGGTACCCTGAGGCTGTAAGGCACCCGTGATGATATATATATATGTGTAATTTGATGATCGAAGAAAGGTTTTACAATTTATTTCAATACATCTAAGAGTTACGTTGTCACCGCCATATTTAAACGCCACCACTGGTGGCATTTACTTCCTCTATGTGTATTTTGGTATTTACAAATAAATATAATGAGTGTTCGAGGAAACCCACCTCATCAGTTAAGATTAATGATATGTGGTATATTATTAAATTAATATATTATTATCATGTTCTACACAATAAATAATTTATTTTTCACATTATAATAATAATAAATATAAAATCAACTCGATATAAATCTAGGTATAAAAATATGAATTAAAAAATCAACAGTATTTGCAAAGTTAATTATTAATTAAGCTGACCATTGGCCGCTAAATCGACCAATAGGAAGGCTTTATCAAAAAATTACTTTAATGTTACTCTGCTCTAATTTTTATAAACCAAGCGTCTCTAAATACATTTTAAACTTAATATTAAGTTTCAATTATTTGATTCGTTGGATAGTTAAACCTAGGATATAAATATATATAATGGCGCGTGGCGTCGCTTTAATTTTGAATGAATTTGTTTTATTTTCTATAATTTGATATTAATATCGAATATAATTTAATATATACTAAAATTCACATTGAAGAAGTAAATGCCACCAGTGGTGACGATTGGGTTAAAATTCGTGTCGATTGCCAGTGGCGTATGGGAATATTTTTCCCACATTTTTTCCACCACTGGTGGCGGAGATGGTGGTAGCGTATGGGAATAAACGATCCAGTGGTGTGGTTTAATTCCCTTGCCTTTGTTGATGCCGTTGTACAAACCCGCACTAAAATATTTGGTGATTCATACATCTGTAGCACTATTAAAATGTGGAATGCTCTGCCTGCTTGCGTGTTTTCTCCATCCTATAACCTTGAGTCCTTTAAATGAAGCGTGAATAGGCACTTAATATAATGAATGAAACTAGCAGTTAGTACAGTTCTAAGAGCTGGTTGTATTCATTCTTGGATCTGCAAACTGCTTTCGATCAGGTAGTCACATGCCGAGCTCCTATAAAATAAAAAAGACTATGCCCACTTCACCTCTATTTGGACAATACAGGGTGGCCACTTTTTTTTGGATAAGAATTTCCCTGACTTTTCAGATTTTGCAGTCACAATATATTATTTGTTTTTTTTAATTGAAAATAAAATATTTGAGATAAAAAATATTAGATGGAATCGCTCCGCTCAGGATGCCAGTCATTTACAGTAGCAAGTTGTGCATTTTAAATATTTTCCCTGACCTTCTACAATCTGCCCTGACATTTGAGGTCTCCGACAGTTCTCTGACTTTTCCCGGTTTTCCAGAAAGTGGCCACCCAGACAATAGCATATGACTAACATGCACAGTTACACAGGTAGCTATTGATATAAAAACTTATTGAGGCCCTGAAGAACTTTAGTTATTATAGGTTTTGTCTTTTTTTAGCAAAAAAAAAAATGAGATAAAACCTAGTGTTCTTCAAGGAAGTTTTTATGAATAAGACCATATGACTTTCTCTATATGCAAGGTTCTGTTGTCTTAGCATGTAATGTAATTATTCATTATGGTTTCAATTTGTATAGACCATATTATTTATAAGGCTGCAGTCCAACAGAGATGTGGATGTGCTGTCTATCACATCTCAAGCTTAAGGTTGTATACAAAAAGTTTTTATTATTAAAACTTCTTTCCCAAAGCTAAGCTATGAAACCAAAGCTAAAGGGACCTTGAAAATGGCAGTATTATAATATAGTCCGTCCACACTTTAAGTAGTAATTATAGTGTTGACTGTATGTATTAGAATGCACCCCTTTCTTCAAAATTTTGTAAATAACTAACCTGTCACATAATATTTGCAATGATTTTTCTCTTCTTTGGATTATACTTGGAGGAGGAGTGGGATATTCCAAAGCAACATTTGTTAATAATTTTAAATTTGCTGTCGGTGATACGTAACTTGAAGAATTTGTCACCTCTGAGAGTACACAGCGTTTTGGAGTCGAAGTTAAACCATTATTCTCGTACATTTTGAATTTTCACAAACATTATGAAATCGCAATAATAAAATAACCTTAGTTATCTAAAGACAGGAATAGTATTCTTTACCACAACCATTTCATTTAATACATATTTACTAGTAAGATGAACTCAATATGCTAATGCGTTAACGTACTGTTATTTAACAAATAGCAACTAACTAAAGCTGAAACTACTATTATTTATAACTATAACCTAAGATCTTCCGCAAACATTTTTCATAATTATTTGACATTCCTAAAATGCGCGCGAATCCGATGATATAAATAATGCGTTTGTCATCGAATGTTTCGATTATATTTTCTATTCCTTAATCTAAGATTATACATATTATAAACTGTTTTTTAGCAATAATGCCTTTTAACAAAATGATACAAATAAATATAAGAAATACAAGCAAGTATTTTATCTTTTAGATGAATTTATACGAATACCATTGGCGAAATGAGGACTATTGAGGACGAGTTTGACGAGTCCCTCCGATAGGTACCCTGAGGCCTTTTAAGCAGTTCTCGGGAGCCAAAAATTTACCCGTAATTGTATTAATTTATGAATTTATTTTTCAAAAAATTTTGCAATTAAATTGTCTACGATTTGTACGACATCTCAAAGGAAGAACAACACTACGAACGCGGTGATCAAGTTAACATACGAGTAACTTTTAATTCGATTTTGGAAAAGTTATCCTTTTTATTCACATTCAGTATTTGAAAACTCTCTATATATTATATAACAAAGTTACCTCATATCTATTAATTTATAAGTACGATAAAATAAATAGAATTAATCAAAGAAAGATGACGGAAATTAGGATTTGTCTATGGTTGCCGATTTTGTTTTGCGTCATGTCATGGCTGGCATGAAGTAATTTTGCGTTTTTAGCTGTTCTTACGTTACATAGTTTAGCTTACCGTACAAACAATTTCGGATTTGCTAAGTTATTTTTCATATGACAAATGTTGTTTGTCGGAATATATACGCGCTTTAGAATTAAAGTGTTGTTAAATCGTTGATAAAGAAAGTGTAACAAGATATTTGTACAAAATGAATGACGGAGATTGGGTTTGTCCGGACGCAAATTGCGGTAATATAAATTTCGCTCGGCGAATGGCATGTTACCGGTGTAATAAGGATCGCCCAGATGCAGGGAAAAAAGATTTTAAACAGAAGAAACTAGGCACTGAAATAGGAAAGTCCGCCGCGGAGAAATCTCGTGGTTTATTTAACGCAGATGATTGGCAATGTAATAAATGTACAAATGTCAACTGGGCCCGGCGTCAGACATGCAATGTTTGTAATGCCCCGAAGTTTGGAGAAGTAAGTGTTTTAGGATTTTATTTATACAAATGTTATAATAAATTTGAGTTTTACTCATTTAGTCAAACGTAACATTGCTGTTGTTTGCTGTGTGCATAATAATATTGTTTCTGCTGTAAGGATCTAAAATAATTTTTAAATGAAGTAAATTCATTTTATTATTATTAACTTAGGTCTGGATGTTCTTTAGGCCGCCCTTAGAAAGACCTTAACTGTAGGTTTACTCAATTCCCCCTATAATTGTAATTAAATACATAAATAATTATTTTAGCTTAAAATATATTATTTAACAATCTTTAATCACTTAAACGCAGTTCTAAGAGCTGGTTGTATTCATACTTGGACCTGCAAACAGCTTTCGATCAGGTAGATGAGGAGTTACATGCCGAGCTCCTATAAAAAAAAATTAACATAGACTGCCCACTTGACCTCTAATTGGACAATAAAGGGTAGCCATTTTTTTTTTGGATACGAATTTCCCCAACTTTTCCAGTCACTTAAATATATTATTTGTTTTTTTTAATTGAAAAAAAAAAATTTGAGATAAAAAATATTAGATGGAATTGCCTCGCTTAGGTTGCCAGTAGCAAGTTGTGCATTTTAAATATTTTCCCTGACCTTCTAGCATTTTCCCTGACATTTCCAGTCTCCGAAAATTCCCTGACTTTTCCATGTTTTCCAAAAAGTGGCCACCCTGACAATAGCATATGACTAACATGCACAGTAACACGGTACCTATTGATATAAAAGCTTATTGAGGCCCTGAAGAACTTTAGTTATTGTAGGTTTTGTCTCTTTTTAGTAAAAAAAATGATTTAACAAGCTTTAATCAGTTGAATGGTTCTTATCAAATTCTAGATGAACTTATTTTTAATATTATATTTTTATAAAAAAAAATTGCAAATATACTTAATATAATCATCACTAATTGATTTTAAAAATTCTGTTTTGTTATCCTGTCTTAATCTTTAATTAGTTGAATGGATCCCTGAAATATTATCATCACTAATTGATTTCAGGAATTTTGTTTTGTTATCCTGTATCAATCTTTAATCAGTTGAATGGATCCCTGAAATATTATCATCACTAATTGATTTCAAGAATTGCGTTCCTTATCCTGTCTCAATCTTTAATCTGTTGAATCTTATCATATTCTTCAACCATTTTTTATATTGTCTTGTATTAGAATACAATGCAGTATATTATACTGTATTTTTTTAAATGATGAATCTTAAAATAAAATGGGATATAAAATCCCATTTCATTTTAAAACCAATCTGTTTCTGGTGTGGTATCCATAAAACAAGGAATCTTTGTAGTCAGGATAATACATAATTTTATTTTATAATTTATGATTATGAACTTGTCTTTGTGTCATTAGCAATAAGTGCCAGGTACAGTCACATATATTTTTAGGTAGAAGCCCGGACTGGTTATGGTGGTGGATACAATGAACGTGGAACTGTAGAGTATCGTCGTCGTGAACAGTCTTCTGATGATGAATATGATGAATTTGGTCGAAAGAAGAAAAAACGAAGCTCTTATACACCTGCTGAGGAAGATGTGAGTGTGAGATAACCTTGTTTTAACAAATACTTCTATGTATTCTATTGGAGTATAAAAAGTACATACTTTTCATAATCACTGTTTAAATATTATTTATTTTTTATAATATAATATTTTATTAATATTATAACTAAACTTAAATATGTATTTTAATTGCAATACTATTATTACCAATATCTTTAAAATCAATATATTTTGCACTGAAAAGCCTGTTTGGTAGAATACAAAGAAGTTTTTGATAATTTTTTAAAATATAAGTTTTCAAAATTATTACTGTACCTAATATGATGATTTATTATTTGTTAAATTATCTGCAATATTGAAAAAAATCATGTTTTTTTTAAATGTTTTTATGTAGTCTCATAATAATTTATTAATACAAGGCACTGCGATTGATAATAGTAGGTTGGTTTCTTTATTTTTACAAAGTTATTTTTAGATAAATAATACTTCATCATAGTTCATACTTTTCTATAGGTAACAGTAACACAATTTTATATATATATATATCACTTTCAATCCTAAACAATATGCATTATCCTGTTTTAATTAATTCATTTGAGATAAAGAAATTCAGCTGAGAAGATTCCTTTTACTTATTATTTGTGTAAGTGAAATATTTGAAACTCATCATTACTAATGTGAAGATTTTTCCTGCCTGCAGGTTGGCGTCACTGCTGGAACAGTGCATATTAAGGTGCCGCCAACCGTCTTGCCGAAAGAGAAAAAGATGGAATATGGCTTACCACAACTCCCTCATCCAATAAAAAGAAAAGAAAACATACAAAGCGGCAGTTTAAGTGATGGCTCAGTTTGTGATGTAGCACCTCTCACGAAAACAAATTTAATAGAGTTCAGAAAACAGCAATTCCAAATACCCTATAATGTACCAAAAAATGAAAACAAACTTCAAGAATCTGCACAAAAGCGTAAAAGAAATTTTAGTGGAGGTGATAAAGATCTGACATACTCTTCTGGGTATGAAACAAGTTATAAAAAGATATCTAGGTTCAATAATATGTCCGGTATCAATGCAAGGCCTATGTATAATCCAGTCATGGAAAATAGTGTTTCGTCTACAAATGATGTTGGTTATGCATGCACTAAAAAATTGCCAATAATTTATACATTAGATGAAAGAGTTCAAATAGCAGCAGCTGCTGTAATTTATAATAATTGCAAATTTGTTACTCAAAAATTTGAATCATTTCATAAAAAGCCCGCACCAGATTACAAAACAATATTTTTATGGCGACAAAGATTGTTGACAACTGGTTGTTTAAATGATTCTCATTCAGACAATAGAAAAGACACAGAAAAATCATCATCTACTTCCATTGACTGCATTGATGTCACTCCAAAAGACAAAAATGTTTTGAAAAAACTCTTACCTAATCCAGATGAAATTAAACTAGATTCAGAAAGTGAATCTGACTTTATAGAACAGGTTTCACGAAACAATTACCATTTAAAATATTCCAGAAGATCAAGTGTAGAAACAGTTATTCTGGTTGATCCCCCTAAAAATATTTCACCACAAAAAGGTAGTTCTGAGACAAAAACTATACAAGCAAAGTCAATAGAAAGTGTAGAATCAGATTACCCCGACACTGACTCGGACCCTGAAAAAGATAATTCAGGAAAATATAAGCAATCTTTGTCCCAAAAGTCAGCATCAGCAAGAAATAGTAAACCATCACAATCTGACTCTGAATCTGACACACCTTCTACGGGAGAACAAACTGATTACTTTTCAAATTATGGCAAACCAAAAAGGAAACTAAGAAGGAGAATAACATCTGCAAAAACAATAACTTCCTCTAAAACTACTACACCAGCTGCTACAATGCCTGTACAAAGATATTCTACAGTTTGTCCCTCAGAGAAATCTCCATTGGTGACTGGGAACATTTATGCACCTAAATTAAATATGACTCCTAAAAAGCCACGGAGTTATGTAGAAATTGATACTTGTTCAACAGAATATGTTCCAACTAAAATTGGTGCAACAACAAAACAGAATTATCAACAGTTTAAAGACAATGTAATAAAAAGAGGTTATTGGGCTAAGGGTAATGGCACGGCACTTAACAAATGTACAGAGTACATGAAAACAAACACCCATAATTCAGGTAATAACTTAAAAAAATGCTTTAAAGGTAATGTGAAACCTATGATTACTCCGCCGAAAGCTCAAAATAATATTACAAATGTATCACCAGCTACCATTGAAATATCTTTACCTCCAAAAAACATTGAGAATTATACAAATACTTATATTAATATACCTTTACCAGAAACAAACTCGTTGGGAAATGCTTCGCAAATATTTGATATTATACCGACGAATTCTATAAGTAGAATACCGCTACCGGAAAACAAAAGCTTTGAAAATTCTTCTCAAACTTTTGATAAACCACAGGCTAAATCTATCAATAATATACCTTTGCCAGAAACTAAAAAGTTAGAGAATTCTTCTCGAATTTTTGATATTGTGCAAACCAAACCTAGTAAAAATCAAAGCATTACTGATATATTTAATACTAACGAAAATGTACGTGAAAGTCCACCAAAAGAAAACACTTTACAAGCGTATGATGAAATTCGTCAAAGAAATGAAAAGGAATGGGATGAAGAAGATGATGCCCTGTATAGAAACGATGATGATGATGATGACACATTTTCTAATAATAAAAGCCATTCACAGTCTCTTAACGAAAATATTAAACCACATACTCCTATTTATCAAAATCTATCTCCTCAGAAACATCCTACAATTGAAGAAAGTAATGTGAATATTGTTATGGAACGAAAAAAACAATTATTTAACATGTTAAACGATTTTGAGGATGATTCGGAAGCAAAACATGATCACTTCCACAAAGGTGTCACAGTACAAAATTGTCAAATCTCTAATACAAACAACAAAGATAATCATTTCTTTAACGTGTCTAAAGAAAAAGAACCAACTAAAAAGTCTACAACAAACCATTTATTTGAAAATGAAGTTAATAATGTACAAACTCATAATTATGATGAAGTTAATAATTTTATAATAAGACCACACAATAATAGAACATTTGAAAGTATACAAAGTGCTAAGAATAACACATTGCGTATATTAAGTAATATACAAATAGCACCTGCAAATAATAATATTGAAATGAAAAAGTCAAACACTTTAGACTTGCCACAGTTAGGGATATCAAAGGACTCTACAAATGTAATTTCAGACAATAATAACATATTTCAAATGCCTTCAAAATTATTGCAAAAGCCAAAGGATATTCCAGATGATATTTCTAAACAAATGATAATTCTGTCTAAGAATGATGAAGTACAAAATTCATCTGAGGTTCCTTTTGCATCGAGTACGCAAATTGAGAATAAATTAGATGAATCTTTACATTTAAACAGTTCTATAACAGCTGAGACCCAGTCTAACATACAGAGTTTACAAACTACCCAAAACTTATCTGCTTTGCTGACAGGGATAGATGCTAATGCATTAATGCTTGCTTTAAGAAATATTCAACAATTAAATCAAAATCCAAATACGATTCAAAATGGACATACAGATACCACTAATGGAGATGACAAATTATCATCTAAGAAAATAGAAACAATTAATTTAACATATGATGAAGAATGGGAAAAAGATACTGACTGTGAAGAATCAATAGAGCAAAGATTGGAGAAAATGGATGGAAATACTGGTGATACTCCTTTTTTAGGTGATATTTTTGATCCAGGTCCTGTTATGATTCCTCATAAAGTTGCAAATAAGTTAAATCTACCAATAGAAAATACTGAACTTAACGAGACAGATTTGGGGGAAAATGGAGCTGCTGCAGTTGGAAGTTTTAAAAGTTTTGCTCTGCCGAAACCAATATTGCTGAATAGATTAAAATTACGCATTCCTAATACACAAGAAAAAAATTGTGTGAAGAAGACACTGAAGAAGCGGACTAAGGTTTGTATTATTTTCTTTTGAAGTATTTGTTGAAGCGGTTATGAGATTCAAATCACAATGATATGATAATAAATGTTGGGATAACGAACTAAAATCATATTCATCTATTATGATATCACAGTGAAACATAATCAACAAAAGAAAAATCATGGAAGTAAAAACTATTTCTTTAATACCTTCTAGCATACATGTTGTTATGTTAAAAACATTATTTAACCGATTTTATTAATATAAAGAATGTTGACAAAGATTCTAATTGTTAGTATAAATTCAAAAACTATAAAAATATTTTGTTGCAGAAACCAAAAGGAGAAGGTAACGAGAATGAACCAGGAGATGACGAGGAATCTGACGACAATGCGGACTTATCTAAATATGAACTTTGGGGGAGCGACGAGGAGAAATCAAACGCGCCCAAAGTTGGTGAGTGTTAATAGCGAAAATATTAGCAAAATGCAATTATTTGTTTTAATGGTTAATATTATTTCTAGGAGAAGACGCCGAAGATAACGGACAAAGTTCTAAAGCAGTAGACAATGACAATGAAAATGAAAAGAATGGAGGATCGGATGAAGTTGACAACAAAAAAAGGTAAAAGTTTATTTAAAACGAAAATCAATGATTTGAAGATCTAAAATATAAATAGTAACTTGCGGAAAAACTGGTTTAAATAACATGACAATGAAATACCGAAATTAATAAAATTGTGTTCAAAATGCAGGTCTAGGAGCTCTTCATCATCATCGTCGTCATCATCTACATCCAGTTCTAGTCCGAGTTCAGACGAAGCACCTAACAAGTAAGAAAATTTGACACAGATACAATATAAATTTATTTCTCTTGTAAACTGTACTGTATTTTTGAGATATAACAGTAAGAGCACCTTAACCGTTATAGTTACAAGAAAACGTTCCGTTCCTAGGAGACCACCCATATTTTTTTGAGATGTCCTGAACTGCATTCACAGATTTTGAAATATATATATTTTATGTACATTCGGCAAAATGATTATTTGACACAAACACTTTTTTTGATGTCAATGGATTCTGTTTCTTATAATGATGTCTACTGGACCGACTGAGTACTAAAATGACAGAAATCGCGAAAAACTTTCCATACATTTTATATGGAAAAACGAAATATATCAACTCGAAATATCGTTTATTGACAAACGATCCTATTTCTTACTGTCATCAAAATACTCTTTAAGGTCAACTGAAGTTTGAGTATATACACTGGGGTTGTACACAATACTTTACCATATGCATGTAGTGAAGTAGTAACACTACTTCACTTTACCAGAGTTGTAACTAGATTTATTACTTAAAGGACATCTGCATTTTGGCATAGTCAATTGTACCAAGATCAAATTATAATAAAAAAATACCTGACTAAAATGTATATCTAAAACAATTATTCAATTTAAACTTCACGGATTTTTAAGAATAAAAAGTTTCAAAAAACCAAACAACTTTTGCCTAAAAAAAATGTTTAAGGCCTTTGCTTCTATATTATGAAAAAAAAGACAAGCGATATTTATCTAACCTAAAAACCAAAATAAAAACAATCCAAATTAATGAATTTTTGTTTCAGAATTATAATTGTTTCACCAAATTTCTTAAAATGGGGTTTTTAAGAAATATTTACATTTTATATTTACATATTACTTATTTTTGAACACCTCTATATAGTTGACATCCCAGCGCGTTCCTATTTACAAGAAAATGAAATTTCGTGATTTATATTACGAGTATTATTGTATACCTACTTTATTTTTTCGTTATACATATTTTAATTTGTAGTTTTATTACTTCTAGCTTATTTTATTATTAACAAATTAAATATTAAGTTAAAATACCGTTTGCGACAAAAACGTACAAGCTTGAGAAATGTTTAAGAAACGAAATATTTTGTGATACCAACAATGCACAAGTATTGCTACTGTAAATATTTTGTAATGTTATATTTCTCATTTCCTGGCTAAAAAAATATACAAATACCGTTAAATGAGCATCTCCAAATTATTATCTTCAGCCCCACACACCAAATGATTCGGTACAATATACTATGCCAAATTTGTATGGCGGGCGGCCAGGGGCCCTGCCGGGGCCCTTACCAAAGAGCCAATCAATAATCGGATAGAAATACCCATCGAAAGCCAAAAAATCAAAAGTATGTAAAAGTATGGGATTTGACGTTTTTATCTATCGACGTGTCGATCGGTTTGTCATGTGGCTTCCCGGCAAGGCCCCAGAACTCCTTTATCATACTTTAGTTAGATTTCCTTCTTTACTTAAAAGAGTTTAGCTTCGGTTACAGTTCCTACTTTACCATAGTTTTAGATAGAGTTACTATTTGACTATACATGCCGGTTGGAACATTCAGGTTTGATGATTTCAACTTGAACAGCGAGCGGGAATCTCCCAGCCGGGCGGGCCGCAACAAGTCCCGGTCACGGTCACCCCGGCCCAAACCGGCGGCCGTGGCGCGCCGGAAGAGTCGAGACAGTCGCTCTGGAGGAGACTCCAGGTACGCTTCATGGTACTTATTGTTATTATATTTTAAGAGTTGTTTTGTTAGCGGGGGAGGTTTGTCCGTACTATTATTTCTTCTGTGCCTCAACTCCACTTTTCACTCAAGGAGTGTCCGAGTTGAGAACACGACTTAAAATATGGGGGTTATAATAATGTGCTGGCGCAGTCTTACATTTATTGGAGCACGGCATGTGACTTTGTTGATCTACCTGGCGGTGAGCAGACCTGCAAAGTCCATGAATGGGGTCAATAATAATTTTACGAAACTAACTTGGGTTTAACTATGGTTTCAATTAATATTAGGTATTAACTAATAAGATAATTTTAATCGAACGTGTATAAATGATAAGTTTGTAAAAACGCATTTTTTTTATTTGTAATTTGCATCGAGTAAACTCTAAAGGGGATTAAGTAATATAAAAAACTGCAAGGATAACAAATAGAAAAAATATATAGCACTATATATTTTTTCTATTTGTTATCATCTTCACCTTGCATGAATTATTTCTGCTCTCTTAAGCGCAATATAGATTCAGCTGGAATTAAATTAGTATGTAATTTGAATGCCAAAGATCGAATCAATTTTATTTATTTGTAATTTCAAATTAGAAGTAAAAATTGGCTAATCACAGAAAAACATTATTTTTATATAATTAATTTATTTTTATAATACATTTTTATTATATTTTATAACTATCGTAATCTTTGGCATTCAACCTACATTTGTAATTTTGATAATTATATCATGGATATTTTTTGGGAAATTATAATATGTTATACAAGATGAATTTGAAAGGATGTACTTTGGGCTAATATGAGGTTCAAATCGAACTTTACTCATTGAAGTATGTGTCGCAAATGAAAAAAAAAATTAACATTACTAGTTTGATTTTTTTAATTTGTGACACATGTTTCCATGAGAAAAGTTCGATTTGAACCTCATATTAGCCCAAAGTACATCCTTTCAAATTCATCTTGTATAACATATTATAGTTTCCCAAAAAATATCCATGATATAATTATCAAAATTACAAATGTAGGTTGAATGCCAGCAGAACCTTAAATTAGCTCAAAGTACGCCATTTCAAAGTCACCCTGGGGTTTAGCATAACTACATCGATATAATTTGACAGTCGATAAAATTAAGTTTATGAATGAACATTCATTCATAAACCGATATGTATCGATTTATCGAGGCTATCGATGCTGTTATACTAGGGCCCTCTGTTTAATACTTTATCATAATAAGGCCGCCTCCGTAGATTAGTTGGAAAAAATATTAGTATGTTTTTCTGTACAGTTTATCATGGTCTGGGTGTTTATAAAATATAACATAGATTATTATCGTTGTTTCTGGTACACTTAGTACAAGCCTAGAGCATAGTTTGTGACCAGAGCATATTGCTCTGGTGTTATTTGTACTACATATTATTATTTATTATTATTCTAGAGCGCCGGACCAGCAACGCGATCGCCAGAGAAGACCGGGCGGTGAACGAAGAGAACATAGGTACTCCCGTGATGGCAGCAATTACTACCCCCGCGGTAAACATCGCTAAGTCTTACACTACTTACTGTAAATGTATACTACTATGTTTATTATATTTTGAATCGTTACCTTTGTTGATATACTCGACATACTTGGCTTTGCTGAAGGATTTAAAAGCTTGTATTACTTTTCTAATACTGTGCGCCTCCATTGAATATACATTTGTATATAAACAATATATTGCCTTTTTGGCTCCCGAGAACCGTTTTTTAAAACGGCCTCAGGGAGGGATTCAGCCGTCCTTATGTCGCCGATGGTATTCGGAGGTAACACCTAATAAGCAGCGAGCTTGTTGCGGTGTTTTTGATGGTATAGCCTCGTTGTATAAAGCGGTCATTTATCCAAGGTCGGACCGGTTGTCATCTGCTTAACCATGTTTTCAGTTGCGCAGTGACATAACTACTAGGCTGGGCCCGCTTTTATATAACTACTAGTTAATTAATATCATCACGGGTGCTTTACGGCGCCCGAGACCGCTTAGACGGTTTCAGGGTACCCAGCGGAGGGATTTTTAATCCCACCTCTTCGTAGATGGTATGAGTCTACACCGAACAAGTGACCAGCTCGTTGCGATGTTTAGATAGACTCAATAACCCATCTAACTACTATATAGTATACAACTACATTTTGGATATACACAATTTGGTCAGTATTGGTCACCAAAGTGGGAGGTAGCATCAATAATATCTCCAGTTTACATAACACCCTCACGTTTAGTAGGGCGTCTCTACTCATAGTTATAGATTTGATTGACATCATCTTTTTTTCATTTTCCCATACCATACCATTTTTACCCATACCAGCATTGGTATATATTCTTTAAAAAAAAGTATCTTCATTAAGAAGCGCCTTACTTATATTTTTAATATTCGGGCATTGGTTATTGTAATTTTCAAAATGGCTACCGTTTTAGGATATATTTTAAGATTAAGTATGAAGTACCTTTGATTTGGTAAGGACGAATTATAGTAAGACAACTGTTATAGCGATCAACTTACAGTTAATGTACAATGTATTTAACTTCCGACAAATTTCATTTACCGCCATTATTGCTCGTGTGGCAATGGCAGTACTAAATAATGTACTAAAAATGATATAGAATGTCTTTTTTTCATGTAAGCCAACATAACAGCTAGAGGTTAAACGCTAAACACACAGTATGTTTTTTATTTATTATAATTTTCGTTCAGTGAAGCCAAGTGCAGAGGCTGGAAGCGCTAAAGAGGCGTTTGTCTTGTATATACTATATTAAGTATGTACTATAAGTTTAGATGATGTTTTTGTTCTTTTATTTTATATTTGAGTAAAACTTCAATCATAAAATAGTTTTTATGATGTCATAATAATATTTAGTCTAAGGCTGAAAAGTGACATGTATAGTTAACTTGATTGTAATTCTTGAAAATAATATGGCCATAAGGCTGTGCACGTCAAGATGTCAATTTCTGTATTAGATACTAATTGCATTGGATTTTATTTGCTAGGTACCAGTCGTCCAAAATGTGGTCTACCACCCTAGTTAATCTTTACATTGCATGTCACAATACAAAAGGTTGATTCTCTCTCGCAGATTATTGTGACAGTTAATGCATTTTATAATTTATTGTAGTGACTTTTACACTTCACTTATTCGCCTCCATAGACTACTGGTTGCGTCTTTGGCATTGTATCCGGGGGTGGTGGGTTCAATTCTCACACATGGCATAAAATATTAGTAAGTTTGTTTTTGGTAGACATAGTGCAAGCCTAGAGCCTAGTTTGTGACCAGGGCAATATGTGTCCTATTACCTTAGAGATATTTTGATGACACGGGGAGTTTTGTCAAACTTGATGGACCACTTCCTTGGCCGACTGTACCTTACTATTTTTCTTTATACATCGCTAAATCAATGCACCAGGCCAATAAATTTATATTTAAAAAGGGAAATATGTAAAAAAATATTTATTAAAATTGGGCTAAAGTATTCATAAACGTGATTTTAGTAAAATAGTTAAAATAAAGTTATTCAACAAATAGCTTGTACGGAGAAATAATCAATTTGACAGTTCTTCATACAAGTTAACTGTCAAATTACTATATCTGACAATTGAAAAATTTGTGTATTCAAATTGAACAATTCAGATTAAATTAAGCAAACCCCTGGTAGATAAAACTAGGTACCTAAGCAGGGCCCTGCAATCGTCGTCGTGACGCCCATACAAACGTACTTCCAATATTACAACTTGGCTGTAGGTCGAAGTTCAACTATTATTTTTATGTTGGTAATTGTACGTAGCAATCTTTCTGTTGTAATCAATATTAATAACATTAAAATAATGTTTCAGATTAAAAAAAAACAGCACAGAGATTAATAAATACAATGACCGACAAAAATATTATTTTAATTCTGCGACAAACAGTAATCAGTATTATTGGAAGTACGAAAGCTCAATTTGTATAGAGAACGCAGATTTCGCGATTACGAATGCAGTGTCCTTAACATTTGTGCTTTTATTACTTTATGTAAAGCCAAATTGTTATTATTTTAATCTCGTTAAAAATATTATCTATGGAATTACGATGAAGTTAATAAATAGCATTTAGTATTTGTTTTCATAATCGCTTGTAATATTAATATTAATTAGGAATTAGATTTAAGATTACATTCTTAAGATATTTTTTAGTTGTATATTTTTGTTATAATCGATTTGAAAAAATCCTTTTTAGTTCACTAAATATTGTCCTATTTTGTTCTAGTTTGATTTGAATAATAATCTGAATAGTAATGTGTCTTTTAGTTATAATAAAAATATCTCTTATTAATGTTGTACGATTATCGCTTTTTTAATAAGCTTTTTTAAAATTAATTTAATTAAAATAATGGTGTTGAACGCCTAATTTAACCAATATTTAATCGGTAAAATATAATATCTGAATAAATCGTAGTTGCTCAAAATTGATGTTGTAAAATCGGCTCGAAGGACCATATAATATTTTTTATTCTAATTTCAACCAAAATTAAAAAACAAAACAGAATTTCAATTAAAATTATGATGGAGATTTAGATTCATCATAAATAAAATAAGCAGTGTTTTGGCTTTTATTTAACAAAAGTAATAAAGGCGAAAGGGATAACACTATGTAGCTTAAACATAAAATATTATTATCAATTAGGGGATTGTTGTAATTTGTTTCAAAAAAACTTGTTGAATGAAAATAATTGCATAGTGTTTAATTACTTTACATTTTACTTAAAATCATGTTTTGTCTTTGCAGATATATTACATATATAACAAACAATCAATCATTTATTTTCAATTTTATTTTCAAAAAGTTGTAGTAAGTGTTTATGTGTTTAAAGCATTTCTAACAACACTCATTTATAACTTAATTAATATTAATAATCTTTTTTTAAATCGGGAAAAAATACTATTTTGTATTAATATTATTAATACAAAATAATACAAATATTAAGTAATTAAATATTTTACAATTATCAATATAAAAATTATTGAACTATAACAGCCAAGTTATACTACTACTATAAGTCATACTAGAAGTACGTTTGTTTGGCGTCAACACGACTGTCGAAACCTTAAATGCACAATTCCTAAATTAAAAAAGTTCCGTGTCAAAGTTTTTTTTAAGTAATAATAAAAAGCGTCTCGTGTGGCAATGCCAAAATTTGAATTAGTTTCCACATTAATTATTGTGATAGAATATGTGTTATATGCCTAAGTGTAAATATTAGTCTTATTGTACCTAATGGTGGAATCATTCATTTTAAACCGTTCCGGTCCGTGTTTTTTTTTAAGAAATAAAAATTATTTTAAAATTAAATTTAATGTACGAAGTAGAAGTTATCTTAATAAAAAAATAAAAATGCATTCATAAAATAATCATCAGTAGTTAATAATATAAAATAGGTTAAAATTCCCTTGTATAATCATGAGTGAATGTCAGTAATTTTATGCGATTGTGCGTTTCTAATAGGATAGCTTGTAGTTTATCCTATAACCTATAAGTAGTTGATAAGATTTGTATACCTATCTATAAACAATATTATATTTTAATGACCTTGTTCATAAAAACTTATTAGAGTCCTAGAAGAAGACTTATGTTAAAATAGTTTTTGTCTTTTATGCATATTTATTTTATGTTGCCAGAAAAGAGACTTATAACTAAAGTGTTCTTCTAGGACTCTAATAAGTTTTTATGAATACCGGTAAGTGTAAGTGTCTATTTCACGAAAAATGTTTTGTTTTTGTATTTTTTTTTATAAAACAAAATGGATTCAACATTTATACTTTACTAAGAACACATATTATAGTAATTGTTAAGACTTAGTAAATCAGGTCACTTGTACACTTAGCTTCATTTGCACCAAAGTGTCCGTTAAAGTAATTGTAACTATTAAATTAAAAAATGGCGTCGATTGTACCAGTTTTATTTTGTGAGTCAAATGACAGCTGGTACATTTGAGGGATTTTTTAACTTTATTTAATCGTTACGATTACTACTTTAACACACACTTTGGTGCAAGTAGCACTAAGTTGGTGTCGAATCTCGCTGTCATTCGACTTTCAAAAGAAAACTCATATATTCGACGCCCAGTTGCACCAAAGTGTCCGTTCAAGTAGTTGTACTTGAACGGACACTTTTGTGCGACTGGAGCTTAAGTGTACAATTACAATAATTCTTGTATTTTTTATTAGATTTAGAACTACTTACCATACAAAGTTTTTTTAATTCTTCAATTAAATTGTTAGGGAAGATGTATTTTTTTTAGGCTGTGTTCCAATATTTGTAGCTATTAATAAAGGTCCATAAAATTAAAAAGGATATAACTAGTAAAACCCATTAATTTATTATTGTTTTTTTCAATGTCTAAATAAACAATGTCCTGCATGACAAAAAAATATTGGTACTGGCTAAAGTTAAAAACGTCCCACAGAATGGTTACCATATTAATGATTTCTTGCAGTCTAGTAAACTTCATTCATAGTAAAAAAAAACAATATTGGTATCAAAAACCCGTCCGTAAAATGGCTAACGAAACTGGCAATATTTCATTGATTATCATTATTCTGTATTGGTAATTCACACTCTTTTTTCCGAACTTATCCGTTTTGGAACGCGGTCTTAAATGAACGATAATGGGGTTGTTTTGGCAAAGTAATCTTTATTACAAGAAACCAAAGGGTAGATAGAATTTTAAATTTCCACATAAAATAGATTATTATTTTTCATCGCTGTGAATAAATTTTTTGAAAGTGGTAGTAATTAGGATTTTTTTCGATATAAATCATCCAACTTTACTCGAGATGCGAGGCTAGTAGTAGTAGAGGGCGCGTCAGTTAGTTTCACATTAACAACCCCATTGTCGAATATATTCATTTTGTATTGATACATGCTGATTTTTTCATTTTTTTTATATTATAGGTAGATTACCTAAGTGTAAATATGGTTGTATGATTTCTTTTTTATAATGTTGTAATGATTGGAATAAACACCGTTCTAAAAACGATATTGTATTCGAATGTATATATTTAAATCAATCAAAATGTCAACTTAACTTTAAATCAACAATTGTCAAACTTTTCACTTTACTTATTGTGTTATTTTAGACAATTGCTCTAGGTTCTTTATCTTACAATTTTTTAAACATTAAACAGTTTGTCAAGTTAAAATAGAGTAAGTAAAAGCTAATTTAAATGAGGGCTTTTTGATTATTTTATTCGTTTGGCAACACTAAATATTTTTAATCTTTTAGTTATAATTTTCATTTTCTATTATTATAGAACTTTTAAAGGACTTGTATAAATTTAAATAACATCAATACCTGTTTAAAGCGGCACTTTACAAGTGCGTTCATTGTAATTTTAGCCCTGTCAACTGTGGCCTCCCGCTAGGTTGGTAGTAATAAATAATGTAATAAAAAAATATTTTTCTGAAAATCCCCCATGTCCATAGTAGATGATTTCAGAATTTTTCTTCCTGAAGTCCCCCAAAATCAACCTATCACCTAATCACCTTGCGGGGAGATTTCAATAAAACATTCCTGAAATGCCCCGAGCGTCAAGACGCTTATCATCGAAATGCTGGCCATTTAGATAGTGGCGCCCGCGCAACAGATACTTGAAACTAGTGCTTGACGCGAATGGCTTATTTGCCGATAATTCAATTGAAGGCGTGTAGAAAAATTATAATATAAAACCTGTGGAGATATGCGGAAGTGTATTGGAATGCAGCATACTGCGTGTGTATTTTTTCTCCAAAATCAAATGGAGCCATGTTTTGGGGGATTTCAGGAAAATGGATCCCTGTTATCCCCAACGACGGCCATGGGGGATATCCGGAATAATTAATAAAAAATTACATATTATAATAATATTGATATAATCGCATTACACCACGTCGATATAATTTGACAGAAAAATTAAGTTTATAATCGAAATTTTATTCATAATCGAAATGTTAGATACATTTTGATTATGAATAAAATTTCATTTATCGATGTTGTTGTGGTAATAAAGCCCATTCTTTTAGGTTAGTCGTAACAGCTAGAGTTAAAATTACTGTGAATCCAATGTATTATATCCTGTATATGCCTTTAAAAGGATGACTTTGGGCTAATATGAGATTCCGCTGATCAAATCGAACAAATTTTCCCATGGATCAATGGTCGCAAATTAAAAAAATGTTTTGCTTCCCCATACGAATTGGTCATTTTAACATAATATTCTTTCAAATTCATCCTGTATATATTTAATACATATAAAAATAGTTTATTGAGGGCCACTTGCGCTACATTTATTGCAGTTTCATTAAAACAAGATTATAGTAGAATCAAATCTGTTAAAAACTAATTAGTGTTGCCAGATAAATAATGTTACCCCTAATTCTTTATATCATTCTATACACTGTGTACGAAATATATTAAGTGGTGTTATTATTGCATTATTGCTGTATAAAACACTTTTTGTAATAAAAATATCCTACCAGAATATATACTGTCTTTTTTTTAACGCAAAACGTTACACCACTTTATGTTGCAGTTTAAAAAAAAAAATACCATCACGGGTGCCAATTTGACTCCCGAGAACCGTTTAAACGGCCTCAGAGTCCCAGCGGAGGGATTAACCCATCCTCATTTCGCCGATGGTATTCGGAGGCAACACCTAACAAGTGGCTAACTTGTTGCGGGGTTTATGATGAAATAGCCTCGTTGTATAAAGCGGTCACCCATCCCAGGCCGGTCTTGTTGTCATCTGCTTAACCTTGTTATCAGTTGCGCAGTGACTTAACCACTAGGCTGGGGCCGCTTTTTGCAGTTTTAACATTTAAAAAATACCTAAATATTATAGGGGACATCAAAGGAACTAAGACCAGACTAAAAAATGACTAAATATGTCATCTTCATCTTCATGGCGGGTCCACTTTTCCGCAATTGGCCAGGAAGTTAGGCCTTTTTGCGTGATGTAAACGGCCGGCTACTCTAGCCAGCCCAGCTCCTTCCAGAAGGCAGCAAGGAGTCTTGGACTCCTACAGGCCTCGAGGAGCGACCTCGGTGTTCCGAGGATTTCCGCCCGTTGTGAAGCCACCCCGGTGCAGTGAAGCAGCACGTGAGTAGGTGTTTCTTCGGTTTCCATGCATCCTCTACATAGAGGACTTGGTGATACCTATAAGGGTAAGGTGTCTGTTTAATGGAAAGTGTCCGGTCAAAATGCCCACCACCATCCTTAGGTTACCTCTGTTGTGACTAAGCAGGTTTCGAGCTAGGCGCGGGCCAGGTTTGGTGACCGCCTCTCTCGCCTGCCTGCAGTTCTGTAAATTGGCCCAATACTTACAGTGATGGTTGTGGATGTTATCTCGCAGCCAACTTCCCAGCTGATTAAAAGAGATCGGTACATACGGTTCGGGTCCCACCGGAATGGTAGCCGATCCTCTTTTTGCTAGTTCGTCCGCCGCGTCGTTACCAAGCGAATTGCTGTGTCCTTTAATCCACTGGAGAATGACCCTGTTTTTGGCTGCTATTGTCTCCAGTGCGTAGTGACATTGTTTTACTAGACTTGAGTTTACCTGTCTGTTTTTTAATGCCAGTAATACGGCTGCGCTATCTGATAGAATACGAATGCCCTGTTGTTCTATCTTTCTCGCGCACACTGCCGCTGTTGCTTCTATAATGGCTATGCACTCTGCTTGAAAGATAGATGCATGTGTGCCAAGTGCCACAGAAATATTAATGTTCAGGTCAAGAGAGAAAACCCCTGCTCCTGTCCCGTGCTTAGTTTTCGAGCCGTCCGTGTAGATCCTGACTTCGTGAGGACCGGATTTATCAGCTGGCTCTTCCTGGGTGTTAATTTGGTATTGTCTCTCAAGTATGTGAACGCGTGGGCATCTGTCGTTCACAGCGTTTATGAGTGGTTGTGTTTCAACGTGTTCTTTCAGTGACTGAGTGTGCCTCGCTCGTAGGTCTGGTTTCCACTGACCAGAGGCCTTTAGTCTTATGGTAGCGAGAGCAGCTTCGTATTGTACATGTAGATGTAGTGGTGATAGGTTTAATAAGGTTTCGATGGCTGCTGTCGGTGTAGTTTTCATGCATCCTGTAGTTGCTATACAGGCCAGTCTTTGCAGACTTTGCAGGTTGGCTGTCACTGTGCTCAGGGTGGTTCTGGGCCACCACACCACTGCTCCATAAGTGATAGTCGGTCTTATTACTGTGGTATATAGCCACATGGTGATTTTAGGTTTCAGCCCCCATGTTCTTCCTAGAAGTCTTCTGCATTGCCACATTGTGGTGCAGGCATGACTTTGACTAAATATGTCATTTTTCGTTCAAAAATATCGAATCGAGATGAATAATAAATATTAATTAATAAATATACAAATATTGAACGAAAAATGATATATTTAGCCATTGTTCGTTGAAAAATCTCGAACCGAGATGAATGTCGAATGCGCGGCCCACCTGTTGGGCCGTGTTCGGAAACTAACACTAACACTGGGTAATGTCACAACACTATATGCATCTCTTCTTCTCTAAGCATTTTTCAATATTTTTATCGCACTCTGTAACACTACCCAGTGTTAAAGTGTTACGTTTCCGAACACGGCTCTGGGGTGTTCCACACCGCGCTTTAGGTATGAAACTACAAATACCTGGCCGTACCCATGGATGGGTTTTATTTTTAAGGGCTGCCGCGAAACTGCCGAGTCGCACGTTTGTACGATACTCACTAACGCGCTGCGTCGCGATATTTAATATTAAGTAAAATGAGGTCTAAAGCTTATTGTGCCGCATTCGGTTGCTGGTGGTCAGAAACTATTCCTTTCACTTTAAATCCTATCGTGGAAATCCAGTGAAAAATAATATTTTTAATCCCTGCTGATAATGTAGGTTTCTAAAGGTGGCCTTTTATTTTAATCAGTTCATTAGTTTTTAAGTTTATTCTGAACAAACAAACAATTAAATATTTTCGCAATTCAATATTTAGTTTCATAGACAATGTAGTATGCCTTGCGGCTTCAGTATCTTCTTAGGTTAAGATACCTATGCAGCAGACATCCTAAAATAAAATTGTTTTATGATCTACTTACTAATAAGTACCTAACCTAAGTTTCTTTAAAAGAAGACAACCCTAACGTCGTCAGAAAGGTAAAGAATTACGCCATAGAAAGAGAGGCAACTTTAGGTGAATAATAAATGTAGGCCATTAGCGCTGCGCGATCTGAACTGAGCTTTATTGTGTCGGTGCAAGAGTCGCTACTATTTAATTGAACTTTTGGTGTGGAGCTTCTGTACCTACTTGTACTATTATTTCTGTGCTAAGACTAACTATTGTTATAGATAATGTCTAAAAATTGTATATACAATACAATTTTTTTATTACCTTAAATTATTTTTTTATTTAAAAAAAGTTTTTTATCGATTTCTAAAAAATCAACTTAATGGTCCAACACAGAAAGATTTATAAAGAAAATTACCGACAAAAATATTATTTTAATTCTCCTACAAACAGTAACCGAGTATTATTGGAAGTGCAAAAATTATTTTGTATGGAAAACGCAGAGTTCGCGATTACGAATGCCCAACTCAACTGACATTATATAAACTCGTCACGGCGTTTGAATTGGACTAAGTTTCCCTAGTTGGTATAGTGAAACTCGTGCTCTCAAACTCGAGTCAGGATTATGACGCTAGTAAACAAATTGCCTTTTTTTTATTCTAGTAGGTACCACCCCTATATCTCTGTGGGTACACCACACTGGGGTTGATCCCTAATTTCAACTTTGGGATATAAATTGTAACATTATCTATAACAATAGTTAGTCTTAGCACAGAAATAATAGTACAAGTAGGTACAGAAGCTCCACACCGAAAGTTCAATTAAATAATAGCGACTCTTGCACCGACACAATAAAGCTCAGTTCAGATCGCGCAGCGCTAATGGCTAAGATTTTTGAATCAATTGTTTATGAGTTTCTATATCATCATCTTAGGCCTGTAATATCAATTAAGCAACATGGATTTGTAGCGGGCAGGTCTACGACTAGTAATCTTCTTGAGTATAAGAATTTCCTATGTCGGGCATTTGCTAGGAGGGAGCAAGTGGACTCCATATATACAGATTTTTCCAAAGCGTTTGACAAAGTTGATCGCGCAATTCTTTGTCAAAAATTATCAGCCTATGGGGTCCATGGCAGCTTACTTAGATGGTTGGAATCATACCTACAAAATAGAAGTCAACTTGTTGCGATAAGAGGTCATCTCTCTGCACCTGTGGTTACCACATCAGGAGTTCCCCAGGGATCACATTTGGGCCCTTTGATGTTTGTGCTCTTTATTAATGACTTGGCAGAATGTCTTGAATGTCCCTGTTTACTGTATGCTGATGACTTAAAAGTGTTCCAAACTGTTAAGGATGATAGTGGTGCGGCCCTTCTTCAAAAGGATCTAGATACCATTGCACTGTGGTGTGAAAAAAACCACATGTCACTTAACGTAAACAAATGTTTTGTGGTTACGTTTACTTGGAAAACTGACAGGAATACTTATAATTACAGACTAAATTCCCGAGTACTAGAGCGCAAACGGGAAGCAAGAGACTTGGGGGTTTTATTTGATGAAAAACTAAATTTTCGTTCACACTACGACTACATAATTAATAGAGCAAATCAAATATTGGGCTTCATTTTCAAAACAATCAAAACATTTAAGGACCCTAACAGCTTGAAATATTTGTATTTCTCACTGGTGCGTAGTGTTTTGGAGTATAATGCGGTGGTGTGGGCTCCTATCTATAATATTCATAGCTACAATATTGAAAGGATTCAGCGTAAATGCTTGAAGATGTTATGTTTTAGGGGAGGTCTTGGTCGGAGTATTGGTTCTTATGAGGATAGATTAGCTAGATTCAAAATAAACTCTCTTGAATCTAGGCGTAGGCATAGTCATCTCGTTTGCCTTCATGGGATTCTTCATTCCAGAATTGACTCGCCTTCTTTATTGTCCGATTTGACTCTTAACACGCGTTATAGAGCCAGGGACAACTCCAGAAGGGTGTTTAATTTGCAAACTTTCAAAAATAATACCTCATATTACAACCCAGTTGTCAGAATGTGCCGTCTTTACAATGATTTGTCCGCTGGTGATAATTCGGTTGACATTTTTGACAAGGATGTCAGTAGGTTTAGGAGAGTCGTGCATTGGTCATAGGTGTGTAGGTCCATTTGTTGATTTGTTGATATATGTATGTGTGTATGTATATGTATTTAATGTATATGTATTTAATTTATATAAATATAGGATTATGTCAGTAGAAAGTGTCTTTTAAATTGCTATGGCTATAGATAAATGTCGCTCTTTTCATTTCATTATGAATAGGTAATAGGTGGGTAAATAATTTAATATAGTTTAGTGTGATTGATATTAATTAAATGTATTTTTAAATCTATTTTTATGGTGTTTATTAATTAATTTTTAGTGTATGATGTTCAATTTTAATCTACTGTAGGTTAAATATAATTGTTAATTTACTAGTTATTTTATTGTACTTTATATTCATTATTTATGTAAACATGATGAGTGTGTATGCTTTAGGGCTACAAACCAGATTGTAACTGAATGTTTTACTGATTATATATAACCTTGTATTGTTTGTAGGTCGTTATGCACATTTTATAAATAAATAAATAAATAAATAAATGGCCTACATTTATTATTCAACTAAAGTTGCCTCTCTTTCTATGGCGTAATTCTTTACTTTTCTGACGACGTTAGGGTTGTCTTCTTTTAAAGAAACTTAGGTTAGGTACTTATTAGTAAGTAGATCATAAAACAATTTTATTTTAGGATGTCTGCTGCATAGGTATCTTAACCTAAGAAGATACTGAAGCCGTAAGGCACACTACATTGTCTATGAAACTAAATATTGAATTGCGAAAATATTTAATTGTTTGTTTGTTCAGAATAAACTTAAAAACTAATGAACTGATTAAAATAAAAAGGCCACCTTTAGAAACCTACATTATCAGCAGGGATTAAAAATATTATTTTTCACTGGATTTCCACGATAGGATTTAATTAAAGTGAAAGGAATAGTTTCTGACCACCAGCAACCGAATGCGGCACAATAAGCTTTAGACCTCATTTTACTTAATATTAAATATCGCGACGCGGCGCGTTAGTGAGTATCGTACAAACGTGCGACTCGGCAGTTTCGCGGCAGCCCTTAAAAATAAAACCCATCCATGGGTACGGCCAGGTATTTGTAGTTTCATACCTAAAGCGCGGTGTGGAACACCCCAGAGCCGTGTTCGGAAACGTAACACTTTAACACTGGGTAGTGTTACAGAGTGCGATAAAAATATTGAAAAATGCTTAGAGAAGAAGAGATGCATATAGTGTTGTGGCATTACCCAGTGTTAGTGTTAGTTTCCGAACACGGCCCAACAGGTGGGCCGCGCATTCGACATTCATCTCGGTTCGAGATTTTTAAACGAAAAATGGCTAAATATATCATTTTTCGTTCAATATTTGTATTATATTTTTTTTTTTAGTCTGGTCTTAGTTCCTTTGATGTCCCCTATAATATTTAGGTATTTTTTCAAATGTTAAAACTGCAAAAAGCGGCCCCAGCCTAGTGGTTAAGTCACTGCGCAACTGATAACAAGGTTAAGCAGTTGACAACAAGACCGGTCTGGGATGGGTGACCGCTTTATACAACGAGGCTATTTCATCATAAACCCCGCAACAAGTTAGCCACTTGTTAGGTGTTGCCTCCGAATACCATCGGCGAAATGAGGATGGGTTAATCCCTCCGCTGGGACTCTGAGGCCGTTTAAACGGTTCTCGGGAGTCAAATTGGCACCCGTGATGGTATTTTTTTTTTAAACTGCAACATAAAGTGGTGTAACGTTTTGCGTTAAAAAAAGACAGTATATATTCTGGTAGGATATTTTTATTACAAAAAGTGTTTTATACAGCAATAATGCAATAATAACACCACTTAATATATTTCGTACACAGTGTATAGAATGATATAAAGAATTAGGGGTAACATTATTTATCTGGCAACACTAATTAGTTTTTAACAGATTTGATTCTACTATAATCTTGTTTTAATGAAACTGCAATAAATGTAGCGCAAGTGGCCCTCAATAAACTATTTTTATATGTATTAAATATATACAGGATGAATTTGAAAGAATGTTATGTTAAAATGACCAATTCGTATGGGGAAGCAAAACATTTTTTTAATTTGCGACCATTGATCCATGGGAAAATTTGTTCGATTTGATCAGCGGAATCTCATTTTAGACCAAAGTCATCCTTTTAAAGGCATATACAGGATATAATACATTGGATTCACAGTAATTTTAACTCTAGCTGTTAGACTAACCTAAAAGAATGGGCTTTATTACCACAACAACATCGATAAATCGATAAATGAAATTTTATTCATAATCAAAATGTATCTAACATTTCGATTATGAATAAAATTTCGATTATAAACTTAATTTTTCTGTCAAATTATATCGACGTGGTGTAATGCGATTATATCAATATTATTATGATAATATGTAATTTTTTATTAATTATTCCGGATATCCCCCATGGCCGTCGTTGGGGATAACAGGGATCCATTTTCCTGAAATCCCTCAAAACATGGCTCCATTTGATTTTGGAGAAAAAATACACACGCAGTATGCTGCATTCCAATACACTTCCGCATATCTCCACAGGTTTTATATTATAATTTTTCTACACGCCTTCAATTGAATTATCGGCAAATAAGCCATTCGTGTCAAGCACTAGTTTCAAGTATCTGTTGCGCGGGCGCCACTATCTAAATGGCCAGCATTTCGATGATAAGCGTCTTGACGCTTGGGGCATTTCAGGAATGTTTTATTGAAATCTCCCCGCAAGGTGATTAGGTGATAGGTTGATTTTGGGGGACTTCAGGAAGAAAAATTCTGAAATCATCTACTATGGACATGGGGGATTTTCAGAAAAATATTTTTTTATTACATTATTTATTACTACCAACCTAGCGGGAGGCCACAGTTGACAGGGCTAAAATTACAATGAACGCACTTGTAAAGTGCCGCTTTAAACAGGTATTGATGTTATTTAAATTTATACAAGTCCTTTAAAAGTTCTATAATAATAGAAAATGAAAATTATAACTAAAAGATTAAAAATATTTAGTAATAAAAAAATTGTATTGTATATACAATTTTTTTATTACCCACAACAGAAAGATGTTTGCGTACGAGATCCGCCTGATGGAAAGCATCGACGAGGGGCTCTATAGAAAAAGCAGGCGAGGCGACATGTCGCGTCGCCTCAGTCAAAAACGTATGGATTTTGACAGTGACAGTAGGCGTGAGGTACGCTGTCACCTGCCAAACCAGGCGAGGCGACACGACACGTCGCCTCGCCTGATTTTTCTCTAGAGCCCGAGGTCGAATGTGGTGCACGCATACTCTGTGAGTGCCTAATTCACTAGGGAAAGAATTACACGCCTCAGCCGTGCGCACTAAAAATTGCACATTTACACTAAAAATTGCACCCCCCCCCCCCCCGAAAAGTAATGAAGGGTACTTCTTGAAAAAGGATTGTGAAGAACACACATCCCACAGTGATGTAAGAGAAACCATTAATAGGTGATATTGTGACGAAGGTGTTTCTTTTTTGCTCATAAAAAATCCTGGACAAGCAGATACTAGATGTATATATAAGTGATATAGTGACGAGGCGTTGTAATGTGACTAATGTGTTTTATATACAAATCTTGAAGCAGATACCACATAATATTAACTGATATTATGACGATTGGGCTTTTTTATCTTTTTATTTTGCTCATTAAAAAAATTTAGCCACAAAAAAACATTAACGAGGCTTTAACCCCCCCATATACACGAGCGAGCCTGAGATTTGTAAGTTGATTCGGTTTGCTACTTATTTGCTGTAGACTCAGAATATCATCGGCAACGACTCCACGTGGTTAAAACCCCTCTGCTGGATACCCTAATTCCGGCTTGATGCAAAACGGAACAAATAAAACGGAAATAGCATAAAATCTCATATTTAAAGAAATGTCTAATAAGTTTATGCCGCCATATTGTTCTCACTTGCTGAGCATTGATTGGTTAAAATAATTTTTGTTTTGGTTTGTATTGCGGGTGTACTGTTCTCAGTTTAACTCTGTGATACCTCCACGGTATAGGGTTAGTACTTACTCAGTTTTTTTTACACGTCATGAGGGCTGTTCCAAATTAGGTGTAGGTAATAATTAACGGATTATACCGGAAATCATGCATGACATTCCCCCACGTGGGAGTTTAGATTTTTTTTTCTGAAATGAATACCTATATGCCATATTCTTAATTCCTGCATTTTATTTTTCTCCGAACCCGTTACACAAAAGATCATGGAGGATTTTTGGAAGTAATCCCAGTTAACCTAGACAATCTTTTGGGACAAAGAAAGAACAGAGATATGTAGTAAAACTTGTGTACGTACATTCATACGTGAATTTTTACATGCACCTACTGGGTTAACTATATACTGTTGCGTTATCTTTTCCACCAAAAAGTAGCCCTAGTTTTAATCCACCAATTTGCTCCAAACGCTCGCATTTTTAGCTGATTTCTGTAATACCGCCGAGGCTAGGACGGGAGCAAATCATTTTGTAATTGGTTTTTTGATTAAATAAATATTTATTATTATTATTAGGTATATATTAAAAAACTTACACGAAGGCTATATATCTCTTTCTTTTTCCCGAGAGATTTGAATTTTAGAACAGACTGGGGTATAAATTGATCTCTCTTGTTCCCAGGTAGGATTTTGACGTCCCTATGACGTCAACTAAGTGTCATTCTCGACGTAATTGACGTCATAGGGACGTCAAAATGCTACCTGGGTTAACATGGAGCCATCCAGCAAAATAATAACGCGTATTAATTTGTAATATTGTAATTATAAACAATTTAAATTAATACAAATATACGGTAGATAAGTATTAAAATTACAAAAACAGCTAAAGTAAAAATATTTTTTACTTTAAAAAAAAAAGAAATATAGGTATTTTTCTCTCAAATAATACCAGCGAATATTATATAAAAGCTGTTTTTCAACTATTTTTTATAAGAAATTTTACATTGCGATATTCTCTTCCAAGCATCGACAGTCCTAAAACAAATGTAAATTAACAAACCTAATTAATTAATTAATAACAACGTAAGATTGCAATTGGAAAGAAGTGTTTTAATAAAATTATTTGCAGGATCCAAATAAATTTATCTGTCCCTCTCACCATGCCGGCTATAAATGATAGCTTTTCTATCTTGAACCCTCGCTACAATGGGCCTTATTCCGAGTTTGCAACCGCTAAACACGACAAGACGTTGCGTAAACTATAAATATTGAAATCCCAACGCTCCAAACATGTTTAAACTTGCGAAGAATTCGTGTATTTCAAGATGGCGGCATTATTATAGCCTACCTAATACAGACTATATAACCATTGGAATAGAACTTATATTTACATATTTATAGTTTACGCAACGTCTTGTCGTGTTTAGCGGTTGCAGACTCGGAATAAGGCCCCAGTTCGCTTTCGTTATCTTTGCAATTAATATAGCTCTCGTGGAATATTTTTTATTTTAATTTTATAATATGAAGGACATTACACCCGTATTGCACTGGTCACAAACTAAGCTCTAGGCTTGTACTATGTGTACCAGAAACAACGATATAATACATATTATATTTTATAGACACCCAGACCATGGCAAACTGTACAGAAAAACGTAACTACCTACCTACTAATATTTTTTTGCCATGGGTGGGAATCGAACCCACGACCTCCGGATACAGCGCCGAGGCGCAACAACTAGTTTACGAAGGCGGTCACACTGCACACATAAATAGCCCATTTAAAAAAAGTGTTAAAAACTTAAAGTTAAGAGACCTACCGGTTTTACTGGCTGCGATGGTTTAGTACACAAAACATCGCTTTTCTTAGGAGATTTTGGAGTAGCGGGCTGATTATCAACTCCAGTACCTGGATAATTATTTCAAAATAAGGTAACTAACATTCAATTCATTGTAAAATACCGATAATTAAAAGTATTCCAAGTTAGGTCAGCTTTTATATATTTTAGAGTTAGACCCTTTTTTACCTCATCAATTAGGAAATTTTTACTTTAGGTAAGAGGCATCCTTTTGCTACCCTATCGCTCAACAAAATACTTAAATTTATCCTAGTTTAATCAGAACAGTAGTAAATATTTTTGTATAATGTAACCAATGCCTTCTTTATAACTTACTTGGTTCTGTAGCCGTGTTTTCAGTAGTTATTTTATACATCTGGAATTAAAAATAACATTATTAGGTATTAATGATACCGGTTCACCGGTTTTCAGGAAACTATTGCACAGATTTTTTGTCGAGGTTTTAGTCTTCTTTCAGGGTGCGGTTGCAAATAAGGCTTCGACGATAAAGGAGCGAGAATATTATATAGACTTCTGAGGACGATGACAAGCTGCCATCGTCTACGACGACAAGACGTTAAGTAAAACTCAGATATCAGAGGCTCTACCATGGGTTTGTGCATTGTAGAAACGTAGCGTATTCATTTACGTATACGTGAGCAACAACCAATAGGATGGCTTTATTTTTGGTAACAGGATTGAATAAAGCGATCCTATTGGTTGTAGCTCACGTATACGTAAATTAATACGTTACGTTTCTACAATGCGCAAACCCATGGTAGAGCCACAGTAGGTACCCTTAGTGTGAGTTTTCTAACTATTACTTTTTACGTTTGAGTTAACTAAAATTTGTATGAGAAATAGTTCAGCGCTCCAAGCGGAAATTTTAAGAACTAAAAATGCGTGCGTGTGATTGGTCAAAATGTTAACGCAATAGTATAGTTAACGCAAAAGTAAATGTTAAAAAATCTCACACTAGGGCTACTGTTCTATTCCAACAGGTTGAGCTCGATCCGCTTTTGCTTCCTAACCTCCTTATACTTACTTACATTAAAAAAAAAGTTCGTTTTAGTTATAATGGAGTTTCGTCCGAGTTACTCAGACGATCGAAGATAGTTTTTTACCAATGAAATTTATCTTTGACAGAAAATTTATAAAACACCATTTGAACTAAATAGGTAGCTCAGTAATGTTTTAATGAATAGGTAACAGTGTAATGTTTTATAAAAAAAAATACTATTATAAAAATCATAAAACTAATAATTAATTCGATTAGGATACCACGTCTGTGGTTGAAGTATCGACTATTACCAGCAATGAAATAGGTTAGGTTTATTATACATGATAGTTTCCTGATTCGTGTAGACCCTTATTGTAGTACCATCATCTAGTAAGGGATAAGTCTTTGGCTAAGCAATCCTAAATCCATTAGATGACCTCGTGATAAGTTACGCCGTGAAAAATTGCAATCTAACCCGTCCGTCGTCACCAGTGGCCATTCCAGAAGATAGTGGAACTACCTCCGGGCCCCACTGGCGAATGAAGTGGCCAAGACGCACTACCCTCTGCGATGGAGTGGTCGTGGTATGCGACCCACCACAGTATCGGTTGCATAGGTGCTTGTCTGTATCCGCTCTGAACAAAATTAAGCGGTATTTTAATCCACTTTTATATTGTACTGTGGCCATCAAAAGAAATGGACAGGTCATCTATAGGACGTTTTATTCTTCAAATAAACCTGCCTTATTTATTACATTCATCTTGAAAATAGTCACGCCTTTTTTCCACGGGAATAGGCAGAGACAAGGGAGCGCCACCTACAACGATTCTGGCATAATTCTTTCGCTTCCTTCACATCCACAACTCCCTTCCTACAAGCTCTACGGGCACTGCGGATCCCAGCTCTTTGTGAATGTCCCCGATTTGGTCTTATCCATTATATATTCATTGACCTCTGGTTTATAAATCTCTTTCGTCAATCTCTTTTCATTCATCTTCTTAATGTGCCCAAGCCACCGTAACATTTATACCTATATAGTAACTAGCAACTGTAGTAAGTGTAGCAAAAACTAATGGCAGATAAATATAGCTTCCATCAAATTATTAACTCCGACGAAAAGAGTTATTTGTTGTCTGACCACTTGTTGTCAGTCTGTTCGCGAAATCGGGATCTCTAAAACGGAGGGCCGATTTTAATACAGTTTTTTAAATATAACACATACATTCATACCATCACAGGTGCCTTACGGCGCCCGATACCGCCTAGACGGCGCCAGGGTACCCAGCGGAGGGGTTTAATCCCACCTCGTCGTAGCCGATGGTATGAGTCTACACCGAACAAGTGGATAGCTCGTCGCAATGTTTTGAATAGACTCATTAACCCATCTATAAACAGTTTCACAAGTTGGTATAGTGAAACCGGGACCGACACTGACCGACAGCTTAACGTGCTCTCCGAGGCACTTTAGTGGTGTTGTCAAACAAATGTACATATTTTTTTTAATTAAAATCGTATTGGTACACACCGGGATTCGAACCAGGGACCTAAGTGTTTTTAAGTCCAAGGTCTAACCAACTCGGCCACCACGTAAAATTAAAATATAATAGTTGAAAATATATATGACAACGGCCCTCCACATTGGTAATTAGTAGACCCATCGTGTACTAATACGGAGGTACTCAAATAGTATGGCTCATAATGGCTTTTCATTATAACGCCGTTCCACTGCTGAAATAGGTGTACTGTTATATAGGTGAAGTGCATACCGTGATCCATACTTAAACTTGTGTCTTTGACAGGGGCGCCAACTCCGTGGGTGATCGAGGGTTCGAGCACCCATGAGAAATAAACAGTGGGTGCCGAGCACCCCTGAGAATAGACATCAAGAAAGAGATCAGTAATCGCCTTTTAGGGATTGGCGTTGTTTTATTACCCGACGACCCGTTTAGAGCGCACGTTAATGGTTTAGAGCGCCGGTTTCCATAGCACAAGGCAAAACCTTAGTTTGGGACCAGGTAGTTGTGATGTTGTCTCAAGTTATTATTTATTAATGCGGGCAACGTATACCAGTATACCGTTTCTCGTTGCGCGATGCCGATGCGAGCAAAACAAAACCTCAAAACTCTTCTTCCTTCCTCAAACCACTTTTTCGAGTCATCAAATGGGCACCCATGAGATTTCCTAAAAGCCGGCGCCTCTGGTCTTTGAAATACTTAAATAAATAAATATTTATTTCGTGACAACTGTTTAAATAATATCCTAATATTTATTCATCTTGGTGCTTAGGTAAGGGTAGTAAATTGTAAAAAAATAGGTTAATTTTGAGTGTACGGAATGGCATACGTGATTCAGGGAAACCATTGACAGTTAGATTAGACAATCATATTTATTTATTTATTTAAAATTCTTTATTGCCCAAAATTGTACATAGGCGAGCTTAATGCCTTAGGCATTTTCTACCAGCTAACCTTTGAGAGAGTGAAATATGCTTAGGGTGCAGAACTTTCGATAGAAGGATATAGATATAATTTTATAGAAATAAAAATCATACCTGACTTTAGTGAGCTGTTTCGGTTGTTGCATTTGCTTGTCGATGTGCTCCCAGTCGTGCATATTTCTTTGTGGAACATTGTTTGTTTGTTGTTTTCTTATAGCATCTGTTTTTGGTAAAATCATATTTTTTTAGTATCAATATCAGACCTACTTATAGGACTGTCAAACTGCATATTATGAAAAACCTAAATTTTGACAGTTTCAAGTAATGGCTCAGGCTAAGCAACGACTACCGACCATAAGTATTATGCCATTTATTTTTATACACGGCAAGTGACTTTGTATCTAACTTACCTTGTGGTAAGCACATCTACCTACAAAGTTCATGACTGGGATCGTTCAATGCAAATTTTGTTTAATAGCATTGAACGATCCCACTATCCCGGTCAAATAAATAACGCGGTTTTGAAACGGGGCGAAAAAATAATTTGCATTACGAGTCTACTTTAATATTATCCGCTAATATTTAATATTATATTTATTAAAGTATCCGCGCACAAGCTGAGGGTGTAACCGAATCAATTTACAATATTTTAATATGTTTAAATCGTGTTATAAATTGAAATTTGTCGTATTTATAAGTTAGTGTATGATTATTTTGTTACTTTATTTTGTATTTTATTGAATAAATTTTATTCTATTCTATTCTATTATCGCTGCGTTATCGTCAAATCAACCGCCCGTTTCTTAACCGCACTCTGAAAGGAGACTACCGTCTTGATAAGAAATCGAGGCAGTATTATCCTAAAAACCGGTGAACCCACAGACTAAAAGTATAATTAGATGACTAGTTTTAGAAATCCAGACACCAAATACATTCGTTAAGAATTTCCTATTTAAAAAAAATATTAGGAAGGTAGTTTTAAAATAATTACCTAATTCATAGCTCAGGTATGGTTTCATAGACAAGTTAGGAGGCATGGGCTTGCTTACTGGCAGTGACCCGCTGGTTTCCATAGACATTACGACCTTGGCATCACAAGATATGCAGTTTACATCTCTGAAAATTGTTATTAGGTATTTCTATCAAATGGAATATTTAAGCTAGCCAGGTTTACTCTGGTATGCTCTCCAAACTCTGAATGGGGTCTATGAAGTAGAAAGATGGAATGTCTTTATAAAAGTATTGCTAAGCTTTAAAATACCCATACTTATTACATCTATTGAAAATAAATATCGACATTTTGTTAGTGACAATTAAACTTTGTAAATGTCTAAAAAAATGTCTGCCAGTTCCTGTATGGCTGAAAGCACCTACTCGTCAGACAAGATTAACGAGCATTATTATATCTTTATATTATGGGGAGACAATGTTCTTAGCTATCCATGGCTCCACCGTGCGGGTGCCGGGTGCATCGCGTGGTTGGAAGGCAGGGGAATGAACTGCAGCGTTCCGGTCTTGAGATCTCGAAGTACGTTTAAACTTTAGTTATTTATTCTTTTAGTATAAATTGACGTAATCTATGTTTTTTTACTGCGCAAGTAGTTTTTTGTGCTTTTTCGGTCAATTCTATATTTTCAAAGCTTAGCATTACTTTTATTTATATGTCCCAGGAATCGTAATGGAGTTTATCTTAGTATCAAATACCGTAATGAATCTTGAAGTCACTGCTCGTAATATTAGTTGTAGCTAGTTAAAAATAACTATTTATAAAAGAAAATATAAGTTATAAAAAATTAACAAACCTCAGCAATCGTTTCTTTGTTCCAGCAGCCTCCACCTCCCGTCGTAAATCCGCCATTTGTTTCAAATTGTCTTTCAGCTTTTTCAGTTTATTATTAAAGAATTCCTTAACCGGTGATAATTCCATCTTGTCTAGCTTAGCTTCCATTTCCCGTTGAATATCATCTAGGGCTTGTTGCCATAATGTTTCCTAGAATTAATAAGTCCTCAAATATTATTTAATACAGTCAAATTTCAACTATATAGTCAATAAGTCACCTTTTATTTTAAAACATATATATTACATATCATCACGAGTGCCTTACGGCGCCCGAGACCGCCTAGACAGCCTCAGGGTACCCAGCGTAGGGGTTTTTAATCCCACCTTGTCGTAGCCGATCGTATGAGTATACACCGAACAAGTGGCTAAATCGTCTAAAATATAAAGTTTAATATAGAAACTAGGACCGACAGCTTTACGTGCTCTCCGAGACACTATACTAGTGTCTCGGAGTAGTCTACGTAGTGGTATTGTTAAATAAATGTACATACATTTTTTGATTAAAAACTCATTGGTACACACCGGGGTTTGAACCAGGGACCTAAGTGTTTTTAAGTCTAACCAAGTCGGCCATCACGTATATTCAATTATTATTATATTATCAAATATTTATGGCAGACATCCCATTGAAAGTCCGCAATATTTGACTATTAGCCGAAATTTAACAATAGTTAAATATTTGAAGAAAGCCATTCTGTCTAAACCTGTCTAAGATGCAATGTGACGGTACTCAAAATTCATTAATTCTACATTGTTTCGCAAAGCCCAGTCAGTGTCGCATTTACGAGTAAAAACGTTTTGTAAAAGACCTAGAACCAAAGACTTTAGAACTCTTAATGCTAGAATTCCTCATACTATATATCTACTTTCACATAAACTTTACCATCAAGGTAGGTAATTTCTGTGTTATTTACCTGAACAGTTAGTTTATCCAAAGCCCTTTCTACTCCTCGTGTAAGATCATCGCAGGCATATTCAAACTGGTCATGGGATACTTTTCTAGCCAATTGTCTAAGGTCAGCTTTATCAGCTAGTGCTTCTATCATATCTTCTCTATCAAGTTTTATTGTCTTCAGAAGTTCGATTTGTTCCAGCAATGTCTATTAAAATAATAATAATATTTTAAGTTATGCAAATGTAGGAACTGGTTTTATAATTATTTAATTGCTTCAACTTACATTTATGTGCTCACGTTTTTCTTCTTTTTCCATTGATAATTTCGAAGCTTTATCATGAACTTCTTTTAATTGATTCTGCATTTCATGAATAGTCTCCACTAAGTTCATTAGACCTGCAATATTTAAGTAATAATATATGTATGTATTGAATAGGCATTTTGTATACCTAATATAAAAAATGCCTACTCAATACAACTTGTAGCAATTTTTTTATGTGCGATTCCATTAAGTTTCCTTTTAATATATTTTTTATGTATATGTTATAAAAACCTCTAAAAGACAATATTAGAAATATTTATAACAGCTAAATTTAATAAGTATACCTCAGTAACAACTATTTATATTATTAACTGCTGCACTAAGTTTACATTTGATTTTACCTTCAACATTTTTCAAAAAGTCCTCAGAAGATTTACTAGCTGTAACATCATGGGATAGGGTTGCAATTTGTTTAGATAAATATTCTAATTGATCTTGGAAATTATTCAACTGAAAACAAAGAAAATGTATATTAACTACTATCCAAATTTTTACTGATGCTTTGTTTCTATAATTATTGTCGGAAAAATATAAGAGAGAATAGTCTTAGTTAAATAGTATATTCTATAAAAATATTGACTTGAATATAATGGTGTGGTATTATTACGGGTATCTTATGGCGCCCAAGACTGCCTAGGGTAACTCAGGGTACCAGGGTATCCAGGGGTTTGTATCCACCTCGGCGTCGCCGTCGATGGTAGCCGAATCTACACTGAAGAAGTGGCGAGCTCGCCACGTTCTTCATATAGTCAGTAAATTAAAGCAAATAATTATGTAGTAAATGATACCAAAATATGTAATATACGAGAGTACTTTTGGGAGTTTGAAAAAAATACAGTTCTAATTCAATTTAATTTTAATTTCAATTTCAATGCTATTGTTAGTTACAATTATTACGTTTAAAAAATAGGTCCCTGAAATGACTTACCTTTTTAATAGAGTACCATATCAAAGCTACAAAGTTTATGCCTGGAATTACATATTGTAATTTTTTAAGCCATTGGTCCGTAAATAATTTAAATTATTCCCAGAAAGAAAACGTTTTTAAGTTAACCTGTATATGAACATCCTCATCCGTTTTGATCTTGTGTTCGCAACATTCGTTTAATCTCTTCTCGAGATCACTGAGTCGTGTGTTCATGCTACCACTTCCAAAAGTTTTACGCGGTTTTTCCGATGTTCTTCTGTGACCTGGATTATACAGTATATTTATTTATAGAAAATTTGAAAAATTACTTTTACCAAGACAGCGTATTTTGACTTAGAAATCCAATGGTATAACGCCAGCAGGAGCTAGACATATTAAAATGAATATAATCATTCTAAAATTCAATTTAGACCACCTCCGTAGAATAGGGGTTGCGCCTTTGGAGTTGTATCCAGAGATCGTGGGTTCGATCTTAATGTTCGAACTCATGGCAAAAAGTTATTACTACATTTTTCTGTACTAATATGTCATGGTCTGGGTGTTTATAAAGTATAACATGAAATATAATTGTTTCTGGTACACATAGTACAAGCCTATAGAGCTTAGTTTGTGACCAGAGTAATATGTGTAAATTGTGCTACATATTGTTATTATTATTTAGGTATATAATTAAATACTAGGTTACATTTACTTATAGCACAGAAGAAATAATAGTCTTATAGTTACAAAAATTTATTTACTTATATAATAATGGTTAAATATGCAGTTTTACTGTTAAGAGTTATTTTCATAATAACTAAGCACGTTAACAGTCCTTAAGGACTGGGTTTTACTGGGGCGACAGAAAATCTTTAAAAAATTGTTTGTGACGAGAGACTAATTACAAGTATTCCTACAAAAAAAAAATCGAAGCTAAAATACTATATACGATATGATAAGAATGAAAAATCCAAACCAGGGGTTTCAGTAGCTTGGGTCTTTAAATCTGGAGTTTGTGTTGTGGCAGCTTCCGGTAAAGGACTTGGGGTCCTAGTAGAAGTGGAACTCTGGGACTGGCCAGTTTCCGTAAGATGAGAAGGCACGTTGTGTCCTGGCGCTGTTGCGTATAGAACCGACACTGGCGCAGTTTGAGGTATTTCTATATGGAATTATAAATGAAATATTAAAATAAACTTTAAAAAAAAAATCTGACTATTTAAGGTTACTGCTGGACTTGACGCTGTAAGGTGCACTTTTGGAAACTTAGCATCCAGTTTTAGTCTGCCAGATCACGCAGGTCCTTGTTCCATGCAAAGGTTTCTTGATTAATAAATATTCATCATTATCATCCTATTGCTAAATAGATAACCCTACGTTAAGACGCAAAAAAAATATAATGCATTTAAAAGTTTCATATACCTATTATTATATTGATCTTTATGAGTTACTGTAAAATATATTTTTCACTCTCCTAAAGGTTAGCTGGTAGATAAGCTTGCCTTTATACAAACCTTTTAGTGCAAAAAGACTAAAAATAAATAAAAAAAATTCGACAGTTAACTTGTATGAAAAACTGTCAAATTTATGCTTTCTCCATATAAGTTCTGTTAAACATATTTTAAAATAGTTTAAGGTGGAGTAAAATATTACCAAGTCCTTGTTCTTCCAAAGCAGAATAAAAATTAGCTGTGAGTTCATCAAGATCTGCTCTCAAGTTTTGCAGAACAAAATTTAAGTTAGACATGTCTTCAGTTAGTACTGGTGGTGTTCTTGGAACTATGCCAGCTGCTACAGATGGGGCAGTTCGAACAGCACTAGTTGTTTCTGTTAATCCTTTAGGAGCAACGCCATCTACAGTCGCTGTATCCCTGTAGACACAATTCGTTTTAGACTAGATGAAATATGTAAATAACTAAGACTATGTAATTGACATAGCAAGTTAGCGATTTTGATAGATCACTTATATTCTGCAGTATCTATGTACGAAATGAATAAGCCTAAATTAAAACTTAATACAATTAAGGTATTAAGATGTTAAATGCTACAAAACGTATAAAGTAATGAACTAAAAGGTATATACGAGTATTTATACTAGCCTACACGCGCAACCTTGGGCCTATTTCATAAACGTGACAATTGTAATTTACCATGACAATTTATAATACATTGCTTGGTTTAGTTTGTTCTAAGTCTATAATTCCAACTAAACTAATCAATGTATTATAAATTGTCATGGTAAATTACAATTGTCACGTTTATGAAATAGGCCCCTTGTCTGCAACTTGTATTATTTATTCCGTGTCTGCATCTTGTATTATTTATTCCGTGTCTGCAACTAAACTGTTTAACCGCTGCTTTAACCGTTACGCAGCGCAGCGTACGCTACGAAAGCTCTCAAAAGGAACAAATTTTCCCCGTTTTCTCAACATTTTTTATTGATGCTCCGCTCCTATTTGTTGTAGCCTATGTAGCTTTCCTCGATAAATGGGCTATTATAAAAGATTTTTTCAAAATCGGTTCAATAGATCCAGAGATTACCCCCTACAACCTCACAAACTTTACCTCTTTATAATATTAGTATAGATAAAGTGCATATTGTTTTGGATAAATATGTATAACTACGTAAATCTAGGAAAAAAATATTTTATTAAATAAAATCTATACAAGATTTAATAAGTTCTTACTCTTTCCTTAGCGGTTTCTTCTCCAATAATTCAATTTTAGCTGCATCTCCTATAAGATCTTGTAACAAAGAACTTAGTTTATTTAACCCAGTCTCAGCAGCTTCAAGTCTGGTTGAAACATTTAAAGATGTCCACATATCTGTTATGGATTTTGTATTGGTTTGAGACCTAAACAAAAATATAGTAACTGTAATATTTAAAATTCTTAGGGATAATTTTTCAATCGCCAGATAAAATTATTCTATAGATAACTTGTTAGGAGAATTAATAAATTTGACAGTATTTCATACAAGTTAACTGTCGTCAGATAAAGATCTGACGATTGAAAATTCAGATAATTTATATATTATAAGTATATAGGTATTCATAATAGTTTAGGTACCTAACTTCTTCTAAAATGTCTTTATTTTTAGGTATACTTCCATACACACGATTTTGTAAGTCTGCAACTCTCTTTTCTAGTATATTGAATTTGCTGGCACTGACTAAAGAAATCTTTTCCTTAGTTTTTGATCCGGATGATTTAATAGGAGTTTTAGTTGAAAATTCTTCACTTATTTTTGAATCCTCTGCTGGTGACCTTATCGTCGTCACTGTTAAAACAATCAATAATTTAAAGTTACTTTTCCTATTACTTTAATATATATCTGATAAATAAATAGGATTTAAAAAAATACTAACATTGTGGTCGAGTTTCTCCCCTCTTTACACGATTAACTGAAAAATTAAGTTAGTAAATATATTTATCACTTTACTTTTATTTTACTTACATAAAAAAAATGGTCGTACCAACTAACAGCGTATCATGTAAGTCAGGAACTACACTTGCAGCTGTAATTAATAAATTTAATTATCGTAGTCATTCGTATACTTAATAAAATAAATGTACTTGGCTCTTCCTTATTAAACTTACCTTCTTCCACCTTCACCAAATTTGGTCTTTCATCCTTAAAGAAAATAATAATAAAATTAATATATAATACTCATATGATTAAATTACTATACAGGGTGAATTTGAATGGATGTAAAAGGTGTGAAAGTATAATTCTCCTCGGAAATGAATTTGTAGGTATTCTATAATTAATTATATGTTAACTGTTAGTTCAAGTACCTCAGTTTGGTCAGTTTGTACAATGTATTCCTTGATGGCTACGGTTTGGGCCTTGTCTTTGGGTACAGGGAGTTGCCCCACATTTCCATGGATCTCCACGTTCTTGTCGAGGATTCGCAATTGTTGCGCTAACACGTGGAGCACCGATTGTAGCATATTGAAGTCTACCACCCCCACCTTGAATTATTTTTTAGCATTTATTAGATTCACGTAGTTGCTAGGTGTCGGCGTGGAAGTATCTCAAGTATTCTTTTACTCAAGGAACGTCTCTTTTTATGAAGTTAAATCAAGAAGATATGAGACAGATGTTCCTTGAGAGAAAAGTAGAGTTGCGGAACTAAAAATATAGAATAATAATATAATATATAATACTCGTGCTCATTTCACAGGTTTACTTATATGATACAGGCTAATATGAATTAAATACTTAATAAAGATAGTCAAAGTTAAAATATTTATTTCATGTAAATTTTTACAGGTTTTTATGCATAGTCTAAAAAAGACTAAATTTAGTATAAGGTCTAAGTGTGCGTTTGGTTAGGCCGTCATTCCACAAATACATAAAAATAAATAGAAACCAAACCGAACACACACCACATAACCAACTAGTGTAAGACTAGGTGGTTAGCTGGTTCCATTGACCTGTCAATCGTTATCTGCCCTGCAAAGGTGTCACCGGGGTTAGTAGACATATATAAGCACTTATATACACGTCACTATCGATGACTATCGAAAACAGTACATAATTCTTGTTAATTCTGCTAGTCAGACGGTTTAGTGTAATATTGAAAAGAAGTATAATGAGTTTACAACAATTTATATTTTCCTCTAAATTATAGCATTAGAAATATAATGAAACAGTGTTTATTTAATTTCGGAACAGGTAGGTATAGGTTTCGCAATCCCCAGTTTTGTGTCTGTGACCACGCAGCAATTTTTCATCAATATATATTCCTATTAGATCTTTATTTAATGCAATATTTTAGATGAAAACATGTCTAACTAAATTAGAATCTTAATTGTTTATTATGAAGGGATTTTTTTCTTTTTGTTAGAATTGTAATTTAATTTTGTATAAAATAATAATGTTAACAGCGTAGATATTCTGCTTTAAATAAAAAAAAAATAAAAAAATAGAAGCGTATGAAACCATCAATTATTGTTTTATTACCGCCAGAAATGATTGATCATTTGACTTCACTCAAATTATTTATTTAACAAGAACATTTTCATGATTTCTTTCTAGCTAAGAAGTAGGTCATGAGTCGGGTAAGATATTACGGCGAAGGTAACTTGACCCTAATCCATTTGGTATTGACTCTTTAACACGAGTTTTCACTTACTTCAGGTGATCCGATCGCCATGTCGATCATTTCTCCGATGTTTACCAATAAAGATGAGTGCGCAGGATCTGTGAATAATGGAAAACATTTACAGACATTCTATCTAATATACAATAAAATTCTCGTGTCACGGTGTTTGTAACCAAACTCCTCCGAAACGGTTTGACTGATTTTTGTGTATATTTGGTAGGTCTGAGAATACGTCGTAAACTAATTTTTATACCCCTAAATGATAAGGGTGGCCCAGCGTTTTTTTTTTTTTGAAGTATTTTTTTTTCTCTATGATTTGGCAATAAAAAATACATATAACCCTTAATTTTCACCCTTCTACCACCAACGCCTATTTCTTAATAGCGATACTACTGTAATAATCTTCAACTCTCAGTTGTCGATAACCGATCAGTTATCAATGTATAAGTTTTTTCTAAAATTATATTTTTATTTGACAGATAGACTTATAGGTATATTTTTATTATTTACTGAAGAATTTTACTAACTTATTTTTTTTCCTAAATAAATTGATATTTAAAAGATATATACCTACTATCTTCTCTATAAATAAAAATCAATGTTTGTACTCTATGCGTTCCGAAACTGATGATCAAATTTTCATGAAACCTGTCGTATCTTCAACTATGATAATGGGTTCTGTGGTTTAATATTTCAAATGAAAAACACTTTTGAGTTTTGCACTAAATCATTTATTATTAATTAAAATAAAGATCTATAATTTTACATGTCGATACACAAAGTATAAGTGAGTTTAGAAAAGAGATAGATATATATATTAAGACAGGGATGAATGCAAGCTTTGATGAATGCATTGAAGTTCTCACAAAACCCAAAAAGTCCATGTATGGAACAGTTTGAATTTGGGTTACAAAATGGTTCCCGAGAACCGTTTAAACGGCCTCAGGGTACCCAGCGGAGGGTTAACCCGCCCTCATTTCGCCGATGGTATTCGGAGGAAACACCTAACAAGTGGCGAGCTTGTTGCGGTGTTTATGATAAAATAACCTCGTTGTATAAAGCGGTCACCCATCCCAAGCCGGCCTTGTTGTCATCAAAACCTTATAATATATAAAATCTCCATACAAAAAAAATAATGAGTGACACTGAACATTTTATTCGTTAGTACCTACACCCGTGCAAAGCCTTTCTTATCTAACAATTAATAATCTAGTATTACCTATAGGTACTCGTATAAATATAATCTAGCCTAAAACGTAAACGCGCCGCCCCTGCATGTATGCAAGCAAAATATGGTATAGACGCAATTTTAATAATAATTATATGTAGGTCAATTAAATTATTTTTATACATACGAGTATACGGCTTCCGTAGACTAGTGGTTGCGCCTTTGGCCGCTGTATCTGGAGGCCATGGGTTCGATCCCCACCCATGGCAAAAAAATATTAGCATGGCAAATTTTATAGTCTGGGTGTTTATAAAATATAATACGCGTTATATCATTGTTTCTGGTACACATAGTACCCTAGAGCTTAGTTTGTGATCAGAACAATATGTGTAAATTGTGCCTACATATTATATTAGATATTACATATATCTGGGACGACTGAGATCGTCTAGGGCTTTCTAGCTACGTTTTTATTTTTTATTAAAGATTCCTGGCTTGGGTGCCCAGTAAAGGAATTTAATTCCCAACTCATCGTAGTCGATGCTACTCTGAGTCTATAGCGAACAAGTGGCACACTGACCCAAATATTTATCTGACTCTAATTACCTACTATGTTATTAAAATATTACAAGTAAAAGGGATCAAAAACCTAGTTGTGGACTTCTTGTAAATAGTTACAATAAAATACCTTCCTGCTTTGAGTCTTCCATACCGAAATTGATTATTTTAAGTAGGTATAATAATTAATAATAATAGTAAATATGTTACAAAAATATTCGGCGAACCGATCACAAAAACGTAAACAACATGATTGGTGCTGACTTTGTCAGTTGGACGTTTGTTTTGACTATGGAGGGACTGTTCCAAAATTTAATTATTACTATATACCCGTGCGATCTCTTGGGGAAAGATGAAAGAGATGGATAATAGACAAATAACATATTTCTTTTTTTGCCGAGAAATAGCACGAATTAACTCCAAAAATCAATATTATACTAGCATCTATTTGATTGACATTATAACATTTGCGTCAGGTATTATGATTTCGTCAACATTTTATAATCACGCGTAATAAGACTTCAAAAACACTATAAAGTATAAAATAGTGAATTTAGTCCTACTGGATTCTACTTTATGAAGTCGGTATCAATAAAAGGTGTGATTTTTGAAGCTATACCTACACTTCATTTTATCGACTGTCAAACTATATCGATGTGGCTAAGCCCCGTATCTATACAGCACCCCTAGCACGAGTTGCACCTGATTGGCTGATATAAAAAAAATGTTATGGTGCTGGGTGACTTTTGAATGAAAAACTTTTCACATGGCATCACTGGAAAAGTTGTACAATTAATAATATGTGTGTAATGTGAAGTTATATTATCAAAACTCCTATGACAAACTATACAGAAAACGTACTAATATTTCTTTGCCATGGGTGGTAATCGAACCTACGGCCTCCGGATGTAACACTAAAGGCGCAACAACTAGTCTACAGAGGCGGTCGATTATAATATTGGTATCTAGTTAAAATATACCGATGTTGTGAAGGCCTACTACCTACCCAATATATCTGTATGTGATTAATATTTCCAGCCTTTGTTTATGTTTATTTTTCATCTGTTACAGAACTCTCGGTCATGTCCGAACTATCTCCATCATATCAAAGAATATTACTATAACACAAACTCAAGAATTGGACATTCTTGATTAGATCGCGATGTTAGCAAAAAACTGCCAAAGTTACTATTTTCAAAAAAAACATGCACAACGTTTTAGTGGTTAATTATATCTAATAATAAATAAATACATAATTTAAGTGCAGCTGTAAAGGGGCCTTGTCATTATAGGATTAATAAACAATTTATATAAAGATATAAAATGTCTCAATTAAATAATAATTAAAATTTATGTAAACATATATCATGAAAATATAACAAGTAAAATTATTGTCTTTAGGTAAAAAGCTTAAACAGGTAACAGGGGATCCGCGTTCAGGTTTTCTTTTAGGCCAACGAATATCAATGGCCATACAACGCGGAAATGCAGTTAGTGCTATGGGCACATTTTCTGATCCCTCGTCACCTCTTTAAATGTAATAATAATTAATAGTAGTAGAAATATTTTATATGTATTATATCTTTGTTTCTGGTAAACTCAGAGCAATATGTGTAAATTGTCTTACTATTAAAGAAAAAGGTTTACCTGACTTATATTTAGGAACAAGTAAAACATATATCATGAAAACATAACAAGTATAAGTATAAGGCATACAATTTATTACCTACTGGTAATAAATTTTATGTCTGAAAATAATTATAAGTAATTTTATTAATGCGGCTGTAAAAGGGCTTTGTCATAAATAGTTTAGTGTGTAAAGACAAGAGTTTAAAATAAAATACAAATTTAGTTTTAATAATGCCGAGCAAAACCAACGAATGTCGTTTCGGTAAGTGTCGAGGCGGGCGCGCTTTCGCAAAGCTCTAAGCTTCCAAACATTTTTTATTTTTTTGCCTGCCGAGTACTCTGTGCACTACAATCCAGGCAGAGTAATATAGGTTTTATTGCACAGAGTTTATAGTGTATAATATAAGTCCATACTTCATTACCATACATCATTCCGCGGTTCCGATTGTATAATCACAACTTGGACCTACATGCGAGATTGAAATTGATCAAAAGCTACCACTGTTTCCTTATGGATGTCATAAAAAGATGGTTGCAGCATTATTTGAATTTACGTAATTCTTACCACATAATAATAAAACTAAAATAAAGCCAATAAGATATTAGGATTTTCTAGATAGGTTGTACCAGGAAGCAGGTATTGTACCAGAAAGTAGGTAATTGTACCAAGAAGTAAGTATTTGTACCAGGAAGTAGGTATTTGCCACAGGAAGTAGGTATTTGTACCAGAAAGTAAGTATATGTACAAGAAAGTTAGTTTATGTACCAGGAAGTAGGCAAGTTTATTTACCAGGAAGTAGGATTTTGTACAAGGAAGTAAGTTTTTGTACCAGGGAGTAGGTATTTGTACCAGGAAGTATGTATTTGTACCAGAAAATTGGTATTTGTACTAGAAAATAGGTATCTACTTCGTAAGCACATTCTTATTTGAGAGTTGGAAAACCACCAAGCTAGACAAGGGGCTAAACTAAAGCCGGCATAGTGGAAAGATTTATTTTTGATAATAAAATTTTAGCAACTTATAGTATGTTTTTTTAAAGAACACAGCATGTGATGCTTGTCGAGTCCGTAGTCTTCTAGTCCCTTCATGATGCGGTTACGAAAATGGCGATTGATATGATTTAAAATTAATTTTTAAATTTTAAAATTGCAAATCGTCTATGTCGTCGCCCATTTCGTAAACGCATCATTTAGAATTTTAGATCGTGGGAGCGATCAATATAGTTACACAACAATGTATTGATGTTTGTAGGTCTGCTTAACATCAGGTAGATAGAAAATCACATGGTTTCCTTCTATAAGTATTTAAAAAAAAAAACCCCTAAGATTGCTATAAGAATTCCTATTTTAATATTATTTATAACAACCTTTCGACATATATTTGTTTAATTTTAACATAACAACCTACCTAGTGTTAACCTAAGTTAGTACTAATTTGATTTAATTTTAACTTTAGCTCAAATAAACCACTTGTAATCCTGTATCAACTAATAAGTTACTCCATTTAGAAATAATGAGCACTAAACTACAAACACAATGCACCTATGAATGGCGATGTGTTTCCTATAATAGGATTCAAAAGTAGTGAACAGTTTTGCGGTGCAGCGTAGTAGTGTCTATAGCTTTCTGATAGAGACCGCAAGGCATTGATGCAGGGGCGCCGACTCCGTGGGTGCTCGGGGGCTCGAGCACCCATGAGAAAGAGCCAAGAGCACCCCTGTCTATTCTCAGGGGTGCTCATCGACAAATATATCACCGTGTTTTAGGGATGGACGTTTTTTCATTATCCAACGACCCGTTTAGCGCAGTAGTTTAGAGCGCCGGTTGACTTCGCCACTTTTCGAGTCATCAAATGAGCACGAGCACCCATGAGATTTTCTAAAAGCCGGCGCCATGGGAAAATTGCTCGATTTGATCATTGGAGCCTAAAGTACAAGCTTTCTAAGTCACCATGTATAATTGGTGAGCTCACAAAGCGAACTCCATATCGCACACGTAGCAACTTTTAGAACTGCAACTGGCAATATTTAATAGAAAACTTATACTTTATTCTGTTAGCACTGATCCAATAGAAAATTTCAAGATGCAGTTCTAAAAGTTGCTACACGTGCGGAGTGCCAAAAATATATACATTGTGTTAATATGAGGCTCTGTTTATCAAATCGAACAACTTTTCCCATTTTTTTTTCATTTGCGCCAGATGGTTCCATGGGAAAAGTTGTCCGTATTTGATCAGTAGAGCCTTATATTGAAATTTTACGGAGTTTTTTTGTATTGAATATATATACATCGATATGATCACAATGCCTGGCGTAAGGTAATGGTTAGATATGGTCATATATCACAGCATTTACTGCCATCGAGAGTTGTATATGCTATGTTACCTATAGTTAAAAATCACATTTAATCCAGTAGTTTTTAAGTATTACCTGTACAAACAATCAGTCTACTCATCACTATCCGCAGGTTTATAATCTACGCTAACGGTAACTGTTCGTTATTCGTATATAAAAATGACAGATTAAGCTTCAGACGTTTATATTTTTGTATGGGAATAACAATCTGTTACCGTTACTGTTGATTATGGGAATTAACCATAAGAGGTTTATTGCTAGACAAGCCTGTTGTTCCACCGAATGCTGTCCATGGACCTCGCATTTCCCAAGAAGTGACAGCTATTTTGCTTCTTTAAACCTTATTTAGCGCTCTCTGAATATTGTTAATTTACATGTAAAGAGGTTCTATTTTAAGCCCTAAGGCGAGGAGTGCATTGCCGTGTCGAGTCGTGACCGCCAGCCGCGTCCCATGTTCCCACCTATACGTATACTTTAGGGAAAAGCTTCCCACTTACTTTATTCAGGATTTTGGCCTTTATTAAGTTGCGGGAAAAAAGACCAGGGGATTATGTTTGCTATTTTTCTACATATCATTACGGGTGCCTTACGGCCCCAGAGTACCGGCGGAGGGGTTTTAATCCCACCTCGTCGTAGCCGATGGTATGAGTCTACACCGAACAAGTGGCTAGCTCGTCGCGATGTTTCGAATAGACTCAATAACCCATCTATAAACAGTTTCACAGGTTGGTATAGTGAAACCGGGACCGACAGCTTAACCTGCTCTCCGAGGCACTATAGTGGTGTTGTCAAACAAATGTACATAAACTTTTAAATTAAAAACTCATTGGTACACACCGGGATTCGAACCAGGGACCTAAGTGATTTTAAGTCCAAGGTCTAACCAACTCGACCACCAATATAATGCTATTTTTCTAGTTGGGATTTATTTTGTAAAATATGTGGAAGAAAGTCTGAAACTCTTTGATATTGGTGTTGTAAGATCCAGAGTTGAAAGGTTTAGGAGGTTCCCTTTATAACATGCCAATTTGCTCGGTCTGCGTGTAATCTGTACCCCTAGTGTGAGTTTTCTAACTATTACTTTGCGTTTGAGTTAACTAAAATTTGTATGGGTTAAAATTTGTAATAGTTCAGCGCTCCAAGCGGAAATTTGGAGAACTAAAACTGCGAGCATGTGATTGGTCAAAATGTTAACGCAGTAGTTAACGCCAAAGAAAATGTTAAAATATCTCCCACTAGGGCGCTACTGTAGTGTATTGGGTAAAAAACATAAATACAGATCTATGTAAATCAGTATAATTCATAATCAGTATACTTGAGCAAAAACAATTTTACTAACACATGTATTTAATTTCTTCCTCAAAAGTTTGCGATATTACCCCTACTACGCTAGATTTTTTTAGGTGGGAGGAAAGTCACTATAACTTCGTTAGGCCGACTGACCGGTCTCGTTACCACCAGATGCAAAAACCGTCAAGTGACCTAGTCATGTTTCAATTTTATTCTTTGGGTTCACCGGTTTTCAGGAGATTACTGCATCGATTTCTTGTCGAGGTGGTAGTCTCCTTTGAGGGTGCGGATACGAGATGGGTGGTTGTATTGACGATAAGGCAGCGAGTATATTAAAATATACTCTATCATATATATATTAAAATATTATCTATATCTTCCTAGATTTGTTTAAACTAAAATCACTCTTACCATGCCCTCACTTTAACCATGTTATCCATAAAACTAGAATTTAATATAAGACGAGCTACTACCTAACCATAGACAAAGTTTAAAAGAAAAGCAAAAAGAATACTTAACAACTTTTCAGTTAAAACATGAAAGGGTATTACAGACGTAAAGTCAGTCTTTGTGTTACATAGTTACGCTCTTACACTGAGGGTTGGGGTCAACTGCTTCAGCTGGCTGAACAAAGGTTGACCCAATTCGCTATATCTGTGGTACTTTACTATATCGCGAGAATTACAAACAGACAGCATTGTTTACGAAGACCTACTTTTTTTTTTTTTAAATAAGCAGATATTTTTTATACATGTCAGATATAAGTTTTTTTTTTAATTGAAGCAAGGTACTTGGCTTTATATTTACTTAATGGTAAGCAGATCTACAAAGTACATGATCAATAGACACATTATGCCGGCTAAATGATGTAGTTATGAAATGGGCGGCGAAAAAGAAGAATTTGCATTTTCACAGTAATAAATGTGTAACGATGTTTTTTTTGGACATCGGTTGTTTTACTTATACATTTTTGGTGAGACTACAGAATTAATTTTAATTATTTTTGGTAATCAAGTGTATTATTATATTTTGGACGGAGGATAGTTAGGATAGGTGTAAAAATATATATTCAAGTCTAACAAATCATTTTAATAATATATTTCTTCCTTTCGCAATAGAAACATTAGATCCTGTTTGTAATCTAAAATTTTCATTGTGAAAGTAGGAAAAAAATTATAGAAGTTTCTGGAGATATCCTTGTTTTTTATTTTATTTTATTCATTAAACAAAATATCCACAGCATAAAATACATATTTTAAATACTAAACATTAATACAGAATTAAATGCCATAATAGGATTTTAATTATGTTGCTAATAAGTTTACACATTAAGTAGGAAAGGCTTGTGATTGTTTATGTGCATGAGTGTATGCGTGCATGAGTGTATGCGTGCATGAGTGAGTGTTTGTGTGCACGAGTGTATGCGTGCATGAGTGAGTGTTTGTGTGCATGAGTGAGTGTTTGTGTGCATGAGTGAGTGTTTGTGTGCATGAGTGAGTGTGTGTGTGCATATCACAGAGCAAGGATTCCACGCGCGCCGCTACCGCGGCGATTCCGTGCTCTGTGGTGCATATGTATTCGAATATGTGTATTTATATGGTGAGTACTTAAGACTATATGTAAAAATAAAATGTTAAATATAGGTAATACGTTTCTATTAGTGAATAAGTATATATATATTATCTAACACTTATTTAATAATTTTTGATTATTTATTATTATTATATTAATTAACTTATTTTATTAATTTTATATTTCTATTAATTTTGTATTAGTTTTGTGTAAGATGTTTTTGTTTTTGTGTCAAATTTGTGGATGCTATTTTGGTTTTTGTTATTCTAAGATGATTGTTAATCTGATTATATTCTGTATGTATCCCTAATAACAATTAAATAAATAAATATCTATAGCCCTGCAACGTGGGAATGCAGGCAGGTTTTCGGTAGGTACTTTCAATCAAGAAGATTTCGGTGGTAGAAATTTTAAAGAAAATTTTTATCTGTTATTTACGTCAATGATCTGTTATAATAATCTTGTACTATATAATAAATATAGTACAAAAATTTCTACCACCGAAATTTTCTTGATTGAAAGTACCTACCGAGAACCTGCCTGCATAATTTTGTACTATATATTTCTATATTTATTATATTGTACAAAATTATTATAACAGATCATTGACGTAAATAACAGATTGAAAGTACCTACCGAGAACCTGTTATTATATATATATATGATTTTAAGAAAAATAATAATAATCTAGTATAAACCTAAAAATAAAAGTTAAACTAAACTAAATAAAAAAAATCTATTAAAATAAATTATTTTAATAGAAAGCTTATAAACTTATAAGTAAGTAGTATAATTGGCGAGACCGGTTTCACCCAGCCAAGGGAATGAAAATAAACAAATAACAGCCCATGTTATTGGCTGATAATAGAGCTTACTATTGGTGAAAGAATTGTTACAATCCTTTCAATAGTTTCTGATTTAGTAAAAAGTAGTACGTATAGTTTATACTATAGAAAAAAAATATATAATAATATACCTAACGCTAAGTAATACGGTTTTTTTTAAATAATTACCTCACTAAAACTGGCGACGGCTCGATTATAAAAAAAAAACTTAACATTGCGAAATATTCCATTCGCGGATGGGTTTGATGTTTATATAATTAATTAAAAATATAAAACAATATCCTTAATAAAAAAATATCCACAAACTTTGAAGATGGAGGAATGGTAATTTTTCAGTTTATTCAGAATATTTACAGTGAACTTAATTATTTATACCTATTAAGTAAATATTATATAAACTATAGACAAATATTTACAAATTCAGCAAAGATTCCAATTGTATTTCAAATTTTACAATGAGGTTAATAGGTGTACTTATAGAGGACCATCTGATATTTTGGAGTACCTACCTATTAGTTACATTTTAGTAGGTACTTATTTAAAATTGATAATAAAATTATTTTGTTTATATGTGATTACTTGAATACTCAAATATATTTTACACTCTATACCATCATGGTCGCCTTACGGGCATCCGAGACCTCCTAGACGGCCTCAGGTTGCCCAACGGTGGGGTTTTATATTTTTCAGCGTAGTAGCAGATTGTATTCTGACTACACACACCACCTCGCAACCTCGCAGCTTTGCGGTGTTTGGAGGACCTAAATAACCAATCTATTTTTTTTCACACGTTGGTATATCGAAACTGAGATCTCTGAGGCACTGTAGTAGTGTTGTCAAACAATGTAACTTTTTTTTTGTAAAAAAAATTCATTGGTTCGTATCCGTGACCTAAAAACTTTAAGGTCTAACCAAATCGGCCACCACGAAGGTATATAATAATATATAACGTTTTTTAAGAAAAGGTAAGAACCGTCCACAACATTCGATCTAACAACAGTACTACGTTAAAAAAAAATCAGTAAAACACATAAATAGGTAGGTATGTATTGAAAATATTTTTGAAGCCTTTAATCTCCATCTAAGATCTTTTTAAAGCATAGTTGATAATACAAAGAAACAAAGGCCACGTAAACGAAATTATGAGAAACTTAGGGTCAGTTTGTACCGGTCATTATAAATGAGCCGCTAAAATGTGTTCGTTGTTCTATCTCATTATCAAACAAATGTTAACGTACTCTCGTCAAGCAAGACGATGGTTCGGGCATGTAGCTACAATTTACAAGATCTCCAATGATAGATAATGCATCCAAATTACACTTTGTGGCGTGCAAACAGTCGTTCGGATAACCTTTGAGCGGATAACTAATGCCCCAGATGATTTGGCTTCCTAGGATAATACCGGTGATCCCTTTTATGAGAGGGAAAGCTGATGCTGTCGGTACCTGCACCAGATTGAGGTGGTGTTTGTGTTTCGGCGAAATGCGGGCTCTTTCTTTATGTTTTTTTGCTTCATCGTGTCTAGCCAGAGGGTCGCCGCGGCGAGCGAGCGGGACGGGCTTTGTCTGTGCGTTCATCTTTGCTCCATGCGACATACGACTTCAGTCTTGTAGCGGCTCCTAAGCGGGCCGGTAGACGCGTGTGTTTGTGTAATTACGTACTACGCTATCCACAGGACTCGTTAACGAAAACTTTACGGACTTTCAGAACTTTAATAATAAAACTAAGTAGTTACTCTGCACTATTTCTGGTAATTCACTATATTAAAACTTTTGTGTGAATTTTTGATTAAAAAACTCGTGAAGTTGCATTATCCTGCGGGCCAGTTTTTTTAAATATAAGAAGTGGCTTTAATTTTGAGGAAAGCGGCTCGTTTGCAAGGCTCGGTTCAACGTTCTATATCGGTATGTTTTTGTTTTTCATTTATTTTACCGGCTTGCAATTTTTATAAACGTCAGCAAAAATCGTGTTGTCTTTTGAGATTTTATTACTCATTCAAAATGTCCCGTTTCGGCAAGTGCTAAGTAGCATTTGAATTTGCATTTCTTTTATGATCTCTGCAACAAAATACTAATAAACTCTTACTTTACCTACAATTCCCACAAGATATAAACGCAGAGCTTTCTATTATTGTTTAGTTGAACCTACTAAGTCTTCCCTAATTTGGATACTTAACCTGCTTAGGAAGGTTGGAACTTTATAGCTTTTGAGTGTGAAATATAACGAAACCCTAAAGTTTAACTTGCATAACCTGCACGCACCGTATTTTTTTATTGGAGCATGCAGTGATAATGTCACTGCATCCGGTCGTATGTGAAATACATGAGGTTTCAGCCGTAGCGTACCTACGTTATTAATTTTGCATAAATAAAAAAAAAAACATAATTATTAATATACGAGTATATTTTATAATATTATATATTTTCTTTGGTAGGTTTTATTTTGTAGATATTCTGTATTTTAATTTATTTAGTTAATTATTATTACTATTTTATGTTTTATAAGTTATTAACGAAATAAACATTATTTTTTCTAATCAATCTATTTAAATGTAATAGGTTACTAGTTTTAATTTGTATGAAGTCTGATTCTGACTTATGGTTTATGGTATAGAAGCATGGTAGAAGTAATGACATATTCTTTAATCAAAATCATTTCCAATTTACTGTAAATTACCTTTCGTCTTTGACTTTTTACTTATTATCTTAGAATGTATATTAAGTTAACATTTTTATGGTTAGGTAGACACTTGCCGACAATAACTTACCTACTTGTAATTACAAAGTACCTATTGTTTTTAGCTACCTACTTGTTTTAAAGATACCGTTACCCCTCTATATAGGTAGTGTATAATCTCATTGTATAAAAACATCTAGGTATAATAATGTTTTTTTTTGTGGGCAAAATAAGACCTTATATAATAAAAAATAGTTATCGTGGATTTGGACGTCCTGTACTGTACGTACAAACCACATCATTCATCGCCGGTTGTTCACAAAAGAATGAATACAATGATGTTATTGAATGACAATGGTCCTGCAGCTTCGCTCCAACGACCTCTGTACGCGACATATTCTCTTTTATGTAATACATACAACTATATACTTGGTGGCCGAGTTGGTTAGACCTTGGACTTAAAAACACTTAGGTCCCTGGTTCGAATCCCGGTGTGTACCTACCAATGAGTTTTTTTAATTAAAAAAAATAATGTACATTTGTTTCACAACACCACTATAGTGCCTCGGAAAGCACATTAAGCTGTCGGTTTCACTATACCAACTTGTGAAACTGTTTATAGATGTGTTGAGTCTATTCAAAACATCGCGACGAGCTAATCACTTGTTCGGTGTCTCATACCATCGGCTACGACGAGTTGGGATTAAAACCCCTCCGCTGGGTACCCTGGGGCCGTCTAGGCGGTCTCGGGCACCGTAAGGCACCTGTAATGATATGTATGTATGTATACAAGTATAGTTACATAGTCATAGCCGTACCATATATATATACGGTCGTTCTACAACCATCTTGTCGTACCTATGTCGTAGGTTGTCAACACAGCCTGTGTTTTTGACCTTTCACCCAGGGGCGGGCCAGGAGTTCATTTCCTTTTGTCAAGTTACGAATTCGTTCTACCCGCAGCAGGTCGATAAGCCTTTTAAAAACAAAGATATAGACATTGTACACAAAATATTCTGTTAAATCACATAGTCCTCTTCAAACATGATGATCTTCGTTCCGCCACTTGTTCTACAATATGGCAAAAAGATACCAACTATTAGTGGCGTATTTCCAAAACAATATGTGGAATAGGTCTTTTTTATAGGTAGGTTCTGAAATTTTTATGTGACAGTCGTCAACAATCTCTCTTGGCAGCCCATCTCAGCTTAGGTATCCATAGTATCCAACGCTACCGGCCCAAGGCATTTTAACCTTTCATATGGAACATACTGTCAGTTATTTTGTGATATGAGTCCAGCGATGCCAGACGTACGGTAATATCATGCCTTGTACGGTATTATTTAACTATCGACTACCGTACGACAAATATACGGTTATTTTAAGAACGTAATCAAAATTCGCCAAAATGTACGGTAATTTGAAAGTGGGGCTACTTGTACTGTAATTTCTTCTATGGTGGAGCATAATAGTTAGGTCGCGAATGAGATAGATGTGAGGTTCTCAAATCGATAGTATTGTTTTTATATTATTTTATATAATGTTTTTTTTTAAATTATTTTTGCACATAAATGATTTTGAGCCTATTTTAAGGGGTATGTTAATATGTTAGCAGTTGCGAATATAATAGTAGTAAGTACCACTTTGTTGTATATATCTGTCTTTATTGTACGGCAAGGGCGTAGCCAGGATTGTATATAGGCGGGGGCAAACTTAGTTTCTTAGGTTTTATAAGAAGCGTCGCGTTGCATGCAAGCTATGAAGCTTGTCAGAATTACAGTTTACCAGCGAACGACCGCTCTTCTAAGGGGGGGCAGCTGCCCCTCCCTGCCCGTACCTCGCTACGCCAATGTTGTACGGTAATTTAGGTAAGTGTAGTTTTTAAGCTAATTCTGGCATACCATTCTGGTAACACTGTAAGGGTCTTTTTTCTTTGAATAATCTCACCGACAGCAACCTTAGGCATGTGTACAAAAAGAAGAATAGGTATATAAATGTCTACTATACTAACTACTATCGTAAATTGCTTCAAATAAGACTTAACTATGTGAAAATTACCTGCTACAACAATAAATCGTGATGTACGCAATTATTGTAAGTGATCTGTACTTTAGATCTGGGGCTCTACCATGGGTTTGCGCATTGTAGCAACGTAACGTATTCGAATACGTATACGTGAGCCACCAATATGATCGCTTTATTCAATCCTGTTACCAAAAATAAAACGGCCCTATAGGTTGTTGCTCACGTATACGTATTCGAATACGTTACGTTGCTACTAGGCGCAAACCCATGGCACAGAAGAAATAATAGTACAAGTACCCATGGTAGAGCCTCTAGCTAGGGGCAAAGCCATAGTAACGAACGATTCAGCAACTGTACGTCATTGAAACCTGTATATATATATATGTATAGAAATTTACACATAATATAGTACTACTCAGTACTAGATACTATTGAACTAGGTAGGTATACAAAATAATTAAAATCCAATTTAACCATAGAGCAACGCGGCCACTGTACCAGCTCGGAATTTAATGGACCAAAAATATAAAGGAATTTTACTTTTATTTCGATATATTAGTGTTAATGTTTAAATTTATTTATAACAAAATAAAAAGATAATTGTCAGAGTTCAGAGGATTGAAAGTGTCATTTTAGATTTGTAAACATTGAAAAAGTATTAAATAAGTATTAAAGGAGTTAATATTGTGTTATTCCTAGTGGAAATCGAATATACCTAACTGTAATAATTGGTGACCCCGACTATTGAATATGGGAGAAAACAATAACAGTGAAATTCAAATCTGTGATAAAGTTAGTATAAAAATTGCACCTTTTTGGCCCGAACCTAAAATTTAGTTTTATCAGATAGAAGTTCTTTCTCAATTCATTGAATAACTTCAGAAAAAAAAAATCAATTATTTGATTTCACAACTTGTATCAAAAATTGTTGAAAATATTATAACTGGCGAAAGTGATCAAAAATATTTATTCGCAAAAAGTCGACTGGTCAATATTTTGAAAGAAAGTGTAGAAATAAAGCTTAATCGACTACTTGCCGGTATTGATCTAGGTCCTAGGTAATTTAAAACCCAGTACTTCTACTTTTAAGAAAAATGCAATCACAAGTCTGGCTGGTGAAGATATGTCAAAGACGCTGCGTATATTGTGGCCAGATAAACTCCCCCAACTGTTAAGAATGTACTCGTAGTTAGCGAAGAAACTCTAGAGAAGGTTGCTGTGGCTGATAAAATGCTGGAAGTGACTCCGCGTGAACTTTACAGCGCCGACGTTGTTCCAAGTACTAGTAGCGATAATTTCTTTATGCACGAGCTTTTATTTATTTAAATCTTTATTGCATACAAAATACAAAGGCAAACTTAATGCCGCTAGGCATTCTCTACCAGTCAAACCTTCGGGACAATAAAAGCAGTTAATAAGTGAAGTAGGTGCAATATAGTAACTGAGTATATAAACCAGTGAATATTATATAAAATACTTACAATCTATTATACACTACTTAAATATATCTTAACATAAACTACATTTTCACAATACTACCAACTACAAAATGAGAAAGGAGAAGTAACAACGTGGAAAGGAATAGAATAATGAAAGATAAATAAAAACTACCTATGAATTTAAATAGTAATCATATACTCTTTTTTTAAATATGACTCTATTTGGTGATTGTCTTATTTTGACTGCTTTTAAATAAAATAAACTCATTAGAATAGTTTAATATTATCAAAAAAATTAATTAGGATTTAATTTCATTTTTATATACTTAACATTGAGTTTAGGAGACTATTGAATAGATTTCTTGTTGAGGTAGTAGTCTCAAAACAGGCAAAGCAGAGTAGTGCCAGATCGCCATTGACACTGCCAATGCCTGATTGTCCCCATTCATGAATTTTGTGGGTCTGTCTGCATACTATCAGGTAGGTAGATCAATAGATACAGAGTCACACCAGTAAAAATAATTGGGTGTTTTCGAATTTGGATTATTGTCGTACTAACTGTACCCCTCTGTTTCACCCGAATCAAATCCAAAATAAAATATAGCTCTTGTTACTCGCTGATAATAAAGCTTTCTATTGGTGATTTTTTTTATCGGAAAATGAGTATTCGGAACAAAAAAACAATAAATTCTCTTTACAATATTAGTATTATATAGTATACACAACGTTCAGCTAAACTTTAACCAAAATGACGTAATAATTGTCTGTCAATTTTCAATGTCACCAGATTTGCATTACGTCAGAATGCATCATATCGATTAAAGTTTAGCTTGGCGTTGTGCGCGTAATCACCCCTAACGCAATATCATTAGATACATAATTATTAAATTATATTAATTTACCATCTATGTTGTCTCGTCATTTTTTTCCGTCAACGTATTTGTCGAGATGACATCATTAGTAAATCTCCGTTTAATTTTCGCTAGTCTATTTCATCTATGACGATTTCGACTTACATGTCTGTTGGATATATTTGAGTGATACATCTCCATTGAAAACTATCAGTTAGTTTCATTCGAATATATCGAGCCGATATCCATGTCGAAAGCACGAGATTTGCTCATTTGCCCTCCTGAAGAGAATTTTGCGTGTACGTCGTTAGAACGTTCTGAACTCTGAATAGGATTACACAATAATAATATATAGGTCATTCTAGGTATGGTGGTCTAGGTATTTGTAATAAGCACCGATATTAATGTTAGCGCATATGCACCTGGCACTTTGCCATGTTCCACGCCGTATTTAAATTAGTTACCACCATAAAACTGCATGACCTAGGTAGTGAGTGAGTGGTACACCTATAAATTTGTTAAGGACTTTTCTGTTCTCATAACCTAATGTGCAGTATTTGGTAATAAATTTAAAATTATCTAAATCTATCCATATCCGCCCATACAGATGCAAATACCGTCAAAAACCTAGTCATGTTTTGGTTTTAGTTTGTGGGTTCGCCAGTTTTTCGGAGACTCTAAATCGATTTCTTGTCGAAAAAATGTTATTTTGGAAAAAAAATATATAAGAACATACACGAACAATAATAATAAAGAATATTTTTTTTCATTACTTTTCTTCAGGCGAAATCTTGACATTTCTGTGGGAACACGACAGGAAATGAGATTTCACGCAAATCTCACGAGTAGCGCAATAAAATTTTCCTTTGTTATTTACTAGCTTTGTTTACCCGGTTTCCCTCTATTATGTTAACATTTACATACATACATATCATCACGGGTGCCTTACAGCGCCCGAAACCGCCTAGACGGCCCCAGGGTACCCAGCGGAGGGGTTTTAATCCCACCTCGTCGTAGCCGATGGTATGAGTATACACCGAACAAGTGGCTAGTTCGTCGCAATGTTTTGAATAGACTCAATAACCTATCTATAAACAGTTTCACAAGTTGGTATAGTGAAATCAGGACCGACAGCTTAACGTGCTCTCCGAGGCACTATATAGTGGTGTTGTCAAATGTACATATTTTTTTTAATTAAAAACTTATTGGTACACACCGGGATTCGAACCAGGGACCTTTGTTTTTAAGTCCAAGGTCTAACCAACTCGGCCACCACGTATATTAACATTTGTTTATTAAAAATCTTACTTCTGAAACCGTACTGTTCCCGGCTTTCATAAGGCTTCTGCGCCGATTCTTTGTCTAAGTGGTAGTCTCCTTTAAGTAATTGTAATTGAAATACCGGTACATTTTGTAGATTAACCCTAAAGTAGACTCGTAATTGTCGCCGCTTATGTCGTAACCGCATCGTAGTTTAGCCAGTATAGTAAGATAATTCAAAATTGTGGCTTTAAACAATATACAGGGTGAATTTGAATGGATGTACTTTGGGCTAATATGAGGTTCTGCTGATTAAATCGAACATTTTTTTCCATGGAACCATGTGTCGCAAATGAAAAAAAAAATTGCCTTCCCTATACAAATTGGTCATTTTAATATTACTAGTTTGTATGGAGAAGGCAATTATTTTTTTCATTTGCGAATCATGGTCCCATGGGAAAAGTTGTTCGCTTTGATCAGCAGAACCTCATATTAGCCCAAAGTACATCCTTTCAAAGTCACCATGTATAAGAGTAATATTGATCAACTTCACTTTGTAGACCTACACATAATATGTCATGCTCCAATAACAAAAAAAGGTACTACTGTACATAGGTACTCAGTTGACTTCAGTAAAATTAGTTTCACGAAAGAACTGCTTTGGCTGTCGCGCGAAGGTTAGTAACCTCAGTTTTAAAACACCCTAAAAATAATTTTAGAATGAATTAGATATATTTTAATAAATAAAATTTATATAACTAAGAAAATTATGTTATATTATTACCTACCTGGTAATAATTATTTATGACATTTTGTTTACACTTAATTTTATTAGTTGCACTTTTTTCGCGATTTTTTTTTCGTGAAAGGACTATACCTATACCATGAAGATATAATAGGGAGGTGCCCATGGTCCTTAAATCGCCTTTCCAGTTTTGAGAACAGAAGATGGCCGCCGCCATACAAATAAAAAAAGTGAGAACACAAGCAATCCGTGAGCGTTGATTGGTTGAAGTGAGAACAAATATGGCGGCAACGAACTCTTTGACATTTAATTTTATAATTTAGCGGTTCCATATTTTATTATTTGTTTCATGACCTTTACTTAGATAATTTTTCTGTGCCCTAGTGCGAGTTTTTGTTTTTACTTTCTCATTACAGTAAATGAGCACTCTCCGCCAATAGTATTATCTTATTTTGAGAGGTTTAGAAAATTAAGTGATCCTATTGGTGGAGAGTACCTAAACACTATTTTTTATCGCTTTTTTTCATGTGCGATAATTCAGCCATCTACTCATTAAAGCAGTGAGAACGTTAAAACAAATTCACACGGCCTTGTCTGCAACCGTTGTTAGAACTCCCTAGCAATGCTGTCATTACAAACGGTTAAAACGGAATGCAGTTGTATTTATTATTGTCAATGGATATTTATCTTTCAATAGTAAGGTACAAAAAATTGTTGCACCCGACAAAGAAACACGTTTATCGTCCTCTATCTTCAATAAGACACCTCGGCCTAGTGAATGGCTATACAAAAACTGTGGCCAAGTACGGTTAGACGCCGCGCAATCGGGTTCCATTGTAAATAATTTATATTTACTAAATAACCAGTTAGGTATCTGATAATATAATACTTCATATTATTTAAAATTGAATTTGTATTTATAAAGCTATAAATTAAATAATAATAAAATTATTTTTGATCAAATATAAATATAATAACTACTTACTTCACACAACTAAGTACTTTAAAATTATATAATTATATTAGAATAATAATAATAAATTTATTTATTAACACATACAAAATACGTTAAAAAGATTCAAATTTTGTACCTATAGATTCAAATTTTGTTCGCGTTAAGATAGTTAATTTTAACTTTTGTACAATACATTGACGTAGATATTTATATCTATGGTGCAATAAAATAAATTGTAGGAGATTCCATAGACATCGCCATAGTCACAAACTGAGCTCTAAGCTTGTATTATGTGTACCAAAAACAATGATACCAATGACATATATTTTATAAACACTCAGACCATGATAAACTGTACAGAAAAGGGTACTAACCGACGACCACCGAATATAACGCCAAAGACCACGGAGGCAGCCATATGATTTTGACAGACTTACTGACAAAATGGTCTTAAAATATATTTACGTATTGGTCTTAATATACGTGGTGGCCGAGTTGGTTAGACCTTGGACTTAAAAAACACTTAGGTCCCTGTTTCGAATCCCGGTGTGTACCAATGAGTTTTTAATTTAAAAAAATATGTACATTTGTTTGACAACACCGCTATAGTGCCTCGGAGAGCACGTTAAGCTGTCGGTCCCGGTTTCACTATATCAACTTGTGAAACTGTTTATAGATGGGTTATTGAGTCTATTCAAAACATCGCGACGAGCTAGCCACTTGTTCGGTGTAGACTCATACCATCGGCTACGACGAGGTGGGATTAAAACCTCTCCGCTGGGTACACTCAAGTACCCTGGGGCTGTCCAGGCGGTCTCGGGCGCCTTAAGGCACCCTTGAAGATATGTATGAATGTATATATTTGTATTAGATATTTTGTCTTACGGAACCCAAAAAGCGCCCCATTCTTAAAATCATAACAGTCATTGTTCTTTGCCGACAGGAGACAGGAGGGAATGAAAAAGGGTAGCGCCATAACGACTTTGTCACCTTTTCTTGGTGTGACGAATTATATAAATATATATAAAGTTAGTATCTACCTACCTACTATCTCATGCCCTTATTCATAAAAAATTATTAAGTCCTTGAAGAACACTTTAGTTAAAATAGGTTTTGTCTCTTTTTACGAATATTCATTTTTGTTGCTAAAAAAGAGTCAGAACCTACTTTAACTAAAGTGTTTTTATGAATACCGGTGTAAGTATTTAAGGTAGGGGGCCTATTATATTTTTAAAAGGTTTTTTCTTATTTGCAAATGTACAAAGGCATTATCTACCAGCCAAATTATGTTTACTATTTAGAGTTCCAAAACGGAACGGGATCACTTTGGCCCAATCAAAATTTGTTGAGGTCTTTTCAGTGCCTCACTTATCATAACATCAAAATAAATATCATCACGGGTGCCTTATGAGGCAGGCTGGACGGCCTCAGGGTACCCAGCGGAGGTATTTTAAAGTTTTAAACCCAACCAACCTACACCGAACAAGTGGTTAGCTCGTCGCGATGTTTGGATAGACTCAATAAACCTATCTATAAGTATAAACAGTTTCACAAGTTGGTAGAGTGAAACTGGGACCGAGAGCTTAACGTGGTGTTGTCAAATATATACATAATGTACATAATTTTATTTTTAATAAAAATTCATTGGTACACACTACTGGGGTTTGAACCGGAGACCTAAAAACTGTAGTGTTATAAGTCTGAGGCCTAACCATAACTAATTTTTTTCATCCATATTTAAAAAAAAAAAAAAAACTATTAGGTGGGAAAGATTTTTTATAAATTATTATTCCAGTTAACGTTTAAGATAGAAAATTTGAAACATTTGTACGATTGGCTACGAACGACGAGATGGAAAACCTCACTAAAAAGTAGTTCTTCATCAAATGACCTATTTTACCTACTTACTGCTTAATTTGTCCCAAAGGTTTGACTGGTAGAGAATGCCGCCTTTGTACTAAATTTGTGCAATAAAGTTTTTAAATAAATAAAAGACAAAGATTATTATCACAAGTATTGTTTTAATACAAATAAACATTTTATTAACTAAGTAAATTTTCTTAACCCAAAAACAACTAAAACAATTTTTTACTTAATACAACATTTTCTTTTAATTCAAAATTGAAATTGTTTCCGCCATATCTCAAACAACAAATTATTGAATGGTTTTGGTCCAAGAATTTATTTTTTGTTTAAACCGAAAGTTTTTTTAGTTTCAATCAATCACACTTGCTCGCTTTTTATTATTTCCTCAGATACCTACCATTGTTGTCGCGCAAACATATACTGTTATAGCCAATCATTTGAAGGCGTAACGTGAGAATCGTTCGCACTTAAGTACCGAAGTACTGTGTAAGTGTCAAAGGAGACTTTATGACTCGCCCTAATGTAGTCTACATTATCCAGATAAGACGACTTGTTTATGATACTTTGGCAACACTTGAAGCACTCATTATGCCTCTTAAGTGCGACTAGGAACTTATCTTGAGTGTTCCAGGATTTAGGAATTTAGGATAAATTAATATTGGTGTCAAATTATGTAAAACTAATATATTATGTTACAGTTTTTTATTTTATTTTAAGGAGTACTACTGGTTTGTTTTATTGGAATAGTTATAGATCTCAATTGAGTATAAAATCAAGGTGTTCTGTGGGCTTAAGCCAAAAGTTTTGTATTGGCTTTAAGGAAATAGGATCTAACTAAGTAAAAAAAAGCAGTTGCGACGATAATAGGTATTATATGGTTCGCTATTTACTTTGTTCGCCGTTTTATAGGTTTAAATGACTAAGGTTGATGGTAAGGTATTTAAATGTTCTTATAAGATTTTACAAAATCACTTAGATAAGAAACACTATATTATGATATTAAATTGCAATCGTATATTCATATTAATGGCGGGCTCGTTGTCCGCAATTAGCCAAGAGGTCTTTTTGCGTGAGTTAACTGACTATTCTAGCCAGACCAGCTTCTTCCAGAAGGCGACAAGAAGTCCGGGGCTACTACAAGCCTCAAGGAGCGACCTCGGCATTCCGAGAATTTTCTCCCATTGTAAACCCACCCCGCCCCTCCTCGGTGTTATGAAGCAGCACATATGGGTGGGTGTTTCATCAGTTTCCATGCAACTAGGTACTTAGAGGGCTGTTGGTCATATCTAAAATTTTTAGGTGCCTGTTTAATGTAAAGTGTCCGGTAAGTTTACCCACTACCATCCGCAGGGTACCTCTATTGAGGCAGAATCCGAGCTAAACGTGAGCTAGGTTTGGAGACCGCCTCTCTGGCCTGCCTGCAGTTCCAGTTCTGTAAGTTAGCCCAGTGCTTACAGTGTTGATTGAAGGTGTTATCCTGCCAGCTTTTCTACTGATAAAAAGAAAATGAAAATGGTATATACAGTATGGGTTCTACCGGTGTTGTAGCCGAACCTCTTTTCGCCAGTTCGTCAGCCGCGTCGTTACCGAGGGAATTGCCGAGTCTATTTATCCACTGGAGAGTGACCCTGTTACCAACTGATATAGTCTCTAGTGCGTAGTGGCATTGTTTTACCAGGCTCGATTATTATTGTAATTAATTAATGTAATCATCATTGGAATGGTCTATTGAAAATAATAATAATTATTAAGTAAATTACTCATTAGTAACAACTTGTCAATTTAGTTATCAAAATAGCCCGTAAAAGTTGGAAAAGCCCTTTTGATTTATAGATACAAAAAGGTATTTGAATAAAAAACTAAAAGGTAAGGGTAAATAGGTAAGTTAGTAAGTATGTATTTCGTAACATTATCTGGGTTTCCGTAGAATTTATCCAACAGTATTTAGACAAGACGCAATCCTGTTTTGTTTATTTAGGTTGTACAAACAATAAATTTGGTAGCGTTTCTCGGTTCAGTCCCGAAAGGGTTGGAGCACATACTTTACTTAAATAAAGAGAAAGCGCATTAAGTATAGAGGAAAACGTATCTACCAAATGATATATTTTATCATGCATTAAAAGGCTAGGTTAAATTTATACTCTCCGTAATTCGTCTCAGCAAAAATATTATGATTTAGACAATCATAATATTTTTGCTGATGATATATTTAGCTACTAGCCTGCTAACGGATTCTGTGGGTCGATTTTGATTAAATAAATTGTAAATGTTACTCACAATAAAGCTTTTTGTCTTTCAGTAATTTAACTTTTTAATGAGTAGCTTTTATGTGACACAAACAAGACATATTTTTTTTACTTTCCATTACCGGCTTATTTCTCGCACATTTCAGTACTTTTTTGCAAACATACGAAAAGTTTTTTATTATATCTATAGCTTTTGTAGAACCGGCTTTATCCGTTATATTATTTGTGCAAAAAACAGTTCCTGCTTAAATTATTTTCTCTCCCCCGTCTTCCCCTATTGATATTTTAAAAATAGTAAAATTCGTGTTTGTTTGTTTTATAGGCAGATACCTACTCACAATTTTCATTGTGTAATTTTTATAAATAATATTAAAAAAAGTGTCTCTATTAGTTTTATAAAAAGTCTACACACAATTTTTCCTTATTCCCGTTATAATATGTAAAAATAAAATGTCATCCCTGACTAACTACAGTAGTTTCGGCTGGACGATGATAAGTAAGTCAGTCAGTCAGTCACTCACTCAATCAGTCAGGACAACCTCTTATATATATGATGCACCGGTTTGAGGAGAATATTGTATCGTTTACTTGTAGAGGTAGTCTTCTTTCAGAGTGCGGTTACAAACTAGTTTTAATTTAACCATGAAGAAGCGAGGCTTAGAGGACTCGTAATGCAATTTCGTCTTTACTCTTTGTTGCAGCCCATTTTGTAACCGCATCATAAACCTAGTATAGTGTGAACGATGAATGCTGTAATGATAGACCGCATTTATATTTTTTAGATCTGTTTACCATCAGGGAATATAAAGTCACATGCCAAGTCAAATCTAGTAAAAAAAAAATAACAAATCTTCTTGCGGTGTCTATTTTATTACACTGGTAATATAATATGTACTTTATTGTAAAACGATAGAGCTCCATTTCCTACATAAACGTAGTATAATCATTAAGGTAGATTACTGTTTAGTCGGTAAATACTGTCATGGGAAGAAAACACTTTACTGGGATAGTGGGAACATAATACCTTTTAAACTATAACATTTAATTACGAATATATATTGAATTTGTGTATTTACGACGAGACGTCTAGAGATGTGATTACTTACAACTAGATATTACAGATTTTATCGATAAAAATACTTGTCTTTATGTGATTTTAAGTAATGTATAACAATACCAAACAGTTATACAATATAATATATTAAATTATAAAAAAATAATAATGAAAATAACAATTATCGAAAATAAAAAAATACTTACCTAAAAAATGTAATCATCACAGGTGTCGCGCGGCATGGTGCCCAGAACGCTGGATACATTTTCTCTATGTAATTATACTTATTCTTTGACGTAGGTACGATCCAGCGTTCTGTTCACCGGCGACGTCCACTATATATAAAGATAAATCATTTATATATTTAAATGTACTTGGACCCCATGATCCCATATTTTCTACACCAAGCGGCGCAAATTTGTAATTATTAGTGTTCAAGCCAACTCGTCTGGACTTCGCCGACATTAGCTTTGCCTCAATTATTTATAATATAGTTTTTTTAGATCTACCTACGTATGTACATTTATTCAATAAGTAATTACATCTCACTCATCACATAAGCAGAAGTTTCGTTTTTTACCACAAATCATCCAATAGTGGATACTACCAAGGATTCACCGGCCATTGACAATACTTGCGCCGCTTCAGGTTTTCAGCAGCTGCGGCTGTGTTGCCAGCCCCATCTGCTGTCCTCGGAAGATGAGAAGTTACTAAAGTGTTGACACAAGTAGCGTCCCACACTAAATAACTACCCATCAAGCACTAAACTTGTGTATATTAATTTTGCAAGTTGCTTTGCCTACCCTAAATCGTATTCCATCTACTTGACCATTTTTTTTTTATAAATTGCCTTTTTTAATAAAACTCATGAGATAGAAGAGTTTTAAACAGTATTTACTTGCTTTTGCCCGCCGCTTCGCGGTTAAATAAAAGTTTTTAAAACTTTTTAATATATTGTAATCCAGTTTTATTTATATACATACTATCACACCTGTCCCTTTAAGGGGTAGACAGAGAGCAATGTCTTCTAGCTTCCTCGACATCCAAAAATCTCTTCATACATCGAAGTCTATAACGAAGACTACGTAACGTACTTATTGTTTTTCAAGGACTCATAAAGTTTTACTTCATTTTAAAATATGCTCAACTTTGCTTCATTGATCACATTTTTGAATCTAGTGTATTTCAAAACCTAGACTGCATGGCGGTTAAACATCTATTTAAATAATTATAATTTTATTTAAAAGCGCGAATATTTAAATGGTTCGTTGGAAACAAATAAATACTTACATAAATTCAGCGTGAAATCGGATGCATTAATAATTTATAGGTAAAATGTCTTTGTTCACACCTTCTTAGGCTGATTGAATCTAAGTTTTACACCACAGTGGAGATTACCTCGCTCGATTGATTTGATGCTAGACAAAAACTACTTTATTTCATTAATTAAAACAAAAAAACAGTAAACGTTTTGTTAACTGGTTCTTGATAATAAACCAGAATGCATAAGTTAGGTATATATTACCAAAGAATATATATTATTTATTACCAATTAGTAGCTACACAAAGTTATGGCCATATGGAACAATTTAATTGGACGGTCTAAAAGTGACTTAATTTAAAAGATAGAATTGAAAAAAAAAACTGTTTGACAATACCACTATAGTGCCTCGGAGAGCACGTTAAGCTGTCGGTCCTGGTTTCAATATACCAACTCGTGAAACTGTTTAGAAATGGGTTATTGAGTCTATTCAAAATATCGCGACGAGTTAGCCACTTGTTTGGTGTGGATTCATATCATCGGCTACGACGAGGTGGGATTCAAAACCCCTCCGCTGGGTACCCTGAGGCCGTCTAGGCGGTCTCGGGCGCCGTAAGGCACTCGTGATGATATGTATGTATGAAAAAAATACTAAAAAGGTACAACCCTATAGAATCAAAGGGTGTACGTTAATATGCATGCCAGATAAAAATAAAATATAGGCAAATATTAAGACTATTTTTATTTATTACCTAGCTGTGCCCTGTAACTAGCTAGTGGTTAAGTCACTGCGCAACTGATAACAAGATTAAGCAGATGACAACAAGACCGGCAGGGTAACCACCGACTCCGATACCGTGAGATCTTGTTCGAGTTGAGATCGAGAAGGATGTTTTTGGTACCACGAAAAGTAAAACATCGTTATTTGAATTGCCCAATGCATAACTAGTCCGAGTACCTAATTAATTACAAAAATATATATATAATATTATGAAGTTTGTAAATATGATTTGTATGAAATGACGTCATTTTTGATCTCAACTCGAACGAGAACTCACGGTATCGGAGTCGGTGGTTACCCCCCGGATTTGGGATGGGTAACCGCTTTATACAACGAGGCTATACCATCATAAACACCGCAACAAGCTCGCCGCTTGTTAAGTGTTGCCTCCAAATACCATCGGCGAATTGAGGACGGGATAATACCTCCGCTGGGTACCCTTAGGCCATTTATATGGTTCTCGGGATCCAAAAAGGCACCTGTATTATTTATTTATTATAGTTGTGCCCCGCAGTTTAATTTAAAATAAATTGGATCGAAAATAAAATAGAAAACAAATACCTATTTTACACCTATTTTGTAACCGCATCATGCAGCCAGCATAGTGGGAACGATGAATGCTGTATTGATAGACCGCATTCATGTTTTTTAGGTCTATTTACCATCAGGGGATAGTCACATGCCAAGTCAAATCTAGTAAAAAAATAAGAAATCTTCTTGCGGTTCTATTTTATTACACTGGTAATTTAATATGTAAGCTTGCCACTTGTTAGGTTAAAATAAATCTGAACGAAAATAAAATAGAACCCAAATACATCTTTCTATTGCTGAAAGATTTTTTTTTGTGTATTGCTATGCTAACCATCTGTACAAAAAATATATGTTAGTTCGTGACCAGGAAAGAAGGTTCCAAAAAGGCAATTTAGGGAGCAGTTTCTAAAGAAAGGTTTCCATAACTTTGCCCATTACGAGAAGCCTTAAAGGGATTTTAATGCTACGACAGGTTGGCAAAAGTATATCGCGCCAGGATTAACTTCGTGCTCGAAAATCGTTTTCCAATTATTATTCGGTCGAATTCTTGATATTTCATTAAATCTCAAAATCTTTGCATTTATTTATAAAATAAGATTAGTGGCCTTATTTATAAAAACTTATTGAGTCATTGAAGAACTTTAGTAAGTTTTGTCTCTTTAGGCACTGTATAATTATTGTTGCTAAAAAATGGAGACAAAACCATGCAACTATAACTAAAGCGTTCTTCAAGGATTCGTAAGTTTTGTATAAATAAGGCCATAAAATCAAATCTATTTAATACAACGTTTAGTTTTTAATTAAATGCGAGCAAAGTCGGTCTTTTCTGTATTAGAACTTTGACAGCGGGCACGGATGAGTTTTGAATTTAGAACACGAATAAATAAAGTTACTGGCAGAGAGAGTGCATGATACAATGTACGAAACCTCAACGATTCAACGTATAGGTTTCGTACTTTGTAGCATGCACTCTCTCTGTCAGTAACTATATTTATTCATGTTCTCTGCCTGAAAAAAAAAAGTTATTTGAGTATTTATAAATATGTATAAACAAGAGTGACTTGCTATTTAATTTTCTCATAGAAGGAGAAAAAGTAGAGTGTATCACGCGGCTGAAAAATAGAGACAACCGTAAACGAAAAAAAACGTACGTTAAGTTCGTGGCGGTGAACGTTGTATAGCTTGTGATGAGGCCCCAGGATTCTGCTCTAGCTAGACGTTCTACTTCGCTCCGCTGTGGATTGCAATTCGTTTTTTTTGTTGTATATTTTTTTAATGAAGATATTCTGCTTTTTGAAGTGGTACTGATTTACCAGTAGTTTGGTATATTTTGGACATCAAAGTCAATTATTTCATGTAAATCTTTACAGATATTTATGAATTGACAAAAAAAAGTTTAATAATGAGGCCTTAGAGTGCGTTTGGTTAGGCAGCTATTCATTAACAAAAGAACGACAAATATTTATTATACCTCGATATCAGATTTAGAACTTAAACGCTATGGAATGGAAATCTTAATATTAAAAATACTACCGAACCGAACACACACTACATAACCAACTAGTGTAAGACTAGGTGGTTAGCTGATTCCATTGACCTGTCAATCATTATCTGCCATACAAGGGAGCCACCAAGGCGACCAACTTCACCGACCATATCTATGCCTTAAATTATTCTTTATAAAAGATAGGTAACCAATAACATACTACTTATACATTTACAGTGCCAACCAACCTAATGCATTTGGTATTTTTAATGGGAAGAAATATAAAGTTGTAAATGTCTGAACGGAACTGTTTATGGCTGCATATAAATATATTTTATGTTACTTAGGTAGGTAATTAAAATTATTAATAAAATATACAGGGTGAAATTGAAAGGATGTACTTTGGGCTAATATGAGGTTCTGCTGATCAAATCGAACAACTTTTCCCATGGAACCATGTGTCGCAAATGAAAAAAAAATTTGGCTTCCCCATACAAATTGGTCATTTTAACATTACTAGTTTGTATGGAGAAGGCAATATTTTTTTTCATTTGCGGCAAATGGTTCCATGGGAAAAGTTGTTCGTATTGATCAGTAGAACCTCATATTAGCCCAAAGTACATCCTTTCAAAGTCACCATGTATAATGATAATTTTATTAGAATATAAATATAGGGTAGTGCGAGAGTAATTAAGCTGTAAATTTATTTAATGAACTAATGAGTGGCTTTATATGTTTCAGGGCTCTGTTAGAACGGAATATCTCAAAATACTCTTATTATATTTCTATAGATAATGATAAAAAAATGATTTTGTACAAACAAAAAAAAACTTGTAATTAATATTATACTATTATAATTTTAGATATTATTATTAAAAATTAAATAAAAAATGAAAACCTAGCTAGGTATATAGTAGGTAGGTAAGCAACTTAAGCACGAAGTGTACAAAAACACGTTCATTGCCGCCATATTCTATTCTTTGGTTATAATAATTTTAGTTCTTATTTTTTATTTGTATGGCGGCCGACCGACCGTCTTCTGGGGCTTTATTCCGAGCTTGCAACCGCTAATCACGACAAGACGTTGCGCAAACTATAAATATGGAAATATAAGTTCTATTCCAATGGTTATATAGTATGTATTAGGTTGGCTATAATAATGCCGCCATCTTGAAATACACGAATTCTTCGCAAGTTTGAACATGTATGGAGCATTGGAATTTCAACTTTATAATTAACAGGGTAGAACTTATATTTCAATACCCGTACTTTACGCAAAATGCGCGACGGTGAAAGTGTCAAAACTCGGAATAAAGCCCCTGGTCTCATGTTTGCAAAAGCGATTTTAGGCCTTGCGGCACTTCCCTATTATATAGTGTCAGACTTGCTCAACCTTTCTTTTGACGCCTTGACAGTAACGTCATGTTTCGGTTTTAGTCTGTGGGTTCACCGGTTTTCAGGAGATTACTGCATCGATTTCTTGCCGAGGTGGTAGTCTCCTTTCAAGGTGTGGTTACGAAATGGGTAGTTGAATTGACGATAAGGCAGCGAGTATATTAAAATATACTCGTAATGCAATTCGTCATTGTCGGGCGACAATAAATCATTTTTTAAACGCATTTCGTAAACGCATCATTTAGCCGGCATAGTGGGAGCGATCAATATTGTTTAAGAACAATTATTGATTGACCCAATTCATGGATTTTGTAGGTCTGCCCATCACCAGGTAGATACAAAGTCATATATCGTGCTTCAATAAAAATAAAAATAATATGGTATTGTAAAATCAATTAATAATGAAATGTTGTGGAAAAATGAAATAGGAACAAATAGCAACACCCTGAATGTTCTATTACTGTACCTTGTCTAGTTTTAAATACAAATGTTGTTCATATGTCATATGTGCAGATTTATGTGACATGGGATTATGTTGAGAACTCGGTTCCGACATCCTTAGCTTTCCAAAATACCGTGTTACGTAATAATATACCTTCTTGCGTGTATGTTTTACTAAAATATTAATTAGTAACTGTTGCCAATACTCGCGGACTGATTAAAATACCAAATAAAAATATCAGATCAATTCTATACCTACATATTTTTATTAGGCTCTACCTTATTATTAGGTTTTAAAGAAGGCAAAATACTAGCCCGTGGAGGTTTGGGTTTTTTTTTCCTCGAATACCTTTATTAAATTTTATCAATCCCTAGATTGATGATCCTCAAATACCTTTATTAAATTTTATCCTCAAATACCTTTATTAAATTTTATCAATCCCTAGATTGATAAAATTTAATAAAGGTATTTGAGGAAAAAAAGCCCAAACCTCCACGGGCAAGTATTTTGCCTTCGCTAAAACCTAATAATTTTTATTAAAAAAAAAACGGTCCGTATATTTTTGAGAGTATTTTTTTTTTAAATATAGAAGCAAATTGGCATATCAAATTTACTTATAAATTTTTATTTACTTATCTATTTATTGCAACTTTGTGTCCGTTCAGGGTGCGGTTATAAATAGGTAGTTTAATTGACGATAAGGCAGCAAGTACCTATATTAAAATATACTCGTAATGCAATTCGCATCATTTAGCGGGCATAGTGGAGCGATCAATATTGTTTAGGAATAATTATTGATTGACCCCATTCATGGACTATGTAGGTTAGCTCACCACCAAAAGATGTATGGATCTATTCATGATCGTTGTAGGACTGATTAACACACGGATACAAAGTCACATTCTTTGCTGTCTTGTTTTTTTTCAGCGCCTAGACGTTGAAGTTATTAACACATTATTTAATATTAATTAAACACTTTACATAAATAATTAAATTGAATACAAAAAATATTTAATTAAATACTACCTACAAAAAACATTGAATTAATAAATCCGGTCGTTTGTTTTGTTAGTTGTTTTTTAGCAAAAGTTCGTAGCGGCCGGCCTACTTTAGCTTCATGAAAAGCAAAAGTTTATGACTACGCTAAAGCATATGCATTATAATAGGTAAATTTATATAGGTACCTTAGCTTTTTAGAGGTTACTTTTCGTAAGTTTTCAAAAATAAAATAGAAAAAAAACTACTACCTACAAAAAAGTTTTTTTAGGAACTAAGGAATTTGTAATCCTATAATAATTTATGCTAGAAGAATAATTAGGTAGGAAGTTATAGTATCCCCATTCACATTATAATATATATACTTAGTTATTATATTATAATATAATAACTATATATATTATATAGGTGGTGGCCGAGTTGGTTAGACCTTGGACTTAAAAACGCTTGGGTCCCAGGTTCGAATCCCGGTGTGTACCAATGAGTTTTTAATAAAAAAAAAAATGTACATTTGTTTGACAACACCACTATAGTGCCTCGGAGAGCACGTTAAGCTGTCGATCCCGGTTTCACTATACCAACTTGTGAAACTATTAGAGATGGATCATAGATGGGTTATTGAGTCTACTCAAAACATCGCGACGAGCTAGCCAGTTGTTCGGTGTAGACTCATACCATCGGCTACGACGAGGTGGGATTAAAAACCCCTCTGCTGGGTACTCTGACGCCGTCTAGGCGGTCTCGAGCGCCGTAAGACATCCGTGATGATATGTATAATATATGTAATATACATGTTTGAGTGTTGTAAGCTATTTATTAATAATAATATTATTATACCGGCATATTTGCATCCACTCTATTATACAATAGACAACTTTACATTATTTCGAAATTGAAGCGACAAACTTTTAAAAGAGTGATGTGAGAAGTATGCATTCTGAGATAATTACGAATAAGTAAATAATTTGTGCACTCAGCCATCGGATCCTTACTAAAGCTATATTATATTTTCTAGTGTCGCAGAGTTTAATATCCCAGCCTCAGACGCGCCGGATCCTTATGATTTTTTTGTGTATAGTGTCCCTATAAGTATGTTTGTATATGTGTATATATTATATATTATATGTTTATGTATATCATGCTTTATGCAAAATAAGAGATAATGCATAAGAGGTAGATAATGCCTAAGGAATTAAGTTCATCTTTGCACTTAACTTCTGTTTACTGTGCAAAAAAGTGTTTATATAAATAAAATACTTTAAAAAAGCCTAATAGTTAGGTCACTGATAACAAGTTTAATCAGACCCTTCATAAACACCACAACAAGCTCGCAATTTGTTAGGTATTTCCTCCGAATACCATCTGCGAAATGATGGTACCCACCTGCAGGCCGTTTAAGCGGTTCTCGGGAGCCAAACAGGCACCTGTGGCATTATTATTATATTATTATTATCAATAAATAAAAAAATGAATATTTACAAGACAGTTAGATAGGCCGTGTCTGATAGAGATAAAGGATTACTTACTGATCGCCCAGACAAAACTACTGAAATTTATTCAGCAATTAATGATGTATTTTTAAAATGCGCTTTTTATTTATCCTTCTAATACTAAATACTTAACATACAATTATGTCGATCCTTATACTATAAAGTCAACATACCAGTTTATTCTTTCTGGTTTCCTATAAAACCTCGCAAATCTTTACTTGGCGTCGTTTTTATAACGCATATACTTTACTTTTTCAATGCATTAGACTCATTAAAGACATTTTGAAACTGCATACCTACCTTTTTGTTATTGTTTATAACAATAATACCTACTAGGTATGGCTTGATACCTTCCAGAGACTTTATTGGTGCCCTTTATCTTTATTAGGTAGCCTCGTTACGTTTTCTGTCCAATTCCTTATCTGTAGTATTCCTTTTCTGGTGGAACTCGTCACATAGCATTGTCCATATTCATCGTGGGCCTCAAGTCTCCTGTGAAGCGCATTTCTTCATATGCCGCCCCCGTATTAGGAGAATCCCTAGTAATGGGATGGACTCCCTTATTAGGACATGTATTATGAATATATCGTAGGTAAATATGTCGCTTAGGACGAACGATGAGTGCGGATTTATACTGAATATAATAATGAATATTTATACACTAATTAATTAATATTAATTTCATTTGCATCACCCTGCAGGTGTAACCTAAAACTATTATTTTTTCGATTGCAAGCAAATAAATTAAAAAAATCTTATGGTGAGGTGTAAAAAAAGAGACAAGAGGAACAGTCCTCCGTCTCTTTGTCTGACCGCAAGAAATTTCTCAAGAACTACTTGTCTGATTTACTTGAAATTTTGAATAGTTATTGATCTCAATATATTCAAAAGGATTTAAGTTAACAATGATTTATAGTCACCAAATCTTTTGAAAAGATTTGACAATTTTGAATAGATTTGGAAGGAAAGATATAACATTGCTCATTTAACATTTTTTTAAATAATTTTCTTCAAACGATCGGCTATACAACAGATAAATAAATCAAAAATATGAAAGCATTCACATTTTGTAGAACTTTCTCAAATATTTGTTCTTTTCGTAGCGTGTATTTGCTGAGCAATCACCGCTGTGACCTGGCAGGTTAAATTTACTAAATCAAGTACTAAGTAGGTACTTATTGATTCTTTTAAAGTTCCAAAACGTTTATTTTGTTTTAAGTAAAACTATTTTAATCAATCTATTTAAATGTTCACCCCACACCATTTATCGTGCATGAAAAATTCCCTGACGTTTATGTCTGGCAAGAGAAAAAAATCTGTAGGATCTTTTTATATATATTTTAGTAGCAACTATTGAACACTGAAAGAAAAAAAGAAAAAAACATATTTGGCGCACAGATTATACATATAAAATAAACAAGTTTTAGCGAAAAGTTTCTAAAAGTAATAGACCCGGGGCCTTAGAGAAAAACCTCTCCATTCGATCGATGGAATCGCCTTCAGTCAAAAAGTATGGATTTTGACAATGGACAGCGAACGTCACGCCTAGAGGAGACCGACTGAAAACTGTCAAAATCCATATTAATTTGACTGATAGCGATTCCATCGATGGAATCGTCAATTTTTTTCTAAGGCCCCTGATATAATTTTATTTTGTGTCCAAAAACCATTTTTTTATAGTGAAATCCAACCGAATATAGCTAAAAGTTTAAAAAAAATATATTATGTAATGACAGTGGCAAAGTAGATATGTTTTCTTCTTTGCCACTGGCATAATTAGGTTTTGATGTGATTTTACTTGTGATGAACCTGAGTACCCGACAAACCAAAACAAAGGATTTTTAACCGATTATAGAAACAATTAATGATGAACTATTATTAGCATCTAGGGCTTATTTCATCCCATTTCTACTCCTGCTTCACTACTACAATGAATTTTAAAACGATTTTAAAAATAAAGTAATGTTTGCTACTTTTTTTATTTATTTTTATTGGAGCACGACATTGTGATTTCGCACCTACCTGGTGGTCAGCAGACCTACAAAGTCCATGAATCAATAATTATTCTTAAACGATATTGATCGTTTCCACTATGCCGGCTAAATTATGCGATTACGAAATGGGGGCGACGATGACGAATTGCATTACGAGTATATTTTAATATACTCGCTGCCTTATCGTCAATGCGCGGTTACGAAATGGGCAGTTGAGCCCATTTCGTAACCGCGCCCTGAAAGGAGACCACCTTGACAAGAAATCGATGCAGTAGTCTCCTGAAAACCGGTGAACCCACAGACTAAAACTGAAACATGACTAGGTTTTCATCTGTATTGGTCGGCCTAACGAAGTTATAGAGTCCTTCTTCCCACCTAAAATTTTCCATTGCTCAAAATTTCTTGGCAATACAATTTTTTATGTCGGTATAACATCAGACTAAAGTAGAAATTATGAATTATTAATTGGATTAATATTAATAATACTAGTTATAAAGCGAATTTAGGTAGATAATAAATAACCCAATCAAATGGAAAAGTTTAAGTTTTATTAGAATTTTATAGACTTGTATATCGTTTCTTATAATTGCCGGAATGCAATTTTAAATGACTAATTAATGACATCCATAGCTCATTCATTCAGACCTGCGTCATTTAAATATTTTCTTATTTTATTAATATCTATACAATCTATACATAGGTGCGTCTATTAATTATAAATACAAATAAATAAAATTGGAGTGTCTATTTGTAATATTAAAATAACCACTTTTTACTAAATACATATACACGGTACATATACCAAAATATAATTTTTGTCTGTCTGTCTGTTTGTTCCGGCTAATCTCTGAAACGGCTGAACAGATTTTGACGGGATTTCACTGGCAGATAGCTGATGTAATAAGAAATAACTTACTACTTTTATATTTATTATATAAAAAAATATGTATTTCACGTAGTTTACATGTAGCAGTAAAGTTTAATTTTTATATATTAATTAAAAGAAATAGGATCGAAAATAAATTACATTGCTTATTACTCGCTTATAAATATAATATCTATCTACTTATATATCTGTATAAGGCTTTCTGTTGTTGAAATAATTTTTAAAATCGGTTCTGTTATTTTTTCAGTACAAACAAACAATCAATATTTTCATTTTGTAATATTAGCATAGATACCTAAGTTATTTTAAAAAGTAGAACAATAAATAAAAATATATTTCTTGCCAGGTTTAACAGATTTTTAAATATATTTTAAAATATCTGTTAATCTCTATATACGTGGTGGCCGAGTTGGTTAGACCTTGGATTTAAAAACACTTAGGTCCCTGGTTTGAATCCCGGTGTGTACGAATGAGTTTTTAATTTAAAAACATATGTACCTACATTTGTTTCCGGTTTCACTATACCAACTTTATAGATGATGGGTTATTGAGTCTATTCAAAATATATCGACGAGCTAGCCACTCGTTCGGTGTAGACTCATACCATCGGCTACGACGAGGTGGGATTAAAACCCCCTCCTCGGGGTACCCTGAGGCCGTCTAGGCGGTCCCGGGCGCCGTATATAATATCTAATTTAGATACTAATTTTAATGATGGTGAAATTAATGCAATTAAATTAATATTATAATATATATACTTTCATTAGAAAAAAAAAACTGAGTTAGAAATTGTAAATATGTAGAATATTTTATTGGCTTATTTTATTAATATTATTTATTTAAAAACTTTATTGTACAAATAAATATTTTCTTAGTAATAAATTAGTTCAAAATCCTTCCTCTATTTAGGTATAGGTACTTTTTTATATATAATAGACGAACCCAGGGTTCCCAGTGGAAGGGAAGTAATAGTATAACGATAGAAAGATTAATAAAATAATACCTACATCTATAAAACAAAAACAATGTATAGAACCAGATAGTATGGATATATAGTGAGAATAAAAAAGGTTTTAGTAAATCATGAAATATTTATTATACATCTCAAAACAAAATAATAATAACAAGAATATTTTATTACAAGAATAATTTGAAAGATAGCCATAAAATTCCTGATATCAGTTATTAATCTTTATAACTATTATCCTACAAAGTCGATAGATATTCACGCTCGGAATATTTTTGATGTCGATGGGTCAGAAGGATGGGCGCGCATTTTATGGATATTACATGCCAAGGAATGTAATGATATTATCCTATGGTAGGTATACTTATTTATATTATTTATAATATGTACATATTATACATAAGGTACTTATATTAGGTATCAATACTTCCATACAAATTTTAGAGGTAAAGTTTGTGAGGTTATAGGAGGTTATCTCTGGATCTACTGAACCGATTTTGAAAATTCTTTTGGTGTTGGATAGCCCATTTATCTAGGAAGGCTATAGGCTATATAACATCACGCTACAACTAATAGGAGCCGAGCATCAATGAAACATGTTGAGAAAACGGGGAAAATTTGCTAACGGCGGAGTTACGCAGACGAAGTTGCGCGGGTCAGCTAGTGTTATATGTACCTATAGTATATAATATATTCCTTTAGTATATAGCAATTTATTATTTATGACTAAAAAAAAATTAGTACGTTTTTTCTGTACAGTTTGTCATGGTCTGGCTGGGTGTTAATAAAATATAATATGCATTATATCGTTGTTTCTGGTACACGCTTAGACCTTAGTTTGTGACAAGAGCAACTTGTGAAAATTGTCCTACATATTATTATTATTGTTATTTAAACTTGGTGTTTTTTTTACAGCGAGTTTTTTTTTTGTCAATCCTCTAAATGTACCTAACACTTATAGAACCCAAATTTCTATAAAAAAAATATACAATATAAGTTAGATTTTTTGGTACCTAGAGTTTGCCTTGGTATATACGCATAGTATAAATCAAAATTTCCGCGTCTGTCTTAGATGTTCTTAACTACGCAATCGATTTTGATGTGGTTTTACTACCATTGGAGAATTTCTTCAGAATGGTTTATTGCTACATTTGCACCCTCGCATCTTTCCGGGATCTCACAAAAGTTTGGTTTTACCGCTTTCTTTGCAGAAAGCCTCAAACGGCGCAAATACCTAAATCTCACTGGAGATATAATATAGAAATATTTAGAGAATTAACAAATTGTTTGGTCGAAACATCAAATGACCGAAGGGCTGGGTTCCTCGGACAACGTATAAGTTTAGCTATTATACTAAATATATATTATATATACTAGTCTTTTGGGCACGTAGTATGCCAGTCTTTTGGGCACCCTCCATCTGACAGTGATTTCGAAGAAATTTATTTGTTATAATTTTATTTTTCTTTGTTTATTTGGTTTGTTATTTTTACAAATAATTTATTTACTCCACAAAATAATAAAAAATATAAATTTGTTACTTAGTTTATTTTATTGTTATTTTTTTATGTACCTACTTAAATAAATAAAAACTTATAAAGTCATATACCATAAATAAATAGTTTATTGCCTATATTTATAGGAAAAAATAAAAATGTCAATGTATGATAAAACATTGATTGTTTAGTAGTATTATGCACTACTCATTTTTATAGTAGGCTAACGCTCATTTTACGAGATATACTTAATACAAAATTGTTTATCTTATAAAGATCGGTTTTCAGGAGACTACGCCATCGATTTATTATCGAGGCGGTAGTCTATTTTCAGGGTGTGGTTACGAAATGGGTGGTTAAATTGACGATAAAGCAGCATTGACGAAGTAGTCAGCCTACATTTCAGCGTTAGAAGCCAGGGCGCTTTGTTAGTATATAATATATAACATAACAGTAGTTTATAGTAGACATAGTCAACGTTTCTAGTTTAGAGCTTAGCTATTAGGTTTATAGATATTATATGTATTATTATAAGATAACCTATGCCGGCGAAATTAATTATTAACATCTAATCTATCAGCAAAGCTAATTGGTTTATTAAATATTTAACTAATGGTTTTAGAGTACCTATTTTTATTATGTACCTAAATATATTGTCCGAGTAAAGCTGTTTATAGTAGGTCCAGATGTAATAAATAGCTAAGTGTTTATGTATAAAATTATTAGGCATCTAATCTGTAAAATGCACGCTTGCAAACTATACAGAATTATTGCGCAATTTCTTGATTATAAATATGTACATTTTCATTTCATTTTAGATTCCTTACTCACTGCACAAAAATACTTGTATTAGAAATTCATGCTCTATTACATTTTTTAGCTTTAAAATAACGTAAAGCACAATGATGCGATTACGAAATGTGCGCAAAGACGAATTTACATTACGCTCGCTGCGTTATCCTTAGTTCGTCGTCGGCGGCGGGCGGCACCCTGAAAGCAGACTACCACCTCGACAAGAAAACGATGCAGTAGTCTTCTAAGAACTCTGTCATTAACCCACCTCTATAACCACCTAACAGTTAGTCATTCCTTGTTTATAATCGTATTATTCATCATCTTGCGTTGTTTGACCATCTGAGAAAATATGTTTTTTTAATCTGCAAATATTATGATTTAACTGCTAATGACGCATATGATTTTAGTATACTTCAATGATGTTATACAAATAAGGAAATATTATTGGAATAACTATCTTATTTAGTTCTACTACTACATGGTGAAAACTTATAATAATATATTTTATTTCTATTAAAATTAGTTAATGTACAAAAAAAAACTTTGGGAGAGTATGAAAATTGTATTCAAGGGTGTAGAATGATACATATACCTAATGATACCTACCAACTTTAAGTAAATATACTACATGCACTTAAGTTTTTTTGTGTGGAATATTTTTCGATGTTAGGATTCTTAAACACATTTTTAACGGTGCTCGAGGGTAAGAAAGTTAAAAAAAAATTATACAATTATTTTTATCAGGAATAATGACGTGTTTCCATTTAAAAATATGTACATTTGTTTGACAATACGACTATTATAATAGTGCTTTTGGAGAGCACGTAAACCTGTCGGTCCCAGTTTCACTGTGCCAATTTGTGTAACCGTTTATAGATGGGTTATTAAGTCTATCCAAACACCACGAAGTTCGAAGCCGGGTACTTTTTCGATGAAAACTAAGCCTGAGCCATTGCTTGGAACTGTCAAAATTTAGTTTTTTCATATGCAGTTTGAAAGTCCAAAGCATTGGCTTAAGCATAAGCAACGACTATTAATCCGACCATCAGAATAGTAGCAGCTTTAACGAAGTGGGAATAAAATTCAGCTGGGTACCCTGAGGCCGTCTATAGTTACCGTACCGATACAAAATTCGTCATCATGAACCGGTCTCCAAATAAACGCGACATAGTTTTTTACCAAATAAATCTTTATGTGTTTTTAAGCATTTTTGAAATCGAATAACTCTATTTGTTTATCTATACAAACTGGTAATTATTTGCGTCATCGAATGGAGGAAATTGTCTGAATTATGTCTGGCAATGTTTTGATATCGGTTCATTGAATGTAACACAGTGGGAACGTTTCATCCAGCACATTTGTTTGACCCTGTCTTTGTTTATTATTGGAATACAATTTGCGTTGTTTCCCAGTTGCGAATGTTTACAACTTCTCAATTGCACTAAATATTTTGCTGTCATATTGAATTAGGTTTATTTAGAAAGTTTGGTCCTGCTATTTTTGTAGCAGGTTTAGATCCCATTAGGTTGTATGCGTGCGTGTACCAAACCAAAGGTTTACTGTGTTTACGAGGGTTAATCCATCTGGTGCCATATGGCCTTATTCATAAAAACTTATTGAAGCCTCGAAGAACACTTTAGTTATGGAATGTTTTGTCTTTTTTACACATATTTATTTTTGTTGCTAAATAAAAGATACAAAACCTTCTATAACTAGTGTTATAGAAGTGTATAACTAAAGTGTTCTTGAAGGAATCAATAAGTTTTTATGAATAAGGCCATAATTCTACTAAATCAATTGGATATCAAAGGCAAAATTTAAACTTTTGCCTTTGTTTGTTTTTATACTCTACCACTTAGTATACCATTTAGTAAATTCTGTGGTAAACTACTGAATCAATAGTATATCAACGGTCTATTGAATTTGCATAGGAATCACCCCAAATTTAAACTTTAATATGCCGTTCTTACACAAATCATATCTTTTAGCCGGCATAGTGGGAGCGATTAATGTTGTTTAACAACAATATTGATCGGCCCTATTCATGGACTTTGTAGGTATTCTTACCACCAGGTATTCTTCAATATTATTTACTTCGTTATAGGATGGGACAAGTAGTTTTTCAAAAAATTTTTTTTTGAATATACATATATGATATTAGCTGGCACTACTTCCTATATAGGTCAATTACAACTTTTTTTTTTTTAATTTACTACTACTTTTTAATAACTTAGCAAAGTAATAATAATATCGTGGAAAAACAACATTGTTGATTCGAGAACACTTACAAGCGTCCGTCGTCTGCGCATCGCATACTGTCATCAATGTTCTTGAAATAGACAAGACAGACTTCTTTGCGAATCCAAATATTTACAATACAAACACAAACACGCGCTTTCCTTTCATCATGCTCTAGGTATATAGTGCTTGCATTTTTCTATATATACTTATCTAGAGATAAAATATAATGCTTGGAATGCTTAGACGCTTTACTATTAGAATAGAGTATGGACAACACTAACACGCCAAATAGCCAAAGGTTGGCAAAAGTTTTTAATTTGTATATTTATTTAAAACCTCACAAATCCTGCTGGGTGATTACGCGCACTTAGTTCGTTCGCACGCGAATCGCTTTGACGTAGAATAAGCCTGGCGGCACGGCGCGGCGGCTTAACAAATTCTCATAAAACTGCGTCATTCATAGCGATCGACCTACGAGCTAACTTTGGTGCGTGTAATCGCGCTGTACGTCAGTACGTTTATACCAATACTTATTTGGAAATTTATAATAACAGTTAAGGTACCTCAAGCTTATGCCTGAAAATGCCTGTAAGTGGAGGAAGTTTTCGATAAAAATACATTACTAGACAAAAGAAAATTTCGAGTTGACGAAACGTTGGTCTCCCATATTTTAAGTCGTTTTTCCACTCCACTTTCACTCAAGGATATTCTGTCTCATCCTATATTTCTTGATTTTATATTTGGTGGAAAGAGACAGACATTCCTTTCACTCAAGTGGAGTGGAAAACACGATATACATTACTCGAAAACATAACCTATTGAACTAGAAAGTAAATTATGAATGATTGTAAATTTACAACTATTTAAAATTTCAACTCTACCTCAATCAGTTATTAAGATAATAGTTTGGACATACAGATGGAATGAGTTACATATTTCCAATTTTTTATCAAGAACCTTACTTTTATATCCTCATATTTTTCATGTGAACATAGTACATACACGGCACTATTTCTGTAACTGTACAATGAGTTTTGTTAAACAATATTTCATTTACTTTACAGTTTAAAATGTAGAGATCCACCAATATATTTTTATTGACAGTAAGTACAAATGAACCCTTTTTACTGGCAAATACAAATCGTTAATTGCGTCATTGCAATTAGTAGGTTATTAGTAAAATATAAATAATACAATGTGAACAAAAATGGTGTTCCGGACGGCCTTAGCCATTAGAAGTATTAGTTTTTAGAAATAGTTGTAAACACCTATTTAGTGTGATTGCGCATGTTATTTAGTGGCGTATACTTTCCCATGGTATCTTAGTTACATTTCTCTATTATCTTAAAGCCAGCTTTCGCCGGCAGTTAGTGAGATTGCTAACTGCCTTTGTAGTATTTAACAATCTTTTGTACAACTAGTTTATTGTTTATAACTTGTTTCATTATGCCGAAAAGGATAGTTTAATTGTTATTGTTTTACGACTTAGGATTCTTTAATATTTGTGTAAGTCATAGTTACTTTGTTACTTGCCGACTATTGTTGTATTCGCAATACTTGCTGTAATAAAATATCGTGGGAATAAAGAGCGTGTGAACGGAGGTAAGAGGCGTGGGTAACCAACCAGATGGGATTGGGATAGCTCCACCCAACTCGGAGGTCAGTAGGGATACGGGGCGGTAACCGCCTTAAGATACTTTGTATATATATAGTACTGGAAGCGGATTTCAGATGAGTTCGATAGTAGTTGAGATCAGTGGACAGTAGTTGGGCAACAGTTCGACAATAGTTGGTCAACAGTTTGACAATAGTTGGCCAATATTTCGCCAACAAGTTCATTCGCAGCAAGAAGTCAATAAACAGTCCTAGACCCGAACTTCGAGTAGAGCACGCAGCTCCTCGATAGTTATCTACGTTGGTCAGTACACCGATTAGTGTGACCAAGCCCAGGACAAGTTATTCAACTTCGCCGTGGTCTGAATTCCGTCTACTACCGCCAGTACGTAACGGATAGACACTCGATCCGCCCGGCCTCACAAACAGAAGCAACGGAAGCCTCCGCCTCACCGCCGTTCCGCACACGATTACTGTACCGATCTCCGTGGTTTTATTTGGCATTCCTTGTTCAACAACGATCCAGAAACTTAGTGTACGCGACAGTCCCGTACATTAAATGGTCCTTCGAGCCGGATCTTCGTGAGCAAGAATCCTACGACGAGAAGTGGCAGATTACAGCAGCTCTTCGACGCAGCGCCTGAGTCTACAGCCGAATATACAGAAGATCAGACGCCCGTACGAAAACCCGACTGCGACCACTTCTACAGATATGGAGACCGCTGGTACAAAGTACGTGCAGACCTCAACCGAACGTATAGCCGTAGGTAAAAATAGTATAGTAACTACACCTACAGCTGCATCAGCTGCCGCCGCAGGCGTTCGGTTACGAGGAGGAAGCCGACATAGCAGGAGGTCAAATCGAGCTAAAGAAATTGCGAAAGCCAGAGTACAGCTTGCCGCTGCTCGCCTGGCTGCCCTCGAACTCGAATCGGAAGATGAAGATATAGCCATCTCCGACAACAATGACGATGAGCTGAGAAGCTGGTTTAATCATAGTGAAGAACGACTTCGAAGCAAAGAAACAGTTCATCAGATACACGAAGAAGAAGACAGGCTACAGGAAGCAGTAACCGATAATGCGCGGGTCCCGCCTTCAGATAGACATTGTATGTCGCCGGGACCGGAAGTGAACGCTAACCGTTTACAAGAGTCTGTCTTCCCAGAAAAGGTGGCCGATGTGGAAGCTAATCCACCGGCGGGAGCATCGTCTGCGACCGCGACACGTCAACAAGTGGACCTCTCGGAACTTGCCTCAGCGATCAAACTGGCAGCTAGATCGGGAAATAATACGCGCAACCCGATAGAGCTCCCTAACTACAGTGGATCATATCAAGAATGGCTGGCATTTAAAGCAGCTTACGGCGAATCATCGCCTTCCTATAGCGACACTGAAAATACTCACGCGCTCTTAGATGACGGATCAACTGTCACGTTGATTGACTCACAAATTGCAGAAGCAATCGGTGCCACAGGATCCATTGACCCGCTTCATATTCAAGGGACATCAGAAAAAGATGTAAATGCCGCCGAATCTGGTAACACTAGTTTATTTATTCATGGAGTGCAAAACACGTGTAAGATTCGTGCGCAAACAATAGATAGTCTACAGCTCGCCGCTCAAGAAATAAAAGACGAAGATTTGAAACAATGTAGACACCTTGACAACATTCGGAAGCATCTGGTATACAATAGCGCTACACCAAAGATTCTAATTGGACAAGAAAACTGGGAACTCTTGAAAGCAACAGCAGTAAGACGCGGAATCAGAAATCAGCCGGTCGCCTCACTAACATCGCTAGGCTGGGTATTGCATGGTGCCTACACTCGGACACTAAGACGGCGGGTTAATTACGTTCACTGTACAAAAACAATTGACGAAAACATGGACGAACATTTGAGATATCACTTCGCTATTGAATCGCCTACAATAACGCCAAAGCATCCGAATAATGATCCTAAACAACAGACCATAAACCTGTTGAATGAAAACACAGTAATAAGAGAAGATGGGCGATACCACACCTCGTCACTATGGAAACAAGAAGACATAGTGATGCCTAATTATTATAATAATACGCTAAAGAGATTGCTGGCAATAGACAAAAATCCGCGACTCAAAAGAAAATATGAGAAACACATAAACGCGTTAATTAAAAAGGGATATGCACAACGGGCGCCAAAAACAAAAAAGAACAATAGGACTTGGTACCTGTTTGTTATCTATACCGGAGTCGACTACTTTGGGCCATTGACAATAACAGTAAGTCGAACAAAACAAAAGAGGTATGTCGCATTGTTCACATGCCTGACCACGCGCGCTGTACACCCCGAGATAGCTGAATCCCTGAGTACTAAGTCTGCAGTAATGGCGTTAAGACGAATGATTGCTCGTCGGGGTTGTCCGACGGAAATATGGTCGGATAACGGTACTAACCTTCACGGCGCCGACAAAGAGCTGAGGCGCGCAATTGACAAAGAAACAGAGGAAGAAGCTGGAAAGAAAATGATAAGCTGGCGTTTCATACCTCCGGGTGCCCCGTTTAAGGGTGGCGCCTGGGAAAGGCTTGTAAGAAGTGTCAAGGCTACACTACGTGCGATCCTTCATGAACGTTATCCAACAGAAGAGGTTCTGACAACGCTACTCGCCGAAGCAGAATATACAGTTAACAGCCGCCCACTGACTCATGTATCAGTAGATCCGGAAGATCAAGAAGCTATTACACCTAACCATTTTCTGTTACATGGTTCAGCACGTGTACCTGCTTCCGGCAGGTTTGATGAAAAGGATCTTATTAACCGATCAAGCTGGCGTGCCTCTCAAAGGCTAGCTGATCTTTTTTGGTCCAGATGGATTCGAGAATATTTGCCAGACCTGCAGAACCGGCGGGAGCCATATGGACGTAGTCCCGGCCTAAAGACGGGAGACATAGTTCTCATAGCAGATAACACCCTTCCGAGGAATACGCGGCCTGATAGTCGCCACATACCCAGGAGCCGACGGGATAGTACGAGCAGCAGATGTTCGCACTAAAGGAGGACTACTACGACGCCCGACCAAGAAGTTGGTGATCCTGCCTACAGAGCCGGCCGCCCTATAATAACTAGATTTGCGTAGTCAACGTAGTCGCAGACTACGCACGGCGGGAGAATGTTCCGGACGGCCTTAGCCATTAGAAGTATTAGTTTTTAGAAATAGTTGTAAACACCTATTTAGTGTGATTGCGCATGTTATTTAGTGGCGTATACTTTCCCATGGTATCTTAGTTACATTTCTCTATTATCTTAAAGCCAGCTTTCGCCGGCAGTTAGTGAGATTGCTAACTGCCTTTGTAGTATTTAACAATCTTTTGTACAACTAGTTTATTGTTTATAACTTGTTTCATTATGCCGAAAAGGATAGTTTAATTGTTATTGTTTTACGACTTAGGATTCTTTAATATTTGTGTAAGTCATAGTTACTTTGTTACTTGCCGACTATTGTTGTATTCGCAATACTTGCTGTAATAAAATATCGTGGGAATAAAGAGCGTGTGAACGGAGGTAAGAGGCGTGGGTAACCAACCAGATGGGATTGGGATAGCTCCACCCAACTCGGAGGTCAGTAGGGATACGGGGCGGTAACCGCCTTAAGATACTTTGTATATATATAGTACTGGAAGCGGATTTCAGATGAGTTCGATAGTAGTTGAGATCAGTGGACAGTAGTTGGGCAACAGTTCGACAATAGTTGGTCAACAGTTTGACAATAGTTGGCCAATATTTCGCCAACAAGTTCATTCGCAGCAAGAAGTCAATAAACAGTCCTAGACCCGAACTTCGAGTAGAGCACGCAGCTCCTCGATAGTTATCTACGTTGGTCAGTACACCGATTAGTGTGACCAAGCCCAGGACAAGTTATTCAACTTCGCCGTGGTCTGAATTCCGTCTACTACCGCCAGTACGTAACGGATAGACACTCGATCCGCCCGGCCTCACAAACAGAAGCAACGGAAGCCTCCGCCTCACCGCCGTTCCGCACACGATTACTGTACCGATCTCCGTGGTTTTATTTGGCATTCCTTGTTCAACAACGATCCAGAAACTTAGTGTACGCGACAGTCCCGTACAAATGGCGAATCCCTAAAGTTTAAATAAGTGAAAGATTGTTTTACAAAAAGGTAGAGATACCTACTGACTTTGTTTACGAAACTGTTTAAAAATTTAAATTATCGTTCTACAAATCGGTTTTCAAATTTGAATTTAGAATTATTCGGGTCCTCGGGTCCTACCTAGTATGTACTAGGTATAACAAATGGGTTCCTTGCCTCGGGTTCGGCGCGCCATCACTTGCAATCACGAGCAGCTGCCAATTCACCCATTTGTACATTCACTCAGCCATTGTTCGTTTAAGCTAAGAAAATTTATTTTCAACCCGACTAAAATAGATTGTGCAATTCACGAGTCTAGAGATGCTAGAGTCGCCTGAGTATATTTTGTTAGGTACTTAGAAATATTATATTATATTTCCATTATATATATATGATCAACGTAACCGAGTTTGTTAGAGGTCAGACTTAAAACACTAGAGTTTTTAGGTTAGCACTAACTACCAATGACTTTTTATATAAAAAAAAATGTAAATTTGTTTGAACACCAATAAGGCCTCGGAGCAGTATAAAGTTGACGGTGTCAGTCCCTGTTTCACTATACCAACTTGTGTTGTTTTCTGTGGGTTTTCGGTTTCAGGCTATGGGATCCAGTAGCTCTAGCACTAGTTTTTGCAAATAATTGTTACTATAGTCGCTAGTAACTATAGATATCCACCAATAAGAGAGGTTTCTTTGAAAAATAAAGTGATCTTATATGACGATTCACTAGCGACTATAGTAGAAACTGTTTGCAAAGACTGTAGATTTCAAGAGGAGACTACTAGATCGATTACTTGTCGAGGCTGTAGTCTCCTATCACGATGCGGTAAACTCATCTGAAAATTAATAAATGAAGTTATAATTGTGTATCCTTTTAAAATTATGAATTGATGCATCTGGAGACAAACATACAATATCATATATTTTTTTTCTAACATTGTATCACGAATACCTACTTGTATATACATGGTGAATTGAAAGGGTGTACTTGTTTGTATGGAGACGGTAATATTTTTTTTCATTTGCGGCACATGGTTCCATGGGAAAAGTTGTTCGTATTGATCAGTAGAACCTCATATTAGCCCAAAGTACATCCTTTCAAAGTCACCATGTATAAAGTATTTCTTTCTTTCTTACTTTTCTTTCTTTATATATTTAATATTAGTATTGATTATAATATATTAACAATAGGAGTGGTGATATTATAGAGAATTCCCCTATACAATTTTTTTTTTTTTTTTAGGAAATATGTTATTGTATAGCTAATCTATTAAATTCAAAGTAAAAAAAATATAAAATTACCTATGTCTCTTTAAAAAACTTTACATTTAATAATTATTTTCATCTCGTATTTTTTAGTTTCTTCATTTTCTTTATTCTAACCACCATCTCTTAGAAATTTTCTTGGTTTTAATCTGTAAAGATGTTGGTTCATGCTTGTAGACCGACGAAGCCAATTTTCTGTACCTGACGTCTAGTTCACGCACTAACGAGTTCTTATAAAGAGGGATGCTTTGTATTTAAATACCGTTCATTTTGCTTTCCCTGTATTTTGTGGGAAATTTAATTTTGCATCCTTTATTTAATATAAGAACTATTATTTTTTACACATTTTCTGTGTTATCCAGCAGGGTGATGTTGCAATTATGACATAGATCATAGATCAAGCCTAACTGCTTTAAAAATGCTCATAAGTAAAACTGCGACATAGCAATCGGCGCGGCGGCGGGCGAGCGAACTTTGGTGCGCGTAATCACCCTCTGGTCTATTTCAATAGCTAACTTATGGCTATAAATATGTGAAATAACCTACATAAACAAATGGCTGCAGAGATGGAATAATAATAGGTATGTGTGACTCATACCTATTATTGTTATCATAAGCATATTGAAAAAGTTTTAAAAGAGTCAATTAAAATGGTAGATGCACGTCAATTTCAGGGATTTGAGAGGAGTTATGATGACTATGGATGAGGCAAGAGAAGACCTTTATATATGTAAAAAGAGAGACATCAGTTACTCAAAGGTCCTACGCAAGAAATCTACTAAAGTCAAGATAAATCAATAAATAATTAACCTTTAGTAGGTGGCTATTAATATATAATTAACAATGTTAATGGAACATGTAATTTTCGAGTACAATCCAACATTCATGAACGAACATTCTCGGTATTCAATTTCTAAAGAAGATAATTATAATATTTGAATAATAAGCTAAGCTAACAGTAAATTATTAATTCTAAAGCCAAATAAAACCTAGTCATCAAAACCCCTTTAATGCAAGAATATATTTGATACTGCCTACTGTACAATATCTTGTCGTAGGCGGTAATAACGAAAATTCCATATCTTATACTTAATCATCGGTGGTTATTATGAAAATTTAACCAGAGACAGTTCCAAAATTAACTCCCCATCCTAAAATATTCAATGTTTAGTCTACAAAGATACCTAACGCTATAAACTTATTTGGAACAGAGGTTAGTAGTCGGTAAATTATTCACAATTCAGTGAGTCAATAATTAATGGCGTTAGTATACGTTTGATATGTTTATTTTCTAAAATACACTCATTAAAAATTAAAATATAACTGCCTTTTTGCAAACTTTTGTATTGACATCCTTTTTCAATTACTTTTTTAATACTGTGTGACTTTTTTCGGTATTCTATGAGCTGCAATCAATTCTTGTCAATAAGCTTGTTTTATTTTATGAGGGTTTAGGTATAGACTTTTACAATTAGCCAGCTAAAAACTTTAAGTTTTTAATCATCCATAGTGCCTTGAAACAGGTTTTTTAATTTTTTTTATAGGGCTATTTGATTTTTTTATCTATCTGATGCCAAGCAGATCTATAAAGTCCATAAATTGATGTTTAACATAATTGTTTGCTCCCACTATCCCAGCTAAATGAAAGTGAAATACCAGATCTTACTTTTCCGTAATTATATTATTTTTCGATTAATATTTTTATATAATTCCTTTAAAAATTCGGTTCTGAACGAAAATAAGAGGACGTATTTTTTTCCGATATTATAATAACCCAGCGGAGGAATTACTTAACCCGTCCTCATTTCGCCGATGGTATTCGGATGCAACACCTAACAAGTGGCGAGCTTTTTACGGTGTTTAAGATATACATTATAGCTAAATAATAATTACAACTAAAAACTGAATTATATAATAAAAACGTAAAAAATACGTTTATTCGAAACACTATAAGATGAAATCTTTTTCTACTTATATAATATAATATGGGTATATTTAAAAAGCCTTTTGGCCTAAATCGGACCAGTAGTTCGAGATATTTATGCGGTCAGACAGACAGACCTGAGTCTCGGGGTACATAAGGGTTCCTTTGTAGACCCCTAAAAACAGGATTACAAACTAATATAGCGTGGTTTGTAGATTTAGAAGGTCATTCCATCGTTCGTTTCCCTGACCCCCCATCAATAAGAGGGCGTTCGGATATAAATCACTGACTATACATACATCTAAAAACTGATAGACATTTGCACAATGATACTTTTCGGTCAAAATAAAAATATTTGTACCAAAATATTTAAATCAAAACTTTTGCAGAAAGCCGAAGTCAATATGCAGATTATGTGCAATGCAATAGAGTTGTTTTCATAATATATCTTGACAGCTGGATATTTCAGAATCTATATCCGTCCGACATTATTGTCTTTTACTTTTATAGAAATAGAGAGATTATTATAGAGGTAAAATCTCTACAAAGTTTAAAGCAAAGTCGCCCGGGCTCGATTCGATATCTGTCATTTTATGCTAATCACAGAAAGTAGTGATCAGATTTTTAGTTAGTACTCAGATTAATAATAATAATAATTAATCTGATTAATTATTAATAATAATTATTAATCTGAGAGTTAGTATTTGCTGTTGGATAGACTGATTGTCAGGGAAGATTTATATGTATAAATATAATACACATGTAATTATATAATTAATATATTAACTAATACTCAAAAACAAATTATATTTTTTATTGCACACCTACCTAAACTTAATGTTCTAATGTCCCGAAGGTGTGACTGTCAGATAATTCCTAACTATTATCTAGTCCGCCTTTCTATTACGCAATAAAGTTTTATAAATAAATAAAATAAAGATGTTTATGTTAACAGAGTTGTTGCAATTTTTGTCTCAACCGTTTTATATAAGTAAAAACAAGATAAGTCATAAAAAAAATCCTATAGTTAAACCACAAAAACAATTACAATTATTATAACAAAAAATGGATAAATAATTAGGTATTTTTGGGACGGTTTATCAATAGATATTTAACTAAGTCCTATAAATATCTCCACATAGAGATAACAATGAAAGTTTAGAAAAAGGGATGTGTTATGCTCATCATATAATTTATTCCTCGAGCAAGTAGTCGACAGTCATTTTAAATATTTCTACTAGATGTAATAAAAATAATAAATAAATAAACAATGACACACCTAATTGTATAAATAATGTAATTTATATGTCAACAAACTTTGTATAAAACGAAACACTGTGCACTATGCGTGCAACTCCACGCCATTTATGTTATTTACTGCCGGCCCAACAGCTTCAATACTGTTAAAAGCATTCTATTGATTGATCCGAACCTCGAGGGAGATATAAATCCACATCAATTCCAAAACATGTTCAATTTATTTGAGAGCAAACTAATACAATTTATTTTATTTTACAGGTAACAAGAATTCGAGAATGGTGTACCGAAGAAATTGCCTAAGTCAGTGGCCGCAACACCTCCAGGCACTAACTAACTAACGCTAACTATATGAGTTTAAATTACACTCTCTGTCGATGCTTCAAACAAGTTAATTAATAAGATACAACTATCTACATTCATTACTAAAATGAATTTAAAGTTAATCCCAATATTGTTTACTTGTAATTTAATCGTAATTTACGCGAAAAGAAATGTCGATGACAACGAAAATTCACGAGAAAGAGATTTAAGAAACAGAGATAATAATAGAAATCGTACCACTTTTAATGGCACCTTCGCCGACCTTCAGGAAAGAAGAAACCTAAGACATAGAAACAGTTCTAGATATAGAGGCGAAAGAAGAAGAGCTTGGGACAGGGATCATCCTGAAATTAGACGAGATCGCAGAAAAGGAAATGATAATTATTCCACGGATACCATTGGTAATATGAATCGTACAATAGATCCATTTTCTCTAAGAAAGGAAAATTCAGAAGATAAAGCAAGGAAAACAAATGAAAGAACACAAAATAAAAATATTGGAAATGAAAAGCATGGTGAAAGACGAAAAAAGTTAGAATCCTTAAAAGAAAATCAAAAACCGTTGGGTCGAATGCCTTCATCTCTAGTAAAAGAAAATTTAACCAGGTCTAAACCTCGTAATGATGGCAGAAAATGGCAAAGCAGTGGTTACATACCGTATCCGTACCCACGGGAAAGAAAACCCAATATTATATTGATACTGACAGACGATCAGGATGTGGAGCTGGGGAGTCTGAACTTCATGCCGAGGACCATGAAGGTGATCAGAAGTGCTGGAGCAGAGTTCCGTCATGCCTATACTACCACCCCTATGTGTTGTCCATCAAGGTAAACATTTTCTTAATATTAAATATAATATATTATATAATAAAATCAATTAATATATTAAATACAGGGCGAATTTGAAAGGATGTACTTTGGGCTAATACGAGGTTCTGCTGATCAAATCGAAAAACTTTTCCCATGTGTCGCAAATAAAAAAAAATTTTGGCTTCTCTATACAAATTGGTCATTTTAACATCACCCTATATTGTCACCTATTTCAAAGTCACCCGTATAATACTAATAAAATAAAATAAATATTTTCTTCCTGTTAATCGAATTTGACGAAGTAAACGCTAAATGTTACTCCTAATAAAGCTTCTTATCTTCCAATTATTCTATTTTGAATACAATAAGTTACTTTTATCTAATGCGCGCAAAACCAACAAAGAAACTGAAAAACAGACAAAATTTCAAAAAAAAAAATTCGTTTTATTTCTTGCTCGCGTCTTCCAGCACTTTTATTGCAAAATTCTTTAATGTACGGACACGGAAAGTCTACAATTGTATATTTATAGATAGCCTAAGTCCTCCTAATCCCATCGAACCCAAACGGCACAAATATTAGTTTGTTACGTATTACTTTTATCAACTTTATAAACATAACATATATTGTGAGACTATTTAGTGTCGCTGCTTCGGTACTAAAACTTACATGTTAACTACCAATAAAATTATTCCAAATATAGACATAAATGTCACAGAACAGATAATCCTGCGGGTTTTGCGGTCACAGTATCTAGTATCCCAAGCCAGATGTCGATATATTATACAAGAAACTGGTTAATATAAACATGTTGGTAAATGATGTGTTTATGTCCACAGGAGCTCTCTATTGACTGGAGTCTACGTCCACAACCACAATGTCTACACCAACAATGATAACTGCTCCTCTCCACAATGGCAAGCTACCCACGAGACCAATACTTTTGCTACTTATTTATCAAATGCTGGATACAGAACAGGTAAGTTTTTGATGAGAACTTGATGCGAAACGATTATTTTGTAGTGTTCATAGGTATGTTATTATTAAAATATAATACCTACCGAAACTTTTGTGCAGATTTGACTTACTGCTAAAATTGGTTTATGTACAAGGATGCTTTTTGTCAGTCTATAATTGGAAATTGAAGTTCTAGGTTTAAAAACTTTGGTCGTGCTTGGCTCAATAATTTGGTATTATAGTCCCACATATATTGCAAGCGACCAATTTAATTGTGTAGTTTTTCTTAGGCTTATAAGAATTTAAGAAATTTTATATTTTAAAAGTTTCCTTCTATATTTTTCTCCTTCTTATCTCTAGTCGTCAATAATTTAACAAAGATTGATGATCTAATAGATCACCTTATAAATTATTCGGTTTTAATTGTAGAACCTAAGAAATAATTAAGTAAAGCTATAAGTACCTGGCATTACAAGTTATGGCCACACCTGAGAATGTACCAGGTGAGCACACCTAAGTGCGTACCTTACCTATCTAAGTACGTATTGTAGAAGAGGTGCCTGTAATACGGCACGGGCGTTGAACGCTTATCCGTCAGATGATGCAATAATGCGAGGAATGCCGCTTGACTCAGCCTCCTGAACCTTTGCTGCAGTTCACACTAAGGTTCAGTTTTATAGACGTTGCTTAGCACTTGCTTACGTGGTACTTTACCGTTGCTAAACTACTTGTTTCACCTGCATCTGTGCTTTTATGAAATTAGGAGTTTTATCAGCAACAAATATCTAATATTTTGTTATAATTCTAGTCGTAAGGTACCTGTTATTATTTGGATGTGGACACTGTACTGCTGTACTTCAAAATGTATTATATATTTTAAGAATTAAAGGAAAAAAAAGAAGCACTCTTCGAATCAGATTTATACCTAGATTCTTTTGACGGATATTAACCATACTAACTGTTTAAACTTTACTACAAGGGTAAAAAAAATATATTTGATAATTGAGACTGGCGGGTTTAGACAAGTACTGGTTTAGCTTAAATACGGAAAAAAACAATATTTTAAAGTACATAGTTCTGTATAACTATGAATTTTATTCTTCGAAATGTTACAATTGGTACATGGTTAGCAAGCCTTCACTTCACTCGCTAAGCAACGACTATTAATCAGGGCCTAAGACACGGCGCGCTATTAAAGTAAATGATGATTATCTTCTTGTCTGGTAGACATTGTAATTGTTTTCTTGGGAGGAGTCAAGTATGGCTGGTACTCGGAAGCTATGGGATTTAATAATAGTTACTATAATTTTAGAAATGACTCCTCTTATGGTAATAAGTATATCATTATGTTTTTAGGAATATCATTAATTATAAAAAAGGAAACCCTTCCTTGTTTTATTCCAGACTGATATATCGAAAACAGGTTAAGATAGAAATTTGAAATAGTAGTAGATCTTATAGTGTCTTCTTGGTGCCTGAAAGTAGGAATTGGGGGAAACTTTAACTTTAGAAATATGTTTATATCTCAGTGACCAACTAATATAAAAAGTGGAAATTTTTAATATTTGAACGTGGTTATTATTTTTAATATTTTTATTTCAGAATAACAAAATGTTTATAGTGATTTACTTATATCTTAGCAGGCTCATAACTCAAATACATTACCGAAATTTCGAAAAAAAAAAAAACAACTTCCTATTGACCAAAATATTTAAAAAATCCTACTTTAACAAAGAGATCTCCCATTCTACCTTTCAGAATATTTTTCTCAAAATACCTTATGGTTTTGACACATATCAAGCAATTAAATAAAGGTGACGTAGGTGTTGCGAAATAGGGATTTGCCATAGAAAATCCCCAAATGATAGCAAGGACGTGTCCATCTAGATGTATCAGATGATAGCAAGTGATATGAAGCGATCAAATCGCCTGCGTCCGCCAACCCACGTGCTACCTACGTCGGGGCCTGTGCCATATTCATTGGTTTATATCTAATGATTTGTATACTAAAATAAACCAATAAAAAAAAACTGATAGGTATAAATCTTAAAGCATCACTAGTATGTTTCTTTATGGAGTTGTCAGCGGTAATCTGCTGATATCCTTTAGTTAGACAATAGAAGTATAGTTCGTTTGTATTGCGAATTTGCGATTGTTCCACAAAATGTTTTAAGGCAATTTATTCGTTTATGATAAAAGTAGGTTAGGTAGTACAAAAGCAAAAATAAAGTTAGTAATTGTTTTACCGAAATTATACTTAGACTAAAACAAGAAATATATTTATTTATTATAATTCAATAAGTTTGAAGTTCAAAAGTTTTGTCCAGTGCATATCATACAACTCCTCACAGAGCTAATTCTATAATTTATAGGTATCACAAATATTAAATATATTAGTTGCTAATTTTCCAGCTATATTTCCTGAAAAACAATATTTAAAATCAACTTTTATCTTTTGTCGTAAGCCATTAACACGTCTAAATTGGATTTGTTAAACCGTGCAAAGTTAAGATGGCTATGTTACGTAACTTGATTCAATCCAACCTAAGATTTACGTATAATGTTTGAAATTACTGCAACTTAATAGACAATTTCTTAGTACTAACTTAACAGCTTGTATAATAAAACACCTGAAGTCTTTCATAAGCATAAAGATTCAAATTAATACCATTTTCTAGTCATTGAGCAAGTGGGCACGTGCTGTCAATTTATCATTCCGCGGTTAAGAGTCCATTTAGCTTGTAAATTTATGCTTGAAGCGAGAAGCCCATAAATTTCCCTTCCTTTCCCTTCCGGGGAGGCATGTGGGTGCCAAAGGGTTCGCCCACGTGTGCTGGCCGCTGGTCTCTAATGTGTGAGACTAATCACTTTATTGCTTCTTCCGTCTGCAGAGGATGGTCTGGGTGTAACAAGTGGTTCCGTGGGAGTTACATTGTTGAGACAACTTGTGTTGGTGTTAACTTTTTATGGCACTAACTGGAGATGTTTTGAAATTTCCTCATAAATCTCAGTTGAGTAGGTACATATGTCTTTTTGGTGAAAGTTTGTAAGACGGTGAATTTGCCTTTGTAGTTTTGTTAACACTATTCGATTTGGGCTGCTATTTTTTAGGGACAATGGCAAAATATCAATCCTTTAAGTATAAAATAGGTAGGTAAAATAAAGGTTTACCTCACTCCTTCCACCAAATGCTAAATCATGAGAGATGAAGAATGAGAAGGTCTTAGAGTAAAAGTAGAGTGATTATGAAATAGAGTGAGAATGAGCTTACAATTTAGAAATAGGGGGTTAATCATTGTCCATTAAATTCAAGCCCTGCCTCGGCTCGGAAGTACTTATAAACCTGGCTTTCCGTGGCTTTATTTTAAAAAGTATCCGGACCAAGAATCTACAGAGTATACCTGGTATTATAGATAGGTTTAGTTTTATGAATTACAAAGGAAGGTTACAAAGGAATCACAAAAACTACAATATTTCGTTGATACAATTAAAATTGTTATATCCGCTACGTTCCACAATTTGACAATAGTCCGACTAGTACAAATTGTTAACGGTCTAAACTCTAATCCACACCTGGAGCTGTTCACACACAACAATCTACGCCCACGGTTCCAAGCTCAAATCCTACCTTCTAATAAATTTTTCGCTTAACAATTTTTATAGTATGACGAGTTATGGCACGAAAATGTTTAGAAGTGTCATTGTTGTAACATGAATAACTTAAATTTCTGTAACTTTACACAGTAACATTTTATTTTATCAGTTATTAGTTTTCCACTAACCTTTTAGAAACTATGTTCTAAGAAACTAAGTAACTTTGGTCCAATCTCCAATAGTAATCTTGGGAGGACTTTCCTTTATTACCACAAATGCAAAAACTAATGCCCGATTTCACCAACACTAAATAAGTTAATGACAGTTGTTTCATAGAAAATATGTCAAACATTTTATTTAGAAGCTCCATTAGAAGTTAGGGATTATTGGTGGAATCGGACCTAGTCGTTTCGGTTTTTATCTGTGGATGTACCGGATTTCAGCAGACTGCTTCTACTGAGAAATCAGTGTCGAAAGCGTAGTAGAATTTCAGAGTGCGTTTACAAAAGGGGCTGACAATAAAGCAGCGAAGGAATTAAAGTAGACAAGTAGAGAGTTATATACGTGGTGGCCGAGCTGGTTAGACCTTAGGCTTAAAAACACATACCTGGTTTAAACCCCGGTGTGTACCAATTCCTTTTTTATCTAAAAAAGTATGTACATTTGTTTAACAACACCACTATATTGCCTCGGAGAGCACGTTAAGCTGTCGGTCCCAGTTTCACTATACTAACTTGTGAAACTGATTATATATGGGTTATTAAGTTTATCCAAACATCTCAACGAGCTAGTCACTTGTTTGGTGTAGACTGACACTATCGCCTACGTCGAGGTGGGATTTAAAACCCCTTCGCTGGGTACCCTGAGTCTGTCTAGGCGGTCTCGGGCGCCGTAAGGCACCCGTGATGCTATTTATTTATAAGTTTGCCTAGTCGTCTTTGTCACCCACCGCCCATTGTAAATAGTGTAAGCAACTCAACTGTTAAATAAAATTGAATTGGTCGTACGTACCTATTCATGAGCTTTGTAGGTTGGCATAGCATGAGAAAGATAAAAAAAACACATGACAATAAAAAAAATAAAAAAAATCTAGTGTTAGAAATTTAAATGCATAATATATAAGAAGGATGCAAGACGTTAAAAGTTAAAAAGGTCAAATGGGTTATGTCCGCTGCGCAACACAGGAAGGTGCGGCAAAGATTACTGTAACTACATAATAACGATGATCACGGATTACGTAGGCGCCGGACCTGCGCGCGCGCCGCGCTGTCTGCGCAGAGATTTTCTAAGGCTTACAAGGTTTCTTACCCCCGTATTCTAAGACGTATCCTTAACTCCACTTTACACTCAAGGAACGTCTGTCTCTTTCCACCAAATGTCAACTATAAAAAGCAAGTTGAGACAGACGCTCCTTGAGTAAAGAGTGGAGTTAAGGAATCGTCTTAGAATACGGGGGTTAGGCATTATTACGAGGTGGGATTTCTGGCGCTTTCGACTTTCGAAATAATAATATGAAGATATTTTTTTTAAGTGATGCCAGCATTCCCACAAAATCATGGTAGCACGTAGCGTATATATTGTATGAGTATACACCGAACAAGTGAAGTTCATAGCGGTGTTTCAGTATACTAGGTCTATGGGTTATATATGATTATCAATAGTTTAATAAGTTGGTAGGTATAGTAAAACTGAGACCGATAGCTTAACATGCTTTCCGAGTTACTAATATCCCCAAATTTTTAGTAGATATACAAATTATGATGATCTCGGGGCATTTGAGCCTCTTTAGAAATCTATGTGATGTCGATGCAGTAATGTAACTAAGGCGTCAATTCAAGATATATAGATATATCATAACATCAGAAAAGTCCACGATATCTTACTACGGGCCATGCTACGGGGAATGAAAAGGACACTAACATTATAATGAAATAAACTCCTATCGATTCGATGTTTTTAAAAGTTTCTACTAGATCAATTTCATCATCAGCCCATCGCAGTCCACTGCTGGACATAGGCCTCTCCCGGAAATAGGCCTCTCCCAAGACACACCCCTGATCCCTATCCTACGCTCTTCACATCCAGTCTCTGCCAGCCACCCTCCGCAGGTCACCAGTCCATCTAGCTGCGGGGCGTCCTACGTTACGTGGTCTCCAGATCAATTTACTTTTTTCTAATAAAATATTCATTTTCCATACATTGTTATTTTAAAGGCTAATATGTGCTAATATGAGGTTCTACTGATCAAACCGAACAACTTTTGCCATGGAACCACGTGTCGCAAATTAAATAAAAATTGCCTTCTCCATACAAGCTAGTAATGTTAAAATTACTAATTTGTAGGAGGAAGCAAAATATTTTTTTCGTTAGCGACACTTGGTTTCAAGGGAAAAGTTGTTAGATTTGTTAAGTAGAACCTCATATCATATCTAAGCCCAAAGTACAACTTTTCAAATTCATCCTGCATATGGTCATATTCGTATTGTATTTCACCAATCTATCCATCAAAATATTTCCGTAAATCTCTTAACTGTTAAACATAAAATAATTTAATAATTCATTAATTACCTGGACTGGTTTAATCTGTTAGATATCTAAGCTAGATAACGCCAAGGACATTAATTGCGTATATTATAATGTGTAAAATGACACCAAAAAACGTTCAAATAACTGTTTCGAACTCTCTATCTGAAATACAATCTTAATTTATACATATACATTATGGCTAATGTAGTTTTATGTTAATTATGAGAAATCCATATTGTTTTTCGCTATAAATAATTAATTTATATAAGGGTTATGGTTTTTTCACAGTAAAAAAATAATGCTGAGATTTGAATCTCATTTTCTCATTCACAATTCGAATACTCGAATACTCAAATATGAGAAAAAAAACCTCTAACGGCCATTTCCTCAAACAGTTTATGATTTAGAAATATGTAGGTATATATTTATATACACACCTACATATTTCTTGGGCTAAGAAGATTTAAGGTAGGTACTTAACTTAGTTACCTATAAATGGCTGATTTTACAACAGTTTGTTGAGAGCTATATTATTGACAGCTCAAAAAATCAAAAATACACTTCACATGCCGAACAAACACTCGGGACTTAATGTAAATGCGGTCTAGTGTTTACGTCCGTTGGCGCTGTATCCGGAGGTCGTAGGTTCAATTCTCACTTAATATCAGTACTTTTTTATGTAAAGTATGCCTTGGTCTGAGTTTTATAAAATACTGTGCCCTGCGATTTCATCAGACGCGCATTATTTAAATTAAAAGAAAATGTAATAAAAATACAGTTAAATTAAAAAAATAAGTTAAAATTATAATAAACATAAAACTAATTAAAAATAAAATACCTAACAAATAAAATAGACTACCTAACAATGTATTAGCGAGTAACGTTTTTTTTCATTTGCGAGCTTTTCGCAGATGAAAAAATAATAAGTCAGTAGTTTTTGAGTTTATTCGGAATAAACAAACAATCAAATCTTTTCTCTTTATATTGTTAGTATAGTAAATAATAGGTTGATTTATTTTTTAAGTTATCTTAATTATTATTATACTTATTTAATAATAAAACTTGTAGAATTATATTTTTTTAAGTTCCTGAAAATATTTTTTCATCACTTTGTAGGAAAGGATGGTGAATTAAAGTAAGAAATAGAAAATTAATAAAAGGTTTATTATTTACACTATTATCACTTCCTACATTTATTTACATTTTTAATAAGGATGAATAAAGGTGTGTACCAATGAGTTTTTAATTTAAAAATTTATGTACATTTGTTTGACAACACCACTATAGTGCCTCGGAGAGCACGTTAAGCTGTCGGTCCCGGTTTCACTATACCAACTTGTGAAACTGTTTATAGATGGGTTATTGAGTCTATTCAAAACATCGCGACGAGCTAGCCACTTGTTTGGTGTAGACTCATACCATCGGCTACGACGAGGTGGGATTAAAACCCCTCCGCTGGGTACCCTGGGGCCGTCTAGGCGGTCTCGGGCGCCGTAAGGCACCCGTGAAGATATATATATATATATATATGAATAAAGGAACTTAAGTATATTTTAGGGAGCGCGAGGAAACATAAAGTAAGAGTTTAACACTAGGATTAACATTTTGGTATAGGAGCGTGTGTCGCCTATAAGAAAATTCACTCGACTGCTAGGGTCGCCGAGCTACTGCGGGAGTTTGGAAAATAACAAAAGAATAAATAATGTTCTGGAAGGATTTGAAAATTTTGACTTTAGTTGAAAGAAATCGGGTTGTTCCCGTTCAGGACGATTCTTAAGGGTTGTTCCCATTGAGATGGATTTCCCCACAACTTCGTCATTTTCAGCATTTACCCAAAACCCTTAAAAATTGTCGGTATTAATTGAATATTAATTTTGCAAAATTTACAATTTTTTTCATAACTGTCATAGCATAGCAGTCTTAATATAGTGACTAGCAGTCTTACAAGATAAATTAAAGTAAATTGCTAGACGTCTATCGCGAGCATAGTCTATATATAACTTGTTTGATTTATTTTCGAGTTGTTTTTGGTAGATGAATTCTATTGTAATCTAATTGGGCTAGCCTCTTCTTGACTTTCAAGATGTAGATTTATTCTGAGAAGTCCTTAAAAATATGTATTATAGCCGTGGAAATATTCGAGTCTCTATACTGGTTGATGTACGTATATTATGTCTATGTTGGTATATTCATATATAAATATATATAACAGGATATTTATATACGCGGTGGCCGAGTTGGTTAGACCTTGGACTTAAAAACACTTAGGGCCCTGGTACGAATGGTGTGTACCAATGAGTTTTTAATTAAAAAAAAAATCTACATTTGTTTGACGACATCACTATAGTGCCTCGGAGAGTACATTAAGCTGTCGGTCCCGGTTTCACTATACCAACTTGTGAAACTGTTCATAGATGAGTTATTGAGTCTATTCAAACCATCGCGACGAGCTAGCGACTTGTTCGGTGTAGACTTATACCATCGGCTACTACGAGGTGGGATTAAAACCCCCTCCGCTGGGTTTCCTGAGGCCGTCTAGGCGGTCTCGGGCGCCATAAGGCGCCCGTGATGATATGTATGTATGATATTCAACGGGTGTGAAGTTGGCAGCCAAAATCTAGCAGCCTTTATAACCCGACCACTTTAAATAGGTTTTAAATAAATATTTGTTTTTATATGTATTCGATAATATATTTAAATGTTTAACAGGTACATAGTCTTAATATAATAATTAAGAAACATAAGAAAAAACTATAAAAAAAAATCTTATACCTTAACAATTTTATTTTACATTAATTAACTTATCAGTATATTTCGTTATATCGTCAATACTAAAACACGATTTAAATCAATTAGAAAGATATCTAGAATATGAAAAAGTCATCAGCGTCAATTTTTTCCTGAAATCTCAAATAACTTATGAAAATTCTTTACATATTTAAAAAGGCTGCTAGGCTTATAACTTCTATACTAGACATAGAATATCAGTTAAAATTGGTAAATAGCTAGAATACAAAACATAGAGTAGCATAGGCATAGCCACCTGCACTCCATTTTCCCTAAAATCCTGAAAGAAAAAAATCTTTGATTTATGTTTTCAATTTCCTAGCTGACATTAAGTGCTAGGTTTACTACTTCCATACTAGACATAGGATCATGATAAAAATTGGTAATTAGCTAGAATATAAACTCTAAAATACTATAGCCATACCCACATGCGCTCCATTTTCCCTGAAATTCTGAAAGAAAAAATCAAAAACTACTTTATAAATTTAAAAAAATTCTAAACAGATTGGAGTTCTTTACTTCTATACTAGACAAAGGATGTCAATGAAAAATGGTAAATACCTAGAATATAAAACATAGAGTAGCATAGGCATAGCCACCTGCGCTCCATTTGATTCTAAATTACAAAAAAAAATCTTTAAATTTACTTACGAAAATTCTTTACATATCTAAAAATGCTGCTAGGTTAATAACTTCTATACTAGACATACAATATTAACTAAAATTGGTAAATAGCTGAAATATAAAACATAGAATAGCATAGACATAGCCACCTGCACTCCATTTTCCCTGAAATCCTAAAAAAAAACATTCATGTACTTTTAATATATTTCCTCAATTCTAAAAATTCTGCTAGGTTACTACTTTTATACTAGGCATAGGATCTTGATAAAAGTTGGTAATTAGCTAGAAAATAAACTCTAAAATACTATAGCCATACCCACATGCGCTCCATTTTCCCTGAAATTCTGAAAGAAAAAATCAAAAACTACTTTATGAATTTAAAATTTTGTAAACAGATTGGAGTTCTTTACTTCTATACTAGACATAGGTAGGATGTCAATGAAAAATGGTAAATACCTAGAATATAAAACATAGAGTAGCATAGGCATAGCCACCTGCGCTCCATTTTATTCTAAATTACAAAAAAAAATCTTTAAATTTACTTACGAAAATTCTTTACATATCTAAAAAGGCTGCTAGGTTTATAACTTCTATACTAGACATACAATATTAACTAAAATTGGTAAATAGCTGGAATACAAAACATAGAATAGTATAGACATAGCCACCTGCATTCCATTTTCCCTGAAATCTTGAAAAAAATCATTCATGTACTTTTGATTTTTTTCCTTAATTCTAAAAAGTCTGCTAGGTTACAACTTCTATACTAAACATAGGATCTTGATAAAAGTTGGTAATTAGCTAGAAAATAAACTCTAAAATACTATAGCCATACCCACATGCGCTCCATTTTCCCTGAAATTCTGAAAGAAAAAATCAAAAACTACTTTATGAATTTAAAATTTTCTAAACAGATTGGAGTTCTTAACTTCTATACTAGACATAGCATGTCAATGAAAAATGGTAAATATCTAGAATATGAAAGATAAAGTAGCATAGATATAGCCACCTGCGCTCCATTTTATTCTAAATTATAAAAAAAAAACTTTAAATTTACTTACAAAAATTCTTTACATCTCTAAAAAGGCTGCTAGGTTTATAACTTCTTTACTAGACATAGAATATTAACCAAAATTGGTAAATAGCTAGAATACAAAATATAGAGTAGCAAAGATATAGCCACTCGCGCTCCATTTTATTCTAAATAACAAAAAAAAAAACTTTAAATTTACTTACAAAAATTCTTTACATATCTAAAAAGGCTGCTAGGTTTATAACTTCTATACTAGACATACAATATTAACTAAAATTGGTAAGTAGCTAGAACACAATACATAGAATAGTATAGACATAGCCACCTGCACTCCATTTTCCCTGAAATCCTGAAAAAAACATTCAAGTACTTTTGTTTTATTTCCTCAATTCTAAAAAGTCTGCTAGGTTACTACTTCTATACTAGACATAGGATCTTGATAAAAGTTGGTAATTAGCTAGAAAATAAACTCTAAAATACTATAGCCATACCCACATGCGCTCCATTTTCCCTGAAATTCTGAAGGAAAAAATCAAAAACTACTTTATGAATTTAAAATTTTCTAAACAGATTGGAGTTCTTAACTTCTATACTAGACATAGCATGTCAATGAAAAATGGTAAATATCTAGAATATGAAAGATAAAGTAGCATAGGTATAGCCACCTGCGCTCCATTTTATTCTAAATTATAAAAAAAAAACTTTAAATTTACTTACAAAAATTCTTTACATCTCTAAAAAGGCTGCTAGGTTTATAACTTCTTTACTAGACATAGAATATTAACTAAAATTGGTAAATAGCTAGAATACAAAATATAGAGTAGCAAAGATATAGCCACTCGCGCTCCATTTTATTGTAAATTACAAAAAAAAAATCTTTAAATTTACTTACGAAAATTCTTTACATATCTAAAAAAGCTGCTAGGTTTATAACTTCTATACTAGACATAGAATATTAACTAATATTGGTAAGTAGCTAAAACACAAAACATAGAATAGTATAGACATAGCCAACTGCACTCCATTTTCCCTGAAATCCTGAAAAAAATCATTCATGTACTTTTGTTTTTTTTTCTCAATTCTAAAAAGTCTGCTAGGCAACTACTTCTATACTAGACATAGGATGTCAATGAAAAATGGTAAATATCTAGAATATAAAAGATAAGTAGCATAGGCATAGCCACCTGCGCACCATTTTATTCTAAATTATAAAAGATCATATACAAGATTCTATGCCTAGTATGGAAGTAGTAAACCTAGTAGACTTTTTAGAATGGAAGAAAAAAATCAAAACTACATGAATGATTTTTTTCAGGATTTTAGGGAAAATGGAGTGCAGGTGGCTATGTCTATACTATTCTATGTTTTGTGTTCTAGCTACTTACCAATATTAGTTAATATTCTATGTCTAGTATAGAAGTTATAAACCTAGCAGCCTTTTTAGATATGTAAAGAATTTTCGTAAGTAAATTTAAAGTTTTTTTTTTGTAATTTAGAATAAAATGGAGCGCGAGTGGCTATGTCTTTGCTACTCTATATTTTTTATTCTAGCAATTTACCAATATTAGTTAATATTCTATGTCTAGTATAGAAGTTATAAAGCTAGCAGCCTTTTTAGATATGTAAAGAATTTTCGTAAGTAAATTTAACGTTTTTTAATTGTAATTTAGAATAAAATGGAGCGCAGGTGGCTATGCCTATACTACTCTATGTTTTATATTCTAGGTATTTACCATTTTTCATTGACATCCTATGTCTAGTATAGACGTAAAGAACTTCAATCTGTTTAAAAAAAAAAAATAATTATAAAGTAGTTTGTGATTATTTCTTTTAGAATTTCAGGGAAAACGGAGCGGATATGGATACGGCTATAGTATTTAAGAGTTTATATTCTAGCTAATTACCAATTTTGATCATGATCCTATGTCTAGTATGGAAGTAGTAAACCTAGCACTTAATGTCAGTTAGGAAATTGAAAAAATAAATCAAAGATGTTTTTCTTTCAGGATTTTAGGGAAAATGGAGCGCATGTGGGTATGACTATAGTATTTTAGAGTTTATTTTCTACCTAATTACAAATTTTTATCAAGATCCTATGTCTAGTATGGAAGTAGTAAACCTAGCAGACTTTTTAGAATTGAGGAAAAAAATCAAAAGTACATGATTGAATTTTTTCAGGATTTCAGGGAAAATGGAGTGCAGGTGGCTATGTCTATACTATTCTATGTTTTGTATTCCAGCTATTTACCAATTTTAGTTAATATTGTATGTCTAGTATAGAAGTTATGAACCTAGCAGCCTTTTTAGATATGTAAAGATTTTTCCTAAGTAAATTTAAAGATTTTTTTTTTGTAATTTAGAATAAAATGGAGCGCGAGTGGCTATGCCTATGCTACTCTATGTTTTATATTCTAGGTATTTACCATTTTTTATTGACATCCTTTGTCTAGTATAGAAGTAAAGAACTCCAATCTGTTTAGAATTTTTTTAAATTTATAAAGTAGTTTTTGATTTTTTCTTTCAGAATTTCAGGGAAAATGGAGCGGATATGGATATGGCTATAGTATTTAAGAGTTTATATTCTAGCTAATTACCAATTTTGATATGTCTAGTATGGAAGTAGTAAACCTAGCACTTAATGTCAGTTAGGAAATTGAATAAATAAATCAAAGATGTTTTTCTTTCAGGATTTTAGGGAAAATGGAGCGCAGGTGGCTATGCCTATGCTACTCTATGTTTTGTATTTTAGCTATTTACCAATTTTAGCTGATATTCTATGTCTAGTATAGAAGTTATAAACCCAGCAGCCTTTTTAGATATTAAAAAAAAAATGTAATTAAATTATAGATTTTTTTTTGTAATCTATACTAATATTATAAAGCTGAAGAGTTTGTTTGTTTGTTTGTTTGTTTGTTTGTTTGAACGCGCTAATCTCCGAAACTACTGGTTCGAATTGAATAATTCTTTTTGTGTTGGGTAGTCCAGTTATCGAGAAAGGCTATAGGCTATATAACATCACGCTACGACCAATAGGAGCAAAGATATAGTGGTAAATGTGTAAAAAACGGGAGAAATTATTTCATCTTTGAAGCCTTCCGTTGCGTGCGCCGTGAAAACGGTTCAAGATACACAAAAAATATGTATTAAAGAATAATCTAAATATATATAACTCAAAGGTGACTGACTGACATAGTGATCTATCAACGCACAGCCCAAACCACTAGACGGATCGGGCTGAAATTTGGCATGCAGGTAGATGTTATGACGTAGGCATCCGCTAAGAAAGGATTTTGATAAATTCTACCCCCAAGGGGATAAAATAGGGGATGAAAGTTTATATGATAAAAAAATAACTATTTCACGCGGACGAAGTCGCGAGCACAGCTAGTTTAGAATAAAATGGAGCTCGAGTGGCTATGCCTATGCTACTTCATCTTTTATATTCTAGATATTTACCATTTTTCATTGACATCCTATGTCTAGTATAGAAGTAAAGAACTCCAATCTGTTTAGAAAATTTTAAATTCATAAAGTAGTTTTTGATTTATTCTTTCAGAATTTCAGGGAAAATGGAGCGTATATGGGTATGGCTATAGTATTTTAGAGTTAATATGCTTGCTAATTAACAATTTTTATCATAATCCTATGTCTAGTATGGAAGTAGTAAATCTAGCACTTAATGTCAGCTAGGAAATAAAAATAAAAAAATCAAAGATTTTTTCCTTTAAGGATTTCAGGGAAAATGGAGTGCAGGTGGCTATGCCTATGCTACTCTATGTTTTGTATTTTAGCTATTTACCAATTTTAGCTTTTATTCTATGTCTAGTATAGAAGTTATAAGCCTAGCAGCCTTTTTAAATATGTAAAGAATTTTCATAAGTTATTTGAGATTTCAGGAAAAGTTGGACGCAGGTGACTTTTTATGTTGCTTCATTATTATATTAAGACTATGTACCTGTTAAACATTTAAATATATTATCGCATATATATAAAAACAAATATTTATTTAAAACCTATTTAAAGTGGTCGGGTTATAAAGGCTGCTAGATTTTGGCTGCCAACTTCACACCCGTTGATATTCATATAGAAAGTTAAAGATTTTCGTAAGTGGTGACTATGGCTCAGCCGTTGGGCCACAAGAGCGAAGGTCGTCGATTCTAGTCCCATCCACTTTTAAAGGGGATTTTTTTACAGGGTTTTTTTTTTTTAAGTTTTAGGTTCTATTTTTAATATTTTCAGGGTTTATTTTTTCTATATTAAGTTTTAGTTTTATTTAGTTCTAGTCACTTTACTTATTATTTTATTTACATCTAATAACATAGAAGTCAAAAGTCAAAATCATTTATTTCATGTAAATCTTTACAGATATTTATGAATAGTCAAAAAAAAAAAAAAAAGTTTAACGATGAGGTCTTAGAGTGCGTTTGGTTAGGCAGCTATTCATTAACAAAATAAAACATATATTGAACTAACCTCGATTCTACTCATGCCTGAATTTTTCTTCGTTTGTATTTGTTTCCAGACTTCTCTCGTAGATTTCAGTCGCCAGAACAGTCAGAATTATTGAGAGGGTTAGTATTAACAGGGTTTTTTGAATTAACGATCAAAATTGATGGACAGAAAAATACAAATATTAATGATACTAAAATAATGAAAACAATATTATATATTTAATAGACGGTACATATTAGAAAAGTAGTTTAAATTATTGAACATGTTACAATATTTGTTGTAATTTGTATACCTAATCTTAAAGAATATCAATTTATTTTTATTACCTTCATTTTGACGAGCTTCTCATATTTTTTTAATAAATTTTAGAATTAGGGTCAATTTAGTGATTGGTCCACCTACACTTAATATCATTCGTATGTTTTATCAATAAACTGTCGATAGAAAAGTTTAATTCTATGAATGATATTCATTGATGTGTCTTAATAGCATAACTACGGGCATCATTAGTTGGACACGCAATGTATTCTGCTTTATTATTGTTGCTTATATAGGTATTTCGGTGGAACCTTATGGTATGGTACTACTAATAGGTACTTGGTAGAGGTACTATTCTTTGTGATTGTGGGCGTAAGACTACTAAGAATATAAATTAGTGGAATTAAGAGGAGTGTCTGATGAGCTCTTCGATGCTCATGCTGATTCTACTGCAAAGTATTACCTCTCCCCGTGCACGACGATGAGTCGGTAACGCTACCATACATTTATGTAAACCTTACCCCCGATCCTCAATAAGTGAAAGAGCACGTATGAGATTATACCAATTAGGGTAGCAAAACGACTTTCGGACTAAAACTGTTTTTACCCCTAAACTTTAATGGATTAAAAAAAATGGTCTTATTTTATTAAAAAGAAAAGAAACAATGACTGACATTTTTCCTTTTTTAAATTTACTATCTTGATAAACATTTATACATTTTTATAGGAACTATTTTAATACGAAGATTTTATTCCGAATTTCAGGGGTTGGGGGGGGGGGGGGGGGGGGAAATTTCAGTTCATATTTTTTTCCTATACCAAACTTTAAAAAAAGGAAAACGTACGAGCCTAAATATCTGTCACATTTATAACGCCTCTAAAAATCTATGAATGTTTAGTTAGACCAAAAGATATGAATGTATGGGAAAATTTATCAGACGCTCCTCTTAAGAATCAATTTGTTTTGTATAGTTGAAAAGTAGGACTGCGACGAATTGATTGGACGATTTATGGTATTATTGGTGTTTATGGTATTTATAATAATGAGTACGTAAGTACCTATTATGACCGCCTCCGTATTTATAATTATCTAGGAGATTGAAATTTTTGAACAGTAAACGATAAAAATATTATATATTGTAATATTGTAGAAATTTGAATGAAAGGTGGATGTGTTGAAAGAGGTAAATGCGGGAAAATCTAAGGTGTGAAATCGGCGTGCATGTATGAGAAGAATTATGACTGTGGAAGAGGCGAAAGCAGTATGTAGGGATAGGGACAAGTGGCGCTCGGTTATCTCTGCCTACCCCGTAAGGGTCCTGGTGTGAAGATAAAAAATATTACCTTGTATTACCTTACTATCGTCTGTACTATTATTTCTTCTGCGCTATCTACCTTTACTTAGATGTGAAGCAAACAAATACCATTTTTTATCATTCAATATTCGATTTAATTACACTGAATTAATTATTTTTTATCAGATTTAATTTATTTATATAAATCTTTATTGCATACAAAATACAAAAGCGCACTTAATTAATTATTATATTGTTCAACGTTTAAATTTTATTTATTTATGTAAAACATTTAACCGCTATATGAATTTAACGTTAGTTAGCAACCGAGCATTAGCCGGGTTCTCTTAACCAACGTTAACGCAATACATACAGTTACAGTCATGTTTTTATAACAACAGGCTCTCTGCCTGTGTGTCAAGGGTCACGTTGAAGCACACGAGGCTCGTTAACTGACTTCAGTCTATGAGGTAAAGACAACTATGTCACT